>CM040173.1:32183148-33610648 GCA_022606695.1 Vaccinium macrocarpon | reverse complement strand
TGATTACTGTTTACTAGTACGAGTACTAAGTAAAACTTGAAAACTCTATATGGTTTGACGAATTGAGGAATGCATCTATGTTGTCCTAATCTGGGTCGTTCGTGCTGGGCAATAGATGGTTCGAATTTATTTAATAGCGAACGGTTTGAATTTGTTTGGACAAGATGTGATCCGAGCCGTTTATTACCTAACATGGACAACCCAAATCAAACAACATGCAAGAGCCAGCATGCGCAAACTTCTAATTGGACTAGACTAACATGACCACAACACATTTGGAAAATTCACATGACACATTACGGCTTGGAGGCTAGTACAATTCAATATTGGCCCAACATGAATATATAGGTGATATGGGCTAGGTTTTTCATTTTGGTACGCACAACATGACACGAGCATTTTTCCGATTCACATACAAATGAGATCAACTCATTATATGTATTCTTTCCATTTACTACGTACTATTTTGCCAAATTTAATCAATAATACTGTAAGATTTTTTTTTATGACTATTTAAATAACTTCATATTCATTGTTCATCATTGCAAGCATAAGATTCAAGATGCACGATTGAAAAGTAAGTAGGAGTAAAAGGAATCCGCCAAAATATGAGACAATAGTGAAATGGTACCATCAGTGTAAAGTTTAGGAGATTTGGGTCATCTACCGGGACCTAATTATTATCCCAGAAAAAGGAATGAACCAAGCGAAGATCGAGTCAGATTATGAACTAGATGCTACCATGGTTCTTGAAAGGACCACCTCGAATTGCCCGCACAAACCAGTCATTATGAGAAAATTGTGTTGTCCATAACTAGTTGTACGATCGAGCACATCTATCAACAAGTCAATCAAAGCACGGACAACTTAGCAACACTAGGAACTGCACAATGTGAAGAATTGATAGTGAGTGGAGAATCCCCCATCAGTTAGGCATTTTGTGTTGGAAGACGTCATGTGAAGTGATCGGTATCGACACTACTACTTTGTGCGCTTTGGTTTTCAACCACCCATTCTTTCTCAGCACGGTATTCAATAAGTTTTCTCTCTTCTATTACTCGTATTTATATCTATTTTTCTCTACGCATTACTCAAAAAAACCTCTACTAGTCAGTTTGGTCTAGAATGTGCCCTCTAGGGTGGAATTAATAAGCAGGCCGGGCCAGGTTAACCCGTACGAAACACACCAGACCCGGAACAGCCCGGCCCATTAATTTTTGACCTATAAAAGACACAAACCATCCCAAATCTCAGAAATTCGATCAATCAAAACCAGTCTTTCGATCCCTTCAAAGAGACGTAAAACAGTCTTTCGATCGAGAAATTCCATTTCGAACCCCAAGAAACGATTGTTGTTCGAACAATCGATTTTTCACAATGGTGTTGGCACAGTTGGGAGGGAGCATATCGCGTGCTATACAGCACATGAGCAACGCGACGGTGATCGACGAGAAAGCACTCACCGACTGCCTCAACGAAATCACTCGCGCTCTCCTTCAATCCGATGTCCAGTTCAGCCTCGTTCGTAAAATGCAGACCAATATCAAGAACATCGTCAATCTCGACGATCTCGCTGCTGGTCACAACAAGCGCAGGATCATCCAACAGGTTAGGGATTAGATTTCGATACTCAATTTCCACATGTTCGCAGAAAAAATTGGAATGGTCTTGTTTCCGCAAAGAATAACACATCTAAATCCGGCTACTTGTTTCCACAAAGTTGGAATGCTCTTTTTATCTTCGACATTTGTAGTGTTTTAGTACGTTAAGACAGCTCGATCACATGACATTTTTGTCATTAGCATAAACTTTAGGGTTTTAGACAGATAAGTTGGTCATACAAACGTCTGTAAGCAAATGATAGGATTTGTGATGGAAATGGAGGAAATTGAAGAAAGAATTGGAATTTTATTGATGAGGAACAAATGGAATTACAGAGCCTAGCAATGGAGCTCTGGTCCAAAGCTTAGAATTGAACTATACGTTTTATAATGCCTTCACTCCTCTCACCTCCTCTCTTTCCATTGAAAAATCACCTAACAACTTTTCCCGCCTATCCTGACTAACCTCTCCTAATTAGAGTGTGTATCATTCCACCACCTTAAGTAGGCCTTGTCCTCAAGGCCGAAATTGAAACAAAAAGCGGACCAAATAGTCTGTCAAAAAGGCTGAGCTGAGTTGATATTAAATGTCGTTGAGTTGCCCAAGCTAATGTCACTACAACAACCCCAAATTCAGTAAAGAGCTGCATCCATGGCAATGATCTCAGACTCTGTGAACTACTATGTAGCTGTAATAAGTTGGTCTCAATGTGAACATCTAGGCTTCTAAATCCCTTGTAGTTTGCCAAAATCAATATATTCAAAGACCCAACAATCTAGGAATGAAAACTCAGTAGTATCCAATGGAGAACTGTTACACAAGGCGTGTAAGCTTCAAATGTAGTTTCCGTTTTCTTTTCCCTCATCATATTTGCTAGTAACCAACAATACCCAACGAATGTCATAAATCCTATCTTGCACGTGGATTCAATTCCACCTAGATCCCAAATCATGCAGAGACTAACAACCTTAATCACATCTTGATCTTGTCTCCTTACAATTTTATGCTCTTCTACTCTTTTATGGACTTTCATTGTTCAATCCTTCAAGGAAGGAATATATCCAACAATTATCAGTATGTCACTTGCACCTGAAAAATGAAGAATTGAACTGGGCATTTTCCTTCGATTACATTCAAGCACATTGTGGAGACAAATTTCAGAAAGAATAAGAGCTTAATTGCAATGTGAACAAGAACAAGACAAAGAACACCACTAGATTTGGTGCAAGCAGTCACAATTCTAATTGAAGTGGCTGAATTTGGATCAGTAATTTCACCAAGCACTTGCACACACAATCCAATGTTCTGGATGCTGAATGAAAGAAGCATGGTAATGTGCACATAAATCAAAATAATTCTTGGGTCTGCCCTCTCTGATGCCTTTTGGCTTTGATTTGAGGGCATGATTCTGTAGCAAACTCAACGGTATAGGGGGGACCACTGTTTCAGTGGTATTCTGTAAGCAGCCACTTTGTGCATTTATTGCCAAATGTTAGATCTGTCTCAAATCCATCTGTTTCAGTGGTATTCTGGGAGCAGCCACTTTGTGCATTTATTGCCAAAGGTTAGGTCTGTCTCTTATCTATCCCCCGCCCATACCCCCAATTATTGGGGACTAAATGGGTTATGTTATTGTTGTTGTTGTTGTTGTGTACTTGCACGCACGATCCAAGACACTCAATTCAGCATACACGTTTGACGATTTGAAGAAGAATGGAGAAGCAAATAGAAAAGCAAATTGGAAATGCCAACAATCCGAAAGGAATAGGAACCCAATTGCCCGAAAGATTACGTAGAGAGAAACCCTCGTTATACTTGGAGAATGATAATAGAGCCTAATGAAGAGAATAGAGAGCTGGAAAAATTACTGGAACCAAAGAAAGGGATGTCTATTTCAAGAATGATGTCAAAAAGATTTGCAGCTTCATTTGGGGACATTTGCAAATGATGTCCCCCGGGATCCCATATCTTCTCCAGTAGAAACCAAAAAAATTGAAGAGAAGACTTCTTTTTCTCTTAAGAAATCAATCAAACTTGTACGAAATGCATTGGATGCCGCCTTGGAGTTACCTTTGTGAACCCAAAAATCATGTACACCCATACCAACAACAAAGAGTTTCAGATGATTTTGGGGCTTCTAACCACTGACCCATCTCTAATCCCTCATTAGTTCTCACTAGGGGTGCTCATGGTCCGGATTGGCATGAATCCAATCTTAATCCGTGAGTCACGGTTTTTTGGAAATAAAATCCGTGTCAGATCCAAAAGTCTCACAATTCGGTTCCAATCCGATCCGCAAGTCACGGATTGGTTCCGGATTTGTAGTCGGATTTTCAACTTATTCTAAAAAAATTCAACTCATTCAAAAACTCAAACTCAACATTGACAGACACTTTAACATTGAAACAAAAACTTTAGTAGTATAAGTAGATGAGAATATAAAGCATCTAGAAGAACAGAGAAAGAGCAATCACTGGAAAGAAATAATGAAAACTTATTAAACATTCTAGCAAATTAATTGAACAAATCTAAACTTGAACATTATGGAATCAAAATAGATAGCCAAAAAATAAAACCTAAAATTCATTTTGGAATTTCAAACTCAGTAGGCTATAAATATGTGCTTGAGTATTGTTAAGTGTAAACATCAAACTTGTTAAACACGTCAACAAACACATCTAAATAGACAGTCACAAGCACAAAACCTGTATATCATTTTGGAATTTCAAACAAAGTAGGCTACAAACGTGGTAAAATTATTAAGCTCTCAATATTTATTTATTTATTTTAAAATATATATAATAAAAATCTCACGGTCCGGATCGGTTAATACATGGTTTCAAAATCAAAATCCGTGTCCAAACCGCGAGTCACGTTTTTTATTTTTTGAATCAATGTCTGAACCATTAATCCACGGTTAAAATCATAAACGTGCAGATCGGTTCGGTTCGGTCCGGACCGGATTCACGGTTCACCAGTTTTTTTGAGCAGCCCTAGTTCTCACTTATTCGTCGGGCTCTACAATTGTAGCCTTCTCAAACCCCAGCCACAAATCGTGTTCAGTATCTTCATTCTTAGTCTCTGGTTCTCCCATAACTATTTCTGATTTCACTAATCGACAATTACTGGCATTCAAGATTTGACCTTAATTCTTTGGTGCTTTTAATAAGTTTTGTGGTGCCTTCAATTAACTTGGAGAATAATGCCCTGATTTCTAAGACATCTTCATAATATGGCTGCTGTTGTTCTTGAGGTGATTCCATGGCAAAATAGAGAAGGCGATCATAATATGGCTTCTGATAGGATTTGTGATGGAAATGGAGAAAATTGAAGAAAGAATGGAAATTTTGTTGATGAGGAACTAATGGAATTACAGTACCTAGCAATGGAGCTCTTATCCAAAGCTTACATTTGAACTATACATTTCGTAATGCTCTCACCTCCTCTCTTTATAAGAAAAAACTTCCTAACTACTTTTCCCGCCAATCCTAACTAACCTTTCCTAATTGAAGTGCATATCATCAAACAAGGAAAAGTTGGTTAATAGGAAGAACAAAAAAACAACGACTAACCAACTTTTTCCCCAACAACCAAGGGCTCGGTTTGATTCCCATCAGCATTCTATGAACTCCAGTGCTGGGCAGTCTATGGCACTTGCTCTGACTTTTACGGTAGAATCGACCCTAGATTAGTCAGTCTATTGGGCTCCATTGCATATGCCACTTTATGCTGGTCATTTATGTGATGCCTTTTTCTGGAAATACTTTACATGTGTTTTGGGGCGGGATACATTCCTAAGACCACAAGACATCGTCCTTCGTAATTGCCCACAGGTCCTGTACGGAGTATCTGAGAACTGTTTGAAACTATGAACTAGACAATGAAATTAGGACTTGGCGAACAAGTGCATGACACGAAACTCTCATTTACCCTAAGATATTGATTTCAACCTCATGTGGTCAGATGACAATATTTGTCCTCCCTTTATGTCATGTTATTTGTTGCCTAAAATAAGCAGGTTTTTTTTCTTGTAGGGCCATTTTAATGAGCTTTGTGATATATTAGATCCTGGGAAGCCTTCTTTTACTCCAAAGAAAGGGAAAACAAGTGTCGTCATGTTTGTCGGGTTGCAAGGTATGTTGCTTTTATCAGACGATGCTCATGTTGTGGGTTTTCTATACATGTCTACCAATTTCTTAATCAAGTCTGACCCTGAGATTTTCGAGGCCTTAAGCGAGATGTGAAAATGGGGCCTCGCATTTTTATGTATATGTAGTAGTTGCTCAATGTGAGTAACTAGATAGCCTTTGGTGCAGTGGCAGACTACTTGTAACAGTTTATAGGCACCCATGGTCATCGGTTCTAATCTCACTGTCAGCAGTTGAATGCCAATTTTTGTACAAGTTCAAAAATATTTCCACTGTAAAATTGAGGAGATTGGGGTTTGAACACACGACCTTACAGTTATTAAATGCGCACCATACAGCTGAATTACACTCACCTAGAGATAAATAGTTTTAATAGATTCCCTTATTTGAGGGCACCTATATTTGGCCAAAAACTGGTGGCCCTAGGCGGTTGCCTGGCGGGCTTATGTCCAAGGCTGGGCCTGTTTTTAATGTAAGTATTGCATTTGAGTTTAGCAAGCTGGTACGTTTGGACTTTTTCATCGTGACCTCTTATCTGAGAGATACGTAATTAGGATCCGTTAAAATTTTCGCATTCATCAGAATGTTTGCAATATCGGTCTATCTGCCATTATTGCTTTGTCTTTTCTTTTATTCAGTTTTTGGATGAACGGTTATCATTTTGTGAATAATTTCAGGATCTGGGAAAACCACAACATGCACAAAATATGCACATTACCACCAGAAGAAGGGTTGGAAACCAGCCCTGGTGTGCGCAGATACTTTCAGAGCTGGTGCTTTTGATCAGTTGAAGCAGAATGCCACCAAAGCGAAAATTCCTTTTTATGGAAGGTATTCTCTGTTAATCTTTTTATTGTAATTTCGTCTGGTGTGATTTAGAAGCTTATTAAAGTTCTGATATCAGGGACGGGGATGTACAATGTATCAAATTCTGCAGAACTTAGGTTTAAAAAAAGGGAAAATTAATTTCTAGTGGATTAAGGGGCAAAAGCAATGGATGGTGGACCGTTGTTGGTGGAGTAGACAAATTGAAGTGAAGAATTAGTTTTCTGCAAGTTGTGAGACCGTGTGATCATCCATCTTTGTGTACTTGTTTGTTATAGAAAATGGTGATGCAATGAGCCAAAATAACCCTATCGAGGTAAAACAGTGTCCACCCTGTTGTTCGTGTATGATGCACCTTGTTCAAGTCCTCCACTTGCAAGATAGTTTGCATGTGAGTGGAATGTTAGCTTAATATGCATTATTGTCCCTTAACCTTATAGATTAAGGTTTTGGGACATTTGGAGAATTACATCATGATATTTATATAGTTCTATTCACACACCCACACAACCAACACCCACACATGTATGTATCTATGCAAAACCTATTTTGCACATCAAATTCATGTGCACATAGAATTATAGATATATACGTATATACATTTTCACCAAGACAAAAGTTTTCGTTTATGGGTCTAGATTTGTTATTATAAACCCTTAACGTTTTTGTGTGGAACTTGTAGTTCTTGTTCTGTCGTGGACCTTTTGGAATCTGTGAACCATCCGAAGTGCTTTTGCATGTAGATTATGAACTTCCGTGCCTCTTAGCTTCAGATGTCACTTATCTCACTTCAGTTTGGGTAATGGAATTGCCACTCAAAGCTCCTAATAGTGTATGTTTTTGTCAACAGCTATACGGAGTCAGATCCTGTTAAGATTGCAGTTGAAGGCGTAGAAAGATTCAAGAATGAAAATTGTGATCTTATAATTGTTGATACCAGCGGACGTCACAAACAGGAAGCTGCTCTATTTGAAGAAATGCGTCAAGTTTCTGAAGCTACGGTATTTTTCTGCTACATTGTGCTGCCTATCTTATTATTGTTGGCACAATGTCTTATCTCGTTTTTTAATTTCCCAGAGACCAGATCTTGTTATTTTTGTTATGGATAGCAGTATTGGTCAAGCTGCATATGATCAAGCTCTAGCGTTCAAGCAAAGTGTTGCTGTTGGAGCTGTGATTATTACCAAGATGGACGGGCATGCCAAGGGTGGTGGCGCTCTGAGTGCGTAAGTCTTCAATTCTATGATTTTGCCATTCTCTTGTGCCATATTAAAAGCTCTTGTATATTGTCCTTTTCTCCTTTTTCTGTTGCGTTCCCTTTACATTTTTTTTATTGGGGGTGGGCGGTGGTTTTCTGGTGGCGCAGGGGAAATAATGTTTTCTTGCTGTTATGGTTCCGTTTTTTTACCGATTACTGAAGCTTTCCATTTGATTCTCATCATTTTGAAACAACTCTATCTCGTGTGATATAAAATGTTATATGGTTGGTTTGGTTAAAGAGATGAATGAAGATTGAAGAGTTGCTCTACCAAATGAATAATGCAACCTATCCATGCCACATGTTGTGTACATGCACTTCTTGTATGTTGAGACCAACTTGGGGAAGACTTCATTGTTATGTTTCATGGGTTTCTTTTTCTTCTGAATTTTGATTATCTTTTACTTTTTATGTATAGAGTTGCTGCAACAAAAAGCCCTGTAATATTCATTGGAACCGGAGAACATATGGATGAGTTTGAAGTTTTTGATGTTAAACCGTTCGTCAGTCGTCTCTTAGGTTAGCATCTGCTTCTTTTCCTAATGATGCCTTCAATTCGGATACTATTCTTTCTGGGCCGTTTCAGTTTGTAAGTACTTGATAAGTTTTTTTTAATTGTTTTTTGACTTTGTTCCCTTGAATTACAACTAGGCATGGGCGATTTGTCTGGATTCATGGACAAAATTCAGGAAGTCGTGCCTATGGATCAACAGCCTGAGCTTCTGCAAAAGCTCTCTGAAGGGACCTTTACCTTGAGGATAATGTATGAGCAATTCCAAAACCTACTTAAAATGGGTCCTATCGGCCAGGTTTGTTAGTGAACTAATTTAGTTTCATTCAAGCTTGGTCATAGATATACTCTATCAGCGTGTTGATGTGAATGAGTTGTTTGCTTTTACAGAGGGATTCATAAGTATTGCGATAATTTTAATTCATTCTCACATTTCTTTCGGGAAGATAAATCACTATACTGTGCTAAGCAATTTTTTTAGAATGTAGTCTTGCAAACTACTCTCCTTTTAACTGGAAAATCCCAACAAATAACTTCTGCTGGAGATGTTTGTAAGGATGTAGATTACCGCATTTGCTCAGTTTTCTTTCCTTGGAGGCCACATATCGGCATTGTGGTTGTGTCTGAGTTGCTAGAATGTCGACAGCATTGACCATGGGGTTCATGCTTTGGGTGTTTCATTATCTGTTTTTCTGTTATCGTTTGACAATGCTCCTAAGAATTTGACACAGAGAGAGAGGAAGGGAGGGAAGGGGAGGGAGATTTGGTTGGTGCATGTAAGCCAAATGAATGTCATATTGGTTATTGAGTTCTTCACGATAGTTGTGTTGTCTCTTGCTGGGTCGTCAACTATATGCACTAATGGTGCCTTTTTTTAGCTTAATAGTTAGTGGTGACCTATTGTGTTCTATCGAAAAAGTACAGCAGTGATCTATTGTGTTCTATTGCACTAGTACAGAATGCTTGTATGAATAATAGTATAACAATTTGGACACCTAAAGTCAAATGTCCCATTTTTCTGTAATCAATTTTATTTTCACAGCACAAATAATTCCACAACGCTTTCATATTTGTTTGGAGGGTTTAGATGTATCACAACATTATTCTTGTCATTGGCCTAAACTGATGCTTTCGAGAATATTTCATGCAAGTTCCTTTAATGTTTGTTGCCCTTTTAGTGGCAGTAATCATCGGGTTTTTGTCACCTCTCTCTCTCTCTCTCTCTCTCTCTCTCTCTCTCTCTCTCTCTCTCTCTCTCTCATGATATTTTTGTTGAATAACATGCAATTTATATTTTATACACTACTTCTCTGTGCAGGTGCTTTCGATGCTTCCAGGAGCTAGTGCAGAGTTAATGCCAAAAGGGTCTGAAAAGGAAGGCCAGGCAAAGATAAAACGTTACATGACTATGATGGATTCAATGACTAACCAAGGCAAGTAACTTTATTCGATGCGGTTCTATACATGTCTCTGTTTTTGAACTCACTCAAAATTCTGACAAAATGTTTTGGGCACTTCCAGCCGTAGTTCATCTAGCTCTCTCAAGGAATATTTGCAATTTAAACCCTTTATTTTAACTTATGATGCAGAGTTGGATAGCACCAACCCCAAGCTGATGAATGAGTCGAGGATAATGCGGATAGCAAGGGGATCTGGTCGGCCCGTGAAAGAAGTGGAGGGGCTATTCAAGAGTACAAGCGAAATCGCCAAGGCTTGGAGCAACATGAAGGGGCTTGGTAAGATGGCTAAGAAGGGAGATATGAGTTCTTTGGCCCGAAACATGAATGCACAACAAATGAGCAAAGCTCTACCCCCACAGATGCTTAAGCAGATTGGTGGAATGGGTGGGTTACAAAACTTGATGAAGCAAATGGGTTCGGCCAAAGACATGATGGGCATGTTCGGAGGCGGTGGTAAGTAGCACCTGACGTTAACACTGGTAGCAAGATCCGTTGTTCGTAGCACCAGACGTTAACACCGGTAGCAAGAGCCGTTGTTTGCCGGGTAATCGAGCATCCAGTCCTCCAAACTCAGGCCAATTGTCCATATTATTACTGGTTTTTTAACCCGATTGATGACGCGTTTTCTTTTTTGAGACCAAGATATATCAAGTCCGTTTAATAGATTACACTTCGGAGGGCTGTACCTCAACTCTTGATTGTGAATTGTTTGACCTGGAAGGTTCAAGCTGATCATTCAAGTCGATTAAATACTGATCACTAAATGATTGATCAAAGTAGTACTATTCCTGTATATTTTCAAACAATGACAATGGGCATGTGCTCGGGGGGCCTGTAGTGGCTCACTACACCCCTATAGTGAGCAATCATGGCCGCTCATTTGGTAATCGACGGTCCGGATAAGAAAGTTTTTTGACTAGTAAGAGTATTCTTTTCCGGTAATAGTATATCTAGACCGTGATTGCTGAATAGACGGTCGTGATTGCTCACTATAGGAGTAGCGAGCAAGCTCACTATAGCCCCCGAATCCATTCTTGGAAATATGAAGCTATTCACAAGAAGATGCAAGCTGAACTTGGGGTATATTTTTTTGTAAATTGATAGAAGTATAAACCATTTCACCCTACCTCTGTGATGTTTTGTCAGGTAAAACAATTTTAGCTTCTGTTTTCAAACAGCAATCACACTTCGTAATTGGACGGATCTAGGAATTTTGTAGTGCAGTATTTGAGTCGTTAATTGTCGGTCCTAAACGAAAATACTCGGTCTTATATTGGTGGTTCACTTTTGTGCACAATTATTCAATTTTTTACGCAAACCGCAATAACTAAGGCACCGTTCTGCTATAAAATAAAAATAAAATTAAAAAAAAGTTTTTTTAAAACCAAAAAACTCTCATTCTATTAACAAAAAATCATTAAGTTTTTTAGCAAAACTAAAACATTCAAAAAAATCAAAAAAATTAAGTTAGTGGAACACATCTAACTCCGATTATAGAAAATCAAAAGAACTAAGTAAAAAATTTAGATCAGTCCCAAAACACAAAAGCAAAAGAAAAAAAAGTGTTCTCACAAACCAAAAAATCATAGCCGTTGGTTGGAATCCAATGGCCACATTTTTGTCTACGACTTGTCATTTTCCCAGCCAAATCCTGAAACGATGGGACCCCACATCTACTACAATCATCAGAAGCAACATTATCATTGGATCATATTTTTCACACATTCTCTCAGAGTTTGCTTGCTGGTTTTCAGCTCCACTGCAACCGCACGCACGGAGTGGTGCGGCAGATCTGTGTATGAATGTTGCCAAATTACGCAGTGTCCTTTTTTACCATGGTGGTGGGAAAATTTTCTCATAGGCAGCCTTTTCACCCATCAATTATTCAATAGTTTTGGATTACGACATGTGTTTCTCAACGCTTTAAAAAGGTGTTCCGGTAAGAGCATTTTTAAAATAAATTGGTTTTTTATGATTTTTTATTTATTATATTATGAGAGAATAACTTGTCTTAATTTTTAAAAAAATTATTTTTTGTTACTGAAACACCCGTTAAACATCACATTTGTTTTCGAGTTTGAAAGCTTAGTCGTTGCTCCCTGCAATAAAAATATCTTGTGTTTAAAGGTGTCATTAAAGATTCTCATTTAGGTTAGGAGTTCAAAGGTCTTCACCTATGTGTAGGGATTGAGCCAAAGCGGCGCTAGTAGAGGCTATCGTCTTTGCTGTTACAATTTGAAAAAATCCTACTATTACAATGAAAATATATATATCATCAAATTATATAGTTCTGCCCCTTCTTTACATATATGACCCGTCCGTTCTATACAAAAATTATGACTCCATCCCTGCCTATGTGAATGTGAATGTGAATGTTAGGCAATTATTTTTAGGTTGAGCTTGCAAAATTCCTTTTGCATTCTCCATGTGGGTTGTCTAAAAATGTCTTTTTTATCTTTGCATTGCCAGAGAAATCTGATTTATTTTGCTCCTCTTGGAAACAAAACAAAATATTAAAAAACCAAGCCAGATGTACTATTTTGAGATTTTTTATTTCACATTTTTGGGGACCAAAAATAGTATATTAAAAGGTGATGAACATCTTATTATTTCCAATTTTATGTCTAAATAATGTAAGGTAGGGCACAATAAAAATTGGGGGACCATACGCAAGCATAAACCCTCCATCCCTTAGAATCATTATTAGTTGTTTTAAATGGGCAGTTTGCATTTGCATGTGCTGGAATGGGCTGTTTTTAGTTCTATTCTTGAATTTTACATAACGGTCTAAAATTATCTAATTTATAATTGCTTCTATTTTATTTTATATCAACCCATCTTATTTTGCTTTCAATGAAATCAAGATCCTCTCATCGTCTATCCCTTGTAAGGAAACTGCGATCCACGAAAGATTCTATGATCGAAACTACTCATTTTTTAGGTCTCAATAGTTACATCCTTCGGCAAAGGTCAAGTTAATTGAATATCAATACCCATTCACGCGAGCCATATTTTGCATAAGAATAGACTGAAGGAATTCTAACGTCCATTACTCGAAAAACAATTATAATGTCCAACAATATCCGATCAACTTGATTCTGCAATATGAAGGCTCTGATTATCAAATGAAATTATAGTGAGTCCTATTTTACTCGACACGACAACTTCGCATGATGAGGTTCTTTTGTAGAATGAATGAGTGAATTGAAGTGAACACTGTACCTTTCCACAAAAAGTGATCAACAGATCGACTAGTAGATTATGTACCTTATGGTAGAGTGGTCCTCCTCAACTCTCTCTCTATCTCTCTCTCTCCAACTCTTTATCCAGCCTTTTGTTATAAGTAACATGTGATTTCTCCCTACTTCTTGTGAATTCTCCACCTAGTTATCTCTCTCTCTCTCTCTCTCTCTCTCTCTCTCTCTCTCTCTCTCTCTCTCTCGTGAAGAACTATTCAGGGATTGTTTTGTATTCTTTTTTTTTTTAGGAGAAAACTACTCTACACTGACTCAGGAGGGGCCGGGAATCGATCCCTGGATGAGCGTGGGGCGTGCAAGGCCCTGAACCAACTGAGCTAGGCCACCGACATGCGAGATCGAAGAGGGAAGTAAAAAGGAGTACTAATAAGTCCTGTCATGCTTTTCCACAGCTTTCTTGAACTTCTTACATCTAAGTATCTCTTATTATGTATATGGCATTTACATATATATAGAAGAAGTTCAAGAAATCTGTGGGAGAACATGGCAAGTCTAGGACTTAATTTGCCAATCACTTCATCTCCTTGCAACCTTCATCATTTGTTTGGGTTTTTTTGGTAAGTAACTCAAGAATTCTTTACATTCCCCTTTCTTTTCTTTTCTTTTCTTTTTTACAGTAATTGGCTGTTAAGTTACTGAAATTATTCAGCCCATTTCATAAACTTTCGCTGTTAATTATAAGCTTCAAAATTTTAAAATTTGATCTCATTCTAGTATAATTAAATTTGATTTAGTGTGGAATAAAAAAAAGAACACGATAATATACGTGAGAATTAAAATGCTAGATTAAGGACTAAATTGACTTGAAATGTTGTGGTTAAACGGAATACGAATTTTGTTGAATTTAGATAATTGCAAAGCCAATTATTTGGGGAATAATTCTTGGTTTGGTTGACAATTTTCTCATTTGCTTGAGGCGTTCTGATGTGTTAAGAAAATGAATTTCATATCTTGGTTTGGGTAGTTATTAAACATGAAGTTAGGGTTTGATATCCTATTGTTCTTCTTGTTCTTATTTTCTTCTAGTTTTATGCTGTTCTTCTGATGCTTTTTCCACTTGAATTATGAAATTGTTTGTATTTGTGCTACCTGTTTAGCATGATTTTAGTTTCCTATTAATAAACGTAAATAAAAATTGTTACCAAAATAATGCTTTCATAAGTGATAGGGGTATATATCTTGTTTTATATCAATGTTGTTGGTTCTCTTCTTTTTGAACACTTCTACCTGCACAGATGGCCATGAACCGACCATGTACCGATGGGCTTCGGGGGCCCACTTTTGGGTCCCAAACGATCGATCCGAGCCGATCATTCATCTCAAAATCAAATTCCGAAGGGCCCACGCGAAGATCAAGTCGATCGGACACCCCTAAGTGCTCAATCCAAAATCACCCTATTTCATTCAAAATGAACAGCTCGAATCGACCATGTGGGACCCAAAAGTGGGTCCCCGAAGCCCATCGGTACATGGTCGATTCATGGCCATCTATGCCCGTGGGATTTCTGCTTCTTTTTTTTCTTTTCATAACCGGATTTTCAGGTCAAATTACACGCACTTCAATTAATTTCAAGGTCTTAAAGTTAACGACAAAACAAACCCTCAAATATTGTTAGGAATCTGCAAAATCCTAGCGGAGGATCTAGCGGATAGAAATACATTAATAAATAAATAAAAATAAAAAAAACCGCAAAAAACAATCATAAGCATACAAGATTTACGTTGTCCTATACCCATATCCTATATAGGGATGCACATACATCAGGCTGGGCTAGGCTCGGACCGGATTTATACTAGATAATAACTAGATTAATGTCTTCCCAAGCCCGGTCCATTTATGATCGGGTTTCATTTAATTTGTCCAAGCCCAACCTAAATAAAATTTTAATTTCTCATATCCGTCTAAGAAGCTCATTTATCTTAATTATAAACATAAATTTATCAACCATAACGATTACAGTTACAATTCATAACCATAATAATATATTTAAAGTTCTAAGTTCTTACAAAAATATTAAAAATAGACCTACAAATTAAAGTGCAATAATATTAAAAAAGATGGAACTCTCCGATATTTATCAATCTCTATATGTAGTATTTAAATAAAATATTATTTAAATCGGGCCGGGCTGGGCTTTAGAGGAGTTTTTCAAACCCAGCTCATTTAGTAAACGAGCTTAAAATCTCAATCTAGCCCGACCCTATGGGTTTGAATATTTATCTCAAACCCTAAAAGAACCGAACTAGGTTGAGTGGACTACCAGGCCGGTGTGCATCCTAGTCCTATAAACTCTCTGTCTCAAAATTTCTTTGTACACTTTTTGACTTTTAGTTATCCCGAAATATTTGTTTGTTTTGAAACTAAAATGAGCCACGCTATGTACAATTCCTCTTTTGTCCCTTATTTTTTATTTAATACTGTACATCATTCAAAAGTCAAAGGATATTCTTGAAATGTTAAAACCCTACGAGGGCAATGCTTATTTATATCCGAAACCCTTGAAGGTAATGAAGTAGTTGCCCACAATTGATTTTAGCCAATTTTGGCTGATTTTCCCAATTTAACTCTTTAATTTTAGAAATTCGGTGTTTATGATTCTGTAATTGTTTGAATTTGTCTTTATCCATTTTAGTCTTTTTTACAAGTTTTGCAAGATTACAATATTGTCTTTCCAGCCTTTTGATGTTTTTCCTTTGTGCCTCATTTACCTTCTCTCTTATTTTCTCCATATGGAGGGGCATTTCGGAAATTTTCTAAGAGATAAATGTGAACACAAACACCTCAGCCTAATAAAACAAAAGTTAAAAGCAGCATAATACAACAAAAAAATATTTTGGCACTCTTTTTTGAGTGCCAAGAGAGCGTTCGAAAATCAATTTTCAAAAAAAAAAAAAAACTAAATAAGCAAAAAATATTAATTTTTAGTAAAGTCACTGAAAATGGGAAAATCACTATAACAAACGACATGTAAAAACTTGTGCAAATATATATTCAATCAACAATAAAATATCACATTTGCTATTTTACAACTAGTACTATATATATGCAATTACGGCTCCAAACAATGGACACACACGATACTTGTGCGGGGTACGAGGCCTTGCACCTAGTAATAGTACGCATTACCTTAAAACTAGTTTCTCAAATAAATTTTTGTCTTAATTTTTTTCTATTTCTTGTTGTTTTGTAACAATTTATCATCGCTTTTTTATTTATAGTTTCATGAGTTATCAAAAGAAATAAGGGATATGATTCTCCTTTAATTTCTAGCTCCTTCTTGCAATATTCCAATTGTAAGCCACTTTATGAAATTCATTCACACCTACGCTTAATGAGGCCCTTGTATATATGGAGCCCTTCTACGTGTACAGTTGGAAGTGCACAGATGGTGCACAGATGGGTCTCGGGGACCCACTTTTGGGTCCCACACGGAAGATCCGACTTTTTGAACGAAATGGGGTGATTTTGGATCGAGCACTTAGGGACGTCCGATCGACTTGATCTCCTCGTGGGCCCCTCGGAATTTGATTTTGAGATGAATGAACGGCTCGGATCTTCCGTGTGGGACCCAAAAGTGGGTCCCCGAGACCATCTGTGCACCATCTGTACATGGGCATCTGTACCCATATCTTTACTGGTATATATGTCATGATTCATTTTCATGGCCCCACCAAAATAACATTAAAATGTCTAATATTGTTTTCTGTGCATGGTTGGTGAATATATACCCTTTGGTACTGCATGTACGGGATCAAGAATTGTGCCATTGTTTTTTTGCTCACAGAAGGTGGACCAACAAGACAGTACTAAGCATTGATGCTGGCTTTGAGTGCAAACGCAGAACTGGGCCATAGAATAGTTTTTGTTAATTAGAGAGCCTAGCTAGCTAGTTCACTTATTTTATTTCAATGTAACCAGCAGTGTGATGGGTAATTTGAAATTATATAGGATAGGTCAAAAAAAAGAAAATGATCTGCGTTTATGCAGTTCGTTTAACGAATTATATACTCCCTCCGTTTCAAAATAATGTTCCACTACGAAAAATTGTGTCATTTTTCAAATTAAAAAATGAGCTACTTCTGTAATTCATTTTTCGATTTTTTTGACGAGTATTTTAATTCGGTGCAGAAAAATTCGAAAAATGATTCACGAAAGTATTTCATTTTTTTATTTGAAAAATGGCAAGAGAGAGGGAGTACTACAGAATGATTCAACTGAGAGATGTGGATTAGTCGTCTCTAGTGCACTTGTCTCGATGATCAGAATCATTCATCTTGTATAGTCTTCCAAACAAATTACTCATGTGAGAAAATCAAATTCATTGAATATGAATAACATCCTACCATTACTATGTTTTGGAAGTCAGTGAACGAGGTACGTAAAAACCGTTGATTCTGATCTCACATATCTCTTGCTTTGTGATGTTTGTGTGCTACACATTCAGGCATTTTACCTCCTTTATTATTTGATATTTACATTTACCAGATCCCGTAGTGCAATTCTTGTAGTGCGCATTCAAGCTGTACATCTCGGCAATCAATAGTTCAGATGTATTTGTTAACACTGTTTGACACATCAATATGGAGATTGATGGACGACTCGAATGCCGTACTACAAAATACACCAAATGGTTTGCACTACTCGGTTTTCGACTTCACTTTTGAGTGAGGCCGTCAAAGCAACAAGGTTGCAAATTGAAGTTGCAGTTTACTCACTCCTACCAAAGACAAAGATGTAGTATCAAATAATGTGAAAAAGAAGTGTTGAAAACTTGAAATGGTGAAGTTTACTTAAATCCACATGCACGCATATATATTAGCGGTGTCTCGTGCAATGTGCAGGGAAAAGATTCGTCGGACGTTTACATTTTGTAAATATATTGTTCATTAATGTTGTGTTTTGGCCTACATGCAGAACCAGCTAAGACTAACTCGATCAGTTGGTTAGACTTTTGCATATCACTAAAAGGTTAGGAGTTTGAATCTCTTTGTCTACGTGTAGGGGTTTCTCTTCTTTTTTTTTTTTGTTTCTAACATGTAACGGTCTTATTCTTGAACTAGTTAAGTTGTTGAGTTTGATTATCTTGTGGACTCACAATTGATATAGTGTCCCGAGTTATATTTTGCATTTCCTATGTCCCGAGTTTTCAGACCTTTTGGGGTGTGGGCTTCGGCCCTGGTTTTCTCGTTTGGCTTCTTCCCAACCGTGGGGGTCTCGTTTCCCTTTAATATTTGTACCATTCTAAAGATTAATAAAATTATTTATTGTTGTTCAAAAAAGAAATAATCACGACACAACCTATGGGTGGACTAAAGTGCACAACTTAGATCGTTAAATTAACTTTACTGCCATCGTCTTCCTCGTTTGACTTGATTAACTCATGTAATCTTTGTAACATAGAATAATCAACTATAAATATCTCTCTGTATTTAGATAATGTAATTTATGGATTCCCACCATGGGTTCAATTAATCTAGAGAGAGACAACCTAGATTGACATAGAACTAATGGGCGACCTTTTAATTATTTAAACTATGCGTGATGCACATGAGATAATCCGGAATTAAGAGATAAATTTACCCAATTTTTTCATGAAACACAAAATATATGTACACAATTAAATCATACATTGTTCAATATTACTCTAGACGTTTAGTCTAAATTCTATTTTTTATTTATTTAAGCCCAAAATTATACATATATAGGCAGCTACATATCCATATATATAACAAACAGATATGTTCTATTTTAGAAAGTTTAAGATTAAAGATAGTGAAAGCAATTTAATTAGGTTTCATGAATTTGACGGATAAGGCATGGCATCGTGATTAACCCAGCCCCTTCATGTTGGCAATTTCAGTTTCCCTTAATAAGAGATGCGAGAAGGACAAGTAACGAAAAGCCATGTTGTGGATCTCTGACAGGGATAGAGGAGGAGAGGCCATGCAGGGAGAAATGGTGTTAAGTTACGGTTAGGGTTTGAGTTAAGTTAGAGAAGGAAGATGAAGATATGGGTAGAAATGCATTTTCACATTTGGATTTTCTTTTACACTCTTAAACTAGGTTAGTGTGGTCCAAATTCGGTTTAAATGAAAACACATAATTGTGCACTTTGGTTCATAGGTTATGTAGTGATTATTGAACGTAAGGAGGGTAATCTGCATTAGCCCAAACCAAGGGGTCAAACTGAAATTTACCCCTAGTACAATTTACCCCTAATACATGTAGTGATTCATTAGGGAATAAATATTGAGGAATTATTTGGTAGTCCCAAAGTACAATCACATGATAGTTATAATTGTTAATTATAACACGATAATTTTGCATTGGGTTTATAAAGTTAGTTGTATATCCCAAAATAATTTGTTGTGTCAAAGTGTCTCGGAGTATCACATGGTCTTGCTCCGGTAGCATTAATGGGGTGTTTGGCACTTTACTTTTTGCATTTTCATTTTCTATTTTTCAGCTTTTGTTCACCACGAAAAGTCATTTTGAGATAATGAGAGCCTGTTTAGAGGCTGTTTGGGCGTCCTCTTTTCCCAGTTTCCCATTCTCGTTTTCCCATTTTTGTTGTTTGGGCGCCGATTTGTAGAACACATTCTTCCAGAATATGTTTGCCATTTTTGATGTTACAGGGAGAAACCGAAAAACTGGGTTGGGGCTCCTTTTCCATTTCCCATTCTCGTTTTCGTTTTCCCTTTCATTTATTTCTCCCTTATCTACCCCTTTACCCCTCATCCTTCCTTTTTTTTATTTCAATAGTTTGTTTTTTTAATGTTTCAATTTGGATACTTTGTTGGTTGTTTTCGGTTTGTGTAGTGTTTTCATTATGTATAATATGATTATGTATGTTTTTTAAAATTTTGTAATGTTTATAATTATGTTTTTCTTGAAACAACTTTTTATCCATTAAAGAAGCCTCGAAATTAGAGGTTTCCTATGCCAAACAAATCCCAATTGTAATTTATAAAAAGTAAAAAAAAAAGAAGACAAATCTTCATTGCTAAAAACCAATCCATGACAAGTCCTGTTGGCTCACATGCATGTTTCCCAATTTCGGCGAAAATTTCCAGTAATTTCATTGTGACAAGTCTATTGCCATGTTTCAAGGGTAAATTGGTAAAAATCAATCCATAACTCATTTTCATCATTTTTCTCCTAGACACTACTACTTCTGCACAATTCTCCCAAACACTCTTCCCAGATTGAAAACTCATTCTGTCCAAAATCTAAAAAGCCAAAAATGATAAGTGAAAAAATTGGCTCCCAAATACCCTCTTAGTTACCTCATTTTTGGCTTTTGGTTTTTGCATTTTCCTCTTTTGGTTGTTTGGCCACTCACCCTTATAACTTATTCTAACTAAATGAGTTATCAGTTTTTGATTGTAGAGACTGAATGCAAAAAGAGGGTTGGAGGAGTTTTTCAACTTCTCATTTTCTACTTTTTACATTTTTAATAACAAAAAGACCTACAAAATTTATTACTTCCTCCGTCCCAATTTGTTTACTCACAATGGGAATACGTGTAATTTCAAACCCCTACAAAATATATTTCTCTATATTATTTTTTTAATTTGTTTTATACCAAATTAAAGTACTCATTGAGTACTTTAATTTGGTGTAAAAAAATTTAAAAAATATTATACAAAAGTACATTTTTTAACATCTACAAAAAATACACGTTTCCCAAAACGAGCAAACAAATTGGGACAGAGGGAGTATGTATACATCTCACAAACACTACTTTTGTTGTAGAATGCATTCTACACATTTTTCGTAAACACTCTTCCCAAATTCAAAACACATTCTGATGATCATAATCCAAAAAGCCAAAAAAATCAAAAAAGTTAAAAATGAAAAGCTGAAAAGTAAGCTCTCAAACACCCTCTGAGTAGGGTGAGAGGAGATTTTTTACTTCTCATTTTCCAATTTTTCTATTTTGGATAATAAAAAAACCTTCATAATGTATTCTGCACATATCTCTCAAACACTACTTTTGTTGTAAAATACATTTGCACATTTCTCCCGAACACTCTATTATATTCAAAATACATTATAACCATAATCTAAAATGCCAAAAGTTGAAAATGAAAAGCTGAAAATGAGCCTCCACAAACACCCCCTTTGAATTAGAAAAAAACAACCCTACGAATAATTAAACATAAATATTTCCAAATTTATGGAGAACAAGGAAAACTCGAATCCGTCCGTTGAAACATATGCCGGCCAAGGGGATTAGACGGTCCAGATTCAATCACTAAATTGTGGGCTACCGAAATGGGTTACGGTCCATATATATTGGACTCTATGCCTCATATCTTCGTCCTTCGGAAAAACAGGCCTAAAACCTCATAGCCGCCGCTCCAGCCCTAAAGGTCCATTTAGGGTTTCGTTTCTTCCAATTTCAAGCCCATCACCTTTTCGGTCCTCCCCAAAACCCCTCTGAAATCTTGGAAAATCTTTGGAAAATTCTAAAACCCTAACCCTAGCTTGCAGTTGCACAGCCCCTGATTCGAACAAGCGATTTCTGATTACAAAGATCTTTGCTTTACAGTAAGAATTCTGTTAACCTGTACATAATTGTTTAAATTTTTCGTGTATTATGGTAGTTTTGATTCTTTATGTTTGCGGCGTATCTTGCTTTTATAATGTTAAATTCTGGTTTTTTTCCCCATTGATTTTCGAATTGTTTATACTTAGGGTTTTGATAGAAACTAGATTAAGTGTTTTATGGTTTTTTCGTACGTGAGATTGTTCAATTTGATTAATGTAATACAGTAATAGGCTTGTCAATTTTGATTTTTGTTGAAGCTTGCGTTTGGCTCTGCATCTATGCAAACCGTCGATGAATCGTTTCGGGGAAGATAAATACACACTCTGTTTTGTTGTTCACTGCACGAGGTGGAGTGAGTTCAATGAATGTTTTGTAGTGTTGGTTAGAGTTTTCTATTCAAGGCACTGTTTTGTTGTTTCACCTGTGCTTCCTTAGAGCATCTCCATCGAATACTTAAAATGCCAAAAGTTGGGAAATTTGTATAAAAAAAAGTAATGTATGTGTTGCAACCTACGGACCATTAAATTGCAGTTTTGCTGTCTAGAATTTTGTACATTGCATGCTACCGATCCATTGCAATTTTCAATGTAAGACAGAAAGGTCAGAACTGTATACTACAAAAACGTAATGCAAGATATAAGTTATATTTTGGAGGGAAACATTGATATCTACTGGAAATGCTCTTACACGAGAGAATTTCTTTCATTCACTTCTGTGGAAATTATAGGTTAAACTCTGTTTGGACTTTGGACTCATAAATTAGTGGTGATCCCTGCCGAATTAGGCTTGGATACCATTCAAAGTTTTCGAATTTCATTTTGAGTGGAAAATTCAGAATTTCCATTACTTACTATTTTGGACTTAACAATCAATTCTCCTCGCTCTTATGATTTGTAGAATTAGAACTTCATTTGGTTGATTTCTTCTCTCAAAGATGCATACAGAATTACGGATAAGTAAAATCCTCAGAGAACTCCATTATATGGCCCCAAAATGATTTGTACTTCTTGTATGAGGTTGTTTGTTTTTGCAAAAACACTTGAAGGTCCAAGCAGATTTGATGAGCATACATTCACCTTTGCATAAGTTCTATGCTGTAGTGTGGACTTACTTCTTGATTGACATCAAATTCGTTATTTAGGCTCCTATCTTCGCTCTCGTGTCACATTTAATGTATAAGTATTTAGCTCTTGCATCTTGTAAAATTAACTCCACAGTTACGTCAGCATAACAGTTGTATTGGGTAAGATGTCAGATTATACAGGTCCACAGTGGCGGATCCAGGATTTTCATCCAGAGGGGTCACCTTTCGAATACATGGCCGGCCCTCAGATTTTAGGGCCTAGGGTGCCCAATCTTAAATATGGATCGTCAATAAATTGTTATAACATTGTTATGTTTTGAATGATTTCATGTAATGGTCACAAAATAAAAACTTGCTTAAAAAAAGCATTTTATAATTACACTTATAACTAAAGTATCAAAAATGTCCATATACTTTTAAAAGTAAGGATGTTCACCATTTATTACACAGAATGATTTTGACACCCCTTTTTATAATGATACTCTAAAAATTGTCTTTTAGTAGGTCTGTCGTGTATAATATTTGTATTAAAAGACAAATTTTAGCAAGTCATTATAAAAATTTAAGTGCCAAAATCATTACCCAGTACTTATTAAATAATACTGGACATGAAAGTTTTAAGTTTTAATGGAGTAAGTTACACAAAGAGAAAAACCTTGACTCCTTTTGTTCCAACTCCCATAACTCCGTTCACGTCTGGGAACATTAAAAACAAACCAAAGCAGTAGGGGGCAAGACTGGAACCTACGACCTTTATGTCTATGAGCAAGCTACTTACCAACTGAACTACAAATCAATTTGGTAAAACTGCTACCATATCTAATAATTATTCCCAAGTCAGGGGGGTCACTTGACCCCCCTGTGCCTCAAGTAAATCCGCCCTTGAGGTCCTTCATAGTGGAACATAGTTCTATTAATCTTTAGGTGTGTAGTGGGTGCGTATCCGCTGACTGTTGTAAGTTCCAAATTTAGGTGAAAAAATGCTAAAGACTACCTCTCGTCTATCTTTTATTTTAGATATAGCCACTTAATATCCATGGAGAGATCTCCCCCAAGTGTTTTCGATCTCAATAAGATGGCCTTGGATTTTATATTGTACTGCCTTTATGCTTCTTTTAAAGCTGTTTTCTCTGTCGTTGGCATATATGCTGAATGTTTAGAACAAGTGTGAGGTGTTGGTGCATTTTGAGCCTTGTGTTGGAGCCTTGAAGAGTGTCTCTGAGTTTTTTAAAACACTATGAAGGACCTTAGTGTACTCTAAGGGCTACTCCAGGATTTTCATCCAGCACTAACAAAAATACATAGCGTGTCTATGATGAAAAGCTGTATGAAAAAAAAACTACTAGGCAAAAGAGATATATACATGTACAACACATCATTTGACAAAAAGAATCCAACATATTATAACATCCAATGACGAATTTTCATATTTTGGAGAATGCAAAAGGGACCTCAAGACCTGTTTTTGGCTTCTTTTCTCTAAATGTCAAAATGAAAAACTCATTCTTGCAAAATCTGTTTTGAAGAGTAGCTGCCAAACATACAAAACTTCAAAAAGGGAGAAGGAAAAGCCAAAAATTGGCTCCCAAACACCCCCTTAAAGTTTAGCCAAATGCATTTCCTATTTTCCTTCCCGACATAAGTTGTAACCAATAGATTATTTTTAAATGTGTGATACTCCACTATTCTTAAATGGTATTGCATATTGGGCTCTAGGCTTGTTTTGTTTTGTTAGGGCTATTTTGGTTAGAAATATTTATTTTAACCTCGCAAGAGTAACCTAGCGCTGACAATACTAAAGAAAATTTAATTTGTATCAGAATTTTTTTTTTCAGTACATTTTTTGAACCCAGGGAGGTCGCTTGACCTGGCTGGTAATAAGGTAGAGTTGCCCCTGGACTGCCTCTGGATTTTCTGTGCTGCTTTGGTGTTTATGCAATTATTTAACCAAACTTATTTGACATCGATTTAAACTGTGTCATGATTGTTGGCATGTTTATTGATTCATTATGCGTTTTCCTTCCTGTGCAGGACTGCTTTTCCGTATGCATGGATATCTCTACTGAAAACAATGAGTCCCCCATTTTGGATGCACAGTCTAACAAGCAAAGGAGAAAGAAGTCCATAGTATGGGAGTACTTCACTATCGAAACTGTTGGGGCTGACTGCACGAGGGCCTGCTGTAAGCAGTGCAAGAAATCATTTGCCTACATTACTGGTTCAAAGCTCGCTGGCACTAGTCACCTCAAACGACACATTGTCTTAGGGATCTGTCCAGTAAGCCGTCATAACCAGGAGAAAAATCAATCAGCTCCACGTCTACTAGGTTTGAAACCCAATGGTGCTGCTAGTGTTACTGACCCTCGTAGAAAGCGCTATAGAACAACACCTGTCTTTCCCGTTCTACCCTTCAATCAGGATATTGGTAACCATGAACTTGCCAAGATGATAATTCTGCACGAGTATCCGCTCAACATTGTGGAACATCATGGGTTTATTGATTTTGTACGAACCCTTCAGCCAAAATTCAATATAGCTAGTGTTGATTCTATCGAAATGGATTGTGTGGGTGTCTACTTGAGTGAGAAGCAAAGACTTTTGAACTTGATTTGTGGTATTCCCGGTCAAGTGAGTCTTACCTTGGATTTGAGGACTACAGATGAAACAATAGGATATGTATTTCTTAGGGGACACTTTGTTGATATTGATTGGAGATTGCAACGGCGCATCCTAAGCGTTATTATGGTTCCTTTTGCTGATTCAGAAGTTGCCTTCAATCATGCGGTTAAGCGTTGCCTAAATGATTGGGGTTTGGACAGCAAGCTATTTACTCTCACTCTTGACGAATCATTTGCAAACATCACTGTTAGAGAAAATCTCAGAGGGCTACTCTCCATTAGGAATCCACTTGTTCTCAATGGTCAGTTATTGATTGGAAGCTGCTATGCCCGTGTTTTAGCTTCTCTCGCCCAAGATGCATTGGGTTCCATGAAGGAAACCATTAAGAAAGTCCGTGAAAGCGTGAAGTATGTAAAAACTTCAGAATTGATTGGAGAGAAATTCATTGAGCTGAAACAACAGCTTCAGGTGCCCAGCATGAAGAGCCTAACCATTGACAACCAAACAAAATGGAACACTACTTACCATATGCTGGTGGCTGCCTTAGAATTAAAAGAAGTCTTTTCTTGCTTGGATACTTCTGACCCAAATTACAATGAAACCCCCACTACGGATGACTGGAAGCGGTTGGAAACTCTCTGCACATATTTAAAACTTCTTTTTGAAGCAGCTAATGTTTTAATCACCACACCACACCCAACTGCCAATGTGTTCTTTCATGACGTGTGGAAAATTCAGTTCGAATTGACACATGGGAGCTTGAGCAACGATCCCTTTGTCAGTACTCTTATCAAGCCCTTAAAAGAGAAATTTGATCAATATTGGAAGAAAACTAATCTGGTTCTTGCTGTTGCTGCGGTTATGGACCCGAGGTTCAAAATGAAGCTTGTGGACTTCAGCTTTTCCAGAACTTATGGCAATGATGCTGAGAACTGGATCAGGATTGTTGAAGAGGGTGTTCATGAACTCTTTCTCGAATATGTTGTGGAATCTCTTCCTCCACCAACTTTTATGGAAGACACGAATGAACTTGTTGCCAAGACGGAGCTGGTTGAAGAAGGAGAAACCCTTCTTTCGGCTTATGATGGCTTTTTAGATTTCGAAGTTTATATATCCGAAATTACTGGTAACCAGCATATGAAATCAGAATTAGATCAATATCTAGAGGAACCTGTTTTGCCCAGGGTACAGGAATTTGATGTTTTGGGATGGTGGAAACTAAACATGTCGAAGTACCCCACTCTTTCCAAAATGGCATCTGATGTTTTGTCGATCCCAGTTTCTACTGTAGCTCCAGATTCAGTATTCGACACTGTAAGCAAGAAGATGGATAGCTATTCGGCGTCTCTGAGGCCCGTGACTGTTGAAGCCCTTATCTGTGTGAAGGATTGGATTCGGTATGGATCTTCCGTGCAGTGTCGATCTTCGGAAATTTCAACTGCTATTGTTAAAATGGAGAATCTTTAGGTTTATAACGACATACATATGACTGATATCCAACTTGTAGATTAGGTGTCTTGGCTCTTCAGTTTTCTGCCTATGGAGTCCAATTGAAGTGATTGGCCTCTGATTCTTTTGTTCTTTTTGATTTCATCTGTTAGGAGATTTCCACAGGTCTAACAGGTTTGTCCAGATGATTGCCATATAAAGCTTCAATTGGCTACAAGATTTTTTTTTTGTTTATACTTCTAATTCTACATATTTTCTGCCGGTTTATCTGACAATATTATATGAGATTCTTAAGGTTGGCAGGAGAAAAAGAATCATTTTTTCCGATGAACGTATAGAAGAGTTCTATGTTTTCAATTCCAGTGTCTACCTCTGCAAGGCCAATATTGCAGTGAATGTTAGTGAATTGCAACTTATCTTTGTGAATTATAATATTGAATGGCATGATTCATTTTCCCGATTTGGATCAATGTGGTTGGATTATGGACTTGTCACCCTTCCCCTCTTTCTCTAGACAATTGTTCAAAATGACAAGTTTAGAGCTTTTAAGGGTGTTTAATTCAGCTTAACTTATTTTAAGGCATTCAATACATTAATGGGAAATTTTTGAGAGATCAAGGACAACACCCCGACAGACGTCCAAGCACTCGGTCAGCCCGTCACTATCAATTCTCTCTCTCTCTCTCTCTCTCTCTCTCTCTCTCACACACACACACACACACACACACTAATTGATGGCACGTCACTTTCAATTCTCTCTTTCCTCATTGCGTGTAATAATTGTTGAGTGGGACAAACGTCACTTTCAATTCTCTCTTTCCTCTCTCATCGCATGTAATAATTGTTGAGTGGAACAAATCGACTTCTCTCCTCAATTTTGTAGCTGAGTTTAATTTGGGATTCAATTTTTGGGAGTTTTGGGTCTTTGGGGTAAGGTATTATAAGTTTAGGCACTTTACAGTTTTGGTGGTTAGGTTTGGAGAATTCGCTATGCTTGTTTCTTTTTAATTTTCATTTTTATATGGTTGTGAGCTTCTTGATGAGCTCTACAAATTCAATCATCCCGATCATTGAAACGAGTTCATAATGAGCTAACGAAATTCAAAATTTATACCAGTATGGCTTCTTTAATTACGGCAGACAAGCAGGTTTCCTTCCTTTTTTCCTCTTAAGAACACTAAAATCGTTGATGTTGGTACTCCTATATGTGAAATCCTGTTAGGCATTGCATGATTGAAAAGTTTAGCTTCTTGTGTTCCAACACTGAAACCCGCAAAACTCTATTCTAGACTATGCATATTTTTATCACCGTAGAGCTAAAATCCTAGAGCCGCCCATGAACGACACCTCTGCGACACCAACAGTAAGTAACCTTTCATATTCAACAAGAATATACAGATAGAATCATGAACATTAAACATGTACAAGAGCAGGAAGCCCGCAAAGAGTCCCCAAAAAGCGAAATTGAAGAAATCAAAGCTTCGATGCAAATTCATATCGCACTGTTATTCTTCATGCTTTTCTTCTACATCGTGAACCCTATTCAATGACTCCTCAAATGCTTCCAAAGCAACCTTATAATGATCGAAGGAGATCGCCCCCTCCTCCACAACTTGCAAGGCGCTTCTGTACAGCTGATTAAACCACTGGACTTGATCGGTTCCATTAACTTTACTGGATCCCTGATCCGGAATATACAATCGCTTGTAATCCTTTTTCCACCGCGATAGAATGTACTTTGAAGGGATCTCCTCCACCCCATTAAAGTTAAGAACACATAAAGCATGTCGGCATAGATATCCATTGAAGTTAAAGCAACTGCATATGCAACGAACCTCTGCTGCTGCTCTGTTGTACAAAACCTCGTAATCCCTAATTTCCCTTCTGTTTCCCTCACCCAAAACGCGCTCCTTCACTAAGAATATTACGATTGGCCCATCGATGTGTAACTGTGTGGTACTGAAACATGAATACATCTCCTCCACCTCAAGTTGAAACTTCTTGAATATTTCTCTTGTATAGACTTTTGACAGCTGCATTTCGAAAGAACATCTTGTTTTCAATACGGGACTTGAGTTTCTTGACTCCATATCCGAAAACGCTTCTTCCTTGTACTTCTTTTGTAAAGCCAATTCGTACTTATCGAGAAATTCTTTCAGAGGAGTTTGTTTATGGACATACCTATCGAAAAAAGCATTCAACGTCTCACCTGGGCGGACAGCAGCCATACCTGCAAAGAATATTTCTTTTAGATAAACTGGGACCCACCTTGTTCGATCTTCATACAAAGATTGAAGCCACTCGTGATCGCAAACTCCAAAGCGCTGGATCATAAACCCCCATGCTGCTTCAAAGTCAAGTGGCTTTAATGCCTCGTACACTGCCTTAGTCAATGCCTTTCTAATAGTGTCGTAGTTGCGCAATCCGCCTAATTTCTCCGGAACTTTTCTCATGACGTGCGACAGACCAAAGCGATGATGAGAATTGGGAAACGTCTCCGCAATTGCACTTTGCAAAAACTTGCATCTGTCTGTGATGATAGTCTGTGGAGATAGTCCTGACACACAAGTAATCCATGCTTTTAACAGCCAAACATAGGATTCTGTCGTCTCACCTGAAACCAAGCCACAACCTAGCAACACTGACTGACCATGGTGATTAATGCCAACAAATGCCACTAGCGGAACTTCATATTTGTTTATCAAATACGTATTATCGAAAAAAATGACATCACCAAAGTAACCAGCCGCAGCCCTAGACCTTGCATCTGCCCAAAACACGTTTTTCACCCGCCCTTCATCACTAAAATCCATCAAATAAAAGAAATTTGGATTAGTCAATTGCATACGACAAAGGTAGTTGTAAATGGCTTGTGTGTCGCACTTTTTCAAGTTCAGCTGGTTGGGATAATGATCAGAAAAGTCCCTAATTTCTCTCAAATTAGAATTCAAGTTCCCATTGCCTCCTCCATCAATCACATGGGCCCGGTACAACTTAATTGTCCTTACTTCTGCATCGGAACTCGTTTGCAACTTTGTCTTTGTTCCAATTCCCATCTTCTTAACGGACTTGTGGATTTTTGCACCTAACAAATGGTTGTGTTCAAGGGTAACTTCAAGTATCCTCCACCTTTTAGAGTCCACTAACCTCATCCTAATCATCGCGGGGCATCCAGTTCTTGTTTCCTTCCGTATTCGGTTAACATCTTTGATTCTTTTGAAACCCTGGTTGCTGCAACAAAGTACTGCACCATACTTTTCTCTACTGTTTCTTTTGAACCATGAATTTTTCACCCGAACACAAAAACCCACTTCCTTGGCATAACAAATGTAATAGTTGTACGCATCATCGTATGAATCAAACTCCATTCCCACAGCTGGTGCAACAAATTCCTTCCTTTCTTGAGGAACGCCATTTTGACCATCTAACTCAGTTCTCTCGCCATCTGTGTCTTGTGGAATCTCAATGCCTTGACCAAGAGGGGTTCCATTATTGCTGAGAGAAGTTTCTTCCATCTGAAAAAGAAATCATGCACCTAAGAACAGGATACCAAACAAAATAACCCACAATCAAAGCAAATATGATACATGCGCTAAGTAACATTTAGCGAACCACTTTTGAAGGTGAGAAGTGAAAATATGCTTCCCATCAATCAAAGTTCAAATAACTGGATTTTACCAATGTCACTATCTTTGTGCTCCAATTTTTATGTTCAAGTATGCTCAACATTAACAAAATAAGAAACTGGTACCATCATAACACAAAAGGTCACGGAATACCAAATTACTGACAAAACAGCTCAATTTTCTTTTGTAAAGATTGTTTTGTGCTTGATGCTTCAAATTTCAGCTTTAAAAAACCAAGGGTTTACTTCTTGTTTCGACCTTGAAGCTACTTTTGTTCACGTCTTCATGAGAAGAGGAAATTCAGGTTACCAGCCAACAACTAAAACCTCAAGTATGATAACATCACCAACCGTTTATTCCACATCGAGGTCGGTACTAAACATATTTTCTATAAAATTTCGTAAAACAAAAATAATCAAACAAAAAATAAAGGAAAATAAAGAAATAATCCTCGAATAACAGCAGACACAAGGGACAGGCTATTGTGGAAACGCGATGTGGCTGCTTTGGATTTAATTGACAATACAACTTTCCAAGAACCGACTAGAGACAGGGCATAAATGCAATTGGCTTTAAGTAGTCTTGGTAACGCTGTTAGAGTTGAATGGAACAAAGTTCAGACTTCGAAAAAAGAACTAAAACGTCAAACCCATATAGATTATGCATTAGGCTAGTCGGGGAAATTTCACAATATTAACCTACTGTTCATCCATTCACATTCTCTTACTGACCTTGATCTTCTAACCAAAGAAACAAAATAAAACATCCAGTGCAATACCTCTACCCAGATCCTACTCCTTTGAGCCATTGTTGAATAGACAACCGAACCCTAACAGGAGAAATAATTATTCCAATGTACCACCACAAAGTGATAACAATGGCCAAACGTAATTTGCATGAAACTCGTATTCAAAACTTGACACGGAGTTAGTTATTTAGTTTCTTCTGGTTGTTGCACCACCAGGGCAACAATTTGTTCCATTTTCTAGACATCCAACACTCGGGCATGACCTTATAGACCATTCCTGCTATAAGAATACGCACCAATTCTTACTTAATTATACATTCTTTACTAGACTACCAGCTACTTCAAATCACAAAATGTCGGTTCGTGCTATATACTGATTGGTACTATAGTGCCAATCTTTTATGATAAATCTGTGAAATCACCATGACTTGCTCCATCTTATTTTGACTAACTTCAAAATTCCTTCATTTGATCTTGGCGATCTCTCTAAGAAAAGCATCTGAGGGATAGCACTGAAGACCTATAATATTTTCTCTCTGGAACTAATATACTGTATAAGCTAGTAGGTTCAACAAACTGGAGAAGAAACCAGATGAAGGGTCAGTAGTCAACCCATATTTTGAAACAAATTCGCAATCATAAATAACTTTGAATTGAACCTAATGACCCATAATTAGTCCCAATTTCAAACTTAAAATTGACTAACCGCTGAGAGTTAAAGTTCAAAAACCATAGTAACCAACAGTTCTTCTCCTAGGACCTTTACATGAGAAGCTTCCATCTGCACTCAGGTGTCTGGGCTAGCTTAGGCGATCCTCGACTAATTGTGGAAGACCAATCCCATCGTCCCCTAGCACGGCACCCAATTAAAGTTTCGAAAAGAATTGTCGTGCTCCCAATCCCATCGTCCCCTAGCACGGCACCCAATTAAAGTTTCGAAAAGAATTGTCGTGCTCTTCAGGCACATACCCGGAAAACAGATTACAAAAAATGCTCGAAATTTCTGAAATACAGAAAATACCAGACACTAGACAGGAACTCAAAGCATAGCAAATTAACCCAAAATTGCTACCAAAAAAGGCTAAAAAGAAGGGTCCACTAAGTATTAACACTCTTACAACTGAGTAGAATTGATTCACTCAGGTTTTGTGGATCGAAGCAGTGTTTATTTCCAACACCCCAAACTAAATATGTTGCAGCATCTAAATTACCATTGTTAAAAAACAGAGAGAGAGAGAGAGAGAGAGAGAGAGAGAGAGAGAGAGAGGTAGAGGTACCTGTTTTGGGCTGGTTCTGATTCTGATCGAATACAAACATCTTGCAGAGTTGCAGTGATGAAGAAAATAAAAAATACTGATACAAAATACTCCTGGAAACCCTTGAATATGAGATATGTCACAAAATACCCATACTTGTACATTTTTCGGTTTTGATACCAATAAAATATAGTTTAACAACAATGTCAACCCTGTGCAGGAGAACGTATTTGATATTTCATGTTTGATTCCTAGCCCTTTTGGACAGGTTGATTTGATGTTAAAAGAAAAGCGTAATGAAACTCATTTGGATTAGTCATTTTGCGAGAGAAGGAGAGAAAATGCAAAAATGAAATATTTTGATTGGCTCCTCCTCTCTTTTATCACCAAAAATTGTGAGATTGCATGAGAAAGGGAGATTTGGGGGTCACATAAGACAATCGAAAACTATGCTTACTATGCACTAAATTTAAATTATACATAGTATTATCATAGGATCTGGGGATACTAGTGATCGCCTCCTAGAAATCACCCTAGTGAGCGTCCAAAACGACATCATTTTGGGTGCCAAAAGAGATAAAAGAGATAACTTTTTTTTTTGTTGCAAAACTACGCATGTTAAGTAAATAGGACAGATGCTTTTTAATAACTTATAGTGTGTTGCAGGTAATTTTCATTTAACATTGCTATAGCCTACAAGGTTCTTTCAAGTTTGTCTTCGTTGTCGAACTTGCTTGAATTATAAAAGTTCCGGCGACTTATATGTTCTTATTTAAATTTTTTTTGGTTTTGTTAATTTGGCGTTGATTTTTCGCGGCTTATTGGTTCGTCTCGACAAGAGGAATCTAAAAAGTATAAAATTATTAACAAAACTTAAATTTTTCTGAATAAAGGAAAAAATAATCCAATAAACTGAAATTGGATTATTTTTTACTTTAGTGAACTTTTTAAAAAAAATTGATCATAATTTTATACTTTTTATATTCTTCTTGTCGAGATGAATCAATAAACCACAAAAAATTAACGCAAAACTAATAAATATAATTATTTTTAAAAAAATTATTTTTGTCTATTTAGCCAAAGCAAGGAACCACTTTTTTTGTCTGAATTCTAGCAAGAAATATAGGAGATTTTATTTTCCTCTAACAAACCAGGGATCAAAAAACTTCAGCATTTCAATCTTCCCATAGTAAAGAAGAGTGCTAACAATCAATGGGGGATGAAAAAAAAATGATCCATGGATGCACCCATGAAAGCAGATTCCATATTATCTCCAAAGAAAGTGGTCCCTTCATTTGTGAGGAGTGAAAGGAAGGTTGGGAGATCTCAGATTCTTTTAGTCTCTTAGGACTTAAAATGATGTAGTTTTGTTCAAATTTTTTGTTGTCTCTTTTGGCACCCAAAACGACGTCGTTTTGGGCGCTCACTAGGGTGATTTCTAGAAGACGATCACTAGTATCCCGGATCCATTATCATATGGAGTAGTAATTAAATATAAAACTAAATCAAGCAAAATATTACTGGGAAACTCCACTTACGACACACTACCATTTCGAAATTCAAGCTTCATATATATAAAGCAACATGCCAAGTTTTTCACAATGCAATTAGCTCTTCGGCTTGCACAAACCAAATTTGGGGAGATTGGTAAGAAATTATCATACTTCAAATGTCTGTTCTTCATTTGGCTCTCTTCAACATCCAAGCTCTCGATCCACACCATCTCAGTTTACACGATTCGAGCAAAAGAGAAGTTGTCATCGGACAGGACAATGTCACCTGTATCCAAATTCCTAAACACCTCTATTACAATGCATTCATAGTTATTGGATCACATGAGAATCTCCACACACAAGAATATCGAGGTAATTTCAGAAGGCAGGTTATTTCTGAAAGAGGGGCTCAGCTGGTGCGACTGAAAAACACTTAAAGTGCTCGTACCAAAAATCACTTAAAAAGTTACAAAAGATGTTAGCAGCAAAAGCTGTCCCTTCCATCCTTACAAAACATTTCTCAGACTAAGCACAGCTGCTTGCGATACTCTAATAGCTTAGTTTGTCCTCCCTTCTTTTACCTTAAACTGGATCCTCCCTCTGTTCTCCACCTTCGCCTCTGCGTAATCACCACTTTCTTCGAACAGTCTCTCACATGAAGCTTCTTTACCTCATCTTTTTCTTACTACTTGCTTTCTTCGACTCTGTTTTCGCAGGAGGATTCTTAGCTGTTCTAGTTTTCTTCTTATCACCGCCATAATCATCGTCATCATCATTGCTATCATCATCATCATCATCATCATCATCATCATCATCATCATCTTTGTTGCTTCGACTGGACTTTCTTTTTGCAGGTGGCTTCTTAGGTCCATTCCCAGTTGTGCCCCTCCGTCCCTTTGGTTTTACATTTTTAGAAGCGTTTTCCTCTTCCTCACTTCCTGGATCATGATCATCAGTGTCCTCATTTTTGCTTCCTTTCGCCGTTTGCTTTCTCAGTTTACTTGGTGCTTTTGCAGCTTGATCCCCACTCAGCTTTTGTAATTCTGGAACATATGCTGATGTCTGAGACACAAGAAACAAACCCCGTGAAATAAAAATAAAACAAAGGATCGTTCTAGAAAAGCCAACCGAACATGGGGAGAGGTTATGGATCCAAAAAAGAAGACATGGGGAGAGGTTTTAGAACTATACCCTGCCGCCAGCAGCAATAAATTCAATTTTCTTCCCTGCCATAAAACAGAAGCTAATTGAAGACATTCTTTAACAGTGGATGGCGAAACTGTGTCCAATATCAAAATTAAAGGGGAAATGACTATACCCAAAAATGGAAAATGATTTTGTAGACAAAAATACAATTACCTAAACCAAAAATGACCAATTATTCATTTTTCCTTTGCTGGTCTATAGTTGTTAAACAACATAATTTATAGCTACTCAAGTTTTCCAGTGCATGATTCTCAAGCCACCAGGTTTTCCAAAATCCCTTCCTATGCAATGGACATCCAAGATGAAATGCCATGACAAAGATCGGTATTGAGAGCAGAGGCCAAACCATCAACAAAAGCCTTTCCAGGTTTCTTTTCGCGGGAATGGAAAATCCAACTACTTGGAAATTGGCTACTATCCGCCCCAACTTCAACGGCTTTTTCGATGACCTGTAAAATGAACTGACTTTGTCAAACTGATAACGCATATATCAAAAACATCTTACCATTAACTCGTCCGGGCTTTTTTCCCCACCGAAAATGAAACAACCATTCCAATGGGAAGCGGCTGCAGTCCGCATCGACTTCAACCGCATAACGAATAACCTACAAGTATTGCTTCTTCTATACTAACCATAGAGAATGTATGCCTAACTGAAATGAACCAACAAGAGAAGATCACTGGCCTCTTTAATGCAATTGTGCAATGCTACACAGCTTTCTTTGGAAAGGCTGGAAGCAATATGCATTGGATGGATTCTTGCCTGCGAGTTCAAAAAAACACACGAGTCATTCTGAGATTTCAAAACTGAAGATATGCAAAACATTTGCACTGAGACCATATGAATGTAAAACTGATGAAACCTAAAATATGCCTACACTCACACTAACATAAGAAGTGCACTGTGGTCCGTGTCTCCTAAGCCATATGACTGCGTTACTAGTTCAGGGAATCAGAGATCAAAGCACTTAAGCTTGTGGTTTAAACTTAAATCAAGCAGCCTGAGGTTGATTGCACCATCAGTGCATATAATCAGAAACCTTAGACTTGCATAAACGCAGTTGAAAGACCAGTAAACTTAAAGCAAAGCATTTAACACATGTTACTCTCACGAAAATAACAAGAAAAGCAAATGAGACGTGCCAGACATAACACCACTTTTATCCAAACATTTCATACTTCTTAGTAACCAAGCGATTGTTATTTAACTTTCACCCAACCAAGGGCCAATTTAGAGATATTTAGAGAGAAATTTTGCAATCTTTGGAAGCACAGAAAATTACAAACTCATATATTCAAAGAAACAGGAGAAATTTTTCATCACATGCTATTAACTTGGTTCATCCTCATTTGTGTGCTCTACCACTCAAACAATTTTTTTCTTGGCGGTACGTCTAGGACCCATGTCCTAATGAGTCATCTCAACTATGAAGTATCATATCACACAAGATATTGGCCCACTTGCCCATAACGAGTCATCCATAGATTGCCTAGTGGTCCAACAGTAACCAATTATCTCTCCCCTTCTGTCATAGGACGAGGTTCCATCACTCCCATTTCAGGCCTCAGATTACTATTAAGCCCTTATGCATGGGACAGGGCAGATGAGGTATACAACTCTGGTCATTATGTCGTTTGATGAAAAATCTAAAGTCTGCAGTTATTCCTAATCATGCGAGGTACATTTAAGAAGTAGCATCCCCACATCCATTCTATGAGAAACAAGAGCATCATCCTAACAGGAAGAACTAAACCTGCTTTCCAGAATCATGGCATATCCCGCCATGATTTCATAACAGGAAGAAGATGAATGTCAATTGTTGCCAGCATAGAATTTGAGAATAATGATACAAAATTGAAGGTTGACTAACAGAATAAATAAACGGAGCCAAACTCTAGTTGTATAAAGTAAACCAAATTTCTGTCAATACAGAGATTGGTTCTAGGGTATCCAGGGTAAACTGACTTGGTATAGCACTTCATCTGCAATCCAATTGCCAATACCCGAGATAAAACTCTGCAAATAAGAAAGAAAGGTAATGAATAATAACCCTGAAAAGGAAAAAAAGAAATGAAGTGATTAATGTTCGAATCATATAAATCAAAATGCATAAGGTTTTGACATATTTAGCACTTGATTCTATATTTTCATTCCCTGATGCTAGTTATTAGCAACTATGCTTCAAAAGCATCCAAAATCATACTTTGATCACTATAATGTCTTATCAATATAGCCAAAATATAGCAAAACCTAATAAAAAAATCTTGCAATATTTGTTTAATAAGCTAAAACCAAAATAATAATAATAATAATAATAATAATAATAATAATAATAATAATAATAATAATAATTAATTAATAAACAAACAAATAAATAAAATAAAATAAATAATTCCTCGGCCAAAGTGTTTTAAGCTTCCCTACGCTTCAAGTAATCTTCATCCTGAGCCACATCACACCTGCAGTCATTGGTTCTTGTTCCATAAGAATTAACCAAAAAGGCTTCAAGGCACATCGGCAAAATTCTGTTAGGTGTTGAACTCTGTCTTTGACATGCCAAATTTATTGACAACGGATTAAAGTACAGTTAAGAACTACGGAGTACTAAAGTTCCCTGTCCGTAGTTCACGACCATTATTTGTCAGCTCTGAAGTTGTAAAGACAAATGGGGCTTATTGATTAGTCAATACCATATTAACCGAGGCAAAGATACATGCCCAAAAAATTGAAACACCAAATCACAGTGGGGAAACAAATGATTAAACAATGGTTTAGAAGTTGTCCACTGCTTCATGTAAATATATAAGTTTCTGTTTTGAGTTCAAAAGGCAACAATTTGATGGTTAGGTATCTCAACAGTCCACGTGGAGGAGCAATGGGTGATATGTCAAACTCCATTACAGAAAGGAATTTATATAGGTTGGGTGCAGAGAAATTCATTGCCTACTGGTAAGGATAAAATTAGAAGTTCCTTTCGACTAGTAAATTTGATGGTTATTCATGGGGAATTTTGCAATAGTGAGAGTAGAAGGGAAGTGGACTTAACCTGATCAAGTAAAAGAGCCTTAATTCCAACCTTCTTCTTGCGCAAGGAGGCAATGAACTCATCAATGGTCATAGGCTCGAATAATGCATCAGGACCAAGCTCAGATATTGGGGGCACAGAAGCCGGCTGCGGTAGTGAAAATCATAAGTAATCATTATAGTGATTTGAGAATAAATGGCAGGCTAAAAACCATGAAAAAAATACAATCCAGATGGTTAGGTGGTATAATGATACATTATTGAGCAAGCGAACTTTTGCAAATCGCCTCTTATCTGTGAATGATAGCTCCAACCCATCATCTAGCTGCATGAGGAAAAGTACTGACAATCAAATCAATTGGAACTAGTTTGACTTCAAGTTTTAAAATTTTACAGACAATGCAAGTTTTTCACAACACTGGGACATTGGAAAAAAACTAAAATGCAAAAAGGAATTGAGCCATTGACCTATATGTCACAAAGTACACTAACTTCATTGCTCTTATTTCTCAAACACGGATGAAGAACACTTCTATTGATGAATAAAGCGGTAATCCTTACTTCAATAAATAACTTGGAATACTTGGACGGCCATTCATCAGCGTCACTTACAGCAGACCTGAAATCACCGTGATAATTTACTTGAGACAACAACTCCAAATTGCTTCCATTATAACATGCATTTCAAGGGAATAAAAGGGTCTACCCATCTAAGTGACCTAAGGATTCAGTAACAAATTATTTAAATTCAAGAAAGTACAAAAGGGATAGCCTTAAAAACGTACACAAATGAACCGAATACTCAAACCATGAATAAATAAAAAATAAAAAATTATGCAATAAATTTCGGCAAGAGTTTTTCTGATAAACAATAACCTGCAGATTGCTCCTTCTATTGTTCAAATATTACGAAAAGAAGCAGCACTCGTAACACAGCCTCTAGCATCCAAAAGAATCCGCTTTCCTAGTTTCAAAGAATTCTCATGTACAAATAGGCACCACCAAAAAATTCTCCCCTCTCAACTCATCCAGTCTCAAATGTACACTAACCATCATGCATGTAACCCAGTGACTACCAATGTCAACCATGTAACCCAGTGACTACAATCCCAGACTAAATATCTACCAAAACTAAGTGGCCAAAATGCTACCTGGCCACCTGGCAGAAAATTTTCCACCAGACCATTCATCTCCCTTTGTACAGTAAGGTACTTGGGTAGTCCACCTATCCATCTAAAACAACTACCCAACAACAATTATAAAAGCAGTTAAACTCCAGCTAAATCAGGGAAAATATTATCTGCATTTAACCCATTTAGGAAATAATGATAATTATCACTGATACATCCTCATCGGTACATCACCATACCCCCATACTCATATTTCCAGTTGACTGGGTACACTGCAAATATGAACCTTTTATCAGTTGTAGTCATCTTATGACATCAGATTCAGGTAACCGACACCCCTCACGTTACATTTGCTTGCAACATTGTAAACATTACCTCTTATATTTTGTCACTGCGACTCCTTTGATATATATAGCCCCTGCCATTCCTGAAAACAGCATAAAGAGAAAAGGCTATAATGGAGCAAAAGGTACTTGGCTTCATTAAAAATATAAGCTCACACTGCGTGAGCACAAAAAATGAAAAAATAAAATGAAGTGTTGTGATTTTAGATGGCCTTTTTAAACTAAAACAACATAAAAATCTCAAACTCTATTTTAAGGATATTTATTAGATTCATCTCATAAGCTATGAAAAGAAAATAATTCTCAAATGTGTAGTATATAAACCAAGCCCATTAATTGGCATGACTCAATTGAATTAGGGCCCGGTCAAGAATCGTAAAAGCCAAAAAACTAAGCTCCTTTCCTCCAACATTTTGTCAGTAATCAACGACATACTTTATCATTAAACCCTCAAAAACCAAATGCAGACCTTTTCTTTTATATGAGTCAAATGCAAACTTCCCAAACAGTAAGGTCACAAAATCACCTAAATACCACAACAACTAAAGCAGATGTACCCAGTTCTACCTGGAAAAAATAAATTATAAATCAAATCTGGGCCGCAAACGAACTAAGCTGTTCACAACTAGCTCAAAGTTCGGCTCCTAATGGGCTCAGCTTAGCTCGTTTGAAACGCCTAACGAGTCAAGCTCGAGCTTGAGTTTTAAGTACATTTTCCCAAATGAACTTAGCTCGAACACCTTGATTCTAAATGGGCGATGCTCGAGCTAAACTAGTTTTGTATGAGCCGACTCAGCTCAGTTCATTTGCAGCACTTCAGGAAAATGCAGGAAAATAATGGCCTCACTTAAAGCTTTCCAAGTTCTCAATTTACTCGCAAACATTAGAATATCAGTAATTTAAGCCAAAAACTAGTACGTGTAACCCAAAGCACCCATATCAAGCATAAATCTCAGAATCGAATAATGCTCCAGTTTCCTCGGACAATCGGTTAAAAAATATTATAATTGAACAAATTACACCGTGGAAAATGAATGAAGATTGAACAGAGAGTGAACTTCTAGGGTTTCCAATAGAGCATAAAAAAAAACCGTACCGAACTGGAAAGACGGGAAAGGAGGGGAATCGAGCTGCAGCCACATGTTCTTTCCCTTTCTGTCAGCAGCAACAATGGTCTTGCCGAGGAGAGAGGATTCGAAGTCGGAGCGAGAGACGCCGTCGATGACTTTGGGATCGTCGGCGATCAATGCTCGCTTGATCATCTTGCCGATACAGTTTTCTTCAATGGCTCTTCGAGCGGCTTCTACCTCTGGAAGCTCCGGCATTTTGTCGGCAGTGTGGCAGTCGTCGTCGGAGTTTTCGCGCGCTTTTTGGTTCGTGGCTCCGGAATACAGTCCGATGAGATTTTACACCTCTTTAACGCGATTACAATTAGTCCATTTTTTCATCCCAAAAAATTGGATCACTATAAAACTAAATACAATTTTTAAACTAAAAAATAATATACTTACGAAAATATTTTTTAAATCAATATGAATTTTGTTTAAAAAAAATCACAAATTATTTTGATAAATACATTATTTTTTAGTTTAAAAATTACACGTAACTTCGTAATGATCAAATTTTATTAGACGGATGGAGTATTATTATTATTGGTAATAATCTACGGTACTAAAACAATTTTAATAAAGCCCCATGCGGAATACAGCTATGTTCAGAGCAGTTGATACATGCATTTCATAGCTAGTTCAATTTGGACACAATTGTATCTGAAGTTGAATTAGCAACACTGCTCTACTTATTTTTATCATCGAGACTCGAGAGCATATTTGTTTGTTTGGGTAATAGTGTAGGGTTGGACAATATATTTAAAATAGTATTCCTATATGGTTGAATTTGTATAATTTAAATAAATAACCACAAAAAAAATAATTTTGTAAAATGTAATTGCAATTTTATAAGGTATGCAAAGTCTATTGGTACGACGACAATTCATATTACGGAGTATTTGAAAATTTGTACTTGTTAACCATTTGTGACAAGTAAGAATAACATCATCATTTTAAATTCAGACTCTGATCATTTTAGATTCAGATTTCAGACTCTAGAGACATTGATATTTATGCGAATGAATTCAAACTTGTGCCATTTTAAATCTTGAATGCTATTTAAGATGAGTTCATTTGCAAATGTTGGTTTGCTTAGTTAAATTGGAAAATGTTGATGTTAAACATTGAATAGATTATTAAGTTAAAAAAAAGTGTATTCCACGACACAAATTAAGTTACAAAGGTTTGAGCGCATGTTTGATCGTTAACAACTTCCATGAGGGCAGTTTTATTGGCTTATTCCATGTAGTAAATTTGAAGATGGAGCATGTGCCTCCTTTAAATCTCATCAAGGGTTCAGACAATCTTAGATAGAGAAAATATTTTTTACACCGCCAATATAAAATTCTCTATTTCCACCACCGTTATATGTGTGGTCACACCGTGAGTTTATTGTTTAAATCTGAATTGTTCATCTTGTAAGGCCCGTAAAGTATTGCATCCATGCGAAATTTGATTTTGATTGGATATCAATAGATACACGAAATTTTTAATTTCATTCTGGCGAAATGGATGGTCAAGGACAACTTAACTTTAAAATCTATGACCACCCATTTTACAAAATAAAATTCAAATTTTGATATGCATGTCGATGTCTGATCAAGATGAACAGTTCAGATCAACATTAAATTAACAATGAGGCTCGCAAAAGTGGTGATAGAAAACGGGAGTTTAACACGGCGGTGTAAAGAATATTCTCACTCTTAAATAAGCTACTACTAGGCTAGTTTAGTTTGTGATGTCTAAAAAGGAGTATAAAAAATTAACCGAGAACAGGCAATGATTGATTTAATCAAAATTCATTTAATAGATATTTAAGCTTGAACAATGAATTTATTATATTTTTTTTATCGAACTCGGTAATTTTTTACTACTTAAAACCCACCCAAAGGGCTACAAACCCCAAACCGGAGCTCATCGAAGGGTAGAAACCCTCGATAATCGAGTTATCCACGTGGTTTGGATGAGAATACACCGAGTACAAAAAATGACTACCCTCGAAATGTAGTAATGAATAACAACCCTTGGAAAGGGAGTAAAGATTTCCTGCAAGGAATAGCTAAACACATTAAACAAAAACACAGGAAAAAGGTAACCTTCGGTCATCATATTTGTCGCCGAAGCCGCGTGCCACATCTCTGGATGTTTATTTGTCGGATGGGTCGCCGAAACACACTAAAACCACTCGATCTCCTTAGATCGAGAAATGGGGCGGAGCCGATGAGGTGGAGCAGAACCTTCGTCACTGTTAACGATGGAGTATGGAAGATAGATGCAACAAAGGGCATAAAGGAGAGGCTGACTAGACCAAAAAGATGTGGGCAAGGTGAAGGTGAAGGTTGTTATGGATTATGGCGAACACCTGTTCAATTATACAACGCAAACGCCCCTGCGGATCTTGGGAACAATGAATCACAGAAACACAAGCAAACAAGTGCGTAATGAAAAACTGGAAAGAAAAGCAAGACACAAGATATACGTGGAAAACCTCAACATGAGGAAAAATCATGGGAGCCACACCAGTCCACTATGAAATCGAATCAATGACTACAAGTCTTCTCACAATCTCTCTGAGATTGGTTTTCTCTTGCCTCACTCTATTTTTCACACTCTGAAAAACTGATACACAGTATATTCACTACCAACACGCAGCCGACCAACAAAACCCTAAAAGAAACACTTTAAGGCTTTTGGTAGCGCTACAGGGAAACACCTGTAGCGCTACACCAAAAGCTTGGTAGCGCTACCGAGAGGTTATCTGCACTTCCAACAATCTCCCACTTGAAGATAACCTAAAGTATCTACAAATAAACAACTGCAAACCCAAATGATCTCAATCAAAACGTGAACGTAGTCCTCTGACCCCTCTTGGTGTGACTCTAGGCCCATCATCTCTTCAAGCATGAAAGCCAACTGAAGTTGAACACAGCTTCAGTTTCTAAACAGTAACAGACTTGGTCAATATATCTGCCGGATTTCGATCCCCCAAAATCTTCTCTAGCAACAAATCTCCATCCTCCAAAAGTGAACGAATGAAATGGTACCTTAAATCAATGTGCTTCGTCCTGGCATGGAACACTGGATTTTTGGCAAGGTGTATAGCATTCTGGCTGTCACTAAAAGGAACACAATTTTCTTGCTTCAAACCCAACTCCTCCAAGAAGCCCTTCAACCAAATCATCTCATTTTGCGGCCCTCGATCCACGACCACATACTCGGCTTACATGCGTGGATAGTGTCACTAATTTCTGCAGACGTGAGACCCAGCTCACCGCTGTTGAATGCATAGTATATATATAACCAGTGGTGCTTCGCCACGTATCCTGATCACCAGCAAAATCTGCATCCACATATCCCTGCACTGTAAATTTCTCTTTCCCAAAACAAAGTGGCAAATCAGTGGTACCTCTCAAATATTGCATGATCCACTTTACTGCTTCCCAATGCTGTTTTCCTGGATTGCTAGCAAACACCGCTCACAACTCTCCTTTGCATGGGCAATATGCGGTCTCCGTGTTCACCATCGCATACATCCGGGCTACCCACGGTAGGTATACTAAATAAACGCTGGGCTATGTACTCTCTCTCTCTCTCTCTCTCTCTCTGCATCTGTCTTGGGTGATTGCCCCTGAGAAAGTTTGAAATGACTTCCCAAGGGTGTGCCAACTGCCTTAGCACTCTGCATATTGAACCTCTCTATAACACGTTCAATATACTCAGCCTGACTCAATCGCAAGGTCCATTGAGCCTTATCTCTGCTGATCCTCATCCCAAGTATCTATTTGGCTACACCCAGATCTTTCATAGCAAACTCCGTTGCCAACTGTTGTTTCAACCTTTTGATCTCCCTAACACAGGAACTTGCTACAAGCATATCATCTACGTAGAGCAATAAAATGATGTAGCTAGGCTCAAACCTCTTGAAGTAACAACAGTGATCCCCATTGCACCTTGTGTAGCCAATGCGCTGCATGAAACCATCAAACTTTCTGTACCACTGTCTGGGAGCCTGTTTCAAACCATACAAACTCTTCTTGAGCTTGCACACCATCTCCTCCTTGTCTTTCACAATGAAGTCAACAGGCTACTTCATGTAAATTTCTTCCTCCAAGTCTCCGTGAAGAAAAACAGTTTTAACATCTAACTGCTCAAGGTAGAGATTTTCAACAGCAACCAAACTCAACACCACTCTAATAGTGCCCATCTTCACACCCAGCGAAAATATCTCTGTATAATCGATCCCCTCCTTCTGTTGGAAGCCTTTAACAACCAATCTTGCCTTGTACCTTTTCTTGTCATCACTCTCTTGCTTAAGTCAAAAAACCCACTTGTTTTGCAAGGCTTTCTTTCTTGCGGGAAGCTGAGCTAACTCTAAGTATCATTGGAATGAAGAGAATCCATCTCTTCCTACATCGCAGTCTTCCATTTGGCTGACTCGGAAACCTGCATAGCGTCATCATAGCACTCTGGTTCTCCACTGTCCGTCAAAAGCAAGTAATCAAGCAAAGAAATATATTTCGGATTCGACTTGCGTACTCTGATTGACCTCCTCAACACTGTGACCTCTGAACTAGTCCCTGTCTCTGGAGCTACCTCATCTAAAACTGTCCCCTCTGAAACTGTCTCATCTAAAGCCCTATCCTCTGTCTGACCAGACCTCTGTTTAACCCCACTGTCATCTAGAAAATCCTCCAACCCAAAATACTTTGACGTATTTTCATCCGAAGTGGTACTCCCACTGCTCTGTTTGTTGTCCCTATCTTTGTACATCACCTTTTCATCAAACACAATGTCTCTGCTTCTGATTATCTTCCAGTTCTTATCATCCCAAAACTGATTACCAAACTCATCTCCGCCGTACCCAATAAAGGTGCACTTCTGTGACTTAACATCAAGTTTATCCTGTCCTTGTCGCTAATATGCAATAGGAAACACAACCGAAAATACGTAACTGTGAGAGATTTACCTTTTTACCACTCCAAACCTCCTCTGGTATGCCAAAATTCAACGGAACTAATGGCCCAAGATTGATCAAATATGTTGCTGTGCTCACTGCATCTGCCCAAAACATCTTGGGCAACCCTGCGTGTATTCGCATTCTCCTAGTACGCTCAGTCAAAGTCCTATTCATCCTCTCTACAATGCCATTATGTTGCGGAGTCCCTGGAGGTATCCTCTCTAAACGAATCCCGAATAGAGCGCGGGCTCTCTTGAACTCCCTCAACTCATACTCTCCGCCATTGTCAGACCTCAACCTTTTCATCCTCAAATCTGTTTCATTCTCAACCATGGCCTTCCACTTCTTGAAGACTTCAAAGACCTCTGACTTATGCTTCATGAAGTATACCCATACCTTCCTCGAGTGATCGTCGACAAATGTAACATAGTAGTTAGAATCGCAAAGAGAAGACACTGTAGCTGGACCCCACACATCTGTATGGACAAGCTCTAACTTCTGAGCCCTGGGAGGCCTACCGCCTTTCTGAAAGCTAACCCGTTTCTGTTTCCCAAAGATACAATCCTCACACATGTCAATGTCCACTGACTCTAAACTCGGTAGCTTCCCATTCGACTGCATAACCTTCATTCCCTTCTCACTCATATGCCCCAGTCTATAGTGCCACAAATTTGAACTCTTCTTGTTGTCTACAACTGCAAGTGTGTCATTACCGTGTGTAGTCAAGTAAAGTGTACCAACTTTCTTACCTTTAGCCGCCACCATGGTACCGTTAGAGACTTTCCACGTGTCCCCTGTGAATGTCGAAGTATAACCTGCTGCTGCAAGTTGTCCAACCGAAACAAGATTCCTTTTCAAATTCGGAACGTGTCTAACATCTTTCAAACACCATCTGTACCCCTGCGTCGCAATCTGAACATCCCCTTTTCCCATTATACTGCAAGGCTCGTCGTCCCCCAAGTATATTTTCCCAAAGTCCCCTGCTACATAGTTCTACAGAACCTCCCTGTTAGCACTAGCGTGGAATGAGGCACCCGAATCAATCACCCATGATTCGGCGTCGCTGTTCATGGCAAGAATAAGTGCATCGTGATTCGTGCACAACATGAGCCTCTTGCCCACTTTATTCTTCTTCAGTGCTTTGCAAGTTGTTGACATATGGCCTGTCTGACCACAATTCCAACATTCGCCTTTAATAGGCCGAACCTGAGATTTGGCCTTATTTCCCTTACCCTTGGACTTCGACCTATTCTTGTTCTGATTCTGACCACCCTTAGCTTGGCTTCTGCCCCGCTGCTCAACGCTTAGAGCTGAACCTGAACTACCTGAATTATCGATCGAACCCCTTTTGACTTCCTCAGTCAAAATCATACTGACAACCTCACTCAGTTTCAACTTTTCTTTCCTTTCCGAATTACTGACTGCAGTAATAGTACCCTGCCAACTCTCTAGCAACTAGGACAGAATTAACAAGGCTTGAACCTCATCATCAAACTTGATATCGACAGACGTAAGTTGATCAACTATCATATTGAACTCTGATAAGCCCTAAATGTTGTATATATCCGGGCTTATCTCACTCGTTGTGATCACACACACGTGCATTTTGTGCCTTTATATGATTGATTTTGCGCGAGTTGTGTTTTTGATAAGTTTTAGAAAATCAGAGTTAAAAAGGCGTGTCCAAAGCTCCAAATAATCCCCGGTTGTACCCGGAGGTACCCAAGGTCCCACAATGCCATGGAGGACAATCGTCGAAGCTTAGAAGTCGATTCAAGAAGCTTTGGAAGGTTCAAGGAAGGCCTGGAACAAAAGAACAAGACATTTGTAGTTATGAGCCTCGAGAAAATCTGACCAACCGATAGAAAAAGGCTCATTTCTCTCAAGATACAAAGGCTATGAAGATGAGGTCAATTGGGTTTGAAAGTAGACTCATATAGCTTTCCAACGGTTCAAGAATCGCCTCATTCCGAAGTTCTGGACGGCCGGAGGCCAAGAGATCAAGACAAAGAAAATCTCGTAATTTTACTCTTTCAACCGGTTGAAGCTTTTTGCTCAACCGGTTGAAGTTTTAATGAAGGTTTTTAACCGGTAGAAGCTTTTTGCTCAACCGGTTGAAGCTTTGATTTTCTCGCAAATTTGGAGGCCGACAAAGAATATCTTATGGCAATTTTTGTGGACTTTTTGGACTTTCCACTTATGGAAACTTACTACTTTTAGTTGCATTTAGGATATTTTTGTGAGAGAGAAGGGTTATGTGTATATATCTCCCTCTCTATCTCTCTCATATCTACACTCTTTCATCTTAGTTTTAGTTACTCCTCCCTCTCTCCTCCATGGGAGAGGATTTTGAAGCTTTATCTCTAGAAAATTCAATGTAAGTTTCATGTTTCGTTTAATTTCTCGTGTTTTAATGTTGTAGCTACTACTTAGTTCTTCATATATATCAAGTTTATTTCCGTAAAAATCATGTTCTTCATTTCTTTTACGTTTCAAGTTATGTTTTTCATTCCTATGTTTGAGTAGTCTTAATAGGCTCGTGGCCATGGGGTGATTAAAGACTGCGAAACTTAGGTTTAATTCGCTCTTCTCGCCAAATTGCAAACACTTCTTGTTTAATAAAGTCACGGGTTCATTTTATGTATCAAAATTTGGGTTTGTTAACCCTTTTGATCACACGCCGCCAAGGGCTTCACCACTTGGCACGTGGTGACACTTAGGGCTATGTCAATCAAAATGTTTGTCTAAATGACACAAGAATCCTAAACTTTATCGAACATCATTTATAGTTCAAAGAGTTAGGATCGATTTTATGTATCAAAGTCTAGGTTTGTTAATCTTTTTGATCTCTCGTAGTTAAGGGTTGATTCTCCTTTTCACGTGTGATGCTTGGAGCGATGTCAACCTAAATGTTTGCCAAATGGTTACAAGAATTCTAATCTCAACAAGAGAGGAACGAATTAGCCTAAGTTATGGTTGTTAAAATCCTCTAGACTTTGCCTTAGTTTAATTTTCCGTTTTTAATCTTCCAAGTCGTTCTCGAAGTCGAGAGAATTCCACCCCCAAACTACAAAAGCCAAGTTTGCCGCTTTAAGGCTAAAACCTACACTTGCAAGACAACTCTCACGCCGGGTGCGTTGGTCCTCCCTCGTGGATTCAACCGGTCTTACCTAAGTATCATGCTACCGCACCTAGCCCTAATGCTACGCCATTTACACCATCTACGATACAATCCAAGGTCGCAAGCAAACTCACTGAGATGTGACATAAAGGAAACCCCTTCAGCCATAGACAGGTTAAAAAGTTTTTTTCATAAGACTTACCTTATTCGCAGCAGACAGTTGCTCGTACATCTTCTTCAATGCTTCCATAAGCTCCTCCGTCATTTTCTCCTTCAAAATGTTGTGGGTGACTGACTTTGAAAGGGACAGGCGAATAACCCCTAACGCCTTCCTGTCCAGAAAGTCCCAATCCTCGTTGCACTATCCTGTTTTCTTCCCCTTTTCTTTACCCAGCAGCGGCCGGTAAAAGATCCTTCTGATACAAATAGTCCTTTATCTGCGTTTTTCAGTACGCGAAGTCTGACCCATCAAACTTATCGATCCTATGTTTGCCTTCTTCATAACCCATAGCTCCCACTGAAACCCTAGTCTGCTCGAACGAGATTAAACCCTAACCTGTCGAACAAAATCTACCGCAACCGCGGCTCTAATACCAGTTGTTATGGATTATGGCGAACACTTGTTCAATCCTACAACGCAAATGCCCCTACGGATCTTGGGAACAATGAATCACAGAAACACAAGCAAACAAGTGCGTAATGAAAAACTGGAAAGAAAAGCAAGACACAAGATATACGTGGAAAACCTCAACATGAGGAAAAACCACGGGAGCCACACCAGTCCATTGTGAAATCGAATCAAGGAGTACAAGTCTTCTCACAATCTCTCTGAGATTAGTTTTCTCTTGTCTCGCTCTGTTTTTCACGCTCTGAAAAACTGATACACAGTATATTCACTACCAACACGCAGCCGGCCAACAAAACCCTAAAAGAAACACTTTAAGGCTTTCGGTAGCACTACAGGGAAACACCTGTAGCGCTCTAGAACACTCTGTTCATAAATTAGGCTTTGGGTAGCGCTATCGAGAGGTTATCTGCACTCCCAACAAAGGTGGAGGTGGAGGAGGAGGCAACCTCCCGCCTCCCAAGTAAAAACCCCTGCAAAAGGACGAGAGAGAGAGAGAGAGAGAGAGAGAGAGAGGGATAGCATTTAAAAATATTAATGTACTGTTTTGTTCATTTGGTTCATTCCATCTATAGTTGTATCCTGTAATTGGAACAGGGGGAGATGTTGCGCAACCCTTTTCGGCATCATTTTGACAATTGAAAACGTCCACTGCATAGAGCTCGTCGAGCTCTACAAGTGTACCCCAAATCAACTCGATTGGATATCATTAAATGCCTTATCAAAACACAAATAACTTGAAAAAAATCGTAACACATAAAGTTTGAAACACATTGGATGAAAACCATTGAACCCATTTTTTTCATGTTATTTGTGTTCTGATGAGGTACTTAACGATATTCGATCGAGTTGATTTTTGGCACACTTGTAGAACTCGACGAGATCTACGCGATGGACGTCTCCGATTGTCAAAACGATGCAGACACAGCGCCAAAAAGAGTTGCACAACACGTTGCGCAACACCTTCCCTAGTTCCCTTGTAATTACTTTAGCTGGACTTCCAATTCAAAGTGAAACTCAGTGGAAAATTTAAATTAAAAACAAAATGGTTTGTTTTTTTGTTCTGTGTTGATTGTTTAGGCAACTCTCATGGGCTTAAAACACACTGATGGCCTGTTTGGATGGGGTCTTAGTGGAGGCATAAATGAGAGGGGTCTTATTTATGCCCGGAACTACGACTATGGAATGGTTTGTCAAAATTAAGTGTAGGGTTGTTATTTTATCATCCGGACTAAATATCACCCCTGCAGGGGTGTTATTTATGGACACCTCAGGAGGTGTCCATATTTATGATCCCCTAATACCCATGACAAGTGACCATTGTACCCCTTTTAATACCCCTCCCAATACCCCTGGTATTGCTACTTCTATGTATTGCTACAATTGATGCAAATTCTGGGTATTTTTTTAGGTTTTGCAATTTTCTTCGGATAAAAAAATAAAATACTTTTGCTCATAATTTTTTAGTTATTTTTGCTCCAAATTAAACTACTCATGGAGATCTTTAATTCGATACATAAAATTTAGAAAAATTATACTCTAGTTTTTTACATGCTTTGCAATATTCTTCGGATAAAAAAATAATGTACTTCCGCCCACAATTTTTTTTTTTTTGTTTGCACCAAAGTTGTGTTTTTTTGAAGCCTTTGTCATTGTACTTCAAATAAAATTAATACAATTAGGGTAAATTACACTGATCTCCCCTAAGCTTGCTGACATTTTCACTGACCTCCCCTCTGGTTTTGAAAATTATATTAACCTCCCTTACTTTACAAACTAATATACACATACCTCCCTTGCCGTTAAAATTGACTTGACGGTGTTAACTTTGAGTGCTAGAAGACTATTATACCCTTCATCACAAACAATTTACGTTACATTATCATTACATATTTTATGTTAACACATATTGATGAAAAAGAGTAAGATATTAAATTGGACAAACCTTAAATAATTTTCAGATATTTAAATAATTTTAATCCCTTTTTTAATATATAGTGTATTTTTTCCTTTTAATTTATTTAAATAATTTTCAGCCCTCTTTTTTAACATATAGTGTATTATGTTTTAAGATTTGTCCAATTTAATATCTTACTCTTTTTCGTCAATATGTGTTAACATAAAATATGTAATGATAATGTAACATAAATTGTTTGTGATGAAGGGTATAATAGTCTTCTAGCACTCAAAGTTAACACTGTTAAGTCAATTTTAACGGCAAGGGAGATATGTGTATATTAGTTTTTAAAGTAAGGCAGGTTAACGTAATTTTCAAAACCAAATGGGAGGTTAGTGAAAATGTCAGTAAGCTTAGGAGAGTCAGTGTAATTTACCCATACAATTATTTGAGAGTCAATTAGTTATTATAGCTTATTTGTTGACAAGTGTAATAAATTAATAAGTTTTGTATTTAATATTTAAATAACGCTTAAAATTTAAAGTGGGTATGCATAAGGACAAATTTGTTTTTTGATGGTTTTTTACATCCTTAGAGCATCCACATTGGCATAACCAAAACCAAAAAGTTGCTAAAGTTAGCAATGTTTGTTTAAAAAAGTGCTCACATTGGAATAACCAAACTTAGCAACCTCTTAGCAACTAACCAAATTTTGTCACTTGGATAACCAAAACTAGCAACCTTTTGCCAATAACCAAATTTAATAGACCACACATCTACCCAATCAAGTACACCCACCATTACACAAAATGACAAAAACCTTCTCTCTCCTCTTTTAACAATGTTTTCAAAAGTTTAATTTAAATTTTTTTTTTCTTTTTCAAAAGTTTAATTTTAAAAAACTGGTTTTTTTCAAAAGTTTATTTTAAAAAACTGTTTTTTTCAAAAGTTCATTTTAAAAAATTGTTTTTTTTTTTCAAAAATTCCTATTAAAAACTGTTTTTTTCAAAAGTTCTTTTAAAAAAAACTTTTTTTTTTCAAAAGTTCATTTTAAAAACTTTTTTTTTCAGAAGTTTATTTTTAAAAACTGTTTTTTTTCAAAATTTATTTTTAAAAACTGTTTTTTTAAAACCGTTTTGTACTTAAAGAAAATTCAAAATATTTTTTTAAAAAAATTTCAAAACTATTTTTTGTAGTTTGAAAAAGTAATGTGGCAAGTTTTGTTTATCATTTGAATAAGTGATGGAGGGTGTCCATTATTTTTGGTTATGGACAAAAAACACCAATGCGGACTCGACATTCTTAACTTTAAGAATTTTCTAAAATGGATAACCAAAAAGCATGTAAGCGAGAACTTTTGGTTATCCAATTTCGTTGTTACTATCATTTGTGGATGCTCTTATACCACCATACTACCAAAATCATCCAAACCAAAAACTACTTAACCTCCTTCCATAAATGTCACATTAATGTGGAGCCACCCTCCATACATATTACCTCTTACTATCTTATCCTCTTTCATATATATAATACCCCTAAAAATAATATCCCATCCAATCAGGCCGTCAAGCTTTTCATAAAAGATATGCGTAAATAAATGAGACCATTCCTCAACCCTTGATTAAGCTTCATAAAGATGCATTAAGCTAGTGCGTTCCACAACACAAATATACTCTTAAGCCAACTTGTTCCTGACTTTAACACGTGTAAGAAGTATAATTAGGAGTTTGAAATGTCCAAATTGCCCATAAGAATTATTTGGACATACGAGCTCCATCCTTCCACACTTGTGATCTCGCATAAAAAAACAGACCAAAAGCGAAGATAGAAATTGTTTGTTATGCATTATTAGGAAAAGTACATCTTTTATTCGTATTATTGAGTTGCACTTTACGTGACGTAAGGATCCATATCGTGGTGACGAGTAATACGGTTTTGACGTATAAATAACCAGTGTAATATGTATTTTTTTTTACGTGTTATACATAATGGGTTCCTCCATTCATACGCATACCATGCTGTGATCAGGTAATTACATGCGATTTGTATTATTGGGTGGTTGTTGTATAAGGGCAATATTATCATAAATTTTTATAAGTCAATAACCAATCTTAAGTCAATAAAACTGTAGAACAAGTTAACTTTAAGCGTGATAAAGTCATTCTGACTTAAATTAGTAGTTGCGGAATGGGCTATAAGTCATCTCAATTCTCATAGCACAACTATGTGGTAAGGATTTTTTGCCCATGTTAATGCCTTTGAAAAAAGGAAAAGGAAAAGGAAAAGAGTTATGGAAAGTGGGACCCATGTTTTAAAATGGACTGTTGGTTGTGGGTAGAGCTGTAAACGAGTCGAATCGAGCCGAGTTTTAGAATATTTAGGTTCATTCATTAAGTTTTTAAACGAACTCGAGCTAATCTCGAACTCAATAAAAATTTGACAAGCCAAACTCAAGCTGAGCTTGCTTTGGATCGAACTCGAACTTGTTCACGAACCTTAACGAGGAAAAAATATTAGATATATATGCTCTCATACAAGTCTAGAACTTTAAATATATATTTTTTTGTTCATAAAAAAGTTTATACATATAGAAAATTATAAACACATGTTAAAATTTAAGTTTATAATACTTTTTTTAAGTTCATACATGTACAAATTATAAATTTTTTATTATGCATATGAAAGTTTATACATTTTTAAGGTTATATATGAAATTCTTACGAGATATTCATATATATTTCAAGTTCATGAGCCTAATCAAATTGAATATTGTCAAATTCAAGTTCAGTTTGTTTATGAAATGAGCTTAAAATTGAGGTTCATGTTCATTTTATTTAGTATTTGAACCGAATTTAAACGAGTTTTTACCGAGTCAAGTCTCAAATAATTCGCGAACAACTCAGTTCATTTACAACTCTATTCATTATTGGGCAGTGAAATGGTTTTGGTGGCTTGGAGTGTACGTTGGGTTTTGGAAAAGGAGAGCTTTGTTTGAAATTGGTGGAAAGTAGCCTAGGCATTTATTCCAAGACTACATCCAGATTCCAGAACCTTCGGCGTGTGTACGTCGCCGTGTGCTTCGGTTGTCTCACTGCGAGGAGAAAAAATGTAAAAAAAAAAAAAAATAGAGTTTGTTATTGACTTGGTAATTGCTAAAGGGCAACCTTACCAGACTAAAAAAAAAAAATACTAAATTTAATTTCAAAAACACATTTTATAAATTACTAAGGCCGGTTTTATTTCATAGGTAAAAAAAATTTCTAAAATCGCCGGAAATGATTTTTAAAGAATGTCCATTTTAGGTGATTTTAGACCAAATTTAATGAATGCATACACATATGTATGTTGATTCATTGGCTTAAAAAATCACTTCCCCGCTTCGTTTGCTAAAATTATCCACTTGATTTTAACAAATTTTCATTTTAGTAAATGAAAAACAAAGCCTAGGTTACTTTATCAAAAATTCACAAAATCAAACTCTTTATTTTAACTTTACTACTATATTAAACTATTCCTCCAAATCTAAAAAATAAAAAATAAAATCTCCCTAAACCTCTACTTTCGGTACAGAAAAAGGCCATGGTCCCCCTCCCCTAGCCACGTGTGAAGTCACCCCTCCCCCCCTGCCTTTTTTCACTCCTGCTCCCGCCCTCTCACCCCCTATTTTAACTGAGCCCTTCTATTGGGGACCGATGGAATAGTACGGGATGAGGAATGCATCGACGGCGTCAACGCGGCCAATGGAGTGGGTTCAAACGATTCTGGCCGTTGATGTTTCTGATCCAAATTTTGAAGGGTTTCACCTCGGGGGGTCGAACGGTCGAGGATGAATTTCCCAAAATCACCCCATTTTATTTGAATTTTTTGAATGAAATGGGTGATTTTCGATCGTACTCATACAACCGCCCCGACACCGATTCTCGCGTAGGGCCCACCCAGAATTTGATTCTGAGAACGATCCGCCCTGATCGACCGCTTTAAGACCCACACCTGGCCGGCGATGCCGCTTGCATTCCATCTAAGTATTACCGTCAGTCCCCCTTTAGATTTACGATTTTTAACTTTTTGAGTTTAAATAGGAGCCAAATCCCAAAACACCCAATATCAGCCTCTATTCCCCGCCAGCCTCCCTCAAATTATTTTTTTACAAAGATTCTCAACATATTTGGTGCATTACTGTTCACACACCAATTAGGGGTTTTTTTTTTTTTTTTTTGGTTGCTTTTCCTAGTAAAGATACATGCAGGATGTGCGTACAGATGGAGTACGGGGACCACACTTTTGGGGTCCCACACGGATTTAGCCCGATTAATTGCTCATTCATTTTCGTCAGCCCACGCGGGTAAGTCGTGATTGTCGAGTCGATGAAGCCGATCAAAATCACCCCATTTCGCTCAAAAGTAATGAAATCGAAATGGGGTGATTTTGGATCGAAAGACTTGCGACGTCCGACGATTTTATCTCCGTGATAGGCCCTCGAATTTGGATTTCGGTATTTAACAACAACTCAAATCAGCAGAACCCAAAAAAGGGGGCCCGGCACTCCATCCGCATGCACATCTGTGCAGGTAGAAGGACTCCTTTTTCCCGGGTGGCAGCGCGTCAGAAGACAGAGAGGGAGGGAACAGTAGACCTGGGGATCACTACACGTGTAGACTAGTGGCGGGGTCCACTTCCTTTTTTGCACGAGTAGACTAGTGGGGGGAAGTATAGTGGCGGGGTCCACTCCTTTTTTGCACCGAAACTTCTCCCCGGATGGGGAGATGACTTTTCAGGGAGTTTTTCTTTTCTTTTCTTTTCTTTTTTTTTTTTTATATTCGAGGGGAATAGTTTAGGGCTGGTTTGGATGAATTAGAAAAATTGATTTTTTGGTTTTTTAAATTTTGTCTTTATTCAAAAAAAATTTGCATTTGTTAGTTTTCGGTCGATTTTTTGTGGTTTTTTGGCTTATCTCAACGAGAGGAATCTAAAAAGTATAAAATTATTAGCCAAATTTAAAATTTTGTCAATAAAGACGAAAAATAATCCAAAAAACCTCTCGTCGAGACAAGCCAATAAACCACAAAAAATCGACAAAAGACCAACAAATGCAAAAAAAAATTAAATAAGGACAAAGCCAAAAAACCAGCTTTTTTAATTCACCCAAACCAACCCTTAATATAGTAAAGTTAAAATAGAGAGTTTGATTTTGTGAGTTTTTGATAAAGTAACTTGTTAATTCACAAAAGTTTTTTTTGAAATTAAATTTGGTGAAAATTTTGGCTCTTCTAATAAGATGCTCTAATTGGTATTGACTCGGAGTCAATAGAGACAACGTATGTTAGAGCATCAATTTTTGGCTACCTAAATTAATTTTGAAGCAAGAATAGAGAGTCAATTCCACAAAAACCTCAAAAAATTAGACTGCCTATCTCCTCTCATCAATTTAGTTTGGCTATAGTGCCTACTCAAATTTGAGTAGTCAGTTTTCACTCACCTCTCATTTTTTTAATTATTTTTCTAGACGAGTGAGAGATTATGATAGGTGCAGTGTTTTTTTGAAGTAAGAGTAAAAAGAAAAAATAATTTAATATAGTGGAGTTAGAATAGAGAGTTTGATTTTATAAGTTTTTTAAAAAATGACTTGCTAAAGTATAAAATCATTTTTAAGATTAACTTTAATGCAAAATTTAGTGCTCCCGATGCTTTTTAAGTATCCAAATTCTCTATGAGTGATAAATGAAAACAAATGGGACCATCACCCTGCCTACCACGTTCCACCTCCTCCTTTTTTTTCTACTGTATTTGGAGTATTTTCCTTCCACAAGATAAACAAATGAAGCCCAAACACATGCATATTAAAAACAGGTGTCATAATTACACTTGTTGATTTGCAGTCAATTGAGTGGTTCAAATTTTCCACAAGTGATAAATGAGAACAAAGGGAACCATCCCCGCTGCCTTCCATGTCCTCCTCCCATTTTTATTTTTTTTTAAATGAATGTGACACTTATTCAACTACACATAATAACACACATTCACATGCACCACATAAAGAATATTTAGAAATTTAAAATTTCTCGTAAAAACAATCGTTTTTAACCCCAAATTTTATTTTAATTTTTTGGAAGCAATAATATAGGTCCATATAGTTATTAGGTATATATAAAAAATTAAGTTTAATTTGTCTAATAATTTGAGGGCCTAATTTAAAATAAGACCCAAGTGAAATGACTCAAATGAAATATGATTTGGCACCTATTTCATTATTTTGAAAAATTAAGGGTCCTAAGTGTCAATAAAGGAGTTAAACATCATGGGGTTAAGATCATGAAAGACAAAGAATGCTTTTTTAACCCTGACCGGTGACAAACCGTAAAAGGACTTTGGACGGATGGGCCACCTATTCGAAACTAAAGAAGTTGCAGCTACAATGAAAATTGAACCAGTATTTGAGGAAAAACGTCTTATTTTGAGAAAGAAACATTTTCGATGAGAGTGCTAACGAAGAAAGAATACAATCAGCTGAAGAATCCTTTAGGGTCGATTACCTCATTTATATTGTTGATCAAGCTCTTTCTTCACTTAACAGCAGGTTCACACAATTCCAAGTTTATGAGAAAAATTTTGGATTTCTGTTTGACTTTAAAGCGTTTGAATTTCGTTGATGATTTAAATGTTGATGTCTCATTGTGCAAATCTTGAAGATATTTTGAAAAGAGATTTGAACTTTCCTCGATATTGATGGGAAGAATTTATGTTGAATTAATTGAAAGTCTTGGAGAAATTTTATCAAAAGATCTAAGAAAGTTCTTATGATGCTGCTTCAATTACTTGAAGACAATGGATAATTATTTTCCGAATGCGTGGATTGCTTACAAAATATTGCTAACTATTCCGATTATAGTTGCCTCTAGGGAAAGAAGTTTTTCGAAATTAAAGTTGATCAAAACCTATCTTGGTCGGCCGTAGTATGTCACAAAGAATGATTGAATAGATTGACAACGATGTTTATCATTAGAAAAGACGGGTGGAAAAACTAGATTATCACGAGTTAATTAGTCTTTTGTTCTTAAAAATGCAAGAAGAAAGAATATTTAAAACGATAGTTTTTAATGTATTGTAATGGCTATCGATTCTAAAGACTTGTGGTCCCCCAGTTATTGTATTGCTTCCCAGTATGAATGTTTTTTTTTTTTTTTTTGTTTACTATGCAAAAAAAAATTGAGGGCCCATTTTTTTTTTTTTAAAAAGTTAAAAGTTTAACAAAAACCTCAGGATTTTACCACATGTCTATATGTGTGTGGTTGAATATATGTGTATGTATCACTATTATTATTTTTTAGTTCTCTCCCATTTTTTTGGCTAATAATCCGGATTATGGATTATTGGATTATTCATTTTATCTTTATTCAAATTTTTTTGTATTTGTTAGTTTTGCGTCAAGATTTTATAGTTTATGGATTCCTCTCGATGAGACAAATCTAACAAGTACAAAATTATGGCCAAACCAAATATTTTTTTGAATAAAGTCAAAATACTAGGATTATTGGTCAATAATCCGAGTATTTTGGCTTTATTAAAAAAAATTAGTTTTGACCATAATTTTGTACTTGTTAGATTCGTCTCATAAAAAAGGAATCCAAGAATTAAAAAATCTTGATGCAAAAATAAAAAATGTAATTTTTTTAATAAAAATAAAATGAATAATGTAATAATCCATAATCTGGATTATTAGCCAAAGCATAAGGAAGCCCAAGCACATGCATATTTAAAACGGGTGTCACAATAAAGTTAAGTGTTAGGATGCTCTTTGGGTGAGTTTTTTTACATCACATTGGGCTTGTTCGGTTAATAAGTTTAGTTTTGTACTGTTTAGTTTTAATGATGTAAGTAGGTGTAATAAGTGGAGAGAGAGATAGAGAGAGAGAGAGAGAGAGAGAGAGAGAGAGAGAAAGAAATGATGATGTAAGCAAAATCAAAACAAAACCAAAACAAACCCAAAACTGTTAACCAAACATGGCCATTGTAATCTCTATTTTTCCAAATAGAGTGAAAATATATCTCTCTCCAGTGGAGGTAAACATTGGTGTGCTGGGTGTGTGTTTTTATCATTTTTGGTTGTGCTTTCATTGCAGGTGACGTTGGGTATAAAAAAAATCCCCAATAGCTCTACACACATTCTTGTATGTACAGTCCATGAAGTATATATATCAGCCACGAATTTGTGGTGCTGGAATGTCCCCAAAAACCACGAGGCTGTGCCCCCAAAACTACTAAAGATGAAATATTAGATAGAATGTTGGCTCAGCAAACAAGGGGTAAAGATTAGAATATGAAGCTATAATTGTTGACCGAGAAAATGAACAAGATTTTTGGAGTGAAACGAGTAAGAAAGGGAGGGGAAGTATCAAGGTATTACTAATGATATGCTGTTATTTTAAGTTGAGTTTTTCAAAAGATTTTATCAAAAATAAAATAAAGATTTGAAATGTCTGCCATCGAATACACTCAATTGGATATGATAATTAAGACCTTGTTTTTTAATGGATTTTATGAGATAAAATTTAATTTTGATAAAATGTAGTTTTGTTTAGAAGTGTGATAAAATGACATTGGCCCTGTTCGTTTGGGGATTTTTTCCCAGTTTGGCACTATTCCAGTTTTGATTATATCAACACTTTTTCACTTTTTCTCTCTATCTTTCTCCACTTATTACACTTGCTTACATCATCAAAACAAAACAAAACTACTCAACCGAACACAACCATTATTTTTCTAATGGATTAAATCTAGGTTTGATAAAGGTGTTTTGTAAATGATAAAATCTAATTTTATCAAAACTACTTAGTGTTGATAAAATCTAATTTTGTTAAAATCCGTTGAGAATGTTACTAGATTTTATCAAAACTAGATTTATGAGATAAAATCCATTCAAGAATAAGGCCTAAATACTCTATCGGCCCATCTAAATTTTTAATCCGAATTCAAAAAGGATAAATCGATGGAATATTTAACGATATTTTATTGGACTAGTTTTTTATGAAGTACAAATAAACATTGTTTTATAAAATGAACAACCTCGAGTACAAATAAATGTTTTTTTTTACATGAAGAGCCTCGATCATTCTTTTTAGACCCAGAATGGGCCCAAACAAACAATGTTGTGTTTGGTTAGATAGTTTAATTTAGTTTTGATGATATCATAAGGTGTAATGAGTTAAGAGAGATAGAGAGAGAAATGAGAAAAATGATGATGTCATCAAAACTAAAACTAAAACTAGAAAACGAACAGGACCCAAATATTTTTTCAGTACCTTTTTTTTTTTATCAGTCTTTTTCAGTACCTCAATTTGTCAATTTCTATGCCCATGTATTTTTATCGAAAAGTAATTGTGCACTTTCGACATGATAAATAAAGCACTCCTCTTTATGCTCCATTTGTTTGCAATTTTTTTAAGAGTACTTTAACTTTAGCGTAGAAATTCAAAAAGTGACGAACAATACTACTCCACCCTACTAACAAAAAACTCACACAAAAACCAATAAAAAAATCACTTAATTTCATTAACCTAAAAAAAATCAAAAATTCAAAAAATTAGTTAGTGGAACAACTTAGTTTTTTTTTTTTTGCAAAACTAAAGATCCAAAAAACTAGCTAGTGGAATAAGTTAGTTTGTTTGCAAAACTAAAACCAAAAAGTCAAATTTTGCAAAACTAAAGATAAAAAAAACCAAAAAAACTAAGGCTTAGTTTTCCATTTGAATCAACCATGATTTTAGCAAATGAGTTCAACAGGTGCTAAAATCACAGTATTTCAAATTTAAAAATTAAGTGTTTCCGTGTATTATTTTTTGAATTTTTCACACCGAATTAAAATACACGAGTAATACTTTAATTTGGTGAGAAAAAAAAATCAAAAAACGATACACAAAATCATTTTATTTTTTTATTTGAAATACCACGATTTTAACACCTACTGAACTCATTTCCTAAAATAAATCAAATGAAAAACTAAGGGGGTGTTCCAATAAATGGTTTTTTAGTTTTTTGGTTTTTTGTGATCTTTAGTTTTTAAAAAAAACTCACTTGTACCACTAACAAGTTTTTGGTTTTTTGGTTTTTTTTAGTTGTGTTATGAAATTACAAATCTACCATTCTACCCAAACAACTATTGCTCTTTTTTTAAGGGAGGGCAGATTTGTAATTTTATATGATTAAAGTACATGTACTTGATTGTGTAATGATTTGATTTTTTTAAGTTAGTGGAATGAAATGGTTCTTTTGTTATTTTTTGTGGGGTTTTGTTTAGTCGAATGAAGTAGTTTTTCATTTAAACTAAAACTAGTTTTTTGTTATTGGAACACCCCTAATAGTGTAGTACTTTAGGAATAGATATTGACACTTTCTTTTTATTGACATTTTTTTTTGTCTTTACATCAAATAAATAAAGACAAAAATTGGAGTGTGAACATAAACAAAGGGTATTTCCCTTTATTATTTAGAGTAGTTAAAAAATAACACGCGGCAGTACATGAGTTTTCCTTATCCTGGTTGTTATCCACCTTATCTATAAATCATCACTACTACCACAGCTTTTCCAACTACCAAATCCTCCCTTCTCTCTTTCTCCGCCATTTTTCTCTCTCTAAAATTCCATCAAAAAAATGCTGTTGCTTTCAGATCTAGCGACGGCGATCGTGATTCCCGTCTGCGCCGTGGTCGGAATCGTATTCTCACGTGTGTTGGTCTCCCGCGTGCAGCTTTCGTCTGACCGGAATACGAATTCCGACCCGGCAAACAACAAGAACGGGTGCAAGGACTACCTGATTGAAGAAGAGGATGGTATCAATGACCACGACGTCGTCGTTAAGTGCGCTGAGATACAGAGTGCCATTTCCGAAGGTGAAAATCTCAACCCTAGTTTTTTGATTGATTTGTTCACGTTGACGATATAGATCTAACCTTGAATTAAGTGTATATGCAGTTTTTTTATGAATTAAAAAAGATAAAGTTCAAACCTTTAGCTAAGGCTGTGTTTGGGAAATTGGGATTAGTCAGTTTGTTTTCCCCGTCCGTGTAGCCGTGTAGAATTTAATTGTCCTTATTGATTTTCATCAACCTCCTTTCAGCTTCTGGTAAAGTTATTTTAAAAATATGGATCGAATTTGGGGAAAAATCTACTCAAGAAAAGAAAATACCCAACAAGGTGGATTTTATTTATTTATTTATTTTTTGTGTCCCCGGTTTAGTTTTTCTCTTTCAAATTTGGTTTATGGGGTTTATGATTTTTCAACCTCCTTTCAGCTTCTGGTGAGATGATTTGATGAAATATGGTTCGAATTTGGAGAAAAGCATACTCGAGAAATGGAAATGCGCAAAAAAGCTGGATTTTTTTTGTTTGTCCAGTGCTGTTTTGGTTTTCCAAATTTGGTCTATTGGCCCAAAAAAGGGGGTGAGGAATTCAAAAGATTCTAGACTCTAGACTAATTTGGACTTTTGATATCCCTAACATGGCTGAAGAAACAAAGGATTTCACATGTTTGCGTAGCAGATTTTACATATTTATTTTTCACAATTTGAATTTTCAAATCTTGTTTTCTTCACTTGCTTGATGCTTTCTTATCACCCCTAAAAGGGGTTTAGGACTAAGTTGGTTATTGCCGTTGATTATTACTGGGTTGGGTGCCTTGGAATCATATACATCAGCTGGTTTAGATACGCTTTTTTGTCCAAAGTACTGTGCTTTTATTCCTATTCAATATGGTAGTTATCTTCATATTGATAGTTATCTTCATATTGGGAAGAGCATATTATTACTTTAGACCTGATGCAGCCTCATTGCCGTAACTGGGGTAGATAATCAGTAGTTGTTTTGATTAAATAAAGTTCTAAGACTTTGATCTTAATTGCTTACTAGTATTGAATGATTTATGCTACTAGTGTGCCCTCCACGTGTGTTGCGTGTGAGGTGTAGTCCAATTGTCCAACTCCAAAACACATAGTTGTGGAGTCATTTTTGGCTTTTCAAATTAGAGGAATCATGTTTTCTGTCTATATGATTATGGTGTCATTTTTCTTTTGATGCCTTTCGTTATTGTTTCTTTCTGGGATGGTTAGTGATAGACTGATAGTCGTTGGCTCAGCAGATAGTATATTTTATTTAGACTAGTGGTTAATTATTTTATTATGCTTCAGTGAAGTGTACTGGGATGGTTGAATACTGTAGCGGTTAGTGTTAGTTGGGAATTTTTATCTTAGGTATTTTATCTTCAGCTCCTGGAAAAAATTTCTGGTAATGAAATGGACCAAATTTGGGGAGAAATTATACTCTTGAGAAGAAAATACCCAAAAAAGCTGATATTTTAATGATGTTGCTGAGTTTGACCGTCTGTTCGCAGGATTATGTGGCAATTGAAGAGCACCGTGGTCTACCTGAAATCCTTTTCCCTTTCGTGCACTTGAGATACCAAACATCCCTAATGACGTCATGAATTCGGACAATGTTTCATCGCTGTCATTCAACAACAAAGAAGATGATTTGAGGCATCAACTACTGTACATACAACATTTTTTGCTTCAACTAGTGTGTTTCAGATTTGAGAAAGCAAAACTTCTCACCATACAATGTCTCGTCAAGTCGTCGATTGGAATCTCGGCATCTTCACGAAACAAACAGCAAAGCAAGAAACAAGATTTTGCATCGAAGACGATTGCATATCATAGCTCACCCTTAAGGAAGCCCAAATAGCCCAAGTGCTTGGGCTTGCTTAAGGGTGAACTACGATATGTTGTAGTCATTGGATGCAAAATCTTTTTCTTTGCTTTGCTATTTGTTTGTTGAAGATGCCCGAGCTTCCAATCAACGAGTTGACAAGACATCACATGCAAGGGATTTGCTTTCTCGAAACAGACGTACACGAGATGAAGCAAGAAATCTTGTACGTAATTCGGATGGATGATTGACTCCGCAATATCATTAAGATCTGGAAAAATTAAAGGGCTTACAGGCCATATGCAACTCCACACCTTGATGTTTGAAAATAGCAAATTTTCTGATGTTAATGTTTTTGACCAGGTTTTTATTGTGGGATGAAACAACTTACAGTATTAGTGTTAAATCGACTGTTTAGTTGTTTGAAGTTGGTATAGACCCACTCCTATTATCGCTTTAAAATTGTCGCATACTACATGAGATGTTTAAGATATGCTTGTGCACAAGTACTTGGTGTTTTTAGGAGTTTTTTTGTTTGATTATTATCTTGATATTTGAAAGAGGAAATTAATTATCTTACGCATGACATTCAGCATCCCTACTATAACTGGGGGAGATATTTTCTCTCTGTTTGAATAAGGTTCTACAGCTTTGATCGTCATTGATTAGTATATAATGATTGGTATTAGAGTACTAGTGTGCCCTGCAAATGTATGTGTGAGGTGAATTCCAACTCCAACACATAGGGCTTGCGTTTGGTGGAGTCATTTTTTGTTCTTTAAATATGATTGATTCTCGTTTTTATTTTTATTTTTATTTCTTTATAATCTCTGTTTTGTTTGTCTTCCTTTATTGTTTCTTTGTGGAATGTTAATTTTAGTTGGTGGCTGAGCAGATATGTTTGATTTACACTTGACGATAAATTGTGTTTTTTTTTCTCAGCAATTGTTTTGTTATGTTTTCTTGTTGGTGTCAAATGTAGAATACAATTTTGATGAACTGTAAGTATGCAGTGGACCAAAAAATTTGATCCATACAAATTTGCAACTCGGATACTTTTCTTTCTTAGGTTTTCCGAATAAAATAATACCGCAAAAGTTGCTCTTTTGCTCTGGCTTGTGGCCGGGGGGATGTTAGTGGGCCTAAAAGCTCCTCCCAACTCTTTTCCTTCTCCTTGATGTTTAGGATGCTTGAACATGTTTGGCCAGTTATTTTAATTTCTCGTTGTGGGGCTTGTGCCTTGTGGGAGTTTGTTCTCGGGCAAGACTTGTATTTTCACAGATATTATATCACCATTGCATTGAAAATTCAAAATTCAAAGAGTCATCCTAGTCGTTTCTAATGGTTTTATATGGTTAATATTTGGTAGCCTAGTATTACCATTCTGATGTACAACAATTGGTGCATTCATCTTGTCCAACCTCTGGATGGAGTTCAACTGAAAGATGTATAAATGTTTTAAATAGTCGAGTCAATTATTTTTAACCAGCTTTCGGGTAATGGTTTTGTTCTTTTTCTGTGTAGCACTTCAATACTCCTGTGGTTTATTTTCTTTTTAAGTTTTGAGACCTCTTTTGTTATTGACATGTCTTGTTTACAAAATCTTTTGCTGCCTCATGCATGTTGCCTTTGGTTGACTCTTTTAATATCTGTAGTTCATTTTTCTGATGGCTTGAATTTGTTGTCTCTGTTTTTTGGTGGTAAATTTGAATTTGTTATTTCTGATTGTAACAGGTGCAACATCCTTTTTATTTACTGAATATCAGTACGTGGGTGTTTTCATGATTGCTTTTGCAATCCTAATATTCCTGTTTTTGGGTTCTGTTGAGAGCTTCAGCACAAAGAGCCGACCCTGCACCTATAACCCTCATGAGATGTGCAAGCCAGCCCTTGCTACGGCTGTATTTAGCACTTTGTCCTTCTTGCTTGGTGCCATCACCTCTGTATTGTCTGGTTTCCTTGGGATGAAAATCGCGACCTATGTAAATGCAAGGACCACTTTAGAAGCAAGAAAAGGTGTTGGGAAAGCTTTTATCACTGCATTTAGGTCTGGTGCAGCTATGGGTTTTCTTCTTGCTGCCAATGGACTCCTGGTCTTGTGTATCGCCATCAATCTCTTCAAGTTGTACTATGGCAATGATTGGGAAGGCCTTTTTGAGGCTATTACTGGTTATGGGCTTGGTGGTTCTTCCATGGCTCTTTTTGGGAGAGTTGGTGGAGGCATATATACTAAGGCTGCTGATGTTGTTGCTGATCTCGTGGGGAAGGTTGAAAGGAACATTCCAGAAGATGACCCTAGAAATCCCGCTGTGAGCAAAGATGTTATTTTGAATTCAAAATGTTTTGACGCATAATTTGTGGGGAGGTTGTTGAAATGTTCTATCAATGCAGGTGATTGCGGACAATGTTGGTGATAATGTGGGTGACATTGCTGGCATGGGGTCGGATCTTTTTGGCTCATATGCCGAGTCTTCTTGTGCTGCACTTGCAGTGGCCTCTATCTCCTCCTTTGGAATCAACCATGAGTTCACTCCAATGTGTTATCCTCTGATCGTTCGTTCTGTGGGCATTCTTGTTTGCTTGATCACCACCCTCTTTGCAACCGACTTCTTTGAAATTAAGGCTGTCAAGGAAATTGAACCAGCATTGAAGAAACAGCTCATTATCTCCACTATTCTAATGACTCTGGGAGTTGCAGTAGTTAGCTGGATTGCACTGCCGTCATCTTTCACAATTTTCAATTTTGGTGATCAGAAGGTTGTGAAGAACTGGTAAGCTTCAATATTATCCTCCATGACTACCCTTGGAAAAAAAAGAAGAATAACGGAAGTGAAAGAATTGTTAAAGCAAGCTAGGTGATCGAGGAAAGCTGAGTTCTACATTAGTTGTATGTGTCTTAGTACTAAACTGTCTTTTAGAAATACATGTGTTGTCTGGGTCCTTTCGCACAGGCTATTGCTTTGCCTTCTCTGGTAATCATCTTGATGCTACAAAAATTAAGTGTAGATGTCATTTAGTTATTCACTTCCCTAGAGACATAATGACTTTTAACAAATCAAGAATTGAAGCATTGCTCCTCACGTGATCTTGTATTTGCACTTGTAGTTAGTATGGCATCCATGCTTGATTGATTCATCAACTTTTTTTCTTTTCTTTCCCCGTTCTATTGATTATATGGACATATGCTAATTCAACACAAGTAAGTTTGGGCACAACAGAAAGAATGATTAGGGTATCATCTAATTTTAAGGCACACTTTCGAGTCTATTGCCGGATTTTCTTCTTTTGTTTTGGCTAGATCTTTTGTTCTTATGGGATGCACGTATTTTCCCCCATAGCTGCACTCAATGTAAAATAGTGAAAATTGAGAAGAACAGAAAATGAGGAAATGGTGTATGTAGTTTTTCTTGCGGTACTTGTGCTGGATACTTGCACTAAAAAAAGGTTAATAAGTTGATTATTGCTCTCACACTTCATCAACATAGTTTCCCAACTTTGATTTCTTTTGAGTTCCTTGATAAATAGTTTAATAAAAGTGGAATTAGTGTCAGTTGTCGATACCTAAAGAAGCAGTTGAACTGATGAAATTCCAACGATGTGAACTACCAATTGAGTCCATGCAGTAGTAGATGAAGAGTGTGTGGATCGAAGTTGATCATCTGGTCTTGTTGGACTGTTGACATCCCTATCTATGATGCCGTCTTTGTTTTGCAGGCAGTTGTTTTTGTGTGTCAGTGTTGGGCTTTGGGCTGGGCTTATCATTGGGTTTGTGACCGAGTACTACACTAGCAATGCATACAGGTATTCTTGGATAATAAATTTGCTTACTATATGTCTCGGTATGGCTTTTCAACTTTCTATAAATAAGAGTGTGTGTTAATTCTTTTTACTAATGTAGCCCTGTACAAGATGTTGCTGATTCCTGCCGGACTGGTGCTGCCACAAATGTTATCTTCGGCCTGGCCTTGGGATACAAATCTGTCATCATTCCAATTTTTGCTATTGCAATCAGCATCTTTGTTAGTTTCAGCTTCAGCTTTGCTGTAATGTATGGTGTTGCAATGGCTGCGCTTGGCATGCTTAGCACCATTGCTACCGGATTGGCCATTGACGCTTATGGTCCCATTAGTGACAATGCTGGGGGCATTGCTGAGATGGCTGGTCTGAGTCATCGAATCCGTGAGAGAACTGATGCCCTTGATGCTGCTGGAAACACCACTGCTGCTATTGGGAAGGTATTATGACATCCTTTTGATCTACAAAACAGCTACTACTTTGTCATAGTAACATTGGATGTTGGCAAGACAAGTTCTCTTACGAGTGAAGGGCTTTAGATATTTCTGGTCAGTGGGCACAACTTGCTTGAGGGCTCCAATATGATCACTTGTATGCGAATGTAGTTATTAGGTGCTTCAGCAGTGTTACGCAGTGAATTCCCTATTATATGCTAGGAGCAACTCTAACCCACTTTTCTAGGTGCTTTGAATAGCCACCTAGGATTTTACACCTAGGTGGCTATTCAAACTACTTCCCAAGTTAGAAGACTTCATCTCACTCCCTCTTCAATTGCTTTTTAATGTGCCCGCCCCCCCCGTTACTGGTGCATTTTTATGGTCAATAAGTAAGAACAAAACTATTTTCTCAATGAACTGATGAAGTTTGAAGAGATTGAAGTGCTGAATATCAAAACTAGGAAAGTAGAATTTTGTAATGGCACATGGGTTACCAAACTACGCATTTGGCTTGAAGTTGCTCTTACACCAAAGATGTACCTTATCATTGTATGCCAAGTCATCCGGCTAAATCTGCATTTGTTACCTGATTATTTATCATCCTCCTATGCTGATTGCCATTTTCTCTTGTTGACTTTATTTATTTATTTATTTATTTTTAAAGGGATTTGCAATTGGATCTGCTGCACTAGTATCACTGGCCCTGTTTGGTGCATTTGTGAGCCGTGCAGGCATTTCAATTGTCAATGTCCTCAGTCCGAAGGTCTTCATCGGTTTGATTGTTGGTGCCATGCTTACTGGTTCTCCGCCATGACAATGAAGAGCATGGGAAGTGCAGCTTTGAAGATGGTTGAGGAAGTTCGAAGGCAATTCAACACCATTCCGGGTCTCATGGAGGGCACTGCCAAGCCCGATTATGCCATGTGTGTTAAGATCTCTACTGATGCTTCCATTAAGGAGATGATTCCACCTGGTGCCCTTGTCAAGCTTACACCTCTCATTGTCGGGACTCTTTTTGGAGTTGAGACACTCGCTGGAGTTCTTGCTGGATCCCTCGTTTCTGGTGTCCAGGTAATTTTGATAAAATAAAAGCCATAGTTGTAGATTCAAGGATTTGCTTTAGCACCTGTTTGATCAGTCAGATTACACAGTGAATAGGATTATGATTTTTGTTAGACTATTTCTAGTGCCTGGATGCAAATAATTGGTGGACAGACTGACTACCTGTTGAACAACTAATCCCACAAAACATGGGATGTATGATGTCTTGGAAGATGTGGTATTGGTTTTCGTCTCAATTTTAGTTCAGTGGGTTATTTTTCCTTAAGATTTATACAACCCTTCATTACTAGTCCTGCCAATCTAACAAGTTTGTAGAGTAGTTTGAGATTCATACATTCACACTAGGTTGTCTACCTTACTGAATAAAAAGGATAAAATTGTAATAGTTGAATTTCGTATATGAGTGCCGCGTCCTTTTTTGATGCACCCCATGTCTCAACTTTTTAGTTTCCCAATGAGAGTTTGCGGTGGTCCTATACCATTAGATAGTTTAATTTTCGAGGATTTGTACATGGTGTTTGCCATTTTAGATTTGATTTCTGAATTTTTTTATGTTTAATGGTTGTGGTTGTATGCTTAACAGATTGCAATATCGGCATCCAACACTGGTGGTGCATGGGACAATGCCAAGAAATATATTGAGGTAATAAACTGGTGAAATGTGTCGAGGTGGTTTCTTTACCTTATCATTTGAAAATTCCGCAGTAATGTCACCTATGTAAATTCTCCATTCAGGCTGGTGCCTCAGAGCATGCGAGGACCCTTGGACCTAAGGGGTCTGAACCCCACAAGGTGGCTGTGATTGGCGATACAATTGGGGATCCACTTAAGGACACATCGGGCCCATCGCTCAACATTCTTATCAAGCTCATGGCTGTTGAGTCCCTCGTGTTTGCTCCCTTCTTCGCCACTCACGGTGGCTTGCTTTTCAAGATCTTCTAAGGGGAGAGAATTTTACTTACCCCCTGTGACCTGTATATATCTATTCTCAAATCTTCTCATCTGGTCTTTCAAATTCTCCCTTCGCATCAATCTCCTACCCTACCCTTGGTAGTTTTCCTTTGATGTTTCTTTAAAGTTAGCTATTGACAATAATTGAGAAGAGCTGCTGCTGATGATGATGATAATGAGATGGAATGCATCAGAGGGAAATAATCATTCCCATCAGACAAGAATAGTTTTAGAATGTATGTAGGTTTCATTACACTAGTTAGAACAGTTTTTTCCCTAATTTTCGACTGTATCCGCAACTTTTTCAATGAAGGAGACTATGGTTAGTTTGGGAATGCTTTTGATTGTGGTGTTCTTTAACTTTACTCGCTTTAGAGAAAAACCCATTGAAAAGTGATATGTGTAGATAGTGAGGTGTGGCCTAATTTTCTATGATGTCCATAGAACTTGTAAACCGGGGGGGTTCCAATGAGCAATCAATCATGGCCTTTCATTCAGTAATCAACGGTCTTGATTAAAAGTAATTATTTTACATATAAGACACTTATCTATTATGTGAGATAATCCGGACCGTTGATATCTGATGGATGGCTGTGATTGCTTACTACAGGATTGTAGTGAGTTCACAGGTCTCCTGATTCCATTTTGGAGACGCTGCGACAGATTTGGACAATTTTTGCTTCCAAAAAATGATGCGGAATGAAGGCCCTATATTTGCAGCAGTCAATTTCTTGGAGAGAGCCCGTTGAAAAACGTTAGAAGAAATTGCTTGGAAGGTTTTGGATAATTTGATCACGACCAACATTATGTTTGGATCTAGATTTGCTGAATCACAATGAAAGAACTGAAATTGATTGTTCATATTCTTCTCTTATTATAAGAAAAAAGATTCGCTTATCGGACTCGATATTCATTTGTGGGGCATGCTACTACAATATTGACTAGTGATGATGAAGTTGGTGTCCGGTCCCGACGTCCCGTGTTTGATTTAATTCGGTTTGTGTGAGTTATTAATTCGTCTTGTGGGTTGAAATTGCTATAACCATGTTGTTTTGGTTATGAAAATAATAATACGAGAATATACTAAATAACATCCACCTCAGGGAATTTTTGCCTTTTTATTTTTATTTTATTTATTTTTGGTACATCGGAATAGCAAATAACAAAGAACAAAAAAACAAACCAAAAAAACAATGACGCAATGATCAACCCAAATCTACACTAGATCAAGTTCCAAAGAAGAATGATCTGTATCCAACTTCCACCGACGATGGGGTCTTACCTGCTGCCAAGAACCATCCACCGCCACCTTGATCAGAAGTCATTGGAGACCGAAATTCAAGATCCATCACAGATTGGTGATGGTCAAACAAAAAATGCAAGACATCGGGCAATTCGAACTCTCTCCAAAGAGTGCCCAAATCTACATGGGGGGTGGGGGGCACAGCCGGGATGGGAGAAGGGGAAGAAAAAATCCTAAAAGAGAAAAGTGCTCTCTATAACCTCACTCTGTATGGCCATTTTTTCACTTATACGACAGACACTGGATTCATTTAGCCTTACAATGCTCTCCCGAGTTTCTCATTCCATCCAATTTGATCCTTCCATAGTGCTCTTGGACTACTAGTCTATTTGCTCAAAATTACAACTAAGTTCTTGTTTGATAACTGGGAGTCTTGTGGGCCTATTAATTTGGTGTTTGATTACATTTTTTGAGAGACAAATTAGTACTCTAGCCGAATTGTGAATCTCCAAAAACAGGGGATTTAAGGCAGGTTAGACAAGCTCAAGGGTAGAAGGTGTGGCAAGTGGGGTCACTTAACAACACTAAGTTCTAAAATATTTGAAGTTCAACTATAACTTTTTTCCATTAAAAAAAAATGTGCATAGTTATAACTTTTTAGGCTATTTTGTAAATTCCTCCCTCCCTCCCCCAAAAAAAAAAAAAAAAAAGAAGAAGTGTATAGTTATAACTTTTTAGGCTATTTTAGGCGTCTAATTAAAGTTAATTAAAGTTTGAATGTCTATTAGATATTGAGATCAAAGTTTTGGGTTAAAAATTTTCTCTAATAAGCGTCGGAGCCAGCAAAAGCATTGGGAAGAATGCGGCAGCGGAGTATGGGATCAAGAAATGTTTCCTGCGGATAGGCATCAGTTTCTTCGTTCAACGAAATTCTGACAGACGCTTGATTCCATGATGGTGACGTAGCCCAATCGTCTTACACTCTTTCCTTTCACCTCCAATCCAATCCTCACGCAACCCATCTTTCATTTTTTCAGGTCTCTAAGATCCTCCGTCGCCGCCCCCTTTTTGGACTTTTATGTGTACTTTTCGCTTCCTTCTGAACTTTTAATATCATTTGTAATTCGATTTTAGTTTCGATTTTGATTAGTGGGTTTTTGTAGTTTTCATCGAAATCATTGATCGACAGTGAGGGAATCAATGGGTAATTCTTCATCACTGCTAACTCAATATGACATTGAAGAAGTTCAAGAGCACTCTCACCATCTGTGTGGGTCTTCCTCACATTTTCTGTTTTTGTTTTGCTTATTTTGCGAGTATTTGGTTCGTAAATGATTTTTTATTTGTTTTTTTGGTGTGAGAATTAGTTTCCCAGCAAGAAATAGTGTCCTTGTACAAGAGATTTTGCCAACTTGATCGGAATTCCAAGGGTTTTATATCAGCAGACGAGTTTTTATCCGTACCCGAGTTTGCAATGAACCCTCTTTCTCAGGTAGACTACTGGATTAGTTTTAAGATTGCCAAGTTTGGTTTTGTTAGTTCAATTTAAGCTATTTTGTCCTTTGGATGTTGAACTCTTCGTGTTTGACTTTTTGCTGCTATGGTTTTGTGGTTTTTTGCCAGAGGCTGCTTAAGATGGCTGATGGGTTGAATTTCAAGGACTTTGTGGCGTTCTTGTCCGCTTTCAGTGCGAAAACTACTATGCCGCAGAAAGTCCAATGTAGGTTTTATATTTTTCCCGTACATATTCTTTTGTAGTAGTAACATTGCAGTCTCACCTACACATTGTCTCGGGTATGGGAACATAGCAAAGACACGGACTCCTCTGACACGATTATACTTCAAAAATGTCCATAATTTCATGTCTAGGGTTATTCTAAAGTAACTATTACTTTCACTGCGATAGATAATCCCTGCATAATAGGAGAGTTTCATGCATCTGCTTTGGTAAACTTGAATACCAAGTACGATTCTCGAGTGAATGTCCAGCTAAAAATGTTGGGCACATATATCATACCTTTCCTAAACTGTCCAGTGTCCTGTCCAACACAGGTACTTCCAACATTTCAAAGAGTCCATGCAACACAGCCCACTACTTATTTTGATGATTCTATGTTGTTGCTTGTTAAAGTGTCTAATTATATGGTTGAGCAACAAAAAAAAAAGTGACTAATTATATGAAATTGTACAGTGAAAAAGATGGATGCTGTAATTTCAATTTGGAATAATGAGACTGGAAAATATATTGATGTCTATTAGTTCTGTCTGTATAGGACAAAGAGGGAGTTTCAGCTTTTATATCAACAGTAAGGGAGAAGGTTAGTCAGCTAAAATGCGTTACACGGTCCCCATTTGAATGGGATTTGATGACCATATAATGTTAGGGAAGGATTTTCATATCTTAATCTCACAAGCAGCTTAACTACTAAAACGAGATTTGATCTTTCTTTGTCCTTGATTTCTGCTCTGGAAGGTGTCTTTTTCCTGCAATAAGTCAAATGATTGTATCCTATGCTTGGTTATTGAAGCGCGTTAATATGTCTAAAATGCTTTTGTGTCTCAGTTATATTCCAAGTATATGATTCAGACAATAATGGGAAGGTAACTTTCAATGACATATTAGAAGTGTTGCGGGATTTGACAGGCTCATTTATGTCGGATGAGAAAAGAGAGGTATAACCACTGCCCTGCTACTATTTTGCATTTTGATTCATTGTTAGTTCCACACATTGGTCCATGGATAGTTCCTGGAGTTCATCGCTCCAACGCTCTCTTAACAAAAATGTTCAGGAGAAAGTTCCACAAGGTCTGTCATTCAATTAAAGTTCGTTATTTGTCGATGGGGGTTTTTCATCCATATAAATGATATGTGATGTTGTGTCACCATGTGAAATATGTTTGCGTCACTTATATCTCGCTCTTAAAAACTACTTGTGGGTAGGGTTCCAAACTACAAAACAGTTTTATATCTAGTCCCGTCTCATTAAGTGTATTAACCTTTCTATTTTGACAAAATCAGTTCTGAAGAAATGGTTGATTTGGTTCTAGGGTTTTACATTGCCAGAGATTAAAAATGTTCTCCACCACGCCCTTTATTAAGTTCAGCTTACCATATTTTTCTGGTTCACATAGTACTTTTTTTTTTCTTTTTTTTTCTGCATTTGGCCAGTATCGCTTTTTGTCCCTTTTAGTTTTGCAGTATTTCTCATTTTTTTTGTACTTTGTTACAGGAAGTTTTGAGCAAAGTTTTGCAGGAAGCTGGATATAGTAGAGACTCTACTTTACTGTTGGATGACTTCATTAAGGTTCTTTAGCTTTCATACTGCTTCTCCGTTTTAACTTGTGCTATAGAGAAAATCTACGAAGGTTAAGGGAAGCCTGGAAGGGATGAAAATGGACACAGCCAACTACTAAATATATTTCCTCCCATCTTCCTAAACTAAAAGTAGTTTAACTTTACATATCAGAGGAGGCAGGGACAAATAGAATTTGCACAATAAGTCATTTTTAAAAATTCTTAAACTTGCTAGGGCTATGTTTGGTAACACTTATGTTTTTTGTTTATTGTTTTCTAATTTCTGTTTTTCGTAAAAAGGAAATGAAAACAAAAAATGTTTGTGTGAGATTATTTTCAAAAAAAAGAAAAAGAGTAAGAACATAATTATGAGTTGGTTGGAAGTGTGTTGGTGGGAGGCCGGAGGTGGTGGGTGGAGATGGTGGGTGGTGGCGGTGATGGTGGGTGGTGCGTGGTGGTGGTTATGGTGGGTGGTGGGGATGGTGGTGGCTGGTGGTGGTGCGCGTGGTGGCTGGTGGTTGGAGGTGGTGGTGTGGTGGTGGGGGTGGTGAGGTGGTGAGTGGTGGTGGTGGGTGGTGGCGGTGATGGTGGGTGGTGGTGGCTGAGAATGAGAAAACAAAAACAGAAAGTGAAAGTTGAGATTTTCAACTTTCCCAAATTTCATAAATAGTGAAAGTAAGAAATAGAATTTGAAAGTGAAAATGACACACAAACAATACTTCTACAGTTATAAATCTCAGGTTGCATTGATGCATTAGTGAGCCAATTTTCGGGCCTTGTAGGGAGTTTCGAATAAAGCAGTTAGTCGTAGATATTAGGTCTTTGGTTTCTCTTTTCAAATAATGTGTAGTGGGGCATCCCCTTGATAATTGATAACGGCTGTTGATACTTACCTGCAAAATGAGAGAATCAAAGAGGATATGCTTTGAGTCTCATGAACATAATAGGAGGCTCCATTCTGATCAAAGAGGGTTGTGTTCTACCTAGTCACACTACAAGGGTTCTATGCCTTCCACCCTAGTAATTTCTCAACAATCTCAATCCACTTTGAAGCATTTTGAAGTTTCTAGTGTTTTCACCCTTGCCTCACGGTACTACTTCGCTATCGGTCACCCAAGAGTATTTAGCCTTGCAATGACAAAAGAAGTCAACCCCGAGGGGTTGGCAACAGAGCCGGCCCTGAGCTAAAGCAAGTGTTGCGGCCGATTTAGGCTAAAAAAAATAAAAATTTTAAGGGCCTCCATAATTTAGTATCCCTAGATACCCCTAGGTATCTTTTGTAATACCAAAAAAAAAATACATTGTATATAAGGCCCAATTTCAAACTCAAAAATATGCCCAATTTCAAATTCACAATGACTAGAATGGATTTGTCTAGACATGCAAAAAGAAAAAAAGAAGCAAAAAGTAGACGCCCTAATTTAATCTCAACGGGTGCTCTCGATAAGTTTTTGAGTAAATCACAAAAAAAAAAGTTTTAGTTTGGTTGAAGACTTGGTGGAAGAGGAACATGGAGATTCGGGAAATGAAGAAAAAGAGAATTTAGGGAATAGAGAAGAAACATATTTGGATAATGAAGAATAGGAGAGTGGCCAAGAGAACATGAAGTACATTTAAGTGACTGAGTTTGAAATCTTGGAATATTTGGTTATTATTTTAGGGTTCAAGGGGTGTTCCACTAACAAAAAAACAGTTTTTTCCCAAAACCAAGACAAGTCATTCTCTCACAATAGATCACATAAAAAATTGTGAAAAGCCAACTTATTCTAAAACAACCTTAGCGGAACACCCCCTAACTTTCTTACAATCATACGGAAGTATGAAGACTTCTACATAATTATCTAGAATATTGTACATAATTCTAGACTTGTATAGAATGGTATAGAATTCTAGAGAAGATAGTTGAGAAGTTTCTATAGAATGTTCTAGACTTTCCCTTGGTGTATATAAATAAGTGAGGGTCTCATTTGCCCAAACCACATTGAAAGCTTTTTACTCCCAACTTCATTAGTGAAAAGCTCTCTCTCTCTCTCTCTCTCTCTCTCTCTAAGTCTCTTTCTTATTGATGAATAGTAGTATTTGTTTTTGGAAGTGTAATTTACCTACTTACATTTTGCTCATTAAGATTTTGAAAAGGCCTTTTTTTGGTTTTCGCTTTAAGCCTACAAAAAGTCAGGGCCAGCTTTGGTTGGCAAAATCGTCTTGCCTTGAGACTTTGGGGTTTGCTCCCACCTAAGGTCTAAGGTTCGATTCTCATTGCCGGCAAACTCATGGGACCACTATGGTTATGTCCGGTCGTTACTCTAGGACCCCGGAAGTCGAGATGCGCGTAAACTGGTATGGACATCCGGTTATAAAAAAAAAGTATAAAATAAGTTGTAACATTTTCTTCATTGCTGAACTTATTGAGAATAGATATACCATTATGCAATTATTGGGAATGCATGTGGGCTGTGGCTAGATTAGACTAAAATTGGCTTGAGATTTTCTTTACCGCACTTACAATTGGCAATAAACGTATGTCAGAAACATTTGCACGACAAGGAAATAGTAAGTCAAAACACTTTGAGAATCTCTTAATAGGTTTAGCTTCGCATCTTGTTTCTTTTTTCCCCCCCTTATGTTTTATCTTCATTTTGTTGCCTGTAGATTCTTGGCAAACTTGGACTGAAAATGGAGGTGGAAGTTCCAATTGACTGAGTGACCGGCAGTTTTTGCTGTACTTTTTTAGTCAACATGAAACTTGGAGAGATCACAAAGATGCAATACAGAAGAAAGATAGTTCATCTCAAAGAATTTCGATTCAAGATGAAACCTGTATTATTGTTCTTTTTTAGGGAAAAAAATAGAAGAATTGTCATAAACCGATACACAATACATGACACTGTAATATTATTCACGGTCATCTCTTTCTCTCTCTCTCTCTCTCTCTTGTACATGTGAACAAAATGTTTATATGGCATAGATATGTAATACAATGCAACCCATTTCCTAGTGCTTTTCCCATCATTTTATTTACAGCCACCGTGCATGGAGCCATATAATGAAGTTCGGTTGTGCATAACACCCTGTTGGCTTTCTTGTGAATACCGGTTGTTGGGCCCAGAGTGGCCCCATAGATTTGGTTATATGATGTCACTCCATGCAACCGCCCAGTAGATTAGTAAATAGGAATAGTAGATTACCGGCTGAAGAATGCTTATGATGACGTTGTGGGAAAGGAATACGCAGCCATAATTCTGCATTGACGTATCCAAATTTTGTACCCCAACTTCGGAGCTTAGTGATCTCTGCTAATTCTACAGTAGAGCATCCTCATAAACTTCACTCCTTGTTACCAGCAATCTAAAATTAGACACATTCAGAGCAAAAACATCTCACCCAGAACATTCATATCAACTCTCTCTATCTGAAAATGGAAGCAAGAGTGTTGCCAGAGTTGAATTCGCACATACCAGCAAGTGGTTCATTCAATGGGAAAAGTCGCTTAGCGCAGTCATGTAGCATTGAACTATATAATGAGTCACGAGGACAATATGCGAAGTAAGCTATCCGCATACCTAAATAATGTACCCAAAAAGAATCACACACGAAGATCTCTATTTTGAAGGGTCATGGTGAACTGGAGAATGGCTTGTTCGAAGCTCTCAATAGCTAACGATCCAGAGACTGAAAATCACAGTGGCCATGCTCTTAATACTATCTAATATCCAATGAATAAAATCGAGAAAAATTCCACCAGTAGAACTCATAACTGTAAGATTGACAAAGAACGCTAAAGGCAACATACGGACAGGGATTTATCAATAAGATCCACAGGCAAGCATGTCAAGTAATGAAGAACAAAAGTCAAAACCTTAGGGCTGAATTACCATCTATGATTACGATTCGTGGGGATAAGGCGTTGATATACATTGGTGAACTACATGACTGACTGATCGACGGAGAACTCTAAATAATAGATCCCTAGTAGGAAATTAGTTTCGAGTGTTCATGCATTCATACAACTCCTCGAGTACTATGAACACTTGCTGCTAAGAAGTTTTAACAGCTTTGCTCAATACAAACAAAAAAAAGGCATCAAGGTACATAATCAAGAGTTTAGACTTCATCACACACATATCCTCACATTTCCCCTCTGTAACCTCCCGATCCAAAATAATCCCTCCTAGAGCTAGCAATCGCCTGGCTTTTCTGATGCTCCAACTTGGGGCAATCACGAATTCTATGACCAAGTCCACCACAATAGCCACAACCTTTCACCCCACTAGCATTGGTGATTGCCTCAACATCTTCCATAGGATCATTAAGCTCCGCCAAAACTGGCGGTATTCTCTGTTTTGCTTCTTGCAAAAGGTGCTTCAAGTCAAGAAGGGTAGTCTCACTTTGATTTTTGTTAATAAATGTAGTAGCTATTCCCGTTTTGCCACATCTTCCCGTTCGTCCAATCCTATGGACATAGTTCTCTATTTCAGCAGGCATATCGTAATTTATAACATGCTGGATGTCAGGAAAATCCAGACCCTTAGAGGCCACATCTGTTGCAACCAATACGTCTTTATTTCCCGCTTTGAAGGATGAAATGGCATATTCTCTCTCCTCTTGATCCTTCCCTCCGTGAATTGCAACTGCTTCAACTCCTTTCAAAAGTAGGTATTCGTGGATGTCATCCACATCAGCTTTGTTCTCGCAGAATATCAAAACGGGAGGAGGGGTCTTTTGCAGGCATTCGAGAAGATAAACAACTTTTGCCTCTTGCTTTACATATTCCACCTCTTGAATGACGTCTAGATTTGCTGCTCCAGCCCTTCCTACATTGACTGTAACAGGTTTAACCAGGGCACTTCTGGCAAAATTCTGAATTTTTGTGGGCATAGTGGCTGAAAAGAGAAGAGTCTGTCTTTGAGCTTTAAAGTGGTCAAACACTTCTCTTATGTCATCTTCAAATCCCAGATCCACCAATCTATCTGCCTCATCTAGGGTTAAATACCTGTAATGAAGAAGCAATACTGTGAAGAACATACTATGGGGAACAGGTACAACGTGGTTCAAAACTTAAACAGTGGTTCAAAGTTTCAAATGTAAGACAATAAAGTAATAAATACAAAGCCAACCAATGCCTCCTGTATACACAAAGGAACCACAAGGATTACATGAAGCCAATCACTGAATTAAAACTTCCAACTCTACATCCTGAATGTGAAACAATTGAAGTACAAAATGGAGATATTAAGCTCATGATAATAAGAGCTCATCTAGATAACAAGCATGCACCATTTTTCTTTGGGTCAGTCAAAATTTTAATGAACCAAACAAAGATACAAAATCGACAAGGAACCAAGGAGCAACAGCCTAAACAACCTGAGGGCATAGTACCCACTTCCCACAAAGGCTAACCTATTAACAACATGGCAGGAAAAACAGGAAACACACTTGTATTAAGCAGCAAGACAGAACACCCTGCGCTACACAGCCCAGCAACACACGCACCTAACAATTAGCAAAACAACAGCCAACCAGCAAAAGCATCAAGGACAGTAAAAACATAGGGATATATATTCCGAGCAGTACACCAAGCCTGATTACGAAGCATGCACTTGTCTGTTCAAAATAAGCAATTCAAACAATTTAAAACAGCAGACATCAACCAGAGGACAATGCAAACTCTTTAAAATCTAGTATTAGTTACCTTCTTAGCTTTATAATCAATTCTTTTAGACAAAACAGTGTGCCACATCTGACGCGCTGAGATAAAATTAAGTGTTTTTTGATGCAGAAAAGCTCACAGTGACAAGGAAGCAAAGCAGCCCCCAGATTAGCAGCATGAGGCAAGATTTCAAAGCAAATGGTGTGTGCTCCATATCAATTACAATCTCAAGACAAATGAGTAAGACTCTATGGTTGTCATATAGAACAATTTGCAGCAAAATCGGATTAAAAGAGCAAACCTGCAATTATCAAGGTTCATCTTCTTCTTGGCAAGCATATCTTTCAACCTCCCAGGTGTGGCAACAACGATATGCACCCCCTTCTTCACAACCTCCAACTGCGACCGCATATCAACCCCACCTATGCAAAGCAACGGTCTCAATTCCGGAAACCCGTACTCCCTCATGGGAACCAAAAACTGCTCCACAACCTCATAGGTCTGCCTAGCAAGCTCCCTAGATGGGCAAATAATCAACCCAAGTGGCCCTTCCCCTGGCATAATCGGCATCATCAACTCCTCTTGCAATGCCACCATAATCAACGGCAGCACAAAAACCAATGTTTTCCCTGAACCTGTAAATGCAATCCCTATCATATCCCTACCTGATAAAATAACCGGAAGTCCCTGCACCTGAATAGGCGTCGGTTGCACAATACCCTTTTCTTTCAATTTACTTAGAATTGGATCGGGAAACCGCATCTCCCTAAAATTCTTTATCGGCGGAGGGATATCGTCACCATCAACTATAATATGCCACTGCTTCCTAAGAGACTCGCAGGCTTTTTTTGACATCCGTCTAATTCTCAACGGCGGTTTCCACCCTGTTAACAATGGCTCCGTATACGTAATCCCTTTAGCTAATTCTCGAACAGACATTAGGGTTTTCCGATCGGATAAGTGCTCAATCATTTCCTTCTCTTGTTGCACGATTTGTTCGCTTGGAGTGATTTCTGGTTGGTCACGCTTGAGTTGAGTGGCTTTCACAAGTAAACTGGGTTTAGATTCGACCAGTTTAGATTTCTCGGCTTCTTCTTCATCGGGCGAAGATTTTCCCTTGCGGTGAAGAAGCTTTTGAGCTTCCATAGCTCGACGCTTCGCCACTGGAATGTACTCAACATAGTCGTCTTCTTCCTCCATCTCCTGCAAAATGGCAAACTTTTAGCTAAATAATACCCTAACAAACATCCAGTGGCGGCGCTATAGCCAGACTCGTGGGGTCGGCTGACCCCATGGGAAGAAGTTAAACTACTACTACCAATATGCTATACACATCTATTGGCTAATATATGAACCCAGTAAAATTGTTCATGACCCCACCTAATGTGCAAACTGCAAAGCCAATTTTTTTATAAAAAAAAAAAAACCACAACTTTCCCCCCTAATAACTTAGGATATCTGTGGGCAGCTTACGGATATCTCAACTAGCCTGTAGTCCGATTAAATTAAACGCAATGCCTTGTATGTACTGACTCATAAAAGTTGATAAAATCTGAGAGGTTTTTAACCTGAGACCTTGGAAGGAAACAATACACAACTTTTTTTTAATAAAGAAAAGCAATAACGTTTCATCTGCCTAAAACTCTGTGTAAAGAAAAATTAGGTTTTGGATTGACAACAAGGCATTTGGGACTAATTTTTTATAAGAAAAATTGAGATTCAAGAGAGATTCTTTGCGTTTAAAGAATGTAAAAGGAGAATGTAACTTATCGAAATCATCTAGCATATTCTTTGAGAGCTGGTTTTTTTTTCTTTCGGTCAAGAGCTATTTTAGAGAGCGGTTTTTCAAAAGAAAAAACAAACTTTAAAGATTGAATTGATCAACCCATAATTAACAATTTTAGACAATGGTTGAATATTGTAATTCAAACTAGAGAAAGTTTTCGATCCCATGGAAATGGGGGAAAAACATCCAGAACAACATGAATATTGTCAAACTCAAAACCGCTGGTACTCTAACTTAGACATTTTCGATTCCCAATTACAAACACTAAACAACCACAATCGATAAACAGCACAAACCAATCACAAACCCTAATTGCCAAAATCCTTAAGCAGACAAATCACCCCCATAGACCCGAAATCAACAGTCTCTACTCCCACACCACCATAATGAAAATTAGAGATTTCGATTCGATCGTAAACTTACCAGAATCTGCACGAGTCGGTGGAGTTGAAAGAGTTGTGTGGGTTCAGATTTCGGCCCTCGGATTTTCCTATCGAGTTCGTGAAGAGTTTGAAGAAAGTGGCGGACATCGCTCGTACTCCAGTAAAAAGGGAAGATTATATTAAACCCCCTTCAACTGTAGCTGTTTTCCACATCACCTCCTTTACGTTTGGAAATCGACACTTAACCCCTCTCAACTATGCAAAACCAAAATGGGGTGAATAGAGAGGATCAAATTATTTTCTACCATAATAGAACCCAATTGCTTCCATTAATCAACCCTAATCTCTTTTCCCTCTCCTTCGTAATAGGAAATCCCAATCCATTTTCTCCAATTTATATTGTACTTCATACATGCATTCCAGTTGATACAGTTGTGTAGTTTTGTGTTTTAAGATTTTCAATTCTGATTAAGTGAAAAAGAAAAAGAAAATCTGATTGGGTTTTGGTCATGAGATGCAAATTGTAGGATGTTTTGCTAAACGGTTAGAATTACAGGAACTCTTGCGTACAGTAGCCATTGATCATGCTTTTGGTTTCTACCGGTAGAACTAGATTTTTCTACGGGTGCACAAGAAAATCGATATAATCGCTAAACCAATCCGAATCGGACTAAACCTTTATATTTGGTTAGGTTATGTGGTTCATTGGTCTGGTTATGGTTTTGAAAAAATAATAACTGGTAATTATAAATCGGTTACTGGTTCTCAATTGAAAAACTACGGTTAGAATCGAACCGTGTAATATTAACATATGTATACAGATATATCATTAATATATTTATACGTGTACATAAGTATGTATCTTTTATAGTATTTTTTTTCCTAGTAAGATAGTTTTTTTTTATGTCTATTTAACTATTTTACCCTACTAATACCTAATTTTTAATTTTAATTCCCCAGTAAGACATGTTGCTAAATTTATTTTCTCATTTTTAGACTATTTCATTCTTTGTTTAAGCTATCTTATTGGTTGTTTTTATTGATGGTAGATTGTCAAGTAGGGGTGCACAAACACTGAGCCAGGCCGGGCTTATACTATATAATAATGAGATTTGTACATTCCTAAGTCATGCCCATTCATAATTGGGCTTCATTTTAATATGCCCAAACCCGACTCAATTAAAATTTTAATATCTAAAGCCCGTCCAACAAGCCCATTTATTTTTCTAGCACATGGTATCACAAACATAAATTAATCAACCATAAAATTAAGAAGACCTACAAGTCTACAACCAAAAGATTAGGAGATTCAACAAGAAAAATAATAAAAAAATTGTTAAAAAGAAAAGTGAAGATATTGAAGAGCAGACAACGATGAACATACTTGTGAATAAGATGATGAGATCTTAATAGATAAAAGATCAATAGATTCGTCTTTTCATCAAGATAAACAAACCCTAAGTAGCTAGGTTCCAAGAGTATATACATCAAGGTTCTAAAACTCGCTAAGCGCTTCCAGGACGGCTGGGCACCTTCCAGCTTCCAGGGTCAAGTACTCGGCGACTAGTTAGACAATTAATCGGGATAGTTAGTCTAGTTGGGCTAGTCGGCGAGAGTCCTTCTAGCGCCTAGGTGGCGAGTATTCGGCTTTCTAGACCTTATTTTAGACCACTAATATATGTAATATTAAAAAATATATATTATTTACATAGGGTCAGCCCGGGCTAGGATGGGCCTTAGAAGAATTTCCCAAAACCGGCCCAATTAGTAAATGGGCTTAAAATGTCAACCTAGCCCGGCGCTATGAGCCTAAATATTTTTCCCAAACCCTAAAAAAATCGGGCTAGGTTGGGTGGGCTAGATGCACTATCGAGCTGGTGCGCACACCTATTGTCAAGTACTTTGAATATCATGTGGACCATATTTGGTTTCGAATCTTATAAAATCTCATAATTTATTTTTATGAGTTGTTTGGTGCTACAAATTTTAAATAATATTTTGAGTTCATGTGTTGTAAAAAATTGTTCCAATGCTAATCGGGTAGAACTGGAACCGAACCAAAATCGGTCCGGGATTGCGGTTTGGATCTGGATAGGTTCAACATGTTTATTTGTTAGGTTTTGGTTCTTAATTTTCTAGAACCGATCGAAATGGTCCCGTTACTGGATTTCTAGAGAACCGGTCCAATCTGGACTGTGTGTAGCCCTAGATTTTTCTGAAAAAACACAATTTCTTACCCTCTATTTCCGCCTTTAAACCCCGTACAAACACCCTCGATGAAAACTTGAGAAGTTCATACTCAACCATATAAATATAAGGGCTAATTCCTAAAGCAATCAAAACATGTTGCAAAACAAGTTTAAGACTCCAATTTCAAAGATTCAAGAAAGTGTTCTTGAACACAATCAAGCTCAACTCAAAACCCAACACCTAGCTACATGTAAAGCATGAAATTCAACAACTAAAACGTGAAATTCAATGTACAAAGGCATAAAAATTGCCTAATTTAAGTCTTCAATTAAACCCAAAGGGGTTGGCTTAGTGGTCAAGACTTGAGACTTAGGGGTTTGGTTCCTCTTAAGATCTCGAGTTTAAAACCTCGTAGATGCTATCAACTCCTTTAGGGTCAATCCATACAGAGTTTTGCTCTGACTTTAAATGAGCCCCTGTTAGTGGTACGCGAAAGCTGGCCCGAAAACTTGGTTTTATAAAAAGAGAAGTATTCATGTAATGACTCGGATCATCAAACACCACGTTCAGAAACAAAATAAATGAGTAATTTACGCCCCAATTCATTCGATAAACAAACAGCAAAATATTAAAATAGTCATACCCACTTCCTTCTATTTTGTTTTTATCAACCTTAGGTTTCTTTCCCTCATCCTTTTTGCATCATCCCACAAACACTCTTGTAATTCGATAACCAACCCCCTCTTACCGTTATCTCCCAAATGGTGGAAAGATAGCAGAGTTTTGCTCTGATTGTAAATGGGGCCCCTGTTAGTAGACGGTCCCAGAATTAGTCAAGGTATGCGAAACTGGCCCGGAAAGTTGGTTATATAAAAAGAGAAGTATTCAATTAGCACAAACCAAAAGAAGCGACGAGGAAGCGAAACTTTGCTTCTCCCTATAGTCGTTCATGAGTTAGCAAGATCAATAGGGAAAGAGCGGATAAAAAAGTGGAGATATTGGTTGCGGTATCGTCTCTCTCCCAAATGGTGGGAAGATAAGGTTAACCTTGAAACTCGTCCATCAGCTCACAGGGATAATTTATCCGGTGTATACATGTGCTTGTGTCCCGTCCTATATATTAAGCTAGCCAATAATATAAAGATACGTATGAACAATCAGACACATAATCAACTTATAATCAAAATTTTAGGGCTAAGATTATTACGTTTTATTGTCGATGATGTTAATTTTTCAGAAAATTGAAAAGAATTCAGCTTACCCACATTAGGTAAGCTAAATTGCGGGTTATGTTTCGGTAATCAAAATTTCAATTTAATTGAACATCAGTAAGTACTTTGATTAAAAAAATTCCAATTCCTCGAAAATAGATTTTCCAATTAAGTATTAGTTGAAATTTGATTGAGTTGAATTTCTTCATAATCTCCTAACGAATCAATTAATACAAATGAAACAGTTCCAAGTATCAAAATAAGACATGTAACACAACTCACCAAATGTGAGTAAAGTTATCCTCACCCATGGTGAGATCGTAAATAAAATTGCCCTCGGATGTTTTCCCGTCGATAAATGGGTGATACAGTCGCGGCTACCTTAACTGCATAATTAAAATGTATTCATCTTTTCCAAAATGTAATTCTGCCTTCATCAGTTAGAATTTTCAGCCCATCCTCCTCACTCCAACTAGTCTCTTTTTTTTTTTAGTTTGGCGGTCAATATCTAAACCAGCTTGCGTCCACCTTAATTAATCACCTCCTCGATCCGATCAAATGAAAGTCGTCCATGCCAGGACTAAGGAAGTCACAACAGAAGCTCTCGCTACTTGGCTCCAACTAATGTCCTCTGCTGCCTGGTCTTGCAGCTTTTAGGCAGAAAGGTGGTTAATTAGGGGTGAAATCGGTTCGGTTTCGGTCGGTTCGGTCCGATTTGTAACAAAACCGAATCGGTTCGGTTTATGATGTTTGGGAACCGATCCCGACCGTTTTGAAATCGGTTTCAGTTTGGTTCGGGGTGGTGTCAGTTCGGTCCGTTTTTTCGGTTTTCTCAAAATGGGCCAAGTTGGCCTAGTGATTCATAGTTGTGTGATTAAAATAAATAGAGATCGACAGTCTAGATAAAAGAAGGGGTTTTACTATTTCGGTTCGGTTCGGTCCTATTTCGGTTCGTTTCGGTCAATATTTCGGTTCGGTTCAGTTCGGTCTTATTTCGGTTTGTTTCGGTCAATATTTCAGTTCGGTTCGGTTCGGTTCGGTCTAAAATACAGGCACCCGAAAACCGAACTGAAATATTAATTTTTCCTGATCAAAAACTGAAACCGACCGAAAGCAATACAAAACCGACCGAAAACCAAAAAAACCGGTCGGTTTTTGGGTCGGTTCGGGGCCGTCGGTTTTTTTCCCACCCCTAGTGGTTATAATAACCTTTGATAGCCACAAATGCACATAATACTTTGAAAACCTATATGTAGCAATGCCACTAAAACTTTCAAGTACCAACTCGAAAGGAAACACAAACGAAGGCCCATAGATCCAGTGGACAACTGAAGAAAATCAGAGTTTGTGACAAAAATGGCCATTGGATATAAGAACCAAACTGTGAAATGGGGTGAACATATTTTCATCATAATGGAATACCGATGTAGATACCACCATTGTCCATTGATGAAAAGAGATGGTTACTGTTCCAGATTACGTTACTGTAGGAACAAACAGGTTATTTGAAAATCTCCAATGCGGTTGCTCACTTTTTCTTCTTAGAAGGTGGTTGAGCTTGGTCCACCTCCTCATCTTCCTCTTCCTCTTCATCTTCATCTTCGTCTTCCTGGTCAACCTCTCCGTCATCGTTGTCATCTTTGTCAGTGTCATCGTCGCCATTATCACTGGCATTATCCCCAGGAGCTCCATCATCATTGTCACTGTCATCATCGTCCTCATCCTCGTCACTGTCGTCGACCTCATCGTCGTCATCAGTGAACTCATCATCGTCGTCGTCGTCGTCATTAGCACCATCACTTTCACTTGCATCCTTGTTTTCAGCATTAGGCTTTGTCACTCTATTAACTTCACCTAGAGGAAACCTGGGGTGAAATCACAAAAACTATTATTTCACCAGGTCAAAAAGTGAGTGACAACTGCACCAAATATTTACTTGGAAAATCGCCCCTACCTCGTATCTGCTCCAACAGCATCCAGGTATAAGCTAACCTCGTAACAAACCTGGAAAACCGGCAAATTGTAATGCAACTAGAGAGAGAGAGAGAGAGAGAGAGAGAGAGAGAGAGAGAGAGAGAGAGAGAGAGAGAGAGAGAGAGAGAGAGAGAGAGAGACAAGATGACATGTAAAAACCAGCAAAACACAATGGAGCCCATATAGCTTCAAGAAACATCAAGTGCAAATAGCTAAAATACGATAAATTAGGCAGCAAATGGTAGAAGTTAGACATGATAACCATTTCAATGTAACAAACATAAAGAGCCTTAGAAGACGACTCCATGGTAAAATGAAGCACAATCTCATTTAATGAAACACAACTCGTGACAATAATGCAAAAATTAACAGCAAACTTGTTTTTTCTGCGAATACCCTGGAACAGGCGACGTGTTAGGTCAGACAAGCACCCAAGTGTTACAAATTGCAACCAATACTAGTCTTAAAGCTAAATTCATTACTAAGAAAATTATTCTAAGGATATTTTCGTGAACTAAATCTCTTTGACATTTGACATGTCAAAGGAGTGTTAAGAAACATTACCACAACACTTTCTTCCTGGGAACTACCATCAATTGAAGCATACGCGTTGAAACGAATCGGATGTCACTCTTTTACAAAAAATGGAACGAATGACCACTTCGATAAACCGATGTGATCTCAAATGGAACAACTAAGGTTACAGTGTTTGTGCTATTAGACAACAAAGATCGCCATTTTTGTCAATTCATTCAAGAATAGCTGTAACTCAACAGCATCCTTCTGTTCCATAGTACAACCTACACCCTTGTCTTTCTTACCCTAATTAATTCTGCCATCTTACTTAGGTCCAAGTGTGTCTCAATCAATTCGATTACCTTATACGTTATAAAAACTTATTATTCACTCCAATCCCATCCCTTGTAAAGAAAAAGGGAGCACCAAAGAAAGGAAAGATCAAGATGGTGGTTCTTGTCGCTCCCATATAGGGAAAAGTCTAATGCAAGTTGACAAGCAAGAAGACACACGGAAGAAAACAAACCAAGCTCATTCCCTTTGCTGCTTGGGCCAAAAGTGCAGTTCCTCTTTTCCGGCCAATTCATAGACTTATGGTTTATTGCCATACTACTTAACATCGAATCTTTTTCTTTGGTAACATTAAATGAATAGAAAGATATATCCTTCACTCTATCCTACGTGATGGAATATCTAAAATGATGGAGAGCACACCCAGAAAAGAAATTAAAGAAATCGGTGCAACGCATATCCATAAAGCTTCTTAAATTGAGAGAACACACAGAAATAGAAGAAAAGAACATAAATTTTAAGAGAACTGAAAAAAAAGGCATATAATTGACACTTAAATGTGCTACTAATGATGTTATAAAATCAATGACGGAAGTGACTGCAGCACCCATGCCCTAATATGTATGCTTGATACTCAGGATACTGTTGTACCTGGGAGCTTTGTCTGACCACTGTTTAAAACCATTTGGATAGCCGATAAAGAGCGATGCTAGGAACACAACTGTGTCTAGAGCCATTTGATGTTTGTGGCCCGTACATGGCACATTTTTGACACAGTTGTGGGCAAAAGGTGTGTTACTAGACTGTTTGATTTACTAATATAGACTGTTTGATGTACTAATTACTCAACAAAACGGAGCCAAATTACTGGTGCAGATGAGAATCAGGGTGGGGTCAAAGCCCAGGTTTGAACAATCTAATTAATATTGACGAGGAGAAGGTACAAACAGAACACTTCAACATCAATAAAAACACTTGAAACCCAAGAAACAGTAGCAAAAACACAAATAGCAAACTTTAAGATTTTTTTGCTTTAATCCCCTAAACTATTCAGATTTTTTCTATTTCTTACCTAAACTAAAAAAAATCACACATTTCCTCTCTAAACTATTTGATTGCAACTCATTTTGTCCAATCGTTAACGGCATCCACTTTTCTGGACAGAAACCATTGACACGCTCCGCTCATAGCTGTGAGCAGAGATCACTCCATGAGGCCCACTTCGGGGTCCCACACACTTCGGGGTCCCACACACAATCTGAGACGTTTATTACTCTAAAAATATGTTTCAAGTGGCCTTCATAAATTTTTTTTTAAAAAAAAAAGCACAATCAAATATCTCCAAGTGCTTGATCCAATCTTCCAATTTTTGATACCTTTAAATACTTAATCAGAAATTGGAATGTTAGATCAACCACTTAGGCTGAGTTTCCCAAAATAATCCATCTCCTAAAACTATTAAACACAGATTTTGAGATAGGTCAGTCTCCTCACACATCAACTACTTTTAGAAGTTTTATAGTCATCAGATTGAGCAGATTTTTTACAATGTCACTCAAAATCATATTTTAAAATTAATGACGGATTGGATTGTTCATGTGTCCGTCCAAAGATGCTAATAACGATTGGATGAAGTGAGTTGCAATCAAAGAGTTTAGGGACGAAATAGGTGATTTTTTTTTTTTTAGAGATGAAATAGAAAAAATGTGGATACCTAAAGGGCAACCAAAAAAAAAATTCCAAACTTTAACAACATAAACAAACACAATTCTTCACAAAATCTAGTTCCTCCTCAATAGCTACAATCACATTCCACCAAAAAAAAACACAATTGCAACAATGACAAGCATATCTTCTTAAATAATCAGTTGAGAAATATATACCGCCAAGAGAAGCAAAGCAAGAAACTTCTGAGCGACCGAAGCCTTTTCAGCCACTGGCCAGACCTTTGTCTCCAATTCAACAATGCCAGAGCATTGTTTCACCACCTCCATTGTACACAAAAAGAGATGAGAGAGAGAGAGAGAGAGAGAGAGAGAGAGAGAGAGAGAGAGAGAGAGAGAGAGAGAGAGAGAGAGAGAAGCAGTGAAGAAAACTAGGTAGGTTGGGGCGCTTTATATAGCAACGAGGGTCTGGAGTCTGGACACTGGGCAGTGTTAGGTTTGGAGGGAGCAAGAATCTAGGGTTTCAGGAAATACATCCGGTGGTCCCTAAGGCCCCGTTTGGAACTTGGTGGAAAGAAGTGGAGTAGTAGCACAAAGGTAGAAAAAAGAAAAATTAAGAAGAATTCATTTATTTATTTTTGGTCCTTAAAAATAGAGAAGAGAAAATTCCAAAAAATTATTTTTCTCCCAGTTTCTCTTCTTTCGCTCATTTACTTCTTAATTCTTTTTTTTTCCCCTCTCTCTCTTCCTTTCTTTTCCTGAGTTCAAACAGAGTTAGGTTGTTAGATAGTCAGTAGAGTAGCCATAAATTTGCATTAGTGGTGGCAGTGGCAGTGTGGAACAAAAACTCTTGTGATGGGCAATTTCCGATAATATCTCATAGACCCAGGACTTGATGGTTGTTGACAACATGACGGTGACTTGCAAGCTCCGATAATATTTCATTGACCTAGGACTTGGTGGTTGTTGGCAACATGATGGTGGCTTGCAAGCTCTAATAATATTTCATTGACCTAGGACTTGGTGGTTGTTGGCAACACGACGTTGGCTTGCGTGTTACGTCATGAAAGGAGATTTTTTTGGGTTTTGGAGTACTATTTTACTCAACCACTTATAAGGGGACGAACATTACTTGCTATCGTGACGGAAAAATCTATATTTTTGTCAATAAAAAAGGGAAGAAAAGTTTTTAGGCATTGTATCTTTTGCGTTCGATGCAAAATGCAAGTCCAATAAAAAAAAGTTCACTAATCCAAACCAAAAGGGAAAAGTTTCATTTATTTTGTATTCTTTTGGCGACATGGCCGAGTGGCAAGGCAGGGGACTGCAAATACTTTTTCCCCGTTGATTAGAAACATTCATTTCGTGCGGCTTCTTTTCGCCACAATTTAAGCAAGTTATTCTTTGATTAGTATTTGATTTATTTTTACTTCGATGATCAGAATATTTATCTGACATTTTAGTACTTACTTCGTAAAAAATCAATCTAACGGGTTTTTTTTAACATAAATAATGAAAAAGGTTTAAGACCTTACAAGCAGGGACGGAGGTACTCTTTGACTATTAGGGGCCAAGGCCCCTGCCCAATCCAAAATTGCCACTGCAAATTTTTTTTTATATTTTTTTTATAGTGTAAAACTTTGATTGGCCTCCTGCCAGAACTGAAACTAAAACGATCTTCACATGTTGATTGAACAAAAACACTTAAATATTGTGTTTTGCATTTGGTACTATCGAGACATTTGTTAAGAGCACTTAGATATTTTGTTTCTAAAATTTTGTTGTTTATGTTGTGGCCCCCTCGGATATGAAATCCTGGCTCCGTCCCTGCTTACAAGTAAGGATTTGCATATTCAAGTGAGACCTACTATGGATCTTAAATAGAGTAGATAATATTTACCCTAATTTTGAGTTATTGAATAAAATGTCGTGGATATATGCATATTTGTGGGAGTTGGCTGAGTATAAGATGCAAAAAAACTATATTGAGTCAAGTAAAACTAAAAAAAATAAAATATAAAAATAAAAAATGCAGTGGAAACCCATACCCTAGTGGTCCTACTAGGGCTCTGCCATTGTAGATGTCCCTATTCTTTAATGTCATAGTGTCATTTTTTTTAACTTTTTTTAAAAGACTGTCACAGAGTACCGAGTAATTCAGTTAAAAGAGAGAGAGAGAGAGAGAGAGAGAGAGAGAGAGAAAAGACTACCGAGTAATTCTATTTATTAGAGTTTTTCTTTTTACTTTTTGAAAGTCACTCATTTTATTTATTAGAGTTATTGCGTTACCTTTTTTAAAAGACTTTTTACACAGTGAGTAATCAAATCCTGTTACATTTCTTGTTATCTCACCCAAAAAAAATTATTGTTATCATATTAATTTAGGATTCGCGCTAAGATGTGACATGACTATTGTGTCTAAACACAGTTCAAAAAAAAATTGTGTCTAAACATAACAGGTCGAGAGGAAACAAAAAATAATGCCGCAATTTTTTTGTAAAATAAATTTGTGTCTAAACATAACAGGTCTAAACACAGTTCAAAAAAAAAATTTGTGTCTAAACATAACAGGTCGAGAGGAAATAAAAAATAATGCCGCGATTTTTTTGTAAAATAAATTTGTTGTCCACTATGATTTTATTTATTTATTTTTATAATGTCCACTATGATATTACTGCTGACATTTCAAAGTAATGATATTGTAGTCAAAAGTCGCATTATCTTTTAGGTAATTGATATTACCCCTAAATTGTTATCTACACGTTATTTTTGTCTTTTAATGAAATTTTTACACATAAATATTTTACTGGAAGACAAAAAAAATGGGTGTAGATAACAATTTAAGGGTGTGGAAATCACACGGCCATCTTTTATCTCACTTCTTATGATATTATTTCCAAATAACAGGACAATCCCGCATTACCAATTCATTTTAATTAACACAGTTATTGTTTTACCTTTTTTTAAAATGAGTACAATATTCTTTTACCATTTCAAAAAAACTTTTTACATATTAAGTACATCTTTTATTCCTGCGTTAATCTGTCTGAACACAAATGGTCAAGTCAAGACCAAATAAAGAATAACACCGCAAAGGTAATTTTTTCCCTGATTATAGTCAAAAGTTTTATCTTTCGAAATCAAATACTTTATCCTATTTAATAAAGTTTTTCAGTATTTGGGATATGAATGGGAAAAATAACAAGGGTTAATTCCACTGACCTCCCCTGAGGTTTGCATTAATGCCACTGCCCTCCCCTCTGTTTTCTGATATTCCACTGCCCTCCCTTACTTTATAGACTATTTGACAGATACCCTCCCATTGCCGTTAAAAAAGGCCTAACGGGGTTAACTTTGATGGTGCATTGACTTTAATGCCCTTAAATTTAAACTTTACTTTATTTTCTTTCTTATTTAAGTTTATATTACATAAAAAATTTAAAAGGAGTAAAAAATACTCCCTTCGTCCCAATTTTATAGTCCCTTTTGAGAGTTCGTGTCACTTTTCAAAGTGTTATATCTTATAATCTACAATGTTTTAGGTTTTTTGAACACTTTGTTTATTAGATTTAATCAAGATCTATCAAACAAGATCCATATTGCATATAAAATGTATTACCGATTGAAAGATATAATCATTTTTTATCCGGTTAGGATAGAACGAGAGACTATAAAATTGGGACGGAGGGAGCAACTTGATTATTTACTTTTTCTTGGAACTTTTTTTCTTTGACTCAAAATTAGTATTTTTTTTTTTAAAGTTTCCCATATGATATATTTCAACATTTTGATAATAAAAATAAAATTATCAATAATCATCTAAGCCCACTGCTTGCATTTATTTTTTTTTTACTTTTTTTCGCTTCCGTTTTCTTTTTTTAGAAACAAAGCTCTAACTAAACTCCTTTTTCTTCTCTTCCTTTTTACATAATTTACCTAACCACATACTCTCTCTCTCTTTTCTTTTTCTTTTTATTAGAGGTAATAGTGATCTAAAATAAATATGCACACGCTTTTAGGAGAAAAAAGCATTTCGCACACACACACAAAAAAAAAAAACTATTAGCATGAATTTTTTTTGGATAATTTGTTCACACCAATTAAAGGATCCCATTGAGAAAAAAGTCTCATTTCTTACAAAAAAAATATTAATACATTAATTTTTGCGTGCATAATGCAAATGAAAGGTTTTCAAAAAACAATGTATTTGTGAGACTTTTTTTGGGGTAAAAAATTAGACTATTATTTTTCTCAACGGGATCCTTGAATTGGTATAAACAATTATCCAAAAAAATTCATGCTAATAGTTTTTTTGGGGGGTGAAATGTTTGTTTCTCCTACAAGGGTGTGCATATTTATTTTAGAACATTATTACCTCTAATGCAAAAAGAAAAAAGAAAAAAGAGAGAGCATAGTTAGGTAACTTATGTAAAAACGAAAAGAAGAAAAAGGTGCATGTTTAGAGTTTTAGATCTAGAAAAAGAAAAATAATTTTAAAAAAGGTATAAAAAAAACCTAGCAATGCAAGCAGTGACTTTAAGTGATTATTAATATTCTTATTTTTATTATGAAAATGTTAAATTATATCTTATGGGAACTAAAAAATTGAAAAAAAAAATTAAGTCAAAGAAAAGAAAGTTGCAAGAAAAAAGTGAATAATTAAGTTATTTTTTCACTCCTTTCAATATTTTTATATAATATAAACTCAAACAAGAAAAAATATAAAGTAAAGTTTGAATTAAGGGCATTGACGTCAATTCGCTATCAAAGTTAACACCGTTAGGCCTTTTTTAACGGCATGGGGGTATCTGTCAAATAGTTTGTAAAGTAAGAGAGAACAGTGGAATATCATAAAACAGAGGGGAGGTCAGTGGAATTAACCCAAATAACATTTATTAGAGGGTGTATCTCGTTCAAAAAATAACATCTAAGAGAGTGGATTTCGTTCATAATCACGATTAATTATTGTGGCTCTCATACATGCACATGATAAAGATTAGTGTTATTAATTTGTTGTTGCCCTCATGGATGCACGTGATTGTTTACCAATTTTTCCCCGTCCGAACGGAATCGACAAAGAAAGAAAACTAAGGCAACAACAAAATAAATAAGGGCAATGCGGCTTGTCTCCAAAAGTTGAATCGATGATTCATCACCGTAATTCAGGAGTTCATCGAATTTGAAGTGGCAAGGAAATCAAATGTGAAATTGATAACTAGAACAAAATTGAATATGAAAGATACTTCCATTTTTCGTCAAGGGTATCGACACATAAAAGAAAATCGATGTTACGAGGGCAAACACCAATCTTCAATAATGAAAGCGATAAATAGGATTCTAAGTTACTGATGCTCCTAAAACTGGTAATTGAAAGACAATAAACGTAACTGATGATAAATATTAGTATTAGTGACATGAAAGGAGAGACTTTACAACGAAGTCTAAAGAGGCTATTTATAGGAAACAAAAAATGTGTAGCAAAATAACTTCCTATATCTATGTTTCTTCTTCTTCTCATTTGTTTTCACGTGTACAAATAATCTCTCATTTTGTAGAATTTCAAAGATTGCGCACCAAGATGTCCAACAAGCTCATTTACTTGCTAAGCTCAAAGACACTTTGACCACTTTTGTTCCTCCCCCCGAACACTATTTGTACTGAAACTTTATGTCGGTTTGTTTTGATGCTTCAATGAAATTTCTTTGTACTTCTCAAAAAAAAAAAAAACCTCTCCTTCCTAATTCAAGTACTTTTTTTTTTTTGTACTTCGGAAATATCCTAATTCAAGTGCTACTGCTTATACTTATCATAATAGGTAAAATTCCCACAACTGTCACATTTTTTGTCGTTTTTTTTTTTGCCATTCAATATACACCAATACAATTAGATGTTAATAAACCACATGAGTTGACTACCTTTCCATAGGAGTCGAATCCAAAACCTCACCCACTATAGAAGGGGTTACATGACCAACTGGCTAACTACTCTCTTCCTTTTTGTCGTTATTGATAGGGAGTAAAACTACGGTGTAAATAGTGAGACGGTTGCAAGGGGTTTTTACAGGTACCGAGTAAATATGTAATTGTAATATACTGTACCCACTATCCACTACAAATGTGTTCAATAGCTTAGGACCCACTTCCATTTTTAGTAGTAGCGCTTTGACTCACATCCGACCCGAATGTCCTTGTAAGCCCATAACGCAGTTCAAGGCCTGTTTCACCAAGTGGACTACTAGACTTTTGGCTTTCTTGTTTTACAAGACAAGTCATTTTCTCCACACATTAACCCCAAAATCCAAAGTTTACTGGAACATAGCCCCTCAATGCCCTAGAGGTCCTAATACCTAAAGATAACAGTCACAATGGCCGAGGAACAAGATGTTACCAAGGGATAATTTCATGGAGAGAAGTAAGAGGAGAGTTCTAGAGAGAGAGAGAGAGAGAGAGTGTGTGTGAGAGAGAAATGGGTGGCAGCCCTTCCCCTGGCGGCCAATCCACACCCTTTCCCCCTCCACACCCCTTCCACCCGCCTACCCAACCTCCCTTCCAACTTACCAATCTTCTCTACGAATGCATTTGTTTAGCGTTTGGAAACTTTTTGTGGCAGACGATCCTCTCTGTTCCAACGTAGGTGACCACACCAAATTTTTGGAACAGGGGGGAGCCGGATCTAAGGTTTCCATATCCAAACTCCTGACAACGACAATGGCAACGGGTGACAACTCTGGCATTTTTTGTTTTCTTGCCTTCTTTTTGTTTTGTTGTTAGTTTTGTAGACAGTTTTGGTCAACGGTTTTTGTGGCCGTTAGTTTTGTAGATAGTTTTGGCTAGCGGATTTTATTCGCTTGTTTTGGCCAGTGGTTTCGTAGTCGTGGTTTTTGTTTACCAATTTTAGCCAGCGGTTTTGTTTAATAAAATTTCTTCTACCTCCTTAACTTAAAAAAAGAAGAAAAGAAGAAGAAGAAGAAGAGAGAGGATAATCTCATTGCTTCGAATCACAATTTCTGCCATAGCAACCAAAGAACCATTTGATACTCATTTGACATACAAAACACTGCAAAAATCACAGCAAGTATCACTTAAACCGCCATTTAAAGATGAAACCTACTTCGAACACCTGAAGTTTTACAATCAGCCAGTTGATCGAGCAAAGATAGGTTTTGACCAAAACTAGTTTAATTGTTTCTATATTATAACTCATCGTACTTGAAGAAAATCACAATGAAATTTCTCAATAGCGTTGTCAGACTAAACAAGCCTTGAAACCCTTCTCCAATTCCTGTGAATTCAAGTTCTTTCCTATGAACACGATCTTGTTTGTTCTTTGTTCGTCAGGCCCCCACAAGCGATCAGGTGAACCTTGGAATATATCATGAACTCCCTGTCAGATCAGGCAACAGATCCCAAAAAAAAAAAAATGTAAGCAACAAATTCCAGTGTAATGAAAATAAAATCTCTCCCTGACTAAATATGCATGAAAGATACTCCACTGTTGAGCCTACCCCAATATCTAGGAACACAATGGGCTTGCTATAATAGTTCACCATATCAACTATCAAGGCACTACCAGTTGGCAAAAATAAGTTGGAGGCAAGTTAAGAATCACCGGAAGATGTGTAATTACTCCTAGAAAAATTAGGAAAGGAGGGACTTAAACTACAATCTCCGGACAGGATACTCTGGGCCAAGTTTGTTATACGTAAGAGTTTGCATTATGCCACACCAACCAATAACATAGCCACTTGTCCGGGATTAATAGATAGTTATACTTGAAATAGGGAATAAAATATAAGCTGGAGGCAACATTGACAATGGAAGAGATTTACCGTTCAGATCAGACAAAAAAACACTATCGAGTCTAAACAATAGAAAACAAGCGCTATATCACAAGAATTCCAAAACTGAATCTGAATGCACAAAAAATAGCCACAGCTAGCTGATATTTAAGTATTTAGTATATATAATTTATTCATTGCTTCGTTTGCTTCAGGTTTCGTCTAATTTCTAGTTCAATATCTTCGAGTCAATTACTCAACCAGAAGTAGGACTTTCAGCTCGAGTCTTCCAAAAGATGTAAATGACTCCATGTAACAACATAACAAAGTTGCTAAGATAAATTTGATCAAATTGACATCACAATTACATTCTGCCACAGGAGAGATCATAGGAAGCTTTTTCAACAATCAAGAATGTAGGTTATTGAGAAAATTATATAGGGTGGCATCATAGGAGAGTATTATCACCTGAAAGACAAATCTCTTTCCATACCCTCGAACCGATAGGAGACCTTTCATCCGATAAATGTCGTCACTCCGATCCAGCAACAATGTACCCAGCCACCTATTAGCCTGACAAATTTTACACAACCACCAGACCATCCCTATTCAGTTTTATATGACTCAAACAGAAAATGCACCACTTGGTAATTTCAGCCTGGAATCCTTGGACCCAACTATGACTAAAACTACAAAATAAAAGATTTATGAAATTCCAAACTGACCTTCTCAAGGTCTAAGCTCCCTTCACAAACTATGCTGACCGAAGAAACACCAGGATCGTGAGTGTGATCGTGGGAATGGTGATCATCATGATGCTCTGCATTGGTATTGAAGAAATTGATATTTCATGGAATCTTTACGAGAAGCAGAAGACTAGCAACATTTTTACACCAGGATCACAAATGGTAATCATTATCTTTGGTCGGCAACAAACCATTGGATGCATGTCTGGGAATTGAACTAAAGAAGCATAGTGCGAATTACTTGATCTCCACGTAAATATCAACAAATACACGAAGAAATAGAATGAAAAACTACTGTGTGTGTGTGTGTTGTGTTTGGGTTATTTGGTGCATTTGTTGTGTTTGGGTTATTTAGGGTGTGTGTGTGTGTGTGTGTGTGTGGGGGGTGCTTTTGCAAACCCCTCTGTATATAATATCATCGTAAAATACAGTGATCCAATATCTATCAAGAATGACAGCTTAATTTCCCACACGTGCACATGTATGCATAGCATAAAGTAAGCCACTTCATTCCATAAAGATGTAAGGAAGCGGCAAAATTGAAACTGGCAAGATAGATGGACAGCTATTTAGGACTTAGTAGTAGACAAAATAGCATTAGTTTGACAAGAAATAGACAAAGAGAAACTGGGCAGTGCATCCTATTTCAATGCACAACACTGAAGAAATTAGAAAACTAAGTTTAAACAAGCAAGGAGACAATTTCTTCTACCACAGGGAGTTCAGAAAATCAAACTGAATTACCATGTTTGTGGTCATGATCGTGGTGGTGATCATGATCGTGCTCGTGATCATGGCTGTGACTAGCATGATCTTCCTCTGAATCTTCAGCATTGACAGCACTTTCAATCCTGGCACGTGCACAACAAATGTAAGCTTATTGGTCAAACATAGAAACATAATCTCAAAAAGGAAACGGCGTGATGAGCTTGCAGCATCTAAACAACAAAGGACATCAAGTTGCTGAAACTTCCACAAATAACCAATGCAATGAGACAGAGGGATACAAACCTAAGTCAACATACTGAGAAAAAGATCTGAAATTGTCTAACCTTTCCAAATCAAAGCCTCCAATCCCAAGAACATAATCCAAATCGACTTTCCCAAACTGAGTTCGCTTCAAATTAGCCAGACCATTTATGCTCTGTGTTCAGACAATTACACATCAAAGTTACAAAAAACTAAATTTAACCAAGAGGATAAAAAACTATGGACATGAAAAAATAAGCAAGTCGTTGATATACTAACCCTTATCCGGTGAATCAAAGAAGCAACTTGTGGCTCGCCAACAAGATCGGTCTAGCAGCAACAACGAAGACCAAATTAGCTATCTTTTAAACAAACAAACATCAATCACAAAGTAAAAACTTTATTCAGCTACCATATGCGATCTAACATTGTTAAGTTCTCATTTACAGCGATACAGAATATTACAACAGCATCCTCAGCAGAAAATGACATTCAGTTGCTTGAACTTCTCAAGACCAAAGATTTCTTCCAATTGATAATAGTTTAGGTACCACCCAAGCAGAAGAATACTAAAACTGAACTTGGTAGCATGTTGGTTTTAGGTGCTTAAACACATTCCATAAGGTGAGCCATGGCCTTCAAATTCAAATGAAAGAGTAAGAGATGGATAGACCAGTCTTCAAAGCTACCACTCAGTGGTCCAGCAGTACAGAAAGGGCTCTGAGTTAAATAAATCCAGAGATTCAGAGAAAAATTTACATAGACTAAGTTTGTCAAGAATCCTGAAGTTTTAATGTTTTTATTTAAGGCATAACCTAAACCACAGAGAATAAAACATGTAAGGTTGTGTACCTTGTTGACTATGATACGGTCAGCATAAGCAATTTGCTCTACTGCTTCATTGACCACTCCTTTCGGCTTCACATCATCCAGGTGAAAATTAACATGTTTGGCATCAACCAAAGTGACTACACCATCAAGCTTAACGTCATTAAAAATCTGATCCTCTGCATAAAAAGTCTGAATGATTGGTGCCGGATTTGCCAATCCTGCAAAGTTGATAGAAGACATATACTAACTCACAACCTCAGCTGGAGAAGTCCAAATCATCTAGGTAACTGTGAATATCTAGTCACTACCTGTAGTCTCAATCAAAATATGGTCGAATCTTCCTTTATTTGTATTGACTAATTCAGCAATCATCCTCACAAGATCACCTCTCACTGTGCAACAGAGACACCCGTTATTGAGCATAACTATGTCCTCAGACCCGACAGACTTAGCTGCAACTAACGAACCGTCTATGTCTACTTCACCATACTGCAAAAACAACAAATAGGTAAATTGATCACCTTACCAATTCAAAATTACCTATCCATGAAAACCCAAGACTACCAAAATGTCCTTTGTAAATGACCACTAACCAAAAAAACAATGTGAACAATCTAACTCATCTGGATTTCAACAAGATTATAATTATCATTGAAGTCTTCATCCCCATACCTCATTCTCAATCACTGCGATGCGTTTCCCATGATCCGCAGTCAATATATGGTTTAGTAAAGTCGTCTGTTTAAAACATAACAAACAGGTCAATAATTGTACTAACACCACTCAGATTCCATGGAAAGAATCAAATTCAGTCAGAACCTGGGTCAAGCTAGCGTAATCCACCATAAGCAAATTCAAAGTAATAGTCTGCTCAATCCACCCTCTTAGCTGAGAAATGAATCTTACTAACGGAAGGAAAAATCTAGAGAAAACTTACCATCTGTTTTTTAGTATTTACCCACATTATGCCATAAAAATAGCCCAAAGAAGGTTATTTTCTAATAATTCCACATACTTCCACCCATAGGATTTAACAGAAGATAAGGGCATTCTAGCTCATGCATTTCAAAGGATTGAGTTTATCTATTCTAATATAGAAAGGGGGAGCACAAGTTTGGTGTAACCCAATTTTGAAGCCCTGTCACAAAAGTGATTCTCTCTTTTTACCTTATTTTCTAAAAAAACCATACCATCCAATGACTAACCGCTGGGGTAAAAGTGTAAAACAATGGAAACCCAACTGCCGAAGCCCACATCCACCAAAAGTTTTCCTCTTACACAAAGCAACATCCAGTCACTTCTGCAAAAGCTGCGACTTATTTTTCCACAGGTACAACCATGGCTTCATCTTAGTAATGGCAAAATCATCCTTCGTACTTCTTTTACTTTACTTTTATGCTTCCTTTTTCATCACAGAGAGAGGGAAACTACACTGCACGCATAAGAGGGAAAGACAATACACTGCATACGTACAAGGGAAACACATTATGAGGTAAGTTCAACTTTTGTCCACTTTCAATTTTTACCCACTGGTTTTCGAATTTCTTGCCTCCTACTTTTAGGCACCGCAAATTTGGAGGGGTGAGACCTTAATGCGTGAATTCCCGATAACAAATCTTAAACTTTAAGAAAAAAGGAATTCATGACAAATTTTAAACTTGGGCTTCAAATTGGGTTTGGTTGGAAATTGTGGAAAAGAAGATGAAGGAACGGAAATTTTAAAAAAATTCTTCCAGATTGTTTGGTTTTGAGGGAGGAGAGAATAACAGTTTCGAGTTTTTATCAAAGTTCAACTTGCACGCGCATCACAAAGTTTGACTTGCACAAACATCGCGTGTGCCCCGGCCTCTAAAAAACGAATTAAAAAAATTTCACATTCATTGGATTTGTTATTAAAGGAAATCAGAATTCAAATGTTACTACTTTTTTTGTTACTTTGTAAAAAAACTTTTCAATTGAAGTGCATTAATTTTGAATTTTATTAATTCTGAAATACAAGTTCACATTGTTGGGTGAAATGGTAGGAGATCATAAAATTGGCACTTCGCAAAAAACAACAACAATTCTAGTAAAAAATAGAAATATTCAAAGGCAAGAAGGAGTTTCTACTAAAAATGTTGTCTACAAGGAGGTTGTATTTCCTTTTGGTTGAAATATCTTGTCACAGTCATATATTCTGTAAAAATAGTTTGTAAGTAGAATCTCTTCTTATGTTGTTTCCTAAAAGCTCTTTGGAACTTAAATGGTTTCAATCTTTTAATTTTAGTTTATTCTAAAAAAAGCTACAAGATTTACCTTTGTGCACCTATATTCTGGTATGCATAACTTTGTGAGAGATTCTTATGAATTCGACTCATATGTCGTTATACACAGGAATGCAAAATAGAAAAATAGTATTTTCGCTTTGGGATAACTGTGCATATGAGAAAACTACGATGGATGGAACACAAACGGAAAATCAGGTAATTCTTTATTGATTATACTACTTCTAATAATCGCATAGGAAAAGAACTGTTTACATAATTTTATAATATCACATTTCTCTAACACTATATTCTTTGTCAAACTTACAACATTTCCTTTAAAATCTATGCAGGTAATAAAGATAGGCCTTTACTGTACAAAATGGCCATTCTCCGATATAACCAACACGATTGATTTACAAAATTTAATAAAAGAATACTTAGGTATTAGATCGTGGAAAAATCGGAAGCGACGGTGGTGTTAGTATGGTAATGTATTATTTGATTATGTGCAATTTGTCACAATTTATTGCTTACTAAAATATATGTTATTATTGAAAAAGAGAGAGTGCAATGCACACAGCCACACACCATCAAATGATAGGCCATATACTTTTGCACACACTTTTTGGTCAAAGTCCGACTTGCACACGCATTGCGTGTGCCCTAACCTCTAGTCTAATATAAAGCTTGTCTGTGACTTATAAATGCCACACTAGGAAAATATGTTCCTTAAAATATCCCTCGTGATAGGAAACATGTGATTAAACATGAATGGCCCATAGTCCTCACCAAATTTTTTTTAAATATATATATTAACGAAACCCCTCACCACTTTTTCAAGACATTTGATGCAAACTCAGGCGTACAAGGCATCAAAACAGTAGGCCCCCTTCAAATAGATGAGGATATCAAATATAGGGATTTGCTATTATTATTCAGTATGAATACAGTATGTTCTGTTTTTGTAACATTCTACAAATGAATTTCAATTTTTAGTTTGGGAGATTTATAATGGAGCATTAGGATTTCAATTGTGCATCTTGAAACATCCAGAATAATCGGAATATAGAAAGTCTTGATTACACCCAAATAGCTAAAAGCTTCACCCAACAAATAGAAACCAACAATCTCACCTTAAATGAGTTCACTCGATCAAGGACATTTGACACTTTATTTTTTCTTGTTCAAGAAGAAGCCATATTATCATAATCCCTATTAAACCCATCAGCAAGAATGTAAACATCCTCTAGGAGTTGAACTCATACCTCATTGCACTCGCACCTGACTACAATTACGGAACTTTTAAAGCCAACTGCCTTGGTTATTCACTATCTTTTCCATACGAGGAAACAAATCATTATGCAGATTACCAAATTCTTTTATAATGATGTAATCGAAACACATCTTCTTAATAATAATAATAATAATCCCAACTAAACCCATCAACGAGAATCAACATACTCTCTATAGGAATTGAACGCACAACTTCCAAGCACTCAGAGTACAGCTGCACAACTGTTAAGCTTAATTGCCCCAATAATTCAGTACCTCGGGCATACGAGGGATCGATCCATCATTTAGATGAACACGTTCTTAATAACAATACGCCTAAAAGGAAAAGATGACGAGTTTACTAACCTTTCCAGAACCCAGGAAGCCAGTTATTACGGTAGCAGGGATTCTATCATCGGGTGGCAACTGGGTCGAAACATCGGAACCCTCCGCCTGCGCCGTGGCGGCAGCGGCCGTGAACCCACGAGAGAATCTCTTCGACTTGGATAGTTCACTAGGGAGAATTCTGGGTTGGGTAGAGATGGAACGGAAATTCAGATTATCGTGGCATTTGGGTCTCAAGAAAAGTGGGGGAAACGAGGTTCGAACCCGGTTGTAAATTGGGTTTGTTGAGTGGCGCCTGGCTAGCCCGACGAAAGTGGCCGCGGCTATGTCTAGTGAGATTGAAGCCATGGCTGGGGAGGAGATACCCACGGGAGTGTGAGTGGAAGGTGGAGGTGTGGCGGGTACTTTGGGTTTTAGAAGAAGATCTTTCGATAGACTGACGGGGGTCTGGGCTTATCTGGAGACTGGAGTGTTTGTGTTCGTCTTCAGAGTAGCACTGCCTCCAACCCTTTTCAAGATTTTGGAAATTAATTTTCGCATTCTTTAAATTTACGATTTGCACTCTAAAAACTCTAAAAGGGGCAATCTTTTTTTAATAATGACGCACCTTTTTTTCCCCCGCTTGTAGTGCATTTTTATGTACTGTACAATTCTTTCATTAAAAGTAAGACTTCGTTCTTCAACAAATTTTTGTTTCATAATATTTCACTTTTTATGACACTTTAATCTCAACACAAAAAATGTAAAAGTGATTTTATGATATTTTCATAAACCCTCCTAAAATCTATAGGAAAACAATTTTATTTTAACACTCCTCTATAAAATGGTCATTTATGATATTTTCATAAAATGTACCTAAAATCTATTTGAAAACAAGGTATAAGAAAAAGTGTGTAGTTATAAATAGTTATACAAAAGGGACTGTGAAAATTATTTTTCGGTGCGAAAAAACAATGTCACACCCATTTTGAAGTGGAAGTAGTAAATTTTGGTGGCCGAACATTTTTTCAAAGAATCAAGGGGAATATAATCCAGTTCTATTCGGTTCATTTATGTGTTTTTTAACCAGTTGCAATAGTAAAAAATATTTACTTTGTAAAAAAATTATTATTATCAAATGCTTTAACCTTGCTAAAAAATTATATCATTGTGGACTCTTTTCAATTAAATTTTATATCTGCCCTTTGTTTCTTTCTCTATTGTCGCAAGTATTCATTAATTGTTTTGATTAAAATCCAAGTGTTCATTATCAAAATAGACAACCGGATGAACTCACTGCAAATCTTATAGTGAGCCCCTTATTACACAGAACCTGTACTCGTAAAAATCAACTGGTCGAACTCGTTTGGTTAGCTAGACTTTTGTTCCTGGGTGAGGACCGAGGACTAAAATTATTTTTCAAGTTGTTTACGAAATGGAGAAAACATCAAGTTGTGCAAAAGTCTTCGAAAATCGCATTAACCGCATGGTGATGGGGGTCGTAGCAAAGAGCAAGAGGGATCTGCTCTATCCCAAATTTATTAAAAGTTCCAAATTTTCCAAATGCTATCCTTCTTTTTTTAATGATACTTCCGAAATTTATTGCAAATGTTCACTCCTTAAAACCTTATATTAGGGGACTGGTGGAATTATTCTCCAAGATTAATATGGCGGATGTAGGCTAATCTTAACCTTGAATTATCAAAAAAATCTTCCAATTGCATTTTCTAGAGAAATTTTGTTTATACTTGTAAAGATAATTCAATTGATGTTGCAATCTAGAGAGGTGTTAGGTTCAAACAAACAATAGATGAGATAAAATCGACTAGCTGAATTATGATCGTCCAACCTATCAATCAACATTATTCACTTAATGATGATGACTAAAATTCGATTTTGGTTAAAATATAACTCTTTGAATAGAGCCGGCATGGGGGCGACATAGACATTCAAATACAAATTCAAAGTCAGGCGTATCTGGAGTCATGAATATAGGGTGATATTCAAAGTGTATAGAATGGCTTGATGTATAGCTTAAGGCCATGTTCCACTAACAAAAAACTAGTTTTGTTTTAAATAAAAAAACTACTTCATTCCACGAAATAAAACCCCACAAAAAAACCACTTCATTCCACTAACTTAAAAAAAACCAAATCATTGCACAATCAAGTACATGTACTTTAATCATGTAAAATTATGAATTTGCCCTCCCTTAAAAAAAAAGAGCAATAGTTGTTTGGGTAGAAGGGTAGATTTGTAATTTCATAACACAACTAAAAAAACCAAAAAACCAAAAACTTGTTAGTGGAACTAGTTGGTTTTTTTTGAAAAACTAAAGATAAAAAAAAAAACCAAAAAACTAAAAAACCAATTAATGGAACACCCCCTAAATAGATTGTGGGATTTACATGTATTGAATATTGATTCTAGATATATCTACATTTGAAACATTGTTATAACTTTTCTCCATGCTACTAAGCGGGTTTTGACCGTAACTGTAGACTATGGACCTACCCCGCCTTACTTGATGGTTTAAATGGTTTAAACAATTTATTTTGTAAAATACGAGAAAAATACCATTGACATGAACGTTAAGATTAGTTCAACATTAGAGGCTATGCGATGGGACAATATTGGTTGTAGAAAGTGAATAATTGCAATGAAAATCATACCTGTCGTGAAAACAACTTCAACCCGGTTACGTGAATGCCAAAATTCAATCAGGATATTATTTTCTGACGAATATTTTTCTCATCAAGCTTTTTGGGATAAAAGGTTCAAGTAACCAAATACAGGTTTGCGGCAAGAACTAAACATTCACGATCTATTAGCTAGCTCTATTGCTTATTGTTCAAACCAAACATTTAAACAAATATACATGTGTTTGGTAACAACCTCTGAAAAAAAAAAAAACTGATTGTTAGGCTTGTTGGACTTTTTGAATTTTTTCCCGTACAGTAATACTCCACTATTGGGTTAGTTGTAACTAAAAACATTCCAAATGGGATAATCAAAACATCTAAATAATCAAAGTTAGTAATGTTTGTCCAAAAGTTGGCTCAAATTGACATAATCAAAGTTAACAACCTTTCAGCCAATAGCCAAATTTTGGTATTTGGATAATCAAAAGTAACAACATTATCTTAATACCCAAAACTCAATAACCAAATTTTGGGGATCACACCTTATTTATAATTTTTTTTTATAGAATGAATTCAAAAGCAACAACATTCTCTCTCCATTTTTCAAATACTTACTTCAAAACTCAATTTTTCGCACTTTACCTAAAAAAATTGAAATTATCAATAAAAAAAAAATGAAAATATGTTCAAGATTGGTCTCATTTTAAAGGTATCGTGAAAATCTTTTAAATGGTATTAATATTATAGAAAGTATATAAACAAATTTAAAGTTGTGCATATTTTATGCATAAAAATAGAGTAAGTAGTACTTTTTTTTTTATTATGGACACAAAATATTATTGTGACACTCCACTTTATAAATGTCTTGTATGAATAATCAAAGTCTGATGTAACAACTTTTAATTATCTAATTTTTGTTATACCACAAGTGATGCTCCTATTTACTACAGCAAGCCATACTTTTCCATCAATTCAAATATGAGACCTGGACTGATTGGATTGGAATTCCCTTTTCGGTTTGATTCGTAACTCATCGAGTGTCGCTCTCTACTTGTTCTCAACAACCAATAACACTCTAAAATTTTAGTTTTAGTTTGGTATAATCATTGTTGAACACATTACTCACAAATACTTGAACACCTTATTCAAAAACATTTGAACACTTAGTTCAACAAATTAGCCAACAATCAATTTTATGTAGACAACCAGCTAAAGTCTAAAGTCTTTCCGTAGATGGTCAATGTATATTTTGAAACATTTTATATTTTATATTACACAAGATAAATTTATATCGGGTTTTGTTTGAACATTTATACTATGAACACTCATCAATTTTGGTAATTCATAATAGAATTCTTAATACACCAATTCCAAATAAAGTGCACACTCTTTATAACAAAAATTAAGAAAAAAAAATATTGATATTGTCTTATGACTTCTCTCAGAGCAACAATCAACTATCTATATAAAAAATAAATATCCGTATGAACCTATTCAACATAAAAATTCATACAATATATATATACATACATACATACATATATATATATATATTAATGTATTTATTCCTTGATTTAATTTTATTTGACCCAATAACATAGAATTTGTCAAAAAAAATTGTGATATCTTATGTATTTTCATATCAACTGGCTTCATTATTCGAACTAATATCTGCAAATTTTGTATGTATATAGGAGTATTAGTTAGTAGAGCTAATAGAGTTAAAGTAAATGTTGATCATTATGAAAAAATTTATAGAGCAGCCACTGAACAATTTCATTATGAAAAATTTATAGGCCTTGTTTCCCAAACGATAAAATCAACGCTAGATTTTTGAACGAGAACGAGGTTTGATAAATCAACGCTAGATTTTTGAATGAGAAAGAGGTTTGATAAATAAACGCTAGATTTTCAACGAACATCTTCCTCATTTGATAAAATCAAGTGTTGATTTTGTCAATTCTTGATATTATCGATTGGGAAACAAGGCCTTAAACCTTAAGTGTGGATAGGGGTGTCCATGGACCGGTTTTTTGCAGTTCTGGTTGGAATCGGAACCGAACCGTTAATAGCAGATTTTCATTTTCAAAATCTGCAACCGTCCGTGAGTGATGTGGTTGCGGATTGGTTTGATGGTTTGCAAAAAAATGTGGATGAGAGCTAAAAAATATGTAAAAACATAAAGTCAACATGTGAATCCAACTCCCATGAATCTCTCCAACGTTAATTATATTACTTGCCATAAGTAGGGTGTCCACCGACCGATTCTTGGCCCAACTGGAACCAAACCACTCGTGGAGGATTTTCATTTTCAACATCTGCAACCGTCTGTGAGTGATCCAATTGCGGATCAGTTCGGTTTGGCAGATTGGGTGATGCGCTGCCCCTTGAGTGTGGTAAATAAATAATGAAAAATCAAGGTTCCCTTACAATCAGTTAAAACCCTAACAGTATGAATGCAAATCACAAATTAATACTACCAATAGTAAATATGCAAGTAGTCAAAACCCACAACACAGAGATATACGTGGAAAACCCTAAATGGGTAAAAAACCACGGGAAGGAATCAAAATCACTATAACCATTGTGCAGTTACAGATATACCTATCCAAACGATGTAAATCCTCACAACATTCTAAGTATCACCTGCCGAGTCACACGTACACCGCACCCAGTGATCTTGATCGCCAACGCCTCGAATCCTCAAGCCTTCCAAATGTTCTTCCAGAAATCCACCGGAAAATTGAACTTGATCGAAGATGTAGAAACCTCTTGAAGCTTTGATTAACAATCCATGAAGAACGTGCTTCAAGATACACAATCAACCCTCTTGGTGTTATTGTATTCAAGAACAAATACACACATGGTTTTCCTTTTTTTTTTTCTCTTGGCCGACTCAAGATAACCTAGATCTGAACCGAGGGCATATATTTATAACTTTGTCAATCCGATCAATCGCATTGGAAGCCGATTGATCGGAACCTTGTAGATCCGAAATTTTTGCAGATGCCGATCAACAACCCGATTGATCCTCTTGTTAATCGCTATGCTCTGAATAGTCCACGGTAGTCCTGTGCTTAAAATTCAGAGTTACCCGATTGAGAAACCGATTGATCGCATGATTGATCTTCCTGTTCCGAATGCCGTCAACCAACTAAAACCACTAACACTCAAATTACATTACAAAGAGATTCCTTCCACTCTAATCTTATACAGACTTCTACCTAGAAATAGAAAATTACAACTAGATAATAAATATGAGTTTTGTCATATGGAATTGCCAAAAACAAGACGACTCCGGAATTTAGTCCTTACAATCTCCCCCTTTGGCACTTCCATGACAAAACACACTACCATGAAAAACTCTCCCATAAATTGAATTCAAAAGACAAACTGAGATCGAGTTGTAGAGAAGCTGCAAATAAAGAGTTGTAGAGAAGCTGCAAATAAAACTCAACATCCAACCAAATTAGAGCAATAAACAACCTACTCCCCATTTCAACATTCTCCCCCTTTTTGACATGGAGTGACAAAGGGTGAAAAGGATAAATAATAAGGCAATAAATGTGAAAATTTTAAGACCAAGAGAAGCAGCCAAATAAAAAATAAAACGGAGCGCGGAAACATGCAAAATAAAGAATGAAAAACATGCAAAACTCAACAAAACATAATTAAACTCAAAGCTAAAAGATAATAAATTTTTGAAGATATGAGCAGGAGAATATTTTAACGCAAGTATTATATCATGAGATGAGATGAACAAGACATCCAAACTTTAAGACACAACTTGAGGATAGAACACCATGCAAGGCAGAAGAAATACAACACACCATGATCAACGACATGTGAGGAAAGTGTGTGTGTGCATCCATGGCCTAGATATCAGGTTAGCTCAATTTAGGACCAATATTCTCATGAACAATAGGAGTATCAAGATGACTCCCCCTCAAGAAGTCAAACCAAGCTAGGTCCTCAATGATTTTTTGTTGATAAGTACTTGCGGAGCTCCCCCTCAACCTCTAATTTTTATTCTTGTTACAATGTATTCTCTTTTACCCCACTCACTGTTTGACGCGACTGTCCGGACTAGATAGAGCTGAATGCAACCGGTTACTAAGCAAGTGGTCTAACACTAATACCACCTTTTCCATGACCTCTCATTTTTTATATAACCTCGCCAATGGAAATATATATTTTTAATTGTATTTTGCACTATCATCGGTGGCTTTCACACTACTGGGACTCTTGTCCTATAGGTAGCCCTTTCCTCAAGTCATTCATTCTCTCAATTTTGGAAGGGGAGATGGAGACAAAAAATAAATGGTGGTGGATGGATTTCAACATCACATTTGGAATTCTAACCACGGGTCAATCTCAAAAAGAAATCTCAAGATACAAGCCAAGTTTATGAGAACAAGACCCCCAATTGTCAACCATCCATTATTGCCATGAATAAGTGTACAGAATGTCGGATACTCATGGTTTATTGGCATTCAAATGTTCTTGCAGGGAGAATACCAAAAGAAGTGCAATAATAAATACGGATGAACATGTTCATAAAATCCGATGATATTCAACTACGCACCAAAAACTATCATGCTCAATCCACACAATAACTAATAAATAGACATAAAATTTTTGAATAATTTTTTTATATAATAAAATAAAGACAACTTTGAAACAACTATAAAACTCTATAAATCTATGTATTAAGATATGCATGATCAATTAAACCTAGTTTATGGAACCAAACCTAGCATTTAAAAGGCAAGGCCAAACTCTCCAAGTGAACTATAGTCATCTAGAGAGTCAAGATCATCATCGACCGGAGATACCAAATCAATTTTACGAACCCACATTTGTCTAGGCTTTCCCTTTTCAACCCTAGTCTTTTTAGTAGTTTTGGGTGTTGGATTTCTCGTAGTAAAATTAGCATGTGAATGAGTTTTACGTCTAGGCCTCTGAAAATACTCCCTATGATTATTCATGTTATGGTAATGGGGAGGAGTCCTATTATAGCCATGAAGGGCAAAACAGTAAGGACGAATATGACCTCTAATTCCACAATGATGGCAAGTGGGCACAAAATTATTATGACCATGAGAATGAGCTACATGTGGATGTGAAGTGTATGACTCATGCATCTTCCTACAGTGCGGTCTAATATGGCCAATCATACCACAAAAATGACAAGTAGGTACAAATTTAAAGACAAGTGTAAACACTTGAGACATAGCATGATTAATAACTTTAGTTTTTACCTCCTTGCGTTTGGGATGTTCGTTTACCACTGTTGTCGTTTGCTCATTTGGCGTGGGAGAATTGAGTCTATTCTTCATGCCATTAGCATTCTTCTTCTTATCTTTACGATTGGTCTCTTCTGTCCCAATTTGCGGAGTTGAAGATGTTGCATGATAACCCAGCCCCGAACGATCGCTAGAATGTCGTTGGATGGAAAGAATATGATCCAACACTTGGGTCCCTGTCTTTGTGTCATCCTTTAATTTCTCCTTAAACTTTGCACTAGTCAAGGCCTTGTTTTTCTCAAGAAGGAGCTCAATTTCTTTATTTCTCTCATCACTCTCTCAAGTACGTTCATTTAGAGTAGCTTCTAACCTCTTGACCTTATCAGAAAGCTTATCATTCACCTTCATTAATTTTTTACTAAAAACACGGAGTTTGTTATACTCCTCTCTGGCCTCATTTAAATCATCACAGCTTTCTGGCTCGCTATTATCTGTCTCAGAATCACTTGATTCGGAAAGACTCTGTGGGTTTAAAGAAACTCCAAAAGCCACAAAATTTTTATCATTATTTTCTTTGCTATCTTCTTCTTCATTCGATTCATTAGAATCGTTTTCATCCCACGTTTAAGCAACAAAACTCTTCTTTTTCTTTTTATTGGCACATTCTTGGGCATAATGACCAAAACCATGGCACTCAAAACACTGTGGTCCCTCAGGTGGTCATTTTCCCTCCTTTTTAATTTTTTTAAAAAATTCTCCTTTTCCTTTATCATTTTTCTTTTTCATACTATTTTTAAATTGTTTGAAAAAAGCTTTCATCTCCTCAAAATCGACATCACTATCACTATCTGAACCTTTCTTATTTTTTTGAGTACTTTTAAAAGCAATTGAAGACTCTGAATGTTTTACTTTAGGCTGAACATGTTCAGATTGCAATAGGTCAGCCTCATAAGTTTGGAGATCATAAGTTTGGAGAATCCCAACTATTTCTTGAACAGATTTTTCTTTTAGTTTTCTCTTACCCTCTAGCATAGTTACTTGAGTTTTAAATCTACGAGGTAAGGATCGTAAAATTTTCTTAATAATACGAAAGGAAGGAATTGGCTCACCCAAGTTCTTGCAGCTATTGACGATGGCGATGAGCTTGGAGTAAAATTGATTGAATGTCTCCTCCTCTTGCGCTATTTCATAGTTAGCTATTTTCCTGTGCTCATTAATATCAACAGCAGAAAATAAAATATCAAGTGCACGGTTGTTAGCTTGAAGTAATCATTTTTTAGCGACTGATAACTCATATTGGGGTTTTTTTAACTTGTTTATCATCTACAGTTTTCATGGGCCGAGTGTACCCCACAATACATGAATCCCAAATTTCTTCACATGCAGATCTCATTATAGCCTTTATTCTTGATTTCCAGTAATCAAAATTTTCAGCATCAAGTATAGGCAAATTTCTAGACACGTGATTCATATTCATACTCAAAATGGATCTGCTCTAGGAAAATAAATCCTAACGGAAGGAGCAGCTTGCTCTGATACCAATTGAAAAATCAAGGTTCCCTTACAATCAGTTAAAACCCTAACATTATGAATGCAAATCACAAATTAATACTACCAATAGTAAATATGCAAGTAGTCAAAACCCACAACACAGAAATATACGTGGAAAACCCTAAATGGGTAAAAAACCACGGGAAGGAATCAAAATCACTATAACCATTGTGCAGTTACAGATATACCTATCCAAACGATGTAAATCCTCACAACGTTCTAAGTATCATCTCCGAAATCACACGCATAATCCGCACCCCGCTGATCTTGATCGCCAACGCCTCAATCCTCGCCTTCCAAATGTTCTTCCGTAAATCCACCTAAAATTGAACTTGATCGAAGATGTAGAAACCTCTTGAAGCTTTGATTAACAATCCATGAAGAACGTGCTTCAAGATACACAATCAACCCTCTTGGTGTTATTGTATTCAAGAACAAGCACACACATGGTTTTCCTTTTTTTTTTTCTCTTGGCCGACTCAAGATAACCTAGATCTGAACCGAGGGCATATATTTATAACTTTGTCAATCCGATCAATCGCATCGGAAGCCGATTGATCGGAACCTTGTAGATCCGAAATTTTTGCAGATGCCGATCAACAACCCGATTGATCCTCTTGTTAATCGCTATGCTCTGAATAGTCCACGACAGTCCTGTGCTTAAAATTCAGAGTTACCCGATTGAGAAACCGATTGATCGCATGATTGATCTTCCTGTTCCGAATGCCGTCAACCGACTAAAACCACTAACACTCAAATTACATTACAAAGAGATTCCTTCCACTCTAATCTTATACAGACTTCTACCTAGAAATAGAAAATTACAACTCGATAATAAATATGAGTTTTGTCATATGGAATTGCCAAAAACAAGACGACTCCGGAATTTGGTCCTTACAAATAACACAAATGAAACATATCCTGAGATAAAATATAAAAAAAATATTTGATAAAAAATATGGATATCAATCCTATGATGAGTTTTCTAAACGATTTTATCAAGATAAAAATAAGATTTGATAAAAGTCAACATTTGATTTTATCAAATAAAGAAGAGTTTTGATAAAATCTTAACTGTTTAAATCTCTTCATCATTTGATAAAATCAAAATCTAATTTTATCAAATTTTTATAATTTTTTTTTGAAAAACTAGGCATTTTTGTTGGTCTATTGAGGCATGTTAACAGCAACGTTTCATTTTTTACAATCACCACACACTGGTAAGCTAATTATTGTGATTTTTTATTATTATTAAAAATCATCCTCATTTTAGTTACCATCAATTCAAAAAGTATCACATTAGAGGCCATAAATGGGAACTTGAGGACCTATAGTGAGTGAGCTCATTATACAAGTGTAGCGAGCTCTCTCGGTCGCTAGATCGGTGATCAACGGTCCCGATCGTCTTATACTTAAAAAAACACTTTTACATTTACTTTAACTCTAATTTATCCATATCGTTAATCGTCAATCAGACGATCGAAAGAATTCATTACATGTATATAGTGAATTCACTCACTTCAGACCCCGTTTCCCATAAATGTAGGGAAAATAGGTGGCCTATGCAAGTCATCAAAAATTTGTCAGGGGCTGATTTGGGCACCACGTATGTGTCTTCTAGTAGTATCTCCAAATAGTACTAATATTTTCCTAAATTATACTCCTGCACACTTGTATTTAAATAAAAAATCACTGGTAAATAATTACTACCAAAATTAAAAAAATCCAGAGAACATTGCGTGTAATATCTTCCAGTAAGTGGGCCCCCACTCAGCAGCCCAACGGATAAAGCAAGCGGTTAAAAACTCTCTTACGTGGGCTCCACCATTTCTCCCTGCCCGCTTATCTCATCTCCCAAAGCATCAAAACTCCGAACCTACGCCTCCCCTGTCACGTGGCCACCATCCGTAGCTTCGGATCTTGGCTCGTCTTCGGCCACTGTCACTTGTACGCTTCTTTTTCCTCTTCTCCTTCTTTCGTCTTCATTCAGCTCTCTCTCTCTCTCTCTCTCTCTCTAGACCTTAACCGATCAATCGTTCTGAGCTCGATGATCGAACCGAATTACTGAAATCAGATGATCGCGATTATCGGTTCGACTCCTCCTCCTCCTCCTCCTCTTCTTCTTAGGAATATATGCATATACGTGCCGATATCGGAATATATACGTTCATGTATTTGCGTACTTTCTGTTTCGGATGGACGTGTTTGATTGACTGTTTGTACTGATTATGCGTTTGTTTTTTTATTGTCTGTTTCGTTTACTCGGTCATTGTTATTTCATATTTGGTTTTCTTAGGAGAAATGAAAGAAAGTCGAGAATTGATCAATTTCGTGAATAAATGTAAAAGCTTTTAGCGATACGTACGCGAACTCTGGTTCAACTCATCAATTAACCGAAGCGACAGTGAAAGCGTACTACTTTAGTTCACTACAGCAGAACTTGTAATTTCTTGATAAATAATTTACTCCAATTTGGGTGCATAATTCTTTGAATTTCTCCGCACTGATTTGAAGAAGTAATTGAAACGTTTAACTCGGTGCCAAGAAATTTGAAAAGTTGAGCGTGAAAGTACTTTATTTTGTGATTAAAAATTTACGCGCGTTTTCGCAGAGAACCATTATTTTGGGATGGATTTGTTTTTTGGGTGCTTTTTCTTTTGTTATTATCAGCAGCCTCTTATTTTTTCCGTATTGTTCTTTCAAATATTCGGAGGGGATATCAGGTTAATGTCAATCAATTTCCCCTGTATCAATTTTAGTACTTAATCGGGTTTATTTGATTGCTAGGAAAGTTCCTTGAGGATACATAATTCCCAGGAAAATTTCAACCAAGTTAGAATCCCAAAGTCACTTTAGCTGGTCATCTTTTCAAAGACGCTCTACAATTAAGCATGCTGGGTGCTTCCACACAAATTTGTTGTGGAAAATGTGTTCAATTATAGAGTGGGCTCAAAAGAGCACCCAGACTTATTTGGAGTACTTGCGAAGTGTGTTAGAACTTAGAAATGTACATTTTGTTAGAGATGAATGCTCCATTTCTCGTACCTGGATGTGGACACATCTTCACATGTTTGCCTATCCCTCTGCAATAATCACTTGGATATGAGTTTCGTGATCGAAAACATGTTTCCTAATCCATCCATGCAGTACAACAATTATTTAATCAATTGCTGGCCTTAACGGTATACCTTTTCTCTCCGTCTTTCTTTTGGTTTTTGCAGAGTGGAGAGGAGTGTCCTGACCACTTGTGGTTCAATGGATCACTCTTGTTGTCAAGTGGAGTAATTTTGATATATATAACATACGAGATCCTTGAAAGATGGGTGGAGCTTGTTCTAGGAAGCGAGACCAGCAGGTTGACGAAGACGGTGAAAATAGAGGAGTTTCTGGAAGATATTGCAAGAGTGGAAGTTTTAAGTGGTTAGGAAACTCATTATCTCGTCTTGCTATAGATAATGAGCTGGGAAAAGTACGATGCCCCTCTCTTATGGAGTTGTGCATTTACAAGATACGAGAGGTATATTATGCTGGTGTGAGGTCTCAAGAGATTTAAATTTTGTGCGACAATGTTAATTACAGTTCATAGCTGCATCTAAAGCCCCCCATGTCGCATAGTTGGGGACAATAGATGCGGAAAGGGCAGGTGACTGTAGATTTTTCCCCTTCTTTGTTCTTGATTATTCTTTTCCCATCCGTGTTATCAACAGGATATCAACAAGTATAGTACCTTCTCCATGCTGCCAAGGGATATTAGTCAGCAGGTCTTCAATGAATTGGTGTACTCACGAATTCTAAATGAGGTTTACCTTGAAGCTTTTAGAGATTGTGCTCTTCAGGTAATTACTGATTAAGGTTATAGAAGATTCTTCTTTTCATCATATTCTTCTCTTTTTTTTTTGCTTACGGGTTAAAAGGGAACTCAAGAGGTGTATGTTTTCATGTCAGGATCTTGATTTGGGAGAATACCCAGGATTGAAGGACAGTTGGATGGATGTCATCTCTTCACAGGGGCCTTCTTTACTTTCTGTGGATATTTCTTGTTCTGAAGTTACAGACTCTGGGTTGATTCCTCTCAAAAGCTGCAAAAATCTTCAGGCCCTGAATTTCAATTACTGTGACCAGATTTCAGACAATGGTCTAGCTCACATCAGCGGTATGTTTGATTTAATTGAGTATTCAAGTTTCTATTTGGTTGAGAAATATCCACGGGTGTGATTTCATGTATGTGAATTTTGTTGGATACGGACACAATTGAAGAGGGAACAATTTCTCTTTGCAAGGCAGCAAAAAAAGAGTAGAAGGGTAATAGAGGGAACAATTTCTTTTTATGTTTTACCAACACTGTTACAAGTTTTTGCCACCCACAATCTAGTCTCTCTAGGATCGATGTTCATAGAAATATCTACAGATCATATATGTGGAGACATATTGCTTCTTAATAAAAAAAAATGCGGACATGATCGAATGGTTAAATTTCTCTTTGCCAAGGAGAAGACGCATGTTCGATTCCCGCTACCCACCCCAAAATAATTTACTCAATCAGATGATCTCAAAAGTTACTCAGTTGCCCACAGGAGTAGCCGACTGAAGCTGTTCAATAAATTTTCCGTGATATTCGCTTCAACATGTGGAGAGATTTGTTTTTTAGTTTGTTTAAAATTTTGCGCAAATTCACCCCACCTAACCCATTTAGCTGAACAATAGGGAGAAGCTGCTGAGGCAAGCAGAACTTTGCAACTAGCTAGTTGGAATTTCCATGACAATTATTACCTATTAGGCAGCTGAAGACTGGGGTCTATCCTACGGAGAAAGGTCCAAAGCCATCTGATGCTGATAGGATTGCTATTTTTTCAAATAGAAGCATGAGCTTAGGCTTTGCACTCATAGTTTTGTAGGCATCGAAAGAGCTTGTCTGACTTTCTAAGAAATAAACTTTCTTTTTTGGCTAGATTACAGATTTGGAAGTTGGTTTTGTAATAACTATCAATTGTTTTGATGGGATCCGGTGCATTAGAATAACTATCAATTATTATGTGATATGTTTGTGAAAGAGTGTAAATATTGTTAGATAGAGCTAGGGCCATCATTGGGTGCAATTAGGACTCCTCTGAAAAGTTTGGTGCGCAAGTAAACTCATGTTACGTATCAATGACTCCATTCACCAAAATCGACTGCAAAAGTCTTCGATAGGGTTCTCGTTGATTCTTCCTGTTAGTGCACTGGGTAGAAATCGTGGATCGTAAGGAGAATGGAGATAAAATGAAATTCGGTTTAACTTGAATGATTTGGCTTTGGGTTTTTCCTTAAGGCCGCCTTCTGAACATTTTTGAGCTATGGGCCTAGGGCATACCATTTTCCCACCTATCTATCTTTCATCTCTTCTGTGTCCATTTCCTTTCTTCTTCATCTATTGTTATGGGCTTGAATTAGCATGTGAATCGTCTTACATTTTTTGTGAGAGGTCTTTCTATGTTTTATGCTATATGCTATATGTCGGGTGAAAATTTTCAGGTCTGTCAAACTTGACAACTTTGAGTTTCAGAAGAAATAATCAAATTACTGCTCAAGGACTGAGTGCCTTTGCTGGCTTAATTAACTTGTTGAAGTTGGATCTTGAGAGATGTCCTGGCATCCGTGGTGGACTTGTTCACCTCAAAGGTTTGTTCTTGCTCAAATTGCTATGTCCTGAAAGTGAACTTCCATTACCTTCATGTTGGATATCTTCTCTATTTGGTGTTGTCAGACTTGTTCAAAAATCTGGCAATACCAGCATCATTGATAGAAGAAGTCTGTTTAAAAGCAATAAACTTGAAGAGTTTCCTAATTTATGTGACTTTCTTCTAACATGACGAGAATCATAATGTTGTAGGTAAAATATGCTGATGATATCTGTATTGTTGGCTCTGTTATTTCTTTTGTATAGTTTGGATTTCTCTAGTAGTGTAAAAAGAAATAGCAAATCAGATGGAACTTTCTGGGTAGTAGTAGTCATGCAAAGATGCCTACCAACTCACTATTTAGTACTAGTGAGGGTAACAAACTAACAATCAACTTTTTTTTATTTATTTGAGTTGTTTTCATGTTTTTTTCATTTGTGTTATATTTTCTTGGAGATATTATGTGAGGCGCTTCATGGACTACTTGTATGTGGTGTTGGACATGGATTAACTCTCTCACGATTTTATTCTTCTTTTGGGATTTGACTAGACTAGTCAATAGAATAAGTACAAAATGCACATGGACTGTCAGCTATGCTAAGTTTTGACTGTTTTGGAAATTTGAATAAATCATCAAGTAACTGGCTCATGTATGGATGACTTATTTTGCAGGTCTAACGAAGCTTGAGTCTCTTAATGTCAAATGTTGCAATTGCATAACAGATGCCGATATGAAGCATCTCTCAGGTATCTCTCTCACTGTGTGCGCGCGCGCGCGTTTTGTTTATTGTTGTACCTGATTTGGGGTATGTTAGAGCTTGTCCCACATCGGTTAATAATCACCACCAAAACTCTGCTCATTATCAATTGGTTTTGAGTAAGATGCTTTTGCATGGTATCAGAGCTCGACGTTCGGACAAGACTCTATGTTGTTGATAGTTGGTTCCCCCTTTGTTTGTCGTTGAAGGTTGATAATTGTTGTATTTGTTGAATTGTTTGTTAACCTCACCATGCGGGAGTCAAGATCGCACGTGCGGGGAAGTCTTAGAGCTTGTCCCACATTGGTTAATTATAACGTCCAAAACTAGTATATGATCCTGGGTAGCTTCTCCATTCATTGCCAATTGGTTGTGAGATAGACGCTTTATCCGGATACAATAATATGCTAGCATCCTGCAGTTTTAGAAAATTGTATGTTCATACTTCGTTACAGGATTTACGAAGTCCTGGATTATTTCATTTCATCCACTGAAAAATTACGTGGTCCAATAATCATTAGAAAGGGATTTTATTTCTTTGGTTTTTTTTTTTTGGATTAATTTTATGTAAAAGACATCCTGTATGTTTCTGTTTCCTACCCTATTTGACCAACTGGAGTTACAGTACAAAGGTCCTCTGACTGCTCACCTCCGAGGTGTGTTTTTCTTTATATAGTTTTAGAATTTATTTTTCTGTTTCTGTTTCTTTTCTTTCTATTTATTTTATTATTGGTTGTTTGGGGGGTTGCTGGCTTGGTTTCGAGTGATTATGAAATTGCTCTCTTTCTCTCTCTCTCTCTCTCTCTCTCTCTCTCTCTCTCTCACTCTGTAGTTGTTAGATTCAGGCACATGAGGTTGACAATAGATTTTAACTTTGTCGAACTTGTTCATTTACTTTGGGAGCAATGCGGTATATAGTCATGGGGGAGCCGTGAACATCTGAATGTGCGTTCGTTGTGCGAATGGTCCAGTCATCTGTCTTGCTATTTCATTATTTTTTCAGGACTTACCAACTTGAAAGAGTTACAAGTTTCTTGCACTAAGGTTTCAGATCGTGGTTTCACATATCTAAGAGGTACTTGCCTTTTCTTTTGAGCTCTATCTTGTTCTACATAATTATCTTTATGATAGTATTTTTGAGTGAAGGGCAACCCAGGTGACACCATAAGGTTGCCCCAATGTGACCTGCTAGTCGCGGGTTTGAGTCATAGAAACCTCATTTCCTCTTGCGAGGGTAAGGCTGAGTACATCCAACCTTCCCCTTGACCTGCGGTAGCTTCATGCAATAGTTTCTGAGTGGTGGGCAATGTCCTTGATAAAGTGTCGTTTGACTTTCGAGAACCATTTTATGTGCATAACTTGTAATTAGAAATTTGTATTCTTACTTGGTGGCTCTTAGTTTTCAAACTCATTTGAGAATTTGGTTGAAGTTGCTTGCACTTCCATAAAATCATTTTGCTTTCACCTTGTGTGTTCGTGTGTGAGAGAGATTCTTGGTGGCTCTCAGTTTTCAAACTCGTTTGAGAATTTGGTTGAAGTTTCTTGCACTTTCATAAAAACATTGTGCTTTCACCTAGTCTGCGTGTGTGTGATTCTTACTTGGTGGCTCTCAGTTTTCAAACTCGTTTGAGAATTTGGTTGAAGTTTTTTGCACTTTCATTATAATATTTTGCTTTCACCTGGTCTGTCTCTGTGGGTGGGTGGGTTTGTCTGTCTCTCTGTCTCTCTCTGGTGCTGTGTGTGCTCACCTTTGTTACTTCTCATTGATTTGTATGTTAAATCAGAAGTGTACTTGAGTGATTGGAGATAGTTAACAATAAAGTGTGCTCACCTTTATTACTTCTCATTGATTTGTATGTTAAATCAGAAGTGTACTCGAGTGATTGGAGATAGTTAACAATAAAGTTGGTACAATAAGATTTGGATTGCTAGGTTATAGAGGTCGTCGTGTTAGCCATTCACGTTAGGGTGGCTACTAATGCATATGGTAAAAGAAAAGTGGTAGTGCGACTAACTTTTCATAACTCGTGAATATCACTTCTTTGAGAAGTTTTAGAGATGAGTTCTTTTCATTTAGAGCGGCTATCAACATGCTCTGGGAATTTTTGTTAGCACTTGCATTGGAAGTACCCCTCCTTCCTGACCACCTTGCATTTACTTGTGTTCCTGGCAGATCCATTGCTGTAGTAAGCCTTTTTTCATCATTTCCTTGAGCCGTAGTAACATGGGTGTGTCTTGTTTGAGTTGTATCTAAATAGTCAGTTAATAGGTCCATTGAGACCCCAATTTCACCTTCTGTCATGGTCAGTTTTAATTCCATGCTTTATTGGTGTTATGAAGTCAATCAAACATTGTCCTCAATATTTAGGTTTCTGTGTGAATTTCAGGTTTGAACAAACTCTCTCTATTGAACATGGAAGGTTGCCCAGTTACTGCAGCGTGCTTGCAGACTCTTGCAGGTTTCAGTGAGCCTTTGCTTCTCTTCTAATTTTGGAGTTAATTTTTTTTTTGGTCGGCCTTCCAATTTAAGAAGAATTGTAGTTATGTTATTGGACATTCTATTCAATCCTCCGATCTCTGGGAGGAGGTTATGTGATGGAGGAAAAGAAATATTGGCGCTGAGTTGAATATTACCTTAATAGCGATGGAATTTGTTTTAGAGCAATTTTTTGTGTATTTTTCTTGGGAGTTGAATTAGCCACGCCTTAAAAATGCAACATTAGTTGGGGAAATATTTTTGTAACTCGTCAGTTGGTTTTGTCAGATGTCATTTTGAATAATTAGGGGGTGTTCCAATAAGTAGTTTTTTAGTTTTTTGGTTTTTTGTGATCTTTAGTTTTTTAAAAAAACTCACTTGTTCCACTAACAAGTTTTTGGTTTTTTGGTTTTTTAGTTGTGTTATGAAATTACAAATCTACCCTTCTACCCAAACAACTATTGCTCTCTTTTTTTTTAAGGGAGGGCAGATTCGTAATTTTACATGATTAAAGTACATGTACTTGATTGTGCAATGATTTGGTTTTTTTTTAAGTTAGTGGAATGAAGTGGTTTTTTTGTTAGTTTTTTGTGGGGTTTTGTTTAGTGGAATGAAGTAGTTTTTCTTTTAAACTAAAACTAGTTTTTTTTTATTGGAACACCCCCTTGAGCATCTCCTACCCATCTCTATTTTTCTAAAATGGAGAATGGAAGTGACACATTGGGGGGAGATTTTGTAATTAATGTCATCTTTTTGTACTTTTTTGGAGAATCTTGGAGGGACCCATCATCTTTTTGTACTTCAACCCATCTCTATTCCTCCAAAATGAGATTTGGTTCTCTATTTTTTGAGGATCAAAATAGTTTTGGAGGACCAAATCTCTAAAAAAGATAGTGGGACCCTCCAAGAATCTCTATAAGTGAAGAAAAGAAGACATTAATTACAAAATCTCCCCCCAATGTGTCACTTCCATTCTCCATTTTAGAAAAACAGAGATGGGTAGGAGATGCTGTTTTGTGCAGCCAGGACATTAAAAAGGTTTTCCCGTCAATAAAGCATATTTATTTATTGGGGAATGTTTTCTTCTTGAAACTGTCTTCTGATTTTCAGAGAAGTGGATTGTTGTCATGCATGCCGTGGCCCCTTTTTAAAATTCAACTATATTTTTGGTACTAATGTAGTTTCCAACTTGTTTTATGCAGCTCTTCCTGCTCTCTTATACTTGAACCTAAGCAGATGTAATTTACCTGATGATGGTTGTGAGAAGTTTTCGGGTTAGTTACATGCCAACCTTATATTAGTGTTAGTAGTGGAAACATCTTTTAAATTAAGATGGTCATTACTATCTCTAATGTCATGTGGAAACATCAAAGGTAACCTTCACAACAGTAAGGTAACCTTCTGTGTGTTATGTTTCTGCAGGGCTACGGAATCTGAAAGTTCTAAATATGGAATTCAATGATATAACTGATGCCTGTTTGGTCCACCTGAGAGGTGTTTTTTCCTTCCTTGTATTTACATTTAAGCTTGATAACAGAATGAAAAACATTAAATTTTCCCTCTCGTGGGTTTGCCTCCCTGTTTTTCTTCCCCCCAAAGTTACATAACGTACATGCTTTTTTTGTGGTTTGGTTAAGGGAGATTTTTTTTTATTATATTGACTCCACATGCAGCGTGACCTAGTTTTCCTCAATTGTTTGGGAGATACTTTCATACTATCAGATACGAATAAATTAATGTCTGAAGTATACGGTTTCGGTTTCAGTAGCTGGGCTCAATTTTATTCATCCGCTCTTGCTTGAAGCAGGTTTAACGAATTTGGAGAGCTTAAACCTGGATTCATGCAGGATTGATGATGAAGGCCTGGTTAACTTGGCAGGTCATTCTTACTCCATCACTATTTGTTTTATTTGGTTCCTCTTGTCCATGTTACACTTTTCGTGGCAGTTTTGTTTCACTCAAAAGTGAGTAGAATCTTACATGTCTTAACTTGAAAATGTAAAATGCATTTTGACTTCCATTTTCAGTGGGTTTTAGCATTATCCACCTTTTATGGTTAAGTTTTAGCCTTGTTTGAACTTACATGCCAATATAGTAGTGAAGAGAGATGCCAATATATCAGGGAAGAGAGATTCCAAAACCTAAAAACCGATAGGCTGACGTATATGAGACTTCTTTGAAAATAATGATGCAACCACTGCCGAAAATACCGTCAAACCTCGGGGAAGGGAGAGTGGCAAAACAATGGAGCATGGATGAGATTGGCTGGTATGATCTGGGAAGTGAGAGATTTAGCCTCTCTTAAGTCGAGGAGGGTCATATTCACCTATCTAACTTTCCAGTATTGATTACATCAAAGGTGTGGGAATACTTATCAGGTATGGTTGGTTAGAGACAGCTCATCAAGTTAGGTAGAACCTCACTTGACGCATGGAAAATGTGTTGTGGCCTCCTCTAGCCTCTCATGCCTCCAGGATCTCTGGTTGCCGGGCACATACTATGCCTGAGGCCTCTTTGACTTGGGTTATTTGCCATTTAGGAAGTTAAAATCAGACAATGTGTGCACGGCAATGGGCAACCTGCAGTTTACGAGTTGGAGGTACCATGTTCCATATGTCTAGCATACTGGGCACTTCGCCTTTTAGTTGATGTGGTCCACCATGCTATCATGGTGGTCATCCTGATGGCAATGATAGTCATTAGTTAGGAGTAATGCAGCATGTACTAACGTTAATATACAGAGCAATCAGATTCAGAATCAACATGCAATTTTTATTTTCTCCATAAACGGTGGTCTTCCATACATCTGGTCCTTATTTTTTTTATTCTAGTTCTCTGTACTTGTATACATGTACTCCCTCTCTGTCTGTCTCTCTGTCTCTCTGTCTCTCTGTCTCTCTCTCTCTCTCTCTCTCTCTCTCTCTCTCTCTCTCTCTCTCCATGTATATAATTCTTCGATGGATGCTGTTTCCTTAGATGCTTATTGTTCGTTTTCTGAAACCTAGGCCTTCAACTTTTGCGATGTTTGGAGTTGTCTGATACTGAAGTTGGAAGCAATGGCCTCCGCCATCTCTCTGGTTAGATTCTTCCTCTACTTAATACTATGCAGCCGACAAAGACTCCAATAAGAATATGGTATTTTGATGTGCTGGGAATTTGATTTCTCTTTCTTCGGGCACTTTGACAACCCCTCTTTAAGGTCTCCATTGAGAATGATTTTATGCATGGTACCAAGTGTTTTATGTTTGTTTCTGGTGTTGAATTTTATGTATGAGTAAGGTCGTACTGGTGAGGATATGTGATTGATGTTTAATTGTTTCAGTGGGGAATAGGTCAAGTTTCATCTGTGCATCAAAGATGATGTTGTGTAGCCACAATGACTGCAGGCAATTGGTACATGCATTCCTGTTTGCCTGGCTAAGTAACATCTATGTGGAAAACACAACACACACTGATGGGCCAAAAATACTATTCCCAATGACTCCATGTACAACTTTTTCAGTTTATTCTGTCTTATGTAGATCTGTATGTGGTGATGATGTATGTTAGCATGTGACAGTGAGACTTGTTTAATCTCCATAGTTCATGGACAGTGACATGTACAGCTTTGCTAAAGTTAATCAACTTTCTTCTTCATGACCTGAGCAATAGGGATGAATGAAGCCTTTGGTAATTTAGACAAGGTGCGAATGAATGTCTGTAATTTGGATATACAAAGTTTTGCACACCTGCTCCTGCAGGAACCTGCCATTTTTCTTTTTCTTGTGGAATGTACAATTTGTGTTATAGTTATGGTAGTCATTCTCCCTCATGAGTCCCATGTTTGCTTGGACTCGAATACTGCAGTGTATCTCTTTAATCAGTATTGCTCTTTTTTTTGTTGTTGGTAATACTCCCTTTTTTTTACTGATCTCTTTTGTAGGTTTGACTAATCTTGAAAGTTTAAATCTGTCCTTTACTGTTGTAACTGATGGTGGTTTAAAAAATTTGTCTGGATTGTCATCGCTCAAGTCACTAAATCTGGATGCCCGCCATGTTACTGATGTTGGGCTTGCCGCTCTCACAAGTAAGTGTGTTTGAGGTGGTGTTGTGTTTCGGTGCATGTTTTAGAGAGTTGCCAATTTTCTTTCTACGGCTGATCAATTTGGTAGGAACCCTCCATATGTGATTTGCAAGCATGTATGTTTCTTTTCTAGTAGAGTTTTAATGATTGTGATTACTTTTCTTTGGTGTCGACTTGATGCTATATTCTCATCTGCAGTAGTAGTGTTGGACTGCTGATCAAACTTCTAAGGAATGAATTCTTATGTGCTGATTTAAAGGGAAAAGAAAAAATAATTCTTATGTTGATTTTGGCTCCCATAGTTGCACGATAGATGGATAATAGACATCATATTCGGTGTTGTAATCTTAGCAGTTGGAAAGTTGATGTTCTGCATGAATTTCAATGTGAGAATTATGGAGAACCATACAAATGGATTTTTTGTTTTTAGTGCCTGTTTGAGGAAATTTCTGAGAGCAAATTATGGGATTTTCGCTTCTAAAAATCTATCAGTGGAGTGTTTGCTATAGCTTGTAGAATTAGCTTCTAAAATCAGCAGCTTTTCTGAAGCTATTTTAAGGCCTTAAAAGATGATTTTTAGAAGCTACAATTTGGATGCTTTTATTGATTCTGAGAAGCTGTGAATAGCGCAAAGACAAAAATATTTCTTGCCATTCTAACGAGTATCTGTTGGTCAAGGACAAAATAACTAATCCGTTGTAAAAAGTTTATTTTGCAGCTTTTTTTCAGCAAACACTTATCTTCAGTTTGTGTGACATTTAATGCTACATTTCAAAGCTGCAGCAAACAGTCATCACAGCAGTCAACAATCTTAAATCTAAAATCTGAAGCAGTCAACAATCTAAACTCTAAGAAACACCCCGTTAACAGTGAATTGTAACTTTACCCTCTTTTCGTTTGTCAGGGCTATATTGGTGGCAGAAACTTGTTCATCTTGTTACATGATGTTTGATGAAGTTCTGGACGATTTCGATCATGTATGATGGTTGAACACCAAAATTATAACGACATGATGATATTATGGGGTCTGCATTCCATTAGTGATTCAGTGCCTGGTTCTACATTATTCTTTAGTGCATCTTATTTGACAAGTTACGGATTTTGAACCATGACATGGGCTAGTGCCATGATAGAATTTGACATTTCATTTGTAGAGTAGGAAATACGGAAAGTTCAAGAGAGCAGGTAGTGATCTCCATAAATCAAACTCTAAAGTTGAAACCAAGGGTGGTGGCTGGTATGGATAATGCTAGGAAGAAATGTCAGTAAGGTTTTCCTGGGAAAAAAATTTTCTCTAATTTTTTCTGGCCTTCTCTTTTCCTCCTTTCCCCTGACCATACCAAGTGACACCTTGTAGGCTTTCTGCCAAACTCTAGCCACAACCATGGTGAAATCCATCGTCTCTTTCTCATTCTCAAGTTGTTAAGGAATCCATTAGCTTACTCGGGTGTCTGACAGAAAGTATCACTTTTTCAAGACTTGGTAAGAAAAGGAAACAAGAATTCATGGTCCTATATGATACAATTATGACGTGCCAGTCATAATTTACCTTTGTTCCTACAAGAAGCTGATAGCATCGTCGGCCATTCCTGGATACTTTTGCCAACTTTATGCTTTGGCATGTGAGCAACACAACTTGATGCTTACCAACTCATCAGGGAAAAAGAGATGCTTTGCTGCCCTAATCCTTGTCGCCGTTGGCCTGCTAGCTGGGGGAGAATACATGTCCACTAACTAAATGTTGCATGAATTTGCAGTGGAATGGTACTCATTTTGGCGGAATAATCTTTCCAATTACCCTTAGTACCTAACCTACCCCTTTTTTATCTGTTAACAGTCAAGTAGTCAATTTACTCATCACTCTTCAGTAAGCTGGGGGAGAATGCATGTCCGCTAGCTAAATGTTGCATGAATTCGCAGTGGAATGGTAGTCATTTTGTTGGAATAATCTTTCCAATTACCCCTTAGTACCTAAGAACAGTCAAAGAGTCAATTTACTTGTCACTCTTCAGTAAGCGCAGCTCATGTTTCCCTTTGGTATTGTTAGCTTCTGATCCAAACAGAATGCTAGCAGCTCTCTCTCTCTCTCTCATAATGATGTGTACATTAACATGCTTATCCTTTTGTTTCTCTTTTTTTTTTTGGCACTTGTTTACAGTCCCTTAGTTCAAATCTGCTAGATGCACGTTTCTCTAACATGAGAGCTTTGAATTTGCTGCCTTTTCCCTGCAGGCTTGACTGGATTGACTCATTTGGATCTTTTTGGAGCACGTATAACAGATTCAGGAACAAACTATCTGCGGAGTATGTTCAATTTAACTTCTGATAGTAAACATCATTCAGCTTTGTATTTCTGACAGTAACCTCCATCATAACCAAATGCTCGACTTTGCCCTTTTGTTTATGTCCTTTCCATGGTTTATAAAACTTTTTTTGCCTGTTGAAGCACAGATAGGCGATTGAAAACTATTATCGCTGGGCTACATAACGCTTTTGAGTTGCTTCCAATATTTTTAAGATCAGAAATCTCTCTCTCTCTCTCTCTCTCTCTCTCTCTCTCTCTCCCTCCATTTTTTGATGGGGTTATAGAGGTTTAACCAGTCTTGATTCTCAATTAAATAATTTTTTTTCCTCTTTTCCATAAATAGCTACTGGTTCCAATATCCAACTCACAGATAATAACATTAAGTCATCTATACCAAACAAGTCGTGTGTGCAACTCTTGTGAAATAATGTGGACCTAGGTTATGGTAGCATTTACCTTGTGATTATTTGGTTCCTTTCGTATTGACTCAGGCTTTAAGAACCTTAAGTCCTTGGAAATATGCGGAGGAGGACTAACTGATGCTGGTGTGAGGAACATCAAAGATCTTCCATCCTTGACGGTGCTAAATCTCTCACAAAACAACAACCTTACCGATAAAACTTTGGAAATGATTTCTGGTATCCTTCTTAAACTAAGCTTCATTGTCCTTGAGATTACTGTCTTTTCTCAATAGCGTACAGAAACTGTCCTTTTGTATGGACAAGCAACTGGTGCTATTAATGATGGTTTAAATCCTCAAATCTGATCTTTCTGCCTTCTGCATCTTTTCCCCTTTTATGCTCATACATTCTGCCTTTTTCAATGCAGGGATGACGCAATTGGTTTCCTTGAACGTTTCAAACTCTCGCATAACCTGTGCGGGGTTGCAGTACCTCAGGCCACTAAAGAATCTGAAGTCGCTTACATTGGACTCATGCAAGGTGACTGCAAGTGATATTAGGAAGCTTCAGTCAAGTCACCTCCCAAATCTAGTAAGCTTTCGCCCCGAGTAATTATCCGAGTAATTATCCGGAGGAAAAGAGTCCTGTAAATAGCTAGTCTGAAATGGAGGGCTGCTGCTCTGTTTATATGAAGTCAATAATAGAGTGAGAATCCATTTCAGTTGTATATAAGGGTTGACTTGAGTATGCTTTATTTACGGTTCTGATGGGAGGATAGGAAAGTTCCCTGTTTCTTTATGTGCTGCATGTGAAGTTTTCTTTTGTATCTGATGCTGGGTACGAAAGAAAAATGTAGATAAAGCTTCCTTGGTATGGTCTTGAAATGCACTTCCTAGGAGCTCTGGTAAATAATTTCTATTGGGATGCAAGTGTACATATTGTGGGAATGTAATTTGGATGATTTCATCTGGACTGTTTGATGCGGACTAATATTGGAAGTATTTTAGGAATAAAAGAAAATCGAGATTATTCTCACAATTGTTTGTTCAAGGTGGGAGTATCTCTAATTCAGACAAAATTCGTGATTGTCCTTATTGCGTGTTCTTATTTCAACACGCCTCGCTACATTACTATTTGTCATGATTCTTCTGCTATCGAAAAAATATTAATGTTGCTTCAGCTATTGAAAAAATATTAATGTTTTGCTTCTTTTTTTTTTTGGAGGAAGAGAGAAATTTCATTAACCACCAAGCAAATTCTATTACAACCTACTAAAAAACGAAAAAATAGAAGGAAAATACAGAAAACGTACTGAAAAAACAAGAAGAAAGATTGTTGGAGCTTCGCTGGAGTTGTCACGCCGCTGCTGTCACCTGCTGCTGATGATGGGAGTCTGGATCTGGAGAGCCCAGATCTGGCTCCTCTTTTCCCAAAAATTCAGTTCCAAGCCGCCCATAGGAAGACTAGAGGAGATTGAATGCCATGAGTCGTCGCTGGAAACTATGGGGGAAATAATAGAGGGGAGGAGGGGAGAAGGTGGAAGAGGGTGGAAGGGGGAGGGGGGAGAGCGGCAGCCGCTATGAAAACCCTAGGGAGAGGCCTCTTCAACCGTCTCCCCTTTCTCAAGCTTAAATGTATGTTTATACTAAGAGTAGGGTTGCTAAACGAGCCAAATAGTATAGCATTGCTCAAGCTTTGTTTTGACTTTTTTTACACTTGCTTAAGCCGGCTTGAGCTTGACAATTTTTTGGAACTAAGTGATCGGCTTACATTTGAACTTTTGTGATCAGGCCAGGCTTGGCTTGGCTTTGACTGGTGAAATGTGTTAAGCCGCAGGAATCATAGTAGGTAAAAGGATTGTCAGATATTATTTACGTATTTATTAATTTACTTCTATGTTTATAGATTGGTCCTTCGTTCACGAGCTTATTGGGCCAAACATTTATGTGCACAAACTATAACGGGTTGTTCAAGTGCTATTAGCTTAGGGATTTTTGGGTTTTGCCTTTCTTCATTTTTTTTATTCATTTGTTAGTTTTGCGTCAAATTTTTGGTAATTATAAGTTCGTCTCGAAGTGAGGATTCGAAAAAATAAAAAATTATGAGAATTACCCAAGTATATAGTTTGCGAAATATCCAACGAAAGCTATCTTTTTATACTTTTTCGCGGATATTTCTCAAAATATTTGGGTAAAAGTCATAATTTTACCCAATTTCTATCGGGAATTAATAATCGCACTCCAAAAATTGATGCATACGTTCTAAGCTACAGTGATTTTCCAAAACCACTATTTTGCAAGTTCTAATTTTACTTCAATCCCAAAGTTTTTTACTCTCAATTTTACTTCAGGCGCTTCTAAAATTTTTTACTCTTCCCCACTGCCTCCTTTGTTAATGGAAGAAGAAAAAATGGACACCCACCCAAACCCTAACCTGTAACAAAAACTCTAATGTGAATTGGGTGCTATAGATCGAGGATTCAAGCTCAGAAGGTAGTTTTTTAGTTATTTCCTTATGATTTTGTCGGGATTAAGTTATGATTGAGTTGATTTTGTGTATTTTAAGGACGACGTGGTTCGGCTAAAAATTTTCTCCATCATTTCTTCACAAATCCAGATGAGAGGGAAACCAAACAAGGGAAAAATATCGATGCACTTTAATACACCACCATCACTACCACTACAGGCATAAATGTTGGAAATTTTCGGATCTAAAAGCTGGTTCAAGCTTGTGATTATTTTTATTTCTTTTTTTAGTAGATTCTCCACGTCAAAACTTACCTTGGTATTCTCATATTCTGGTAAGGTTTCCTTGTTCTAGCTGTAATTTTTTAAGGTTTCCGTGTTCTAGTTGTAAATTTGTTACGTATAATTTTGAAGTTTTTCTAACCCAACTCTCTCTAACCTAAATTCTCTCGTTTTTCTAAGCGCTTTGATTAGTCTCCATCCCCAACCAATCTAGCCGCCATACTGATCGTTGATTTCTCCTACTCAGATCTAACATGCGACTGGAAATTTGCATAGCTATGGACTATGATTGCTTCTGTCTTTAACGTTCGGACTACTAGTGTTAATTTCTGGAAAACAATTACCATTTGGACTGCTAATGTTAATTGCATCTATCTTCTTCCATTTGGTTTTGGACCAATTTTAATTTTTTGTTTGGAGTGTCTTAGTAAATGAGGAGATATTTTGGGGGTGGAGTGCCTCCAATAATTTTTATATTTTCAAAAAGATAGTTTTGTAACTTCATTACACTTTGGAGTGTCTGCATAAAAAAAAAAGCCCCAAAATCAGCTCCCTTTCTATTCCTCTCTTTAAGTTTGGAGACAGCTCTATAGTCACCAAAGATTTAACGCAAAACTAAAAAAGCAAAAAAATTGAACAATAACAAAACAAAAAAAATCTTTAAACTAGTAGCACTGGAGTCTTTTTGCCTATTCAAAAGGTCCAGAAAGAGACTCCAATTTTTAGCAAGGTTAAAGCCATTAATAATAAAGTTTTTAAAAATAAATAATTTTACTGTTGAATAAGCAATTTTCTTTTCTTTTTTTTTTCTTTTCCCATCACGAAAATCAGACTCCTTTCCTTTCTTTTTTTCCCTCGTTTTGATAGGGTTGAGTACCCAATTCTCCATATATAACCCAACCCCCCACACTACTCTCTCTCGAAAGATATTCTAAAGAGTGTTTTTTTTTTTTTTTTTGCCCCTTTGTCCCCTAAACTATGCATATTTTGTCTATGTAGTCTCTAAGCTTAAAAACGTATTGTAGGGGCCAACTTCCCACAAAGATCCTAACTAACCAACGTCCATACTAGCTTCAGTTACTAGGAGGACTCATTCGCCAGGCGAGGGCCCTAGGCAAGGTTCGCCCTGGCCCCTCGGCTGGGCAAGAGTGCTCGGACGGAGCGCTAGCTAAAGTGCGCTCAGATGGAGCGCTAGACAAAAAGGCCTAGGCAGAGCCCTAAGGCGGCTCAAGAGGTTCACAAGAGGCCGAATCACCTTGGACTTGCCCAATGGTCTCCCGGGTGGGGATGACAATTTCACCAAAAACCAATTGATATCCAAACCAAACCAACCCTATCGGAGCGGTTTTTTATATTTTTCCCTACCCATGAGGCAGGTTTGGTTTTCAAAACATGATACCCAGTGGGTATGGATTTGGGTTTGGTCTTAGCAAATATTCGGCTAAATCCAAAACCAAACTGATCCATATAATATTACGTATAGGATATATATAAATATAATATATTTTCACATATATGTAATTTTTATTTTTCAATTCATAATTTTCAGTGACTATTCATTTCATCTCCCTCCTTATTTCTCTCAAATCCCTTAAAAATCTCAAGAATTTCTATAGGAACCCTTAAGAAAAGTTTACTATTTAGTCATTTACTTTGATTATGTTGGAATTTTGATGTTTAATGGTAGAATCATATGGTACGTTACTTTTTAATTTTAATATACAATCTTTGTCCTTCATATGTTCATTAATGGAATGAGTATTAATACGGATTTGGTGAGGCTTGGATAAAATTCAAATCCACATGGTTTGGTTATGGTGAACTAACATTCATACCGTTGGATATCAGTTTGGGTTTGGGTATAGATAAATGCTTTGGGTTTGGGTATGGTAATTGTAAAATCCGGACCAAACCGATCCATTGCCGTCATTACTCCCTGGGGGTCTCAGGAATGCCGACGGCAACAGGGCGAGTTACGGTGAGGCGGTCCCAGACCTCGGCGACGCGGGGCCTCGGATGGACTCCTCCCCTCGGGAAGCTATGCCCGGATGGAGGTCCGTATTTGCCTCAGCAGCCTTGGGGCCTCGAATGGACTCCTCCCCCTCGGGAAGTTGTGTCCCGATGGAGGTCCGTATAGGCCTTGGATGGACCCCCAAGAAGCCGTGGCACGGATGGAGGTCCCGTGATAGGCCCCGGCAGCCCGGGGGGCTTGTCCTCGAGCACCATCCGACCGAAGTCGATCGACCTTTGGTACCCGGAGAGTCACGCCGTCGATGTTGGGGCTCGATCGAGGCACACTTGACAGTTTGAACGGCTCATTAATGGGCTCAACCACACCGCATGCAATGCATTTATGGTGACGACCACCTACCCTGCAGGCGTAGATGGACGGGAATGTCAACATGACAGGTGACTCCTATGGGAGAACATCAGCCGAGGTGCCCCTTGAGGGACAGACGTCAATCCATGCATTTAATGCACGGGGGTGCGACAAAGCGTGGGAGGCTCCCGGGAGCCTTAGTGGGCACGCCCCACCCCAGCCTATCAATACAACTCTTACCCTCTTGACAAAGGGTTGGTTCTTCCTTTCTCTCTCTACATCACACTCTCAATTGCACTTTCTCTAGAACTCTCCTCTACATTCCTCCCTCGATCCAGCTTGACTTTACCATTAAAATGTCTACCGGTTTTCCAAATTCAGGGCTAGGCGTAGCGTGGTTGTTCCTTGTCTTGGCAGTCCCCTCCCGCGTGCACCAGCGACTCGCCCTCTCATCCGGTGGGTCACCGGGACTCCGGTGAGGTTTAGCTCAACCCTCTCCCTTCCATTCAACACCGCAATCCGAAGAGGTTGTTTTGGTGGCGCCCCCACATTGGCGTGCCCACGGGACCCCACCTCTTTTCCAAAGGCGTGCCCGCGGGACCTCGGCCTCGCTACGGGGAGTGACCCCGGGGCTCCGCCTTCTTTTGAGCATGCCCGGGGCTCTCACCTCCTTTTGAGGGGCGTGCCCTGGGGCTTACGCCTCCTTACAAAGCGTGCCCACAGGACCCCGGCCTCGCTTCACCGGGCATGCCTCTAAGGCTCAGGCCTCGCTTCCACCGAGGCGTGCCCTTGGGATGGCGCCTTTTTTCAAAGCGTGCCCCTGGGTTCCGCCTCCTTCTTGGCGTGCCCTCGGGGCTCACCTTGCCTCCTCACCTTGGCGTGCCCCCTGGGCTCTCACCTCTTTCCATGATCGTGCTCACAGGACGGTATCCTTCTTTGAGAGTGCTCACTGGGGCTCCGGTCGATGTGCTCCCTCGGACTCGAGCCTTCTCCTCCCGGCGTGCTCTTGGAGCCTCCAATGAGGTTGGCCAGTCCTCTTCCCTCTCGTAAAAATCCGGATGGCGAAGAGGCCGTTACGGTGGAGCGCCCATTACCTATTTAGTCCACTAAACTATTCAATTCTCTTCCATTTGGTCCAATTGGTAACCTTCTGTCTCTTTTTGGACGGAAAATGCCTCGTGTATCGTGTGCGTGTGATTATAACTCTAATGGGAGGGTTAAAAATGTCCTCCCACCTTCCACAACAAGAAGAAAAAAAAAAACAGAGTACAACCCTTTCCCACCCTCTCTCTTCCTCATCCTTAAGTTCCACCATTTCTTCCTCCCAAAATGAGTATCCTACATGCATATGTATGTAGTACTACATGGACATGCATTCATGCTTATTTTGCTTGTAGTGTTTTGTGAAAAAAGCAAAATTACCGGACTTATTATGACCGGTCATAATGTGTTTATTACCGGTCATAATGCCTTTTTGTAGGTTATCTGTACCTGTAAAAAGACATTATGACCGGTCATAATGTGTTTTTATTGATAGTAGAAAGATCCTTGTGAAAATTAGATTCCTCTACTTTGTGTAGAGCAAAAAAAGGGTCATTATAGTTCAATTTTTTCTATTTTTGGAACAAATTATCACAACTGAAATGAAGACTAATAGCTATTTAACATGAATACTAAATGTTGGGAACATGTGTGAAAGATTGGAGTCCCACATTGGATAATCAGAAAAAGAGTTAGACCTTAATATACAATTGGATGACTCACCACTTACAAGGCTTAGCCTTTTAAGTGGATATGGGTCATTCAATGTATATTGGGTCCACATGATGTGGTGGGCTCTGTGGATACCCCCAACGGATTGGGCTTGCGCGCACACAGGAAGAACCTCAGACAGATCAGACTCCCAACACTAAAGTACTCCCTCTGTCCCAATTTCTTGGTCATTCTTTCCATTTTGGGATGTCCCAAAATGTTTGTCTCACTTCTAAAAACATCCATAAAAACTAGGTCACTTTCCAATTTTATCCTTAAAAAATACTTTTCTCATCTTAATTGGCTAGTCTATTATCTTTTATTTTATAACGGTTTTTATGATTTTGAAAATTTTGTATAATAAAACTAATTGATATCTATCAAACAAGATCCATATTGAATATGTTTTGACTTTCATATAATAAATTAGCCTCACAAATTTGGTCACAATAATATTGACTGGATTTAGGGGCAAAATAGAAAAGTCAATACAAAATTTTCACACTCCTTAAAAACTCGTTTCCCCAAAAAGGGCCAAGAAATTGGGACGGAGGGAGTAAATGAAGAAAGGTTTCTCAAATAGCTATTTAACTGGAAAGAAATTGACCTCCTTCCGATTGACCTTTTTGCTCATATATTCTCTCTCATCATTTGCTTCAAAGATTTGGCCTAGTATCGTTTAAGACTTTCGATTGACCTCCTCTCCCAGTAAGGAAATTTACTGCCTTTAGTCACTACCCACCAACTGGAGAGAGAGAGAGAGAGAGAGAGAGAGAGAGAGAGAGAGAGAGAGAGAGAGAGAGAGAGAGAGAGAGAGATTTGGTTTTGCTGGTTGGATAATGGACGATCTCTCCCTCATTCCAATTCATCACGTTGATCTCCTACCAATTTTCAACCTTCTACTTTGCTGAGAGCATCTCCAACCATGCCTTCATTCCTTCATTTTGAAGAATGAAGGAGCTCCAATCATGCTTCATTTCACTGCTTCATTTTGAAGAATCAATTTATGAAGAACCACTTCAAAAATGAAGAACATTCTTCAAATGAGTTTTGCATTATTCATTTTATCTAAAATGTATTTATCTTTTAAATTTTTGATCAAATTTTTATAAAAATGGTACCAATAAAAAAATATTAAAAATATCTTTAAAATGAGACCAATATTCCATATATTCAAAAACAAAATATTGTAGCTTAAAATTTGAATTTTTCTTGCAACCACCAACATTGACTCCAATTGCCATGGTAATTTTTTAGGTATTCAATTCAATGTAGAATACTCTGTTCACTTTAAATGTCCATACCTACCGGTAGGTGCATTCAGCTGCCATAGAAATTGTGGCATTGAAGTCTACGTAAACAACTCTCCTTTGCCTATATATTGAAATGCAATCTTCCTCCCAAATCATTTTCCCCATAGTTTCTGTTCTTCAACCATGGAAAGCAGTTCAACCATTTTGGAAATTAGAATAATCTGAAAATAGGGGCTGTGATTTTTGGACAGAAAAGAAAGGAGTTTTGAGAGGGGGATTTTGGAGGGAAAGCTTTAGAGGAAAAAATGAAGAATTGGGTTGGAGAAAAAAAGGAATAGTAACATTCTTCAAAAATAAAAAACATTATTTTGGTTCTTCAAATTGAAGAATGTGGTTGGAGATGCTCTGAAATCCTTGCCTTACTCCAAATCTTGATCCAATTTTGTTCTTGGTCTAACCCCAAAGTCTATTGAAGGAGAGAGATCTGATTAAAGATCGATCATGTAAAAGAGAAAGAGAGAGAAAGTATGCGAGAGGGCAATTCTATTAACAGCCGACTTTCGGCTAACTGCAACCCACTAACATTTAACCAATTGTAGACAAAAATATCCTCTCACAAAAAGACTTTTTTGTCCTTAAATGAGTGAGATGCATATAACACAAACCAACTAAAACACAACCATACATTTATTTATAACCCTCTCTCCATCTTATCTCCAACCCTGTCTCCACCTTTTTGTCTTGTATTTATTTCAAGATTAATGAAATCTTTTTGCCTTTCAAAAAAAATTAAATGAACCCAATAAATAGCAAATCCGAGTGTTACAGAAAGCTACATACGCCTTTGACCATGACCAATCTTCAGTCAATCTTTCGGTGGAGTCAAACTATGGAAAAGGAATACAACTAGACAGTACAGAGGCCTGCTATACCCAAAAATGATATATACACTTTCTAGGAACCACTCTCAGTCACACCCTCTCTCACATGTGATGTGGTCCCCACATCTGGACCCCACACCTTATGTGAGAAAGGGTGTGGTAGGATGTGGCCGTTCTACTATACCCAAGGGAAAGGAAGAGCGAAATTGACAAAATTATTCCGAACTATCTTCACTAATACTATGACAATTATGATGAAAAATAGATAACAGTAGTGAAACTGTTAGAGAGATTATCACCACACGCACACAATGATCAATACGAAAACAGTAAAGAAAACAACACAGGAATTTACGTGGTTCCTCAAAACCGGGTATGTCCACGGGAGCACACAGAATAGTCGTTTATTGAATAGCACACACTAGGGTTTTACAATAGAGAGTATTTATACGCGGCTACTACTCCTATTTCAACCCTAATTCGTATTATAGCCTTAATACCTATAATACCCTTGTTAACACTGTTCACAGACGATTTAAGCCGCCCGGTATCGATACAGGGAAAACCCGGTATCGATCGATCGAGGAAAACCCCAGATGACGATACCCATACATTCTCTTCTCTCATTGTTGCCCCGGAGATATCGTCTGGGGAAACTCTAATGTCGATACCGTCACCCCCAAAATGCTTCCCACCTTGCTTATCGATTACGGGAACTTCTCGATACCTCTCATACACACCATATGAGCCACAAGTTCCAACAATCTCCACCTTGGCGAATATCCTCGCCCATTCAGGAGACAACCATCGATCCAACAAGTTTTGGGAGGACGCCTCCTTTCTAGCATCTGGAGATATTAACCAAGTCCAAGCAATGTTCGAACTTGACCACAGTCACAATCTTTGTTAACATGTCACCGTCACCGGAAGTGTGCACCTTTTCCAATATCAAATCACCCGGGCAATCAACTCTCTCACCTTCCGAAATCTAACGCCAATATGCTTGGTCCTCGCATGATATACCCTTGTGCTTCGCCAAATAAATAGCACTCGATTTATCCACAAGACAACCAAGACTCCACCTTGATCTATGCCCAGTTCTTTCACCAAACCCTTCAACCACAACGCTTCTTAGTCAGCCTCGGGCCACCGCCATGTATTCGCATTCTCAAAGAGTAGATAGAGCAACAGAGGTTGAACCATGGATCTCCAAATAGGCCCACCCGCAAGTGTAAACACATAACCCGTAGTAGACCTTCCGTCATCCATACCCCCGCAATAATCCGATCCACAAACCCCTACAATCGAAACCTCGACCCTTTGCAAACATAATCCCCACGGCCTGCGCGACCCTCAAGTATCTCAATATCCACTTGATCGCCTTCCAATGCTCTCTCTGCCTGGATTGGCCATGTACTTTGCCGACCGCTAACCGCGTGTGCTAAATCGGGTCTAGTACATACCATTGCATACATCAAGCAACCAATCATACTGCATAAGGCACCTTTGACATATCCCGGAATCTCTTCATCGACTTGAGAATCGTACGTAGACAACCCTCAAATGACTTCGCCAAAGGTGTGCTAATGTGCTTAGCACTATCCATGCCAACCTTTCCAACACTTTCATTACATAATCCTTTTCGAGATAACCACGGCTTCCCTCACGACCTATCCTCATGGAATCTCCATCCCAAGTATTTTCCTAGCAAAGACTAAAATCCTTCATGTCAAACTCTTTGCTCAACAAAGATTTCAACCTGTTCACCTCAACCATACTCTTTTTGCAAATAAGCATATCATCCACATAAAGTAGTAAGAAAATATATGAACCATCATCAAGACTCTTAACATAGACACAAAGAATCATACTCACAAATTAAGTGAACCCAATCCAATCATGTAGGAGTCAAACCTCTTATACCATTATCTTGGAAACTGTTTCAGCCCATAAAGCGACTTCTTCAACCTACACACAAGGTGCTCAGTCCCTGGCTGCATGAATCCCTCAGGCTGCTCCATGTAAATAACCTCCTCCAAATCACCATGGAGGAATGTCGTTTTCACATCCAGCTGCTTTAACTCCATATCATAGCTAGCCACCAATGCCAAGAGAATCTGGATGGAAGTATGCCTCACCACTGAAGAAAAAACCTCATTTTAATCAATTCCCTTCCTCTGCGAGTACCCCTTTGCTACCAATCGAGCCTTGAACTTTTCCTTTTCCTTTTCAGACGCAGCTTCCTTCTTTTTATAAACCCACTTGCAACCCATTGTTTTCTTCCCTTGAGGCAATTCTTTCAGCTCCCAAGTCTTGTTCTTATGCAATGACTCCATCTCCTCCACCATGGCTTCCATCCATCTGTCCTTTTCAGGAGTAGTAATAGCCTCCTGAAAAGTAGATGGATCCCCACTGGTAGTGGACAATGCATAAGCAACCATATCCTCAAACCCATACCTCTCCGGTGGCTTGATAACACGTTTGGGTCTCCCTGTGGCTATGCTCTCCTGCTGCTCCTTCCTTTGCTGATCAAGCCGTTCCTTTGGTTGAGAACCACCGCGGTTCCACCTATATCCAGTAATATGCCACTTGTGTCAGAATCACCCAGCTCAATCTGTATACCCAGTTGCTTGCTACTTTCTCCTGACTCGGTTTTCTGCACCCCTTGATGTGCCTTGACCATTGAATCCTCATCAAATACCACATCTCTACTGATTACTAGCTTCCTTGCTTTCGGATTCCAAAGCTTGTACCCTTTAACCCCTTTTTCATACCCAATAAAGATACACTGTTTGGACTTCGCATCAAGCTTTGACCTCTCATTACTGGGAACATGAACATAGGCTGGACACCCAAAGATCCTCAAAACTGAGTAGTCAACCTCTTTGTCTGTCCACACCTCTTCCGCTACCTTTCCATTCAAAGCAATACTAGGACACATTTTATCACAAACACCGCCATGCTCATCACGCTTCCTTGAACGCGTTTTGGAAGCCTTGCATTAAGTTTGATACACCGTGCCCTTTCTTCTATGGTTCTGTTCATCCTTTTTGGCACCCCATTCTGCTACGGTGTCTTTCGAACTGTCCAGTGTCGCTGAATCTCATGCTCCTCACAAAACCTCAGAAAATCCCCATCCTTGTACTCTGTTCCATTATCTGTCCGGAGGCACTTAATTCGCTTCCCAGTTTGATTTTCCACCTCAGCTTTCCACATTTTGAACGTTGCATAAACCTTAGATTTGTGTCGCAAGAAGTAAACCCAGACTTTTCTCGAATAATCATCGATAAAGGTCACGAAATACAGAGATCCCCCTTTCAAGGCTACCCTCACTGGCCCCCAAACATCAGAATGAATATAGTCAAGAATGCCCTTCGTTCTGTGAGTAGCATTCCTAAACCGCACCTTACACTGTTTCCCCAGAACACAGAATTTACAGAACCCCACTTTGCACGATTTCACCCCTTTTAGCAGATTCCTCTTATGTAGTTCCAACATCCCACGTTCCCCCATATGCCCCAACCGCATATGCCAAAGAATGGTATCATCAGTATCAACTGTTGTGGTGGCAGCAGCTCCACCTACAACTGTACTCCCTGTCAGCTTGTAAATATTGTCAAGAACTTTGGAACCTTTCATTATCACCATGGCACCCTTCATCACCTTCATCACTCCACCTTCTGTTTTACACCCATAGCCATTGGAGTCTAAAGTTCCCAACGAAACTAAATTTTTTCTCAACTCTGGAACATGTCTTACATCACCCAAGGTTCTCACAACACCATCAAACATTCTAATCTTAATTGTGCCTATTCCTATGACTTTACATGATGCATCATTACCCATAAGAACATTACCACAATCCACTGACCTGTAGGTGTCAAACCACTCCCTGTTAGGAGACATGTGATAAGAGCATGCTGAATCCAGAATCCATGAGTCTGCCAAGTGATCTGGATTGGCAGAGACCGAAAGCATATCACCATCTTCAGAATCATCCTGCTCCACCACGTTTGCAGAATTCGATGGTCCATCCTTCTTATCCCCTGCCTTTCCTTGTTTCTTCTTCCAGTTCCCTCCTTTTCCCTTCATGGACAATTTTTCTTGCGTGACCCTGGTTCATGACACCTATAACACTTCAACTCAAAACACCGCCTTCGATTTTGATCTCCCACGCCAATGCATTTTTCCCTCTCTAACTTTACGCCACGTTCCTCGTACCCGCCCCACCATCGATCCCTTCACCTATACCACTTCGATCCATAACCCGCGATTATAGGCCAAAAAGGGTCAGTAGTAACTTCCTCCCAGTTCTAGGGTTTCTTTTCCCTGAGTAGAGTGGTAACGAGATTATCCGAGAGAACCCGTAGAAGGACAACAACATGAGCCTGATCTTCCTCTTGAATGTTACTTCAATCCGCAACAAATCACTAACAATCGATTGAGCGTGTTGATATCTTTGAATTGGTTAGAACCACCGACCATCTTGGCCGAATAATTTTGCTTGAAAGCAGTTTATTAGTCAAAGGACTTGACATATACACCTCTCGGCTTTGCCCAACCCGGCCGGCGAATCGCCGCCCGATCCGCGTGATACATAACCCGTCACGCAAGAACCGCAGGGCGAATCGTAATCCGCGGCCTTTGCATCTGAATCTTCCCAATCATCGTTGGACATCTGCTCTGGTTTCTTGGACGCCCCGCTCAACGCCTTCGACAAACCTTGTTCCACCAGTAGATCCTTTACCCTCTGTTGCCACAGTCCGAAATTACCAGTCCTGTCGAACTTTACAACATCGAACTTCAACACAGATGTATTCCCCACCATTGTTCTTCGTGTGATTCAATCCGCGTGAATAAACCCGCGCTCTGATACCACTTGTTAGAGAGATTATCACTACACGCACACAATGATCAATACGAAAACAGTAAAGAAAACAACACAGGAATTTACGTGGTTTCCCAAAACCGGGTACGTCCACGGGAGCACACAAAATAGTCGTTTATTGAATAGCACACACTAGGGTTTTACAATAGAGAGTATTTATACGCGGCTACTACTCCTATTCCAACCCTAATTCGTATTATAGCCTTAATACCTATAATACCCTTGTTAACACTGTTCATAGACTATTTAAGCCACCCGGTATCGATACATACAGGAAAAACCTCAGACGATACCCATACATTCTCGCTTCTATTCATTGTTGCCCCCTAAGATCGATACGGAAACCCTCAGATCGATATACCGTCACCCCCAAAATGCTTCCCACCTTGCTTATCGACACTTGAATTTCTAAGACTTCATACACACCATATACGAGCCACAAAAGCCCAAATGTAAAACACGTAGATTAGAAACATAACAAAATGATACAAGAGCTCACTTCTTTTTTGGTCCAACAAGTAACAGTCACAAAGTTAAACTCCTAGATTGTATGAAGATATGGCAATGACTAGAAGGCTAACAAAGATGAATACCATAACACAAGAACCAACAATGCTATGAGTACACCACATGTGTATCCCAAATTTACATTAGTCAAAGGTGGCAAATGAGGAGAGGACCCATTTTTTGGGTGAGCCCCACATTGGGCATCTCTTCATTTGTCACCTTAGGGTAGTGTGCATTTGGGATACACATGTAGGTTACTCATTAGGGATGGAGCCAGATGGGGGTCAATAGGGGCGGTTGCCCATGCAAGGAGAAATAAAAACCTCTAGTTTTATACAAAAATAAAATAAAAAAAATTCATTTGAATTATATAGGTTCGCCCCTACGAGGTATTTTGGAAAAATATTTCGCCCCTGCATAGTGAAATTCATGGCTCTGTCCCTGGTACTCATATCATTTTCCATACAAGAACTATTGCATGCCTTCCAAGTTCATTTTCTACAACCAAGAACAAATGATTGGCTCAAAAGGTAAGAAGTTGAACTTCGTCTGATCAAGAATTACTATCTCCACCGACGATGGAACTATGCAAGCATTAATGTTACCAAATTGTAACCTGAGCCTCTCTAATAATCTCATGGAGAGTCATAAAAATTCGTAACTTCCTCTCCAATTCAGCTATAAGATACGGGAGACTATTGTAGTAAACAGCCTGTAAGAAAATGATTATCACAACATCATCTTACCTTGCTAACGTGTACCCAATGAATACACAATAAGTCCTCACAAACAAAAACACACATTTCGATACATCATTTACACTTTTCAATACACTTTCACATATTTTTATACATTTTAAACATATTTCAATATAATTTTTTAACCTTAACGTGTGCTTGGCACATGTTAGCATGATCTTTTTTCTTCTTTTTTTTTGGGCCAAGGATTTCTATCGGGGACAAGTGGTTGTGAATGAGTAATTATCTATGAAGTCTGGACCACACCAACCAAAGGACAAAGGACTCATTCAAATTATATGATTTGCGAACGTAGGTGGTCTTAAGATAAAATAGGCATTACGGTATGTTGGATCGTGCAATCAGAACTATTATGCTTGTTAAATAGAGCTATTTGTGCATGATCCCATTTTGGATACCCATTTATTATCACCAACTTGAATGAATCATGTATGTGCAATTTGATACATTTTGATAAGTAGACATCGTGGTCTCTAGTCTATATCATGTTTTCTCGAATGTTTTTCTGAACTTTTGTTAGTTTTTTTTTATACTGACTGCCTTCTATATGAGATTTTGTAACTCAAATATGAGATTTTGTAACTCAAAATATAAGATTTTGTGGCTAGAGATATAAAAGGCGTATGGTATGCACACTCATACGAATAGTCATATATGTCCACAAAATTTCATATTTGGAGCCACAAAATCTCATATTGCAATACCAAATATCGTAAGGGCTATGACTGCAATTTTTCATGATGTGATACTTTATGGACTTGAAATTGTTTCTAATTGTTTCTTTGTGAACAAATATGCTGTAAATATAAATATTGTTCTGGTGCATATAGAATTTTTCAGACCTTGGGGAAAAAAGGACTGGGCAGAATTAAAATTTTGGTGGGCTCCATGCTTAGTGACGTACTGCATAAAAGAATGTGATGTTGGTGGCCTTCATGCTTAGTGATGTTGTAGCTAAACGAGTATGTAGCAAATGGACAGCTGTAATGTTGTTATTAGAAGTAATTTTTGCATTTTTGTGTACTTCTCATGGCTTCTGATATATTGAGTTTTGTTCTTGGTCCTACTCCCTCAATTTTCTGCATATTTTTTTGAAGTAGAACAATAAAACTAAAAAAACGTTTAAACTGTCATTGTTTTAGCTTTCAGATGTCGAAGAACATTTGCCTAGTCAAAAGTATTACCTTGGAAACGAAGCGCTACACAAACGAAGCCATGGTGACAAAAAAGGCATGCCTCGTACAACATTCAAAAACGCCATACCATATCAACGAATAGTTCTGCAAGATGTCAAGGTAGAAATTCTTTACAATATTTACCTCTTAATTTCTTTATATACAAAAATACAAAGACAAATTACTTGCCAAAAATCTACTCCACAGGGTACGAAAAATCAAGGCACAATCTCTGTCGATTAAACAAAGGTTATCTGAGAGACACGGAGAAAAAAAAAATCAATCTATCCCAACAATTAATAGAATAAAATAAAAAATCTTAACATATTACTATTACCACTTTTATGGTTATTAATTATTGTGCAGGACAATTAACATATTTAAATTTATTTGGAAGTCGAAGGGAGTTACAAAGACAAGTGATTAACGTGTGTAAATTATGGAGGATATGTGGCTAGCATAGAGCGACGATATGGAGGAGGTGTTATTTATTTTTTTGGACAAAAAAAGGGAGGAAATGGGCGACTAGCGTAGCAACTCCCATGGGCGTGACAATTGGGGCTCCCGACTCCCATGGGTGTGACAATTGGAGCTCTCGTCCCGCTGTGGAATGTCTAGTTGAGCCATAGTTATTGTCCGATAGGCTGTCGCCACAGCACCACTTAAGCAATTAGTTGGCCAAAGGCCCTCCACCTAGGCAATTATTGACAACCGTCTACAACCACAATCGAAAACCCTAGTGAAACAATCAAATATAGATGAGAGAGAGAGAGAGAGAGAGAGAGAGAGAGAGAGAGAGAGAGAGAGACTTTTTGAGTTGTAGGCGAGTGAATCCCAACAGTCGATTTGAGTGTATATGCGAAATTTTTAAATTTCAAAACAAATTTGTAAGGAGAAAATGAATTCATGTTATGGTGAAGGAAAGTGAGTGGGACCTTTTCATCGTGGGAGGGAAGGGGAAAATTATTTCATTTGGTTAGTAAAATACCTATTGCTAATATGACTAGCTTTTCGAATGAAGAACAGTTATCTGGTATGAATCGTATGTTAGAATACGAGAATATCATTTCAAATCAAACTCTCTAATCTGAAGCAACATTGTTTAACCTGGACCATTATTGCATGGGTTAAAAAACATCAAAGTCAGCCCTTACCAATTGTAATTTAGAATACGAGAAATCTTTTATGAATCAAACTCTAAGATCTGTGGCAATATTGTTTAACCTGGAACGTTATCGCATTTGTTTGGAAACTCTGAGTGCACCCTTTCAATTTCGTATTTTAACAACTGATAATCATTTAAAAAATCAAACTCTTACATTTGAGACAAAAAATACATTGTCTCATCGGTTTGGACAATCTGAGTAGAATATCAAACATAGATTATCAAACTCAAAATTATGAGACAATATTGTCAAGCCTAGAACATTGTTGTAATTTGGATTCGGTTTTTATACGTATATAATGGATAATATTTTGGAATCCGAACAGTTCAGGTCTAATCGAATTAAAAAATATGAGGCACCATCTCAAATAGAAACCATATTGGATATTACTGCTACATAACTAATAGTTGCCCCAGAATAGCTCTAGTAATAATAGTTGAACGGAACCCATCTGTACATGTATTTGAATTCCGGTATTCTAAACCAGGGTCGGACAGGCTATTTTCACGCAGGGGAATCCTGCTGGCTGCCCCAACTCTAGCAAGTTTGGGGCAGTGGCGGATGTTGGATTCTTTCTTGACTATTTTTTTTGCAGAAGATATTGAGAATTTTTTTTTGTCTAGTAGCTTTGTTCCTCGGGATTTCAAGTTTATATTATTAGATTTGAATATTGTTTGTGGTTATTCTGGGGTGTTTTGGGTAATAATCCGTGATCTGGATTATTGGATTATTTGTTGTCTTTATTTAAATTTTTTTTGCATTTGTTAGTTTTGCGTTAAGATTTTGTGGTTTCTGGATTCCTCTCGACGAGATGAATCTAACAAGTACAAAATTATAGTCAAACCAAATATTTTTTTGAATAAAGCCGAAATAAAGACAAAACAAATAATCCAATAATCCAAATATGGATTATTACCCAAAACACCCCTCTGGAGGCCATTCCTTTGATGTTAAAGGAAGGGTGATGGCAATTAATGAATCTACCTCAACTGGGGAATTTGGGTATTTCAATTTGTCTGTGCTGGTGAAGCACCTATGGCAGCTGATCTTGATGCACATTAAGAATTGATTATCTAGTTACATAAATGGAGATGGTATGTATATTGTTTTTTTTCACCAACCCATGGGGTTGGTATTGTTAATCCTATCCCAAGGGATTAAAGGTGAGAAGCTTCCACCACTCATCATCTTCTCCAGATTTCTGGGCAAAACCTATGGCAAAACCTGCTAGGTTCTACGAAAAAAAGAGAGGGTCGGACTTTTTTTTTTACCCGCTTGTATGTTTTGGAGTTATTTTTTCAAAATTGGAGGAAAATGGGAAAAGGGCTCTGCTGCCACGTGGGGGGAAAATTGTAAGGTTCAATTTTTTAATTATTTTTTTTGTATTTAAGTGAGTTGGAATTATTCAACCAAAATTTGGGGAAAATTTTAAAAAGGCAAAAATGGAAATTAATGGGGAAAATTTTGTCAACTATTGATTCGTCTCAAAAAGATAATATAATAAGTTAACTAATGCCAATAGATTAGAGTTTGTTTATTTTTTTTATTTGGAAATCTGGGGAAAAAGTATTATTATTCATTTGAAATTTGAAAAAAAAATTGACAAAAAAAATTGATTCCAAATGAATATGTAATAAACGGTCAAATGGTTCTTGAACTCCAGTGGCATTTCATGATTTCGCTATGATAAAAATGGTGTTTCAACGGAAGGGTAGAATTGGAAACAAATTATTTTTACCCAATCCTATTCTAAGCAAAACAAACATATTATTAGTAATCACATTATCTAATCCTGTGCAAAACAAACATATGGGAAGGATTTATCTCCTCATTAATAATCTCATCACATTATCAATCCCAATCCCAATCGCATCTCATTACCAATCCCTCCAAAACGAAACCTCATATCAAACAGGGCCTAAATCTAGTTTATCCATCACCAACGTTAACCATAATTAATATAAAATCAAAAAGTAGTTATAAGCAATAACACCAACAAGCTATATGCTTACGTCTTTAAAAAAGATTTAAGATGCAAAATTTTCAGTCTCTCAACTGTGGTCTTTCCGGTGCCTTAAAAATGGAAAGAAAAAGAAGAGCCTTTATATGATTTAGGCAAAACACTATCGAAGTATGGTTAACTATTCTATACAAGGCCCTGCATTAAAATTGAATTTCTATCAAAGGGTTTGAATGTCTCCGTAATTAGATCGAATAGCTTAGATTAATGTATTTTGAGTTTCGCTTCTTAAAATATGGTCTGACTTTTTTCTAATAAGTAATCGTTGCATACGTATCGAATCAGGATACAAGTATAAATCATAGGATAGATACCCAATCATATCGTAGGATTTCTGTGCGAAAATGATACATGGTGGAATATGTACCATGTATCGGTGGTTTTTATTAACTACCATGATGAACTCTAATTGTATCTCCAAAAATCTAAGATACATTTCTTAGATTGTATTCCCTCCATCCCTTTTTAAGTGTATTGCTTTGTAAATCCAATTTTTTTTTAAAGAAACATCATCGTTACACATTTCACATCAAGTTTTACCTCCATTTTACACATTTTACATTAACTTTTTCCTTTATTATTTAAAATTATCCTCCACTTTTACGCGTTAACTATTTACCAACTAACTTTTTAAAAAGAAAAAATAATAATTATACAAATTTTTATCCATTAACTTTTCAAAATACATTATTGAGGGACAACCCAAAATAGAATAGCCAACTAAAAAAACAACGGAGGTACTCCCACTGTCCCATTTTAAATGCTCTCTACGAATATCTGTATCATTTTCAAATGTCTATATCTTTTTATTGGTATTGTTTTCAAAGTTTTTAAAAAATTTGTCTAATAGAACTAATTGAGATCTATCAAATAAGTTTCATATTGCATATAAAATACATTATAGAATAAAAACTATAAGAATTTTAAAAAAATATGCATAATCGTAGGGAGCAATAAAATTGGGACGGAGGGAGTAGAATTCACCGGGACATTTGTTATCGAAGTCAAAAATTATTCTTTGGCATGAGATGCGACAAAGTATGATCTATTGTATGCTATACGTTTGCAATTCCTTCCTTCAATATGTTGCATAATTTGCATCGGCGTGTTCTCTGTTGAATGGAGATACAATTGTGCTTTTTTTCAAAACTAGAAGGAAATCCAATGCATACTTCTTTTTTGTACTATGAATTAATACGCCATGCTTTCTTTCCCAGACCAACTCCTTTCTACATCTTAATTGAACTTAAGATAGCGTTATGGCTCACGAGTCGTTGATCTCGCTAATGAACGGCTCGGATCATGCAAGTTCCAAGATGAATCTGAGCCATTGATTGCGCGATCAACGGCTTGGATGCCGCACTACAACCCCTGTAGTGCGACACCGCACTACAGGGACAGGATGCCCTATTCCCTGTATGGATGAATGTATTCGGATGCCAAGGGATTCATCCTTTGTCATTGCGGGCCCTTTTGGTTCGCCTTTCTTATTTGCGCAATTTATCGGAAACAGGCCCTTAAAACAAATGATGAGAACAAGGAAAGCGTAGAGGGGGAGAACGTCCTCCATTCTCCCTCTCCCACTTTCCAAATTTGGGTCAATCTGAAAAGTGTGAGAAATCAGAGGAATGACTAAGCCATCTCTTCGGGCCTTGTTTTCGCATTTCATTGGCAGGTGAGATCTCCTATATTGCCCATTCTATAAAGAGCCAGTTTCACAGTGTTGGTTCACGAATTAGATGCTGCTAAGATCCTCAATCGATTCAGCTCTTTTTGGAAACCTTCAAAATAGTTTTTTTTTACTTCTCATCAACATCTACCAAGCAACATGGAAAATAATTAACCTCGGTTCTTCTCCGGCTCTTTTTGTCTTTGATTAGTAAATTTTCATTACAGCACAACCCATGAATGTACAAGCAAAGGGCATTCCCTATCTGGCAAATAAAAAACCCAAGGCTATTTCTTACCGCAAGGCGTAAACAATGCTAACCAAACTAACAACAGAGAACAGAGACGAAGAATGTACACCAATACAATCCCGAGACAACAAGAAGAGAGCAGTTCATCGCTTGGACCCTCCCATTTTCGCGAAGAGTCTTGTTCCTGGCTGTTACTTTCGGCCAAGAACACGAGCCATCCTAGTAGCATTTACAACTCTGCCAGTTCACTTAAACAACAGTCAAAAGCTTTCCATTGGAGGCGCGTTATGTTTAGAGCCTGGAGCCAGTCGGAAAAGTTAAGGGCCATATTGTATGTGATTCCATGCCATAAAGCCTTATTTGACTTGTGGGATTTTGTGGATGGATCTCATGCACATAATACCGATTTTTTTCCTGGCCACATTTGGCTACTGTGAACGTCTATTTGGAGCGTACAAGGGAATTGAAAGCAGCAGGGTATTGATGCTACAAAGAGGATTTCGCATTTCTGTGGTTGATTTTTCCGGAAAACCCTGATTTGAAGATCTGCACAGATAATTCCGTAAGGAAGTGTTTTACAGTTGAAGGATTCATGTAGCCGACTCCAAGTAATTGGGACATAAGGCTCGGTTTGGTTTGGTTTGGTTACGTTGTTGAGATAAAATTTCAATTGCATCCTCCGTCAGTGGTAGTGAATGCAATGATGCTTTTGTTGCATTTGATCATACTTCGGAGAACGTGAGTTGCTGAATGTAGGTGACATCTCGGACATTCCGGTGACATGAGTTTGCTCGTTTCAGCCTTGTTAATACGTTTGGTTAAGGGAGGTGTTTGGTCATGCGTCTTTTCCAGTTGATCCAAAATGGTGGTGACATTTGAATCTTTTGCTTGCGCCTGGAAAACTCCTAAACGCAGATTTCAAGAGTCAATTCTCCCCACGTTCATTAACTAATTTTAGGAATTTTGGCACTTGCAGGAGTTTTAGGACTTTTTAGCTGAAAAATGGACAAAGTAAAGGGCATTTTAGGAACTAAAGCATGGCAAACACCTTCTCGTTTCAATATTTTAAAGGTAATAATAGTCCTTTTGCATTGCGGGTCCTTCTTTCTATTATTGGATGTCACAAACTGTTAATCCCTTTTGAGAAGTCAAATTAAAAAACTTTTAGTTTTCCGAACCTATCCTGAAAGTTGTGATTGTTTGCAAGGGTTTTAGAATACAGGGGCAATGTAGGAAATGAATGCCTCTCCATTGTCTGTTATGCTTGATCTCTAGGACGATACCTAGGCTTAACTTGTAGGAATATATTCCTATTATCAACAATTTTCCACAGAAAAAGAAAAAGAAAAAGTTAGTGCCCAGGTATCGGATGATGCTCCTGAAAAGCGTCTCATTTAGAAGCTTGTGGCTGAACACCTGAACTGGACCATTGGTCAAAGTTGATCAGTTATGCTTGAATTCGTTGAAAAAAAACTTACTAAATTAGATGTTAATTAGGTTTTCTCCATTCGATACGGAGTTTAAGCTTTTCCGCTTGTAGCTCTATTACCTCGGATTGTTTAGAGTTTTGCCTTTCTTTTCCTCTTGTATTTTTCTTCATGTTAAGTATTCTTCTAACAGGGTAGCCCATTAATTGGCTAAGAATTCCTTACGTGCTCGATTAGAAAGTTGGGGAGGTCCTGTTCCTCAATGGCTTACCAATCTTGCCCTCGATGATGTTCGGTCTATGGACCTTGTTTCTACTTAAATAAAATCCATTTTCTTTCCAAGGGAAAAAAATAATAATAATCTGGATTTTGTGCTTCCCATAATCTGCTGTGGCCAGATCCACAAATCAAGATGCTAAAAGTTCTGCTCCAGGCAAAATAGAATTTTTCAAGATTTGACATTTACAAATGAGTGCAGACTGGGAGACAGTTACTTCTCAATTGGGTTGCAAGAGAACATACTTCTGCAATTTTTACTCCAACCATACTCTTATGGAAATGAACTCTTGGGAGCACCAGGACAGTCAATGGCCAAATTCACTAACCAATCTGTACCTCCATTATGCAACCGATCCAAATTCAGAAGTACTTACTCCAATTGTTCTCTTTTTCAACCACAAATCTTTAATCCGACCAGGCCTAAAGTTTTCACAATCACTTTTGTCTTTCGATTCTTGAACATATGAGAAGCTCTTCACCCCCAATAAGTGTTTCAGATTCTCACGTTAAGGGCCGGTTTGGCTGACCCAAATCACCCAATTATACATGGGTTTGTACACCGAAAATGAGATCTACGTATCCAACTAACACATAACCTTCACAATAAATTAGTTCGGCCTAACAGAACTGTAAGGCTGCACTTATATTTCCAGAAAAACTGAATGGCAGGAAGACCCTGGAGGCTATTTTCTATGTCCAGGGCCGTGAGCGTCAGACAATTGAACACAGTAAATGAAAACATTGAAACGTACAACCACCTAAAAGGCAATTTCATACATATAACAGAAGTTGTATCCACACAAAAAATGAAAGAAGAATATAAACAAATAAGGAACAAAACAGGGCAACTTTTCTCAGAAGAAATTCCTTTCTGGAAAGGAGGAGGGATTTGGGGCTATTCATTGTCAATACTCCTAAAAGATTAAGCTTACATAACTGACAAACAAGTTAGATCTACACGTCCGCATCCCGGTCATCAAGTACATTACACAGATTTTGATCTCAAAACTGCAGAAAAGAACAAAAGAGAGAAGAAAAAAACACAAAAAAAATGTCAAGTTGGACCAGAGGAATAGGATGTTACTTGTCAGAAACAAAGATTTGGAAATTTGCTAACCCCATCAATAAGGCTACATTTGGGGGAACCAGTAGAGGTCACAAATTTCATTCTCTCTTTTCCTAGGCGGTGTTTGGATCACGGACTTCTATAGGGATCTAACAAAGAGAAGGGAAAGTAGATGGGAAACCAAATAAACAAGTCTGGATTCTTTTTCTCTCTCCCCTTTACCTTCGCTTCCTCCCATAAATCCCACCCCCAAACCACAATCCAAACACAGCCATTAGTGTTCACATTTTTCAATTTCCATTAGCATTTCCTTTTGTCGTATAAGTATTGGAGTTCAGTTTAATGATAAGCATACCTATAGTTGGGAATAGGCCAGCAAGCAAAGCATGAAAAATAACTTTCTGCTTGACAGCCACTTGATCACCTTTGAGGTTGATCTGACCCCGAAGTTCCAACTGAAGGTGTAGCGGCTACACTGCTGGCTGACCCATTCTCATCAGGGGGAGGAACTCCCCATTTGCCTTCAGATTCTAGAGGCTCAAAGACATGAACCCCGCCGTCTGATAGACCTATTGCAAATTGATATGGTTCTTGTGGATGTGCTGCAATCACTAGTGGCTGGACATTTGAGTTGCTGCGGAGGAAATGTAGATTGTTGGCATACACTTAACACGTAGGATTTTGTGAAAAGATAACGGGGCTCAAGTTCTTTGATAAATTAAGCTTAAGTGTTAAGACATGGTTCTACAGCGCAAGTAAGGCGCCCCAGTAATACTCTACATTCATCTCAAGAACTCAAAAGAAAACGAAAGCAACAAAGATAAGTACGTACCCGACACTGGGTGAAAGATAAGCTGAAGAGCTAATGCGACACCGCATTTGAAGATTAGATGCAGTAAACACACATACACTTCCATCCAAGAAGCTAGCATACACCAGCTGGCTATCGCATGAGAACATTGCATGAGAGATTGGAGCAGCAGATTCACGAGGGGGCCACTACAAAAACAAGAAATAATATGACTCAACTACGCCATACCCTTACTTCCCAACAAGAAAGCCACTTGGATAAAGAAAAGAAACCTGTTTGACACATTCTAGTTTGGTCGCTTCATAGATCGAGAGTTGTGTCTCATGTACAACGAGGAAGTGTGTCTGGTCCTGATGAAACTGAACACGAGTGTCAGACATTGTTGTTGTTGGTGTCCTTCCACCTGGTATCTGAAGGAACCTGGTTTTCTGCTTTTCCCAGGTATCAGAGTTCCATACGCAAAGCTGGAGGGAAAGAAAAGCAAGTAATTAAACATCCAAACATCAAGATGTGGAATTTAGCTTAACTTAGGGACCAATCATCTTTTCCATCAAGGTTCCACACCACCAATATTGATTTCCTTATTTCCTCTCCACAATGTACAAGTGAGTTAAGTCAAAGGTGAAAAAAATAAGAAAAGACAAGACGGAAAGGAGGAGAAAGAGGCATCTAGCTATTCATTGCTTCGTGTGACATCCACTCAATCGATGCCATTAACTAACCGTTCAAGTAAAAAGTTATTAACCCCACAAACTGTTCTAGAATATTATCCCATCCATGATCGATCCATCACTAAAAAACTCCATATATTGGACAAGACTTTTGTTAGACCATCTGCAACATTATGGAAACATCCGATGAAGAATATTCTCCATTATCAATCCGAAGGGGAGGGGCTGTTCAATCCAATAGAGGCCGAAAGAGGTGAAAAGCAACCACGCCGACCAGCAATGCAGTTCTCAGCAGACCAAAAGAAATATATTTCCCATTACAACTCTATACACATACAGATAGAAAGAAATTTGCCAACCTGAGCATCTGCTCCCGATGAAACTAGCACATTAAGCGCATGAGAAAAGGCAAGGCCAGTAATTCTTTTAGAGTGACCTTTAAGCTTGCTTTTGACCTGCAATAAAGAAATATGATTATTTAAACTTCTTATAAGAAGGTTTGTTCACAAAACAACAAGGGTGCTTATTAGCTGTAAACTGCATTGCAAATCCTGCCCATAATAAGGTTATCATACCTCGTCCACACGGACATTGTAAATCTGGATTGTTGAATCATCCATGCCGATAGCAATGATATTATTATCTTGCGGGTGGAAAGCAAGAAATGTTGCCGCTGGTGGTGGAGGCATGAAAGTTGTCATTGTCTGCACTTGCCCAGAAAATATGGCATTTGTCAAATGAAAAATTTAGAACAAAACAAAACAACTAAACAGAGACAATAACTCAATTCATCTGTCACCTTAAATGTCATCATATTGAATAGAGAAATCTTTCCGCCTGATGCAGACATCACATAAGAATCATTTTTGGACAAAGCAAAACAGGGTACAGCATCCTCAGGATTAGTAGCAGGGAATTCGTTGGTCATCAAAATGCCACTTGATGGTTGCCATAATTGAGGTGCAACACTGGCTGTTGCCTAAAGGATGGAAAATTAAGGTGAAAATGAGCTCGTTTTCCAACAAGAAAATGACTGCCCGGGTATGCAAAAAGACAAGTTAGCAATCCTTCATACCCTGCCACTTGAATTGCGGTCAAGTCGCTGCCATTTCCAGAGTAGATGAATGGCATTAGCTGCTAAAGCCAAAATACCATTGCCTGAATTTGTATATATCAACCTTGATATCTACAGTGAGAAAAAAACGAAGCAAGTATTATATACCAGCAATTCTTTATAATCACATTTCAAAGGAGGAAATAATTATTCGATCTACTGGTATATCCTCTTGCATAAAACAAGGGTTCTGTAGATAACAAAACAAGATAAATAATTAGAACATCTGGAAAACTTTTGTGTGCAAGGGTTCCGTGTTTATCCACTCTTGCAGAAGACGTCGTACTTTTGATTTGGGCTCAAGTTCGCTATCTCTTTCCGCCATCTACTAATTTCTATGGTGTGATGCTAAAGAATTAGGAACTTCCATCATTTCGAGATTCGACAAGTTAATTCCACTGGCAGAGGACCAAACACTCCATCTTAAACCAAATCCAAAGCATATTTTCCTCCACTGGTTATCATAACAATATCAATAAGTTTATTGCATCAAGTTGTGTGAAACAGATAGACAAAGAAGAGAATGCACTCAATATACATTTGTGAAGCATCAATAGCTTATTAGAATAGTCCCAATCAAATAACAACAAAAAGGTTCCTAGAATAGCTACAATCATATGCACTAAAAACAGTGATGTAGTACGGAAAAACTGAATCAACGCATGTCAGTAAAAGGCCAAAATGCATTAAAAAAAAAAAAAATCCAGCTGAAAAGTGTCATTCATCAAGCTAAGCATGATTAATAAGATAATCAACCTTTTGATGCATGACTATATATGTATACATACATATACATATATAAATACCTATATAGGACGCGCGTGCACACACACATACATATTTAAGACGAGTAGGGAAAAACACACCTTGGTTGATACTCTCATGTGTTCAGGGAGCTTCAAAGACCGACACTGGGAAGGATCGGTAATTTCACTGAGCTTCCAGATCTTCGATTTATCATTGATTTCTTCAGCAATTCTAGGTTTCACATCTACCAAAGTTCGGGCATCCCCATTCTACATAGTAAAAGAGATGTCACTTAATATGCATTCAGGTGAGTAGTCATATACTGGTTGTCCTAAGGGTCTACTTGACACCAAATAAACGGATGTCGCAAAGGTAACATAAATAATTGCTACTTTAGCTCATTAGGGACAAACAAAAAAAAAAATTGCCTCAAACGAACCATTCCAGATGATGTAACTACAGACGTAACTCTGTCTGCTAGTCCAGCACTAGTGGTGGCAGCAGCAGCAGCGGATAGTGCATTTATTGTAGGCTGCATAAGATAAAAACACATTAAAGCAAATCTGATTCAGGAAACAGTGATTTGTCACAAGAACATCCACTCGTACAAAGCAGCTACCTTTTTCACGGTTTCAGATGCTCTTGAAGCATCATAAGAATCAAACGCGCGCAGCATACGAAGACCATCAGAATTTGCCAAGATTTTTATACTATTGTCATTGGCAGAAGCAGCCAAGAGAGTTCCATCCTTGTTAAAGCGGATACGCGGGCTTGCCTTGAATTAAATATTTACAACAGCACTCAGCCCAACAAACGTAATACAACCAGAAAAATATTCTTCTCAGACTGACACTAAAAAAATACACTCACCAAAAGATTTCCATCAGTATCAATACTTGTCAGAAGCTGGACATTATCCATATCCCAAAACTTAATGGAGAAATCGTCACCAGCTGCCAAAAACCGGTTTTTGGTTGTATCGAATTGTACAACACCTAAAGATCGTTTTCGGAACCCTTGATAGGTCCTCTTCACAGCACCTTCACTTTCATTCCATTCTACAATATGGGATTCGCCATCTTTACTGGTCCCACATGAGAACAACCTGGATACACAACCCAACAAAAAGAAAAAGATCAAAACTTAACAATCTGACCATGCACACAAAGTGATAGATAGCAGAATTGTCATAAGTTCAGAGGGCCAACCTTGTTCCATCAGCACTATAAGCCATTGTTGTACACCAGCGACCAGGAGCCTCATAGTCTACTCGAGATCCTAAATTGTCATATAACCAAGCTTTTATCTTTCCATCCAGGGCTGTTGAAAATATAAACTGAAATATAAAATCAAAGCAGTCAGAAAAACACAATACAAAAACCTAGCAAGCTCACCACCACAATAAGAAAGGAGCAGACGATCTATTGGAGTTTTTACCTGAATGTTTTCCTTGAAGTGAGGGCAGACAGAATAGACAGGAGCCTCATGGCCTTCAAAAGTGTACTGTCTTGTACCACTTATGGCATCCCAAACCTAAGACCAGAGAGTAAGGACAATCTGTTATCACCGCAGTTCTATCATGTAACAAGTTGGCATGTTTTGCACCAATCTAACATGAGACCATTTAGTTTTGTGAGATACTACCTTGATGGTCTTATCATCACCACATGTTATCACACAAAGTTGTTTATTGGGGTGAGAGAATGCTAGATCATTGACTCCACCAACATGAGCATCAATCTAGAAAGAAAACAATCAATGTCAATTTTGAAACAGGAAACTACAAACAAAAATAAATTCGATGTCAACTGAAAATACCTCCAAATGTTGCCGAACTTCGTCGCCACCAGGATAAGAGTAGATTTGAACAATGTGCCTGGAATATGCAACGCCTATGTAATAGATAAGGTTACACATTCAAACAATTTAGTTCACACAATATAGTTGTATATGCACAAGCATGGGCATATAGAAAACATTTTGATATGCGAAAATGAAGTGTTAAAGTAAATAAGTAAATTAGAGGCTAATTACCGAACAAAGAACCATCAGGACTCCAAATAATGCGGTTAACAGAGACACCAGGATCCTTGACTAAAGCAGCCTGAAATTCCATCAGGAAAAAGGTTAATCCTTTACACATCATATTAGTTTGTGTAATGTTTCCTCAAGGATAAGAAGAGTCAGACCTGCAAAGACACTGAACATGCACCAAGATCCCAAACTTTGAAGTTTCTTAAAACCAATCTCTCCCTAGAACCAACCTCCCACAATGCGATGTCCCCAACATTGGTACCAACTGAGGCATCACACAGCAAATACTTGAATCAATGTCGAAGAAAACCACATAAATGGAAATTAACGGCCAAAAGCCACATGCTAACAATTCAAAGAAAAAAATTTAACTGCCGAACAACAGACCTAGAAGTATATTCTGGTGGACAGGATGAAAGTCCATGCTCATAGGATTTGACCCTTGATTCAAAGTCCTAGCAACATTCTTGGGCAAGTCATCTGGTGCATTAAAAGCTTGACTATGGCTATGACCAGGAAATGACACCGGCATCACATTAACAGGGAGATTCACCTGAATTTGACAAGTAAAGAAAAAGAAAACAAATAAAATAGCACATTCATATCACCATGGGTACAGAAATTCATTGCAGAAACATAATGAGGGTGTGAATTTAGTTAAAGCCAAATCAAGGAACCTCATCCGATATCCCAATGACCCTTCGTTTGGACGCATGATCTGAATCCCCAGATGGATAATCTAGAGAAGTATTAGTTGGCGGAGTCCTAGGATGCTTCAAACCAGCTGTAGATAGAAATGAAATAACTTGAGAATAGAGAAATAAATACACTGCATAAAACCCTCGTAGCAGCAAATTAGAAGCTTCTAGCAATACAATTAAGTGGTACCTGGCATCGAAGGTCCACCTAGACCAATAGCTCCACCGGAAACTGCTGGATGACTTGTTGTAGGTGGATTAGACATCCAACCAGCAAGCGGAGCCGGAACTGGTGCTGGTGTAGGTTGGAAGGGCTGAACACATCAATTTAAACAAGATAAGAACACAAAAACAGCAGCGAAATTGAGTTAATTTACGTGGTCAACTGCATCGAAAACCCACCCCATGTGCACCCAGAGGAGGGAAACCTCCAGCCTTCGGTAAGGATCCTAGAAGTGGATTGTTTGCAGGTGATGGAGCACGGGCACCATTTGGTTGTCCACAAGAATGATCAACAAAAAGGGTTTTGATATCTGGATTTGGCCGTGGATTTTTACAAAGTTGATGTTGCCAATTTAAGCTGCAATTATAATGAAAGTCAGTTCTCTCTTCAAAGCCAAAAAACACATGAGTGTGTGACAAGTACCAATGCCAACGAAAGATAATTAAGTATTTGCCATATAGGCCTGAAAGTCACTACCCTGCCTCAATTCTGTAATCATATACTACTATATTTAGGCACCACTAAGTAGTTGAGGTGAAGGCCCAAATTAGTCTCAAAGGACAGTTATTCTAAGAACAATTGGTGGAAATCCGACAATGGGTACTTGCCAACCTTTAACAAGACAAGTTTGGGAAATCGTTTAATAACCGTCTTAATGTAACATAATAATCCAACAAGACTGATACATTCGTCTCAAATGCTGCAATAACACTAGGGAATCCATTCAAAAACTAACTGTAAAATTACCTTTGGTTAATGAGAGTCCGTAACCTTGAATTTTTTAGATTAGGAAACTGCAATTTATCACGGAACAATGGGTTGGCTTCAATAAGCTTCTTGAGCTCAACCAACATAATCGCCCTTGCAGATTTTGTATCTCCATACTTAGAGAGCTGTTCATTTTCCCTGCAATCCAAATATTTCTCTAAAATTCCAATTTTATAGCAATGTCAGAATTAAAAGCTTTATAACTTCATACTTAACTACCTGAAGTTGTCTAGTGTCAAGAGTTGAGTTATTTCTTTAAAGAGCTCCTCGTTAAATGATGCAAAAACCTTGAGATCCTTTACCAGGATATTCACAGCCTTGGACCGGTCATGCCTGTCACAAAATGCCAATGTCACTCTTCTATGCACCAGACCTACCAAAATCAGTCAAAAGGGCAACCTACTGCACGAGGTTCTAGCAAATGCACGCTCCATGGAAGGGTTGAATGTGCACAGCGCCACAGCCTTACCGCACAAGTGTGGACAGGCTATTTTTTAACCCTTGATGGCGTGACTGCCAGGTCACATTAGGGCAACCCTACCGTCGCACCCAGGCCGCCCTTCACTAAAAGAGTACAATGTTGCAGGGGAAAAAAAAAAAGATCTTTCACTAATAATCTGCTTACTTATCCAATGCCTCAAGATACTTCTGCTTCCTAATCTCGAAAAATATCTTCATTGAGTACCGATTATCATCCACTTTGGTGAAACCAGAGAGGTATTTCTCAACCTCGTCCCAGTTCCCATTGTGCACCTCATCCTCAAAATACTTCATATTGAAGAAAAATCCAGATTCTTGTTCAAGCCTAAACAAACACCCCATTTCAAGATCATTAATTAGTTACCAGAAAACGACAGCGCAACAACCAATAATCAATAAATACTATAACCACAACCGTTCAATTAAAAATCACCTACTTGTGAACTGTCTCTTTGAACTTCTCCTCATCTAGGAACTGTAAGATTAAGAACACAAGCTCTCTGCTGAGAGACGACATTGTAGAAAGGCCGTCTCTAAATCCAGACGAACAAAAATCAGCTATAATATGAGCAGATCTGAGACCCTAAAAAACAATCAAAAAAACAATTCATGTACCAAACAGATATACACAAGTTTCCATTTTAATATATCATTAATAAAAGGGGCAAAAAAAAACACCAAGTCAGCTTCAGGCTCTACTTATTTCTCCACCCAAAAATAAACTTTTCCCCAATATTTCTACCCAGCTTCCGAATTTAACTAAATATTTTAAATTTTAAAAAAACATAAATTCGAAAAACTTTACCAGAACTGGATCCTAGCGTGATCTTCAATTTAGCACAGAGAACAACATTTTTTGCAAAAAGATCCACATATAAAGTTAGGGCATATCTATCACCGACACAGACAGGGGAATGGGAAAAATAAGGGGTTTTTTTTTAAAAAAAATTTGGCAGGGACATGAAAGCAGCTTTAAACCATGGGGGAATCGGAGATGGAAAGCAAAGAGAGGTAAAAGAAAGGGGAAAAGCAGTTAAAGCGAAATTATACATATATATATAGAGAGAGAGAGAGAGATAGAAAAGCAAACAGTCGAAAGTAAAATATTCCATAACAGAGATACATATACATGCATACATATCTCTATCTTTAGAGAGAGAGAGAGAGAGAGAGAGACGAGAGAGAAGTGAAAGGAAAAGCTTGTACCTTTGGAAGGAAAAACAGAGAGATCGATTGAGCGGAGAAGGAAGAAGACGGATAGAGGAGGTTAGAGAGAGATAGAGGTAGAGAGAGAGAGAAACGACGAGCTCGAGGTCTGGTTTCTCTCACTATATAAGCCTAGTTTCTCTCTCTAAATATATATCCCTGCTTTCTCTCTCTCTCTACACTATCGTGCGGAGAAAATAAAATACGACATTACTTGCAGGTATGGCGATTTTTATAGGGAGAGGCGACAAATAGTAGTGCTCTAGATAAGCCAACTAACTTATAAGATCGTGCACTTATCAAAAAAAAAAAACTTACAAAGGGGATTATAAGGAGGAGTGCTTATGGGATAAGTGCTAGGATTGCCTATATAAGGAAGTCTCGAGTGGGTCCCAGTAAGCCGGTCTTTATTTCATCGGCGCGGAATCTCCAGCTGAACAGCTGTCCTTCAGCTTTGGTTGTGTGAACGACAGCAAAGTGAAAATGATAGCATACGACTCGCGAGTACATCTTTTTTTTAGTCCAAAATGTTATGCACAGAACACAATATTCAGACACAATACAACAACGTGAAAAATGATACTCCTTCTATTTCATAATATTAATCCCCTACGAAATTACGTGTAATTTTCAAACTAAAAAATAACGCATCTTTAAAATAATTTTTGAATTTTTTTCGCACTGTTTAAAAGTTAACAATGAGATCTATATTAATGGACAAATTATATTCATAAGTACATTATTTTTTTAGTTTAAAAATTGCACATAATTTTGTAAGAGACTAATATAATGAAACGGATTGAATAGCATACGGCCGACGATTATGTTTTTTGGTTACCCAAAATATTTCGAACGCAACAACCAAACACAATACTCACATGAAGGGCAAGAGAGACCCACATGTTGGGTCTGACCTGTAGATCCCACCTCATGTGAGTATTATTTTTGGATCAACCCTCAGTGTTGTGTTTGGATGTTGCCCTCATATGTGGGTCTGACGTGTAAATCCCACCACATCTTAATGTTCCGTTTATATATTGTGTGTGTAACACTTGTATTTGGATGCCGCCCTCAGATGTAGGTCCGGCCGTGAATCCCACCACATCTGACGGTTGAGAGAGGAGGCAAATGTACAGCTTGGGAGTGGTCCGAGAAAGTTCATACAGCTGATTTTTGACTCTTATCTTGAACACCTTAAAAAACAGACATGATTTCTTGGACCGACCTCGTTAGACTTTGGGAGCGCTTTTCGGAGAAAATTACGGACATGCCATCCAGCACATGTCCTGATCACGAGATGAGATGGGGATCTGAAAATGACAGTTATCGGCGATACAAATGGTGAGCGAAAAAGTCGAGGATATATCGAGGTGCATTAGGGTTGATGTTACTGAATGAATTTTTTAGTAGTATTGTTTAATAATTTCAAATGGGTTTTTTTTTTTTTATCTGGGTGGGGGTCACATCAGACAGAGGTGTGTTGATTAGGGTACCAGCTGCTAGGAGTACGTACACCATGTTAAATGGACTAAAACGTTTTTGCTAACGTGTGCCTAAACAACACACAACAAATATATACAAAAAAACATATACTTTAATACATTTCTTTACACTTTTTAATATAATTTTACATTTTTTTATACATTTTTTTTACATATTTTAATACATTTTTCCAATATTAACGTGTGCCTATTAAACATACTTTAGCATTTTCCTAAATAAAAAGTTCGTGCTGACCACTACCAGATAGGTGTAGGATAATATGAAAAACAATGGCATATTAGTTTTGATATTAATTCACAGTTCACAGATATCAATATGTTTTCGGGATATTAATTCACCTTTCTCAGATACCTATGCATTTTCTACTGTTATCACCACTCGTTATCTCCACTTTTTGAGTGGACGTTACCATTTTTCTTACATCAAAGAGTTTTATGTTTAAACAAATGAAATGGTTTTCACGCCTATTATTCCTTCTTTAAAATGATTTTCACGCCCATTTTTTTTTATAAACAAATCTTTTTGTGTCTTTTAGTAAATTTTAACCCAATTTTTTTTCTACAACGGACACAAAGGGAGTGTTTATAAACAAAATGATGCGAAAATCACTTGTCTTAAAAAAAACAGAGAGTTTGTATGATGTGAATCTCAATAGGCATGGATGGAGGAGCTCCGTGCAACAGATATATGTGCAGTGTGATGGGAAAATAATACAGGTTGCGTTTGGCTTGTATTTTAGTTTTGTTTTGATGATGTAAGCAGAGCGGAGAGATAGAAAGAGAGAAATGATGATGTCAACAAAATTAAAACAAAACTAAAACCTCAAACCAAACAGGGCCACGATAACTCCTAGGTGTCGTTTCCTTTTTTTTTTATAAGGTTTAAAAGTGCTAGAAATAATTGGTGTATTATAAGGAGATGGTCTGTTTCGAAATCCTTGTTTAGCAGTTTTTTAAAAACCATTGAGAAACCACCCTAAGGATCCGATTTAGCTAAAAAAACTAAAACTCCTAAAAATAATTGATGTACTCCCTCCGTCCCAATTTCTTGGCCCCTTTTGGAGAAGCGGATTTTTAAGGGGTGTGAAAATTTTGTATAGACTTTTCTATTTTGCCTCTAAATTCAGTCAATATTACTGTGACCAAATTTGTGAGGCTAATTTGTTATATGAATGTCAAAACATATTCAATATGGATCTTGTTTGATAGATATCAATTAGTTTCGTTATACAAAATTTTTAAAATCATAAAAACCGTTATAAAATAAAAGATAATAGACTAGCCAATTAAGATGTGAAAAGTACTTTTTAAAGGTAAAATTGGAAAGTGACCCAGTTTTGATTGATATTTTTAGAAGTGGGACAAATATTTTGGGACATCTCAAAATGAAAAAAAAAGGACCAAAAAATTGGGACGGATGGAGTATGTGATAAAAGATGATACATATATCTCAAAATCCGTATTTAATACTGGAGTAGTTTTAGGAAATGAAAAACTTATCCTATAACTACATCTGGCCCTAAATTCGAGATACCCCACCTTGTTTTTGTAGCATTACACAATGAGCAAAAAGTTACTGTATAAGATTCTTTAGTAAAGACGAGAGCTGGCATTGATGAATGATGTGTACAGAAGCTCCAAAAAGTTTCTCTCTCTTCTTCTTCTTTTTTTTTTTTTCAACGGTTAGGAGTTATTCAGGTCAACTTACACGCATTTCAATCATTATCGTCTCCAATCTGATTTACGGTAGGCCATTCGCGTCAAGAATAGTCAGGTCAGAAGAGAAAAAGGAGTAATTATTTTATTATCTTGGAACCCTGACATGCGATATCAAAACACTCTTATCTATCACACATTTCTATTGACCCCGCTATGCAATGCACCAACACCCATGTCCATCATATTGCATTGGACGTCCCAAAAATATATTGTATTGAACCTCACGAAAATATGTGATAAATAAGAGTATTAGAGCATTGCTTAACGGTGTCTCTCAAGAGAATAGAATGGGAAAATGTTTTGAACATGAATGCAAACCATGAAGAAAAATATGAAAATATATCTAACAGATGAGATCTATTTGCTACACTGTTTGCCATCCATCGGATGTTATTTCATGTTTTGTTTCATGCTTTTCTTTCATGTTTTATAGCAAGGCCCGGATAGAATAATTGCTCAGGATAAAGACTTCAGTCACGAGGGACCACTGACCACATGTTTGTTTTTGGAAAGTTAGACCCCATCAAATTTGCACAAGATTAATGGCCCAATTTTCATGTCTGTCCCAAAACCAGAAAATTCTACCACTCCTCATAAGTTAATACTTCTTCATCAGTCCCAAAATGATATTCTGATTTGCTAAGTAATAAGTTAAAAACAGTATATTTTTTCAAGAAAAATTATAAGTACGTTTTTTTAGTATTTTACTAGATATCAATGAGCTCTTCAAATTCATGGAAAAAAGTTTGAATTTTTTTCTTAAAAATGTAATACATATTCTTATATTATTGTTATTGTTTTGCGAACTAGATTATCATTCAAGTAATAAGTTAAAAATAGTATATTTTGTCAACTTGCGCTCACCTCCATTAATCCTGAAGCTCAAATTTCATCACCTACTTACAAGAACGTCGATAAGTCCAAATAATATGAACTGTTTCCAATATATTTGATAGCACTAGAGAAGTTTCAAATATTAGACCCTAAGTCACAGGTCTTACCCACCGAGTCAACCCATTGGAGTTATATACATGCAAATGTTAATCTTTACAAAGCAAATAAAGAGTAAAGAATATAAATCAATAATTGTATGGGTACCAACTAACCATTTTGGGTCTGTCATCTTTGTATATAAGTACATCACACAAAATATCATTTAGCAAAGAAATACTCACTTTTGACTATAACAACAAGACGATATTTTCAATGGAAACTCAACCTTGGAACCCAAACAGCACCTAAAATACTGCATATCTAACTAACTGTGAAGTTTTAAATTCTAGCCCATACTATATTACGTAGTATTTAATTAATGTTCTTGATGCATCATTTACTACACATGTTAACCAACTAAAGTTGGGGAATGCTAATGTATCCCATATTGTCTGGGATACCGTATCTCTCTTGACTTTCACCATCGCAAGGCATAATAATATTATCAACGAGAGACGTAATGAAAAATTATAAATATCGTAACGTAGATCGACCATAAAATGGTGTAATAAAATAATATCATAAAATAACATCACATTTTTCACGGCATCATGCATTTTCAAAATCATTGTTTAAAATAATATCATAAAATTATATTCGTCATAAAAATAAAAATGTAGTCACTCCGTTCGGATTAATGTTTTATGCAATTTTAAAAGCATTGTCTTATCTTATAAATTTAATCGACATCTATCAAATAAAATTTATATTAGATATATAATTACTTTTCAATTTAAAAATATCTTAATTTTTTTATCTAGTTGTAATAGAACGAAGGATAAATAAATTCCGACGGAGGGAGTAGTATACAAAATGTTATGTTTTGGGATACCCAAAACTCGTTTTTAAAACTAAACTTCTTTTTGTCTTTTTCTTGTGCTTCGAAGTTGAACTAAACAGAATCATCCAAACAGGACCCAAAAGTTTCCCCAAACCATCATTAAAAAATACAGCAACTTAAGGAGATAAGCATATTTTTTTTCGACGTCAGGGGGATCCCATTTTATCTCAGGTGCATTTCGATTAATATCATAAATGGTCTGGCTAAAGACAAATCATCCCGCCAAGACTAAGAGATTAAAAAAATTACTTTCTTGCAAGTCTTACTTTAAGAATCAAATTTTAATTAATTGCGTGGGGAGCAAATCCACCAACCCAATATATTAAGGGTGTTGTGTTTTTACTACCAAGGAGTACTCCCTCCATCCTAATTTAACTGCTCCTTAGGGTTATGCGCATTTTTTTAAAACTCTTAAAATTTTCATTTTATAATGTATTTTATATGTAATATGGATCTTATTTGATAGATCTCAATTAGTTCTATTAGACAAAAAACTTTGTAAATATTACCAATAAAAAGATATAGACGTTCAAAAAAATTTAAAAAGAATTTTTCGAGTTAGTGGAATGAAGCTCTCACTTTTGTTTCTTTAGAGTACTAGTACTCTTTTTTCTATAAGTATTTATGTGTAGTGGATAAATGTGTTAGAACATCACATAATGATGTCTCAAGACTATTGAATATTTACTCTCACTTTTGTATCATTAAAGGAGTACTAGTTCTCTATTTTCCATGTGTATTTATGTGTGGGGATAAGACTATTGAAATACCATGTGGCGGTGTCTGTGATTATTTGTTCACTTTTACTAGAGTATTATTCTACTGTGGTTGAAAATTTGTATACATATCTTCTAATATGAGTCTCCAAAACTATGCAATATGAATTTTATTTAATAAATCTCAATTAGATTTTGGGGGTGTTCCACTAAAAAAAGTTATTTTTTCCAAACACCAAGACAAGTTATTCTCTCACAACACAATACATAAAAAATCGTGAAAAATTAGTTTTTTCAAAAAACTAGGTTAGTGGAACACTCCATTAGTGTAAGAATTTTTTTAAATCATGAAACTCGTTGTAAATTAGTACTCTCTCTGTTCTTATTTGTTTGTCCCATTCTTCCTCTCTCTCGACTTTTTTCAAATCAAAAAATTAAGTGCTTCTGTGTATCATTTTTCAATTTTTTTTGGACTGAATTAAAGCACACATAGAGTATTTTAATTCGGTGTAGAAAATTTTGAAAAATGATATACAATAACACTTTATTTTTTACTTTAAAAAGTAACACAACTTTTCATAGTGGACAAACAAATAGAGACGAAGAGAGTAAAAAACACTATAAATAATTTAAAATACTCTCTCTGTCTCAATTTTATAGTCCTTTTTGGGAGTTCGTGTCACTTTTCAAAATATTATATATTATAATCTATAATATTTTAGGTGATTTTAAACACTTTGTTTATTAGATTAAATCAAGATCTATCAAACAAGATCTATATTGCATATAAAATGTATTACTGATTGAAAGATATAATTTTTTTTATTCAATTATGGCAAAAATTTGAGACAGAGAATTAATATTGTTTCAGAAATTGACTTAAGTTAGGAACCGGCTTAGAGCAAGTGCACCAGAATGAGTTCACTTTGACTTTGGGGGTATTCTACTAGCAAAATAAAAAGGTTTATTCCAAAAAACAAAACAAATCATTCTCTCATAACACATGGCATAAAATTTTTAAAAAAAACTAATTTATTCTGAAACACTTTTGGCGAAACACCTGTTAAAGTGGCTTTCAATCCTTGCACACTCAAATTCTGGTTGTTTGGAGGGTTTTTAAGAAACGTTTTTCAGGCTGGGAAAAGTGTTTGGTACCAGAATTTTTTTCCATAAACTCACTCAGAAAATGCACTCGACAGATGAAATTCACTCGGTATAGTTTTTAAACAGTGTACTGAGTGAATTTCACCCGTTATACGTATTTTCCGAGTGATTTTATGAGAAATTTTTTTGATACTGTATCAGACCTCTTAGAGCATCTCCACTCTTGGACGAAATATTTCACCAAATTTAAATTTGAGTAAAAATCACCCAAAATTCCACTTTACTCGTTCACCAAATCCTTCACCAAATTTGATCAATATCAAATCTAATACCAAATAACCAATGGATATATTCTTGTTTACTCTGAAGACATGTTTGCTTCTGCTGCTATGTGGAGATGCTCTTAGATTGGGTTTTTGGATACCTCTTTTGTCCTACCCATTTTGTTGATCAGTTTCACCTGCCTATACCTTTTGTTCATTGTTGAAAAGATTGAAAAAGTAAAAGGTGAATGGAGGAAAAAGAATCTGGAAAAGTAGAAAGTAGAGTTTTAGAGGCAGAATGGAAAAAAAAATATTTGTTTTGACAAAATGGGGGGAAAATTTTAGAGCCAAAATGCAAAAAACTACAGTATTTTTTGACAAAATTTTAACTACAATTTGGTAAAAGGGTGATTTTCGATCGGAAGGGTTGAAATCAAATCAAGTTTTTACTAAAATTTGAATAAAAATTTGCTACAAGAGTGGAGATGCTGTTATAGGTTTGTTGCTCTCCTTCTCCACACCGCTCCAGCACGCGCATTACGTGAGTTGGCTCCAGAGTTTAACCAAACACGGAATTCAAAAGGAGAAAACAATTTGGTACTGGTAGTACTTTTGTAGGACCCACCTGCTGAAACGGCAATCTCCAAATACAGAACGACAGACTAGCAGGACCATCCCCACCATTAAAGAGATGATCAGAGAGAAAAAAATAGTACTCCAATAGTACTAGTAGAGTACTAACTACTCCTTTAAATAAAGAAACAAACAAAAGTGACAGTAATTACTCCTTCCTGGTTGTTGATACATTTTCGATCTCTGTGTCATACTTCCTCTGTCTCAATTTTATAATTCAATTTTTATTGTTTCAAGTGTATCAAAAATTTGTTTATATTCTCAAATGTACTATAAGATCTTAGGGGGCGTTCCACGTGTATTTTGGTTTTGTAACTTTTTACGATTTTTTATGTGATGTATTATGAGAGAATAATCTATCTTGAAAACCGCAATAAACTAATTTTTTTGGCTTTTGGAGTTGGAAAATTCTTCAGTCAGCCCATTGGACTGACATTAAGATTTAAAAGTTTATTGAAAAATGTAAAAAGTGTATAAAAATTGTAAAAGTTTATTGATATATTAAAAAATGTATAGATATATGTGTATTTTTGTTTTTATTGTCTGCCAATTGAGTTAACAATATAAAAAATCCTTTAAAACCTCCCACATTTACACATACACAACGTATGTACAACCACATTCATTTGGGGGCTCACAAACAAACCTTTACTCATTATTTCAAAAAATCTCCCTCAAAATCTAAACCGAACAAAGTCTTAGGTTATATTTGGATGAGTTTTGAAAAGAATTTTTGAGATAGTATTTTATTGAGTTTTTGAAAATGATAATAATGAGATAATGATTAGAGAGATAGATAGTATTGAGTTTTTGAAAATGATAATAATGAGATAATTATTAGAAAGATGAGATAGATAGATAGATAAATAAAATAATGAGGTAATGAGTAGAGAGAGAAATAAAATAATGAGATAATGAGTAGAGAGAGATTATTTTTAAAAAAAATGAATCTCAATGTGAAAAGAATTTTTAAAAATAGAAAAAAAAACAAAAAAAAAGAGAACAAGGCTTTAGACTGTTGGCTCTTGAGACAAATATGATGAATAAGAGTGTTGGGCACTGCTTAGGCGCTTCTGACGTAGCGGTTCTGCGAGACAATGGGATGATTACGCGAGGGACACGTTTCATATTCCTAGAGGAAGGAATACGTGGTCCACGGTAAACGTGATTGAATAGTACACGGAAGGAACCCCACCTGTTCCAACTCCCACTGTTATCATCTAAGTATAAAATCACAGTACATTGGGATTTGGATTCTCTGAGGTTTTCACACCCGATAATTTATTAGGGGTGGTTTTGGTGAATTGAAAAAGCTAGTTTTTTTGTTTCGTCTTTATTCAATTTTTTTTAATTTATTGGTTTTCGATCGATTTTTTTTGATTTTTTAACTTGTCTCGACGAGAGGAATTTAAAAAGTATTAAATTATTAGCCAAACTTAAATTTTTTTAATGAAGACGAAAAATAATCCAAAAAACTACAAAAAAATCGACAAAATTTTGTTAATAAAGACAAAATTTTAAATTTGGCTAATAATTTAATACTTTTTAGATTTCTCTCGTCGAGACAAGCCAAGAAACCACAAAGAATAGACCGAAAACCAACAAATACAAAAAAAAAATTGAATAAGAACAAAACTAAAAAACTACTCCCTCCGTCCCAATTTTATAGTCCCAATTGACACTTTTTTTTGTCCCAAAAAAATTGTCCCACTTCAAAACTAAATGAGTAATTGTTAAGGAATTTCCTCTTATACCCTTGTATTTTGAAATTAAAAATAATAAAAAAGTAAGAAAGTGTAATGATTGAAGGGTAAAATAGGAAAAACATGTTTTCAAAAGTGCAATGATTATGTCTCCTTATTAAGTTGGAATCCCCAAATCGGATTATAAAATTAGGACGGAGGGAGTAATTTTTTCAATTCATCCAAACCAACTACCCGTTTGAATGATAAAGGGGCCCCAATTCCCTGTCAATACAAACATGGGAAGAGAATGGTATAACGAGGTGCCACACCATTTGTTTAAAGAACGCTGCTACGTGTGCAGACCGTGGTGAACTGATGGCGTATCGATGGTGTTGTTGACGCCTTTGTGGGCTCCAACTAGTTGATCTGAACCATTCATCGTTCTCAAAATCAAATTCCAAATAGGTGTACTTGGGAATCGAGACAATCGGACGGTTGTATGAACTCGATCCAAAATCACCCCATTTCATTCAAAAAAAATGAATAGCTCGGATCGACCGTTTGGGATCCATGATGACATCGACGACGCCATAGGTACACCGTTAGTGCATTTGGGTCAGTGTGAAAGGAATTACCGTTGTTTAAAATTCTGAATAGTCAATTTTAAGGATATTCGACTCAACTTCAGGAAAGGAAAAAAAAAATGATATTTGACTTTCTTACATTATTTTATGGAGACCCCCTACAAAATCAAAATCCCTATCACTTTCTTTGATTAAAAAAATTTGGGGGTATCCCAACGAATCCGTCAGAGAGTATTTTCTTGTTACGCCATACTATTATTTGTAGTACCACTATTTACAGCGGATCCAATAGTGTCTACGTTGGGATGTTATTCACTTATTTCTTCGAAATGTCTTGTGCTTGTGTTCTTAATCTTTGAATTACGTTTGCGTTCTCAATTCTTGCACTCGCAAATTTTAACAATTTGAAATGTGATCACGTGGTTCTGTTCAGGCACAAGGAATATGTGACTTAGGTCGAGACCGGAGCGAAAGTCTTATCACATGTGTCTAACAGTATAAAAGTATGTTTAGGTTCCATATAAGGCTTCGAATCTGAAGCTTTTCCAACCAGATTGTGAGATTCCACATATAAGACAACCCTGATTGGTCAAAATACTCGTTATTACAATAAAAGAGGATCGTTTACTTTCTTATAGTATTATGTTGGACCCAACCAGAACAAATGAAAATTTAATGGAGAAGGACCTATGACTTATTTTCGTGACGGATGGATCGTGTTGTATAACACGAATCCATCAATGGTTTGAATCACTTGTTTAATATTTAATTAAATAAATTGTCTCTGAAAAAAAAATCTTGAAATGTCTATTTTCATTGTCATTTGTTTGATTTGTTTTTCGAAACAAACATGATGAATACACGTGAGTATATTCTTTTTAACGATCAGGTTTCGATCTAGCTTACGCACATCACGATTATTCTCAACCTCATTCACGACCAAGAATTTTTCATTCACAATGACGTAAATACGATTATTGGAGTATTCTTATCCGACATGGATAGCTAGCTAGAGTTCCATGTTGTGAGGTAACCATGGAGAGCAAAATATACAAGGGTCGTGCTAACGGATGCCATAGTGCACCCGTTAAAGGTATAAAAAGTACACTTTTGTAAGACTTAGAGTATCTCCAACCCTTACTTAAATTTGAGTAAAAGCTTCATTTAATATTGTGCATTCCAATGGGTAACCTCAAATTCAAGCACAAATTTGAGTAAAAAGTTTATTAATGACAAACTTGTAAATATGATGGTGTCAAATTTGCCTTCAAAATTTGAGTCTAGCTCTATTTGGATTTAAGTTTGAGTAAAAACTCAATTTGGTATAGGTTTGGGTAAGGAGTGGAGGAGTGTTTTAAGGGCTTTTACTCAAATTTTGAGTTTTAGTATAAAAAAAAGAGTAAGGGATGGAGTTGCTCTTACTTGTACAAAAAAGTACACTTCAAAAATTTGCTTGTACGGTAAAGTACACTTAAAGATATACTTTAAAGTCTAAGTATGCTTTTTGTACTCTTAATAGTTACACTATGATCGAAACCCATTAGCATTTTCCAATATATAAAAGTTCTTAGTCATCTTGAAATGAAAATGGATGTTTCATCAACCTGAGAAGCGTTTCTAACCACACAAAGGTGTTTTGTTTGACTGATGACTTATGTTTCACATGTGTACAGTGCGGTTCCAATCATGTAAACCCGCTGGAGTTCACATCAGGGATTCCTATTTTTCGATCAAAATTTTATGATTTGAATTGTTTAATATTTTTAAAAAATGTTTATTTAAAATTTTTTATTTATAATTTCTCATGGGGACCCTTAAAAAACATGTTTTAGACACATTTGATATTCAGATCATGAAAAAAAATTGGTTGAAAAATTGGAGAATTGTAGGAGTACCTGATGGGAATCCCATCAGGTATACGTGATTCTAACCATGCATTCATTCATATTTCTCTCTAACAAATATGTAACAACTTTATTTTTTTGCAGCCAAAGTCAGTATTATTAATTGTAATTAGTGAAATTTGAACCCTAATTAAATGTATAGGAGTACATGATTTCTACGTACTCCACTTGCGATTTGTAAAACATGTTGATATAACACTATTTTGTTGGCTATTTGAAAAGATTGTCTTATTCAACTTATTAGTGGAAAAATTAATTGTGTCACATTTGCATGTTATGCAAGAGATTGTGTATATTGTCGTGGAAATTATTGTGTTAATAGCTTTGCTCCTGTTGAGTATAACCTTTTGAGGCCAGCTTTGAGAGTCTTTCCTGGAAAATAAAAACGAAAAAATTAAAACAAAAAGCTTTCTGAGAGGGTCAAGTATTTCTTCTGATCTGAGTTTTTCAAAAGATTTTAGCAATCCAGTTGCTAAAACCTTTTGAAAAGAAAAAACTCTTTTTTTTTTAACAGAAAAAAGAATTTATTAATCTTGAAAATGATACAAAATTAAAACGGACTGCTTTGGATTAAAACTGGGTTTTCGTTTATTGGGGTGGTAATTTGCACTTTCAGATCTGTAATAATCCACTACTCCAATAAACTATTAATCCAAAGCACATTGGTTTTTTGATCATTGGTTTATTCCGGATAATCCAAAAAATGATTTATTTTTTAGTATATATATATTTTTGGCACCGTTAGGTTGTCTCGCTTTCGCTTTGAACCTCTGATGGTGAAATAAATCTAATCATGTAGTATATTTTACACTTTTAATAAAATAACATTTGTCGCGGATTATCAAACACACATTTACAAGAAGAAACCAAATAAGGATAGAAAGAAACGACACACAGTTTTTTAAAAAAGTACTTTCCAATCGTGTATAGTTAACCACATTCATCGCTACTATTTTCTTTTACTTTTTTGTATCCAAAGACGAAAGAGTACAGATGATAAAAGATAGATATCATGAATTTCCATGATAGGGTTTACATTATCACTTAAAGCAATATCTTTATTTAATTCCAAAATGATCATCGAAATGATGGTCCTGGTTTTGTTGAAGATTTGGAAACAGGAAAGTTAAGAATTTACCAAGGAACTCCTCTGTCTCTCCTTTCAGCTATGGGTGTGTATGTTGGGGTTTTCTCATCGAGCCCTTCTACATGCACAGATGGTGCACATCAGGGGTTCTTTGCTGGGTTGTGTCCTTATTTAGGTATGTAGTAAATCCATGGGGACTATTAGGATCGAATCACATACACACAATTTATATACGAAAGATAAAACAAGAAAAAACCAATACGAGAAGTTACGCTTGGTTAAAAGCAAACCCGCGTGACGGGGACCCCAAAAGAATACCGTTTTTGATGATCTGGATCTAGGATTTTACAATAGGAAGTATTTATATGTGGCTGCTACTCCTATTCCAACTCTAACTCAACATTATAGCCTGAATACCTATAATGCCCTTATAACACCGTTCACAGACAATTTAAGCCACTCGCAGATACGATACGCGGAAAACCCCAGGACGATACCCATACATTCGCCCGGTTCGCATTTGCCCCCAGATCGCATACGCGAACTCCCTCGTGACGACACGGATCCTCCAACATGCCTCCCAAATTTGGTTTCATATCGATCCCGTGAACTTTTCAAATGCCTTCTCATACACAAATTATATGAGCTATAAGTTCCAACAGACGGAGACATATTACCAAGCATGATTAGTGCATTTGAATGTCTCGGGGGCCACATTTGGATCTCACAAGAAACGATCCGAGCTGTTAGATCATCTTAGAATAATTTTCCGAGGATCGTTTTTGAATGAAATGGGGGATTTTTGGATGAACCACTTACACAAGTCCGATGGAATTGATTTCTCGCGGGGATCGTTTTTGAATGAAATGGGGGGTTTTTGAATGAACTACTTACACAAGTCCGATGGAGTTGATTTCTCGCGGGGCCCCTCGAAAAATTATTCTAAGATAATCTAACGGCTCGGATCGTTCGTGTGGAACCCAAACATGGATCCCCGAGACCCATCTGTGCACAATCTGTGCACTGTTGGTCTGTACCAATAGAAGGGTTCTTTAGGTATGTGTGAGATGCGAATTTTCGTTTCAAGAGATAGGGTAAGGGTAATGATTGCTTTTGGAATTTGAATGCAAAGGAGTGGGCTACAAGTGAGGCGTTCAAATTCAACAGGAACAATTGTAGCCTTGTAGGGATGGTCTTCACTCTTCAGGTGTGGCAGGAGTGTATTGAATCTGGTATGTTCTGGTTTCATTGTACCAATTTCCCTTACTTCTTTCTTCTTATTTCAACTTTTCGCTAGAATTTCTTTTTTGCCTTGACCTTACACATATGCTGGTCTTGGCCTTCTTTACCCTCGGTGTACCCTTTGTCAAGTTTTTTTATAAAATTTTGTTGCCGATCAAAAAAGAAAGATCATCGAAATGATAAACCAACAAAATGCATGAGATCAAGAGGGGAGGTAACATAAGTTATTTATTTATTTTTTCAATGCAAAATATCTCGGGCCAATTGCTCAAGTCTTGGACTAATCTCTAAAACTCTAGCCACAACTGTTTCACAAGCTTACGTATGAGAGTAAGGTGGAGGTTTTAAAAGATAATAAAACACTAACACTCAAGCCGGGACCACTCAAGGCTAGAGGTCCCCTTCTATTTGGCTGTATTTGATTCATGTTACACTGAGTTGATTTTTTGACTTTTTGGACTATTTTAGTTGATGCATGTTAGAACAACAACATCAGTCTAGCTATATGTGATTTGTAGCTATTTTAGCTATGCAAATCAAGAAGATGGGCCTGCAGCAGTCTCTCTGCTCGCCTACGTATAACTGCTCCAGCTAAAGTGCTTAGGTAAGAGCAAGCCCAACAGCTTAGCTAAATGAGAAAATTAGCTATTTTAAGCTAACCAAATGTGAGAATGTCTGCTCCAGCAGATTAGGTAAATAGTTAGCTATCCATCCCTCATGTACAGTACTTAGCTATATACAACCAAGTACTGTTCACCAGGAACCATTTTTTATTGTTTCTCTCTCTTCCCACCTTCTCTCCCTCCTTCCAACATCCAGCGATCAGAAGCAGTGATCGACGGCGACGATGAGCAGCAGCAGCAGCGATCGACGGCGACGACGAACAGCAGCAGCGGTGACGACGGGGTTTTGACGCTTGAGACGATCGACGACGAACAGCTTGAGACGCTTGAGACGACATCAACAGCGGTTTGAGACCTTAATTTCGACCAGCAACGACGGCGGGGTTTTGACGCTTGAGATGATCGACGGCGACGACGAACAGTGGGTTGTTTGTGACGATCGACGGGAATAGGGGCTGTTTGTGCTCACGCTTTTCCGTTGAACCAGGGGCTGTCTCTGCTCCGGCGATTTCCGAGCTCATCAGCAGCAGCACTGACCTCATCAGCACAGAAAATTGAGCGGTTTTTTTTAATTATTTTAAAAGGAAAAAATAATTTTTTAATTGAGGTTGGGTAAAATAGATTGTATTGTTGAAGGGTTGAAAGTGATGTGAGGTAAATATGCACTGTTCACCAGTTCTTTTGGCAAAAATTTTGCCCAAGCTGTTGGGCTTGCTCTAAGTTTGGCAAAGAACTGTTCACCAGGAATCCATTAGTTTAATATTTTCTCCCCTAGTGTTTTGAGCTTGAGAGGGTATCCCACTAACAAAAAAATGGTTTTTTTCAAAAATCGAGATAGGTTATTTTTTCACAACATATCACATAAAAAATCGTGAAAAACCAATTTTTTCAAAAAAATCACCTTAGTGAAACACCCCCTGAGTATACGTGTAAGTTGCTGACAAAATCTTAAATGGAAAGAAGAAGAAAACAAAAAAGGGAAAAGAATATTTTAATAGAGGATAGGTAAAATAGATGATATTGTTGGAGTGTTGAAAGAGATTGATAGCTAAAATACACTGTTTGCTAGGACTATTTTGTTTGTTTGGGCCTATTTTGTTTGGTTGTTAAGATAATTAAGTTCTATTGACGAAACCATGAATGACTGACCGTTTCAAAATTAAGAGAGAAAGAAAGGGATTGGTGAAAGCCAGAAATTCTTGGGAGACCTTTCAAGCAAACTCATCAATCCGAAAGAGACCACTTTTTTTTTTTGTTTTTTTTGGGTATCAATTCCACTCCATACAAAAGCATGGGGAATGGATGTTTCAAAGGGATATTTGCTTTCTGGCAGTCATGGACACGTATTTTTTCCTTTGATAAAGACTTCAGAGTTAGCCTGTTCAAGGAAATTTTCAACTACAACTTGGAACACCATCATAGTATGTGTGCTTGACCAATGAGGCCAAACGCAACTTGTTCCACAAACTGACTTAAGTTGATTTTTTAAGTCGATTTTTTGTCAAAAAATGACTTGAGACAAGTCAGACTAAAAATAAGCCCGTTACTAGAACAACCCTTCAAAATACGTGCATTTTCAAACTCCAAGTAAATAAATTTTTTAATATAATTTTTTGACACCAAATTAAAGCACTTTAATTTGTTGCTAAATCTTTTTTAAAAAGATCTTTGAAAATACATTTCTTATGTCAAAGAAAATACAAACTCCTCAAATGGGATCTGGGGAGGACAGCACGCCCCTACTTCCGAATGGGACATTTAGAAAGGGACATAGAGAATATAAAAATACAGATCAATCGAAAGATACCCAATACTAATAAATTGATTGCAAATCTTGGGGCCATCGGAGGGTTCGCTTGGTCTTTAATTTCAAAAACCCGAAATTTGTCAATGTACCTATTAGTTGACCCAGACATCCGTTTTTCAAAGAGAAAAAAAAAAAAACTAACTAACAAACGGATACAAGAACCAACTGGGGCTAGCCAGTGCCAGCTCATTTGTTTTGCAAGCCTAAACTTAAATCATTAGATAAGGCCCTCCATGGTTTTGCACATATTATAAATTTTTTGAATACATAACATCGTAAAAAATCATTACAAAATGTTTATCATTGTACAAATTTAAACATATAGTCATCTAAAAATAAATAACCATTACAATACATAGGAGGCCTACATTTTTTAGGGTCCATATTTTTTATATTTTTTGGAGGGGCCGAAGTGTGAGTTCATTGGCTCTTGCTATGAGCCAGCCCTGGAGCTAGCTTAGTCGGCCAAGACTACTGCGTGTTGGTGTTATTCCTTTGTATTTGTTGCGTCGTTTCTCCCCTTAATGAGGCTATTAGTTGTATTAGGCTTATAGTAATTGTGGATTTTGCTTCCACTTTATTGGGTTATTTCTTCCCTTAATGGGGATATTAGTTGTGTTGGGTTCATAGTGATTGTGAAGGTTTTTTTTTTCCTTTTTAGTTTGATGTAATTCATATTTGTATTTTGCTACCTTTAAAAAAAGAAAGAAAAACTCACACAAGCAGAATAGTAATACCTACAAAGCAAAAACTATATTGAAATATGTGAAAAATATATTGAAATATGTGAAAATATATTGAAAAATGTAAAATGTGCATTAGAGTGAGTGTTTTTTTTATTTGTTTGTGTGATTATTGTGTGCCCATTAAGCACACGTTAACAAGACTCATACAAAAATACCCGGATTGATTCTTCCTTTGGCCAAAAAGAAGATTATGATTTTTTGGTTTTTTTGTTTTGTCTTTATTCAAAACAAAATTTGCATTTGTTAGTTTCGCGTCGAGATTTTGTGATTTTTAGATTCCTCTCAGCGAGATGAATTTAACAAGTATAAATTTATAGTCAAACTAAATATTTTTTTCAATAAAGTTGAAATACTTTCGGACACAATTACAAAGATGTCTATTTCAGATGTGTACGTGGGTTGATGTCATTTTCAACCTGTCCAAGCCACAGAAAGCACCAATAGATGAGCATGTTGTTGAAGTTATCTTCTAGACAAAAGTTCCACATTGTTTATACTTTTCGAAAATTCGAATAAAGAAAAAGCCAGAATTAATAGTATTTCATTATTGTTGCGACTAATAATTCTTGAGTTGACAACAAGCTAAGCCAAGCCGAGAATAAATTACACTTGCTTAATTTCCAGGGGAGGAATTAGGTTGACATTTTTAGGCGGACATTTAGGTCAACTTACCTGTTCCTCTATTAAATTCTAAATTCTGAAATAACGACCGAGTAAATATTCGATGGTCGCAAATTTTTTTTTATATTAACAACGAGAGTTGGTTTTGCGAAACTCGGGAAAGTTACTCTCTAATTATCATGCTCAGACTCAACCAACTACTCCCTCCGTCATTTTTTAAGTGTTTAGTTTTTCATTTAGGGTTATTTCTAAATAAGTGTGTGATTTGAAAAGTTATTGAATAAAAGTTTGTACAATTATTATTTTGTCATTTTGAAAAATTAGTGGATAAATAGTTAATGAGTAAAAGTGAAGGATAATTTTGAAAATTAGAGGTATAATTAAGTTGATGTGAAAAGTGTAAAGTTGATGTGAAAAGTGTAATGATAATGTTTGTTTAATAAGTTGAATTTACGAAATAACAAATTTAAAACGGGACGGAGAGAGTATATTAATCAGTCCACCTTTGTTGCATCGTTCAAGAGAATCTAACCGTTAAAACCTCATCTCGGATTTTTCTATATATGTGACACGAACATGTTTTCTTAGATACATGCACCTTGAAAAGTTCCTTAATTCTGTCGAAGCTGTATTCATTTTTTTTTGCCACAAGTTGCAACTAAATCTTGCGATGCACAGTAATTTCTTGTCGGTATAAAAAAAAAATTCTCTTATTTCTCTAATTTATTTGGAATATTATTGGAATCACAAAAGTTGGAAATGATTCAATAGGTTTTCTGGAAAGAGGGAAATAAACCTTATTTGGATATTGAATTTGTGGAGATATATAAAAAGAAAAGAAAGTTAAAGTATGGAGCATAAAAAGTTTCTTCTTACTATAATAGGCTTTTACGTTTTCTTTTCAATTTCTCACAACTTATGCTGGTTTCTCTTCATGAAAAGACATTTTTTGCAAAAATAAATAAAATTATTACTCTGCCTTTGACTGGATGAATCACAAAATTTTAAAAGCAATTCACCATATTAAAAAAAAATGGAAGATAAATAACATAGAATCAAATTTGTAGCTTTCTCGCCTTTAATAAACTGTTTTCAATAAGATTTATACTTGAGTTTCCTTATCAGTTTAAGCCAAGTTTCTTATTTTTAGCCCCCATTGCTAAAAGTTTTTTTTGCATAAAAGTGCTAAAACTTTGACTTCTCTTTAATTTAAGTTCTAAAAATCAAACCAAAAAAGGGAGGAATTAAAATATATAAAAAAACACATGGGTTGCCTTTTAGCAATGAGCCATTGCAGTGCTAAAAACGGGAAACTCGCTTATACGATGCACTCCATAAATTTTTTCCATCATTCTTTAGGTACTGACGATAGTGAGCCGATGGTGCACAGGTCTAAGTATGAGGCCTACTTTGAAGTCTCGCTCAAGTGATCCGAGCCATTGACAAATTTTAGAATAATTTTTCAAGTTGCTACTCAAAAAAGTCAAGACAATTAAATATTTCATCAAATATTTCATTTAGAATTACAATCCTGAATTCTGGATGAATACTTAGAGTTGTCCAATTGATTTGATTTTTTTATAAGGCAACTTAAAATTTATTTAAAATTGCTCACCAATTTGAAATGTTTGTGTGAAAATCCTGAAATGAGCCACACGTGCCGATTTATGAACAATGTACACCTTCATCGGCACCCCCATAAATCGTAATAACACTGAAAAGTTTTACTAAAAGATTTCAAATTTTAGTAGAGTAGTGATACTTTCTTTTTTCTTTTTGTTAATTCGGAATACTTGCGGAAAAACACTGAATTTGAGAGCCCAAAGGATTGTATTCTTTTGATATAACTGTTTATTTCACGATCGATAATTTAGATTTACAGATGCATTTCTACTTCTAAGAAATATATTAGTATTAGTGTAAAGAAGTAATAAAAATATACTTCCTCTGTCCCAATTTTAAAGTCCATTTTGGGAGTTCGTGTCACTTTTTAAAATGTTATATCTTACAATCTACAATGTTTTAAGTGATTTTGAATACTTTGTTTTTTAGATTAAATCAAGATCTATCAAATAAGATTCATATTCCATATAAAATGTATTACTGATTGAAAGATATAATCATTTTTTCATCCGATTATAATAGAACGAAGGACTATAAAATTGGGAATATCACAATCATCAATTTTATAATGACGATGGGATCGAGGGGACTAGCGACACCGCAGACGGCAGGCCTACACGGACCCCAACCAGAATACAATGTGACAATAGGTACTTTATTTGTGGGGCAGTACCTATAGTCAGTTTTTAGACATCTGAAAATTGATCCAAATACAGCAATCGTTTAGGGTTGGTTTCGGTGAGTTGGGAAAATTAATTTTTTTAGTTTTATCTTTATTTTAAAAAAATTATATTTGTTAATTTTTGGTCGATTTATTTTTTTGGATTATTTTTCGTTTTTATTCACAAAACTTTAAGTTTGACTAATAATTTTATATTTTTTAGATTCTTCTCATCGAGCCAAGTCAAAAAATCACAAAAAATCGACCGAAAACAAACAAATACAAAACAAATTGAATGAGAATAAAAACAAAAAACCAAAAACTTAATTTTTTGAATTCACGCAAACCAACCCATATAGTCTGTTTAATAGTACTACGTACAGGAAATTAAAGCTCAAAATGGTGGACCCTGTTAGGTCACCAGATCCCAAATAATCGAAAGGGGACTTTAATTCTTTTTTTTTTTAATGCAGCCGAATATATCACGAAATAGTATGAGATGCAATGAGACTCTCATGGGAAGCGGGACAAAATAAGAGAATAAAAAACAGATGATGATATGATAAATTGGATTTTGATTCTTCAAACAGTCTCATTTCTTTTTCGTGGTTGTGTTTTGGAAAAATTGACGGACTTTTTGTTTTGTCTTTATTTGATTTTTTTTCACATTTTAAAGTTTTGCATCAACTTTTTGTGTATTATTGGTTCGTCTTGGCGAGAAGAATAAAAAAAGTATAAAATTATGACCAAAGCTTAATTTTTTTTGAATAAAGACAAAAAAAAGTCAAAAGTTAGCTTTTTACACTTTTTTCGATCTTTTTCAAAAAATTGAAAGTCCTAGTCATAATCTTTTACCTTTTTGGATTCGTCTTGCAGAGATGAACCAATAATGCTTAAAAAATCGATGCAAAACTAACAAACGCAAAAAAAATCAAATAAAAACAAAACAAAAAATTAAGTTCACTTTTTTAGCCAAACTTACCCTAATAAGTAGTCAGCTGTCAGACCATGCTTTTCATATTTGGGAAAAGCAAAATTCTCATCTCTGTTCGTTAGGTTATTGTTAAGATTTTAAAAAGTGCATTTAAGCATGTAAAAAATTTATGAGAATGAAAAAAAATACTCCTTCCATCCCATATTTCTTATCCAGTTGTACTATTCACAACACCTAAATTTTTTTATATTTTTTAAATGTATAATGTTATATATATTCACTATGGATCTTGTTTGATAGCTCTCGATGAGTTTTATTAAACAAAGTTTTCAAAATTGTAAAAAATATTATAAATTGAAAGATATAAACAATTAAAAAATGGCACGCATACTCGTAAATGGATAACAAATTTGGGACGGGGGGAGTATATAAAAAAGTAAAAAGTTAATTATACCGTAATACTCCCTTCATCCCAATTTGTTTGCCCCTTTTGGGGAAGTGAGTTTTTAAAGGGTGTGAAAACTTTGTATTGACTTTTCTATTTTGCTCCTAAATCCAATCAATATTACTGTGACCAAATTTGTGAGGCTAATTTATTATATGAAAGTTAAAACGTATTCAATATGGATCTTGTTTGATAGATATCAATTAGTTTTATTATACAAAATTTTCAAAATCATAAAAACCGTTATAAAATAAAAGATAGAAAAGCCAATTAAGATGAGAAAAATACTTTTTAAGGGTAAAACTGGAAAGTAACCCTGTTTTGATGAATATTTTTAGAAGTGGAACAAATATTTTGGAACGTCCTAAAATGAAAAGAAAGACGAAGAAATTAGGACGGAAGGAGTATGTGTTTTTTTTTTTATCTTCTTGTTGACTTATTGTCAAGCTCGGTAGATAGTCAATAAAAGAATAACTGGAATTAATTTGAATGAGTCCTTTGTCCTTCGTTTGGTGTGGTCCAGACTCATAGATAATTACTCATTCACAACAACTTGTCCCCAGTAGAAATCCTTAGCCAAAAAAAAAAGAGAGAGGAAAATACTAGCATGTGTCAAGTACACACACGTTAAAGTTTAAAAAAATGTATTGAAATAGGTAAAAAAATGTATAAAAATATGTGAAAGTTTATTCAAAAGTGTAAAAGCAAAATGAGACTTTGTATTTTTTGTTTGTTTGTGTGCTTACTGTGTACCCATTGAGTACACGTTAGCAACTCCCGCCCCCTCCCAAAAAAAATAAAAAATAAAAAATACTAACATGTGCGATGTGCCCAGTTGAAAGTGTATTGAAATATATGAAAACAATATAAAAATAGATTTTAATATATTGAAAAGTGTAAAATGAGAATTGCAGTATATGTGTGTGTGTGTTAAACTTATTGGGTGACCAATAGACACACAATAATAAGACCAAAAAAAAGAGAGGATAAAAGTATGATCAAGGGACATCCATGAGAAAATGTTACAATACACACTTTTTATTTGAGTGTACTCTTAAAAGAACTTCTTTGGAGAAATAATGGGATGTGGACCCTATCTATTTATTGTCTCGACACCACAAATTACCCGAATTAAAAAAGACAACCCCTACTCCCTGGTCATGGACATAGAAATAGACCTTTGTTCGATTAATCAGTTTGCTATTTCTTAAAGACAAAAGGTAGTTTCTTGAACTTGCAAAGTAGCCAAATTAGATGGGTGTCATAGCTTTTCTTTTTTACCTATTAAATTTTTGGGCTTTTTTAGTTTTGTTTTTATTCAGTTTTTTTTTTTTTTCGAGTGTGGTATTTTTGCATTAAACTGTTGGAGATTATTGATTTGCGCTATACTTTTTCTCTTTAAATATGGATCTGAGATTGCCGCTTGGACATCAGATAGGACGGTGCTCTTTCAACACTGAAAACCTCTCCTTCTAACGAATAACACATTTCTTGTCGAGAAAACAACATTTCATTTTCCATGCTTTTATGTATCTATCATAGAATGCACAAATCGCATTGGGATTCCATATCATCACAAAACTTTAATTTTCCTCGACATCAAACAAAGAATATAAAGCCATGAATGGAATCAAGAGAAGAAACCCCATAGCCATCTCATAAAATAACAAGGTGAGTTTCCCATCAATTTTTGGTTTTTTTTTTTTTTGGTATTGTTGTTAGTCTTCTTTGGGATTTTGTTGGATTCATGTTTTATTTTTTGAATTAATCATTCAATATATCAACGAGAAGGTTTATAAAATAAAAAATCATGACCACAAAAACATAACAAATTCAATAAAGAGAAAAAAAATGCATTCATGTCTATATGAAGAGGGTCTTGCTAACGACTGCATCATTGCAATACAAAAAATATAGTTGGTGGGTCCCACTCCTTAGCATTTTCCATATAAGAACTTGACATATTTATGGTATTTTTTTTACCATCAGCACTTATACTTTTTTCTCTTCGTTTCAGCAAAACACCTTTTATACTAATGGTAAAGAAAATACTTTACACATGAAGAATGATAAAGGCATTAACTATTACAATAAACATGGACGTGACACTACCATATTAATGCATTATTGAGTACATGGATAAACTCATCTACTAAGAGAGTATAACATACACATTTAGCGTAATAGTTTGTATATTAGTTAGTGTCTCTAGCATTACTCATTTTTCATTCAGGATTCAAGATAAAATATTTCCTTATTTAGTAATAAAAAATAAAACTATCGTAACTTAAATAGATGCCCTCTGTCATAGACCGATTTTTTGGATTATTTTTCGTCTTTATTAAAAAAACTTTAAGTTTGGCTAATAATTTTATACTTGTTAGATTTCTTTCGTCAAGACAAGCCAAGAAACTACAAAAAATCGGCTGAAAACCAACAAATGCAAAAAAAAAAAAATTGAATAAGGACAAAACCAAAAAATTAATTTTTTCAATTCACCCAAACCAACCCTTAATTAGACTTATTTAGGTCTCCTCCGTTACTAGTCTTCGTCATTAGTCTTTGAGTTTCAAGTTACTTTTTTCGTCCATGTTTGTTGGTCTTTTTTATAGTTGTTTCACTTTTCAAATGTTAAAATCTCCAATTGATAATGATTTTCATAATTTATAGAACTTTGAATAATAGAACTAATTGAGATTTGTTAAAAAAAAAATTCATGTTGCATATATTTTTTTAAATCCGTATTTAAAAATATAATAAACTAAAAAGTGGGAAAAAAAAAACTCTTAGAAAGTACCACCGAACAAAGACGGAGGCGGTATCAGGATTTATTAGTCCTTTTCTGGAATCTATGTCATTTTTATTGCTTATATATCTTTTAATGTGTATATCAAAATATATACAATATGAATATTGTTTGATAAATCTCAATTAGTTCTATAAGATATATTTAAAATCATTTCAAACATCATAAACTGTGAGATATAAACAATTTAAGTGTCATGGACGTCGAAAATAAACTCTTATTATGGAACGGAAGTAGTATCAGTTTCAGAAATCTTGGCTATAGCTTTCGTAGAGAAGATTTCCAACATGTATTTCAATTCAATTCAACTCAAGGGTTGGTCGGTTGTCTTGAGATTTAGAGGATTGCTCATTTATAAGATCTAAGATTTATTAATTTTCATTGTCAGTTATTTTTTAGGCTACCACACTACAAATTCAACCGTGAAATGACGCTACAAAGTTTAGCAAGACTCAGGGGCGGGGCACTCCAAGCCCCAAGAAGCATCTTCTACAGCAGAGAACCCCCTAAAAAATAAAAATAAAAAATCGTAAGTTATATATAAATACGAAAAAGTTTCCAATATGGTAGCAGTTTAAAGCCTAGCGTGTTGGTCTGCTTAAAACTACTATATCCCATGTGACTGGAGAACGAATCCCATCCCAAGTGTCTGTTTTTATTTTTTTCAGCGAAAATATATATATATATATATATATATATATATATATATATATATATATATATATATATATATATATATATACACACACCCAAGATAACACATTCCATCCAAAGCTCAAAATGACAAAACCCATTCAAGTAGAAGCTTTGTTTGAATTGGATCGTGCTAATTATAAAACACCATAACTGGTTAACCAAGATTACATTTTGATTTTGAATTTTTTTTAATGTTATTCAAGCTAAAAATAACAAAACCCATAATCTCGATTTTGTTTTGTTCCCTTGCGTGTATGGGTTTTTTATTTTTATTTTTTATGACTTACTAGTATGAGGACAATTCCAAGCTTGAGGTTCAGTTAGGACAACTCAAACGTCAGAACCGGTCTTACACAAGACAAGTTACATTAAAAAAACAAATCTTATTGTCAATTCCAGAAAGGTGTGACAGCCCTTTGGGAAAGGACTATCGAAAGGTCTAGAGCCATTTGCGAATGTATCGACCATTCGATAGTTATCCTCCTTTGCGTCATTGATTCAGACATTATCAAGAGAAACACGGTGGTTGAATCATGATTTATAAATTTATTAATTGTTTATTAGTAAAAGATAGATCACAAATAGTAATAAAAAAAAATTAAACTTAGTTTATTATCTTTGTTAAGTAATTTTCCTTCAATAAAATCTTGTTAATATCTTAACAGTACCTCTCATAATCAAGAAATATTTAGATAGTGTTCTACTAACAAAAAATTGTTTTTTTCCAAAAACTCAGATAGGACATTCTACCAATATATCACATGAAAAACCGTGAAAAACCAATTTTTCCTAAAAACCACCTTAGTGGAACACCCCCTTAGTCTTTTGGTGCCATAGTACCGTGGCATGATCCTTCAACGTTGGCATCCAATGCAACAATGGAGTCAAGGGTGCCTAGTAGGGGTTGCCGCAAAAAAAAATCCTACTACTACATTAGAAAAATATACATATTATCAAATTATAAAACTCCGCCCCTCCACATATATAGTCTGTCCCCACTACGCAAAAATCTTTGCTCTGTCCCTGATACCATTTGTTTATGTATTTTAAAATCTCTATGTTTTTTTTCTAAGCCTATATGGGCATGTGTTATGTATATCCTTTTTTCCCCCTCAAATAGTAAGACTCCAAAAGGATACAAGTATTGAATTATATTAAACTATACATATTCACACGCAGATGATGGAGAGTTTCTAAAGAAAAAGTCCACAAATAATAGCCTCATTAAAAGGAGAAATAACTAGGGGCGGGCACAAGTAAGGACAAGGGGAGTCAACTGACTCCGTTAGACTTAAATTTTCTACTGTCGTGTATATATAATTTTGGGTATTTGGTAATTTTACCCCCATGTCTTATAGATTATTTTCTAATCTTTCCCGAATTAATAAAAAATAAATATTACTATGCCCAAATAATTTTTCCGGATCATCTCCAATCTTTTCCTTTTTTTGGTGGTCCCAGAATTTTTCAACTTTCTCTATGATGGGGTAGCCACACCCAATTATTTTTCTTTTTACACCCATTGCTTTTTAACTAGTCTCTCTCTCTCTTCCTCTTCCACTACAGTGGAGAGAGCATTTTCTGTCATGAAGGTTGTGAAGAATCAACTTCATAACTGAATAGGTGACCAGTGAATGCAAGATAGTTTAGTTGTGTACATTGAACGAAAGATTTTCGATATCATTTCAAATGAAACTATCATGAATTGATTTTAAAATATGAAAAATCGTCGAGGCGAGTTGTAAACGATATGATATGTTATAATTGACATACCATATATATATAATATATTTTGGTTAACTAATACTCCCTCCGTTCCACATTTGTTGTCCGTTTACGGATAAACGTGCCATTTTCAACTGCTTATATCTGTCAATCTATAATGTTTTTTACAATTTTAAAATTTTTGTTTAATAGTATTCATCGAGAACTATAAAACAAAGTCCATATTATATAAACATTATACATTTGAACATATAATTATTTTTTGAGGTCTAGTGAATAGTGCAATTGGATAACAAATATGGGATGGAGAGAGTAAGTATTAGATTTGATCTAATGTATTCTTGACCTCATTGATGCCAAATCTTGCGTTCGCCCCAGGAAATAACCCCAAAAATACAACGAGAGAATAACACCCATATTCAGGTAAAAAAATTTGAATTTTTGACCTCTTAATAAAATGTAGGAGTTTTGACGAACAAAGTTAGCCTCAATTGATTTGTGTTATGTTTATTCGTCGCGCTAGGGCTGTCAATCGCGATCAACATCAGCAATTTTCAATGCCCATTTTAATCTTCAGTGAAAATGTATTTAACTGATTAATAATTTATTGTTAATGGAAGGGTTAAGATTCTCTCAGGTTCTGTGCTAACCGTATTGTGTTGTTTAATTTAATCCGTATTTTTGGTAAGTTCTCGTGCGTAGATCATCGTTGAAAATGAAGCTGATGCTTTTTTTAAACTATAATAAGATCATGTGACTTCAATTATGGAACGAATTTACTTTTCAAATTTAGTACAAAAGGTTTAACAAATGTCAGAGCTTTTATAATAAACAAATGTTGCTATTTAGATTGGGTTTAGGAGCCTACTTTTTAATTTTTAATTTTTAATTTTCAATTTTTTAGCTTTTTTGTTTTTTGAATTATGATCAGAATGTGTTTTGAATTTGAAAAGAGTATTTAGGAGAAATGTGTAGAATGCATTTTACAAGTGAAGAATGTGAAAAGTAGCTCAATACCTCTTTTCTACTTCTCTTCTCTAAAGTGAAAAACCAATAGCTCATTTTCCAAAAATGCGTTTTGGGGGATAGCTCTCAAATATTCAAACATATGATAAGTAGAAATAGAAAATGCAAAAAATGAGTGGCCAACACCCTCTTAAATCCGAAAATGCTAAGGGAACCGAACAAAGAGGTATCGAAAATGTATTAATGTTATGTGAGGTCTACTTTTGAGTACCGCATGGATAATTTGAACGGTTTAATAAATTTTAAAATATATTTTTTGAGTTTTTCTTAAAAATTGAGATAAATTAAACATGCATAAGTGGTGATCCAATATTTCGATTGCTCATTTAGAATTTAAGATCTTGAATTCTAAAAGAAAATTTGAACTTTGGATCAACCACTTACTCATATCTAAAAACTATTTTAAAATTATTGAATTGTTCAAATTATTTTATGAGACCAAAAGTGGGCCCACATTCCTTTAGTACATCTTTGGTTTCCTTTGTTTCGGTACCCACAATCGGGTCCACTTAAATCTCGTGGCCAATAAGTTCACTTGGGAGTCATTTTGGCTGGAAAAATACTATTCCCTCCGTCTTAATTTTATAATCTCTTTTTTTATTTTAACAGGATAAAAAAATGATTATATTTTTCAATTGGTAATACATTTTATATGCAATATGAATCTTGTTTGATAGATCTTGATTTAATCTAATAAACAAAGTGTTCAAAATCACCTAAAATATTGTAGATTATAAAATATAACACTTTGAAAAGTGGCACAAACTCCTAAAATGGACTACAAAATTGGGTCGGAGAAAGTATTATTTGGTTTGGTTTTTGTAATAGAACTAGTACATGCGGTGCCCGTGCTAGAAGGCATGACTTGAGCAATCAATACACGTGTCCGTGTTCATTTTTTATGGTTCTTCGAATTTCAGAGAGGGTGAAGGAGAAAAGGTAGTGAGAGACAAAGAAATTTGAATTTCGAAAATAGGAGAGAGAGGGAGTATTGTTTGAATTTTTGGGTGTGATGGGCAGGGGGAGGAAAAGGGGAGAGGGAAAGGGAGAGGGAGAGAAATGACTTGGTAGGGAGAGATAAAATGTAATACGATGACTGAGACAAAAAAATATGTCTGGGACAAAAACCGTTTTCCGTTATAGTATAGATTTAAGTTCATTAATGTTATCTTTTGTTGTTAAAAATTGGAAATTGATATTAGCAATTCCTTTTAAAATGTCATTAATAAATTAGAGAGTGTCAATATCAATTCTTATAATCGGAAAAGTTAACCTTTTTGTACTATCAAACATAACCTTCGGTTCTAATTTGTCATCAACATTGAATTTGTTAAATCTCGCACCAAATAATCAGTTGACTTTAATTTATTGTTCGGCATTTTCGGATGGAAAAGAAGGGTCTTTCTAAGATAATAGGCATATAATGAGTCAATGACAAACAAATTCGGATATCAATATATATATATATATATATGTATATATATATATATGCATGGATGGAGTCAGAGGGGGGACAGTAGGGACGGTCGCCTCTGCAAGGAAAACAAAAAAACTCTAGTATTATATAGAAAAAACTAATTTTCTGATGAATTATATAAGCTCGTCCTTGCAAAGTATTTTGGATAAAACATTCGCCCTTGAATAGTGAAATTTTTGGTTTCGTCCCACTATATATATATATATATATATATATATAAAATATAAATGCGCTTTCTACCCATTAGCCGCCACCCTATGGGTTGAGGTTAGCATTTTCTTTTAAAAAAACACTAGTCTGAAGTTAAGATTGTGACAAATATTACCAAATGAGTTGGGCAAAATTACCTATGACCGTATTTAGTTGCCCACTTTCACTTTCCAATACCCCTTGAAATATTGTACATCTATCCCAAATTGTTGGTCATGTTGGATTTCGATGAAAATGTTAAATTATTCATATCTTTCAATCTATAACATATTTTATTTGTAATATGGATCTAATTGGATAGATATCAATTAGTTCTATCATACAAAGGTTTTAAAATCTTTAAAAATATTATAGATTAAAATATAGGAACAGTTCAAAATTGCATCAAAACTTCAATATGACAAACAATTTAGGACAGAGAGAGTACATTTATTTTAATCCAAATCTCTAAAAATATACAATATGAATTTTATTGATAAATTTCAATTAGTTTTTAAAAAATATTATAAATTGAAAGATATAAAAAAAATTAAAACATGAAAAGAATGCTGAAAATAAGAGTCTTGCGAAGGTGAGACACACCGTATCCTTTACTCACGTGAAAACAAAAACAAATAAAGATGGATAACTTCTAGGAAAGTGTGCGGGTGCAGACCAGTGGGGTCGTACATAAGACTATGACAAATATTTAGGAAATTAGAAGGAAATTGAGATCCATCGAGAATGACATCGCTTTGACTATGAGAAAAATTTAGGTGTCGAGAGGCTATAGCGTGTGCCCCTCGGTACATTTGAGGTCCCTTTTGGCTAAATAAGTAAAGTAATTTTTTACTATTCCTTTTTTTTTTTGTCTTTATTCATTTTTTTATTTTTTTTAGTTTTGCGTCAAACTTTTGCGACCTATTGATCCGTCTCGTCGAGAGGAATCAGAAAAGTAAAAAATTTTGACCGAAACTTTTAAATTTTTTCAAAAATACAGAATAAGTCCAAAACTTTTTACTATTCTGTATTTTTGAAAAAATTTAAAAGTTTCGGTCAAATTTTTTACTTTTTCCGATTCCCTCTTTACAGATCGATCAATGCGCAGCAAAGCTGACGAAACTAAAAAAAAAATGAATAAAGACAAAAAAAAAAGGAATAGTAAAAAGTTGTTCTACTACTTAGGCCAAACTTAGCCTGAATCGTCCAATAGTGTATTTATATGTCCAGAATTAGAGAGAGAAACATGAGAGAGGAAGATGATAGAAAGTGGTGAGAGGGTATTTTAATCTGGACTATCAAACATATTTTTGAACGGTTTAGATTTGCCAAACGGACACCAAGTCAATTCCTATCGTTTGGCACCTGAAAATTTATCTAGTGAAAAATTCTACCATCATCTATTTCCTTTTTTGTTCTCGGTATTAAAATAAAATGTGTACACAATGTATAAAAATATGTAAAAGTGTATAGAAAGTTAAAAATGTGCACTGAATTATGTGTGTTTTTGTATTGTTATTATCTTAATATCAATTCAGTAGACTGTCAATAGAAAGACTATTTTATTATTTAAAAATGGGTTTTGCTAATAATAGTACACTGGCCAATAAATAATGCACGCCAAATACCACAAACAACAATGCTATACCCACTTCTCTTTATGCACTCATATTCATAAGCGTGTGGAGCTGTAAGTGTGAGCGTGAAAATGGATACTACGTAAGTAGGGATGGGCTTTGGGTTGGGACAATACGCGTCAAAAATCTCAACTTTAGCCTTACCAGAAATTATTCGTGTTGACCCGAACATCACACGAATGACACGATTACACAATACTTGTGTCATTTTCTTGTCGGGTTCAAGTTGTGTCAAGTTGACACAACTTGAATTGACGCGTCCAGAACAGGTTAACCATGTCATTTTCGGAATGGATTCAAGAAACGTGTAATAGATGAATAGGTTAGCCATGTTATTTCCTGGTTATGTGGGTTGAACACAAACCCAACTTGTTTAGCAATCATGTTCTTAGGTTGCATCATATACGTATTTCGTGTTAGAAATAGTCAAATCTAACCTGATAACTTCGTGTCGTGTTAGAGTAGTGTCATTGTGTCGTGTCATAAATTCTCACCCCTACGCGAAAGTAGATAGTGGTGGAGCTAGTAATTCTATTTTAGGGGGTGTTCTATTAAGGGTGGTTTTTTTTACTTTTCACGACTTTTTATGTGATGTACCCTCAATTGGCTCCGCCTCTGTAAGTGGGTGTGGTTGCATTTTTTGTACCAAAAAAAATTAGAGGTGCAATATACTTTTCACAAATATCAATGTCATTTTATAAAATACTTGCACGCCTTAACCTAAATGTTGATGCATTTTATGCATAGTACGAAGTAATCACGAGGTTGTAATTAGTATTTTCCTAAAATGGATTGATCAAGGCATTTCCATTGTGTTAGCATTCAGCAATGCCACATTCATTGGAAAGGATTATAGTATTCTGGAGCCCTGTCACGCAGTATTCTGGAATCGTAACAGTTTTCTAGACTGTTTATTCTAGAACACATTTGTATGCTTTTTGAAATTTCTAAATCGATGCGATGAATAATACTAATAACAATAGACTACTTAAAACTAAACGATGAAGAACAAGGCACAAGATTTACGTGAAAAAACCCCGAAAAGGGTAAAAAACCACGGGAAGGAATCATGCACTAAATAAATGTGTGATTACAAGTAAACTTACTCGACGACCGTGTATCCTCACCACGAATCCTAAGCCCTACTTGCCGAATCCACGTACATCACACCCTTGCATGATTGCCATGTCTTGAATCCTCAAGCCTTCCAACTATTTTGCCTTTCGAACTCCACGAAAGGACTTTGATAGAGAACCTTTGATTTGAATACGAATGATGGAACCCTTTGAAGATAATCTTGATCGCACGGTAATGGCAAAACTTCACGAATCTTCAAAGTACATAAACCCTAACACTCTTGGCTGTTATTTTGAAGAGAGAGACGCAGAGGGTCGAAAGAATGGCTGCTAAAGTAATTAGAAAAAACCTAATCGCTGAGATTTTATAGTTCTTGACCGGGCATTTTTGCGTTTTGTTTTGCTTCGAAGAAAAATCCAAAGAAAACAAAACGTAATGTTTTGTGATAAAAGACCATAAAATGCTCGAGCAAAATGTGTAGCATCTAACACTTTCCATGTGCATTTTTTGCCGACTGCTATGCTCGAGCAAAATGTCCAGCAAACTCCATCAGAATGTTGTGCTAGTAGAAATCCTTGAAATACTTGAGCAAAACATGTAGCACCAAACCTTGTCTTCAAAATGACCAATCCGTCTTGACTAAACAACTACCGCACTCGAACAAAAATACATATTGAGATGATTCATTGTCCACACCTAAAAAACGCGACAATTTCTAAAAATAAATCTGAAGATTACAAATCTTGGCCAAAAATACGATACACCTGAAATGTATGTTTGAGATATGAACTGCTAAAAAAGGAAAGTTCGCCTATGGGAACTTACACTTTTGTTGCACATTAATGGGAAAATGCTCATCTTGTTTTCACCACAAATTGTTGGGTTTCAGTACCAAATGTGTTAATTCAACATCAGTATTCGATGTTGTTTGAAAATGTAACGATCTAGATTTTTTTTTCAGAATAAAACTTGAAAATACACTTTTTTTGTTTTTGTTTTTTAATACAATTTCAGGCGCCATTTTTCTCGAAAAACAATTCACGTCTAAGCCTCAATAGGATTTTTTCAGAATAAAACTTGAAACTACATATAGAATTCACTTCTAAGCTTCAATAACTACGAAAGTAAATGATGGTTCTACTACCTCAAAATAAGTACTAAAATAATTCCTTGAAAATGTCTTTAAACCAAATTATGTTTAAAATTTAGCTCCGAATTAGACTTCACTAATCTGGCTCAAGAACTAAAAAATAAAAATAATTGAGAAGTATACGACACAAGTTCATATAGGGATTGATACTATCAAAATGACAATCCATTTTAAAGTGTCATTAACAAATTGGAGAGTATCAATTCTCAAAATTGGAAAAGTTAACCTTTGTAGCATCAGATAAAACCTTGTCATCAATAATGATTTTGTGAATAAGGGCTCCTTTGGCGAAAAAGTGTAGAAGTGGTATTTTTGTTTTTTCGTTTTGCCTTCATTCAATTTTTTTTTTTGCATTTGTTAGTTTCACGTCAAATTTTCGTGGTTTATGGATTCGTCTTGACGAAATCCAACGAGTATAAAATTATAATTATGGTCAAAACTAATATTTTTTTGAATAAAGCCGAAAATAAACCTGTTTATTTGTTTATTTTTGGCTTTATTTAAAAAAATAGTTTCGGCCATAATTTTATACTCTTTGGATGTCGAGACAAATCCATAAACCACGAAATCTTGACGCGAAACCAACAAATGCAAAAACAATTTGATTCTTATTGTACAAAATCTTTAACAAAATTCATATCACACATATCATCTAGAATAGTTTTACAATTTCTGATTACATTTCAAATTTTTTTTCAAAAGTAAAAAATTAATAACCAAATTTAAATTTCAAAAGTAAAAAATTATTAACCAAATTTAAGTTTCAAAAGTAAAGACAAAAATAAACCACAAAAATTGGATTATTTTTTGTCTTTAGTGAACTTTTTAAAAATTTTAATCATTAGTTTTTTACTTTTTCGATTCCGCTAATAATCTAAAAAAACATTTAATAATATTAATTAATGTGCTTCTGTTCACAAAAAAAAAAAGGAAGGAAAAATCTCTAAGCAGTCCTCTATTCTAACCTTAAAATATTCAAATCTACTTCCACCAAACTGTATAGCGAAAACAGGGAAATTAATCAAGTTCTGTGAAAATTAGAGTTTACATATAATAAATTTGCCGCCTACTAAGGATGGTGTAGGAAGAGCTACTAAGCCACCATCAATACCGAAATGAATATTGTAATCAATATTGCCTTTAACCTCGTATCATGGGGAGTTACCGACCACACTGGATTAACTTCTGAAACATCCAGATTCAATGAATCCAGTGGAAACTCTTCGGTTACCTTGGAAAACTCTCCAAATTTTTCGGTTTCATTCACAATATTCTAATAGTTTCCACACAAACTATGCAAAACCAATCGGATATTCATGTTAGGCATCTTGACTAGTTTAGACCATCTCCAGCATACTCCTCAGAGCTCCGATGACCCATTTTGGCAACTCAAAACTGGAAAACGATCGCCCAACAGCCTCACCAAGCGAGTCGCCATTTCCATTGAAGCTACATGTGGCGAGGTATGGCAAGCAGTGTGCCAGCGTTGCTTTCTCTCTCCTCCCACGCCAGAAAAATGGCTATACCAGAATAATTGTGCTAAAATCGATTTGATACCAGAGGATTGTAGAACTCGTCGAGACAATGTCAACGATGTAAAATTTGTCAGTAGAGCTGTCCATCAGAGCCCGCACACGCCGGTCAACGGAAGCGCATGTGGGCGAGTCAGATGTACTCATAGCGCATGTGTTGCACGCGCCTGTGCAACCTCCATATGTTGACGTCTTTTCTTCTTTTTTTTTCCAAATGGCTAAACTAGTGGGTGATTAAAATGTTTGAGGCTAGCTATGTGCACTTTTTCTTGCCAAAATGGAGATGGAGATAGCTAAATTGATGAAGATGCTCTTGGGAGCTTTATTTTAAGGATTGCGCAAATATCCCATGATCCCAATATTTGACACATTTTTACTTCGTGAGAGATTCAAACTTGCGGATCACTTGAGGGTAAAATCTTTGATTGTTTGCCTCATGCTCATTTGAATATACCTTTCGTTTTATCCACACAAAATATATATTAGTTGCTACTTTCAAGGTTTTTTTTTAAATTTTTTTTGGGGGGGTCAAGAATATCGAAGTCAAAATTCCATTTGCAAATTTAAAATTCTTGAGATAACATCACCATCTCAATGACTTCGAAGTTTGTATATATCCATGTGGTATCCACATATTCCACACATTGACCACTACCCATCATAGGAATCGAACGAAAGGCGATTACAGTATTTAATCCCTCTACGGGAGTGTTTGGATAAGTACGTATTTCATTATGATTTATTCATTTTTTATTTCTAGGTGTATGGCTACTCTTCTGTGCTCATTATTAAGATTCCTTAGATTATGAATGAAGGAAACATGATAATGAAAACATAAATTGATTTGGGTCTCCTAACTTGCTCTCCCTGATGCTTTTCAGCTTTGATTTGGTGGCATGATTTTGTAGCAAAACGTCCCTGTAACTTCTCAATTCTTGAAGGTTCTTTTTTTTTTTTTTTTTTTTTTTTTTTGGGGGACGTTGTTTCAATGGTATTACGGCCTTGAATAGTAGCACATTAATGCGTATATTGCTAAAGTTTAGGTTTGTCCTCAATCATCCCTGTTTATACCCCCAATAATTGAGGATTAGATGAGTTTTGTTATTGTTGCTGTTGTGTCGAGGTGTTTGGCTACTCTCATCCATAATGTATTCTCGTATAATGCATGCATTTTTGGTTTTTGAGTTTAGAGAACAAAAGCTAAAAAGCACAGGGATATGAGCTTTTTAACTTATCATTTTACACTATTATCATTTTGGTTAATAAAACTACCAATAAATTAAATATAAATTTTAATATATTTTCCAAACACAACATTGTCATTCCCAATTTAATTATTTCTTTGTTTTCATAAGCGTGTTCGGAAGATACCCTATATATATATATATATATATATATATATATATATATATATATATATATATATATATATATATATATATATATATAGGGTATTCTAAGGGAGTCCTTAGTAGATCATTATCATATATGGATCACGATCTATTGAGGACTCCTCAAACAAAAAATTTCGTGTGGACTTGGCCATTTTTTGACTTTCCGGATCAAATTTTGACGATCCGAACCGCTCAATGTTTTTAAAATGCATTTTATATAGCGTTTTTAACAAAAACTGATCCGATCAAGCCCTTCTGGGTTTTTTTTTTTGAAGATTTTTCCCGTGGACCCTTAAAAATGCATTTTAAAAACATTGAGCGATTCGGATCGTCAAAATTTGATCCAGAAGGGTGAGGTCCGCAAACTGTTATCCTAAGGGAGTCCTTAGTAGATCATTATATATATATATATATATTATTCCTCCATACACCATATTTTGAGAATTTTGTCCTCTCAAATAGAGAATGGGTCGGAGCTTAATATTTCTTCAAAAATGAAAATATGGAGAAAAAAAATATGAACAAAATAAAGTATAAGTTGGAGGCGACATGAGATGGAGCAAATTGTATCTTTTCACATGGAGAAACATGATTGCACTATTAGACCCTCATCATGTCCCTTTCCTTCATCAAAGTGCACCATTAATTTCTATTAAGATATAATTAAAGAAGCAGCCAGATGTTGTAAAAGGAATTTGAAAGCTCCATTCGAAATATGTTTAACAAAAAGGGAAGTGGTTGATGATTTGGACTCTCTCTTTTTTGCTTTCTCTAAGCGATTTGAATTGACTTACCACAAGTTTCTTTGAGGTTACATAGTTTACAAAATGTCACTATTGTAGACACATGCACCAACCATAGATCCAACAACATTCAAATTAAATTTTTTTAACATGCGTGGATCCCGCTATTTTGTGATTTGATCTATGTTCATCACATCAAACATTTGATTAATTGGAGCATCTCTAGTCCTTACTCTTTTAAGTAACTATAAACCAAATTCTGAGTAAAATTCTTCTAAACTCACTCTAGTATTTGATTCAAACTCGTATATGATATACCATATTGAGTTTTACTCAAATTTGTTATCAAATAAAGGAGTAATTTTTCCCCAATTTTTTGAAAACTTAGTTTGCTCTTTGCAATTTACCACTATGCCATTAACAGAGCTTTTACTCAAATTTATGCTTATGTTTGTGTTTGTCTATTGTAGCACCTCACTTCACTTCTATTGTAGCACCTCACTTCACTTCATACCAAATGAAGCTTTTGCTCAAATTGTTATTCAAATTTGAGTAAAAGGGTATCTCTCTATTCTTTTTGCATCAACCATAGCTTATGTTATATTAATTACTTACTAAAACTCGACGAGATAATGGACAAACTGGCCTACCATTCGATATAAATATATGTGATGTCAACCACGCAATAAGATACCTGAATCAGTAAAAGTTGCCAAGAGGCATTATTGAGGTTGGAGTGGAATATGATTTCATGAGGGTCATCATCGATGAGTTGTTCTTTTCTAAAACCTTGCAAGGCCAAGTCACTATATTTCTGAATTATCTAAATGGTATTTTTTGTATTTTGACATCTTGAATATGCTAATATGATATGAACACACGTAATTTCTCTTAACAACATGAACTAAATGATATTTTGTTTGTCTTTTACAAATTTTCGTTAGATTCATGTTATATTTTTTAGAATAACTATTTGTCTCGACTAGAATAATAGTACATTAGTACATCTTTTAATGTTCACAGAAATATATGTTCTCCAAATGAAACATTTAAAAAGGGAAGAAGAGAATACATGAATAGTATTTTGAAGGTTCTCCTCTATATTTCCTCCCATCCTAGCTTTAAATATGGAGAATCAAGATCTCATACTCTTAAATAGAGGAGGCAAGGAGGGTTAATACTCTGATACTCTGAAATAGAGTATAAGGGCATGGGTTGGAGATGCTCAAACGATAGCTGATGACACGCTCGATTTTAGGATTTCACTTATTGGGACTTGAGAGTCGCAGAATATAATCGACTCAATAATTGTATTCTCCTCTTTTCATAATAATGCATTTATTTGTGGATATTCTTGTGCTCCCTTCAATATGTTCTAAATTTTGCTTTTTCCAATTCGTCATTTCTCACCAAGATAGTTAGTCCAACGGTTGTGCACTACTATTTTGAAATGTGAGGTCCTGGATTCGAACTAATGGAACATCATAATGACATTGTTTGTTTTGGATTTTGAGACCGATTTTTTCAATTATTACTCAATCATTATTCCGTTTCTCTCCAATTATTACACTTTTTTAATTATTATTATTCTCTCTCTCTCTCTATCTCTTTCTTTATTTCTCTCCAATCATTACCCCATTTTCAATCAATACCTTATTTCTCCCTCTAATTATTATCCAAAAACCAAAACTTAAAACTCGAACCGAACAAGATCATTAATCTGTTTTCATGGTAGGAAAAATAAAGATGTGGTCACTGCATATGGCAAAAAAACAGTTGCTATTCCTAGATAGTGGAATGAGTCCCATCGCAATATTCTTTGAAAAGAGTTTTGTGCTGTGCTGTGCTGATTAGGAATATAATGCATGGTTGTTGAATGCAATATACATGTACGGAGGGAGGAGTCTAATGACAAAGAAATTTAATGGATTGGGTTGCTTGGCATAGAAGAAAAAGACGATGAAAAGGAAATGGCTTAGGATACTTCCAAACAAAGCAAACACCACCAACCATATGAAAGAGACATTCACAGGGCCACATACACACCCCACCTTGTTGGACATCTTCTTGCTCCCTTTGTGGGCAATAATGCAAAGCTTTTTAGGTCTTTGTTCCTCTTAAATTTTTTGTTTTGGCATTTTTAGGGTTTTGTCTTTATTAAGAAAAATTTCAAATTTGTTAGTTTCATGTCAATTTGTTTGTGTTCGGTGATTCGTCTCGACGAAAGGATTTGAAAAAGTATAAAATTATGATCGAAAGTCAAATATTTTTTGAAGGCAAATTCTAAAATCAGCTTACTGGGCTGACATTAAGGTTTAAAACGTGTTTTTTTTTTCCTTCATCATTCCTAATCTATTACATGTTGAAATGTGTAAAAAGTGTATTAAAAAATGTGAAAATACTTTGAAATATGTAAAAAATGCGTAGCAATGTTTGTGTTTTTTGTCTTTATGTGTGCTTATTATTAGCTTATTGGGCTAACAATAGAAAAATCTTTTTTAAAAAAGACAAAAAATTGGGCTGAATGCAGAAAGTTTAACTCAAAACCAATGAATGAAAAAAAAAAAAACACACAAATAAAGACAAAATCGAAAGTGTTGTCATTAGTAGGGCTGAACAAAAAAACCGGTGAACCGTGAATCTGGTTCGGACCGAAACGATCCGTGTGTTTTAGATTTTAACTGTGGATTAATGGTCCGGACACGGATTGAAAAAATAGTAAACCGTGACTCGCGGTCCGGACACGGATTTTGATTTCGAAACCGTGGATTAACCGATCCGGACCGTGAGATTTTTATTATATATAATTTTTTAAAATATATATATCTATATACACACACATAATTTTACACAAACTTCTATTACACAGACTAGGGGGTAAACTGTGATCTCTTTCAAAACTTGGATGTGTATTTTTATTGATGAAGTGGAGTGTGAGTCCAGCGAGCGTATTACTACAATTAGTTCTGGGGCTGCTTTCTTTGATTCCTGTTGTTTGAGTTGATGTGTTAGTTTGAAATAGGAATTAGGCATAGCAATTCTTGTGTTTGTGAGCTTTGGTGTTCTTAGTATTTATAAATTTGAATAATGTAATTTTGAGATCTTTCTTGATTTATTTTTTGTAATAAATTGGTAGTAGTAATAATAATGTCTTTATATAGCGTGTAATCAGGCGGATAAAGCGGAGCAGATCAAGTGGCTTCATGGGATCCAGTTAGACTTCCGAAGCAGAGTAAGACTTTTAGTCGAATTCAGCGGGATTGTATTTAAAGCAGTAGCTTCGCCCGGATTAGGATTGGATCGTCTGCGTCCGTCCGTCAGGTGACCGTCTGGCCTTGTCATTAGGGGTTGTCCTTGTTTATTCACATGGGGGGACTAGAATAACTTGTGGTTCCACACGTTTCCACAACCGATAATAAAGGAGACGACTTTTAATAACTTCACGTAAGGAGAGGTTATTTAGTGCTCCCGGGCACCTCCATTCGATACTTTATGAGCATTTTGTGTGGTGAAAAAGGCCTTTGGAGTACCACGTGACGTACTCCATATCTAGTCAGTATTATCGCGTGTTCTCACCAAATTATATTACCGCGGCATTGTAATTGGATACCTTTTGCAGAGATGTGGACATTTCATCTAATCAATTTTTAGTGTATACAAGAATATTCAGGGTTCGTAAGACACCACCAACACTAGTCGCTAAGTGATGCTCCATATCTACCACAATCATATATTTATGTCAAATCAATATACTTAAAGAGTAATGATTTTCTCATCCCATTTTCTTATAAATGCATAGTACTCCTACATTTTTTTGTTGTCTTCCAGTGATAAAATGACTCACAAAAATTCGTTACAAGATGGAAAAAAAAAGTGCATTTATAAGAAAGTGGGCCTTGAAAATCATTTTTCTAAACTTTAATCCATGTAAATTATCACACGAGGCGATGCTTCCTGAATAAAATTTTCAACACAAACACTCAGCGGGAGAAAAAAAAATTGGGTGCAAATAGGCTATGGGTGACGTAGTGCCTCTTTGGCACATCCGAGTTGTCTAAAAATGAATCGGACGGCTCGGATTAAAACACACTTTTTAATTTTTTTTCTATTTTTTTTAAAATTTGGGTGGTACTTTCAATCCGGACTGTTGGTTGAACGCATTGTACGGCCCGGATGTGCCGAGAGGGGACAACCTCTTTCAGCTTTCTTTTTCTTTGAATTATTCAGGGGTGTTCCACTAACAAAAAACTTTTAAAAAAAATTGAGACATGTCATTTTCTCATAATATATCACATAAAAAACTATGAAAAATTAATTTATTAAAAAAAACTACTTTAGTGGAACACCCTTAATCAATCTTTCAACAAAGAATAAAAAAATTTTAAATTGTCTCTCTCGATAATGACGCTTTTTTTATTTATTTGGTGTGCGTAATAGCAGGGGTCCACGACTTACGAGTCGTAGTCACCATCCATTAACATCTTGGTATCCAACGGATCACAAAGGCAGAACCAGTCGGCAAAAGGCGAATCCTCCGATTCACCAAAATTATTTAAAAGCGCAATTAAGTAGTCTTGCTAACCTCCGCCCGGGAGGGAAAATAGTACATATATTGACAAACAAGTTTAAATATCAATACACATTTCATTGACATTTCATTTGTCCCAATTTTCTAGTCTGTTCTGAAAGTTTGTGTCACTTTTTAAAGTATTATATCTTATATAATCTATAATATTTTAGATAATTTTGAACACTTTGTTTGGTAGATTAAATCAAGATCTATCAAACAAGATCCATATTGCATATAAAATGTATTACCGATTAAAAGATATAATCGTTTTTTTATTCGGTTAGGATAGAACGAGAGACTATAAAATTGAAATGAAGTGAGTATTAATGTAACCTTTACGAATATCAATACATTTTTCTCCAGTATTGATACATTTTTTAACAAATTTTTTCTCTACCTTAAAAGCCGAGATTAACATTTTCCACGAGCAAAACAAAAGTAAAATGAAAAGAAATTTTATGCTTTGATGTGTGTTCCATTGACAAAGGGTAGTTTCCACTAGCCAAGGGATTTGATCATGGAACCAGATCCCCTGTTCCAAATTCTCCATATTCCTCTGTTGCACGGAGTTTGAGCCGTTAAATTGCATACTAATTTCTAAAATACAAAAACAAAATTTATCATCCAATAGCCCAAATTTCCTTCCAACAAAGGAACATGGGAGTTTTTGAAACAAGGGATTTAAAACCATTTGCTCCTACGCTGGAGGTATGAGTTCAATCCTAGAGAATAGGCCAACTAGTTAGACGGTGAAAGTAGCGTCCGGTGGTCGACGTCTCCCTAGTTGTTTCTCACCACTTTTCATGAGTGTTAATTACGTGTGATCACTCCAACCAGCCTTCTTCGTTTGGGTGTGGGATTATAAATATACATCCTATGTTGTAAAAAGAAAAAACAAAAGACTCCGTACGTACAATCAGGAGTGCCTCGTGATACGCCATTTCCCAAGGGGGTGGTTTCGAAATTATACCAAAAGTCAAGGGCCCCATTTAAAAACATCACTTTTAAGGTGGGTGGCAGTCACGTCAAGTTCTGTGCAAATTGTCCTTTCTTTCTCAACACTTTTTCTCTTTTCCCAACACCGCTCCCAAAAAAAAAAGTCTTGCCAACCTCCATAATAGCTACTCCTTTCGTCTCAATTTCTTGGCTCTTTTTGGAGAAACAGGTTTTTAAGAGGTGTGAAAAATTTGTATTGATTTTTCTATTTTACCCCTAAATCCATTCAAGATGGGAAAAATACTTTTTAAGGGTAAAATTGGAAAGTGACCCAATTTTGATGGATATTTTTAGAAGTGAGACAAATATTTTGGGACATCCCAAAATAGAAAGAAGGAACAAGAAATTGGGACGTATGGAGTATATAAGGAAAATTCACATGTTGTAGTTGAAAAAGTAGATTGAAATGTGTGAAAAATGCATATTAATGAAAAATTAGTTCAGACATTAATACATAAGATTTTTCTATTATCTGTCCATTGGGTTTATAATAAGAGCCCAAATTAGGATGATAATAAGATAATAAAAAAAAAAAAACATACTCCAATATACTTTTTTACATTTTCACATTTTTACACATTTTTATACATTTTTCACACATTCTTATACACTTTTAAAGCCTTATAATAAGTCCATTGGGTTGATTTTAGAATTTTCCTAATACATATTTCATAGATATTAATATGTTTTTGTCGGATATCTATGCACCTTATTATTACTCCCTCCGTCCCATTTTAAATGTTTCATACGTATATCCGTGTTATTTTCAAATATCTATATCTTTTATTGGTAAGGTTTTCAAAAAATTTAAAAATTTTGTCTAATAGAACTAATTAAGATCTATCAAATAAGATTCATATTGTATATAAAATACATTATAGAATGAAAACTATAATAGTTTTTTAAAAAAATACGTATAATCGTAAGAAACATTTAAATTGGGACGGAGGAAGTATTTCTTTTGATAATATGTACCTTATACTTATTAGTATCATTCATCATTTGGGGCTAGGTTAGCATTTTCTAAAAAATCAAATCAAATACTACTATAACAGAATATCCTTAGCTCAATTGAACTTGTGTCGATTGAAGTTTATTTCGGTCGGAGAAAAAGTGAGATAGACTACTATGAAGCCAGTTGTTTTCCACGGTTTTTTCGTTTTCGACGAAGTCCGAGAAGAGCCACTTTCTATTTTTACCACCAAAAATGCTATCGGTACACTAAAAATATAAGTGGCTCTTCCTTCGTCACATTATCTAATGTGTATTTTTTGTGTACCCATAGCATTACTCTTTTACCACCGCACAATGTGTACCCTTTTTTTTTTCCCAAACATTGAATACATATGTGGGTTTAGGAAATATTTTGGGTCACCACGTGGTGGTACCGGAACACTTATTCCGATCAATAAAAAGTTTTTAGACGACTCAGATTTCATATTTCTCTCTACTTTATTTCTTTTTAAAAATTGGACTGTCAAAAATATCTTGAACGCCCAAGATTGGTGCTCAGGCACGACTATTTGATGCCCGTCTGGCACCCAAAAATTGCTCGTGGTTAGAGTAAGGGTTTCTTTTTGGTTTGTATATATATATATATATATATATATATATATATATATATATTTTTTTGCATTTATAAGGGCGACTGAAAAACCAGCGACACTCACCCTATAATTATTCTTCCTACCCTCTTCGTTTGAAATGTTGTCCTGCAATAGTACTATGTAGTTTTGTCGTCATGTATAAGTTTTTTGCATGCCTTTTTGTTCAGATATACCACAGCGCAATTTTCAGCTCCTGTTCATCAACCTTAACTTTTATTTGTTGTTTAGTCAGCTTAAAATTTAAGAGGAGTTGATGATTAACAATCTAATATTCTGGGTACGTTTCACGTGAGGAATTGAAATGAAAAAAGATGGGAGTTAAAGAGAGCAATCATAGGACATATCCGAATCCAGCCATGGATAGGGTGTGTTCTATAACTGGCCTTTGGACTGGGAGTGTTCAATAACATCTTTCCAATGAGCTCGAGGCATATAATCTCACTCGTGAATCCGATTTGGGAAATTCTTCTTCTAATACATAGCTTAGTGATATCTTAGGCGATTAGTCACAGAAATTTCAGAAAAGTAGAAAATGATCGGAGAATAGGACGCATTTCACTCAATCGGCGCCTAAACAGGCTAAACCGGCTAACTAGAGGCATATATCCCACTCGTGAATCCAATTTGGGAAATTCTTCTTCATATACATAGCTTAGTGGTATCTCCATAGCCAAACACATGCTTCAGATTCTCAAACTATGTAGGATAGAGAATAGTGGCAGCCAAAATCCCCATGCCAAGACTAATTATCAGAATCAAGCAAACAAAGACATGTTCTTCTAATTATTTTAGTACTAGGGTTCGTCGCAAGGAGTTCGCAGATCTCGATCTCAAAGGAGATGAAGAGGTCAAAAAAGAGGAGGGTGGTGACTAACCAAGGGAGGCTATTGCTCGAAAATGGGCTATGTTACCTGGACACAGATGTGAGTATTGGTAGGTCTATATGAGACTCGGATTCAATTGGATCCAGATTTTTGGTTATAGATACACAGGGATACGTGACACAACTTTGTTTTCTCACTTTTTGGGTATATAAAGAAATGAAGAAAGATAACCCCAAATGATAAGTACATAACAAAATTTGTGAAGCTCTTTCTCCTCCGTATTTCTATGAAGAAAAGCTAAAAATGTAACAGCTGTGTCCAATTTGAAACAACCGTATCCATATTCCACACCGGTACCAGTATCGTGTCGGGCAAATGTGGAGTCCTAGGAAGAGTTTTTCAAGCAAATTGTGCAAAGATGAAAACATGGACAACAGAGATGCTTTGTATGGGTAGGGGAGTTTTTTGGATTCTGTTACTGAAGACTTTGAATAATCTTCTCCTTTACAGGTCATATGGTAAATTTCCACATTAGAACCATTAGGACTCTCCTATTTGTAATGAGATTTGTCTCCCTTCTTTCATGTGTTCACATGCCTTTTATCAGAGAGAAAGCACAAGATTCATATATTTAGATCTATTGTTTTTTTTTTTTTGGTACTTCGGAAATATATAAAAGAGCTAAGCAAGAGTATTAGGCTGCCTCATAAAAGCAGTTAAACGGTTCCAGAGCCAAAAGTTGCAAAGAGTTAACATAAGACAAAAGTAAGGCCTTAAAATCTAAGTACTGATGCATGTTGAGACTATGCCTTAGGAGGAATTCCCGAATGGCCAGAGGGGGAGTAGCAGACACCACAACCTCTTCCTCCTGTTCAGCTCCCATGCATGCTAAACAATCTGCACATTCATTAGGGCCTCGGTAGATATGAGAGAGTGTACTTCCCGTTCGGTTTAAAATATATCTCCCATCATTCAAGATATTACTCTGGGGATGATTGTTGTTTGCTCCATCATTAAATAATAGGACTGCCGTTTGTGAATCAGATTCAATGTGGATATTGGATAGGCCTTGCTCCAAGATGATAGTTAGGCCCCTATACATGCTCCAAATTTCTGTTTCCAAGCATGAACCCGCTACCATCTTCCCGTGATATCCTAGCACCCAAGCTCCTTGATCATTCCTAAACAGGCCTCCAAATCCTATTTTCCTGGTACTTTCATGCCAACATCCATCCGTATTAAGCTTGAGATTACCTGTTGCGGGGGAAACCAACGAATTAGTTTGAATTTAGTAGGGCCAGTAATAAGAGGAGATTTGAATGCTTTCACTATCTCGGTAGAGTAGGATTGTAGTACTTTGGAACTAACCACTGGATTAGATCTATTGAAATTGTTTGGCGAACTGATTCTTCCGAAAAATACGCTTCACTAAACTTTTCTCAACTTTCCCCAGGTTTTGAAGTAGTTTCAAGTCATATCAGTCCCCGAAAACAAAAACACACAATAGCACATTAAGGAAACAAGAACAATCAAATTTGTTAAGCAGACTCATCAAAATCACTAAAGCGATGAACAACTTCGGAGTGTGATTGTCACGCTAAAATGAACATGCATTTTCTTACAAATTTCACACAATAATGCTGTATTCAATCAACACGTTAACCGACTCCATGCTGCAAAATTCCGGGAAATGTGTACCCAAGTCAGCATTAAACTGGATATCTTGACCGTTGGGTTTAGAAGAGAATGCCTACACGATTACAGCAAAAGTGATTTCTTGATTCTAGCCAGATGTTCACGATGAACAAGGATCTCAAATCATGATACAATAAATCACATCATAAATTTATTCCTCAACATCGTTCCAAACTAACATTATGTATATAGAAGCTTCAAAAGCTTTTTAAGTAGACTTCCAACCCTCAACTAAGTGAGATTCGAAGCATGAGCAATTTACAAGATAAAATGAACCATACCTATTATTCTGCTCGATGAGTCACCAAAACGAAAAAATGTGGACTAAGCTGAATTTTCTCCCGATCGAGCTGAAACAACTTCATTATGATACACAAATAAATCTCCTCTTCAGTGGGTTAGAGTTGTTAGACGCAAAGAACTCGCAGAATAAAGCATCTAATAGACCGGCCTTATCCAGATAGTCAAAAGGACGCTCAATATTGTTGCTTGGCTGCATCTGTATCGTACACATAACCAGCAAGAAAAGCAGAGAAAAGACGTGCACCAATTGGGTTGCCAAGCTACAAGAAGTTGAATATTATGCCAAAGAGTTTCAAACCGAAAAGCTTGGAAGCAGTTGGAATCATTATTGCGAACTGAAGCAGATCCCTAGAAATCCTGTCACAACATAAAGGGTACCGTTGATAGCTGACGCGTAGAGGAGAAATGTTGCGATCATGATTATTTGTGCGATTGTCATCCATATTGTCCATGGAATTCTCTTTGACCTGAAATGACACAATCTTGTTTGTTATGAACTCAAATGAAAGAATTAGCCACATGTTTGGGTTTGGGATATAGAGAATTTTTTGGGAAATTTGGGATATTGTCCAACTGACACTGAAACAACATGCTGACAGCATTTGGATCATCGATTTGTAGAGGAACTTATGAAGAGAAAGGAAAAGACGATGGAAAACATGAAGTGAATACGAAAAATATATTTCTTGGTCTTGAATTTTCAAAAATGAAAGATCCCTCCAGAAACCCCTATGACAAAACACAACCTCCTATAAACTCAGGAAGCTAACTACAGGGCCAAGGTCAGCCATTATCTGCAGTTGAACTAGAAAATAGAGAAACATATTTCCATTATCATTCAGGACTGACAAGCTAAAATCAAGTGAAATCCTCCGACGTCAGGTATAATGGAAAGTAAACCAAGAATTTAGCACATTCTTAACCTCATCTATGAATGACCTGTTGTCTGCGGACACTTCAACAAAAAACTTAGTACCCACGTCGGACACTTAATTGACAGATAAGGATGTGGAATGCGAGCCTAGATTTCTAGGACACTTGCTATATAATCGTATCCAAAACTGTCCTTTTGAACATTTTGAAGGATAATTTCCACAGTTAGTAAACTGTCTTCTGAACTCTAAGCTACATAAAGAAGCATTTTATCCTGAAAAATACTAGAACAATAATGAGTTTAACCGAGTTTGCATCCCTTGAATTAAGGTGGAATTTACCCCTAGACATGCACAGCCACCCAACGTCCATAACAGAGTCCACGAAACATGGGAAATTATCAATCCAGAAATAACAGTATACGAAGTAGGAAAAGCAAAGAGCCATCATGATGCTTACCTAACAAAATGTTCAGAGTCGGAGACAGCACCAAGATGGCCCAGAAAATTGCAAAAGCTGAAGAGGCACAACAATTTAGTTGTATCATCCACACCATAGCAAAGTCCAATCAGTGCCAAATTATTGAGAACAGTAAGCTCCAGAACCTACCCCACAGAAGTATACCAACCATAGAAGCCAAAAATCAGCTTTAATGACTGCTTCATGAAACTTGAAATCCTCACCCCTTTTGGCCCTCCTTTTTTTTCTTCACAGCTCCCTCTCCCACAGCAAGAAGCATATCGACGTCCAAAGCATCTACACTATCATAAGAACTCACGAGATTGGTATCTGACAAAGATTCTACCAACAAAGGATCCATTTGCCTAGCTCATCTACTTCTGAAACCAAATCAACATAGAAACAAATGGTGGGCCACGCTTTTTGGAATATACAGGAGAGAGGGTCATTCTGATGGGAATTGCAATAGGAGACAGCAAAAGTACTACCATAACGGCAACAAATGTGTACAACATGGCATTATTTAGCGATAATAGGTCCTTTAATATCATGGTTGCGAGAACATAGATGGCAAGACACAGCACAGACATGCAGCTTGGGTGAAGAGAAAATGGACATGAACTGAAGAATCTTACCCAGAAGCCACAGTACAAGGCCGAATAAAACACATCCTAGCTAAACAAATAACTCAATCCTAAGAGTAAGGAATAGTAATAGTGTTGTAGTGGACTCTTTAACACCATATGGTTTATCTCAGCATATATTTCATATTTATCAAATACAAGAACAATTTATTTCAATATCACTTAAAAAACTACTTTCCTAATGAAGTCCAATGCGATCAGTTCGTTGCTTATGTAGCATTTCTCAGCTGATTTCAGTCTGCTAGTAGGCTACTTATTTGCTGCCGCATGGAAAACAGTTTCATTGCAACCACATTCATGCTCTGATGCGTGATGCCTCTGCTACAAGCTCCTCTGTTGTTGCTCTCAGTTTAGTCAAGGATAAACATCATTCATTTTTGCTTCTGGGGCAGTTAGGCAGTAGCTTGTTTTTGTATGGATATGTTGGTTGATCCCTTGTCAGCTGTTTATCCTCTTGGGTCTTAAGTCGTGTTCTATTTATCCTCTTGGGTCTTAAGTCGTATTCCATATGATTGTCATGCGAGTTGGGTGTTGACCTTGTTGGGATTTTCTTCTCGCATTGTGTTGTCATTGTGCTATAGCTTATAATCTTTGTATCCATTACAATTGACATATAAAATCTTTTTTTGCTGTTAAAAAAAAAAAATTCTTTTCCAACACTAATTGGTTTAGACAAAATTGGTTGCTTTGTTCTTATAATTTATTCCTTTTTTCCCTCCTTGTATAGTTGTATATGTGGGTTCTGTTTGTCTGAGATGGGTTTCGGTAATAAGTTTATTGATCGAACCATTGCAAAATTTGCAGATATCTCTCTTGAATCCGTTGTATCTACTTGGCTCTCGGATCACCTCATCTCATTTTGACACAAAAGTTCGAGCCCTTCCAAAAATAATACCAATGAAGCTAGCCATTTTATGGGCTTGGTATATATAGGACTGCTAATCTGGGATGCAGTTCTCCAAATTCTCTACTCAATTTATATGCCACTTGTTTAATAAGCAAAAAGATATATTATAAACTCAATAAGGGTACATCGGGAGAAACAAATGGAACAGTAACAACATGATAGCGATACATGAAGCGAGTTAGACCCAATCAAAAAGAAGACATCCAATGAAGAGGTACATGAAGATAAAGAAAATAAATGTGTTAAAAGGATTGAAAATACAGGAAATAAAATCCGAAAATGAACAACCTAATTAGAGATAGCTTCCAGAAGCAGCATATCATCAGCATGAGAACCAAATGGACTGGAAGCATTCGTATGAGCACAAACTCCAAAAGGCAAACAACATCCAAAAATTGAATCAGCTTGCGGCATCATCAGCATCAAACAGAGGACCAAGACTCCAAAGCTCATTAAGACAACCAGGTTTACGTCAAAGTCGCATTGTTGTACCATATCACAATCAGAATAGCCATAATAGTCATCAAGCCTAAGTGATCCACCATCTGAGTAGAACTTCAGCAAATTCGCTTTGATTTTTAGATACCATCCAAGCTCCTTATGAAGTCATCAGCAGTGTAACTCTTGATGTTATACTTCCCTAAAATCCACATAGCCATCCTTATTTTAACCAAATCAATAAGCTCCTCCTTCCATGACTTCTTGTTGAACACAACTTATTCCTTCCCAACCATCGGGTCCAAAGAACTCCATAAAAGCATGCTTGCCAACATAGTCTTTCCAGGTTTTTGAACCAATAAAAATTCCATTATTGCAGCAAGGCCATCAAGTGAGGACTAGCCCAGGTCAAGTTCCACCATTTAATCACTGCAGCCCAAATACTCCAAGTGAAATGACACGAGAAGAAGTCGTTTTTATTCGAGCAACTTATTCTAGTCAAGGTCATCGAGAGAGGCCCAAGTGTGTACAAAAAATAATGAATGGTGTTGGGTTAATCATGTCCAAAGAAGGTGCTATAGTTACATGTTCTTGTGCGATTGAGGAAGTTAGTCGATGTTCAGTTTAGCATTGAATAAAATAGGGACAAGTTTTTTTTATGCAAATGTGGTCAATAGAAGCACAGAGTTGGATTTGGCCATATTGCTACCATGAAACATAATGTCACGGAATTATACGATGCTTGCAACAGACGACGCAGTGGTTGTTGGAATGAGCGTGTATATGATTTCTCACCAAGGCTGCTTGACTCATGCGGACGTGTTTGACTCATGCGGTAGGGTACTCGGGCTAAATTGCTTCTTTAAGTACCAATTGGACTTCGCTATACACGTCAAGCTTATAAAAGGATTTTGGAACTTGACGTGTATAGCAAAGTCCAATTAGTTCTTAAAGAAGCAATTCAGCCCGAGTACCCTATCGCAAGAGTCAAGCACGGGTGACCCAATTGAACTATCTTATCCCATGGAAATTGCTCATTAGAATCACCTCACAATCCTTTCTCACGAGACAGAGCCGATAATCGTCAAAATCCTCTGAATTAGTCTCACAATTCACATCTTCCTTTACCGGGTAATCGGGATAAGTGACCTCACCACAGAAGAACATGTATTTCAAGCAGCTTGGGTGAGAAATCGTATACACGCTCATTCCAACAACCATCGCGTCGTCTGGTGCAAACATCGCGTAATTCTGTGACAACATGTTTCATGTTAGCAATATGGCCAAATCCAACTCTGCACTTCTCTAGACCACATCGGCATAAAAAAACTCGTCCATATTTTGTTCAAATCTAAACTAAACATCTACTATCTTCCCCGGCACCGTACAAAAACATGTACCTGTAGCACTTCTTTGGACATGATTAACCCAACACCATTCATTACTTTTTTGTTTACGGTAGGGCCTCTCTCAATGACCTTAACTAGAATAAGTTGCTCGAATAAAAACGATGACAACTTCATCTTATCGTAAAATTCTCGCCGGTTGTTCGGGGAAAAGGCGGCATCCATTAGGTCATCTTCCGTGAACTGATATAAAAAACTAGTTTCCATTACCCTGTACCAAAAAAGTAGGGATCAAGGGGAATCAAACATAATATCATAAGAGAAAAAAAAAAAAAAGAAAAGAAAAAGACTAGGCACAAATATGACACATTTCTTCCTAAATGAGGTACAGCTGTATAACACATTTCTTCCTAAATAAAAGTTGTAGAATCATCAAGTGTTAACCATTGCAGTTCAAAAAAAAAAAAATCAAGTGTCAACCATCAAATAAAAGTCGTAGAACCATCAACAAAAGTGAGGCACAACTACATCATGATGACTTGCTATGTGAAACTCTACAACGGTAGAACGCTATGTTTAATCCCTCAATCTTGTTGCATCCAATCAGAATTTGCAACCAACCCATTATCTAATCTGTAAATCAAACACGCTTTCATGCATAAAATGTGATTCTTCTACACTGGCATGACAGAATAGAAGTATATAAAATTGAAAGACATGCTAAAATAAATCATACATAGACAAGTTTTCCTCTCCAGTAACACTATTCCCCACATCCTTGACAATATGAAGCTCTTTTTTATGGAAGGTTTGCTATCCTCATGTTTTACTTCTCTTTTCGGTAATAAATTCTCACTTTAGATTGTTGAATTTAAGCGTGTCCTTAATTCGTCACACATTGAATCTTAAGACATTGACAACAAGCATGAGTCTCACGAATCTACCTTATACAACTAGATATTAATCGATCTAGGAAGAATTTGCAGAATCACGGGATGTGTACAAGTATGAAATCACTAACCACAGCTCTAGAAAAAGGATCAAAATGATCCCACATCTTAGTTCTAGCAATGTCTCATTTTGGGTGGCCGTATCGTGTTAGCTCTATGTATGGGTCTTTTCGAACTGCTTTACCTAAAATGGAAAAGGAATTCCGGACCACTGAAATGTTGCACTTCATATTACGATAAGCACTCATTAAAGGAAGCATTTCCAGCAGTTCAACATCAGGCAGTTCACCAAAGCACATCATACTGAAAATTGCAGTCTTACTAAACTTTTGGTTATGAGCAATATTCATAGTAGTACCATTGTTTTATGAAACTCTTTCGCAAGTTAGAAATCATAGCAAGTACAACTGCCCTAACCCTAATGTTACCCAACTTTTCCCTAACCCTAAATTTACAAATCGAGAGAGAGAGAGAGAGAGAGAGAGAGAGAGAGACCTGCTGGTGGAGTCAGATGATGAACGTAGTGCAGCGGCCGTCGGTGATGGTGGAGCGATCGTGTTTTCAGAGAAGAGAGGAGAGAGAGGGGGGGGGGTGCGTCGGTTGTTCGAGATGGATCGTGACCCGCGAGCCTACTTTCGTTCGCTCTTCCAAAACAAAAGCTCAGCTCTCAATGGGGTGGGTGTTCCCGAGACAGACCAACGACTTCTTCTTCTATGTAGTAATGGTGCGAGTGCAGCTTCTGCTATTGGGGGTTTCTTGTAGTACATTTATAGTAGGTAAAGACATGAATGGAGGAAGAGACAAATATAGTAGGAGATCGGGGTTTCTTGTTGGCAGGTAAAGACATGAATGAGGCAAGAGACAAATATTAACACCTCCTATGGATGGACGGTTTTCGAGGGAAAAGAAAGGGGATCAACGGAAACGGGTTTCTTTCTTCCGTTTGGATGGCACTAGAGGTGAAAGAGGGAAGGAGAGGGTGAGAGTTCAGACTACCTTCAAATTCCCATTTCGTTTCTCGCCAAAATTGGTGCGATTGAGTGAGCAGGGAAAGACAACGTTGACTTCCGGCTGCAATGAGATCCATCCCCTCGTCAGATTGTAGTCGTGCATGCACCGATGTTTTCGTCTCGTCGAAGAGAAGCTGGATCTTTGATCAAAAATTAGATTTAAGGTCGCCGAAATGAAAGGGAGAGAGAGTGATTTCTCAGTGTTGTTTGAATGTGTCTGTAAGAAATCCCTTCCCTTTTTCTTTTTTTTTGTTATTTCCTCACTATTAAGAGAGATCTCTCCCCTTTTTCCTTTCTTTTCTCCTCTCAGCAGCCAAAGGAGCTGTTAAGTGATTCTGAACAGTGATGTAGCCTAGGACAAAGGAGTTTTTGTTGCTTCTACTAATTTGATAACCTCCGTCACGAATTTCCTTGTCCATTTTCGTCCTAAAATGTATAATGTTATATGTATTTAATATGATTCTCGTTTGATAGTTCTTGATAAATATTATTAAACAAAGTTTTCTTATTGTAAAAACAGTAGATTAAAAGATATAAACAATTGAAAAAAACACGCGAATTTCTTGTCCATTTCTCGTCCCAAATTTCATGTCCATTTACTGATGTGCGTGTTATTTTTTAATTGTTTATATATTTTAATCTACTATTTTTTACAATTTGAAAACTTTGTTTAATACTCCAGTACTTATCGAGAACTATCAAACAAGAATCATATTAAATACATATAACATTATACATTTAAAAATATAATCAATTTTTTTGAGATAGTGAATAGTGAAAGCGGACAACAAATAAGGGACGAAGCGAATGGTAGTAAATTATTTCTGAGTTCCATTAATCATTTTGCTTCTGCTATTTGCTTCATAGACGTGCCTTCTGTTGAAAAATGAGACTTATCGTTAATCGTGTGGGCTTTGTGCTTTAACTGATTCACAGACAAAGTGAGGAGGGTTGAACTTTTTGAGTGAAATCGATCAAAAAGTTGTGTCTGCTAATTGAAGTTGGTGGTTGATTGTTAACATGCGCAAATTACGTAAAAAATAGTATTATCTTCTTCTTCTTTTTTGTCTAAACCACTGATATCCGGAAAGCACACTGGACTTTGATTAAATCTGGTTCGAGCCGGATCGGCCCACGAAGGGGTATAACTCTCCCAACGCAAGTTTCTTCCATTCATTTAACAATGTCTAAGAACTTATTTTATTTTTTAACTAAGTACGAAATTATTAAAGGAACTGAATTTTTCAAATAATACTTTTATGGACCGAATTTTTTTCAAAATATTCCAGTTGGAGGTTGAAAAATTAATATGACAACACCTAGTTATTTATAAGCCGGGTGGAAAACCCATTTTTGGGTTCATTCCTGTCGCGGGTGAAGTGGAGGTTGACAGTTTTCCTATTTTAGTCAAAGTCAAGACCTTGGGGCTCGAGAGGGTAGGTGTTGTCCACCGTGTTTGGTTGGGTTCTCTGATTGGTTTTCTAAAAAGGAACTCATTGTGTTTGGACAGACCCAGGTTCACTTTTAACCCGTACATTGATATGAAAATCAAACAAAAAGAATGGGTACTGCTGTGCACCCGTACATTGATATGAGGGCTCATTCGCCAATTTTGCGCCATGTGTTAAAACCGGATTAATAAGCATTGAATTCTTACACTGGGTCTGTCCGAAGGTCAAAAAAAAAAAAAAAAGAAAAGTAGAAAACCAGTTTGGAAACAAAATGAGTTACCGAAGCCAAAGCCAAAACAAACCAAAACCAAACTCTCTCTCTCTCTCTCTCTCTCTCTCTACCCGTTTAAGCTAGAGCTTCCCGAGGGCAAGCTTGTCCTTGTTGACAAATCCATTGCCCTAGCAATCCAAACCACAAGCCTTCTTAGGTCCCGAGAGAGGTACCTAGGCTCTGCTCCCGGCCTACATGGTGTTGGAGTCGTCTTTGATTTTTTGTTTGATGGCCCACATACATTGGAGAAGATGTCCAATTTGAAACAACCGTATCCTGATCCATATTCCACACCAGTACCAGTGTCGTGTCAGGCAAATGGGAGTCCTGGGAAGAGTTTTTCAAACACATTGTGTAAAGATGAAAAGATGGACAACAGGGATGCTTCGTATAGGTAGGAGTGTTTTTTGGATGGTGTTATAGTAGAACTTTGAATAATCTTCTATTTTACAGTTTACAACAATTAGGACCCTCCTATGTGTAATGAGATCTGTATCACCTCTCTCATGTGTTTACATGCCTCTGGTAGAAAGCAAGCAAAAGATTCACACATTTAGATCTATTGAACTTGTTTGGCAGACTGATTCTTCCGAAAAATACGTTTCAATAAATTTTTCTCTACATTCCCCAGGTTTTGAAATAGTTTCAAATCATACCAAGCGATGAACAACTTCGGAGTTTGGATTGTGATTTTCATGCTAAAATGAACATGCATTTTCCTACTAAAAGGTAATTCACACAATAATGCTGTATTCAATCAACACATTAACCGAATACATGCTGCAAAATTCCAGTAAATGTGTACCCAAGTAAGCATTAACTGGATTTAGACGAGAATGCCTACGCGATTACAGCATAAAGTGATTTCGTCACGATGAACAAGGATCTCCAATCATGAGAGTACAATATATCACATCATAAATATATTCCTCAACATCGTTCCAAACTAACATTAGGAATGTAGAAGCTTCAGCTTCAAAAGCTTTTCAAGTAGACTTCCAACCCTCAACCAAGTGAGATTCGAAGTATTAGCAATGTACAAGATAAAAACGAAGTATACCTCTTATTCTGCTCAATGAATTCAGCACCAGAACAAAAAATTGTGGACTAAGCTGAATCTTCTCCCGAGCTGAAAAAACTTCCTTAAAATACTAAAATAAATCTCCTATCTTCAGTGGGTTAGAGTCGTAAGATGCAAAGAACTCCCAGAATAAAGCATATTATAGACTGGCCTTATCCGGATGGTCAAAAGAACGCTCAAGATTGTGCCCACCCCACATGCACAGGCTAAAACAATGAATGTGAGTCTATAGCAATTGGGACCTAAACAAGAGGTACCTTCTTGCTTGGCTACCTCTGTATCGTACACATAACCAGCAAGAAGGGCAGAGAAGAGAAGTGCGCCAATTGGATTGCCTAGCTGTATGAAGTTGAATATTATGCCAAAATGTTTCAAACCGAAAAGCTCAGAAGCAGTTGGAATCATTATTGCAAACTGAACACCGTAGCAGATCCCTAGCAATCCTGTTGCAACATAAAGGGTACCATTGAGAGCTGACGCGTAGAGGAGGAATGTTACAATCATGATTATTTGTGTAATTGTCATCCATATGGTCCGTGGAATTTTCTTTGACCTGAAATGACACAAACTTGTCTGTTATGAATTCAAATGAGAGAACTAGCAACATGTTTGGACTTGGGATATAGAGAAATTTTCGGAACATTTGGGATATCATCTAACTGACACTGAAACAACATGCTGACAGCATTAGGATCATTGATTCATAGAGGAACTTATGAAGAGAAAGGAAAGATGATGGAAAACATGAAGTGAATAGGAAAATATATTTCTTGGTCTTGAATTTTCTTAAATGAAAGATCAGTCCAGAAACCCCTACAACACAACACAACCCCCCTATAAAGTCAGGAAGCTAACTACAGGGACAAGGTCAGCGATAATCTGCAGTTGAACTTCAAAATAGAGAATATATTTCCATTATCATTAAGGACCGACAAGCTAAAATCAAGGGAAGTCCTTCAACATCAGGTATACTGGAAAGTAAACTAAGAATTCATCACATTTTAAGCACCATCTATGAATGACCTGCCGTATGTGGACACTTCAAAAGTAAATCTTAGTACCCAAGCCAGACACTTAATTCACAGATAAGGATGTGGAATGCGGGCCAATATTTCTAGGACACTTGCCATATAATCGTATCAAAAACTGTCCTGAACATTTTGGAGGATAAATTTCCACAGTTTAAGTAAACTGTGTCTTCTGAACTCTAAGCTACATAAAAGAAGCATTTTATCCCCAAAAATAGCCTAAAAAAATTACTAAAATGATGATGAGTTTAACAGAGTCTGCATTCCCTTGAATTAAGGTGGAATTTGACCCCTAGACACGCACAGCCTCCTAACATCCATAACCGAGCCCACAAAACATAGGAAATTATCAATCCAGAAATAAGAGTATACAAAGTAGGAAACCCAAAAGGCCATCATGATGGTTACCTCACAAAATGTTCAGAGACGGCACCAGCACCAAGACGGCCCAGAAAATTGCAAAAGCTGAAGAGGCACAACAATATGGTTGTATCATCGACACCATAGGAAACTCCAATCTGTGCCAAATTATTGAGAACAGTAACTCCGAACCTACCCCACAAAAAGTACACCAACCATAGAAGCCAGAAATCAGCTTTAATAACTGCTTCACGAAACGTGAAATCCTCACCCCTTTTGGGCCTCCTTTTCTTCTTCACAGCTCCCTCTCCCACAGCAAGAAGCACATCGACATCCGAAGCATCTTCACTCTCATAAGAACTCGATAGATTAGTATCTGATGGAGATTCTACCAACAAAGGATCCGTTTGGCTAGAATCGTTTGCTCCCGAAACTAAATCAACGGTAGAAACAAATGGCGGGCCACGCCTTTTGGAATATACAGGAAACAGTGTCATTTTGATGGGAATTGCAATAGGAGACACCAAAAGTACTACCATAACAGCAACAAATGTGTAGGAAATCACATTATTTAGCGATAATAGGTCCTTTAATACCATAGTTGTGAGAACATAGATGGCAAGACACAGACTTGCAGCTTGGGTGAAGAGAAAATGGACATGGACTGAAGAATCTTCACCAGAAGCCGCAGTACAAGGCCGAATAAAATACATCATAGCTAAACAAATAACTGGAAGCCCGAGAGTAAGGAATAGTAATAGTTTTGTAGCGGATTCCTTAAGCACCATACTGTACACCTCTGTATATACTGCAGCACTAATACCGATATATCCTTTGAGAATGCCGGCAACTGTGCCCCTACTGAGAGGGAAATTCCTCATGTTGGTTACAAGCACGGCTGTACCTAACCAAGCGCTGCTATTGGTGGCAATACAGAGAGCAATCCACAACTGCCATAGAATGAATACTTTGGTTAGAATCTGCATTTGCGTAACGAATAGAAACAACAAATAAGCCAAAAGACATTCAAATCATGACAACAAATCGTGTGAGAGTAGAAACAAAACAAGCTTTTAATAATTGCTAAATATACATACATACATACATACATACATACATACATAAACATAACCCATTTAGTCCCCAATAATTGGAGGTATGGGCGGGGGATGGATAGGAGACAGACCTAACCTTTGGCAATAAATGCACAAAGTGGCTGCTCCCAGAATACCACTAAAACAGATGGATTGGAGACAGACCTAACCTTTGGCAATAAATGCACAAAGTGGCTGCTCCCAGAATACCACTAAAACAGTGGTCCCCCTATATTGTTGCGTTGGTTGCGGAATCATGCCCTCAAATCAAAACCAAAAGGCATCAAAGAGGGCAGACCCAAGAATTATTTTGATTTATGTGCACATTACCATGCTTCTTTCATTCAGCATCCAGAGCATTGGCGTTGCACTAAATTGCTAAATATACAAGTACAGAATATTGATGGCGAGGCAATAAACCCTTGAATGACAGAGAAGAGTGCATGTCATCCATTTCTTTCAACCTATAATAGCCATCCACTATATCTGTATGCCTGTCACACTTTCTTTTCTCCAAGGATAGCAGAATGATTGCCAACTATTTCAGGAGAAAAGGGTTCCAAAATGAAAAAGGCCTAGGGAAAAAACTCTGAAGTCATAGGAACTCCAAAGTCATAAGTCATCTCATATCATCGCTCGTAGTTCAGAGCAATAGCAAGACAATGGAATGGAAGGGAAAAAAATGATTCTATGCTCCTCTTGGCAGCTACAGATTTCCTCAAAGACACAGGCCGATAATTGTTGACATGGGGCACCAAGTCGGTACCAATTGATGGGATTGAGCAAGGAAGCAAGAACCCCAACTGTCGTGCTCTCGGTTATAGTATCCAAGTCGAGCCTATCTTACTTTTGAATCTATGGAGGCCATCTCACTAGTTGGTCCTTTTGACCGTATTATCAACCGTGAACAACTCCCGCACACACTTGGTATCGGGGGAGGCTTAAATCCCTACATGGTGCTGAACGGTTGACTCAAATTGCCCTACTTGTTCTTTTGTCTTCCCTCTATGTATGCATAGTTTCCTTCCACTGACTGCTCCATAGTCCCCAAGGGAAGTCGTCAGCCATATCTAAACCCTTGGATTCAACCCCTGGCGTAATATCTCAGCTACTGAATTGTAATTCCTCCCTTAGACCCAATAGGTTCTGGATGGTTAGTGGTGTCCTTCCCCCACCTATTACCTACTACATAGTTCTGTCTAAGGAGCCTAAAGCTTCAACCATGGCAGTAAGTGAAATAGCATAGTCAAGTTTCTTGATTTATGATGGGGCTTTCTTTACTGCATTCATTCCTACCATCTCCAACTAAACAAGACAAAAGAACTTGATCTCTTCACCACTACTTATGCAGTGACCTCCAAGTCTTATAACTACGAAGAGAGGCAAAGAAACCTCAAGATCTTGCGCAAAGGAAACCAGCTACAGTATAAAAGAGAACACAAGTAAACCAGGCCATCTACAATGAAGAAACACTTCACAACAAATGAATCTCTTAAACTGGTCAACATGACATAAACATGGGCCAAGATCGCCGCATAACTCCTTTGAGAAGCATGGATCCACCATTGTTCACATATTCTTTCTTTTCTTTGCCACTTCCATTTGTCATCAAGTTTGTTATACCTTTTATGATGACTATCACTCAGGAAGTAGAGGGTCCAAGGTGGGGGATGCCAGGGTTGGCCACTTCAGAGGACAACGCTTAGCACAAAAATTCTTAAGGGGGAAAGTCTCGACTGCAAAAGTGGGATACCCTGAATTCTCACACAATACTCCAGCTTACTAAACCCAACTAAATTACCAAATTGAATTATTTACACCACCAATTCAATCTAAACAAACAGAAAATTATTCAAATTGCCATTTCCACTTCCTTCCATACTTACATAATTTTCCGTATACATATTCCATCATTTTCGAACGTGCTTACCTTTTACCCTTCATCTCCTTCCATTTCCCTCTTTCCTATGTGTTACTTCCTTCCTTTTGTCCAGCCCAGCTCAAACCTTAGCCGAGTACCCTTTTGGAATTCACCATTCCTTTCTATCCATATTTTCCTTTTTTTTTTGTTCTTGCCGTTTAAGCCCCGCCCCAAAACAAAAACCAACCCCCAGGATTGATATTTGATGGAGAATAGTCTCCTAAGTTATTTCATGAAGCAGACATGCTAGGTGTCTAGCCTAGCTCACGTTCCCATCAACATGTGTTTAATTATAATATCATCCATCTTTATGTTAAAAGTTATGTGCTTAATCATAATATCATCCATCTTTATGTTAAAAGTTATATCTCTTTTAACATCATCATCACCCCTTGGCCGGGTTATTTATTCAAGTATAGCCCAAAACTATTTTAGTCTAATTATTCAGTGCTATAGGGTTCTACAAAAAGCTTCTAAAAAAAGTATCAACATCATGGGTGAAAACCCTTGGGTAAATCATGGTGCCCAAAGCAATCACAAAAGAGCAAGAGACAAGCAGACTATCTTTTTATTAGTCAAATACAAAACATGCATTGGGGTCATTCGCCGGGGATACAAATAGAAACAATGGATACTTCTTTGGGCTGGATTTGGTTCTGGCCACACAAGCAAGGGTTTTATAGTTGTTGAGGATGTTTCCTTGAATGAAACCATGTCATCATCTCCAAGACGCAAATGATCATCTAGGCTACAAGTTGAATTATGACAATCACTTCAATGGAGTCGCAACTTAGCAATAAAACCCTCATTTTCAAACAGATCCAGTTCAATAATCACTCCCATGATCACATACACAACTGGTGTCCATAAGTGCTTCTTCAAACACTCGTCGCAATTCAAGTCAAACTGTACAACCAAAATCGGGATTGCCAAAAGAACAAGAAATCGTCATAATAACCTCAATCTAGCCAATTAATAAAATAACCAAGTACATAGATCAAACCATTAAGCTTAAGGAGGAAAAATAATTCAACCCACTGAGGCACTGACTCCATAACCCAAAAAAGAAGCACAAAATCCGATAGAAAGCACGACCGTCTTATCGTTTAAACTCAAAATTTGGGTGAAAAGTGAAAACACATCAAATCCAACTCCATTCCCCCAAAAAACTGGAGACTCAAATTTCAGAAGGCTGTTTCACGCCTCTCAAATTTACAACCATGACATCAACCAAACTTTTACTCAAATTTATGCTTAGATTTGATTTTGTCTATTGAAGTACGGAATATAAAATGAAGTTTTTACTCAAATTTCAGTAAAACTATAGACAAAGGCTGGAGATGCTCTAAACCGAAAATTAACCTTTCAGAAAGAGAAAAAAGAAGAGAGCCTTACAACCCAATAAGGCACTGACTGCACAGTCTGACTAACAGCGAGCCAAAGAACACCATACCCCAAAAAGCAAGCAAAAACCCCGATCAAAAGCACAACCCACGGCTGCAACTTGTTGCAGACGATCCCAGGCAGAATGCCGACGTTTTCCCCAAAATCATTGGCCACTCCAAGAATGGTCACCAGTTGTTGATTGTAACCCAAAACTGATTTGAGAGCAGGAGAGTATAGAGGGAAGTTGTAGGGGTTACCGGCGGCGATTTCGACCCACAAGGCGGCGCTGAGGCCAACCCACGGCGGTCTACTGCCGGCTTTCACGAGTTGCCGCATTTGGGTTGGAAATCAGATTGCACTTGATGAGGTTATTGGAAGTATTGGAAGCGCAGATTTAGCATATGGGTTCTGTTTCTTGTGACACGTTTAGAGGGAAAGAGGGGAATGAGTGGGTGGTGTTTGATGGGGAGATATGACACGGAAGTCAGCGACTGCCGACTACTGCAACCAAGGAACATGCAAATTTGGTCAGGAATTTGAAGCATGTTAAACGTCCCCCTTTTCTTTTCTTTTTTCTTTTGGTCAGATGTTTGGATCGGCTTACACGTCCAAAGAAACAAATAAGGGGTGGTTTGTGTAAATTGAAAAAATAAAAAATTGTTCTAAATGATAAATTTGAGGCTTTAAATGGTGTTTAGTTCAGTTTAATTTATTTTTAGGCATCTAATACATTGATAGAAAAAATTTCATGTCTCAAGGACAATATTAGAAAAACTACCCCTAATGAACTACACCACTCACGCTTACCATGCGGAAGAATTTCCCACGGACAAAAATAATTGCCCCACTCACGCTCACATCACTGATGATTGTGATGTGACCCGTCACATCAATTGCCACATGTCGTCTCTCTCTCTCTCACATGCGTGGGTTTTGGGTGGGTGGGTGGGACAAAATTAATTTCTCTCTCTTCAATTTTGGGGATGGGTTCAATTTTTAGGGGTTTAGGCTCTTTGGGGTAGGGTATAGTGGGTTTAGACACTTATGGTACACTTTCCAATTATATGGTTTTAGCTATTTAAGCACTTTCATAGAAATCTGCCTCTTATTTTAGAAGCTGCACTTTCATAGAGTCTTACTTAGGGGTTTAGGTTTATAGTGCAACTTTTCAATTATAGAATTTTAGTAGTTTAAGAAGCTGACTTTTCGTATAGTGCTACGATTTTAGAAAACTTTTTATAGGGTCTGCTTAGAGTTTAGGTTTAGACAATTTCATTATGTTTGGAGGTTTAGGCACTTTCATTAATTTTGGAGGTTTAGACACTTTCATTGGCTAGTTGGGACATTTTTAGAATGTATAGGTGATTTGTCCTTTCGGCATTAAAGAAAAAGTTGATATCCTTATTGAAGTAAAAATTTCTTTACTATGTCCTCCCAAAAAATGGACTTTTTTGGTTTTTTGGGTTTTGTCTTTATTCAAAAAAAATTGCATTTGTTAGTTTTCGGTCAATTTTTTGTAATTTTAATTTCTTGGTTTGTCTCGACAAGAGGAATCTAAAAAGTATAAAATTATTAGTCAAATTTAAAGTTTTGTAAATAAAGAAGAAAAATAATCCAAAAAACTAGCTTTTTGGATGTCACCTTCGTCTTTATTCACAAAACTTTAAATTTGGCTAATAATTTTACACTTTTTAAATTCCTTTCGTCGAGATAAGCCAAGAAATCACAAAAAAATCGATCGAAAACTAACAAATGTAAAAAAAAAATTAAAGACCAAAACCCAAAAAACTAATTTTTTCAATTTACCCAAACTAAGCCTAAGGAAGCTTATCAAATTGGGACTAGGAGATTCACCCAAAACTATTCAAGAATTCAATTTTATACTCCAAAATTGTGTGGAAAGTAAACTTACCAATAAACCGGAGTAATCATTGGCTATGTTTACGTTTGTAGCTTATGTGGTACAAGATATTTTGAGGGTGAGGAACCACGTATTTGATGTTGGGTTGAAATTTAAGATTTGAAAGCATATTGGAGTAAAAGATGTGGAAAATATATAAAAGTGTATTAAAAAATATACAAAAATATATTTGGGTGTACTTTTTTTTAACGCTGCCACGTGCATAGACAGGTTAGGACCGACGGCATCACCAAACGGTCGATCCGAGCCGTTCATCGTTCTCATAATCGAATTCTGAGTGGGCCTACGCAAAAATCGAGGCAATCAGGCGGTTGTATAAACTCGATCCAAAATCATCCTATTTCATTAAAAAAATTATGAGAACGATGAACAGCTCAGATCGACCGTTTGGGATCCACAACGGCTTCGGCGACGTCATTAGTATGCCATTAGTGCATTAGGGTCGGTGCGGAAAGAATTACCCTTTTTTTTATGTTTTTATTTACTTATTGTCGGTTTAGTGTCGGAATAATAATCAAATTCTATCTATATTTAACTAGATGTCCACGTAAGATGGCAACCTCGATTTGTCTACTGAAAGTACATGTCAGGAATTTAACACGTTGTTACACTGGGAGTCTGGGACCGTTGTTTGACTTTGCAAGAGACTGGGGACCACGAACTTGATGTCGGGTTATGGGGAATCCTGCATTTCGGTTGTGTTTGGTTTAGTTTTGGGTTTTGATTTTTGTAATGATTAGAGGGAGAAATAGGGGTAATAATTAAAAAATAGGTATTAATGATTAGAGAGAGATAGAGAGAAAAATAAAAATAATATTTAAAAATAGGAGTAATAATTGAATAATGATTTAGAGAACCGGTTCTTAAGAACCCAAACCAAACAAGGCCTTCGAGTTTCTTAACATCAAATTAAGATTCGATAATTTGGTGGGGAAAATTTATAGAGAGAATTTTAATTAATCATCCTATTAAAAAAATCTGTTATGATTCTACCCATGTAGTTTGAATAGTTATGATTTTATTATGTAAAAGAATATCAAGACGGTTATGCCCTTATTAGATATTTAATTAGTATCTCATATATACTAATATTATATTTTATGCTAATTATTAGGTCTTAACTCTCCCTAATTATTATCCCGAATATTTGGGCATTCCTGTTTCACGTGATAGGGTTGAAATTTATCGGCCCATCAATTCCCCACTAAATCAAGTATTGCAATCAATCTACGGCTTGGTTTGGGTGAATTGAAAAAACCAGTTTTTTGGTTTATTGGTTTTATCCTTATTTAATTTTTTTTTGCATTTGTTGGTTTTTAGTCGATTTTTTTTATTTCTTAGCTTGTCTCGACGAGGGTTTTTTGGATTATTTTTCGTCTTTATTCACAAAATTTTAAGTTTGACTAATAATTTTATCCTTTTTAAATTCATCTCGTCGAGACAAGCCAAGAAACCACAAAAAATTGACCGAAAACTAACGATTACAAAAAAAAATTGAATAAGAACAAAACCCAAAAAACTAAAAAACTATTTTTTTCAATTTACCCAAACCACCCCTATATCTAATATACATACATATATAGCTATTTCCTTTATATACTAAGGGGGAGTTCTTGAATGAATTTTATGAGATAAAATAAGAAAGTTGATTTTAGTTGGTGCATTGTGGAGGGGTGATAAAATCACTTTGTTTTCCCAATAGATAAAATCTAGGTGATAAAATAGTTGTAGACCACTATAAGTTTCAAAAATGATTAATAAAATCTAGTGTGATAAAATCTATTGGTAAAAGATAATGATAAAATCAAAAAATCCATTCAAGAACTCTCCCTAACTAATTACCATATTTACAGAAACCCTAAATTCAATCTCTCTCTCTCTCTCTCTCTCTCTCTCTCTATAGATCTGTTACCCAAAGATGGCGGCGAACATGTTGAGAACGGTGGCAGTCCATAATTGAGGATGACGTCATGGCCCTGGATCTAGAACGACAGCGGTAGTGTCGATGATCTATGGCCAAATGGCTAAAATATCACAACTCCAAATCCATGATTAAGTCTTCTCCTGCCAAACCAAAATATGAATCCAATCAACCAACCTATTCAAGAAGGGTTTATGGCATCATATTGCAAGAAATGATGGCTTGCAGAATGGATAAAGAAAGAATGAGGCAAACAAGGTATGCATTAGGCTTACGGTTTATTTTCGATTTCCATTTTTTTGTAATGGTTTAATCTTCATAGAGCGAACATGTTTTATTACAAAATCTATTTGTTTATTTTTTTCGATTCAATGGTGATTCTTTTTCCGATTCAAGGTAGGTGTTCTGTTTCGATCTAGTAAGTATTCTAGACCAATAATTCATACAAAGAATATGATTTATTGATTTACCATTTTGGTGATTTGATATAGTAAAAGTGAATCACATTCACTGTATGAAATAAACGACACATGAACATGGTTTATTGATTTTCCATTGGGTGATTTGATACAACAAAAGATGGTTTACTGGTTTACCACTTCAGCACTTCGGTGATTCGGCAAAGTAACCATGATAAATCAACATATAATTTAACCATATATTTTTTATGTGGTTTTGTGGTGCATTAATCAACTATGTTTTTTTTTTTTTTAATGGTTTTGGATTGGGTTGTGATTTTATTGTGCATTAATTTACCATATGTTTCATTTTTTTATGGTTTTTGCTATGGTGTAATAATCTACCATGTTATTTTGTTTTTTTTTTCTTTGTATATGCAATCTGACTTTTCCATAGTTACTTTGGTCACTGAAATCGTGAAATGGTTTTCAGGTACAAAAATTTATTATGGTAAAAAAACATGGTGGATTACTACAAAATTGCATAAAATTAATTTCTCATGACTCGTGTTTTTAGTTCAAAATGTCATGGTTATTTATTTTCTATTTTATTTTAAGATTTTAGGTGTGAGAAGATTACGAGAGAGAGAGAGAGAGAGAGAGAGAGAGAGAGAGAGAGAGAGAGATTAGGAAAGATTAGGAGAGAGAAATGTTAAAAAATTAGGAGAGAAAATTATTAGGAAAATCAGGAGAGAAATATTAGGAAAATTAGGAGAGAGAAAGGGTATTTTGGAGTTTATTTGAATTTCGGGATGGAATCATAAGTATTCAAATCTCATAGAGTGGTATCATAATGATTTTTTTTTATTTATAGAATGCCTAATTAGCTCTCCCTTTAGAGGTAATTAAATTTTCAATCCAGATTTTGGATATCATGTATGTTTTCATCGTCATATTTTTACAGCGTTATGTTTTCATACTCTTGTAATGTGATTTGTCATAATTACCCTTTTGCAGGATGTGTTTTCTCAAGGAGAACTGTGAACTTGATATGACACTGATATGAACTTGATATGAATAGAGTGATAGACATGCTCTTTGAAAATCGAAGATTCACAATTTTCCGAACAATACCGCAATTTCACGGAACCCCTTTAAAAAGTCGATGACGTTTATGGAGCAGGGCATCGATGTAGATTTGGGGTTGCAAGGGCTGTCGATTTGGGATGGAGGACTGTGGGGCGATGATTTAGGATCGGTATGGACGAAGTTTGGGATGATGATTTGGACACCGAGTATTGAAATTTTGGATGTTAATGGCTGATCAATTTTGACGTTACAGATTAGTTCTCGGGTATAAATAGGATGAGAGTAGAGAGAAAATCATGGGATTTTGAACGACATTTGTAAAACATAATATTAGGATTGACAATTATCCCCAAATCCCTTAATTGCAGGAGAGGACCTCAAATTATTGAAATTAGTCCACTTTTCTCCCCTCATATATGCAACATTCGTTTTAGTCCTCAATTTCTTAATATATATATATATATATATATATACATATATAATATAGGGCAATTTTGGGTCTATTTGAATGTCGGGATGAAAATATAACTCCAAAAAAAGCACAAGATGAAAACATATCTGAAAATTACATATTTATTCGTAAGAGACTTTAACTTATCATTATGCAACGGAAAGAGTAGCGTCTGTGTTTTAATTGCTTATTGGAAAGGCATGGAGCCCAATTGTAAGGTTTTATTAGTAATCGAGAAATAATTCACAACGTGTACAAGAAAAAGTTTAAAAAATGGAAAGAAACTTTCGTGAAATTAGGAGAAAATAATTTAGACCAAATTTAGAAAAACAATTTTAACCTCCACGCAAGAGGTATTATTACAACACAAATTTAGAAAAACAATTCGCCACATAAGGAGGAAAGGAAACAAAATCAGAGACCAGCAAAGGCTTGTTCCTGCAGAAAGCATTTGGTTTTGCTCCAGTACGAGCAGGGTTCGAGTTTTACCAAGGCTTGTACCTGCGGAACACGGTGGTCAAGGCGTGGTGGTTGTTCCATCACCAAGAGGTTTGCGTTTTACAGTGAAATCTAATCAGTGGCCCATTTATGGAATTATGCACGGGTTTGATGCTAGTTCCTCCGTAACAAACAAAATCAAAATTAGAGGGGGATTTCGGAAATTTGCACCCTTAAACACGGGTAGACTCTTTGTTCGTCGAGGTTGGTTACTGGTTGCCCTATGTGTGCGCAACATACACGAATCATGATTGCGGTAAATAACGTCATCCTACAGCATAAAATATATTTCAGGGTTACACAAATTTTTTTATTTTATTTTTTCGTTCAAAAAAAAATTTTAGGGAGTGTTTCTATTAACAAAAAATAATTTTTTCAAAAATTAAGACATGTTATTTTCTCATAATACATCACATAAAAAACTGTAAAAATCCAATTTATTTTAAAAACTCCATTAATAAAACACACTCTTAGTCGTGGACCTCGCAAATATGTATAAATAGTGTTAAAGTGTCTTAGAATACCACGTGACAGTAGTCGGGAAGAACCGAATAATTAGACTTTTTTTTTGAGACTTTATTGACACATGTTTGTATGAGGTTATTCACATAAGGGTGGATGTAGCAATGAGCAAAAGTGTTGTGACACGTACAGAAAAGGACAGGGAAGTATGTGGATGGTGTTTTGTGGGGAGAGAGATCTTGAAAAATCTCGACGAACTGTCACTTGGCTTGGAGTACTTCTACCACCGCATATTCACACGAGGCTCAAGACGAGAGTGTTCAACTAACAAAAAATTATTCTTTTTATTTAAATTGAGATATGTCATTTTATCATAATACATTACATAAAAAATTATAAAAAAGTCGATCTGTATTTGGCTTTGAAGTTTATACTACTTAGTCTTGGCGCCATATAAGCGTGCGATGACATGTAGTCTTAAAACACCTCCCTAAGTGTACAAGAAAAAAAAAAAAAACCATTAATGTACGGACTCGTAATAAATGTCATCACATTTACATGAGGCTCAAGACTAAGTGTATAAACTTCACGTGAATTTGTGGTGTAGAGACTTTTGGAGCACTATTTACGGGTGCTCCAAAAGCATTGTTAGAGCCCGTTTGGATGACGTATTAGTTTGAGAGGGATTAAATAGTAAGGAGAGATAAAATAATATGAGTGATTAAATAAGAATGGTGGACCCACATTGATGTAACAGTTAAGAAGGGATGATTAAAAAGTGCTTGTTTGGATGAAGGATAAAAAAAGGAGGGATAAGGAATGTGGATGATATAAAATCATGTCAAAAGACATATGTGCCCTTTCGTGAACCCGTATTAGATTATTAAATAAATATATTATATAATAATTTCAAAAATAATTAATTTTTATGCTTTTCAAAAATTAAGCTATAATAAGTCCTAATAATTTTTTTATATAAATTAAAAATTTTAAATATTCAAAACATGTAATATTTAAAAGTTTTATTTTTTTGGAAAAATTGTGTAATACATGAAATTAGGTGGTAAAATTTTTATAAAAAAAATACACATAAACTAATTGTATATTTTTTTGTTTAACATTTTTTTCTAAATCCAAGCAAATTAAAGTAAAGGACAAGTGGCTGGGCCACTTGTTTAACCCATGATACACTTCTTCTTCTCTCATTCTTCTTTTTCTTCTTTACCCTCTTTCTCTACGAATTGGTATGGCCAACGCCGGTGATGAAATTTGTCCGACCACCACCAACATCTATCTCTCTCTGCAACAAAAAAACCCTTTCAGTTTCTCTTCTCCTCTTGCTGCCTCACTATCATTGTAGCAGCTCCGGCGAAGCACATCAAGTGCCATGTCTGCCACAGGAAGCTATATACTGCTGGCGACGATGACAAAATTGGTCCGATGGAAGGTAATTTCTTCGTTTTTAGTTCAAGATCTTGTTTCACTTGGAATTTTTGGGTATAAAATTTGGGATTAGGGAGGGTAGGGAGGAAAAAAGGCCATGGATAAGGCCCCAGACTACATACAAGCACCCACTTTGCCCCCTCCCTCTTACTTGTATTTAGTCAAGGGGAAGAGGGAAGAGGGTATGCCAGATTAATTAGTCGGGGGTGGGTTTTGGAGCTGCCAAAGCTTAGATATTGCGTGGGACCAGGATGAGGAGGAGGAGGATGATTTAGTCAGGGGCCAAATCCTTCATCCAAACGGGCTCTTAGTGGATGCCAACATGCAAATTTGGACAATAGGAGGTGTATATAATAAAAAGGTTTTTTTATTACTATTACTTTGGGACACGACTTCTATGGTTATTGGGGCCTCGAAGGAGAAAGTTGATCGGTTGGTATTACAATAATTTTGTCATAATTAATTATGACTTATTATATCTGGTTGTGTTATAATGGCATTGTCGTTCTCCAAAAAAAAAGATGGCAATGGGAAAGTTCTTCTATATTTTTTAGCGAATAATAGGACACTTATTATCATTTTGCAATAGAAGGAGTAGTGTTTGTGTTTTTATTCCTTATTGGGAAGGCATGGAGCCCAATTATACTGTTTTATCGGTAAAATATCGAAAAATAATTTACGTGTACGATAAAAAGTATGAAAAAATAAAATATACTTTCGTGAAATTAGGAGAGAATAATGTAGTAGACCACAAACCTCCACGCAAGAGGTATTATTACAACGGTCCCAGACTCCACGGAGGTTTGTGCTTTCAAATGGATTTCAATTAGTGGCCCATCTATACGTAGTTCCTTCGTAAAAACCAAAAAGAAAAAAACAAAATTACAGGGGAATTTTGGTCTTCAACTGTAGAAAAATTTGCACCCTTGGGTCTTAACCAGTAACCACGGGTAGACTCTACTTGGTCGAGGGAGGAGGTTACTGGCCGATTGCCCCATGTTTGTGCAACATGCACCAATCATGATCGTTGTCAATAACATCATTCATGCATAAAATATATTTCAGCGTTACATAATTATGTGAGATTTATATACTTAATCGTGGACTTCGCAAATATATATAATGTTAAACCGTCTTGAAGCACAACGTGTCGGTGGTCAGAGAGCACAGAATAATTAGACTTGGTACATGTCATTGTGAGGTCATTGGGATAAGGGTAGATGTAGCAACCAGCATAGGAGTTGTGAAAGGTATAGAGGAGGACAGGGAAGTGTGTGGAAGCATGATGTTTGATGGTGAGAGAGAGGGGGTCCGCTGCAACCAAATAAAGATTATTCCTTGATCTTGAAGCACCCACGCGGAGTATCTCTGCCCTCGCAATTTCACATGAGGCTCAAAATTAAATGTATGGACTTCACATGAATTTGTGGTGGTAGAGACTTGTAAAACATTATGTGGGGTACTCTAGGAGCACTACATAATCACCTGCAACTAAGAATAGGGATGGAGCCAGACGGGGGTCAGTAGGGACAGTCGCCCCTACAAGGAAAAAAAAAACCCTATAGTATTATATAGAGAAAACACAAAATTTCCTATGAATTATATAGGCTCGCCCCTGCAAAATATTTTGAAAAATATATTTGCCCCTGCGTAGTGAAATTTCTAACTCCGTCCCTGACTAAGAAGTAGCTGCCAACATGCAAATTTGGACAATAATATTATATTAGGGGGTGTTTGAGAGCCTTTTATTATGGTTTTTTGCATTTTGGTTTTTGTTTTTTAGGATTATGGTCAAAATATATTATTAAATCAATGAAGTGGTTGAGAGATATGTGCAGAATACATTATGTAGATCTTTTATGTTAAATCAAAATAGGAAAAGCCAAAATGAGAATGCAAAAAAGACATCAGGAGTTGTTTTTGGCTTCTTCTCTCGAAATACCCAAATAAAAAATTCTTGTCACAAAATATGTTCAGAAGAGGGGATGCCAAATACACACAACTTAAAAAGGAAAAAATAAAAGGCCAAAATAAGCTCCCAAATACCGCCTTAGTTTGGGACACGACTTCCATGGTCAATGGGGCCTTGAAAGAGAAAATTGATATGTTGGTATTAGAATAATTATGTTATGATTAATTTTTGGCTTATTATAAACAGTCTATCTGGTTGCGTTACAAATGGCATTTTGGCCTAAAAAAAAATGGCGATTTCAGAATTCTTCTCTCTCTCTCTTTTTTTATAGTTTGTTTGAAAGAAAAGTTCGTTTTTTCTCCATAACTCAGTTGTCAGTTTATGCCGACCTCGATAATTTTGGATGCCTCACCGCTCACTTGCGGGGACATAGAGTAACCCCAAAAGAGTTAATATCACCAAGAAACTTTCGAATGGTTTCAAATCAAAGACTTTGGGAGGAACAAAAACCCTTAAGTCTCTGGTTTTGACCACTAAATCGATTGTTGGGGATTAAGAAAATTTCTTTTTTAGCTGACTGCCGTATTATTTTGCCAAAAAATTGTCAAAAAAATGCTGAATGTGAATTCCCAATGTGTAGGCAAAAAACTGTGAAGCAAATAGTGAAAAGTATACAACAACAACAACAACAATAACAGAACACATCTAGTCTCCAATCAAGTAGTTGTATAAGCTAGAAATATTTATCTGCATTACCTACACATGCTCTTATAATTTTAGTTCTCTAATTAAATGTAGGACGATTATCTGAGCGTGACAGATTAGCAAAAATTAAACGAGCAATGGAAACCCTATCCTACGATACCGAAATTCCTCGTCACGCAAGTAGCTACTGGCACTAATGGTGAAAACGTTGTTCACACGAATAATGATAAAATCATTCACAAACACTTAGAACAACGATAGGATTCGCATGAATCACTTCATCACTGCCTCCTAGCCTTCATAAAGATACCTGCTTAAAAGTTAGTATAACATTGCTAACAAAAAAAGTCGAAACAAACACAAAATCCATTAAAGACATGAACAATTGTGCTTTGAATTGTTGGTTTTCGAAGCATTTAAGTAGTACTTGACATACACAATTGTCCCACTGCTTCCTGTCCTTCCCAAAGATGACATGTTAAGGCATATGTCATGCAGAATTGCTCAATTTCAAAGAACTCCAGCATTACATTGCAATTGTAAACAAATCAGTTTTAAACATCAATTGAACCAATAAACCACTAGAAAGGCTACTATTGAAAAAACAGCAATCATATTCAACACGGAAGAGATAACAGAAGTTCGCGAAAATATCAAGCTACTAAGGCCATCTGACTATGGGAGGAAAGTAGAACTTCATTCGCTGCAAGTACTAGGTGATAAAACTAATTGAGGAGAACTTGCCAATATTCAAAGAGTAGTATTTGCAGTACCAAAGGGAAAACAAACAACATTTTCTGATTTTTTTGGTAATTGTCAATTCAAAGAAGCTGATTGAGGTTGAATTTGAACCTGAAAGCTGGAGAAGGGAAGGACATGTATGGGAAAACTGGTTTAAATTTCAATGAGCATAATGGGTACTTCTTTCGGCTGGATTTGGTTCTGGTCACATATAAAGGTTTCATATTTGCGATGGAACCACTACTAGGGACCGTCGGTCACACACACACAACACAGATACACAAGTGATTTGACCGGAAAATACACGCTATTTCGATCGCCAAAAATAAGGGAGGAATTACAAGATTCCTACTCACTATTCTCTGTGACTCTCTCCTTGCAGTCTGTTACTTATCCCTCTCCATCTACACACACACACACACACATATAGAAGAAGCAAAACAATAAAAACAAAAGGAGGAGTCATCAACGGCTATCACATCTGCATTTGGGTTTATGAGGTTGGCTTGTAGAGCTTTCCTTGAGCTTTTCATAGTTGAATAAGAATGTCAAACACACAGATTTCGGTGAGAATTTGGGCAAGTTCAGTTGCTCATGCCCATGTACAAGCCAATTAGGTAGTTGATGTTATTCATATCCAAATCAACCCATTCATATAAAGTGAAACACAACCTGCACAGTAACCCAATTAGGCAATTGGACATATCATATTTAAATTTACTTATAATACATAGTTATACACAAAGAAAGATGGTGTGTAATTAAGCAATTTGGTGCACCGTCAGCAAATTTTGATACGACATTAGTAACTTTCAGCATGCCGCTAGCAATTTTGGAGCAGCATTAGTGAAGTTTTGAGTGCTATTACTGATTTCAGCATAGTATAGGTAAGTATGGTGTGGCAATACTTATTGGTGAATATCCCAAACTTGCGAAAAACAATTTAACAAATTGTCGAAAGAAATTTATTAATCAGTATTACATATTCGGTTGGACTACAGTAGTATAAAAAGGGAAACTGGAATTTAAACTACAGGGGATTAACAGACACAGACCTATACAGCTGGTTCATTTTTCTTTTGAGAGGGAAGATACGAAACCTCGGGAACACAGAATTCTCTTCGACCTCCCCAGCTCCATCTATCATTAGCTTTGTATTCAATGTTACAATAACATAGCTCCTTCTATCCTGTCTCATTTACGTGCGTTCTATATTTCGGGCAACATTGAAGAAAAGACACTATTTATTGCTTCTCAGTTCTCTCTGATTTCTTGCTTCCATTTACGTAGAAAAAATTCTTCAAATTGTAAGCGGTCGGCAGATATGCAAAAGTAGAGCCATTTTTCATTGGCAACAAGAAGGGAAGGATCAAAACTTGATTGGAGAGCCATTTGGATTTGCTCAAGGTGCAGCTTAGCCTCTGCAACACTATCAAATATGTGGCTACACTAAGTCACATTTAAGAGGCTTTTAACTCTGATTTTAAAGATCCTAACTTAGAAAATAGTTGATACATAGGCTGGCCTATAACAACACCTTTCCAGCTATCAGACAATAGTTTCAAGGTTAGGATAATTAGCCCAATATGAAAGAACTGTTTCCCACATTGATTAATTATCACCTTGAAAAGTTGCACTTTTTGAACATTGCATTGATAATTTTCAAAAACGCGAAAAGGGTACCCATAATTTGAAACCCAAAAAGAAAACAAGCTTATACAATAGAAACCAAGTGACATCACAATCTGAGAGGATATGGTTGAACAACTACAAAGAGCACCAGCCTAAAGTACACTCTGAAAGTTTCCACATAACTGCCTTCCAAACTCTAGTTCTAAAATCATCTAATGTAAGATCATTTCCAATAATCAGCTGAAGGATGTCTAAACTCTAGCACTTGAATCTGTCTCTTTAGAATAGATTTTTATCCACCTAAACGAAAATCTGATTCATCAACGTCCACCATGAATCATCATCAACCCGGCAAGGAAACTATGACTGAGAACCCAAAACAAAAATCACATAAACCAAAAGAGGAGAGACACTTATGATCAGAGTGTGTTGTGATGCGTGGTTTCATTGACACACCCCAAACTGCATCTGGATCATCATCATCATCAGCCCGACAAAGAGGAGGTTGAGTGTCAAGTTCTCGTTCTCTCCCTCTCCCCTTATTCCTTGCTCAAATTATATATTCTCTGCTAAAAATGATTTTGATCCAATGTAGGCAAATCTATTATCAGAAAAACAATTTGGCATGTGCTCAACCAGACCTGTTAAAACCTAAAAAGAGAAAACTAATGTTGCAACTTTTCATATATTAACAACTCACGGTTCATTACATTATATAGAGAGGAAACATTCTCAATCACCGAAACAAAAATAAAGACAGAAAGAAAATAATTATACAATTGAGAGATAAAGAGGAAATCCTATAATAATGGAAAGGATAGCCGAGAGGATCGTGATTGAGATCCTTTAATCATGGAAAGATATTGCCGTGAGGATCTTGGACTCTAATACTCCCCCTCAAGATGGTGCATGGAGAGACGTAATGCCCAGCTTGGATGCCAGAGAACGAAAGTGGGCAACGCCCAAGGCTTTAGTGAAAATATCAGCTAGTTGATTAGCAGACGCAATATGGCAAAGCTGCAGGAGACCTTGTTGGACGCGTTCACGGATGAGATGACAATCAATTTCAATGTGCTTAGAATGCTCATGGAAGACAGGATTGCGGGCAATATGCAAAGCGGCTTGATTGTCATAATAGAGGGGGATGGCTGTGGAAATGGGAACAGCTAAGTCACTGAGCAATACACGAAGCCATAACAACTCACAGGTGGTGGAAGCCATGCCTCCATATTCCTGGCCGGCCGAGGAGGCGAGACCACACTTTGTTTTTTTGTACGCCAAGAAACCGGACTACCGCCAAGAGTGATAAAATAACCCGTGGTGGATCGACGGGTCATCGGGCAACTAGCCCAATCCGAGTCAGTGTAGGCGGTAACCGAGAGGTCAGATCGAGCAGAAAACAATAAACCATGGGAGACGGAACTCTTAAGGTAGCGAAGTAGGTGGATGACAGCATCCATGTGGGGAATCCGAGGGGTGGTCATGAACTGGCTGAGGAGATTGACAACAAAAGTGATGTCAGGGCGAGAAATGGTGAGGTAAATGAGACGACCGACGAAGTCCGGCAGAGGAACTGGGGATCGTAAATAGGTCGCCAGAATCAGCATCAAGCTTGAGATGTTGGTCCATTGGAGACGAGGCAGGCCGACATCCCAACTGGCCGGCATCTGTAAGAATATCAATAATGTACTTGCGTTGATTAATGAAAATTCCTGCAGGAGAACGAGCCACTTCGATGCCCAAAAAAAATTTGAGCTGCCCAAGATCCTTTAACTGAAAATTGCGGGATAGGAAGTCCTGTAGTTGGTTAAGGGCAGCGAGATCATTCCCTGTAACAAGTAAATCATCGACATAAACCAAAACAACCAATATTTTGGAACCAAAGTCTTGAAAAAGCAGAGAGTGATCCGCCTGAGATTGTGTGAAACCAGCAGAGATGAGCACAGTAGATAATTTAGAGTACCAATTACGAGAAGCCTGTTTGAGTCCATAGAGGGACTTTCGCAGGTGATAAACACGGGTCTCCCCCTGTCGACCAAAACCGGGGGGAAGCGACATGTAAACATCCTCCTCTAGGTCGCCATGTAAAAAGGCATTATTAACATCAAGTTGATGTAAATGCCAATTGCGAGCAACCGCAATGGCAAGAACACAACGGACTATGACCAGTTTGGCTACAGGAGCGAAGGTGTCATGAAAATCCAAACCTTCTATTTGGGTATAACCTTTTGCAACCAAGCGATCTTTGTATCGTTCTATGGTTCCATCTGCTTTGAACTTTGTTTTAAAAACCCATTTACAGCCAATTGAGGTTTTGCCAGGGGGAAGGGGAGCGAGAACCCAGGTTTTATTTTGTTCAAGAGCATGAAGCTCTTTAGAAATAGCATCACGCCAGTGGGCATGTTGAACGGCTTGGCGATATGTGGTAGGATCCTGGGAGGTAGATAAAGAAGAAAGGAAAGCAAAATGTGCGGGAGAAAAATGAGAATAGAAAACGAAATTATGGAGGGGGTGAGCAGTACCTGAAGACTGAGCGGGAGCGGGAGGAGAGGCAGCGGTGGCCGTGGGGAAATTAGAGGCCTCAGGTAGGGTGGGACATATGTAGTCGTGGAGATAGGCTGGGGGACGGTGGGAACGAGTTGGCCGAGAAGTAGTGGATAAAGATGGTTGGGCCAGGGGTTCAGGTGGGGATGGAGTGGAGTCGGAAGATGGTATGGTGGGTGGTATAGGAGATGGAGAGTCCGTGGAGGGAGGAGATGGTGGTAAGTTGGGAGGGGGGGTTGATCCCAGGAGGAGAATCGATGAGTGGGGATGGGAGTAGGGAAATCGGGATGGTCAAGGGTTCATCTGGGTAGAGGTTGGTTAGACTAGGAGTAGGATTGGCGGGTGGGGAAAAATGATAGGGACCGTGAGGATCAAAGGGGAAAATGTTCTCAAAAAAAGTAACGTCCCGAGAGATAAAAATAGTGTTCGTGTCGAGGTTAAAGAGACGATAGCCACTGTGGCGGGGAGGATATCCCAAAAACACACAAGGGACGCCACGAGGTTGAAATTTGTCACGGTCGACACGGGATGTTTGTGCATAGCACAAGCATCCAAAAACACGTAAGTATTAATAATTGGGAGATCGGCCAAAACGAGTACAAATCATAAGGAGAGATTGTTTGTATTTTTTGAGGGTGTCCGGTTAATGAGATAAACGGCAGTTAAAATACATTCTCCCCAAAACTTAATAGGAAGGTGTGCTTGGAAACGTAAGCAGCGAGCGACATTTAATATGTGGCGATGTTTACGTTCAGCAACACCGTTTTGCTGAGGAGAATCAGTGTTGGTTAATTCTTGCAAAATGCCATTATATTGGAACAATTTCTGGATAGGTCGAGATAAAAATTCTTGCCCATTATCAGAACGAAAAAATTGGACTTTAGAATTAAAATGATTTTTGACCATGTTAATGAAAAATTGTATTTTGGCAAGTGCATCTGATTTATACTGCAATAAATAGACCCAAGTAGTACGTGTGCAGTCATCCACAATGGTAAGGAAATAACAAGCCCCACAAGTAGAAAAAGTGTGATATCCACCCCAAATGTCAACAAATATGCGAGCAAAAGGGACAGTACTTTTATTGAGAACGGAAGGAAAAGGTAGTCTTGTGTGTTTCCCACGTAAACATGCATCACAAGGGGAAACATTGGTGGGGCGGGGTAAAAGAGAATAGGGTAAATTAATAGGGGCAGGGTGACCTAATCTACGGTGCCAAAGGGTGGTATCGTCAGAGGGGGCGGTTAGAGCCGTGGAGGATGAAGTGCGGAGGTAGTATAAGCCATTGCGTGCCTCACCCGCTCCAATCACAGTCTTCGATTTGAGGTCCTGAAAAAGACAGAACGTAGGAAAAAAGAAAACAATGCAGTTAAGATCCTGGGATAATTGTTGCACAGAAAGCAAATTGAAACGAAAACTGGGAACATGAGAAACATTAGATAAGGTGATGAAAGGTGTAACAATGATGTCGCCTCTATGAGAGACACGGTGTGTGGAACCAGAAGCAGAGCGAACTGGCAAAACATTATCAACATCTGTATATGAGTTAAAAAAAGAAAGATTGGGTGTCATGTGGGATGATGCCCCACTATCAATAACCCATTCATGGGAATAAAGATCGGTATTACCAGTGAAAAAAGCAGACGGATTAGCATAAAAATCATTGGACGGTGATGGCTCTGACCGGGCGGCAAAATTGAACTGGCCAGAAGGCGGATTGGAGAGGCGATTGTAAAACCATTCCGGATATCCAATTATTTTAAAACAACAGGATTTATAATGTCCCTTGCGCTCACAGTGAGTGCAAAAAGCATTGGGATCCTTTTCTGTTCGGCTTGGTGTAGCAACCGGTTGTGTATGAGATGGTGGACGAGGCTGATTGCCCCGAGCAAGAGTGGTCTGTCGGTTGGTTGTTCTTTGCCGAGGCTGATACCCGGCAGAGGAAGGTTGAGAAGAACGCTGACTTTGCCCGGAACCTGACCGAAAAATATTACCCCCATTCGGCCTTGCATGTTGTTTTGGACCCATCATGATCATAGCAGAATCCTCTTGTGTGGCTAGTTGGATTGGCATGACGGGTGTGGAGACCTTGGTTTGTTCTTCCGATATTAACAGTCCATAAACCTTTCCAATATCGGGAAGAGGATCCATAGCAAGAATCTGAGTGCGAAGAACAAAATAGGGTTCAGTGATACCCATTAAGAGTTGATAAACCCTTTCATCCGAAACTCTCTTTTGCCATGCAGCAGCAAAATTGCACGTACAGTGATTGCATGTGCAGGCCGGTGGTGGAGTAATGGCGTCAAGACGGCTCCAGAGAGTCTTAAACTTGTTGAAATAATTGGTAACATCGAGATTAGAAATTTCTTTCTGAATTTTGAAGATGGTAGCGTTGTTACCTTGAGTGAAGCGAGACTCAAGATCGCGCCATAGCTCATATGGTGTCGCGACATAACCGGCTAAACTTGGAGTGATGGTGTTCGCGTCTTTTCGTTCAACAACCATGAAAGGACCATCGTGGAAACTCGTTTCCATAAAGGCTGAATATCCGGATCGGCTGGGCATGGCACGGTATTATCAATAAAACCCAATTTATTTTTTGCACATAGAGCCATCTCGACGGAACGACTCCAGGACCCATAGTTGGTATGGGTTAGGGCGACATCGACAAGAGGAGTGCGTGGGTGATCGGCTGAATGAAGGAAATAAGGGGAGGAAAGATCAGAAATAAGTTTCTGAACTTTTTCTTGAGCCTCAACCATGTCTGTGAAAATAAGTTTGAGGTTGGGGCTATTGATTTCTTCCAGGTTTGTGGTAGGGTTAATTTCGTGGGGAAGATGGAGTAGAAGGACAAAAACCGTGCTCTGATACCATGTTAAAACCTAAAGAGAGAAAACTAATGTTGCAACTTTTCATATATTAACAACTCACGGTTCATTACATTATATAGAGAAGAAACATTCTCAATCACCGAAACAAAAATAAAGACAGAAAGAAAATAATTATACAATTGAGAGATAAAGAGGAAATCCTATAATAATGGAAAGGATAGCCGAGAGGATCGTGATTGAGATCCTTTAATCATGGAAAGATATTGCCGTGAGGATCTTGGACTCTAATAAGACCTGGGGATCCTTTAGGGAGTATCTGGACAGTCCGTCTCAGCAGTCAATAGTTCAAATTGGCAGATGAGCTCTTGTCCTAAACCATGCAAACCACTTTTGGATGGTCTGGATGCTCCCTACGGGGAACTTGCTACATGCTCCCTATATCTGTGGTCAACTGCGTCCTCTTCGCATTTACCAGCGTTCCCTTACTAAGTAAAATAGGCCAATTACCTGGTGTAGCTAGTAGAGTAAATCAAACCCAAAAACCACATATACTCCACAACACTAGAATTTTCAAGATTTATCCCTCATTTTCTTTCTACCCAAGAGAAGCTAAATTGCCAGAAATACAAATGGAAAGAGAAATCAATGGAAACCCAATAAGCAAATTGAACAAATTGCAGCACTAGATTAAAGAGCGAAGAAAATTTCGAAAGCTTCTCAGATTTTACCTCCATCGTCGTCGTCAGCTATAAAGAAGTAGTTGCATCGTCGTCGTCAGCCATACTCGGTTCAATTTCACCGTAATCAGACTCTATTATAGGTTTCTATGCTAAAAATGGGTTTAATCCAGTGTAGCCAAATCTATTTTCAGAAAAATAATTTCACACAAATCATCTTCGATCATGTACGATTCAATTCTCGATTGACATGATTCTTAATATGGTTTATCGTCTTTAAAAGGTCTACAACGTGAACTCTTTCGATCGTATTAATAATCATGTAATGAATCACAATCGAGCAATTACTTGTCCTCCTTGCAGTTGACAGTATTCTCAGATAATGGGGTTGATCATATGTGGCCGAATCTATTTTTCGAAAAACAAAATCACACAAATCATATCAGATCATGTACTAATAAAAACTAAATTTGTATAATAATTAACAGAATTTATCCAATGGAGAAGATGTAAACGTTGAACAGTTTCGATTGGATTAATAATTTCGGAATAAATCCCGAGTGACGATTAAAGTTGGAAGCTTCAAACAAACAAAACGGCGTCGTTTTGGGTACATGACATAGGTTGAACCTATGTCATGTACCCAAAACGACGCCGTTTTGTATAACATCTCATCTCTCTCTTTCGTCTACAGCAGTATGTAACCCGCCATTCACGTCGCGCGAAACTTACAACTCTCTCTCAGCCATGTCCCAAGCCACGTCAACCAGTACCAGTGCATCCGCCGGAGCCTCGCATCCGACTACCATGATTCCCGGTGACTCCACTTCGTCATCTTCGTCCAACCCCACTCAGGCGTTCCATTTTTCTTCTGGAAACCCTAGAATCGAAGAGACCAGAGGTGTCATGCACCTCTACCGGGACGACTTCGCATCAACGTCTTCTGAACTACCTGTAATCTCATTCTCTTTTTCATAATTCGCATCCAATTTTCGTTTTGATCTGCGTAGAATCTATTCCCTTTGCGCCTCGCTGCAGCACCTCCGAAACCTAGACAGACAGGTTAATACAGTAATTGATGATGTAGATGTTATAAATACTTGCTATATGCAACAGAAACCGACGTAGTACATGGTAAAAACCGGTGTGAGCCGTGATGTACTCAGCTACATAGTTGGGAACTGGGTAAAAAAAATCTGTGTTTTGCGTTCTTTGTTTCCGTTCCTGATTATTCTCTGCGTGTTGTGTGTTTGTTGATTCGCCGAATTTCTCAATAGTGAATTCGTATTCAAACAAGTTTAATCCATTTGGAAGTTGAGCTGTTATTTCCCTTGGGTTAGGGTTTATTCATGAGATTTTAATCTTGAATTTGTGCATTTCAACTGGCAATCATGGTTATATATAGTGGTGTAGAGAATATGGATCACAAGTATAGAATTAATCACTATCAAAATTAAATAGAGAGTCCTGTTCAGAGAAGTCTTCAAAAGCCTAGCAACCATGTTAAGGTATCCAAATCTAGATTGATTGGCAATTGAATACTTTGGATCGTCTGATGTTTTGACTTTTGCATAATGTCTAAGTACAACAGTGAGCTCCTTGGAACTTTTTTGGTTCCTGAAAAAATTGGTTAACACCTAAAACTTTGATATTTTAAATTTGCAACCATAAGTCACCTGGGCTTTAGGGGAATTAGTTTACTTGTTGAAGATCAGGAAAGACTGAAAGACTTTGTCTTTGTATTCCTGTATATTCTCAGGAATTCAAATGGCTTCGAAATTTAATGTTGTATGAGAGGACTTAATTGGTCTTTGTATCCCTCTGTTGTTGAAATTATATCTTGTTGGAAAATAATTTCCTCCTTCTACCATATGCCTGGTTGCTTAATAAACTGAGGAAGAAGAAAAGAGAAGTCTTAGTTGTGACCTTCAAAAAGTTTATGCTCGCAGATGACTTAATAGGTTCTTTTCCTCTCATTCCAATAACTACCTTCTCATTTGAGGCTTTTTTGGTTTGAAGTCCAAACTGATATTTTTGGCTATCATGTGATAAAAATGGGAAGAATTGTTGGAGATTCAAAACCTTTATGTTTGGTGCCTATAAAAAACAGCATTAAGATTTTACGGTTCTCATTTGTTGTTGAGTCCTATTTGATCTTCGAGTATATGATCCTGAGGTTGAAGAATTTTCACTGATTCTCTGTTCCTTGCTATTAAGGTCGGAAGGAAAACTCTTGTCTGTGTGCTAGGGGTGCCAAATCACATGACATATGCAGATTTCTGTCAGTTTTGTGGTTCATTCATTCAGCATATGTTGGAAATGCGGATTGTCAGGTTCAATTACTAAAACTTATTGCCTTCGATATGGAAATAGTGGTGGTTGTTCTTGTTCTGAATTTGGTTTTGATTGTTCTCTATCTTGCTTGAGGGTCTAGGAATGATGGAGTGGAGGATAAGTATAGTGTCCTGATAAGGTTTGACGATCAGAGCTCGACTGATGCTTTCTACAAGCATTTCAATGGGAAACACTTTTCCTCTCTTGAGGTTTGCTTTGGTCTTAGTTATTTTCTTTATTTTCAACTAATGCTGAATAATATTTTTCAAAAGTTTGTCTTCTTCTTTTGTTATGGATGATTATATTTTATTTTGTTTTCTTGTGATTACAGATGGAGGCTTGTCATGTACTCTTTACGTTTGATGTGCAGTACACAGGTTCAATTGAACATACACAGAGCACCCCTGCAAGCTCTACAGAGCAGCCCTCATGTCCAGTCTGTCTCGGTCTGTTTCTTATCCTCAGTGACTCAGTCGCAGATCGATATCCGTTTTCTTAATTTTATAATGATAGTAATTGCATACTTAAAAAATATTTATAGCTTGGAAACAGGATCTGAAAAAGTAATGAAAGCTCGCTGGATATCATATTTTACACGCTAAACTAGTTAATGTGAAGTCAGTTTGGTAGGTTGGCATATGAGATTTGACTTATCAATTAAAGAAATAGGAGTACGTAAAAAGCAACAAATGTTTTTGGTATTTTTTTGTTTCACATTGCAGAAAACATGAGTGGACTGAAAAACTGTTTAGTTCTTATGGAAAGGAAATATGAAAGACAAAATGAGAATTCAGGGCGGCACTGCAGTGAGAATAATTCTCCAGGTTAGAATGCAAAAGTCTTATAGAGTTGCAGTCTTTGTTGGATGGGCAAATTTGTGCTGTGTTAAGTAACATATTAGATTTTCAACTACCAACTCATAGATAACCTTGTGCATTTGGAAATTACCAACAATGGGCACTAAGCTAACTCTCTTCACGCATAACCCCTGCTTCGCATGCGGAGTGACAAACAGACTGATTAGAATGAGGTGTATGGACACTTGCAGCTTTGATATCATGCCATGTTGATTGGTTGACTACCATCTCATCTAGATGCTTAAACCTATTAGGAATTCACTTTTTGATAAAGTAGTTTGTTCACCTAGAAATTGCGGTACAAGTATCAGGTTCCTGCTTTGCTTGTTGTCCTTTATTAACCACATTTACCTTTTCATAACTCTTCCAAGTCTTCCTGACATTGTCCAATCGGAAGCTTATAATTGATTTGTAATTTTGTAATTCTCTACAGAGAGGTTGGACCAAGACACTAGTGGAGTTCTCACAACTATCTGCAATCATTCTTTCCACTGCTCTTGTATTTCTAAATGGACAGATTCTTCTTGTCCGGTAAGTAATGTTGATTTCTTGTTACATCAAACAGATGGACATGAATTGTGACTTAATTAGCTCAGACGTCTTGTAAGGCTATGCATAGGTTTTTTTGTTATGTATTGAGACAGACACACTATGGGCTCTGTGTACTTGTTACTTGTTAGATATATGCCATCCTATGTCCAAAATTTTCCTACATTCTTCTTTGTTGCTGACCACAAGAATGGCGCACAAAGTGAAATGGTTAGTAGAGAACTCGTTCATTTTACCCTATCAGAGCAAGGTGTCATTTTGACAGTTTTATGGGTGGCTGGTGTCACCTGCAATTGATAACTTGAAATAGTTTTTAACAGCAATAGAAGAATTAGGGGAGGTTGAGTATCATTGTTTGTATCAGCAGGGCAGGAATGGAATCAGTGGAAGACAATAAGTCAAAAAGGCACTTGCACAGCCAGAGCTGCCAACCAGTCTTCAATTTTGCTCAACTCCTTCGACTAAAGCTCATTGGAAGCCACCTATTTTACCCTCGCCTTGTCAAATCGTCAACTTTCTTTAATCTTTTCTTTTTTTGTTGGAGACCTCTACAGCTCTTTAATTGTGGCTAGCAGTTTTTTGCATTAGATTTCAGTGGCCCAACTATTTAGTCATGGACTTTACATTGGGAGATCATTACATGGGCTCGAGCATCAAGTATGTTTGGTCATGGGGAAAAGATATTGCAAGAAGAAGTAGAAAATAAATAAGGGAAAAAGCGACCTGTCTAACCAAGAAAGAAAACAAAACATAAAACTCGTACTTATTGTTTTTCCCAGCGCATGAGGCTCTTCGGTTACCGCATGATTAGGAAGAAGTGAGAGGTTGGCACCTTACGTCCACTTGAAGAAAGTATGTTGTTGTCATGGTAAACACACCCTAATCATGTTTTGCAAATGGGGCCTTTTGCTTTGTGTCTGGAATTATTGTTTCCCTTCCGGCTTCCATCATCTTACTCTTTCTAGGCTATATGGGCTGTTTGGATTGTGGAAATGGAACTGGGTTTCACTTGGTGTGTACTTGTTATTGCAGGTATGCCGATATTGCCAGCAGCAACCTGAAAAGTCAATTTGTTTCGTTTGTCAAACGGCTGAGAATCTCTGGATATGTGTTATTTGTGGTTTTGTTGGTTGTGGGAGGTAACCACTGAACTTTTCTTTTAGCGAGAGATTATTCTTCACTCAGAAGGAAGGATTAGCATTATCATCGTCTGCAGGTATAAAGAAGGACATGCTATAACACATTGGAAAGATACACAGCACTGCTACTCTCTTGAATTGGATACTCAACGCGTTTGGGATTATGCTGGAGACAACTATGTCCACCGTTTGATTCAATCTAAAACCGATGGGAAGTTGGTGGAGTTCAATCAATGTGCGCATGTTGATGATGGGTGTGGTAGTTGCAACTGCAGTATTGATCCTGGATTTAGTGAAGCTCTTCTGAACAGTCAAGTTGAAACTGTAATGTTTTTTTCTTCGTTGTTATTTGGGTTCTTATTTAACTCTTGCTCTTTTGCTTACTTGGTTCAGTTAGGTATTCCATGGTATGATATAACTTCTCATCTGCAACACTCTTTGAATATTAATGTGCAGATTGTCAATGAGTACAGTGACCTTCTTACTTCCCAACTTGAGAATCAAAAAATAGTAAGCTCATACTTCCATTCTCATAATCTAGTGAGTCAGGATGCGGTTTCTTGCTTCAATATGACATCCAACTTAATCCCACCAACTCAGTGGGCATCGGGCATCCATGGAATTGGATTCTCTGATAATTGCCAAATTTGCTACGATTTTTTTCTATGGGCATATATAGTGAAGGTATTTGGAGATTTACTTTTTTGTTCTTTTTGAATTAATAGCCTCTGCTTTCCTGATCAGTATTTTGAGACTTTAATACGGGAAGTGGAAGAAGAAACTGAAAGGGAAATATCTGAAGGTATTGAAAAGGCTGTAGGCAGCAATCAGAAGCTTCAAAAGTTGCAAGCCAAGCTGGATAGATGTGTTAAAGAGAAGGGATTTCTTGACGAGGTATTGTTCTTTTTCTGCTCATGAGTGAGTTGGAATCTTCACTTGTGTATTGCTGTTAGACTAGTTGACAAGTTGGTACTGCTGTGGTGAATTATGTCAAGCAGTGCTAGAAGCTAGTCATATGGATATCAGATGCCAATACTTGGGTGCCATGGATGCACGTCTGAATTATGTCAAGCAGTGCTAGAAGCTAGTCATATGGATATCATAATTAGAATTTAGTGTTCTCATTTTATATGCAAGTATCAAATATTTTATGGATACTCCAAGAATCCAACCCATCTTTGAATTTTGATGAAGATTTATTTTAGTTGTGGTATTAGATTAATAGACTGTGAAGGCAAGAGTGTTTTCCATTACTTCGTAATTTATGTAGATGGAAATATAGGTACAATCGCAATGGTGAGATTAAAGCAGCTTTTTTAACCTTGAAATTGAAAATATTTGGTAGGTTATTAAAGACAGTTTGTCTCCTAAACTTCAGGACACCTTAGCGTGTTAGGCTGCATTCGTGCAATAAAGAGATTCAAGTCCGAGTCTCCTTGCTTACCTATCCCAAGAACGCACTAAATAGCAGATCCATATAAAGTTATGACACAATTGCTTTTCTGATATACGTACATATATGATATGATGATACATATACAAATAAAATGGCCATATTCTTCAGGTATCCGTATCCTTACTATCTTTAGGATTTTCAATGCGTCTGTTTCCTGTCACAGTTATAAGTTATATCCCTTTGTCATATCCATATGTTCATGGACAGAGTTCTTTATTGCTACTAAGGCCTTGTTCCCCTTAACTTTTTACCATTTTTGGTTTTTGTCTTTATTCAAAAAAAAAAAACTCGCATTTGTTAGTTTTGCGTCAAACTTTTTAAGTTTTGTGATTCGTCTCAACAAGAGAAACAAACTTTTTTAAGTTCCGTGATTTGTCTCAACAAGATAAATCAGAAAAGTATAAAATTATGACTAAAACTCAAACTAATCCAAAACCCTAAAAGTGCAAAAAGTCGCACGAATAAGTTATGTGTAACAACCCCTGAAGCTGCTGGTTGTTTTTTAATTGCTTTATCTTTTTCCCTCTTGCGTGCAGCTCAACGAGAATCTATTGAAAAACCAGGAGATATGGAAGGCGAAGATGTCGGAAATTGAAGCAAGGTATTACTACCTTCCCCTATTTTATGTACTCCTTCATGAAGCTTACATGGAATCTTAGAATTTTAGCTCATCTACTACCTTCTAGGATCAATAAGGATTTATATCTAACGTAAAGTATTATAATCAATGGTCATTGTCTCATAGAATAAAAGATGTTAGCTGCTATACCATACTCCTTTACTCCAGTCCGGATCTACAATGGAACCACTAGTTTTCCAAAACCGGCTTCTTTTGTAAAAACCATTTGACTAGAACGGTTAAACAGGTGAGCCGCTTAACCCGGCTACGGATCAATCGAACTGAAGCGAACTGTGAACTTCAAAGATTTGAACTATTCTCACCCCTCACTGCTGCATTAGAGGCTAGCCTAATACAGCTTTATTGGCAGAATGTGTGCAACACCTAGTGTAATGGTTTAAGTGGTGCATTGTTAATATTTTATGGATGCTTGAAACATGCCTGAAACCTTATTTCCCGGATTTGGGACTAAACCAAAACATCCCAATTCCCCTCTTTCACTTTGAACAATAAGAAATGTACATATGTTCCAAACATTTTTTTATCAATCGATGTACTTTTACAATCGTATTGTATTTTAATTACTTTTGTACTACCTCCGTCCCAAATTGTCGGTCCTTTCCTTTTCTGGCTGTCCCAAAACATATGGTGAACTTAAATAGTTAACAAAAAAAAAGTATGTACTTCTTTCCTTGTTTAGGTATAATTATGTACATTTTATAAAAAGTTGGATTCCCAAAGTAGGACCAATAATTTGGGTCAAAAGGAGTATTTCAAATATATTAATTATAATTACGACATCACAGTTCAATTCCGATTCGACCGCAGTTGTTCTTGTGAACCATCCACCTAATCCCTTTTCCAGTTCGCTCACATTTGTCCGGTTTTCAAAACATTGCTCCCTTTATCTATAGTAGCAAAGGGGGGAAATGTGGCTCCCTCTTGTATAATTTTATTATTTGCAAGTTTCGGGAAAAGGCAATCAGTTAGGAAACAAAGAGGATCGGTTCTTGTCCTTTTTTTTTTCCTTCTCTAATGAATATTATTCCAGGGAGAAGAAGGCTTTAATAGTGAAGGATAATAAAATACGGGAATTGGAAGAACAGGTACTTACTCAAATCACATGAGCTTCAGCTTCTCATCGTTATTTTCAATGTGAATGCAACTTTAAACCACTCAGGAATCTCTGTCATGTATATGCAGCTTAGAGAGTTGATGTTGTGCCTGGAAACCGGGAATACCATCGAAGAGCTACCAAAACTGGACGAAACGAAGGATAGCAGTGTGTTGTCAGTGCTAGAAGAGTCTGCCTAAACAATTAGTGATGAACGGGACGAGAGGTAAACATGAGAGTGGCTCAAGGACTAGCTGTCTGAGAAGGAACTAAGGTAGTGTTTGGTTCGCTGGAATGAATTTGATAATGATGATTTTGCTCGTAATAAAGTTCCGTATTTTTTTAGCAAACCTAACACGAGAATGAGCATGTCATCGGTATTTCCATTCATTCCAGTAAACCAAAGCATCTTAGGTTCCCAAGGGTGGATTTGTTCTTGTTCCAGCTTTATGTGAAATCAAAGATGATGGCAACCGTTTCAGCTTTTATCTGGACTAAAGGCCGGGCACAAAAGATTCCGATTGATTGTTTGATCTTTTGTAATGTCGCATTAGCCTTTGGTGACAAATAAACAATGATCGAAAAAATTACACCGATGGAGTTTAGCAAAAGCTTAATGAAGGGTTGTATATTCTCGAAGGAAACGCAAATATTACATCTTCTATTTGATTTTTGTTTTGTTATACAATTACTGAATCACAAAAATTCTTGAATACTCGAATTTTTAGCAGTCTCTAGTAATAAAATTTATGATCACCAATTTGTGAAGTATGCCAGAAGGTCCATTACCGTTCAAACTTTACCTGCGCAAGTAGGATGGAAAACATAGGGGTTTATGCTTTCTATCTGATTCTGTCAAATTACACGGAGAACATAATTGTGCATGGTGTCTGAGCTGGGCTCGTTAAGTAAACAAGCCAAAAAATTGAGCTCGAGCCCGGCTCGGTAATAAACGAGCCATGCCCTTAACGAGCCGAACCAGGATAATTTACAAAACGGACCTCCTTAAATGAGCCAAGCCTATACAATCGAATCAAGCTTTTGCAAGCCGAGCCGAGCTCATTAACTAAACAAGCCTAAAAATTGAGCTCTAGCTTGGCTCGATTACTTATCGAGCAACTTGATTTGTTTGCATACCCAAGTCTGTGCACATTATGTGAAATTGAACACTACGAAAGGAAATGCAATAGTGTCATGTTCTTACATTCTTCAACGTACGTACCTACTTAAAAATATAACAAATACTAAGAAAATGAGGAAAGACTAGAGCAGGGCTGGCCTAAGGTTTTTTAGTGCCACGCCCTTTCTGTGCCGCAAAACCACAAATGAACCCCTTCCATCCAATCTCTCCGGATGTAAAATGTTTGAAATGTGCGATATTTCATCGATCCAAAAGAAACTTCCCTCGTGACCACATTATTTTGGACAATGGTAAAACTAAAAAAAAATATCGGTGTATGAAATTTTAACAAGCGAGAATCAGTCAATTCCCATTAGCATATGCTTCCCACATAGCACCAGCAATTTCGGCACCAGCAATTTCGTCCCGTGTCGTGGCCATTGCTTCACTAGACATGTAGCTATGGCTATAACCCTCTTCCATGTTGCCATGGCCAACTTCCTCCCCAATTTGTTCGAAAAATTCATCCCTCCCTTGTTGTATTAGTACCAAGTTCTGAACCACACAACAAGCTATCACAATCAAGGGTTCACGCACAGGGTGATACTCTGGCATGGCTTTTAGTATAGGAAATCAAGCCTTCAACACACCAAAGCATCTTTCAACCACATTTCTCAGCGACGAGTGCTTATGGTTGAACAGGTCCATCTTTGAATGGAATTCAGTATTGACCCCATTGAAATCGTCTTTGTGATGGCGTTGTCCACGATACAGGCCTAGATAGCCAGGCAAGTTGGTATATCCAGCATCGACGAGGTAATATTTATCTAAACCAACAAAAAACTGATATCTAAACCAACAAAAAACTGATAAGGACAAACCAAGCTTGTAATAAAAATTAGTATAATTCGACTACCAACAAATTTTAACTTACTAGCCGGTGGATTTGGAAACCTATTACGTGGATTTGAAACCATAGCTCCAAATACAACAAAATTGCGGGCGTAACCTTCCCATCCTGAGTACACGAATGTGATTTTCTCATTGAATGAACATACTGCCATCACCTTTTGGGATTTATCAACTTTCCTCCCTCGAACTGTCACTTCATGCGAACCGGGCACCCAAGATTCGACGAGCGTTCCACCGATTGCCCCGACACAATTCTACCAAAATAGGATGTTAGTTGCAGGATTCTGTGCTAGGAATGTTTCCTTGTTTGTTATTAATTAGAAGAGGAGGAGAAAATTTTGTGTGCCCGACGGATTCTACCATGTGGTACCCTTTGCCTCATCCAAGCCATCCAAAATATGTTTGGACGACTTGGATGCGCCTATAGGTACCACGTAGAGGTACCCGTCCGGCACACAATTTTTTCGAAGAGGAGAAACTTATTACCTCAAACCATGGGTAGTACTTCTTGTCATGGAGGATTTCAAGAGGGATTTCGTTGAGATCAAGTGGGCTAATTACCGATGGGGCTAAGTTACACAGGGCACGCATCATGTACTTAAAGTGTTCAGATATTGTGTCCGTCGAATGTTGGAACAGATCGGCAGCACCCTGAAACTATTTGCCTTGCCCGCAGATGTACAAGAAAATGGCTAATGATTCTACAACTGATAAACGCATATGATCCCAATGTGATCCACCTTGTTCAGACAATAGTTTTACCAACGCCCTGAACGTACGAGCATCTACACGTAACATCTCTTTCATTGTATTTGGATCTCCATTCAGTAACGATCGAGGTCATGTACTCTTGGCCACTGATGGGAATCATACATTCGTCTTCGGAGGAGGAGGATGAGGATGCAGACAACAGCTGCAGCATATTCAGCAGCTCTAGGTCGTCAGAACTACTACTGAGGTGGTGGATGCCAAGTGGGTGCCATGGCAACGCCATTTCTACCGGCCTTACCGCCAACTGTGACAATGAAAGGGAGATGCTATCGAAATCAGCAAATGTCAATGAGGCAAGTATAAAAACCGCACAACACGAATGGAAAAAGAGTACAAAGATAGTAACTCGTACACAGATAATACGAGGGATGATAGGGTACAACAAAAGTTTTTCCAAACTTGTCGAGGAAAAAGAAATCAATGGTTCAAATTCACATTACACATTGGTGTTATCCAACTATATACACACATTTTCCTTCTTGTTCATCAATCAGAACCAATTCATCATGATAACACCTGATCTTCCAGTCCGTCTTGATAATGAGACTCTTTATAGATCGTGAATTTTACGCAAGTATACATGAACAACTCTTTTTTAAAACTACAAGGACTAGTTGTTTAACCTACACGAATGAACAAAAGAAATGTACGAGAATGCAGCACCATTCACGCCAAGAATAGCATATAAACAAGTATACATGAACAACTCTTTTTTAAAACTACAAGGACTAGTTGTTTAACCTACACGAATGAACAAAAGAAATGTACAAGAATGCAGCACCATTCACCCCAAGAATAGCATATAAATGAGAAATGTGAAGGTGCATAAACCAAGAGAAATTGAGACAAAATGCTAGTATATCAGATGAACAAAAAATTCCCTCCACAATTACAGAATCTTGTTTTCAATTTTGAGCATAAATCTTTTTTTTGGAATATGAAAACATAAACAGACGGGTGATTTCTAAAGTCATCTTTAGAGGAATGGAAACAAAAATTGAAGGCCCGTCTCAAAACAGACCAGAAAAAGCAGGAATCGGTAACCTTTCCCTTCAACCTATATATCTGGACCCCACCCGAAGCCCATATGTTCATTCAGATTGTTAAATATCCTTTACTTATATCTCAACCGGTTTTGACCTTCCCCTTCAACCTCGTGATTATATATCTGGTCCACCCATCCGTCTCTCCATCTCTCTTCCTATAGATGTCCATTGTGTTTCGGTAAGAGCATCTCGAATCAATCTCTATTCCTCCAAAATAGAGATCATGGGCACTCAATCAAGCTCTAAAATGGGTCTCTAAAATAAAGACTTGATCATGAATCTATGTATATGGAGACCTCAATCCAAAATAGAGATGAGCCTCTATAAATGAGAGAGGTTTATGCATACTTCCATGATAAACTCGAATTACAATTAAGTTTTCTATAGAAGTGTCTCAATAAACTTATCAGACACATATCCCTCACTTTTATCCAAGTGTCAAGTGCCCGACACGGGTACTTTATACCTTTATACCATTACGAATTACGAGAATATGTGTAACATAGGCTTGCATTGGAGATGCTCTAAAGGGTGCTTTTCTTTTTGCTACTTGTTACACTTGTTTTTTTTTTATTTAATCCAACAATTTGATTTCGTCAAGGTCCGTAACATAATAGCCTATCAGGGAACAAAATGTAAACCAATGAAGAACATGCATGGCCCCACAACGAACGAAAATAGTCAACGTGTGCGTATGTTGACTTGTCACACAATTATTGTCAATCCCAAAAAATAAAAAAGAGGAAATTTTATACAATTAGTGCCAAAAAAAAAATTAATACAAGTGGTGGATATGTATACATGAACATACCTTTACTGGATTAGCTTCACCAGTGCAGGAGCTGAGGAGGTGACCGGAGATGCATGCCTCCTCTTTTTTGTCGGAGCAATTCTCTTAGGCTTGATGGTCGACGTATCTGGCCTAATCTCACACAGAATAAAAGCAATTAGAACTTGAGAAGGCAGGAAAAAGCCCAAATATTACTTATGATTTCACTTTGTTCACAATAAAGAAACCAATGAAGGTTGATTGGTTGGTCAAGTGGTGGAAACTCAGACTTGATATAGGCTTCCACCGTTCCTTATTGGACTAGACATACTCCAAATGGGGGTCTGCTGTCCGTGGGTTCAGCAGGCACTGCCAACTCCCATCCACGCCGTCCGTTTCGTGCATTAATGGCTCAGATTGCATCAGACTCCCACACATTTAGATCCCACCTTGATGTGATGGGTCTTGTGCAGATAGTGGTGTCAATACTTCTTGGCCCCCACCTTGATGTGATGGGTCTTGTGCAGATAGTGGTGTCAATACTTCTTGGCGAATGTGACGGGTACCATTCCAGACTCCCATTTTTTGTACCAAAAAAATAAATAGAGCAACGAGTTGAATATTTACCTCTTTCCTCTTCGAAACTTGGTCGACTTCATAGGACCCATTTCTTATTACATTCGTTCACTGTCAAAGGAGAGACATTTGGGCATTCTTTCTCAAGTAGAGAAGTTGCAGAGATTTTTACTTGGTAGGTGCAGGAGAAGACGGGGCTAGAGAGATGAATGGGTCTGTGTCGATTTGGAGATAGTAGTAAAAAGGCGGGTTGATTTGAATATACGACTGTAGAATAGACGTCTGTGAGATTCGCTCAGCCTTAAAATAGATCTTTTTTGAACTGGCCTTAAAATAGATCTGCTGGTGGAAAAGTTTGAAAGCAAACAGAAAACCTACGTGCGTATAGCTCAAGTAGGAGAAAAATCCACATCTTGGGTTCGAATTTTAAACAAATTTTTTAAAACAAATTTTATATATAAAAAAAATTGTTTAAAATTCAGATTGTCTAAAGTATTTTTAAATTGTTGAATGTGTGGTGGGTACCGGCCCACACTCAAGTTTTTCTCCTCAAGTAGGAATTTGTTTGACAAACTTATTTTTCTACTTTTTGTGCTTTTATTTTTTAATTTTTTGGATTATGGTCATAATGTATTAATGAATATATAAATTGTTTTAGAGATTTGTGCGTAATACATTTTGTAACATGATCAGTGTTTTGGAGAGGCGCACAAAATACATTTTGTAAATATTTTTATTAATTAATGAGAAAAGTTTATCATAAGATGTCAAAAGACTCCTCTCACGGTGCTTTTGGCTTCTCTTTAGAGCTTGATTGGATGTGATGAGTTTGGGGTAGATTAAATAAGGGGATATAAGAGCAAGTGCACCAATCACTAGCAAAAAAATGCTAATCAATAGTGCATATTTTCTATTTTATCTACTCATATTTTTTCTCATACTTCACCAATGCTCTTTACTTTCCTCTCTATCTCTATTAAATATTAAAAAATAATGTGTAATAGGCGTCATAGAAGGAGTGTGTGTGAGTAAGGGGGAGAGAGAAAGAGAGAAAACAAATAATAAAAAAAAAAGGCTATTAATCCACCTTTTTAGCTTTATTAAAAAAAATTGAGTTTTGACCATAATTTTATACTTGTTAGATTCATCTCATCGAGAGGAATTCAAAAACTACAAAATCTTGATGCAAAACTAACGGATGCAAAAAAAATGAATAAAGACAAATGAATAATCCAATAATCCGGATTATTGCCCAAAGGAGGCCAAAGGCTTGTGAATGGTGTCTAGCCAAAATACCTAGCCTCAGTCACCAAAGGTAAAATACATTTGGTTTTACCTAGTCTGGTGCATGCCACATTTTGTGGTTTGGGGAGGTAAAATAGCCAAATGGAGTGGATAGAGAGCCTTTGTGCACATGCTCTAAGATAGTAATGGTATTAGTATTTATGGAGGTTGAGCTCACATTGATATGACAATTATAATTAGTGGATAAATTAGTCTTTCATTTATGTTTGGTTGTCCATTTTCGGCTTTCATGCCATGTTTTAAATTCTCTCTCTCTCTCTCTCTCAATTTATAATGGGTTTTATGATTTTGAAAAATTTGTATAATAGTAGTAGAATTAATTGAAATCTACCCAAAAAAATATCCATATTGCATATTTTAAGAGATTCTTATTAAAAGACGTACAATTTTTTAAGGGATGTGAAATATTGAAAGTATACAAACAAACATGGACGTGGTAGTACTTTGGTTTGGAAAATTTTGTTCATAAGGGGAGATAAAATAATATTTGGTTTGTTTTGTACTTGCAATGGATGATACAGATAAATTAAAGGATTTGGACTAGATTAGCCCGAATTAGAAGGGCTCATCCTACTAGTTAAAATATACTCTCTCCGTCCCTTTTTAAGTGTTTAATATTCCATTTTGAGCCGTCCATAAATAAGTGTGTGGTTTTAAAAGTTAATGAGTATAAAATGTACAATTATCATTGTGCCATTTTGAAAAGTTAGTGGGTAAAGAGTTAATGAGTGAAAGTGAAAAATAATTTTGGAAAGTAGAGGTAATACTTGATGTGAAAAGTATACATGGAGGAAAAAAATTGATGTAAAAGGTGTAGTGATGATGTTTATTTAATAAGTTGAATTTACGAAATAATACATTTAAAATGGGCAAAATGAAGTAGTCTATAATTAAGAGGGGCACAGGCTAGGGGTGGGCATCATGTGATCATGTCATGTTGTGTCATGTTCATGTCGTTTCGAGTTGTGTTCATGTCAAACAGGTTTATGTCAAAATGACATTAATCGTGTCGAAAAATATGAACCATAACCCGACCTGTTAATAATCGTGTCGTGTTCGGGTTGACCCGATTAATTTTTTCCCCTTTTTTGCAATTTGAATTTGTGTTATTAATCCAGTGTAACCATTACAATAGATTAAAGGGACTATATATCAAAGAGACTAATTATAACCAACCAAAATGATGTGTAATTATAGCCAGTCAAAACGATGTGTAGGCTTAGAACCTTAGCCACCATAACAAAAGCTTGCAAATTTGATAACATAAAAAGAATAACTTGTATATCAAAGGATAAATTTCAGATGCGACAGGATTGAGCTTGAAAACTTTCATGCACAATTTCAGAACATGAAAACGTATAGGTTAATTCGTGTCATTTTTTGATCTGATTCCGGTTACCGCGTCGGCACGATTAGACAAACATGTTAATTCGTGTCATTTTTCGGGTTATGCGGGTTCAACCCGGACCCGACTTGTTTACTAATTGTGTTTTTGGGTCGTGTCACATACGTATTTCTTGTCATAAATATTCAATACTAACCCACTAACTCTATGCTGTGTTGTCGGTAGTGTCACAAATTCCCATCCCTAGCGTAGGCGGATCAAATGGTCCTGATATCAAATTTCCTTCCAAACCATGGATCACTTGTAGATATAAGATGTCTAATCCAGACCCAACCTCATCTGCTCAGTTATGTTCCCACCTAAATGAGCCTTCAAGGCCAAAAATTAAAACTCATTTTGTGTTCACCAAGCCAAACATCCAGAAGTAAAAAAATAGAAAAACTTTTCATGGTCGTTCATTCAATTAATTGCTCTGAAAACCAATTGAAAAGTGATACAACTTTTCGTAAAAGACTAAAGATATACGGATCTGGGATGAATTTACGCCAATAGCAAGACACGACTTTAGGGTGAAATAGCTCTTGCGATGTTGAATCTAGGGGAGGTGTTGTGCGGTAGGTGATGTGCGCCATGTTTTGCGGCAAAACGACATAGTTTTGCTAATTTTCTTAGTACACTTTCAAAGCCTTATTTGGAGAGTTAATTTTGGATTCAATTTTAGGGAATTTAGACTCTTTGGGGTAGGGTATAGTGATTTTAGGCGCTTTGATTTAGGCACTTCGAGTTTAGGCAATTTGGGTTTGACACTTTGTAGTGATTTTTTTTTCTACAAACAAGGCCATTGGAAGCTTCAAAGATGTGCCCAAAACTACGCCATTTTGCTGCATAACACGATGCACATCACCTACCGCACAACACCCATCCCGGATCTGCGATGTTGGATCAGAACATGTGGACATGAACCGACCTCATCCGATGATAGTTAGGTGAGGCTTGGCTAAAAAAATACAACTGAACTTTTTGTTTTGTCTTTATTTGATTTTATTTTTTTTTGCGTTTGTTAGTCTTGCATCGATTTTTTGAGTATTATTGGTTCGTCTCGGCGAGACGAATCTTAAAAGGTAAGAAGATTATGACTAGAACTTTTATTTTTTTGAATAAGATCGAAAAAAGTGTAAAAAGCTGACTTCTGACTTATTTTTGTCTTTATTCAAAAAAAAAATTAAGTTTTGGTCATAATTTTATATTTTTTTGATTCCTTTTGCTAAGACGAACCAATAATACAAAAAAGTTGATGCAAAACTAAAAAATACAAAAAAAATCAAATAAAGACAAAAAATAAGTCAACTAATTTTTTAAGGCTAAAACACATCTTAGTCACTGGACAAGTGGGTACACAAAGTCCAGGCCAAGTATATCGGATCAAGCTCTCCTCTAGTTTGATCTAGAGTACACGTTGTGAATCTCTACTTGGCCCGCAATAATAATTGAAATTGTTCATTTTGTATAACTTGTTGAGTAGCATGTCCAGGTAAAAAATAATATTGATAAAAATCAGTAGCTACATGAGTAGAAATGATTATGTGCTCAGAAAAAAATATTATTCTATTCTTCACTTTTGCACATATCATTTATGTTCATACAGCTACTGATGTTCAATTAAACTAATGTTTTGTGGATACAACCTACTCAACGAGTTCCACAAAATAATCGATTTCGATCATAATAATGAGCCAAATTGGAGCCCACCAAGGCCCTGCTTGACCGGACGGAATAGAGAATGAAACTGGACGGGAGCTGGATCACCAAATATCATATGTACTGTGTTAGAATTTCTCTTTTTCTATCTCCAATATTGGGATATTTTCTCCTCCCTGTATCTTAATGTTCGCGGGTATCATCACCGCCAGATTCAGGGTATAACCCACCAAAAAGGTACAAATTTCATGTCTTCCTCTTCAATTCTGTTATCAGACAGATGATGTAAACGTGTTAATTCTTCTTCTGAGTATCAAGTTAAGGTCTTGGCCTCTCCTTCTTTCCTTATTGATCATTTTTTTGTTTTTTTGGTAAGGGAAGCTTAAAGTTTGCTAGCTTCCTCTATCGTGCCTTGAATTTTCAGTTTAAAATGCTCTTTATATCGAAATCCCATCTGGGTATCTCAAAACTGTTTCGATTTGATGTAAGATCTCGGTAAATTCACTTGAGGTTTTCGTGGGTTGCGGTTGTAATCGTGTTCATAATTCTCTTTTTTCTATTTTAACAAATAAATTATGCTGTTGGGTTAACTGGGAAAATGGATTGTCTATATCTTGGTGGTATTTCGTGTTTCTGGGATGTTTTGTGTTGGCATATTTTCTCCATTAGATTCTTTCGTTCACGCTGAATGTGTTTCACTTTCACCTGGTTTATGGCTTATTATATTTTCTCATGAGTTCTGTTTGGGGAACTGGGAATACGATGTTTCTTGCATTTTATCGAGACAGGATTGTTCCGTTGATCCCATTTCCCTTTGACACTAGTTCTTCCTAAAAATATGTCCATCTAATTGTAGGATGTTAGATGAGACACTCCAATATATGGCTGACTTCTGCAACAATTTCAGGGTTGATAATTTCTTTCGCAAAACGCAAAGGAAAGCTAGTCCTATGGATGATTTGCCAGATCAGGTAGTTTGGGACATCTTGGGCAAGATTGAGGAAACCACTGATAGAAACTCTGCATCTTTAGCATGTAAGCGCCTCTACCATCTCGATAACGAACAAAGAAAATTTCTCCGGGTTGGTTGTGGACTAGACCCTGCAAATCAAGCCCTAACTTCCCTCTGCAATAGGTTTCCAACCTTGACAAGAGTAGACATAATTTATTCCGGTTGGATGTCCAAACTAGGAAAGCAGTTGGACGACCAAGGACTTCTGATTCTTTCAAAAAACTGCCCTAACTTGACTGATCTCACCTTAAGTTACTGCACTTTCATCACCGATGCTGGTATCACTTACCTTTCTTCTTGCTCCAATCTTTCTGCCTTGAAATTAAATTTCGCCCCTAGAATAAAGGGTTGTGGAATTTTCTCTCTTGTTGTGGGCTGCAAAAATCTTAAAAGTCTACACCTCATCAGATGTCTGAATGTAAGCAGAGTCGAGTGGTTAGAGTACCTTGGAAAACTTGAAGTTCTAGAAGAGCTTTCTATAAAGAATTGTAGGGCTATAGGGGAAGGTGACTTAATCAAACTTGGCCCTGGTTGGCGGAAGCTAAAATGTTTGCAATTTGAGGTGGATGCGAATTACAGATACTTGAAGGTTTATGATCGGTTAGCCGTGGATCGATGGCAGAAGCAGTGGGTCCCATGCGAAAATATGAAAGAGCTAAACCTAGTGAACTGCATCATTAGTCCAGGGAGAGGCCTTGCTTGTGTAATGGCCAAGTGCGAGAACTTAGAAAAGATTCACCTGGACACATGTGTCGGATTGAGAGACTGCGACATTATAGGCTTGGCGAAAACATCAAGTAAACTCCGGTCCATTTCTCTGCGAGTACCATCAGACTTCTTGATTCCTCCATTGGTGAACAATCCAGTGAGACTAACTGATGAGAGTTTAAAAGCAGTAGCAGAGAACTGCTCGCAATTGGAATCCGTTAGGTTATCTTTTTCCGATGGAGAGTTTCCATCATTTTCTTCATTTACTCTGAACGGGATGTTAACTTTGATCAGAATGTGTCCGTTACGAGAACTTTCTCTTGATCACGTGTATTCTTTTAACGACAATGGAATGGAAGCGCTTTGTTCAGCTGAGTATTTGGAAACCCTTGAGCTTGTGAGTTGCCAAGAGATTACTGATGAAGGACTGCAGCTTCTACCCCGGTTTCCTCGGTTGTGCATTTTACGGCTTAACAAGTGTTTGTCATTCAGTGATGATGGGTTGAAGCCACTTGTTGGGTCTTATAAACTGGATTTGTTGGTTGTGGAAGATTGTCCGCTAATATCCGAACGGGGTGTCCAAGGAGTTGCAAAATCAGTTGCTTTCAGGCAAGACTTGTCCTGGATGTATTGATCTGGAGTTAATTCCAAGATAAGGCTGAGTTTCCACTACGGTATTTTTGGTATTCTTGGAGTATAAGTTGTCAAATTAGATAGCCATCCTTCTCACATACATCTACTGATTGAACAACTTATAGTCCAAAAATATCGAAAATATCGTAGTGAAAACTCACCCTTAAAGTTTGTGTTTTTCAAATGCCCTCTATTGGCTTTTCATGCTGTTTTTTCCTTCTTCTGTAAATGCACATTGTGGTGAATCTTAGATAATTTGGTATCTTGTAACTGTTTATTTCTGGAATAAAGTTTGTTGTACCTTTTGTGCAGTTTCCAGCTCATCTGTGTCAATCTCCTCTGAAGTATCCCACCGTGTGTTTTATTACATTTTGCATTGACCAACTTACACACACTCATACAAACACGGGGAGTCCACACACGGTGGCGTAGTCTCCACACGTCTATGCAAGTGTGTGGAGGTTTTGCTTGGCAGTAGTTTTTTCCGACTTGAATTTTGTATCGAACTTTTGGATTGTGCAAAGCATTTTGCTAAATCACCGTAGAGTATTTTTGCAGTTTATATGACCAGTCTATTCCGACGTGCGAACTAGAATGGGAAAGTGATTGTCGAATCTGTGCTCAACCGAAAATCACATTTCTAAATTAAGATGAGAATTTTAATTCTTACCTTTGTATTGTGATCTCTGTTGTTCCAGCTCAATTGTGAATGAATTAATATGGGAATTCCGATAATTCTTCTTGAGAAATTGGTTTTGTGATCCCATCCCAGATAATACCGTCCAAATCTACTAAAGAGGTCAAATTTGAACCCTTCATGCATGAAATTTGCTAGACCTAGTTCAAGAATATCTAGGTATCAGACGGCGACGGCGAACTTAGTATGGTAATGTTCTTGCAATGTGTTAACGAAACCTTCATGCATCAAATTTGCAAGACTTGTACAAAAATATCTAGGTACCAGATGGTGACGACGACGTTAGCATGGTAACGTGCCTGCAATATCTCTTAATTTGAATCCTTCATGCATGAAATTTGCTGGACATGGCCCAAGAATGTCTAAATTCGAGACATGGTTCAAGATCTAGGTATCAAACGGGAACAGCAATGTTAGCATCATAACGTGCCTGCAATATCTCATACTAACAGTGAATTGATGAGGTTAAACAATTCATTCGATATGACATTCAGTTACCCTTATTTATTTATTTTGTTGCTTTGTACTTGTAAAAAAATGTTAATACGACATTACAAAAGATCAAACTGTATGCTGAAAGCTACTATACATAGCTTTTATCAAAATTTGATTTGCGCACGCATCGTTAGTAACCCGGCCTCTTGTCAAGCTAGTGTTGCTAAATATGTGGTGTAATAGTAATTACAGTAGCATCTTACTGTTAATGGACTGAACTGAAGGTGGGCCACAAAACCTGTGGAAAGTGGGCCTCTGATAGAACCCATGGGCCTTTCAACAGCTCTGAGAATTGGGCCATCGAGTCCAAATCCAATAGGGCAAAGGAAAGCAGGTTCATTACGTTCTAATTTCCTCATGTAACGCCAAAACTATTTATCAACCCCCAGTGCTCTTTTTTTGAACATGACATTACTACACGTACAAATACGAGTGCACATAAAATGCACAGATCGTGCTCAGAGACTCATTTTTGGATCCCACGCGAGTGATCCAAACTATTCATTCTTCTTAGAACATTTTTTCAAGTGGGCCCACAAAAATTCAGCTCAATCGGACGGTTAGAAGTGGTCGAACCAAAATCCCACCAAAAAAATATTCTAAGAAAAATAAATAATTCGAATCTATCGTATGAAACCCAAAAATAATTCTCCAACCACGATATGTGCATTCTCTGTAACTATGTGTCAGTAACTCGGTACAGTTTTCCATTTTGAACATCCACTGGTACTAATCTCCATTAATTAAACAAATGAGAAACCACTAATGCCACTCTCCAAAATTATGGTGCCACGCCAAATTCTTGCTTTTTACTATAGTTTTACCCTGAACTCTTATCTATTTTTCTTTTCTCCCTTTGATGTGATGTATTCGGAGTTTTGTCCCGACTAATCCCTCTAATATAGCTTCGCACGCAAGTGACGAACGCGTGCGATTCATGACATGGTAGTTTACATGATTTTTTATTTATTTTTGTTTCCAAGCAGATATTGTAATTAGGGCTACTTAGCTAAAAATTTAAAATATTTGACATTTTTAAAGGGAAGGGCAATGAATTTTTGCAATAGAACATAAAAACAAATAAGCATTTGATATTTTTTAAGGGAAGGACAAGAAATTTTTGTAATCAAACATAAAGACAAAAAATTAGTTAGATGTTACTAATTTTTAAAAATTCTAAATTCAAATTTAAAATTCAAAAAAATCTCTACCCTACCTCCGGCCAACCTCCACCCCACCTTTGGCAATCACTTCCGGCGACTAAGAAAATTAGTGAGATGTCACTAATTTTTAAAAATTGTAATTTCGAACGTAAAATTCAAAAAAATCTCCTCTCCACCTCCAGCCGGCAATCACCCCACCTCTGGTCAACCACTTCAACCGACCAAAAAAATTAGTGAGATGTCACTAATTTAAAAAAATTCTAATGTTGAACAAAAAATTCAAAAAAACCTTGGCCCTAACTCTGGCCGACCACCTCCGGCGACCAAAAAAATTAGTGAGATGTCACTAATTTTTAAAAATTCTAATTTAGAATATAAAATTCAAAAAAATCACCACCCCACCTCCTGCCTACCATCGCCCCACCTTTGGCCGACCACTTCCGGCGACCAAAAAAACTAGTGAGATATCACTAATTTTTACAAATTCTAAATTCAAATATAAAATTCAAAAAAATCACCACCCCACCTCTGGCAACCAATTCCGGCAACCAAAAAAATTAGTAAGATGTCACAAATTTTTTAAAATCCTAATTTCGAACGTAAAATTCAAAAAAAATCACCATCCCGTCTTCGGCCGACCGCCACCTCACCTCTGGCCAACCACTTTTGGCGACAAAAAAAAAATAGTGAGATGTCACTAATTTTTAAAAATCCAAATTTTAAATTGAATTTAAAAAAATCTCCATCCCACCTCAAGCCAACCACTTCCGACAACTTAAAAAATTACTGAAATGTCACTAATTTTCAAAAAAATTAATATTCGCCTTTGACTGTAGAAAGAGAAATTGGAAGTTAGAAATTTGAGATTTGGAGAGAAACAATTCAATTAACTTGGTAAATGGATAAAACTAATTTACCTTTAGACTGACAGTTCTTTGGCATTTCTCTTTGAGCTACGAGTGTTTTCTTGTTCTTTTTCAATTTCAAGGGTTGTGATTTTCCTGGGTTTTGTTACATTGCAAGATTAAGTGAACCTTAAGAGATACATAAACATGGATAGCATAAATACGTAAAAGCAAGAAGAAAGAAGTGATACCTGGAAAAGTGGTGGTCTAAATTTCCATTGTAGAGGATGGATTAGTTTCACTGTTGATTTCTGAAAGCGTTTCAAAACATGAAAACGAAGCAATCTCTTCGGTTGTCTCTTTATGACTAATTTAAAGGACGATCTGGCAATTTTGAAGTTTTGATTTGATGAAATTATGGTAGGAACAACACGAGAAGTGGATCCAAGTCAGAAAAAAATAAGTGACACTTCACTAACCTTCAAACAAAAACAAACCTCACCCAATGAAACCCCATAGATCCAATTCAGTTTACAAGCATTGTAATTCTAGCCGTTGTCATCACCAATTTCTCTGCAGTTCGGTAGGATAATGAGGAGAAAGACGAGGAAGAGGTCGAGGTCACGCCGTCATACAGAAAACTAGTGAACATTCAGTAGTTTTGAAATCTTACAAATTGAGGCCATTGCTGAGCAAAAGCTGGAGAGAGGAGGTAAAGAGAGGCATCGGAAAGAGGTTGTCGATGGTCGTTGGTGGTGAGTAGACCACCATACAAAAAACTTGTGAACATTTTCTAGTTTTAAAATCATAGATCTAGTTTGTGACTCCGGTGATGCTTCAGCTCAATTCCAGTGATGATCCACTCATCTCAGCTGGGAAGGATGTGGTAGCAGGGGTGGTGGTGGTGGAGGGTATGGAAGTGGTGGTATTGGTGGTGGTTATGGAGGTAGTGGGGTTGTGTTTCTCCTCGTTAAACATATTTTGGCTTTCTATCCTTTCCATTAAAACTAAATGTTTTAGTTGTCCTTCCCACATATGTGAATAGACCCGTGTCCTCTTTTTGAAATGGTAAAAAAAAATTGCATTTTTGACTAATTTTTCCTTGTAATTATGTACTCAACACACATAGGCCCCAATTGGATGGTGCTAAAATTTCAGGGGGATAAGTTTTAATGGGGGTATAAGATAAGAGGGGGTATTATTTTTTAAGGATTGACCCATATTGATGTGATGTTTATGAATGTGTGAAAAAAAGTAGATTGTTTGGATGATGGATTAAACAGGAGGATAACTTTTGACTTGGTTTGGATATTTTATAAATAAGAGGGGTAAATGATGGAAAAAACTATCAAATGTCTATTTTGCCCTTGTGGTATAACAAAATTTGATTATGCATTAAATTAATTATATAATTACAAAAGTTAATTTATTTTATAAATTTTGGACAATTTGAAGCTATAAAAATTTATTAAATTGGAAATTTAATTTATTGTAATAATTTTATTTAAAAAAGGTTTTTTTTTAATTGTGGTTTTTATCCAAATTTTGTTTTTGATTGCATTTAAAAAAAAATTAAGTATATAATAAATATGTTAAATAGGTAGAGGTATTACTAATTAGTTGAAGGGGGTATACTGTAATTTCTTACCTTCATTATCCTATTCCCCAGAGAGAGTTACAGACGTAGACAATTATCACTTCTTCTTCTTCCTTTTTTTTTTTTTCCCGTGGACAGTCTCTCTCTCTCTCTCTTCCCCTCCATACCCAATCTTATCTTCAAACTCAAAATTGAAGGCTATTACTTGGGATTCGATCTAAGAGTCAGAAGGGAATGTTGTTCTACTCGGCAAGACCTTCAAATCCATCTGAACCAAACCACAATCGGAGCACCTTAGATTTTCGGTCATCTCCCTCTGGTACCAGATTTCTGGGTTTCCATTTTTTTAAAAACGAAATTATGTAGTTGGATGATTTATGTTTTTCCCCCTCTGATACCAGATTTTTGTTCTCATTTTTTGTATTTGTTTGTGAGAATTTTTGGTGCAAACATGGAGTGTGGGGGTTGGGGAAGGGGCTAAGGAGGGGTGAAATTGTAAAAAAATCCAACCTCTTTCCCATAAATAATTTTTGGGTAGGGTCAGGGGTGCCCAAATTTTATTTGGGACAAAGCCCCTGAAGGGGTGAAAACATACTAGGGGTGAAAACGAAGACCGGATAGTTTTTGGGTTGCCAAACCCAGCCAAAGCAGTGGGACACATGTTTTTTTTACCCGGTATAACTTTTGAGGGGTGGTTTTAGACCCAGCCAATCGGGCCGATATATATATATATATTCAACCTTTTAAACTAGTAGTGTAATTTTGCAATAGTCAACCTTTGTGCAGAGTCAAACTTCTAAAGTAGTATTTGACACACCTTTGATGCAAAAAAAATAAAATAATAATAAAGGAACCTTCTAGGCGACTTCGGCCAATTTTCCAGGGGTAAAATCGTCAATCCATATCAATTAGCATGACACCACAAATTTCAAACTGGGAGTCGTAAAGTGGCATCTTAGCTGTCAGATTTATTTTGAATGATATTTTGTAGATTCGAGTTGTCAATCGCCAAAATTAATTCTGAGTTGTTGATTTTCGAGATCAACAGCTTAAATGTTGCATTATAGAGGTGCCCTACTTATTCTTGATAAAAATTGCAATAAGCTAGCTTTTTGACTTTTTTTCTCTCTTCCTCTCTAGCATCCATTAGTTAGGGTTTTCCTGGGGGAGGGGGGCAGTTGCCTCCTTCTCCTCCACCCCTCCCCCACCTCTTTCTTAGACGGCAGACCTCTCTCCTCTCCAACCCGTTCTTTTTTACTCTGGCTTTTTCCACCAATTTCATCCATTTCCATCTCACCTTTATGTCATAGATCCAAAACCCCTTCTTCTTCTTGGCCGAGTTCAAAGCAGTTTCGGGATTGGTTTGGTCTTGAGGGTGGTTGGGTCTGCTTCTAAACCGAATAAAGATGCCGAATCTGGTACGGCAGAGTCCGGCAGACCCCTCTTCGGCGGTGGTGACTTTGGTTTCTTCTCCGGGGAGGTTATTCAATCGGGCTCCATATTCGTCGCTTTTCTTTCAAATCACGATGCCGCTATTGGTTTGCTTTGGGATGTGGGCGGTGTAGGTAGTTCAAATTGCCGCTACCGTTTCTCACCCCTTTTGAGGCTAATGGTGATCGTCGATGGGTATGAAAACAGATATGGATCTAACCGGATTTTTCTGTTTTTTGTTTTTCTGTTTAGTTTATTCTTCTTATATTCCCAATGTGGAATTGTTGTTTCCTTCAAGGGTGGTTGTTTGGTACTCCCTTTCGGGATGGTTGTTTTCTGTACTTGGTTTGTGCTCATTCGAACCACATGAATTACCCGTTTATCGGGGGTTTTCTACCCTTCGATGGGCTCCGGCTCGGCATTTGTAGTCCTTTGGGCGGTTTTTGAGTAATAAAAAATTATTATGTGTTTTGATAATTTAAAAAAAAGGTGCCCTACACTCCCGAATTCCACAAATTTAGGCCGAGATTTTACTATTTTCAAAAATACCGAAAATACTGTATTGCGTGACATTGGCGAAGGGAGAACAAAAAAAAAAAAAAAGCATTCAAGCCCCATTCTGTTATAGAAAACCAAACCAAACTGGACTTCCGTCGAATCTCTTCTGTTCAACAATCTCGTGCCATATATTTTCTCTGTCATCTTTTCAAAACCTAACTTTTCTTCCCAATTTCCCCTATTTAAGCCGCCTCTGCTTGTAACACCAAAGCCAAAACAACCCATTTTCTCTCTCAAAAAAGCAAACCCATTTCACAAAACCATGAGCTCAGTCCATCTCTTTCTCAGCCAATCAATTTCTCCGGCGGCGGCGGGGAATTTTCGCCGCCGTAAATTTCCATTCACCGGGAGAGTGATGGCATGCGCCACGGTGGACGTGCGGCCGCCGAAGTTGACGGCGGCGGAGGCGGTGATGGCGGCGGAGGCGAGGGTTCTGGTGGGTACATACGCTAGGGCTCCGGTTGTGCTGGTGAGTGGCAAGGGGTGTAAATTGTTCGACGCCGAAGGGCGGGAGTATTTGGACATGACGTCCGGGATTGCTGTCAATGCGCTAGGGCATGGGGATCCTGATTGGGTGAGAGCTGTTACGGAGCAGGCGAGTGTGCTTACCCATGTCAGCAATGTTTACTATTCTATTCCCCAGGTGAGAATTTGAGTTTTTATGAATTTTCCTTGATTTGGATTCATAATATTTGCTTGTATCGTTGTGACTGTAGTGTATGAAAACACATTTTTATTTGTAAGTATTTGATGTACCTGAAAGTAAAGTGTTGTACAGCGATGAGAACCAAATCAATTCAATTCGTCTTGCTTCCATGTCATGTCCTTTGTCAGGGTGAAGAAATCCAACGATTTTTTTCCTCTAATTACATTTGGTTGTAAAAAATTTCTTACCTTTTGTTGAAACTCCATGCATATAGGTATAGCTATTACATTCAATAATTATGGTTGAATCTTGTTGGAGTAAGGTATTCAAATTTACCTTCAAGTTGTGGCTCTGTTTAGAGAAATCCCCAAGGACCCAAACATTCTGTAACCATTGCTATCTTTGATGTCATAGTCTTCGATTGGCGGTACTGTTGGTTGTCAGAATCATGATACTTGATTTCCTTCTCATGATATTTTGAACCCTCCATCAACATGGCCTTCTTTAAACTTGTGTTATTGATTGCTCATGCTAAAAGATTCCACGTATATTATTGAGAAGCTAATGGTTAACTGCTGCAGGTGGAGCTCGCAAAACGTCTAGTTGCTCGTTCTTTTGCGGACCGAGTCTTTTTCTCAAACAGTGGAACAGAAGCAAATGAAGCTGCTATTAAATTTGCGAGAAAATTCCAAAGGTTTTCAAATCCTGACAGGTTACAACCACCGGTGGAGTTTATTTCATTTACTAATAGCTTCCATGGGAGGACTATGGGTGCTCTTGCTTTGACTAGCAAAGAACATTACAGAACGCCTTTTGAGCCAGTCATGCCAGGTGTCACTTTCTTAGAGTACGGGAATAGTCAAGCTGCAGTAGAACTAATTCGGTCTGGAAAAATTGCTGCAGTATTTGTGGAACCTATCCAAGGTGAAGGTGGCATATACAGTGCCACCAGGGAGTTCTTACAAGCCCTTCGTAGCGCTTGTGATGACGCTGGCTCTCTCCTGGTTTATGACGAGGTAAGCAGCTATTTTGGGAGATTATTCTGTTACATATATACGTGCTTCTTTTATATACATGCTGGGTTGTGTGTGGAGTCTTTAGGATGTTTATTCATTACAAAAACAATGGACTGGATCAATTTTGTTATACATATGCATGTTAGGTCATGTATTCAAGACTAAGATGTTTTATCACTACAGAAATAATGGACTGGATATCCTATTTCACAGCTATAATGTGTAGCAAAGTTTCTTCAAGTCAAGAGTAAGGAAAATTGTGGTGCATTGGAACGGATTCTCTTGGGAAGTTGTTTGCCTTTTTCTTTTCTTCTTTTAGGGGCCACTTAGATCATAAAACCAACTCCACATCTAAGCATCTCCAAACCCCTCATCAAATACTACTTTTCAAGTTTTTTGAAGATCAATGTTGAAAAAAGATGTTACAAGTTCCAACTAACACACCAAAAGATGGCACCAAATTTGATGACCCTTTCTTTCTCTTCAAATATGGTGATTGAACATCACTCACCAAATAGTGTGTTCCTCCACCAACAATAATTAATAACTAATTTTTTTATCAATAATTAATAACTAATTTTTTTATCAATTACACTAGCTTACGTTGGTTAGCCGGTAAAACAGAATCCAATTGGTTCTCGTAGTTTGTTTATCCTTCAAATCTCTTTCTCATGTATAATCGATGCTCCACCTAGTCCTTTATCACATCTCATCAACCAGGCTACTGCTCAATAATTTGTTTTTGTTTTTTTTGCCTTTACTACTCGAGATTCTTTCAATTACAGCATGAATTTCCAGAACCAACCAGAACGTAATTTTTGCGGGTATGATTCCATTTTTTCGGATCAATTGTCACAATTTCCTGCTCAATGTTAACGGTTCTGAGGGTAGCAATGTTAAAAAAACCGTATTAGATAAGAGATTTTGTGTATGGTATTTATTATTTTAAAAACGCTTCTGAGGCATCCATTCAAGGACAATATAAAAAGATTTTAAGAAAAATAAAACAATTGAGACAGTAGTATGGGTTGTTGTCACAACTTCAAAATGTTCGAAAACGACTCCTCAAAATGGCACATAGGTCACCAAAAGTTATATTTGGTGAAAAATAAATTAGAAGAGTGGGTTGGAGTCTTGGAGATGCTTTAAGCATGTGAAATCACAAGCCTACTGTCTAGCGTTGGTGGGGATGGCTATGCACCATGTTTCATTCTTCTTCCGCTCGTGACTGATCCATTTTTGTTGGGTAAAATATGGATTACACAGAATGGCATCTTTTACTTTCATGTACCGAACCTTATGATATGGCAAGACAAATCTTCTTGTTTTTTTGTCTTGTTTAAAGATGAGAGTTGAAACCTTTTGAATATCAATGCTGCACACAAATCCTTCTTGGTTTTCTGTATTCGTGTAGACGAATCTATCTCAAAATTTGTTCTTTTGTTAATTGGTCATTTAACTGGCAGGCCTTTGAATTCTGCTGATGTTGTTGATTTGTTTGATAGTCTATTAGTCTCTGCTTGAATAGTAAGGACATTGTGGGACGAAGAAAGATCCAGAAGAAAAAGGAAGGGATAGATGAAAGTTGGCATGGGTTTATTTGCTTCTTTCATCTGGTTTTCTGTTGTTTAAATGGTGAACAAGTTAATCTAACGGTAAAAACGTACCACGGTAATTTTGACATTGGAATTGCGTAGTAGCTCTGTGAGGGAAAATGAAAGAGGTATCAAGGCGGAACCAGAAATACTTGATGTTTCACTCTTTTACTTGGCTCTGATGATATTGTAGGTCAGTCCGTTGGATTGTCTAAATCCTAGGGAGTGTCGTGAGATCTGAAAGAATGAAGCTGCATAACTTTTATTACAAAGACAAAGGAAAGATATGAGAGTTGCATATCTTTAAGTGTGTTTTAGTATTCTCGTATCACTCTTGTATTGATATTACCAACTTCAACTTTAAGATTCTTGTTATTGATGATCTTTTGATCATTGTCCTTAAACTTCCTATTGTTTTGTATTCTTAGATTCAATGTGGCTTAGGCCGAACTGGTTTCCTCTGGGCACACGAAGCCTATGGCGTAATCCCAGATATAATGACTCTTGCCAAACCCCTCGCTGGAGGTCTACCCATTGGTGCTGTATTACTAACTGAAAAGGTCGCTTCTGCCATGAATTTCGGAGACCACGGAAGCACTTTTGCCGGTGGGCCCCTCATTTGCAACGCTGCCATAGCCGTTCTGGATAAAATCTCAAACCCAGAGTTCTTGGCCAGTGTCTCCAAGAAAGGAAAGTATTTCAAGGAAATTTTGATGCAAAAACTTGGGGGAAACCCGCACGTGAGAGGAGTACGAGGAATGGGTCTTATTATCGGAGTAGAGCTTGATGTATCTGCGTCGGCACTTGTGGATGCATGCCGAAATGCCGGACTTCTTATATTGACGGCGGGGAAAGGGAATGTGGTTAGGCTTGTGCCGCCGTTGGTTATTTCCGAGGGGGAATTGGATCGCGCAGCGGAGATTTTGCTAGATTGTTTGCCGTTGCTTGATGAGAGTAACTCAAAGTAGAAGGGCGAAAATGTTTAGACTTTCAGTGTACTGTTGCTCCTATCAAATTGTAAACTTTATTGGCCTTCTACGTGATAAATTATTCGTAGCAAGCCTTGATTGTATCTACTTGTAATTTTTCCGACTGATCTTTGTGTTTTTCAATTTTCTGGGGGATTCTTCAGGTTATAGGACTATCGCGGTTTCAGGTTTTTTCAATTTCAGTCCACATGTTTATAGTTTTTTTTATTCTTCTCACTTAGACGAATGATTAATTTCAAAAACTACAATGAAAAGCTAAACAAGAAGTTACGGAAAACAAGGAGTTTGTCATCTTTCCAATATTTGATGAATTGTAGTTGGAGATTGTCATTATCATTATCAGTGTTTTAAAAAAAATCACAAAATTTGCTCCACATTAGGCTACTTAAATTTATCAAAAGTTGCGGAGAAGCAACAGTGTCTCACTTTTTCTGTTAAGTCATTATTCACTTGCTACTTATTAATTTATTGTTACTCACTCCATCCCGAAATGTCTGTCTTACTTTTAAATTTCAATATTTTATGTACAATACACAATGGTATCCAAAAGTTGTAATTTTTCAAGTTTGTCTTTCATTAGTTGACTCTAATAAAATAGGAGTTAATCAAGTTTTGAATTTAAATTGTTTTTGAAAAAACGGAAAGTCTTGCTACCAATGTAATCAGAGAAATTTTTAGAAATTTTAGAGCGCACTTTAAAAAATTAAACTTTTCAATTCTTCTTCTTTTGGTCTCATTATTTTGATTGTCAAAAACATCTCGAGGGCAGAAATAGAATTTTACTAACTTTCCTTTGTTAATTTTTTCTTTAAAATTGGCCCTATATTTTAGGACAACCAAAAAAAGGAAAGTATGAACTTTTTGGGACGGAGTGAGTATTATAATACACATATGGCTTTGGGCCTATTTTAATTTTACTCTTTTAGATTTTTATTCTAGTAAAAGGAAATCTACAGGGTTATTCGAATAGTGCCTATGGTAATTTGATTTGAGTAAGATGATTTTTTTTAAAGGTTATTCAAAACAAGCGCCTACGGTAATTTGAGTAAGATGATTTTTTAAAAGGTTATTCAAAACAAACTTTCATCACTGTGAAAACTCAACAAAAAAAATCATTGGGAGTTTTTCTTCCCGATGAATTTTTTTTGTAAAGTATTAAAATTTGTAGAGTATAATTTTTTTTTTTTTGTAAAGTAGTAAAATATAAGAATAAATTTTTTTAGAAAGATGCTGAAATAGAAAAGTAAAAGTAGAAAGAAAGAATAAATTAACACAGTAAAGTTGGAAAAGAGAACCTAATTTTGTGAGTTTTTGAAAAAGTAACTAGCTAAAGTATAAAAAGTTGTTTTGACGTTAAATTTGGTGCAAAATATAGAGAGCCTGATAAGGATGCTCTTAGGCCTCTTTATTTGGGTTTTGAATTGTTGTCTTATATATATTTATTTTACATCATTCGTTCTTCTCGGTAAGAGGGATTGGTTAACTATAAATATAAAAACCAAAGTTGAAAAAGTTCATATAATACAACGAAAAAGAAATACTCCTACTATTCTTTTCGGTTGTCATATATGAATTTCTTTCAGTTTTGGTCTACATTTTCAGACTTTTCCGATTCCTCTAATCAAGCTGAACAATGTGATATAAAAATTATATTCCAGTTTAGTAAAAATTAAGAGAACAATAACAAAGACTGCCAAAAAATCGCCAAGAAGTTGGGCCAAAAGTGATTTTAGTCATTCAACCAAAATGTAATCTCTCTACTGGTTGTTACATTCAAATACTGTAATATTGGTCATAGATGTTGTTGAGTAGGTTTCAAAAATATATATATTTTTAACATTAGATATGAAGAACAAAAGTTATAAATATTTTTAAGTTATAAAAAATAAAAAGGAGAGAGAATAGTGGAGATGTGAGTGGAGGAGAAAGGGAGAGGAGATGGAGTAGCTCGTGGCAGTAGCTGGCTTCTTGTAGCTAGCGGAAAATCATGAGGCCAAAGTGCCTACTGAGTAGAGAGGGCCTTGGAGAATTGAAAATTGATTTTGGGTAGCTAGAGTAGCCAAGAGAGCTCATGTAGAGAGCCTCTTGGAGATGCTCTTAGCTTGTCATAGTCATCTTGTTTCACATCAGAAAGATGTGAAAAATGGATGTCACATATAATGAAATTTGACCAGCTACTATATAATTCGAGAGTAATCTTTTGAGTTAAGCGGTTAAGCTAAGAATAACATGTCAGCTACTGTATAACTCAAGGTTAATCTTTTGAGCCACCTGATTAAGGTAAGAGTTAACAAGCCAATTAGGGCGGGTGTTGCATAGCTCCATGCACAGTTAATCACCCTCTTCTTTCCTTGCACACTCACTACCTTCCAGAGTTGTTTCACCAACCAATTGATGCAAAATTTTGCAGAAAATAAGACAACAAAAAATAAAGATAGCACAGGACTCAGAAATGACAAATTAGATTAAAATAGTTCCAATAAAAATGGTATCCAACATCTGATCATCTATAACGATATTGTACAACTTATCTGTAAATACTCATCGAAAGGGAATCAAAGGAACGAGGGTTCGCACCAAAGATTTCCAGTGGAGCATAGAAACCCGCAACAATATTATCTGTAAATACTCATCTGCTAGGTTATGATCCCAGGGCTACCCTGAGAACCTCAAGAATGGGTAAACAAAAGAACACAAAAAACAAAAAAAAACTTCCGGTTTCCATTTGGGAAGCAGCGAAGGAAATGCCTCCGGAGTTACAGTTACACTGTTTACTCTACAACAAGGTTAGCACTTATTGGATATAATTGCTTCCACACATTTATCTCACTTCATCCAGGAAACAGGTTATCCATCTATGCTTGATCAATATTAGCTAACTCTATATAAGACCTCAAGAATTGAAATTGTCATCGACCGGTAGATTTAGATCAGGTACTGCAAACATATTCTCCTGATTTGGCTGCAGTTCGGAAGAAAACTTTGGTGTAGGCAGTTGTTGCTTAGCTTCCTCATGATCATCCATTCCGACGTCTGGTGGCAAGATCATAGGCATAGGTTCACAAGAGGCTACATTTTGCTGTGTTTGATCAGGGATTGTTTCAGTAGATGCAACTGTTGTAACCCTTTCCATCACTTCTTGTGGTTCCAAATTGAGCTGTAATACAGTTTTTTGCAACACATATGTTAAATGTTACCGTACTTCTTACAAGAGTAAAATCAGCAGATTGAAATATAATGGATGAAAAAAAAAACAAAATAAACAAAGATAAGTGTGAGGGTGTAGATAATTTGTAACAAACAAACAAATTAGCTAAAAACTAGACTTTTGAACTCCATATTCAAGACCTTAGTTAGGCTTTCGTGGGCTTTTGTCTGTGTGCCTTGTTCAAATAAGGTTAATTAATTGAGGGAAGTTATTTGATGGTTAAGGATGTCAGAGCGATGCTTGCGCTTCAAACGGTAGTTGTTTGAGAATTTACAAGGCAGATACAGTGATCTCAATGTTTAGTAGGATTTTTCCTTCTCGACTAGTGTTACAGTCGAGAAATTATGGTCGCAAAGATCGGCCAAAACCTCTAAGATATGTGTTCGTGCATGAATATAGCTATATAAGGATCTCTATGGCACATCAAGGAAGGAAAAGAAGACTGCCATGCTTGAATTCGACAGGATACCAAACTGAAGAAAAAAGTGGACATTCCCTAAGTTAATTCATGAAATCAACGAATGGGATCTAGACTTAAATGAAGGAATGAAAATTTCTACTTAAATGGAATCAAGTTAATAGTGCAAGATGATACAACAGTGGATGTTTTGACTATTCTGATTGCTGTGTCCTTATTGATGACCAAAAAATTAGAAACGAAGCCCCAAGTTCTGTTCACGCAGTGTTAATAAGGGATTTCAACACATCTTTCGACACAAAGTGCATCTCTCAATCGGATTTCCAATTAGAATAACTTCAAAGTATATTAAACATTTACATATGGAGTCTAAACTACTAGTGGAGCTTACTGAATGATTGCCAAACAAGTTGATATTGTTCATTAACCGCCTGACAATGAAGATCCAATCAACTGAAACAGCAAACAGGATAGTGAACAAGAATCAGTGAAAAGCTAACCTTCAATCTCTTCAAGCTTTCGTTTGTGGCTCTCTGTTTCTCCACAGTGGCACGTAAGTTTGCCAGTTCCTGCTCAGCCAGGTAATTTAGAAGCCAAATGTTCAGGTACACTTCCAATCAGCGCAACACTATAGATAACTCGGTATATAAGCTTATGGTATACATACCCTCTTCAATTGCCTTCTTTCCTTTACGAGCAAGATCTCCTCTTCTTTAAGTTCAGCTAAGGTCTGCAACAGCCATGCAAACAACAGTACGCTAATCAAACCAATAGAAAGGAACATGAAAACAACAAAGAAATTGAGAGATAAAAAGAAAGGAAAACGAAAAAGAACAAAAATAAAGTCTAATTCAAAAGTCTTGAATGACAGGTCAATCTATGTAACATATACTGTTTTCGTAACGACAATTGGTTATTTCATAGTCTTGTATCATACTATTTTGAAAGTTTTATTGTCAAAACGGTGACATAAGAGGTACAAGACAAGAGACCGTCATTTGTCTGTGTAAGCATTTCATGGTATCAGAAAAAATATGGAGGATGCCCTACGAAGTTGACAAAAGCTTACGACATCCAAACTCATAAAGATCAGAATTTACCTTTTTCTTTTTTGCCCTCTTGTTGGTAGTTGTTTCATTTGTAGCAGTGACCTGCACATACCAATCATTCAGATATCCTCACATATAATAAAGAAAAATCGTATCTTTGCTGGTCCCTATTTAATTTGATTAGCCAATAAACCAATAGCAAGCAAACATATCTAAAAATAACATAAACTTCGTTTTATAATAATTCCCAGCATCACAAAATTGAAATAGTTGAAAGACGTGCAATTAAAATATTAGCCCTCTTAACAGGACAGCCATCGCCAGGTCCACATTACCTTTGCTGGGGCAAAACAATTTTTTAGGAACTTACCCAATATAATTGCATAAGCATATATCCTTTTGCGATCCATGCAAGATACGGGAGCGAGGTTCTGTGAATCGAATCTGGTACCATTAACAAAGAAAGAGCGGGGTGCCGGACCCATAGGGCTTCAAAATTGCTGGCAAGAGTGTTTGGATGAGGTGAAATAGTGAACGGGATGGTCAAGACTTAGCTGAGCTATGTGGCTACCTTTTTGGGATCCGGGGGGCATGTAGTGAGGGAGCTCACTCCCTCGGCCGTTTGATAGGCGATCTAACGGTCCGGATAAATAGGGATTAAAGTAAATGAAAAAAATGTTTTTTTAAAGTGTAAGATGATCTCGACCGTTTGATTGCCTATCTAACAGCTGAGGGAGCTCACTATAGGCATATACTGAGAGCCGGGTCCCAACTTTTTCGGTGCCCAATTGGTCAAGCACAGGTGACAAACAAATAAGGACAAACTTTCCTATAGTCTAGTTGGTGAGTTTTGATTTGGTAATACATGTCAGCTTAAAACACTACTAGTAATTTTGGGGGGTGCTAACATGGTCCCCACCACAAGATCTAATGCAATTCCCTCTGTTGCACCTAAAGAGCACTTTTTTTTAATCAAACCTAAAGGGCACTTGCAAATGGTATTTTCCAACCCTAATTGCTATTGCAAGAAACATTTGTTTTGACTTTGAATTTTGAATTCCAGTTTCCTGGACCCACTTAAACAAAAGAGAAAAACAAGAAAGCTATATTAAACAGGCTGTCACTGTAACACCCCCAATTAAATTCAAGAACCTCTAATCCTTTTTCACAGAGAATCATTAAAGTAAACTCCTCCACTTTTGACGTTGTACTATACTAATATTTCCTCAGACTAAGAATGGTTTTGATGAAGCTGCCAAGCTATATCCACAACCCTTATTTCAGTTATTTGTCTTTACTACCATATCTACCTATCCAATGATCAAATAGATACATAGTAACTTCTTTTCTTTTCTTTTTTTGTGTAGAATACTTAGAGGTGTCAGGGCCAATTTACGTACACCTTAACTACTCTCCTCCCAAATATGGTCAAAGGCAGACCATCCATGCCAAGACTAGAGAATTACAAGAAATTACTTTACTGCGCCCCGACCCCAGGAACCGAACCAGATCAAATACGTGAGGAACAAACGTATCAACCAACCGGACTAACCCATGAGGCTAAATAGTTAGATATATAGTAACATACATTTGCCATGCCCCTGAGGTGGTACGCGTGCCTTGGGTACAAAATACAGATGGCTTTAACTTAAAAAAAAAAAAAAAAAGACCTCAGCCACATACCTTCCCAGACTTAAGGCTACGTTTGGTTTAACTAAAAAAAACTGGCCTTTCTTTTTTGCTGATGGGGATTCGGGGAATCCTATGACCCCTCTCAAATTTCCATGTACCCCATTTCCGTGAGATGTTTTATAAATAAAAAATTCTCACTGAATCCAACGGCAAAAAATGTACTGGGACCGGGTGAGAGAAATCATAAAGAAGAGGCGACTACAGGGGATCATTCCCTCCCACACAACCACTAACCACACTACACCAAACTAAACTGCGACTTTTTTGACAACTAAACACGCAAGTACACAAAAAAAAAAAAAACTGCAATGGTACCAAATTGTCCTCACGTGTGGGTCCCTGTGCAGAGAGAGTTGACTCAAGGTGAGTGGCGTTTCCGTCATTTGACAAACCCATGACCAACGAAATACCGGCTCACCCCAGATAAGATAAACAGAAAAGGCCTTCCGACATATTCTGTGTCAGCTCCTAAAAAACAGCTGAACAGTTGAATTGACGAAATTACCCTTTTGCATAAAGGGCGCGTTGGTCTTTTAACCGACGAGCATGCCACGCAGATAGACTCGCAATAATGGGTTTCGTCTGGTGAGCGGAAAGTGGTGGGAGTGAGAAGAAGAAAACGTGATTAGTCTCATTCAATCATATGCGTTGAAGTAAAAAGTCACCAAATTCCTCTCTTTCAAAAACTAAATACTCCCTAAGTGTTACAAATCCAATGTTCAGATACTAACTCAAATGCGTCCGGAGTTATTTGATACACGTCCACCTCGTATGATATACTTGAAATCCACACGCATATTTATTGTATTTTTAAAAAAAAATTACAGCTGCCATTTTCCCCTAGTTTAATTATAAAAATAAATAAATCAAAATGTCCAAATCAATTTACACACCTCAATACGTTGTTAGTTCTTTTGGGTCACCTTTGTAAAAAGAACAAGGATCTACTTTTACTCCCGGTTCTGAAAATATAACCATAATTACGCTATTTTGAAAAAAATAAAATAAAATATATATATTCCATGAATAATTTTATGAAATTTTTTGACACAGTTTAAAATTCCAAATTAATTCTGTTAATTTTGTTGATTAAAAAAAAATCTGTTAATTTTATTTTTTTTGCTAATATAAATTGTACTAATATTGTCACGCCTGTCCAACACCAGAACTGGGTACAGAGAGGATATGTCCCTATTAATTAACTAGTGTAATGAATAAAAATATATGCCCAGAATGTCAGTAGTTAAATATACCAGGAGGGGTAAGGCGACAGCATTTCTCCGACCATCGGAGGATGACCCGCCGTTCAGTGGATGAGTAGCGACACGTCCTAAAACATACTCCAAAACGGATAAAGATGTGAGTCACACGATGCACATTCATCCGTTACAAACACAACTGTGTTCGGATCTGCGTTTACGAGCATTTGTGTGTCACATGCTGCTTGACGTGGAATAATCGGATTTCTATTTTGTAGATAAGTTTTCAATTTTGTAGATACTATAACTTATGAAAATTACGAAAATTAATCAGATAATAATTGCTGGCCTTTGAAAAAGCAATTAAATTTAGCGTTACGAAATAAATACTGAAATTCGATCAGCAAAATAGATCCGAAGCCTTTTATCTAGACCGGACACGGTAAATATCGTTACCTAACGAGGGGTATTTTGGGAAAACCAGAGAAAAAACGAATGACGCCAACACAAGTGAATCATTCGCCGGCGGACAACTATAAATATACAGCCCCCACCACCACACCCCACCGCATCCCTGCCCTCTGAGACCGTAAACGCCGGCAAAAGATTCTGATGGACACAGCAAAAACAAACCTTAGATCTAGTGGCATCCGTCCTCTTGACAGGCGATACACTCGACTCCTCCAAAGTACCATCGGCGGCGGCGGCTGCAGCGGAGGAGGAGCCACCGCTGACCGAGGAGGCGCCGCCGCCGCCGCTCCAGGAGAGCGGCGTGGTGGGGCTATCCCTCTCCGTCGGTTTCTTCTTCTTATCCTTCTTAGTCGTCGCGTGGTGGAGAATCGGCTTGGAACGGCGCTGCCTCACGGTCCACTCGAGGGGAGGAGACAGATGAGAGTTTATCTTCGACGACGGCGGCAGTGGCGGCGCCGTGGAGTGGTGGAGGCGAACAAGGAGCTCCACCACGACGGAGTCGTCGGTCAGCGCCGCTTTCACCCAATCCTCGTCCCCCATGTTTCTTATACCTTTTTCAGTTAGTATTGAGAGAGAAAGTTAGAGAGAGAGAAATGGAAGAATGGTGGCAAAGGAAATCTGAATGAGGAGAGAGAGAGAGAGAGAGAGAGAGAGGGGTTGGGGGGAGTTATATATGTGGTGAAGGTGGGGAGGAGTAGATGCCAATTGACAGCCCTTGTTGTTGTGGTGGTGTTATTATGTGTATGGGCAAGGAAGATGTTTTTGCCATAAATTATTGTTCTTTCGATTTTCCTTATTTTTTTTATTTTATTTGATTTTATTAGTTTTGGGAGAATTCTTTTCTTTTCTTGAACTTGTCTTTGATTAGAAGAATAAAAGAAATACTAAATTAAGATAGGAATCAAAATTAATGTAAACAAAAATAAGTCAAGGCATACGTGTTTCGGTTTATTTTTATCTTTCGTACTTACATGGATTTTGTCGGTCTAAAAACCTACCACCTCCGCTCCAAAACTTTTATTCGATACATAAACGATAACTGAAAAAACAATGCAAGTTTTTTTAAGGAAAAAAAAAATCAACTATCTACCATAGTAGATGTCAATGAATTATTTTAAGTTTTTTAATAAATTGAATTTTTCGAAGTTCTAATTTGGGAAGGAATTAGTAAAAAAATCTCTAATAATTTAAGTTTAGTAATTTTTTTCGTATCCTTTTTTTTTTATGTGTTTTACATTCCATTTTGATAGTTATACATGTGAAATATTCTTTTACAAGTCTATTTTTGGCATATAGAGAGATAATCATAATACTATGACTTCACATTTTTTATGCTAGAATATGAAGTGTGAAATTAAAATAAACAAAATTACAAAAAAAAATAGGAGTAGCACAAAGTAGATAGATAGTCAAATGGAGTGCGAGAATTATCTTCTTTTTCTCCCTCCCACCCTTCTTTTAAGTAGTGGGCCCACCAGGAGACGTGGCACAGACCGCCTGCCTACTATTTTAGGGGGAGCAAAGTGTGTGTTGTGTGCGGGTGCATACTATGGAGTGCTTTGGCTAACTTGAAAAAACTAGATTATTGAATTATTGGTTTTGTCCTTATTCAAATTTTTTTTGCATTTGTTGGTTTTCGGTCGATTTTTTGTGATTTCTTGACTTGTCTCGACGAGAGGAATCTAAAAAGTATAAAATTATTAGCCAAATTTTAAGTTTTGTGAATAAAGACGAAAAATAATCCAAAAAATGTTGAGATAAGCCAAGAAACCTCAAAAAATCGACCGAAAATCACCAAATGCAAAAAAAATTTGAATAAGGACAAAACCAAATAATCCAATAATCTAGTTTTTTCAAGTTAGCCAAAGCACCCCTATGCAGGGCTTTGGGCTCATCCTGAGTCTCGTTATTTGATCAAAATCATTTATTTTATTCATCTTGTTGTGTACGTATACCATGCAAAAATTTAAATTGATCAAACATCAGTAACCATGTTTTAAAACTGCATTTTTATAAAAATGAAACTGTTAAAGGGTTGTAGGTGATTTTGTTTTACAAAACTGCAAGTTAAATGGAGACCAATCAAATAGTCACCAGCGTTCAATTAACCTAAATTTCTTTATGGTAAACATGCTCGGCAATACAAACAAAATAAACAGTTCAGATCAAACAATGAAGCCTGAGATGGGTCCCATAGTCGTGTACAACATGCGTGTTATGCACCCTCCAAGGCCTCCACATCACACACATGGCACCCTCTTTTAGGCTTCATTTGGTGCTATGGGAGGGCTTTTGAGTATGTTTCATTTCTTTCTTTGTTTTTCTTTTTCGAAGAGTAGTGTCTGTGTTAACTTATGCACACATTGACTTTTCCCCTCTTTGCACCAGAAAAAGGCAGGCTATGCATGCTTAAATTACCAGAATTCACAAAAAAAAAAATCTTTCAAACTTGACCTTAAGATTCGAACCCTAATAATTATCTGGAGAACAAACCCATAACCAACCGGAGTATGACGTTCATAAGAAATTACAACTATATTTTTTAAATCCGACTCTAAGAATCGAACTCTAGCAGCAATGATACGTATACACAAAAAAAAATACCCAGAAAGTGAGAATGAGTGGCTGAGATGCATTTGTATTTGTATCTGGGCCACTCATGTCCACTCTTTGGGTAAATTCTGAATATTATTTCTGTGCACTTAGCATTTCTGTTCTAGTAGTTGAGTTGAGTTGAGGAATGTTGGGCCACGTGCTTGCGTTGCGAGTGGATTTGGAAATTTTTCGCATTTTGGGGAGAATGGGGTGTGTGTGTGTGTGGTGCGTGTGGGGTCCGGTGGGGTGTTGTGCATGAATGGTGCTACTGCCACCGAAACAGAACACTTGATCGAAGTAGACGGAAAAAGCGAATATGAAAGCTCTTGTTTGTTTCTGCTTTTAAGGCTTCGTTTGGCATGGGAGTTACTATATGCCTACTACTAACATTTTCCCCTTTTCGCACTTTTTAGGTAATAACCAGGTGGTAACCAAACGAGTTTCCAATATTCCACAAGATACGTTTTTTTTTTTTTTTTTCAAACGTCATACATCAACGGAATTGGGGAAGTAAATAGAGTTACGGAGTTAGACTGCGCCCCATGGGGGACCGGCGACTCAGCTCATTGAAACTCCGTTTGGATGCCAAATTTGCACCCGGATTTGCCTCACATCTGAATTTGGAATCCAAGTCCCACCACAAATCCGGTGTTTGGTTCGCATTTTTCTCCCTTGGATTTGTTTACTGGTTGGACTACATATCCGGTTTCACCCGAATTAGCTAACGCTGGCCTAGACCCTGTCATTACAAATCCGAGGGGTTTTGAGCATTTTTGGTACCATTATACCCCTGCAAATCAGGGCATTTCCCCCCTTCTTGCTAGCAAAATGAGAGAGTGAGAGAGAGAGAGAGAGAGGGGGAGAGGGACGAACCAGAGGAGGAGGATGAGCCGGAGATAATATACAAAACCCATCTGAGTTGTGGGTGGCTCTGGGCATGGTGCTGGATTGGAGAAAGACGGGCACCTGAGGAGAGAGAGAGAGAGAGAGAGAGAGAGAGAGAGAGAGAGAGAGAGAGAGAGAGAGAGATGTGTTTTTTGCACAAAGGAGGAAGACGAAGCACAGCGGTGGTGATTGGGAATTGGGAATTTTAATAAGTTTTCATTCATTCATTGTAAATGCAACACATGGTGGTGAGATGGATTTCTGCCCCTTTTTGGAGGATATTTTTAATTATCCTAGTTATTTTTTTGTTTAGGATTAATTTTCATTTATTGTAATTATAATAAAACTAGCCAATTTTTGCATTAAATTAACAAATTGGGCCAAATAGTAGTTATTATTTCTCGCAATTAGTAGAAGACTTGTGATTTCATTAACTAATTAGCAAAATGTAGTGTAATATTGTAGGGTAATTATTATGTATTTATTGTTATTATAATAAAATTAATCCATTTTATTTAATAAAATATTAAACTGGGGCAAATAGGTCATTTGGTCACTTATCCTATCAAATCCACCTTCTAAATCCTTCTTCTCTAAATAACATCCAAACACCTCATTTGTAAATCAATTGTTCTTAAGAGGTGGACCCACCCTCATTACAAATCCACCTTCAACTCACCCTCATTACAAATTCACCCAAAATCATCTCTGGCATCCAAACGGGGTGTGTAAGAGTGGGGTCAGTTGAGACCCCACGGGAAGGGGAAAAAATACTACTTTTATATTAAATTTTTAAAAAAATCATAAATGAGCCCCTTAAAATTGGTGGTGACACCACTGGGTAATTTCTAAAAGTTCATAAAAGTTGCTTCTTTATGTGGCTTATTTTAATCCTAATCACCCGTTTTGTTCTTTTGATAATGAAATGTTTATTTGTTTTGCTAGGTTGAGCCTTAAATGTGATTTTTGTTGGAACAATATTTTAAGTTGTCATTATTGTAATGTTTTTCTTAGATTTATGGTTGGTAAAAGTATTTGATGTTTATGAATGACCCCATACTTTCGAACTCATGGAGTCGCCACTGACTAAGGGTAGGGCTGTAAACAAGAAGAATTGAGATGAGTTTTAGAATGTTCAAGTTCATTTATTAAATTTTTAAATGAGCTCGAGCCGAACTCAAACTCAATGAAAAAATTTGACGAAATTTAACTTGCTTCTTTGAGTCGAGCTCTAACTCAACTGTTTCAACGAAGCCTTAACAAGGGAAAAATACTAGATATTTATACTCTAATATAAGTCTAGAACTTCAAAAAAAATCTATTTTCGTACATAAATAAGTTCATACATGTATAAAATTATAAAAACATATTAGTAAAATTTAAGTTTATAATACTTTTATTGGTTTATACAAGTACAAGTTATAAAATTTTCATTATGTATATGTAAAAGTTTATATATATCCAAGGTTATATAGGAAATTCTTACGAGATATACATATATTCCAAGTTCATGGCTAATCGAGCCAAATATCATCGTTCTGCGCTTAGGCCGCTTATTAAACGAGCTTAAAATTGAGGTTCATGCTTGATTAGTTTAAGATCCGAATCAAACTCGAACGGCCTTTACCGAAATGGCGCCAAATAATTCACAAAAAAACATTTCATTTATAAATTTAATCGAGGAAAAGAATGAAATCAAGCAAAATTTATCTTAATTTCAAGACTTCGCAAAAAAAGGGTTTTATGACCTCCTTCAAGGTAGGTTTTCATTTTTTGAAGATTCCGTAATAAAAGTTGATCTTTTAATGACAGAAAAAATTCGCCATTCGATGTCTTTCTTAAAAAACCAAAAATAAAAACAATGACGAACTAACACAATAACGATTATGGTATTCCGAATGGCTCAAACTTAGGATATTATAATTTTCAAGAACGAGTAATGTCAACATCCCATGAAATGCCAAAAGTAGTTCGTGCATGTCATTTTATTTTTTTTGGCATAGTTAACATTTTTTGGTATTTCGAAAAAATAAAAAATAATATATATATATATATATATATATATATATATATATATATATATCGTTAAGATTTGTAATTTCTTTCAAGTCGTGAATAATATTTTATAGGATTTACCCTAATAGATGCTGTTTCAATTTTAAAATTTAGACAAATAGTTCATTTTAGCCACTAGTGACAAACATATAAATTCATGTACATTTAGCAATTAAAAACATGCCAAAAACTACGTAGAGTCGACTTTCTTTTAAATCCACGTATTAGTAAGCTATCAAAAAATGAGCTATTAATATTCAAGCAAGTTTCCATAGTACTTGCAATTACAGGTTTACAAAATCATTTTTTCTTCTTCTTATAGACCTTGTTTTTTAATGGATTTTATCTCAGGCTGAGTTCTCCATTGAATTTTATCAACATTTGATAAAATCAATCTCCTGATTTTATCCATTTGTGAAGACATGTGATAAAATTTGTAGATTTTTGTATTAAAAAATCTACAGATTTTATCAAATGTTCTCACGAATGGATAAAATGAAGGGGTTAATTTTATCAAAATCTTGATAAAATTCATTAGAGAACTCACCCTCATAAAATTTAGCTTTGCTAAAATCTAACATTCTCAATGGATTTTAGCAAAATTAGATTTTACCAACACTAGATTTTATCTCACAAAATCATTTACCACCTTTATCAATACTAAATTTAAGGGATTATTACCTCTAGTTCTAGAAAAGAGATGTCTAATTACCAGCAAGGTAAATTATTTTTTTTAATTACCACTAAGGTAAGTCTCTTTTTTTTTTAGAGTTTTGGTTTAGGGTGCACTTTCCTATTAAAGGGTTTTAGTGGTTTAGACACTTTTCATGTAGAGTGTCTTGCTAAGATTTAGGTGACTTTTCAAGTAAGTGATTCAGTAAAGAAATCTGCTAGGATTTTAGGCACTTTCATAGGGTACCCTATAGGATTTTAGGCACTTTCATAGGGTACCCTATAGGATTTTAGGCACTTTCATAGGGTACCCTATAGGATTTTAGGCACTTTCATAGGATACTCTAGCCATAAGGTACCCTAGTCGTAGGGTACCCTAAATTTATGTTTAGGTGCACTTTCTTATTATATGGTTTAGTGGTTTAGGCACTTTCATAGGGTACCCTAGGATTTTAGGCACTTTCATAGGTACCCTATGATTTAGGCATTTTTATATAGGTTGGAAGTTGATGAAAATTTTTTAGAGTTGGACTTGACCTGATGGTAATTATGAGATCTAAGGGCGACCTAATGGTAAATGTCCCTAAATTTAATCCATTAGAAAAGCAATATCATTTTATCATACCTCTAAAAAAAATTAAATTTTATCAGAATTAAATTTTATCTCATAAAATCAATTTAAGAACAAATTTGTCAGACCTATATTTCTTGTCTTTCAACTTCTAGATCATTGGTTCAAACAAATCACGATGCATAGGAATACGTTCTGACAAATTTGTCAACAGTTTCTGAGTTTTGACTTTTTTCTTAGACGAAAAAATAGAATAACTAATAAACGAGTAGTATCTTATTCTAATTCACCAAGTCCACACTTGAGACCTCGAATTTGTTTTTGGATTTGTCTCCTCTCCGGTCATGGGAGATGAGCTTCCCGTTAGTCCCTCCTTTTTCGGGTCTACATTGATAATCTGAGTTGTAGATTGCATAGTCGAATACTTCAATCATTTCAAAATTCGAATTTATCGGATACTGATACCTGATCTAAAAATATTTGTCTTAAACAAAAGAGACAAAGTGATTTTTCCAAAATTTATATGCTCTAATTAGTTATTAAACGGTATCCAATCGACACAAATTTTTGTATAATATCATCAATGCGGGCCGGTGTAGTCCCAAAAAATGATGGAATTGACGGGAAACTCCTTTCTCATAAGTGGAAAGGAGACAAATCCTTTGTTTTTAAGGATTTTTCTATTATAAGCCCAATTACAAACTTCAAGACAAAAAACACACACACACACACACATTCATATACATTTTTTTATACATTTTTTAAATATTATAATCAACCAAATGGGCTGACTTTAGAATTTTCATTGTTTTTTTTATATTCCAAAGAAGCCCTTGTGCTATGTTGGAAACAAACAACTTTTCCACAAAGCCGCTTCCCGGTTATAGGCTCTAACCTAAACGGAGCCAAAACAAAATCAGCATAAATTTAATTATTCTATTTTAATTAACTACTACAACTAAAGCAAGATTTGACCTTCTTGTTATTTTTGCCAAACTAGAATATAGGGGCTTATTAATTTTGTATTTTTTTTCATTAGGTGAGAAGGTTTGAGGTTTTTTTTTTTTTTTTTTTTTAAATATGGAGGAACATCACTACAGTCAAATCCTTTGAATCCAACTACACAACGGTTTGGGGTGTTCTTGCTTTGGAGAAGGTGTATTTTTTTTTATTCCTTTTGAGCGGGCCTAGAGGAATAACAAGGTGTTGTGCCCTTCAACTGGACATTATCCCGAGACTACGAGTGTGCTCAAAACCGTTTAATGCTTTCACCTCATTAAGCGTATCGTTCATTTTAGCAAATGAGATTTAATCAGACAACGACACTTCCCTAAACCAAATTCTTTATAAAAGCTTATACTCAAAATCATTGACATTAATATTATCCCAAGTCTACGAGAATGATCAAAACTGTTTAGGCCATGTTCGTTTACAAGTTTTGAGCCAGTTTTGGTTTTGATGACATCATCATTTCTCTCATTTTTCTCTCTATCTCTCTCCACTTATTACACCTGCTTACATCATCAAAACTAAACTAAAACTCTAAACTAAACACAGCCTTAATTTGTTCCGCTTGTCAAGCGACATCCTTGTCAACAAATGAGATTTGATCAGACGAACGACACTTTACTAACAAAATCATATTTTAAAAAGTTTATGCTTAAAATTATAGCCATTAATTCTATTTTCTAAAAACTTTCCTCGTTCATGCAGATCTCGTCCAATCGATCTCATTTTTATGTATGAATGACAAACTCGATGATCGAACAAAATGATGACTTCTATCACACTTTACAGGCTTGAAAAGGTGCCCATTTGAAGGGCACAACACCTTGATGTTGTATTTTTGTTATTTTTTGTAATTTGAAGATAATCAGAGGAAGAATTCATGAGGTGGAGTAAAATTCTGTGGTACATAAATTGCCTGCTACATCTTACGACATTGGAGGATAGAAATGTGAATTTAGTACCATTTTAAATGCTCTATTTAGTAGTTAAGGGAGCACACAATCATGTGGTAGGCCCAATCCGCAAGAGAACTGTTCTCTCTTAAATGGCTACAGTAGAAGATGGTTGGGCCCAAATAGGTTTCATCTTGGGCTTTTGGATCGGGAAAGTCCATCACAAGAGAAGCGGAAGATTCAACGGTTATAAACCTACGAAGACAATCAGATCAATTTAGTATATATCAACGCAAACGAAAATGAATCCTTTTAAGTAATTGTCGTGAAAATCTCACAATTGTCGGATCCTAGGGTTTGTAACGAACCCGTTTGCGAGCAGCTCGAGGCTTGACTAGGCTCTGTTTATGATCTAAATGAACGAACCCGAGAAGACCCCATTAGTTGTGAGTCAAGCTTTAACAAGCCGAAGCTCAGTTTGGCGCGTTTGCAGTCCTATGTCGAACTGTTCTCGGTTCCAAATCAAATTGTTTCCGGTAACTATCTCTTGCACTGTGAGAAATTTCTTACGTCGTCTAGGAAACTTACCGGATAAAATTCCTAGATTGTCTAAGCCAATTGCTAGAGATCAATTCAAAATTGCTGGAAATTCCTTACATGCTATTGTAAAGAAAAGAATGAATATTATACACTTTGCTGAATGAGTTTGAGCTTGATCAAAATCAGCTTTGCTTGCCTTGTTGCATTATGCGTAGTTGTATTAGATCTATGTACTTGGTCTTTTGCATTATACACTTTCCCTGAACGAGTGAAAGGTTTTGGAAAATTGCTGAGTCCAATTTCTCTCTCTCTCTCTCTCTCTCTCTGAGAATCGACCAGGTCCCATGAATAGTTTGTTATTGGCTTGCCGACATACATTGCCCGGTCGTGCTTGTCCATTTCTTAAACAAGCCAAGCTCGAGCTGAATCTTTATGTTTGTATAAATGACAAGCAGAGCATGAACATTTTTGAATCACTTGCAGCTCAAAAGTTGGACTATTAAGCATAGACAGCTTAGCAACATGCATAGTTTTCTCACTTTTTCTTTGACAGGTATGGCTGGAATTGTCCATATCCTAGCTTTTCACATTTTTCTCATTTATTATTATTATTATTATTATTATTATTTGGAGGTGAAGCAAGGAGCAGAAGAAGTTGATGGTCAAGAGTTATTAACATTTTGACATTGACTATCTTTTATCTGCACTTTTTTTTTGTAGGAGAGGTTGAAGGTAAATCCATGGGCCTAGAAATATCGAGATGATTTTTTTTTTTGTGCGTGACGTGGCCTGTAAATATTGGGATTTAAGACTTGATTTGGTTCGGTATAGACTATGATTAATCTTTCGATTTGAAATCACTGCTTGTACTCATGCTTACAAAGTTCATGGCTTAGAAACAAGAAACTTGAGTGGATGGTGTTACTGTTTTGAGAACGAGGAACTTGACCTATTGAAGAAATTTCACTACTTGAGTATTTTCAATTTGCCTGAGTAGGATGATACCATCCACTATTAATGCTTGAAGTGATTCTTTCTCGAGGAGGTGCTTGTTTTGAATTTTGATGAACGAGCTAGATGTCTAGAAATAGTATTAAATGATTAGTTTGTTTAACGCGGAGATTTTTACATGATGTGTTATGACCGCCACGGAAGTAAAATAGAAACAAACCAACAAACGAAAATCAAGGACACGAGATTTATGTGGTTCCCTCCAAATAGAAAGCTCTAGAGGTACGTCCATGGGTGAAGAGCAAGAGAGGATTCACTATAAACGGAGAGAAATGCATTGGAGCCAAATTTATACCCGAATCCTCACCAAGAATCCACATGAATATCGAGGACAAATCTCTCGATGAAATACCCGTAGAAAGATCAAACGTCTCAAGAACACAAAAGAAGAGAGACACAAAAATCCTAATATTCATTTCCGAAGTACCAAAAAAAAAAATCCTAATATCCAATCCCATGAATTTAAAGACTATCAATGGAACAACCAATGATTTATTCTAACACACTACGGGGAACCTCATGGGGGTTTCCTCAAAGGAATTTACTCAAGAAGTCTAAAGCCTTGGGAGACCACAATGCTCCTATTTATAAGAAAACAAAGAAAATTAGGTTAAAATCCTAAAAAAACGTGCAGCCACATGTAATCTGTACGAAAGTCATTCAAAATTGCCCGTGCAGGATTTCCAGAAATCCAACCGAAGACCAACTCCGCCAAACCCGCGTGGTTTTTCTAGAAGCAAAACCTTCGGTAAAAAATGCAAATTGCTCGCAACGAACTTCTGTGCATTCTTTGAACGTAAAAAATGCAAGGCATAATTCCAACATGATGTTTAAATGACGGTGAAAATTTGTCTGAGTAAATCTAATTCCTCTTGAAAAGATGGGAGGCACGCCGGGGTTTAAACTACTACTTGTGTTGCTTTATGACCTCTAAACTAATGAAAACTTGGGGAAGAGAGGCTTTAATATTCACAGTTTGCCGTACAAAATCAGCTTTGTTTACATTTTTCCATCTTCTTGATGTTTCTTTTGATCTCACCTGCTCTTTGTCCTGTTGTTTTCAGGGATTTGTTAATGGAGAAGAGAGGCATTAATATTCACAGTTTGCCGTACAAAATCAGCTTTGTTTACATTTTTCCATCTTCTTGATGTTTCTTTTGATCTCACCTGCTCTTTGTTGTTTTCAGGGATTTGTTAATGGAGCATTGGAGTTCTATGTCAATAATTCAATACTACTCCACCATTCAGTTTAGCTGTAAGCATCACATGCTCGCTTTTGTTGATAACCCCTTATACCTGCATTATCATGCTAATTTGATAAAGTTATTGACATAGTAATCCTCTATGGTATTTTTATTGTTTTACATCCAGATGTTCGTATTAGCTTGCTTGCACCTCGATTAATCTCGGAACCCTAAAGTTAACGACAAGGTAAACTTCCAATGCTCCCAAGGTTTGAAATGTTTGTCCTTCATGTGAATGAGACATGTGATCTCATAGAGGAGTACTTATTGCTTTCTTATAACCATTTGGCCAAATACCTTGGGGTTTTGTAATCCTCTATGTTACGATCCTAACGTCCCATCTCGACCAATTATGGGCTTGGTCTTGTGTGTATATATAATCTCTTGAGCACATCTCCTTGTAGCCGGTTTTCAAGATTGAGTTCTATCCTTGAATTTGGAGACATTTTTTGGTGCCAGGTGAATACCATGTGGCGGTACGTAGCACACATCCCAGCCATCAAAAAATGTGTTGAACAATCTAGATTTTAGAGAGAGAGAGAGAGAGAGAGAGAGGAAGTTCGGGAGAAATCTGGGCTTTTAGACGGCCGGAATGCATGCTCAAACATTGCCATGTAATATCCACTCGACACCCAATTTTTTTTTTTTCTGAATTTGTATAATTTGGTATGAGAGCTAGCCACCATGGGAATTTGGGGGCTATTGTTATTTATAAACGAACAATGCTAGATGCACACACTCAATCACACACACAACCACACACTTACATGGGGGGGACACATTTACCATAGATCCCATCACATATGAGTGTGTGTGATTGTATGTGTGTCACATACATTTTCCTTTATAAACAGAAGTCAAACTGGAACATGCACATGTAAGATTCAATTGCTGTCTCTGATAGTGGTTCTCCCTGTACATAAACTTAAAATATTTATAAATCAAGACTGTGTAATTATCTTCTTTTAAAATTCCAATGGAATCTTAGCATTGTCTGGCTAATTGAATTGCCCATGAGTAGAACACCAAGAAGTAGGATGTGATGTTAGGCCTTTCCTTGTGTACGTCTGCATTTCCATTTTTTAATCCCTGTTCATATGGAAATATAGAGACTTTGGGTTGGTTTGGATAAATTGGAAAAATTGGTTTTTTGGTTTTTTGATTTTGTCTTTATTCAATTTTTTCTTTTTGCATTTATTAGTTTTTGGTTGATTTTTTGTGGTTTCTTGGCTTATCTCGACGAGAGGAATCCAATAAGTATAGAATTATTAGCCAAACTTAAAGTTTTGTGAATAAAGACGAAAAATAATCCATTCGAGACAAGCCAAGAAACCACAAAAAATCAACCAAAAACTAACGAATGCAATTTTTTTTTGAATAAAGACAAAACTAAAAAAACCAAAAAACCCAATTCACCCAAACCGGCCCTTTGAAAGTACAAGATTGCCGTTTGCTATGTGTGAAAGGATAGAGAGGACGTAAATGATTTGTAGGATCATGATCTCGAAAGGGATTCTTTATTAAAATTTGGTGTGGACCTAGCCTTCCTAGATTAAATTTTGATAATCTGAACCGCTCAATGTTTTTAAAATGCATTTTTAAAGGTCTACGGGAAGATTCGTCAATAAAAAAAAAAGAAGAAGATTCAAACAGTTTTTTTAAAATTGTACATATGTACAATTTTATCGAAAACTGTTTGGATCAAGCCCTTTCGGGTATTTTTTTTTTGAAGATTTCATTTATGCACCTTGGAAAACGCATTTTAAAAACATTGAGCGGTTAGGATCTTCAAAATTTGATCCGAAAAGTTGAAAAAAGGCTAGGTCCACACCAAATTTTTAATAAGGAATCCCTTAGAAGATCATGATCCATAATTTGTATTCTTGCAAAATTGATATTTTGTGCATTATTGATGTTCTGGATTAAAGTTATGAGCGCATAAACTGAATTGGGTCTTTAGCATACCCTCTCTATACCTGTTACCTTTGATTTTGGAGACATGGTTTGACGGTATACAGTTGCTTATTTTTTTGGAGGTATATGAATGCCACATTTTAGTGGCAAAACTTTCAAGAACAATATGAACAATATTAACTTTATAAATATATTGCCAAAGGTTACGTTGGTTTCCATCCCTCTTGTCCATATTCTAACAGATGGAGGTTACATGGGTGTTATAGTATATCGTGTGTGTATTTTTGTAGTCCTCCCATCCGTATTCTAACAATTTGAGGTTATATGCGTGTTATATATATCGTGTTTGTATATTCTTGTAGTGTCGTGAATGAAATAACAAAAAGGGTGTTTGCATTGGTGCAATGAGAGTTGAAAATCATTTTCTCTAAAAGAACCGTTTGGTTATTTTATTTTATTTTTTTTCTGGTGGACTTTGCAATGCACACTAGCGTACAAGTCCTCTTTGACGTGGGTTACCCTACAAGAGATCCGACTATGACACTTTACTAAACTTGAATGAAAGTTCACACTGTATTATTATGTCCTAATCCGATACAGTTGGATCCATCTTTAAAACTACTGAGACTTTGTGGGAATGTATTTATTTTAGAACAATCTAGGTAGTTGTTGCATATGTGGCGGAGCCATCTTAGGGCCGGTGTGAGCATAGGCCCACACTAGATTTTGAGGTTTTTTTTTCCCCCTAGAAAAGTATATTTAAGTTTCAATTTGTACATCACTTTTATACACGAAAAATTATTGAGTGCTCTTGGGGTACCACCACATCGTGTTTCAAGACATGCCTGTTAGATTCTTACAAAATACTAGATTTTTCTTACAAAAAGAAAATTGTGCCCACATTAATAAGATTTTCTGGCTACGCCACTATATGTAGTACAAATTTGTCAAACCCCTCAAATATTACAGGTTTGTTTTCTTGTCACGGACATACTAGCCTCCACAATGTTTGATTGCAAGGGTATATTTGTCTTTTACTTTATGACTGGAGGACCCAAAATTATATTCACACCCTCCTCTCTTTAATTTATCCGGATCGTTGATCTCAGATCGGACAGCCGAGAGAGCTCACTCATTATAGGCCCCCCAAATCCCCTCTCTTCTCAGTACCAACACTGAATCAATTTTTCCTCTTATTAATCCCTTGACTCTCCTTTAATTCTAGGTATCCATCCTTGTTCCGTCGCAAACCTGCTCACCTCTCCAAAAGAAAAAAAAGAAAAGAAAAAGGGAAGGATTACTGAGGGAGACAATGTGCAAAGGGAATTTTCAATGACCGTATTTAGAAAGAAAAAAAAAAAAAGTTGAAATGATTTTTTTATGATCCTAATTGAGATCGAAGTGAAAGTGACAAATCATGATAATGAAATTTTTCCAATGAATTTTGTCCATTTTTTTGTGGGATTGAGACTGAGGCCTTATTCAAAGCTTGTAAATGAAATTTGATTATCTAGCAGCTCCTTGCCATGTTGCTTGCACAAGTTAGATACTATGATTTTCAATTTGATTTGACAGTGGTAGTTACAAAACTTGCCCTGGTATTTTTTTGAGGATAATCCAGCTCATCTTGGCCGTTTATTCCAGGTTTTTGGTTTATGCAAATTGGACAACGTTTATAAAACCTTGCAAGAATGCCTTTGGACACAAATATCCGGAAAAGTACCCAAAAGGTCTAATAGAAGAGAATTTTAAGGTGTCCCCTTCCTTCCCTTTGATGAGTGTAACGACCCGGATTTTTCGTAAATAAAAATTTCGCTTAATATTTTAATTATTTATTTTAATTTTCGATTTATCGGAATATTTTTCTATTAAAATATTATTTTATTCTTTTAAATCGAATAATTAGAATTCTAGCCATATATACGCCACAGTATTTGCATCCGAAGAACGATCCGCTACACTACCGTAGTATTCTAAACCGAAACTTAATACCCAAAACTAGTTAGAATAAGCCTTTACTATTTTAGAAAGAACCTTTGCATACCCACACAATACATGCATTTGGAAAGACAAACTACACAAACTGGGACTTAGTTATCTCGACCTCAGACCCCAAGTTTCCTGTAAAACATGCATCCATGTTTTAAGGAGGAATATTCCCCTACTTATAGCTTGTTAAGCCACCCCCATAGCTATTAAATGGTTTGGCTTCTTACATGCACATTAGGTGTATCTAGTCCTAAAACACCCCCAGAATCTAAGGTGACCGCAAAAAAAAACCTACACAACGAGAGCAGATATTTTCTCCCACCATTGTTTCTACATTGTATCTACCCTAATTGGTTCATTCTAGCCAAGAATCTAGCCCTAGATACCTAGATACCTACCTAGATTCCTACCTAGACCTAGACTTGCCACCTTTGTACTTCCATAAGCCACCTAAGCTACACAATTACTCCCATACATGCACTACACCAAAATTTTCGGTAGAGAGAGAGAGGGGGAGCCGAAAGTTTTGAGGGGGGGAGGTGAGGTCACTCATTTTGCTATAAATAAAGAACCCCTTTGATCATTTGACACCTTATACCCCACACTTGCCTATTTATCTCTCTACTTTCCCAACAAACCAACTATTTACCACCTTTTAGCCACCATATTTTAGTTCTAATTAGCTACTTACTAAGTTGATTAGTAAGTTAGCTAGGTAGTTTAAGGGTTGCCTTCTCCAAAGGATTGCTAATCGCCTTCCTGTTTACACCCTAAAACTAAGGTAGTTTTACTAAACTACTCTTCTAATTAGCTTTTTCTAGATTAAATATGTTGTTCTAATTAAGTTCCTAGGCATGATTATAGAGTTTGACTAAGTTAATTTATGCATATGTTAAGTGACTAAGTATGTTTCTTAGTAATTTAGAAAGAGTATTTTTATTTAGAAAGTTTAACAAGCATGTTATGAGGTTCTAATTAGAATAGTTATTCATGAAATTAGAAGTTGATTAGTGGAATTAGAAGTGGATTAGTGAGATTAGAAGTGACTAGAAGGTGAGTAGAAGTGATTAGTAGTGATTAGAAGTTAATTAGTAGATGTGTTTCACTAGACAAGATTCTAGTATGATTATGTTATTATTTCTAGAAAGAAATAATTAATCTTGATTGTTTTGCTTATTGGTTGTATTTGGGATATTATAAATGGAGAAATTTCTTTTATAAGAGATTTGTTAGAAAGAAAAGCCTATTGGTTATTTTTGGCAAGAAAATATGGAGTTGATTTTATAAAAAGAGAATTATTCATATAGATTTCTAGAAAGATTTCTATAAAGTATGTAGTAAGTTTATTTGGTAACTTCTCTAGAAGAAAAAGTGTGACTTTTACTAGATATGAAAAAGATATTTTATTTGAGATTATTTGAGAGAAAATTTCTAGAAAAATAGAAAAAATATTTTTGGGAGAGTTTTAAATATTTTAGAAAGTCTACAAGTAGTTGTGGTGAATTTTTGGCAAGGGATTTCTAGAAAAGAGTTTGGTTTAAACTATTTTTGAAAAGAGCAATTGATTTATTTTATTTTCTCCGAGGAGAAATAAAAAATAGTTTGGAGATTTTTGATGGGGATTAAATTGAGAGAAATGAAAATATTATTTTTGGAGAATTTTTAAGTGTATGATTTTATGTGGAGAAATTGCTAGAAGGAATATTATTTTGAGGGAAATTGGTGTATTAAAATGTATGATTTTATGTGGGAAAAGTTTCTAGAGGAAACAAAATTATTTAGAGAGTTGGTATATTTTTATGCATGATTTTTATGTGAGAAATGTGATTTTGAAAGAATTTGAATTTAGAGGAAATTATGAAATATTGCATGGGCGTGATTTGAGCATGTGACACCGAAAGACGACGTTGATAATGCTACGCCACCGGACGCGAAACTTAATATTTATTGATGAGAAAATAGAGATGAGAATGAAAATAAGTTTGAAATGCGAAATGAAATTTTCGAGAAATGAAATGGAGATTTTCTTTCGGAGAATGAAATGAGATTTATGGAGAAATGAAATGAAATGAAATGTGATAAGATGAATAGATGCCACCTCAAGTTCCGTGGGGAGAACTTGGAGGATTGAAATTAATACGGTAATGCAGTTTTAACGCCCATCATGTGAGTGTGCGCCATGATGAGGTTGGGGGTTAAGTAATACGATAGTCAAATGGTGCACCGCCCCATTTTCGTGGAGTGAACTTGGTGGTAAGGGCTAAGCGTCACACAACACATAAATGAATCGGCCTTGAAACATACCGTAGGGGATCGGTAAAGACGAGGGGGCGGGACTATGTCGTGTGAGTCGCGGGGCGATCGGGGCCGTGCAAAAGAGAGGCTGTTACGTTCGGTGATGCAACGACACCGGGTCTCGGCGGGGAAGGTTGGTGCCGTCGGTGAAGGAGTAAAAAAGCGGACCAATAACTTTCAGAGTGGTGTGAGATATTGACATGATTGAAATTTGAAGAAGAATGCTGAAAGAGGCACTATACGAGTAAAACGATTTGAGACATGTGATGAATTATCGAAATGAGTTATTGTTTTGAAAGTGACACGTGACACTGTTTTGAGATGCTAAAAGAGAAATATTATTTTCTGCGCATGTTTACTCTGATCCGCATGGACACGCATGATGCATGATATGATTACTGTACATAAGTTATATATGTTGTTCATGAATATATTGTTCTAGAATTGCTACTTAAAAGCTTAGCGTAGTAAACTATTGAGCATGGCTCACATTTGACACTTAAAAATGCGGCATAATCTGACACGATGTTCTTCTGCGGCTACGGCGATTATGCTTTAGACTATAAGATGGACGGAGGAGAGAACTATGGTTGGAAGGCCTACTGAGCGAGGCAGCGGGATACCGCCTAATAATGTATAGCGTAAGTGCGATGGAGTAGAGAAACCTAGTCAACCCTGTAGAGAATAATTGTATTTGGCAGGAGGAATTATGTAATTTCTTATGGGTTACTGTTGTAAAATCCCAGTTATTGTATATGTATTTCTTTATTAACAAACCCAAATTTTGGGGACGTTACAATGAGCACCACAAAATTTTGTTTCTTGTCATTAATAATTTCCCTCCGATTTCGTGGTGGATATTGTAGGTGCACCAAAAAGTAAGTGATGTTAACAATGTTATAGCATTAAAAACCTGTTATGCTTCATGTGGTGAAAAATGTTTAACGGTTTTGGGATATTACTTTTTTTTTATGTGATTTGTAATTTCAGTAATTGTGGTTAATTTTACGCATACGTAAATGCTTTTTTCGGCAACCGTTATGAAGTTGGCTCACGCAAATTTTCCAATAATGAACTTTGCTATTGATAATTTAAACTTGGTATGCTGTGAGTCACACACACAATATCAAAATGAATTCACATATTCAGACTATTCACAAATTTTGATTTCTGGGCATGGCTGCGAAAAAGCTTTCCTTTCTAGCCTTGAACGTGACCAATTGGCTCCAATCTTGCAGTCTCTAACTTCTTTATGCCTTAGCTCCAAAGTCAGTCTGTTTAGTTGGTCGATTTGCTCCTCACATAATTGATCAGGGTTTTATTTTCGAGGTTAGGCCACAAAACAATAATTTCTTGTGAATTCCTTAGTCCCGGCGCAGATGGTCTGCCTTTAACCGGACTAGGAAGAGGATCGTAAGCTAGCCCTAATATCCTGACAATCAAAACAGGGGGAAAAAAAAACCCTCTTTATGCCTTTCTTTTTCAGAGAAACTGCAATTGTTTTGCCATTTGCACCAGCAAGGCAAAATGCTTCACTAGATAAACTCAAGTGTAAAGTCCAATAGACCCTTCCCAGGAGAAAATTCACCGAAATTGTGAATTATATTAGAATGGGATTATTTGAATAATCAATATTTACAAGTCCCAAGGTTCCAAAGCAATGTTTCTTTTTTCTTTTTCTTTTTTTTTTTGTTAATTACATATACTATTACGTAGAACTTTACTGGGTACGTAATGTGGTTGTTTGTATACATAACTCATAAATGTACCATTAATTGTTGCTTGTTAAATTGTGAATAAAAATATGAAACTGATGATGGTTCCATGTGTCGCTGATGGTCTCATATTACGTTTCAAGACGTTGATATATTACTGACAATTTTTTTATCTGTAAATCATTCGTTTGCAAGAAAAAATTTTGATTGGACACCGACAAAGATTTGCATAAGAGTAATATTTTAAAATATAAAAAAATATCGGCAAAATTTTTTGTTCCAATCAATACCTTGTTCAATTGATGTGATCTTTAAAGCGATGACGTACATATCATATCATATTGATAAAATGTACTCCTACTTGGCTTGTCAATAAAATTATACTAATAACTAATATTATTCGGAGGAGTCTTTTCTCCAAATTATTAGCAAAATAACAAGAGACTATAGGAGGGCAATTTCCAACCTCATTTCAAGTACGTTTATGAGATTGGACTTATTTGTACTGTCAAGCTCGTTCGGTAAAACAACTACGTAAAAAATATGATTAACCAAATATAGATGAATATCTGATCAAAGTCCAATTTATCACGAGACAAATACAAATGAATTGGGCTTACTGACTGAAGTGTATAAATAGAATCGAGACGCTACTACTTTAACAAAAACAAATGTGTTCCTCATAAGTAATTATCGGTATCTAATCAAAATAACTTTTTACGTGATTTTTTTTTACTCGTTGAGGTCCTAACATGACACCATCGAAGTGAACTCGAAATGAGGTCTACTTTACCCGTATGGTCTCTGCTAACTGCTAAGCTTTAGCTAGACAAATCCTCTCTATTTTATTTCATGTCACAATCGAAATCACATACTCCCTCCGTCCCAAATTGTTCGTCCATTTTGGAAAAACGTGCATTTTGGATGCAAAAAATGATTGGTTTATAAAAATTATTTTTCAAAAAAATTTACACCATTTTTTTCTACTCAATGAGATCTTTAAATTGGTGTAAAAAATTTTAAAAAGAAAAGAATGATTATATATTATTTTTTGAGTGCAAAATGCACGAATTTCTAAAAAAAACGAACAATTAAGGACGGAGGGAGCACATAGCTAGTAAGAATTGTCACAGCTGTGGCAATCATAGGTGAATTGAGCATGCTCAATGAAAGAACAATGATTCACTGCAGCAGAGGCACTTTACTAGTTTACTACTACCCATGAAGAACAAAGACCCTCTCCTGGTGAGGATATTTGGACTAGCTTATTTACATTTTGAGCAATTCTCTTTTCGGTTTTGTTGAAGGCAGGTAATTTACATCGAGAATAAGAAATTCAAAAGAAATTACTACAATATTGTTGTATGATTCAAAGAATCGAACCTTAATCAATTATGTGAAAAACAAATCTATTAACCAACTAGGCTAGGGTGAGTTTCTCGTTATTAGATAAAAGTACTAAAACTCCTAACAGTTCTAAGAGCATCTCCATTAGCCTAACCTTCTCCATAGCCATTTTGGAAAGAAAAAAATGCACTTGGCTCGCATCAAACAGTTGTAGTAGTACCTAGCAGTGTAGCTATTTGAAGGGAAAAAAAAAAGATGTCAGCTTCCTCTGCCTTGCACGGGCACATGCAACACACGCGCCGCAAGTAGATTTGATTAGTCCACACGGGCATTCATTGACCAATGCGTGCGGGCTCCAGCGGACTTCTCTGCCGACAAATTTTACCCCATAGAAATCGCCTCGATGATACCTACAACCCTCTGGTATCAAATCGATTTTAGAACAAATATTCCGGTGTAGCCATTTTTCTGGTGTGGGAGGAGAGAGAAAGAAAGGTCGGCAGTGAGCTCGCCATACCTAGCCGCCTATGGCATGGTACTGTAGCTTCGATGATAATGGCGAGGCTGCTGCCTCTGGTTTTTCCAGATTTCGGTGGCCAAAATGGCCTCGCTAAAGAGAAAATGAGGCTGCTGGAGATGGTCTAAAACTCTTAAAAGTACTTGATGTTTGTACAAGAGTTTTTGAAATTTTAAGAGATGAATTATTTTGAAAAACTCAGCCTAACCCTCGTGCTAACGATCATCCTTTTTCGCATTGTATACACACCAACATATTCCCTCCGTTCCACAAAGTTTGATCACTACGAAACTACGTGCAAATTTCAAGTTAAAAAATAACGTGCTTACGAAAATAATTTTTTAGTCAATATGGATCTTGTTTGATTGATCTCATCGATAACTTTTCTACGATGCCAAAAAAAAAATCAAAATTTATTTTGGTAAATACAATTTTTTTTGTTTGAAAATTGCACGTAGTTTCATAGTAATCAAACTTTATAAGACAGAAGGAGTAATACACAACAAGAACATTTTGGGTGCCGAGCAAGTATAGCATGCGTGGTGTCTAAGTACACATTATGACTATCCAAAAATGTTTTAGACGATCCAAATTTTTCTATCACTCACTCCTCTTTCTCTCTCTAAAATTCATACCATTCAAAACACCTTTCAACGGCCGAGCTACGTTCTGGGCATACTCAGCCAGCACCCGAAATTTTCTCGTACACACATGACGAATTACGTGAGTCTCTTAATTCGTGGGAGTGTCCTCCCCTCCTTTTAATAACTGCCACATGATTCCTGTGCATTTTGCCCCTCCCCCTCCTTTCTCGAATAAAGCAAAATCACTTTTCTGACTTCCCTCTGCAACAGTGTTTTGTCCCATATTGCACATAGAAGGAAAAAGAATACTACTAGCACATAAACAAACAAGGGAGTAGAGAGAGAAACAAACCAGAAAGTATATCCTATACTCCTGCCCACTAAAAACGAGCAATTTCAAAATTGAAAGAACAAAATTGCCCCCCTCTCTCTCTCTCTCTCTCTCTAGAATTGTTGTGTTGTGCCATTTTTATCCAAAGAGAAGAACATGAATCTTCTTGTTTTGGTAATACCCATTTGGGTTTTCACTAGTTCCAACTGGGTTTCAACTTATGCCAGCAGGCCAGACCCTCCTCTCCCCTCCGTTTCTGAACCACTCCTTCCAACTGAGAAACAACCCCCTCCTCGTATTCCTTCAGAAATGGCGGCTAACTCTCCAGGTAAATAAAAAATCCAACTTGGCCCATCATTTTTTCTGTTCTTGTTTGTGGATTTTTATCAGTTTTGTTCATGGTTTCTTCTCTCTTGGGTCAATTGCATTTCCCCCCCATTTGCATCTGGTAAAAACATTATTCTGGCTTTAACTGTTTTGGTTTATTTCTGTTTTATATTCCAAATTTTTTGGCCACAACTTTGTTTGGCGAACAGTTTTTGAGACTATTTTCGAGGTTTTTTTCTCTCACGAAAACAACCCATTTTGAGAAAAGCCACTGAAATGGTGTTTTGATTTCTCCAAAATTACTTCCTCAAAACAGAAAATAATGTGCTTCTGAAAAATAACAACAGGGTAAATTAAGGTGTTCGATTGGATTGGGTGGAGTTTTTCTTGTTTTGGTTCATAATAGTCTGAGACCGAGGATTTGTTTCCAAAAAATTGACTTGATAGGCTGAAGCTCATTGTTTGTGAAAACAGGAACAGGAGTGGCAGAGGTTAAAATTGTGCACCACCAGGATTTGAACAAGAGAATCCTTATAGCACTCATTGTTGCTTCAACCCTGCTTGGTGGGATTTTGCTGTCTCTATTTTGTTTCTGTATCTACAGAAAGAAAAACTTGAAGAAATCCAATGCCAAAACCCAAAACAGAAATGGTACCTTCTTTATTCTAGTATCAAAATATCCTTCACTTTGCCTTGTTTTTTTTTTCTTTTCTTGTAAAATAAAGTTTCATTCACTTTCCTCTTGTGTTATTATTTTCCTCATCTTTCAAAATCCGTATTTGTAGATTCTGCAAAAGGACTTCCACTTGGTCCACTTTTGGGTAGATTCAACTCCTTGAGAATGGCTGGCAAAAAGGGGTCTGTTGCTTTCATTGAGTATGAGTTGTTAGTAGCTGCAACAAACAATTTTCAGGAAAACAATGTTTTGGGTGAGGGTGGATTTGGGCGTGTGTACAAAGCTCGGTTCAGTGATAATGTGCTTGCTGCTGTAAAAAGACTCCATGGTGGAAACCAGGATGCTAGACGAGAATTTGAGGTCCGGATACTAAATTGGAGTCGTTGTATTGGTATCTTTTTGCTGTCTTGTTGCTTTGGTTTTTTGGATTGCCATTTGATTTTATGGATCAAAATGCAGAATGAGGTGGATTGGTTGAGCAAAATTCATCATCAGAATGTAGTTTTGTTACGGGGATATTGCGTTCATGGGGATACAAGGTTTCTGGTTTATGAGATGATGCATAATGGTTCCTTGGAATCCCAGTTGCACGGTAAAATAGTATTTCATTCTGCACATAGTGCACTTTATAATCATTATATGCTATCCTATATTCACTTTTTGTTTTTGCTTTTAACTTTAACTTTTATAATTTTACTTTTGACTGATACTTTAGGAACATCTCATGGATCGGCTTTAACTTGGCATCTCCGGATGAAAATTGCTCTCGATGTTGCTAGGTATATCATTCTACCAATCTCTTATTGCGGGTAGTATTGCATTTTTCACTCTCTTACGTTGAGCATTGAAATCTCCCTAATTGATTGACCAGAGGATTAGAATTTCTTCATGAGCGCTGTAACCCTCCCGTAATCCATAGAGATCTGAAGTCATCAAATATTCTTCTGGATTCCAATTTCAATGCTAAGGTTTTATTCACTTCCATGCCTAATTTCTCCTTGAAGTTCAGTTCAACAAGTATTTGTAGCTAACTAGTTTTGCCTTGATTCAGCTATCTGATTTTGGCCTTGCCGTAACTGGTGGAAACCAAAGCAAGGACAACATAAAGCTTTCAGGAACTTTGGGATATGTGGCCCCTGAGTACCTTTTGGATGGTATGCAACAGTTCCAAAATCACTTTTAAGTAACACTAGATGACAGCTATTGCTTGAACTGTTTTTTTTTTTTTTTTGGATAAACGGATGTTTGGGCCAGCTTGCATGCACTTCGACTAATTCTGGGGCCCTGGACTGGAAGTAATGACCGGGCATAACCCCCAATGGCACCAAGAGTTTGCTGGCAAGGGAAATCGAACCTAAAGTTTGCTTGAACTGTTAACTTGTTATCCTTCTCTTTTAGGATCTTTTTTTAGATATACTTATGTGAACTTGTGTACATTCAAGGGATGTTCCCATGTAATGATGCAATTTCTGGAATTTTTTGCTTTAGCCGGAGTTTGAACTGAAATTTCAATATTTTGCAAGGGCAGACACATTACTGGATACATATAAATAGATAATATCAGGGCCTTACTCTGAATGTTTTGTATTATAGGAATATAAGGTTCACAACACCTGATCTAATTACTGGAAAACAGTCACCGTAGATATTTTCTTTCATATTATCACTCAAAAACTGTATTCGAGTACTTGCCTTTTAGTGGTAACTTGCAAACATGTAAATGCTGTGTTGTCCACCAATGTCAATAGTTTAGTAAAACTTTATGTAATCTTCACCATTCCAATTTTCAGGTAAGCTCACAGATAAAAGTGATGTCTATGCTTTCGGCGTCATCCTTCTGGAGCTTTTGATGGGAAGAAAGCCCGTGGAGAAAACTGCCTCCTCTCATTGCTATTCTCTTGTTACATGGGTAAACATCATATCAAACCATTTTTGTGTTTGGCATAAATTCCTTTGGTTTTTTTTTGGTAAAAATCAAGTTATTGGAATCTTACAGTTCTAACCATGATTTTAACAAGCAGGCAATGCCTCAGCTCACAGACAGGTCAAAGCTTCCGACCATTGTAGATCCAGTGATCAGAAATTCAATGGACTTGAAACACTTATTTCAAGTACGTTCAATAAACTTTGTTAAATCACTTGTAATGCCTTTGATCTTTGAATGCAATTTTCGATATGTTCACACACAAAAAAGTCAGTCTTGGACCTCTTGGTTATTTTTTTCTAGTCAATACCTTGTGAACTGAATTTCATAACTTGGAAAACAGGTTGCTGCTGTCGCGGTGCTATGTGTACAACAAGAACCGAGTTACCGACCGCTAATAACCGATGTTCTGCACTCCTTAATTCCTCTTGTACCTATTGATCTTGGGGGATCACTAAGAGGATGATTTTAGTATAGTATTTTGCAATCCTTTTCTTTCTCATGTTCCTTGGTATTTTTGCATCGGTCCAATGATCCTTTTCTTTGTAATTAGTTGCAGAAAATTCACTGCCTTCTCCTCTTTATTTTCGATTTTTTTTTAAACTTCTTTTTGGGATTTATTTTTCATTCACAGATCAAAGCAATCGAAATGTGATTTTTCTACAGCACTCAGAAGTCAGAACTATATTCTGTAGTAGGTTTTTCTGCTAGATCTATACTTTAATTCTTCTTACCTTTTTTTTTTTCCTCCTGTATTTTATGGTTTGATGGTGAGGCTGTCCGGGACAGTTTACGCGATCTACTCGGAGTGGGTGTTGTTCCTTCCGGGATGACATGGATGCTAGCCGATCACGGTTTTCTGTGGTTGGCTCAAATCACATTTTGTCCAAACAAGCCCGATGTCGAATAGATCTGAGCTGTCCATGGCCGATCACGGACGGCCGATATGGTCATAGGCAAGCCATTTACACTGCGACATGCGTGCATTTGGAAGAAAATATTTTATTCTTGTTAGTTGTTACACGTTCCAGCCACATGCGTACTCAATAGATCAACCAACTGCTTATATTAATTGTTCATGTCCCAACATTCTAACTAACAAGTAATAACGTTCCTATCTCGTGGGCTGTCAACTCTCAAAATTCTCTCTCTCTCTCTCTCTCTCTCTCTCTCTCTCTCTCTCTCTCTCTCTCTAAATACATGTATATGTATATACGTCTCATATTTGTTGCATTAAGAAACAGGAATCTCCACATTGTCATTATTGCCAAGATCTTAGAGCCCTCATCTGGCCATGTAACTGAAGACACAAGCATATGGAAGTTTCTATGTAATAAATGGGCTGAAATTATTGCTCTGCAATACATGTACCATTTTATTTTTTTACCACAATACATGAACCAGTTTAAGATAACCATTCAATACATGTACCATATTATTATTATTATTATTATTATTATTATTATTATTATTATTATTATTATTATTATTATTATTATTATTATTATTATTTACCTTTCTTAAAATGAAATGCATTGGTGCAACATGGTTTCAACCAGCTTTTCATTCAATATTGACTTGAAGAAAGACAAATGTTTAAATTCTACTACTACTTACTTTCCAATTGGTCTTTTCAAATCACAGCTCGAGAAGTTTCATCGTTAGCTAAAAGCAAAATGGATGATAGGCAACATTAAATCATTAATCGACGTAAGTGTATAAAAATGTGTACAAATCCCCGTCTCCAAACTTGGTAAAAGGAAAACTCTATTTGGTAAAAGGAAATCTCTATTTACAACACACGTGACGTGCGCGCGCACACACACACATATATTACTCCACTTCCGGTCAGGGATCCCGGATTTAAAAAAAATCCGAACCTCATTGATCCCGATCGAATTTCGATGATCCGAACCGTCCAATGTGTTTAAAAGATGTTTTTAGGGCCCTAGAAGAAATAAATAAAAAATACAGGGAATGACTTAATCTGAGCAGTTTTTCACAAAACTGTAAAAAATTGCTCAGATCAAATCCTTCTCGGTATTTTTTTTGCTAATTTCTCTTACGGGCCTTGAAAAACACATTTTAAACATTTTGGACAGTTTGGATCATCGAAATTCGATCGGGATCAATGATGTGTGGATTTTTTAAAAATTTAGGACCTTGACAAAGAAATGTGGTGTGTGTATATATATATGACAAGTCATTTCAATTCACCAATTGGCCCTAAGGCAACATTTCATCACAAAATATAGGAATGAACAAAAACTACCAAAATTTTAAGTCACGAGCAATTGCAAAGAGTAGACAGGCTCACAAGCCCAAGACACGTACAACAAAAGCAAAAGCAGACAACATGCACATACATATACCTAAACATGTTCGTGCACGATGCATGTTTAAGAAGCAAAACTGGTCCTTAAAACTCAGGACGACCCTCAACAAAAGCAACAAGTATCTTTTTTCTTTTATCGGCAAAGCAATAAGTGCCTCTAAGGGAAGACCCACAGCAATTTGCAGAGTTCTATTAACATTTGCTTTCAAAAAAAACCAAGAATGTGATGTAGGAGAGGCTAAAAAAAAAAACGCAATAAAAGTTAATGACAAACATGTGTTGTAATAACATGTCATACAGTACTACCGTGTTAAAATGAACGAATCTTAGCCGACCCTAATTGATTTGGACATAATTAAGTCTCGGTTTGGTTTAGTTTGGTTTGGTTAAAATGAATGAATCTAGTCCTAAGTCCTATGGCCAGTCTTTCCAACCAAGGATTGCCAATAACCCAATCTCATCTGGTTGGATTATTCCTCCTACCCTTTCATTATTATCCTCTGCAAAATCCAAAATTAAAAACACAGCTTACTATTTCTTAGTCTCTCTCTCTCTCTCCCCTTTATTTTTCTCTCTCTTAAACTGTGTAGTGCTGTTGGATGGTTTCAATGTCAAGACCCTTGAGCTTCACCACAGATTCTACATGTCCTTTGAGGGTGTGGAGCTCCCTTAGCCTGAAAAATAAAAGAAAAAAAAAATTGTATACATAATACTAACAAACAAGAAATCCACCAACAGGACTATAATTAAAGATTACTCAAATAGAGAAAAATAACCGGTTGGCTTTTGTTTTTGCGTTTTTATTCTCTGAATGAATATTACAGCAAAGTTATTTTCAAAACACGTATAAAAAACGTATTGGTCAGACACATTCGTCTCTCTTTGGTTTTGGTTTGCGCGCGTTTTCATTTTCTGGAATCATAGAAAACTTATTTGGCGTAAAGCTGTTTTCAGAAAACAACTCATGTTGTCATAATTTTCACTCCTGTTTTCTCAGAAAGATAAGACAATGAGTATGCTACTATGCTTGCACTTTTTTTTTTCTTTTCCTCCAACTGTAAAAGAAGGAATTATGAAAACCAACAAACCGAATGGACTCAACTCGTCAAACCATACAATTACCTGGCAACTTCAGCTCGTCTCTTGGCCTGTTCAGCAATTTCAGACAACTCCCCGTTCTTATCATAGAAGATCTCCCCGGCATTTGGAGCCTGGAGGCCATGCAATGTACGTTGTGCCAAAGCCCATTGGGCCTCCCTCTCTCCCCGTCCATAATCCGTTTTGGTTGTGAAAGCAGTCTGGATAATTCAAGCATAATTAAAGAGATCCGCGGAAACAAAAAATTGTAAAATTTGCAATGAAAGAGGAAAAAATGTTTCTTTAACTTTCGTAAAGATCCTTCTAGCAAACTTTTCATACCTTATTTTGCAGAAGAGTATTCCAGGCCTTGCCACTTAACGCATATCGAATGAAGAACTTGAAAATATCCAGAGGTATGTAGAAAATTATACTATAGAGCCAAATAACACCAGCCCATCCCCAACCAATGCCACGGATATTAGCAAAGCTCCAATTGGCATATACAGCAATCAACGTAGCCACCTAAATTAATCAAGCAAAATTGATTTAACTCTTTTCAGCAAACCAAATTCCAGCAGAAGGGGTAAAGATATCAATATTTGACATAAGGGCCCATTTAGTTCAATTTCTTATTGCTTAAAAGTGAGAAATAAGCACATAAGCTTGTTTGGCAGCTGCCTCGAGAGTAAGAAATTAAGAAATAATTGGTAGTGAAAATGTTTTGCTTATTCTTGGTTTTGTGCATGGCTTGTTCTTAAGAAATAAGCAATCTGAACCAAACAACGGTTGGATATACGAAACTCACCAGCTGTGCGAGTATGAAAGCGGAAACAAGCAGAAGACCAGGGCGTTCAAAGTAGGACCAGCTGCGGGACCTCGTTACGAAGATAAGTGCCTGACTAACAATGCTTACTTGAAGGTAAAGAGCAGCAGTAAGCTCACCGGGGTTATGCATAATTGATCTTACATGAAACGTGTCCTGCCCAAGTAAGCGCAGTAAGTACAAATACAATTTAAACTAAAATGACATATTGAGAAATGAAAGTTAAAGAAACTGGGAAGAAAAGATAGCATGTGTAAGTTTGAATGACCGGTTTTGAAGGGGAATGAGAATGTGAGTACAGATCCTCTTGATTCCCACATTTGGAAGGGATTAGAATAGAAAAATGATTCTACATTACTTATTACCTATTCCAACTATTTGAATAGGATTACATCAGGATGAATACTGGGCATTCGATACCTAGTAATCAGATTGGCATTCCACTCAAGATTACATGCATCCAAACATAGAAAAAAATCAAACGCATAATGTGATATAGTTTTCTTACCGAAAAGAAATTAGACTCGCTAATAGCCCAGAAGAAAATAACTGTCATGACAGCTAGATAAGTGCCTAGAACAATGCCTGTGGCGAAAATCTCCCTAAGCTTCCACGAATCGGGCATTGGAGATGGCTTCACCTTGTCTTTTGAAATGGTCATGATGGTTCCATCATTGAGAATGGCAATGATAAGAACCATGAAAGGTGAGAAGTCAAATTTCCAAATGAGAGCAATGAGCATGAAACCAAGCACTATACGGATGGTGATGGAAACGGCGTAAATGGTGTAATTTTTCATCCTCTGAAAAATAGCTCTGCTTGTCAAGACAGCGCTCACAATCACACTTAGTCCGGGCTCTGTTAGAACTATATCAGATGCACTCCGGGCTGCATCGGTTGCATCAGCCACAGCAATGCCAATGTCTGCCTTCTTTAAAGCTGGAGCATCATTCACACCATCTCCTGTCATCCCACAAATGTGTTTTCTCTCCTGTAATTTCTTCACTATCTCATACTTGTGTTCTGCATTGGTCCCCAGAAACTAGTGTTAATTTTCGTTTTCTTTTCATTTTGGATGTTAGCAAAAATATTGCAAAAAAATCAAAGCAGTCTAACTAAACCAGAAGCATTAAGTTTTTCTTCTTGCAACTTCAGGATTTGAAAATGGTAATTTCCGGCACATTTTTTCTACGTCAAAGTCAGGTTAGTGAAGTTTTTCTTTAGATCAATAGTCCCTACTCATTTACCCCACCTCAATAAGTAGTCTATCAAAATGCTTAACCATAACTTACGTTTGTGCCAACAACTCCTGATACAACCACACAATATAAGAGGAAAGGAGTACAAGTGGGATTCGGAAACCTATCCCCGTGTGGATTTCTAAATCTTCACACCCTCCGTCCCTTTTTTTGCTTCATTATTTTGTTTGTAGATGTTTCATAATGCAAGTTACTTAAAAAAAGTCTAGCTCAAAAATTTGATAGGATACCCCTTTTGCCCCTCCATTTTGAATTGGAGTAACCCACCCCAAGGAATTAAATTAGCAATTGAAGGGCACTTTTGAAAGGTTGAAGTTTCTAAAGTGCATTATGTATCCTTACAACATTGGATTTCCCAAACTGGACCCACAAAACGGATCAGATGGAGCAACTTCAATTTCCTATAAAAAGAAAAAGGAAAGGAAAGATAAGGGGGGTCCTAACCACTTACCAGGGAAGACACCAGCAAAGCCATCGGCCTTCTCAATCAGCTCTTCAATAGGGAGATTAGCTGTGGTCTCATCCCTGGTCTGGCCAAGGAGGGTGGAAGAGGGATACATGTTGGTCCCCATTCCTAGTCTGCGACCAGTCTCCTTTGCGATAGCTAGTTGATCACCGGTGATCATCTTAACATTGACGCCAAGGTCAAGGGCACGTTTAATGGTCACTGCACTGTCATGCCTTGGAGGATCGAAAAGAGGCAAGATACCCACAAAAACCCATGGCCCTCCAGCACTGTCCTTGCTCTTCTCTGGTACAGTCTGAAAACAGTACAAAAAACCAAAGTTAAATGATTTTGGTCTCATACAACGGAGACCAGCAGATGCAACAGTAAAGAGAAATTGGTAATATTACTGTTCACAGAAATGCTAGGGGAGGGGAAGGCATTTATTTGGCATGGAATGCTGTGGTAAGGAAAGCAACTAAATTTTATTGAGCTTAAGTGATTATCTACCCCTTGAAAAAGTAGAGAGTAGAGCAGAATGGAGAAAATAGATTCATAGAGCAAAACCCCAGTTGATTGGAATTTGGAACACTGGACTTAGTTTGATATCCTTCATCACTTCATCAATGACTCTATATACACTTAAAAAGTGAAACAAACTGACCTGTTGAGCAACTGCAAGGGAGCGAAGACCACGATCAGCGAACTTATCAATGATGTCAAGAGCTTTCCTCTTGACATCGGGCTTAACTTGACATAGCTCAATAATCTGGTACAGATAAACAGTCCATAAGTAAACTGAAACTAGTTTAAGGATTAGTCATAAGTATATATATTTTGCTTAAGGACACGGTACCTGTTCAGGTGCACCTTTGCTAACTCGGTGCCAATTTCCATCGGAGTCGATGTATGTTATGGCTGTGCGCTTGTCCACTGGGTTAAACGGCAGGAAATGCACCTCAGTGATTCCTGCTCTTGCCTGAAGTGAACAAGAAGTAGTACTAAATGAGCATGTTTAGTTACTATATATCCCAGAGTCATTAAGTCGGCATAATCAAGGATAACTGCACTAGTTGTTTGTTATCAGAACTACTTTGAAATAATGCGAACATGACTTTGAATGCAAGGGGAAAACCCATAACTTTTTACCAATCATCATTAAGTGTGGGAAACTATCAAAGAAAACTAATGGTAATTGTTGACAGCAACATGCAACTAATCAGTTCATTTTACCTTCCTAGGTTTGTGCTACAAGTCCAAAGTTAACTGCAGCGTATAATGACCAACTTCATAACCTAAAATACCGAGCATAAGCGTCTGCAAAGTTGCTATTTCAGCTATTAGTCCTCTAAAACCTATTCGCTTAGCAATTAGAACTTTGTTGCAACACCCATAAAAGTACATCAATTCATTGAGATTACCTCCTTGGGATCAGCGAGCATTCCAACGATACAAGCATCGATAGAATCTTGATTCTCCACCCTAGAAGCCCTTGCCCCAAGTAGGACTGCAGTTTCCCTGTCCACATCCTTTGTAAATACCTGTGGATGGATTAATTCATAACCCTCGTGGTCACTATATTACTGGAGTTCAAGTGTCAAGAAACCAATTTTAGAACTTTTCTTTATTATTTTGTTTCTTTTGCTGAAGACTTTCATGTTCGGAAACTTAAACAAAGATCAACAGTAACGTAGTCTACACCAAAATTAAACAAGATTACCAACCTCAATAAGGCTTTTGTCAACTGTAAGCTTGTTAAGGGTGAGAGTCCCAGTCTTGTCACTACAAAGGACGTCCATCCCGGCCATTTCTTCAATAGCTGTCATCCTCTTGGTGATGGCACCTTGCTGTGATAAACGGTGGGACCCAATAGCCATTGTCACTGAAAGTACTGTTGGCATGGCAATTGGGATGCCTCCAATTAGAAGAACCAATAGATTGTTAATCCCATCCCTGTACTTACGGTGCTGAATGGGGTACATCACAATTAGCTCTATTACGATCCCCACAGCAATGGAGCATATGCAGAAGTTGCCAATGGCTGTCAATACCTATTCATATCATCACCATCCAGCAAAGTTACAGAATGCATTTAGCAGCAAAAATTTAAAGCCAATTCAATTTTTGGTACTTAAATTTATGTAGGCAAACTGACACCACAACTGTTGGCTAGTTTTTTTACCCAAGTAATGCAAATCAAATCTGTTGTTTGAATCAGTGGTCTAATTCAACTTGGGATTTCCAAAAAATACACAATAAGAAATCTTTTAGTTTCGGGAGAACGTGAATTGCTATTTGACAGTTGTAATAACAAAGCTACCCCTGTGGATATGAAAGGACAATCCTTCTGATTTTGAGTTAGCAAAGTACCTTTTGGAAGTGTCCAACTTGGTTGGTGCTGTCGACAAGGTGAGCTGCTTTGCCAAAGAAGGTGTGCACTCCAGTGGCAATGACAATGGCATCGAGCTCACCTTGTTTACAGGTGGAACCTGAGAATATTTCCTGACCAGGGTTCTTGGTTACTGGGAAGGTCTCCCCAGTGAGGGCAGATTGATCTATTTTCAGGGGGTCACCTTCCAAAAGACGAGCATCAGCTGGGATAATGTCACCCAGCTTAACGCTGATTATATCACCCGGTACCAGTATAGAAGCTTCCTGCTCTCTCCATCTTCCATCTCTCAAGACCTCAACCATTCAACACCAAGACAGGACTCAGTTCATCATCTATCAAGTACTTTATCCATCATAAGAGACAATTCAATTGTAGCAGTGTTCTAATTACGCAGAACAGCAAAAGTACCTTTGTTTTTGGAGCTAGTCCGGCCATTAGTGCTGCTGCAGCATTGCCTGCATTATTTTCTTCAATAAAGCTTATGGTGGAGTTAATCAAAAGCAATGCCTATGATTCGATAAAATCTTGCCAATCAGGAGGCTTCCCCTGCAGTTATTTATGGATGGGAATTAGAACAAGATGCATGGAGAGAGAGAGAGAGAGAGAGAGAGAGAGAGAGAGAGAGAGAGAGAGAGAGAGAGAGAGAGAGAGAGAGTGAGTTACCCCTCCATTTGCTAAAGCAATGGCCATGATAGCAGCAACCTCCATTACCCATGACAAAGGGTTCCACATGAAGCCCAAGAATTTAAGAAATTTACTTTCCTGTTACATTTATAGATTAAAAAAATGATAAGCTTTTTTTTCCATGACTACTGGCAGAGCAGAATAGAAGTAATTATATATCAAAAAAATTGCCTTTTTCTCCTCAAGCTTATTTGGGCCAAAGATTTGGAGCCTCTGCTGTCCTTCCTCGCTTGTCAATCCCTCTCTTGTACATTTCAATTGTTCAAACACTTCCTCTACAGGTATGCGCTCCTGTGCATGCATGATATGATTCAATAGTCTTTATCACCATGATTTGCGCGGAGACTTGTGACTTATGGAGGGAACATGCATTTAAATTAGTCTAAAATTAATCTTCGAACAAAACGAATGCATAGCTCCATTGCAGGCTGTTTCAGGATAACTCAAACTGCTGAGTTTGAGATATTGAAATATTGATTATGGTTTAAGTGAAAATTAAAAAAAAATTCACACTCATCCGTTTCAGGATAACTCAAACTGCATGAGTTTGATATATTGAAATATAGATTATGGTTTACCAGAAAAATTTAAGAGGAGTATTAAGGAAATGACTTGTAAAATTACACTTGAAAGTGATACGGCCAATGGATTCGAGAAAAGAAACGTGTTCGTCAGTCAAACTTGCATTTCGCTTAGTGGATCCGTTCTCAGTCTCAGTGTTTAATCTTCTCCTTTTGTAATAAAATTCTCACAAAAAACTAGATAAACAAGAGCAATAAGAGACTGCAACAGGATTTAATCATTTTACTCAATTGATTTTAGGTTCACAAAGAGCAGAGTAGTGAAGAGGAAAAATACCACCCACAAAATCAACCTCCGGCCAAATCAATCTATTAACTGAAAAAACCTAAGCATGAGAGATCCATAAGCAGACGGACAGCATCAATCCAAAATGAACTAACATATATCATACTTAAAAACAATAATATTAAACAGTTTCGAACGCGTTTAGATTTCGGCTTTTCAAAATATGGTAGTACGAATTTTTTCCAACAACTAATCATGCAATACTTACCGAATCGGGATACGCAAATATATTGATGCGTCATTGTCTCGTGCGATTTCTACAGTTTTTGGACGGGGGCGATACGAATCCATCCGAAAGCTACCCAAATCGTCCCTCTCGTAGGTTTTTAACTATGCCGATTGCCGCGCAGTGGACCTCGTAAATCGTATGTTCCGTATCTCCTAGATCTCGCGTTAGAGTTTCGAAAAAACTGCTAATACCATATGCATGGGCCTATTTTTTCATCTCCAGCTTCCTTTTACATTCAGTGCTTATGCATTATCTTCCGTCAATCTCTACATGAACACTCATACATAAATACATGTCTACGTGTATCTGTGTGTGCATGTTCGTATATATCGGAAACAGAGTAAAGCAGAAAACAATCGGACGAGCAGAAACAGAAGAAAAGATCAAATCGATATAGAAGACGAGATCGAAAAACAGAAGAAGAGATCAGAAATCGAAATAGAAGAAGACGAGATCGAAAAAACGTGCTTACGAGATCGACGTTCTCATTCTTGATTTCTTCTAAGCTGATACGTTGTTTGTCCGCCATTCTCTCTCTCTAGAAATCTCAAACTCTCTGGCTTCCCTTTATAATGATGACATCCCGTGACGGATTAGCTTTCTTTCGATCTAAGCAATTCGTCCCCATTACAAATTCTGTGTTTGTTGAATCAGTGAATGGATTCCCATTTGAGGTGAAGCTTCTTTTTAGAGGCGGAGTCTTTCCTTTATAACCGACTTCGATTTCCCATGCATTTATGGTATATATAGTTATATACATCTCTATCACTCAAATTTGTGGCTCCGTATCCCAAGTCACGCGGGTTCGAAATTACTGGTCCCGGTTCCTTTTGGTTTGGCTTGGTTTCATACAAATTCAAGGACTGAACAGTTGCGGTCTTAAAAAAGTTGAAATTTGTGTTTGGATTGAAAGTCAACGGATCGAACCGAATCAACCCACAGACTTACAGTTCATTTCACGAATTGAGGGACTCTACTGTTCCGGTGCCAACCACATTCGGCCGGCTGTTTTGCACATCAACGGCTTAAATCTCACATTTCCAAAATGTATCTGAACTATCTATTGCTTAATACAACTTTAGTCGTTGATGTATAGAATGGACATCGCGAATGAAGGTTAGCAGAGCTTGCTGACCCTGTGGGTAGCAGGTCCCCCGGTTCCTCATTTCACGGTTGGTCTATGATTTTCTTATAGTAAATTCTTCCGTACTGAAAATTTAGACTAATACTCATAATTTGTTTCGTGGATTTGGACTCTACAAGTCACACATTTTTATTTGTATTTTTCAAAATGTCACATATATATAGAAAGATCAAGACATATCTCTAATCAAAATAGACCGAAGACCGGATGAAATATAACCCGAAAGAAAAGTAATGCTCTTTTTTCTACAATTGGAAGCTATCCAATGTACCGTTCTACTAACACCTCTCCTCCACCATTTGAAAGACCAATTTCTATTATGAGCCCATGATCTGATATCTTCTACTTTTACAAGTCACACATCGTAATCAACAATAAGGAGAGAAACGTAGGATTCTCAGATTTTTGGAATCAATGCAAACGTACCGTTCTCGAGTAGTGGGAATTTATGGGCCGAACCATATCTCACGGTTCTCAAAATTTTTAATGTGTTTGGGCCATTAATCTATAGATTGCTCAAAACCTACAGTTTGATTCGGTTCAGATCGGGTTATTGATTCACCGGTTCTTTCACATAACCTAATTTATTTAGAGTCAATCCCCAAAAGTGGGGAGTTAGGAAGCTACAATTATTTGATGAAGCATTAAGGGATGTTACTTTTAATAATCAAGGTTGTTCAAGGGAATGTGTGTGTTAGAGAAGTTTTGGACATCCCTTAGCATTATAACAAGAGTACCAAATTATTATGCGTCAACCAGGTGTGAATAGAAATACTCCCGTTCCATTTTAATAGTTCGGATTGGTCTCCAATAGAACTTATAAATTGTTAATAGTATTCAATCTGTAATGAATTTTATGGGAAATATGAATCTTATATGATACTCCAGTTCTCAATTAGGTCTATTATACAAAATTCTTAAAATCTTAAAAAACTATTATAGAATGAAAGATAAGAACAATTTAAAAATTGCAATGAAAACCGAACTGGACTATTAAAATGGAACGAAATGAGTAATTCCTTTTCGTTGCAAAAAGAAAAAAGAAAAAAAAGGTGAACAGAAATAATTAGAGTGCAATGGCATGTGAACCATCAATATGAGGTGGCGTTGATATTTTTGTATATTCCGTTGTCGTTAGGATTTCTCATTACAAAAATGATACAGACACACTCTTTCACTCATACTTTACCACACCCTCACTCACATATAGGTGTGAGGACCACCCACATTTGAGCAAGGGTGTGGTAAAGTATGACTAAAAGAGTGTGTCTATATCATTATTCATCTCATTATGAGGTGGCCTGATATTTCTGTTAATGGCTTGCCATATAAATCATGTGGTTAATTGCAGTCAAACAATGTCACGGTTTCCTTGGGCAAGTTATTTGAAACTTGGATACGTATTAATCCAAATCACAATCTTTGTTATCCAAGTTTCAAATTGGAAAATCCAAGAAATAACCCATTAGCTAGTCAATAAGAGATACAATTTGAATCAATAAAAAGGAGGGTAATGTTCACCCTAGGGATGACGATTCAATCTACCTCACCCTGCCCCGACCGGGGTGGGTATTTTTTATTATTATTATTTTTTTCTGGTATTGGGTTGGGGTAAGTGTGTGTGTGTGTGTGTGTGTGTTTTTTTTTGGGGGGGGAGGAATGGAAAAAAACCGACCGGGTTAGGTTAGACATCACTCTTCCTCGATACCCATCCCAAAAAAAATTTATGCATTATTTTTTTTACTCATATATTTTTACCCTTACAACTAGAATCTCACATTATATATCAATTATATTTCAGTTTCCTTATAAGTAGTAGATTTGGTTAAGTTTTTTTTTTAAATAATTAATCATTTATTGCAAAAGATCAAACACTCCAAACAAGTCTACAAACACAAATCCTCTAGGAAGGACAAAAACCCAAAACCAGCATCCTAGCTACAGCAGTTATGAAAGTAACAAAAAATAGATAAAAACTAGTATTCCAAAAGTTATCAGCAACCAAGATACAACAGGGAAACCTAAAAAAAGGAGGCTTAAAGGGGATCCGCTAAGCACAACAGATCCTTCTAGCCTCCTCGGAACTCTTCATCGTCAAAGACCAAAGTCGTGCATTGTTATTTGTGTACTTTTATAATTTGGGAAAATTTCAAACCCCCAAACTTTGATCTCAATGTCTCATAAGCTCCTGAACTTCAATAAACTTTAATTACGCCCCCAAACTATCATTCCGTTAATCAATTTACCTCTTATCATTCAAATCCGTCAAATTAATAACAGATTTTGTTAACAGAGCTTTTTTGTTCCGTTATATGCTTATTTGGGTTTATTTCTCTTCCTCGGTTCCTCCATTTTCAAATCTACAACATCTCTCTCTCAAATCAACCGTCTATCCGAAGATGCTAACTTGGGGTTTGTTTGCATTGGAATCAATGGTCAAAAGACTCATGTTCAGCCCTTGATTCAAATGGGAGAAGAACTTCAAAGCAAAAGCAAACAAAAAAACTCCAAATGGAATTTGTGAAAAAAGGCACAAACAGAGAAATAAACCACCATTTCCAAGCTTTGAAAATTCTTGTTTGTTTGAGCTAAACAAAGCAATCAATTGCTATTTACCATCTACGGAGTACTAAATACTAAAACGCAAAAGTTGCACGAACAACCACAAAAGCAATCCGAAACCCATTAGAACCCAACCTCGCAGCATCCGACCTCCTCCCGCAAAACGGAAAACACAACGCCCTTTCATAACCGGCGGTGTAAGGACTCGTATGAAAATCACTTTTTGGAGAAGTTTCGTTTTGGCCGATAAAAAGTCCCGAAAATTGTTCCTTGGATTTTTCTAATCACAACGGTATAATTAGAAGTTATTTTTGAGTAAGGCAAAATCATCTTTAGCCCTTTTTTTTGGAGAAAAATGTGCCGTTTTTCGGTTCTACACTAAAAGTGGGGGATGAGATTTTGATGTGATTAGAATTTTAAAATTTTGAAAATGTCATTGTTTCCAAATGGGAGGTACGTTCTTATTTTCATAAATAAATTAAAATAAAGAAAATTCAAAATTTTAGTCTTTACTTAAGTTTGGTTGGTTTCTGAAAATAAATGTTGTGCTAGAACATGTTTGTCTGGCACAGTGTGAGAAATGTTGAAAATTGTTATTTGATTAAGTGTTGGTTTGAGATTAATGAGATGGGTCACATTTTATATACACAAGTGACATTTGGGTGTAAGGTGTAATATGTACTTGCATAAGTGAAGTGTGTGGGGGAAGTTTTGTAATCAAAAAAATCAAAACACTCTATTCCTTCCTCTTCAAACCCGACAACCCCCTCTCTCCTCCATTTTTGCTCCCACCAAGCTCAAATTCCACCATTCTTACTCAACCACTTCAAGAACCAATACCATTTTCACGTTCTACACGCCATGGGGAGCTTGGGTCACCTTGGATTCACACCGAGAGCTCCAAATTTGAGTATGAAAGGTTTCTACACCTAGGGTTTCATTTCTCCACCATTTTCAAGCAAAATTTTGAGGTAGGGGAACAATTTCTACTTTCTCTAGTTGTATGCCTATGATTTATTGCATATAGTTGGTTCTAGACCTCAATTTCCTTGAATTTCATGTTTTTCCCAATTTATGTGGTTTTTCCACTTTGATTCTTTGATATATAAAATTGTTTGTTGTTTAGTGAAATTGGGAATAAAATTTGGCTCCCTCCATGTTTAATTGTTACCTAGTATCTCTAATTTGAACCTAAGTTATCTCATTTGTGATTGGGTTGAAATTACAAATCCTAAATGTGAAAATTTGCACTGTTACTGTTCATATATTGTTGCCTCTATAATTTCTAGCCACTACCCCTGTTTTTGGGGTGGTCTTCGGCTATCATTTGATGTCCATTTAGTCCCTAATCGCTTATTCCTTCATAAAATAGACTTTTGGCATCACTTTTCAATTATGTTTTGACTCGAGAACTATAGTTTTATAAATAAATATGTCATCTTATCTCACATGAACATTTATTGATTTTTAGAAAGCGTGTGTGGGTGTGTACGTAGCACATTTTATCGAAATGTGTGAATCGGTGAAATGAACTTGTTGAAAATGAATTTTGAATGGAATATTGAGAAATTAGATGTTTCAAACAAATGTCATCATTTGACATTTTTTTTTTTATAAAGGCACGCGGAGCCTACAGAATCCGGCAGGGGCACGCGGGACCCACAGAATCCGGCAGAGGGATTAAATCTATAGTATTAATGAAATGATGATTTTCTTCAATGAAAGAGTTGGGAAATGAGATTTTTGAGCTATCCATTGTGTTTTGTCGAAACTCGATGTGTAAACTTGATTTTAGACTTGTGAGATCGACTTTGATAGTTGGGTGTAATGAAAATGGATATGTGGGTGGTGTTTGGGTATTTAGGAAATATTTTGAACATATGGTTTGTTGGTGGATACTTGGCAATCATTTGGGTACTTTGGTGTCTCCAAATCTTTTCCCTAATAATTTGGTTACCGATACTCACATTGGTTTATCCATTTGACTTATCATGGTTTCATGTGCATATATCATATTCATACACCTAGCGTTAGTAGAATAGTTCTCCTACAAGCGTGTGTGCTCTCCCTATTCCTTTTCACTTTTTCAGGTACCCAACTTTAATCGTGCATGGTTTGGAGTGTATGACTTGGATGATGAGCATACATGACATGGAGTTATTTTTTTCATCTTCTATGCATTAAATTTTCTTTTGGGGAATGATAATGCAACTCTAATATTTTCACTATCTTTTTGACGTTGAATTTGTAATAACTTATGGGATATTATTGATTTCACCTTTGGGGCAAGGGTGCCCGAACATTTGATAGCTAATAGGCTAAGGATGTACTTTATTTTATGAAAACCTTTTGGGATGAATTTATGGAAATCTCATCATTTGACTTATGTATTGTTGAAATTCTTTTATTTATGTTTTGTAAAAATGAGGGCATGACAGGCGGAGGCGGCGGAAACAGTCGTCCACTACCTTAAATGGAGTAATCGAGGACATTCTCGACATCGTGAATAGTGACAACGAATTTGACGTAGAGGTCAAGTTGGGTAATTTGTGGCCCGTCGACCAAGAAATTGGACTGGTAGTTTTGGGTGATGAGGATGGAGTTGGAGGGAAAAAACGTGGGGAGGCGTGTGAGGGTTTGGAAGAGTTGGAGGTCGGAGAAAAGGAGGCATTATGGGATGATGGGGCAAGAGATGACAACATGGTCGAAGGAGAAGGGACTATGCAATCTAATGGGAAAAGATAACTCCGATAGAAAAATCTGTTATTAATTTAACGAATTTGGACGGTAGTAGGTAAATTGATTAACAGAGTGATAGTTGGGAGTGTAATTGAAGTTTATTAAAGTTCAGGAGCCTATGAGACATTGAGGTCAAAGTTTTGGGTTTTTTTTTTTTTTAAAAAAAAGTCCCTTTATAATTTATACTCACTTATTTTGAAATACGTTTTTTTTAATATGTAAAAAAAAAAAGGAGCGTGGTGGGAGAACCCGGTTAGGTTAGGGGTGAGGGGGTTCCCATCAATTATCCAGTCGATTTAGGGGTGAGGCAGGACGTGGGGAGAGATTTTCGGGTCAAGGTCGAGGTATGACAAAACCTGTCCCGCCCCATGACCATTCCTAGTTCACCATATTTTAAGGAGGGTGAACAAAATTAGACTCGTATTACAAATAAGAGTTAAATTCTTTTGTATACGAATTTATTATTCCACGTAAGGGTTATGTTATTTTTGTCCTCTTCTGACCACCCAATGGGTGTTTCTAGCATTTACCACATTAAATAATCTAATACATCTGTCATAATTTGTTTGCTCACTACGGTTATGTGTGAATTTTTAAAACTCTTATAATTTTCAATCTATACTATATTTTATATGCAATATGAATTTTATTTGATTGATCTCAATTAGTTCTATAAGACAAAATTTTCAAAAACTATAAAAAAGATACAAATAAAAAGTTATAAAATGTTTAAAAATGGCATGAATATTTGTAGTGAACAGACAAATTGGAACAGAAATAGTTTTTTTTTTTTGTTACAATTAGAACCCTGAATGTTGGAGAATTGGGGAATGTAACTCACTAAAAGGGTTCAGTGAGTCTCATCTGACCATTCCTAGTTCAACAAAATTGGGCTCCTATTATAGATAAGAATTAAATTCTTCCGTATACGAATTTACTACTCCACGTAAGGGTTATGTTATTTTTGTTTTCTTCTGCTACCCAATGAGTTGTTTCTAGCATTTCCCACATTAAATTACCTACTTCATCTGTCCCAATTTGTTTGCTCATTACGGTTACATGTGGTTTTTTAAAACTCTTATAATTTTCAATTTATAAGGTATTTTATATGCAATATTGATCTTATTTGATTGATCTTAATTAGTTCTATATAGGTTTGAAAGAAAAAAAAAACCGAACCGAACAGGTGAAATGGTTAGAACCAATAAATTTGTTCAGTTTTTTTTATTTTACCCTGTTTGGTCTGGTTTGCAAAATTTTAATTTTTTAAGAACTGGTTCGGTTCTCAGTTTTTGGATATTTTGAGATTTGTTCGAACCAAATTGAACTGGTTTTAATTATATAGATATATATACCGAAAACTTCTAGTCCAAACCTCTCGAAAATAAGAAATTTTTTTTTGTGGTGCAAATTATTTTTGAAAAATCCGAACCGTCCAATGTGTTCAGAAAATGTTTTCGAGGGTTCATGAAGAAATCTTCAAAAAAAAATACCAGGAAGGGCTTGATTCAAACAGTTTTCGCAAAAATGTGAATATACATTTTTTGCAAAAACTGCTTGGATTGAGACCTTCTCAGTATTTTTTTGAAAGATTTTTCTATTAAATACTTGAAAACACCTTCTAAACACATTGGACGGATCCGTTCGTCAAAAAAATGTTTAGATCATGGACGTCCGGAAACGGGAGGTCTGGATTAGAAGGACTCCCTATATATATATATATATATATATATATATATATTTACATACTATATGTGGTACTTTTTTTTGGTCAACAGCCCGGCCACCCCCCATTTGTAACCCTAATCTCATTCCCCAACCCAACCCACTACGTCTACAACTACCCAGTACCTAGTTCGCCGTTCGGCGACTGTCTCCCTCCCTCTCCATCTCTCGCCTCTCTCTCTTTGAGGGGTTCTGAAGCAGTTGCTTTCTAGACTGCTACCCAGGGCCGGCCCTGCTCTCGTGTAAGCAGACATCTCTCCCTCTCTCCTCTCTTTCCAAATGAATCGATAGTGGTTTCTGTCTTTCGTTACAAACAGTTTGTTGCGACGGAGAGCCCTTTGTTCTCTCTTCAGATATGTGCACATCTATAGATACAGCTACTGTTCACTTTTACCCTTTTTTGAGCTGTTTTCACTCATATATCAAACACCTGTTGTTCTAACAACGAAGCTCAATCACCGAATGTTCTTCTACCTTTTGTTCACTAGCACAAACAGTTAATTTGATGTCTGTTTTTTTTTAATTTTTTATTTCTTCCCTAATTGAGGCTCAGTGAATCATGGCCGAGGACGAGCCGAAGCAGTTAAATTATATACCGGAGGTGATATTGAAGAAGCGGAAAAGCAATGAGGAGTGGGCAATTAGAAGGAAGCAGCAGTTGGAGCAGAGGACTAGGAAAAGCAAGGGGGATAATTCCGTCATCAAGAAGCCTGAGCAGTTCATCAGAGAGTTTCGAGACAGGGTAACTGCCTTGATATTTAAGCTCAGTTGTTTTTATGTAAATGTGGACTGTAGTATTTATTTGTGGTCATGCTTAGATGAATTCATCATAATTTAGGGTCATGTTTCCAGGGCATAATGTGTCTTGAGTTCGTCGATTTGTTGATGTATAAGGAGACTGCCATTTGTTTAGAGCAATCACTTTTTACATTTATTGTTATGTCTCCATCGCCTGTACCCCAATGATTGGGGATTACATGAGTACTGTTGCCGTTTTTGTGTGCTTAGATGCATTCGTCGGTTTAAGTTGGAGGTGCTGCTTATGTTTTGATTATCTTAGGTGTTGTTTATGTAGTTGGGGATTTGCAATCAATGGTAATGTAATGTTCATTTTTGAAGAAATAGCAAGAGGTTTGGGGTGTGTTTGAAAGTTTTGGAAAGGAAGGGAAAAGTTTAAATTTTTTTCCTTCTCTACTTTTTCCCTCTTAAACATTTTCCCTTTCACCTTTTCCAAACAGACCCTTTGTTCCAGGTGGCTTTTGAAACTAGCGTAGGGAGGATTTAGAGGCGAAGAGATGTACTTTGTTGCCACATTTCTATCAATGTAGTACTTAGCATTATGACATAAATTCACTAATTTAAATATTAATCTCATATCCATCAAATAAAGCTCACAAACTCAACGATGAAATTCATATGTAAATTGCCGAAACATTATTGGAGTTATGCTCGTGAAAGAACCATGTCAAATCCGTTCATTAGAAGTCCACATTTGTCCTAACAAAGACTTTATCCATATTTGGCCTATGGTATCTTCTAAGATCATTTTATCATTTCCTCTGTAATGGCAGAAAAAACTTTGTCATTTTATTTTATTTTTATTTATTTATTATTATTTTTATCTTGTTTTGCTGTTGAAGTTACTACTTTGCATTGACTTTCCCCAGCTCCATCATTAGTGTGCATTTTAAAAAAATTGTTTTGGTTTTCTTCACATGTTGCTCCGCTCCAACATTGTGTGAAAGGTTATTCAGTCTGTGTTTGGTCCTAGGAGTTGATTCTCTAAGGTGATTTAGGTGAAATCAATAAGATTGGCTTTAGAAGCATGTCTTTTTCATGTAATGGAAACTATAATTTGGTTCTTCAAGTCTTTTCTGCGGTGTAAATTTTATCCTATAGAAAATGTGAACACATGGAGTATGGATGGTGGAGTGTGCCTTGTTCTAACTCTTAGGATGTTAAACTTATGAAAGGCTGGGAGGTTGGGAATGGGGTATGGCTATCAAATTTGCCTAGTTTGTTGTGTTTTAGTACGTGGAGATTCGGGACTATATGACATGGTTTAAAAAGTGCAAGTCGTGGATATACCTTTAAGTTATATTGTCCTTTTGTATTTAATAACTACTATAGGAAAAGGATGTAGTGCAGTGCTTATCTTTCTTTTGGGTGTCATCTGTTTTTACATAATGCTTCCAAACCACTGGTCTTCTTAATGGAGGCCAGTTAGAAATCCATAGCATGCCTTTTTTTCCCCGCAACTCATTGAGATAATATATATGTAAGCTCCAATTCAGTCCATGAAAAACTATCGTTTGACAGGAGTTGGACCTCATCCAAATGAAGCACAGGGGAAAACGGAAAAGGCGAGCATCTCTAACACCAGAATCCAAGTTGCTTTTCGTCATTCGCATAGGAGGGTAAGTTATTAACCTAATGGTTGAAATAAAATCTGCTAGGACCGCTACATTTGGTGGTGTCCCCTCGATTTCTATCTAAATGACAAACAATCCCCCTTATTTGTTCTTGCATTCTCCAATTCTTTCCAGGAAAACTGACATGCATCCGAAGACAAGGAAGGTTTTATACTCTCTGAGACTAAGGAGAATCTTCAATGGTGTCTTTGTGAAGGCAAATGACAGGATGATGGAAATTCTTCAAATGGTGGAACCTTATGTTACTTATGGGTATGAAGACCATTGCTTATTGCTATTATTTGCTAGAATTAACACCTGCCAGATGCATACCTGAGGCAATGGATCATTAATATCTGATATACTATTTTCAACTAATTCAGTAATTCTATTAGAGGCTATAATTGCTGAAGATGATGGCATGATTCAAATTAATAACAATTACACTTTTGTTAACCATATGCTCACACTTCACATCCTTTCTTGTGTTATGTGGAATCCATATGGTGTGAAATAGTGCTGATGAATATGGAGCTTTCCTTTAGGGGTAAACAAGCTGAATGACTATATAGTTCTTGGCTTTTTGGGTTATAGTTCCACATGACTACCTACCATCAAACACATGGGTATCTCTATGTAGAGTCTTAAAGCAGTAACAGTTGTGTTGAGTCTGGTGACACAGCCATTTATTTAGATTTGACATACTTCAATCACATTCCAGGTTCATTTGGTCATTGTAATACATTGTTTCTCTTGAGGCTTCCACTGTGGGTATTTGAGCTTGCTAGCCTGCTAGGTTTCCCCCCTTGAGTTACTTTGTTGAAAAGTGAGCCAAGAAAACTAGATTATTGAGATAAGTAGATACCGCTTGTCTCATTCCGATGGATTGTGATGAAGCAAAACTTCATCTGCTTGTGCTGGCACTTGTCCACCTGTGCATGCGCCATTGTATTTGTCTTGGTGGAGTTCAGTCAGCTTGGAATCTGTTCACAAGCCTGCTTGACCTTACCCTTAACCTTTAAACTTTAATGAGGGGACAGCTGAAATGAGGAATCAAATTGTCCATTAAATCCAGAGAGGATTACAGTAGAATCGTATCTCTGGAAAAATTAATTTCCTACGTTTAGAATTCTTACCTAAATTATCCTTATCTGGTTTCTTCAGTTGGAGAATTATTGTTCTTTGAAAATCATTATTAATTGGAATTTTTGCTGTGTTAAACTTGGAAGCTCAATGGATTATTCTAAAAGAAAATCACGGACAAGTAGACAGAGATTATATATACTGAAGCAATGGATTATAGCTGGACTTGAAGGGAAAAAAAATAATAGAATAACACCTGAAAAGTTACCCTGTGCGACTGATAGAGTCTCTAGACCTTTATTAATGTGTTGTTTGTAGAAGATTAGCTATATGTTTGTCATTCGAAGCATCTATGCCTTATTGTTGCGCTGGTGATATGTTAACATCGTTTTTCTGGGATTATATTTGTGTTTGAAGATACCCCAATCTGAAGAATGTGAAGGATCTGATTTACAAGAAAGGTTTGGCGAAGATTGACAAGCAGAGAGTTCCTCTGACAGACAATAACATCATTGAACAGGTATCTTAAGAATCTCACTGAATCGTGTTATGGGATTTGGTATTGTTGTTGCCAAATTTCATATGGTCTAACGGAACGTTCTTTCCACTGCTGCACAGGCTCTGGGGAATCATGGCATTTTATGCATAGAAGACATTGTGAATGAGGTTGCCACTGTTGGTCCTCATTTTAAAGACGTTACCAGTTTGCTATGTCCCTTTACACTCAACAAGCCAGAAAAAGCATTGTGCGGGAAGAAAAGGCTTTACAAGGACGGGGGAGACACCGGAAATCGCCAAGACCAGATCAATGAACTGATCAGCAAAATGAACTAGGGTTTGGTGCCACCTTGATAGTTCAGTTGCTTTTTGTTTTTGCTTTTGTTTTCTGTCTGTTTTTCTTCTTCCTCCTTAGTGCGAAGAAAAATATAACTGAAGTGGCATTTCTTAAGGGTCTTGTATAATAGATGAGACTCCATTGAACTGTAGTTTGAGATCTAACCTCAGGTGACTTGCAGTGCCTTGTATTCCAATTTTGGTATCAGCAGTTAAATTAATAACTATTGAATATGGCTTCCAAAGAGGACTTCAATTTTTGGTTTGGCATTTATGGTGTTCGGGCTATCTTACGTGCATCTCGACTATTGCTCGACTATTTTTGCCTTGTTCACTTCCTTTCTTTACCCATTTTCAGAAAAAAATTTCCAAAAGATTCTTTCTTTTCAAAAAATTTCTCTCTACTCATCACCTTATCATTTCATTTCTCTCTAATCATTACTTCATTATTCTTATTTTTAAAAACCCAATCAAACACTATTCCAAAAATTCTTTTTAAAACCCATCCTAGCAAAGCCTTCACTTCCTGGTTTGGTCAAATGCATTCACATCGGGACTCGGGGATTTGCAGGATTTTTTTTTTGTGGCTTGGTCCCCACTCCCGAGATGAACAACCGGATTAGCGTCACTACAACCCTAAGATGAATTACCTCACAACAGGCCCTGCATTCCCTCTAAGAGGTTGTAAAGTTTCGAATGCATTCCCTCTAAGAGGTTGTAAAGTTTCAAATGAACGATGTTTGGGTTATAACTCATTTTTGTTGCTTCCAAAAAGGACTCTAATTGCTATGTTTGGATCTTGGATTTGCGGAGGAAATGGAAATGGAAATGGAAATGGAATTAGATAAATATGAGATAGGGAAAAGAAGATGAAGCAAGTTATGGTTTTTTTTTTTTTTGTTTGGTTATAGAAATGAGGAGAAAATTAATACTTGAGTGGAATAAAACGGGATAAGAATTGGAAACACGGTTCACTTTTGATTTTGAAGCAAATTGAGACAAATTATTTTCTAATAATATATTACATAAAAAAAATCGTAAAAATCAATTTATCTTAAAAAAAAAACAGCTGCAACACCGGAGCTCAAAACAACATTTGGAAAATCCTCTGTTTTCACAATTTCTTGAATGTTTGTCAAACTCTCTCCCTCATGGAGAATGGCGACGACTGGATGGCCCCCGACAAGCTCCAGCACGTCCTCTTCTGCTTCTTCCTCGCCATTACCTTCTCTCTCCTCGCTTCCAAAACTCGCTACCCTCTACTCCGCCGCCGTAGCAACTTTTTCGGTTCCGCCGTCTCGCTCGCCGCCGGCGCCGCCAAAGAGGTCGCCGACGAGTTTGGATTCTTCAAGTCCGCCGGAGCCTCCTTCAAGGACGCCGTCGCCGATCTCGTCGGCATTGTTCTCGCTGTGCTCATTCTTTCTCTCTCTAAATCACTCTCTCTCCGATTCAGACGCGATCGATCGGTTAAAGTTATAGGGGTCGAGATTGTCTGATTGATGGCTGCGATCGAGCGTTCCGTTGTGTTCAGGTTAGATGCTTGTTTGGTTCTTTTAGGTTTCGAAAATGAATTCTTTTATTTTTTTCAGAAGATGAACAGTCTTAGTAATTGCATTTATGAATAAATTCGGCTGATTTGGAAGTTGTGATGTTTCTATTTGGTTAAAATTAGGGCTGATAAACTGAAGATTTGGTTGTTCAAGCTTGGTTTTAAAGTTTGGCTTGTTAACGAAGTGAGTCGATCTCAAGTGAATTCAATCGAGCCCATCACGAACTCGTCAAGTAACTTGAATTTTTAAGCATCATGAGTCCAACGAGCCGAGTAGTAGCTTGTTCGAGTTTGGTTTGAAAGTTCAACGAATTTTGGAGAAAAATATTCGTACTTGGTTTGTTTATGACAAAACTAACTTTTAACGAGAGAAGACGAGCTCAAACTTGAACAGTTAGGTTTTTCCCTAGCCAAAATGATCAAAGATGATTTTTTTTAAGATTCAGATATGCGTGTTCTTTAGGTTATAATACAGAATTTGTTTTCTACATGAATGTGCAAATTACTCATGTCACTTCTTCTTGATTCCTGTTCCAATGAATATATGGAAAAACACTGGGGTTGGGAGTGATTCCCCCGATGTTTCTGTTGGTTTAGAAATAAGTTTGGAGGTTTTCATATGAATGATACGATCTGCAAATAAATTAACTGTTCATTAAAACGGATGGATTTATTTATCCGGAAACCATGTTAATTGGAAAAGAAAGAACTTCAATAGTAACATCACAACAAAATTGGCACAGCCAATGTTTTCAAATGTTTCTGTAAATACCAGAATAAATGACTTTGACTTGAGAGAAGAAAAAAAACCAAGTAAAAGACCATAGAGATCTTTGAAGGGACCAGCCATCCAATGACTGGGGCTTCAATGTTGAGGTCCAGGATCCTTTGTACCCAATTCTTGTTGGACCCCTATTCCACTGTGTTTTCAACCACAAGCTTATTTAAGAATTTCCAAACACAAGAATCTCAATACATGATCCTGTGGTTTAAACACGCATTGAAGGGGTACACCAAGATTTTGCATAGTCCTGATCCTGTGGGCCATTGGGCTCTAGATTCTATGTATGAATTTCCAAACAGAAGAATCTCAATTCATAAACCCGTGGTTGAAGATGCATTGAACAGGGTACACCAAGATTTTGCCTTTGGGAACCTGATCTCGTGCGCCACTAGGCTTTAGATTCCAACTTGGCTGGTAGCCTGGTATGGCATCTTCAGGGTGCCTTTTGGATATTATAGGAGATATCAGACGTGTACTTGGTCTTTGGTGCTACTCAACTGACTCAATGGACGACCGAGCACAAGTGCCATATGGAGATAAGCATGCTTGGCAGCAGCAAGAGTGCACTTTGCACTCTATGCTTTTTAGAGGTTGAGACCTGGAGAGGGGTAGGCAAAGGGATGACAAGCTAAGGCATTAGAGATGTTCTACGCATTGAAAGAGCGTTGAGCAGGTCTTTTCTAGCATAGCCTAGGAGATATAACGCTCATAACAGCTAGGCTCGATGTTTGGATGTCATGTATGCTATTCGTTGCAGCATGGTTCAATCCCATATTTGGAGTTGTACTAGTGTTCCATGTATGCTATTCGTTGTATCAGTACTCACTTCTCACCTCACGAGGCTGACACATGGATCCAAGACACATGGAAGAGCCAGATACATTTACCTACTGTGAGATAGTTGAACATCTTGAGATGTATGGCTTGCGAAGTAAATATTTAGACATGTTGTCAAAGTTCTACGGGCTGTGTTTGGTATGAACGCTAAATAGAATACCCATAGGGTTCTCCTAGTGTGTCAATCTTCAACTAGCATTCACCGTAGACGTTAATACCTGCAATCTATGCTTATGATCAAGCAGCTATGTTTGTGTGGACAAGTGTCAAAAGACTATAGAAAGGGAAACAGAAAACCACAGTAGACGAAAATTGCTATCTGACTGTGCTCTCAACATTTTACAAACCAATAAACAGAAACTAATAGGATATCTGAAAAAGGTTAATCACCAGACATTATACATCATATGTCTGGTTAATTAACAACCATGCCACTATATCCACCCCCAACAACCTCCATTTCAGCCCTTATTGACCTATGAGTTGTACAACAGGGAATCTGACTTTATTAACGTCAGACATTATGTGTTGCAAACGATCATCTTCTGAAGCTGAGTGCTGAAGATTTATCATGTGCGTTGCCATCTTCCTCGGGCAGCTTCACTGTGGAATAAACACCTGCCCCGGCCAGCGTCCCAAGGATTGGAGCAGTGAGGTAGACCCACAAGGCTTTAAAGTTGTTTGCAGCTATTGCTGGTCCCAGAGTTCTCACTGGATTCATTGAAGCTCCCGTGGTCTCCCTACATTTTTTCAAAAAGGAAAATGCTCCCAGATAAAGGAATTATTCTCAAAGGTACACTTCAAAAGTTGTCAATGGCCGTTTCAAATGGCCCTTGGATATTGAAGAACTGAACTGATGGATTTGCAGTTCATTAAATATGTTGCTGCTTACGCTTATTCTTTTCTTGTTACATTGCTCCTGATGAATTTGAATGATTAGTTGATTTAGTTTTCTGGAAATTGCATGAATGTGTTCTCTTTCTTCCCCTAAATTCTCATCTTTAAAAGCTCCATTTTGACCACGTTGGTGACCTTATGATATGTTTTTAGTTGGTGTACTGGAGATTTTTTGTTTCTGTTTTCATGAATTCTGACTTCAAAAAATTCAGTCCTATTTATGTTACTTTTTTTCAAATAAATCCAATTATCATTTCGAAAAGTATTTCTGCCGTGCAAGTTGTGTTGATTGTCGAAACACGAAACATTGATCTAATCATTCTTGTGGTCTTGCTTTGTCCTTTTTTCTGAATCTTTTAAGAAAAAGAAAAAAAGTCCAACAAGTATCATTTAGAGAGAGAGTAATACCCAGCAATGAGTATGTTAAGCATGACAGTGGCTCCGACTGCAATTCCTGCCAGCTCGCCAACCTGCAAATGTATATGGAAAGGGAAGAAACCATCGTTGATTACACGCTAGAAAGATTCTTTATAAATGTTGAACGTAGTCTTAACAAGCCCCTAATCTCGGGGAAAAACTACAAAACGAGGGATGACAACACGTGGTTTGGTCTGGATTTTAGGATTGCCCTAACCAAACCTAAAGTGTTCACTTGCATCCAAACCTGATCCGATACTGGACGTGAATGACTTTCAGCGTACTATAACTAAAACATCCAGTGTATAACTTTTACCGGAACTGCACCGTATCCGCAGCATTAGATAATGTTCTTAATGACGAAGGAAGAAATAGATTAAAAAAAAAACTATATCCTAAAACTCAAAAAGTTTACCTTGTGTACCTTTTTATCTATAGGCGTATGCCTTATTGGAAACTAAACATAAGGACAAGAGAATAGGATTACACTGTTAGGTGCATATATATATATATATATATATATATATATATATATATATATATATAATATTTTTAAGTTTAATGATTGTGTGGATTTAAGAATAACTAGTGTATTACTCGGATTGGTTTTGGGTTTGGTTCCGGGTTGGGGTTGTTTACGGGTACTCTTTTTTTAAAATTTTTTTAATTTTTATTTTTAATATCAAATCCGAATCGAAGGCGGCCAAATATTTCGAGTTCAAAACCAGAACCTCCCACGGGTAAAAAGTTAAGAAAATAGCCCCCAGGGAAAGGCAGATTGATTTGGGTACTTATCGGTTTTAGATGAAAATGCCATCCCTATACAGCCCCCATGAGCACGTCCCCAACGTTTCTCGTTGCTGAAATTACCCCATAAGCCCCTTCAATTGATTCCATAAAAGTGCGCAAAGTTTTGGCAACAAACAGCCTACCCAAACAAATGTATTCAGACATTTTGAACTATGTTGCAGGAATCTATTACCCTCCTTTCCACAAAAATGTTAAATCAAATGCAATTTAAAATAGGCTAGTTGTCTTCACTAATGGTGAAAGATCCGATAATTATGATATGTTATTCATTTGCTCCTTTTCCCATACGTTACTTGACCTTGCTGCCACAGAAGGATCTACGTTAGTTTATATGACTTGTAATGTACTTTTGTGTATTCGAGGTAGACCGCATCTAATTGCTGGAAAGGCTTGCCACATCTTGCCCCTGAACTGCTTGCGTTTTTCTATTACTATTCCTGGTTATAACAGCTAGTGTTCATTGGAATCTGGGTTTGCAGTTAGCCAAGTTTTATTATTGACTCTTGTCCCTTTGTGTCTAGCAAATTGCTTAATTGAATTAGGATGAGATGTACTATTTGTTTAGAGGGTTTAGGATCAGCTATTCCCCCTTGCGGACGCCTTATTTGTCTTACTCTTTCTAGTGCTGACACGTCGTTACAATTTGAATTGGTACAAACTTTGTTGCTAGTGCCTTCGCGTGTTTCGTTGATTTCCAGTTGTGGGGACGTGCCACTGCTAGAAAGCAAGGTTCTAAAATTCGCTAGGTGCTCTCATTGCGGCCAGGCACCTTCTAACTTCCAGGCTGAGTACTTAGCCGTCTAGACCTTCTTTTGAACACTGCTAGAAAGGTAGGACAAGTTATCCCGTCTATCCTCCTCCGATGTCCTAATAATCTAGTGTTGACACATCGCCACAATGTAAAATTACGATGAATGTTGTCGGCTTGTTGCTAGTGTTTTCTTGAATTTCAAATTGTGACAAGCTGTCACCACTAAAAGAGTTCAGGTTTGGGGTGATGAGTTACCTATCATACAAGACATTTTCCAGAATAAGCTGAAAACAAGAACAATAGTTGGAGGGGTATGCTTACAGCTCTGGTATCTGTGGCCACTGCAGTGACAACAAACATGAGGTTGAAGCTGATGATGAACTCCAAGGCAAAGGCTTGGAGATGGCCACTTGAAGGAACAGTGACTCCACCACCCATTATGGGGTGGAAAATCCCCTTGAGTGCAAACGCTGCACAAAGTGATGCCACCACTTGTGCTCCAATATATACTGGCACCTGTTCAAAAATTTCACCAAGTAATAAACATAGATTCACACTCCTAAGTTTATCAGATAGAGTTTGTCAATATAGGAGGTTCAAGTTTACATTTTTCCATGGGAAGTGCTTGAGGGCAGCAAAGGCAATGGTGACAGCCGGGTTGAGATGAGCTCCAGAGATGTGGCCAGTGGAGAGGATGACGATCATGACGGCTAGCCCGGTAGAGGCGGCGAGGCCAATTAGGGTTTCTGTGCCTTGTGTCTTTTGGTTCACAATGGCTGTGGCTGTCCCAGAAAATATAAGGATGAAGGTGCCTATAAACTCTGCCCCCACCTGGTTTTTGGCACCAACCCATCACAACAAAAACATAATGCGAAAATGGGTTAGCCTTAAATCTTTGCTAAATGCACATATGCAAATGATATTAGAGCCATTCGTTTGGAATGTGGGGGCCTAAGTCCTATGCATGTTGAATGGTTCAAAAATTTGACACTAAATAGAGCATAGAAAATGAACTTTGTCAATTTCATCTTCATATGTATGACCTGTGATAAATTGGACCACTCCGTACTCTTTCTATGCACTTCTCTTTGTTCCAAGTTTGTGTACCAAGCATTTGTGTTTTGTCCATTTGCAAAACGAAGTGCAATAATGGCTCTCTCTCTCTCTCGGAAGTGGGTCCACTTGCACCTAATGTGCTGCACCGTGCAGTGCAGCATCCCAGCCGTCCAAAAGTGTTTTTAATGGTCTAGATTCGCAGACGCTTCTTACCGGTAAGAAAGCTTCAACGAATCCAAACCATTGATTTCCGAGATAGACGGCTATGATGTGCGCTGCACGCACAGCAGGGACCGGGTTTCCTCACTCATACCTTTCTTGCAAGTGAAACAGGAGGAGGAGGCAATGCACAGGAGACGGGAGGCAATGTTCCCTCTTCCAAGGCCCAAGTTTCAACAGTGAAGCACTTGCAGCTCTTGAGAAGAGATGGTGATCTCCTGTTGCCGCCAGTATGACTACTCTCGGGCTTCAACCCACCAAACAGAGCAGCCCCGCCGGTACATGGTGTCATTGGTGTGGAAGGAGCTGATGCAACATCTTCACACTCCATCACTACCAAAGGAAAAACTTGCAACCAAAGCAAAAATTTAAGGTAACTAAAATGGTGAGAGAAGCTTGAGCTCTCTCTTCTAAGAACTGAGCTATTTATATACAAATGGGAAGGAGAGTTGACTTTAGGGAATCGCAAGAGAGCAAGAGAAAATGGAAAAGAAAACAAGTTTTAGTGGAGGAAATTGCAATGTGGAGAAATAAAGTGGCTTTTAGAGAAGTGGACGGTGGGAATTATGGTATTTGGGTTTCAAGAAAAATCTTTCAACTTCATATGTGAGTCATGATTTCCCTGTCCCTTCCACTTGATCACATGCATTTGTATATATACACATTATTGCATATATGTCTATAAATATGTACATGTTTTCGTTCGGTATTGAAAAGGATATGTAGATAGCATTGTCTACGAATTCGGTGTGTTGCCGTTGGCACCGTATAGCCATCTGCAGAGACCTTACCCGCACCTACGTTGGGACCGAAGCTACAGTCCCACCACATATTTCGAGTAGTAAAAAATATGTTTATCTCCACCAAACGGTTATGATAATTTGAACTCAAATATTGAATGAGAAAGTCTCAACTAGTTATCCTTATGAACAATTTGGTGGAATATATGTACATCTAAGCATTCCTCCACCCAATTATGGAGAACACCATTGGCCACAGTAGCCTTAGTTCAATAATTTTAGTGCTATGGGTGAGAGAGAATCTTGGTTGGTAAAATTACAAGGAAGTGGATTTTCATTTTTCTATCCTTTCCATGAATAAATAAGCATAGGATATGGTTTCTTTGTGACTTGATGGCCCAAAATAAGGTACCTATATTTTGGAACATTGTTATTATTAGTCACAAGTGGGGCAGGGTAGGTTAGCTGCTATGGACTGGTACATTTTAACCCGTAGCCAATCCAAAAAAATTCCTAGACTTTTTAGTGATGTTATTATGTAAGCACATAGCGCCAAAAATTCATGTCAGTTTGATGGATACCAAGTTCTGGTCCAGCTATATACTCCTTTAATATGGTCTAGTTTTGGGCCGCTGTGGACCCACAATAATGATCAGAAGAGTTCATAGTTTAGTTCTCATAAAATATATGTTCTTAAATAAAATAGCTTGATGGACATAAATACGTTCACTTATGTGTACTACAAAATGGACGGTGAAAATTTAAACTGATGTTCATTTTTCTTCAACAAACGTAAGCTGCTTACATAGTTGTCACGGTCCGATGAAGCTAGTACTAATATTTAACAAAGTCAAACATTCTCGCGGAATCTAAAATATAAACCGTTCCAATCATTATTGTGGATCCGCAATGGGCCTAAAATGGTCCAAAACTGAACTTTACCTGAAGATAGAAAACTAGACCAGAAATTGATCCCGGATATAAAGAAGTGGTGGTTATATGCTTGTTACTTCTCTATGTATCTCACCATGATTTTCATGAATGGAGGTTTTTTTTTTTATTATTGCCTTCTATCTCCTCATGTGCTCTCTTTCATGATCCCCAAGTTTTGTTGGTCCATAAGACTTTTTATGTCAAAAATAGTGAAACGTGATCATGTTCTATGTTTAACCGTGTAAAAAGTTTTAAATTCGACTCTTGCTAGCAACGCTAATCTTACTTTGATAATATGTGACTCACTCCATTCATGGGTAAATCAAGTGATTTTATTTCTAGAACCACCTGAAATATACGTAAGACTATAGTTGATAATAACGTGCATAATCTTTTCAATTCTTCCACTTATTAGATTTTGTACCCAACCTTAACAATCCTTAGTACTGTTCCCTACAATCAGCAAAATTACTCAATGTTTACGGAAAATTCTCTTTTATTTATTTATTTATTTTTTATCGGCAAACAATAAGGGAAAGAATTTCCCAAGAGCATTGGGAAATTTCATTATTCACCCTCATTGCCACATATTAAGGTAAAAACCAGACAATAATGTAATAATCATATCATGACCAGGAGCACTTGAACAACTTCTCCTTCATGTGACCTATTTGACAGCCTGTGTTATGTGGTTAGAATATGTGATTTAAAATGAATGTGTATCTGTGTAGCGGGTCATGAATCTGCACTAAAATACAAGAATGAAGAACCCTTATTTTTGGGAGTTTGATGTGAGGAATCTTCTTATATTTGATATTAAAGAAATAGTCCAGGTAAAGATAATGTATTGGTTACAAATTACCTAAACTTTATCCCACCAAATATCTTATTCTATTTTTATTTTTATTTTTTCTTTAGAAGATAATATGAAGCCGTGACGCGTATTTTAAATACTTTTATGGAAGGTTGGTTTTGCAAAAGTATCACTTTGTAGCATAAAGGCTGATAAAACAATTCGTGCAGTGGATAGCTGAAGCTTGTTTTGAAAATTTAAATGAATTAAAAGTATGTGTAAACTTGTCTTGTTTCCTATCTTCAATGGATTTGCAAAAGAAATAAGGTTAATGAAACTAAACTACCAAAATTCAATGTAAAGAGAAAAGAAGAAGAGGTAAAACAAGTCCCTGCACAGCCATTGCCATAATGCCATGGGCCCATGAGAAAGAAAAAAGAAAAGAAGAGATTGTTGGGAAAATATAACAGCAATACCAAAATTTAGAGGACAATTTCACTATACGATGAACCAAAATTACAGATTACTTAAAAACAGAATTACGTACAGTAAATGAAATACAAACATAATTGTCGTATTTTGAGATGAATCTAAACTAGCACACCAAATGTCTTCTCTGGGACATTTGGTGTGCCAGTTTAAAATGGCTAGGACATCAAACGTCGTAACACCTATGATGAAAGCTTTGGCGAATTGAATTCGTCTGCTTGTCTCTCACACCAAGAACTGAATATCAGAATATAGTAGTAAGGAACTCGGAATTTGTGGTATTTAGAGCAAAAATGGGATGGAACAACTTATTGAATGAAGGAGTCTCTTGGGTTGCACATTAGCCATCAATCCATGTAACCAAATGAAAGAATGTGAGCCATAAAATTTTCCGAAGCACCAAAAAAAGAATGTAAACCTCACTTCATGAGGGTATTAACCGGCCGAACCGTTTAACCATTGGGTCGTGAGCTACAACGTCTAGGTGCATTGAACCCTTAAGAGATTCTTTGATTACCCTGGAAGACCCTCCAAAATCTCCGGTTTCATTCACAAATTTCCAACGGAGATAAGAATAAGGGAACCAATTGAAATGACGGTGTAAAACTGCAGAAAGAGTGATTACTATTAGAGGAAATTTCCAACGGAGATGAGAATAATTATGTCTGTTTCTCAATAATACTTGGTTGGCCCCTCTTGTTCTTATATGGGTCATTTCAGAAAAATAAAAATCTCCCTCCTTTGTCTGCAACTAGTAGTAGGTTGAGAATAGCTACTATATAGACTTGCTTTAATCACATGCGAAAAGCAACAGGAACGGAGCTAGAATTATCGGGTAGGAAGACAAGCTAAATGTGAAGGAGGGACGGGGCTACATAACTTGATGATATATATATTTTTTCAATGTACGTAATAATATAGTTTTTTCAAATTGTAGCAAGGGCGACAACTTCTAATAACCACCCCGGCTCCGTCCTTGAAAGCAATACTTCAAACTTCAAAGTGTTCTCAAAGAGATTGCAGTCTATCATCTTCTATTTGCACGCGCATCTCCGGGGGATTTCAGCGTTATCAATAATTAACAGTGAATCTTTTGAAATCTTACTGTCGGGGTTCGCTCGTAATAATTGTTGCTAGCTATTTTTAATTCTTTGTTCTTATGCTCGGCGTGCAATAGGTGTTTGTGTTCTTATCGTCGAAATTCTTCCTCTCCTGTAGGAAACTCGGTTTCAATAATCTGGAAAATAAACAGAAAACCAAAATTAAGAATAAGCGATAAGCGTCACGGGGCCAATTTAAATTACAATCGAAATTGGCGAGACGTTCGAAATGGCGAGAATTAGAATACCCTGTCCTTAAGGCAAATTCGCCCTCCACTACGGTGCCGATGGAGAATCTTGGGCGTTTGCCTCCCAGGAATATCCGACTTTCACCGGCCGGAAGCAGCACTGCAATCTGAACGGTAGGCGAACCAGGAAACTACGTAGAACTCTCGGAAATATTTAATGCAGTAGTGTGGTATGATGCAGAGTGAAAACGTGAATGAATGAGGAAGAGGAGGGTCCTATTTATAGAAAAATAGGCACCAACGGTAATTTGGGCAATAAGGTGTGGTCGCTCGTAATAGGACGCAACCCGCCGAAATGAAACAGTCGTATGTCCGGATGATCGCTCGCGGAACGTGACGCACCGGAAAGGGAAAAGAAATTCCGGCTGGAACACACTGTTTCAGAGAAGGAAATAATTTAATTGAAAAAAAAAAATTCAGTAAAAAGATAAGAACCGGTTTGGGCCTAAGCCCATCTTATCTAATGACCCAACCCGGCCCGGTCGGCGCGCGTGTTATATGGACCAAAGGCCACAAGTCCATGCCTTCTCCCCCAACAAAAGTTGTAATGACCCAAAGGGCCAACCCTTAGTATCCAACTTGGGATACATATACCCAATGAAATAGTTGTGCCTCACCAATGTGTGACAACTCATTTTCCCCCTTCTACCAATGTTCATGTAGGTACTTTCAAGGTCAATTTTTCATTCACCTTAACTTGTTTTTATCCAATCAAGGGTTCAATCTTAATCTCCTAACTAAAAACATTGAGCGCAGATATATGTGGAGGTCCACGTGAACGTGTGGGACCCAATTTAATAATTAATTAAAACCGGATAAAACCAAGTTTTTCCAACATCTCCATCTCATAAAAACAAAAGTGTTCTCAGGTGCGTCCGAAAATATTGATGAAAAAGAGTTCGGCTGCTTCTCCGGGCCATATTCGAATTGTTTGAATACTACAAGATTATCCAGTTCAATATTATTCTGGAATCGAAACTTTATAAAAAGTGTTTTGATTTCGACATTGGCTTTTCATTTTTTTCCTGGGTATGATTCAATGTTAAGACTTGAAGGCCGTGGCTAGAGGAAGTGCCGACGTGACAGTTTGATACTGAGAACCACACTCTATGGTGGGTGGAGAGGGGATGGGAATATGGGCTCTGAGTTTGGGTTATAATCTGGGCCACTCTTGTTAGGTATTTTTAGTCCATCCATTTGCACAGGGACTGCTTATCCAGGCGGATAAGTTAGCGAAACCTGCCCCACCCTCAAGGATAAGCTTATCCGAATGGGTGAAATTACTGGCGTGCTCCTCAAACCACTCCAACCCCGTTTTGTTTTGTATTCTCGTTGCAACGGGCAACTATGTAAATTCTCGTGTTATTTTCTTATTCATTCCTATTCATTTATTTCAGCTACCCAACGAATTCCTCCTTAGGTTATCGCTCATCTTAACCAATTCCCCTTTATAATGTATACACTTCTTATCAACCTTTCTTCTTTATCTCTCATACTTTATCCACAAATCAAACAAAGGTTCTTGCTTGGCGGTTAGGGCAGTCTTGACTTTTGAAATTTGAGTAAAACTTTTGTCCATGTTCGATTAAAAGTAGGGTAGTCACTGCTTAAGTTGTTTTTTTTTTTTTTTTTTTTTGGGGGTCATGGCTGGTGTGGGTTGCTTGAAAAAACATGAGGTTTAGATCGCATCTGATGGGCCTAGTGGTGGCGTGTTGTAAAGGTTGTTCCTTGGTTATCAAAATAAATAAATAAAACCAAACAAGCCGTACACGTGAATTCGTGAAAGTATAAGGGTTGATACAATGAATAGCTTTGTTTAGATGCCTAAGAGCACCTCCAACCCACGACCAAACTCAAAACCAAATTTGAAATTTGAGTAAAATCACCCAAAACACACCTCCAGTTCTAGAATCAAACACATACCAAATTGAGTTTTACTCAAATTCTTACCCAAATCTAGGGAGAACCAGGCCTTGAACCAAATTTCAAACGGCTACTTTTTGGTGGTAGGTAGTGGTGCTTGCTGGTGGTCGATGGTGGTGCTGGTTTTTGGGCAACGACAATGTTGGTTGACGGCGACAGTGGTGCTAGTTTCAGATCTAGGGTTTACGAGAGAGAGAGAGAGAGAGAGAGAGAGAGAGAGAGAGAGAGAGAGAGAGAGGAATGGGTGGGAGGTGAAGGAAGAGGGTGAATCGACGGCTGTTGCGGTGGTCGATCTAGGTGTTTGAGGCGTCATGAAAGAAGAGAGTCGCAGAGGAGAGAGAGAGAGAGACCTTGGTTGGGCGGCGACGACAGTGGTTACTTCACGCTGGTGGCGGCAGATGGTGGCGAGGGCCGGCGGAACCCTAAAAAATTTGAGTTGAAGGAGTATTGGAGTTGCTCATATCAAACTGAGCTTTTACTCAAATTTTCACTTAAATCTGAGTTTAAAATTGAGTCAGGGCTGGACTTGCTGTAAGTAATTAACTAATTGATTCATATTCTTTGAGCATTTTTTGCCATTGAACACATCACTTTTCAAGTACAACCATTAGTTTAGTGGACTTGTGTCTTGATTCTCACCCACCGTTATTGGAAAAATTATTCATTTCATAGAAGAAACTCGATAAGGGTACTTGAGGAGGGGGAGGAGAATCCAGCCTAAGGTTGAATGAAAAAAGAAAGAAAAAATAGAAAACCACCTGAACAAAAACCAAGCAATCAAGTCCCTACAGTAGTAGCCCTCATCAAAACAGCCACACGGATGGCCTCAGCCTCACTGTTGTTATCGGATAGGTAAAGAATCATGCCATGCCACCGCCACAACTCACCGCCGTCATCGATTAGGTTAATCTCATTGGAGCTTCTTTTATTGCCTAACCTTTTCTCGTTGATTTGTAGTACAACCAAGCATGCATGTTTGGCATTGATTGAAATGACTTAAGATTGTAGTTAGGCTTCGACCAACACTGCCAAATATTCTTCCATTAAAAATTAAAAGTGTTCTCGAGGGTGGGTCCGAAAACATTGATGAAAAAGAGTTTGGCTTCTTCTCTGGTCCGGATTCAACTTGTTTGAATGCAAGATTATCCAGCTCAATATTATTCTGGAATTGAAACTTTATACAAAGTGTTTTGATTTTGACATTGGCTTTTGCTTCTGGGTATGATTCAATGTTGGACTGTGAAGGCCGTGGCTAGAGAAAGTGCCAACATGACAGTTTGATACTGAGAACTACACTCTATGGTGGGTGGAGAAGGGATGGGAATATGGGCTTTGGGTTATAATCTGGGCCTATCTTATTCAGTGTTTAGTTCCTCCATTTGCACAGGGATTGCTTCTCCGGGTGGATAAGTTAGCGAAACTCACCCCACCCAAGGATAAGCTTATCCGAATGGGTGAAATTAGGGGAGAAAAATTCTGACACGATACGAAATTAGCAAGTAAGAGTCATCTATTTTTAACACGAAACACGAATATGAGATGACACGATAACAAGAAAAGTTAACACATACGAGATAACGAATATGGGTGAAATTAGGTGGGTTAGGATTAAGAGAATTCTGACACATACGAGATAACATGACACGAACACGAGAATTTATAGAAAGACTCGATAAGCCGACACGAAATTAGTGGATTAGGGTCAGCTATTTCTGATACAAAACACGAATATAACACGATACAATAATATGGAAAACTAAACAAGTCGGATTAGGGTTGAGAGAGTTTTGACACCAACACGAGATGACACGGCACGACATGATACCCACTCCTAGGTGAAATTACTGGCATGCTCCTCAAACCTTTCCAAGCTCGGTTTGTATTCTCGTTTACAAGGGGCAACTAGGTAAATTCTGGCGTTATTTCTTTATTCATTCATGTTCATCCATTTCAACGACACACACCTCTTGCAACCTTTCTTCTTTATCTCTAATACCTTGTCTGCAAACCAAACGAGCCGTAGACGTGAAAGGATAAAGGTTGATACAATGCATAGCTTTGTTTGATGTTTAACTAACCTATTGATTCTTCTTCTTTGAGCATTTTTTGCCATTGAGCACATCACTTTTCAAGTACAGCCATTAGTTTAGTGGACTTGAGTCTGGATTCTCACCCACCGTTTTTTTCTTTTATCGGCAAAATTATTCATTGTATAGAAGAAATTTGATAAGGGTACATCGAGAAGGGAGGAGAGGAATCTAACTTAAGGTTGAATGTGAAATGAAAAAAAGAACAAAAAATAGAAAACCACCCGAACAAAAGCCAAGCAATCAAGCCGCCCCTACAATAATAGCCCTCATCAAAAGAGCCACCCAATGGCCTTAGCCTCACCGCCATTGTTAGATAAGTAAAGAACCACGCTATGCCACCGCCACAGCCCACCACCGTCATCAATCAGGTTGATCTCATTGGAGCTTCTTTTATTGCCTATCTTTTTCTCGTTGCTTTGTAGTACAACCAAGCATGCATGTTTGGCATGAAATGACTTAAAGATTGTAGTTAGGCTTCGACCAACACTGCCAAATTTTCTTCCATTTAGTAGCCTAACAAAACATATTCCTTTTTATTTGTGTGTATGCCTTTTAGGTTTCAGGTTTACCCGTAAAATAAAACCATGATAAACTTAAGTTTTCAAGTTTGAAAACTTCTAAATTCAAATTCTGGCTCAGTTCTTGACTGGTCGACTGGATCAACTTGACTTCCCTGGATTAGTGAGTCCGGTTCTTGGATGATAAGCACGGTTTGCGTGTAAAAATATTTGACCAATCAAGTCGACACATTTCTTTATTAATCATTTTTAAATGATTCAAAAAAGTTCTCGATACATTTCACATGTGAAAAGCAGAACTTCAAAGTGTTCTATTTAGTAGATTGTAGTCTATGAGCATCTCCAACAGATTTCAGTATTACCTATAATTGACAGTGATCCTTTGTCTTCTCACCGTTGGGGTTCCCTCATAATATTTTTTTATTGTAGCTATATTTATTTCTTTGTTCTTATTATTGAAGTTCTTACTCTTCCTCTCATAAAAAGAAAATTTCTCTCAAAGGTGGGTAAAAAACATGGATGAAAAGAGTTCGGCATCTTCTCCAGTCTGGATTCGAATTGTCCTTGTTCTTCTAAGTGGATGTTTGGTTTTTCGCACTTTACGAGATATGTCATATTTCTCATATACATCAACAAAAAATCTAAAAAACCAAAAAACTAAAGCAGGAATACAAGATTATCCAATTCGATATTAACTGAGACTTTAAGGTTCGTCTATAATTCATATAAAGAATGCTGTCTGACATTGGCTGTTATTTCTGGCTATGATTCAATATTGGACTTGAAGGCAGTAGAGAAAGTCACATGACAGTTTGATACAGAAGTACACTTCAAAATCAAAATTCATTGAGGAGAAGCCAAACCCTACCGGCCTGTTTGGTGGGTGGTGAGAGATGGGGGATATATTACGAATTGTTCATTGCTTGTGTTGGAAAAATTATGGCAAATACAAATACAAATATAATTGCAGAATAAATTAGTGAGAAATACAAACAGAATTGGAGTATTCGATAACTGAGTCCCGTGGTACCACGGTTTCCTTAAAACAGATTCGCCGCCTACAGCAGGTGTTGTAGGTTGAATTCGACATCTGTCTCCCAGGATAAAACGGCTGAACCACGAACCACGGAACACCTCCGGGTAGCGCTTTGGCGAACTGAACTTTGTCTGTCTCTCTCTCACACAAATCAGAACCCTCTATATGAAAGTGCACTGTGTATCAAAGTGTGTTGTTACTCTTTGCAGATGCATGACTAATATAGCTCTAGTGAGAGCTCTATAATTGTCGGTGGGAGTAAAGCGCCATGCTTTTCTTCATACTTGCCAGAGAATGGGTGACACTAAATTTGCCTGACAAAATAGGAATAACACCCCTATCTTTCTCCAACTACTGAATTTATTCATTGAAGGAAAGTAAAACTTCCAACAGCTTGTACCATAACTTAATACGGCAATTCACTTTTCACACTTGTTCCCTTGCAACCCAAGGCTATTGACTTGGCAATAGGCAATAGACTTGCCTTTATATGGGTCATTTGGTATTTGTTAAAGACATAAGAATTCCGCATTCCATGACTCACTTACTCACTTCAAAAGATACAGTTTTTTTTTTTTTAGGGGTAGACGCAATTAAGATTGTCAAGGCAGTCGGCGGTAGTATTCCATCAGCTTTGTGGTTTAGCCATTGTATCATAGGATAAAGATGCCGATGAATCCTACAACACTCACGGTAAACAGCGAATCTTTGTTAAAGAGACTGTGGTATCACACAAGACTCAGCTAAAATGGGAATCCCATAACAAATGAGAAAACTGTATGGGCCTAAATGATCATAACGAGGATGTTCAGACCTAATACTATTAAATAATGAAGTGTTAAAGGCCCTTTAGGATCTCCTCAGGCCCAAGCCAAACGAAAGAACTCATGTACCCAGCGTTATCTAGGTTAGCGGGCATTCAAGCCCGCGTTCGTGATCCAAACGCTCCTAGGCCAGGGTCACGGGTACCAATTACTCAGATATAGGTTAGATCCGTGTGACCCGAGAAAAGCAGTTCTTGATCACATGCATGGCCACCTTGCTCGGAGTCACAAGTAACATCCCTCGAACTGTTGAGACACACATCAAGAGGTGATAGGCTGCATGTGTTGATGATAATGATACTCAGCTACATCTACAGTGACGTCACCCGAGCAGTTACCGTGCGTGACGTACAAGGCATACTTGGAGAGAAATTCATTTCTCACCTATATAAGGTAGCTTGATCAGCCCAAAGAAGTATGCACAATCTCACTCAAAACTTTAGATCTGAGTACTCTCTTTTTCTCTTTCAGTGACTGATTTGATTGCCAGAGTACCATTCCGGACTCCACGGTCAAATCTAGTATTAACGAGTTCGCTCAATGTGCAAGAGCGGAGCTTGTGAGAAGATTCATCCCAGAAGCAGCAACCCATTTCATCTAAGTTGAAGTATGAGTTACATATATTCTGTTCAAACACAAAACCATTTGCTAAAATCAACTCATTTCATTTTATAGATTTCCATTTTAGCAAATGTGAAACAAGGTCTTAATTCTCCTATGGTTTTTAAATGAAAGTATTTGAGATTTTTTTTTTCTTGATTCGAACCATTTGTCTTTAAAAACGATATTTTGGCATCGTTTGTGTAAAAAATTAAAGTTGTTTGGTTCCTGATGGGGCCTTACTCTATTAACGTAATATATATATATATATATATATATATATATATATATATATATATATATATATATATATATATATATATATATATATATATATATATATATGAGTCATGTTTTAGTCCGGGAGTCCCGGATCCGGGACTCCACCTTCCCGATATTTTTTTGACGATCCAAGCCGTCCAATGTGTTCAAAAGGTGTTTTCCAAGGTTTATGCGAGAAATCTTCAAAAAAAAAAATACCGGGAAGGGCTTGATCCAAGCAGTTTTCGCAAAAACTTTATATTTACAGTTTTTGCGAAAAACTACTCGGATCAAGCCCTTCCCGGTATTTTTTTTGAAGATTTCTCGTGTGGACCTTGGAAAACACCTTTTGAACACATTGGACGGCTCGGATTTCCCAAAAACAATGTTTAAAAGCATCAAAACACTGAAAAAGGCTCCAGTCCGGGAAATCCGGGATCCCGGACTAGATCACCGGTGTATATATATATATATATATATATATATATATATATATATATATATATATATAAACCGAGGGTGAGGTGCCTCCTCAGTCCTCCCTCAAGTAGCTCCGTCCATGCCTATCACCCAATAGTAATCAACATAATTTACGACATAAGACAAAAGTATATGAGAAATTATTTTCCTACATTTTTTTTCACTGACACTCTTATTTTTCTTCATTTACTTGAAAATTTAAAATCCCTTCACCCGAAAAAATGACCGAAGAAGTAAGGGTAATTTTGTTTTTTCATTATAAATAAAGACAAAAAGGGGAGTACAAATTTTGAGAAAAAGAAATGCGAAAATCAATTCCGTTAATATATTTGCAATCTTGTTTGAAAAATAAAATGATTCCAATTATTAAAGTGGATACATATAAAAGAGATGTTAGTAACACAATTATTTAGACACAACCACGAACACGACCACTCACATACACGTGCGTTATGCATATTAAATATGTGTTGGACCTATATATATGTGAGAGGTTATGTTCAAAATTGTGTCTACATAATTTTGTTCCTAGCATTTTTCAGATTAATAAATCCACTTAAAATCCTGAACTACTTTAGGAATCATGTTTGAAGTACGTAAGAATAGGGCAAGCTTCTAGTCCAGACTCTGAGACTCCACGTTTTCGATATTTTTTTTATTATCCGAATTGTTCAATGTGTTTAAAATGTATTTTTAAAGGTCTCGCGAGAAATCATAAAAAAAAATTACAGGAAAGACCTTGAATCCAACAAATTTTCACAAAATTGTATATGTAAACACATTTGGACAGATCAAATTTTATAAAAATAATTCTTAAAACCTTCAAAACACCTGAAACCTCCCGTCAAATCCCTGACTAGAAGCGTAAGAGTAACTTCTTTGTGCGGTACTCGGCCAAACCTTCCACCTTTCGGCTCATGACCTTTCCATTGCGCTAACCGAGCCGGAGGAATTTGCCTTTACAACTCCCTCTCTTTCTGCAGTCGGTCTCATCAGTAGTCTATCAGTTCCTCTTTCTGCTGGTATGTCTGTTTCTCTCCCTCTCCATTAACGTTTTTCAGAGGTTCATTTGTTAGTCAAAGACTGTCCTTAAGTAAAACCCAATACGTGATTACAAAGTTTCTAGTGATCCACTTGACGAAACCCATAATAACGAGAGTATTTTGTGTAACTTTGCACCCACGCGGTGTGCTGACGAGGTGTTGCAATTGCACTCGTGAGCGTGCGTGTATGCACGGGTTGGTCCGAGGCCAAGTTGGCAGTGTTGAGTGTTCAACCAACTCGGACCATGAGTGGAATGGTGACATCATGGGGCGAAACTAGAATTTTTGCGTAGGAGACGGGCTATATCTTTGGAGGAGGGCTAGACTGTATAGTATAATTTGATAATTCGTATATTTTTTCAATGTAAATTCCAATATAATAGTAGGGTATATCTAAATTGTGGTGGGGCGACAGCCCTCTTTGCTCCATCCTTTGTCATACAGGATGTGGTGTCACAGTTACACAAAATACGTACCCGGCTTGTGAGAGTATTTTGAACCAAGTGTTGGATTTCAACGTTTAGTGTGTTTTCCTGTTCATATTCCTTTTCTTGTTCTCTTGCTATACTCGACTGAACAAAAACTAGGGTTGGCCATTTCCTCCTACCCGTTCGAATTTGATCCGATCCCCGATCCGAACGGATCGTCAATATGGAGATATGTTTGGAGATTGAATAGGATATGGGGATTTTTTTTAAAAATGTATGGGGATCGGGTAGGGGGTGGAGATAGACATGTTCTCGTCTTGAATCCGCTCCCCGATCCATCCCCGCTCCACCCCGTCCCCGAATCACCAAATATAGGAGTCTATTCATAAGTTATGAAACTTTTGAGTCCTACTAAATTTTCTCCAAACACATGGGGTTACACTAAATTTGCTCTAAACATTTTATTATAATTGAACTTTGTAATACAATAAATGTGATTAAATAAGAAATGCATCACTGTAATTTGAATACATCTCAACTAGGTTGACATCTACTCAACTATCAATCATATGCACTCCTTAAAATAAACACAAATAAATGCAAATAAAACCAATATTTTTCCAATCGAGCCGTTGATTTTATTGTTCATATTGATGAAATCATTTGTGCAAACTTTCTTCTCAATCGAGTTTAGAAAGCTTGTCGATCGGGACCCAGTTTGTGTTTTTCTAATGATACTTTCATCTGATTAATTGCCTACTAATATGCGATCCACTTAATTTTTTTCATGACGGATGGATACCCTAATATGCTATCTCGCTTGTGGTTCCTTTAGTTTTTAAATTAGAAATCTAGTTGATACAACTTGAATTGAAGCTAGCAAACACTTACGCTTACACATAGATACCGTGCCGTACCGTGCCAACGATAAACGTACCGTGCTTGTGCTGGCCCGGTCCATTCGACACCTCTACTTGTAATTTGATTTTAACATTTAATTTGTAACTGGGATTCTAGATTTTTAGTAATATATTTTATTTTATTTTTAAAAAAAGTGATTGGATCTCCAAATCCCCGTGGGGTTTCCCGTTCCCTATTTGGAGTGGGGATGGAGGATGAAAATAAAACTCTGTTGGGATCGGATAGGGGATGGATATTGAGAAGGGGTTACAGATTTCTCTACTTGGTTTATATAGAAGAGTTTGTATTTTGTGGGATTTTCTTCCTTTCGTTTTCTGTTTAGTTCACTTGTTTAGATTGCAGCCTCCATGGTCGAATTTGATAAATTTGAAGGGTTTATATGTGTAATGTGTAGTTCATTTGGGCTCTGTTTGATCTGTTCGTTAAGTAAGAAACCACTGCATGTTCTATGGGAAAGGCTATATAAGATTTGTGAAATGGGCTAAATTGCGTCTCTCACTTTGGGACTATGTCAAGCCTTACCTATGTTAAACTTGTCCGTTGCTATTATTTTCCGGGTTGTTCCAATTCTTGACTTTGCCAAAATTGACTTATTGCGTTTACGAGACACACGACATCAACCAAAAAGGAAAAATAACCCCAATTTGCTAATGAAGCATTGGTTTTGTGGGTTGATCAGTTGATGACGGATTGACGGTACAGAAGTTCTCTAACGTCCTTGTTTTAGAGTTAAACACTTGCGATCTTAGTTTTGCAAGAAGTTGGATATTATTCATATGATTTTCTTATCATTCGTCTCTTGATTATGGATTATGGCCACTAGAAATAGTTCCTGAGAATCTTTTTGTTGAGCCAAAGGAAAAGTTGGTTTTAGGATATTTTTAGCCGAAGGAAAAGAAAACTGAAGTAAAGTCAATGGGTTGAGCAACATTCTTTGCTTTTGGTTTGTTGAGAGAAGAAAGGAAATCAAAATGATTGTAAAATTCATTTCGTTGCTCATTACAAAGATCAAGGACAAGTTCTTTGACTTATTATTTCATTTTCTTCTTCATTTTATTTCCAACGGAAAAACCTGGATATTGGTCAACAAAACGTAGATTTAGACATAGTATAATTGTATAGAGTTATATATCGGCACTAGTCGACGCACTGGTTTTCAAGTCCTTTTATTGCATGAAATATTCTTGTTTTTTGCGATAAAGGACTTGTGAGTAATGGTGATTAGAGACTGAGAACTAATATTTCTGATTAAGTTGAGAAAAAGATTGTGTAATCTGCAATTTATTTGAGAAAATTGGAAATGATATTTCGTTGTCATTCCTGTCTTCGTTATGGTTCATGCTTGCAAGAATTTTTCTAAGCATTCTTTTCCTTTTCTACTTAGAGGCTTGGCTCAACATTTACTCTGTTGAATTAAATAGATCCATCATTTAAATTTTCGGCCCCTAGAAGTTTTAACTAGACAAAATGTGAAGGACACTGTACCAATAGGTATAAGTCTCCTGCAATAACTATTTTCCTTTTCCTTCCTTTTAGGCTTACCTAATGAAGAAATGCATTTCTTGGCTTTGGGACATGTAACCCCTATGAGTCCTAAACTCTTTGACTTGCATTAATTTTTCATTGCATAATCACATACACAGTCAACAAAGTTTGTACATAGAAGCACTCTTCTTTTCTTTTCTTTTTTTCACTTTTACAAATGCCAATGGAAATCTTCTCTTCTCATTTTTTAAATTGTTTCATTCAGGCGTCACGAAGAAGTTGTAGTTCAGACAATGTCAGGGTCGAATTGATCTTTCAGTAAGTTGTCTTAGTTAGCATTACTATTTTGTAAGTTCTTAAAATCCATTTAAGGCATTTTTCTTTAGGTGTGATGGGCTACAGTTCAAATGAAGAGACAGATCTCAGTGACTCGGAGATCACCGAGTATAAAGAGAAGCCTTACGAGGAACTAAGGACTGGGAAGTACAAGGTGAAGAACGTAAACAGTACACTCAAGTGCCCATTTTGTGCAGGAAAGAAGAAGCAAGAGTTCAAGTATAAAGATCTTCTTCAACATGCTTCAGGAGTTAGTAAAGGCGCAGCCACCAGAAGAGCAAAACAAAAGGCAAATCACCTTAAATTGGCGTTGAATTTGGAATCTGACCTAGCAAATAAGGCGGAGCAGTTACAACCGAAAGTGATTGAGGTTGCCCCAGTAGCTGAGAAGTCTGAGCAAAATGATCCGTACTGCTGGCCTTGGACAGGGATTATCACAAATATTGTTGATGAACCGATGAATGGACAAGAATTGCATAACAGTGAATATTGGTTGAAGAAGTTCAGTAAATACAAACCTTTGGAAGTTGAGACTTTTGGGGTTGACGACAACCAAACTGCCCAAGCTGTTGTCAGATTCGATAATGACTAGACTGGTTTTAAGAATGCCATGCTATTCGAGAAGTCATTTGAAAGTAATCATTACAGTAAAAAGGAGTGGATAGCCCAGAAAGAACTTTCTGGTTCAAATATTTACGGATGTTTTGCTCGTGCTGATGATTATAAGTCAGAAGGGCCTGTTGGAAAATACCTTCGCAAAAAAGGAGAGTTGAAGACAATCTCTAACCTTGTCCAGGAAGCTACCGTGGACAGAAACAAAATTGTAGCCAGCCCAGCGACTGAGATCGAATTAAGAAATCAAAATCTGGATGAGTTACAGTACAAAAATAATGAGAAGACAATTTGGTTGAGCAGGATGCTTGAGGAGAAAGATAAGCTACACCAAGCTTTTTGTGAAGGTTCCCTTCCCATCGTTTGTGTGTGCATTGGTGTTGTATTCTTCTATGCATGCCCATGTGGATATGCATGTGAATTTCTATTTTCAGCATATACCTGACATGAATCATGAATATACTATGCTTGTTGACTTTGTTCTGCCCTGCGAAGGGTTTTTAGGCTTCAATACTTATATCAAAGAAGACAACAGCATCGAAAGAGACAGAAATGATAGTGCTTGATCTTGTACAGAGTTTTCTCTTCTGAATTTCTACTCACTCATGATGTTTCACCACAATGGGGCTCTGGGAGTTGAACTCATGTGTTTTGATTTTCACCAATTTGTGGATCCACACCCAATGCATATCTTGGCAATCTGCGTCTAATTGTTGGATATCACCATTACTGAGTTGATAGGATGAATCTGTTTAGGGGCTAATGGGTTGTGTCTGAATGTAAGGAAAGAGTGGCTGAGGCCTCTAATTGAACAATATCTGTCGTGGACATATGTACAAATTGGAATAATATTTTGTTTATTTTTTTCTTCAATACTTCATGCATTTTAGGAGCCCATAATATAGCATTTTAGGAGATCATAATATAAATATTTGATCGCTGTCTCAGAATCAAGGAAGATGCAGCGTCTAGCACAAGAGAACATTCGCAGAATTTTAGATGAACAAGAGATGCTAAACCATGAGCTGGAGACCAAGAGAAAGGAAGTTGATTCTTGGAACAAACGGCTGAACAAACGTGAAGCATTAACTGAACGTGAGAGACAGAAACTTGAAGAGGAGAAGGAAAAGGTAATATCTATTGAAATACTTGGCAAAAAAGCTATTGCATTTTCGCAATGTTTTTTCACACTTGTAAATTGTTACTGTTTTTCCCTTTTTGATAAGTTCTTCATGCTTGTAGCTGATTGTATCAAATTTATCTTTTGTTGCACTATTTAGAACATGACGAGAAACAGTTCTCTGGAAATGGCATCCGTGGAGCAGAGAAAGGCCGATGAGAATGTTTTAAGGCTTGTTGAAGAGCTTAAGGTTTGCCTAGTTTCGTACTTTGGATAGATGTTGTAGATTATGTTGTAAATATTATTTTTTTCCACACCCGTGGAACTGTGTGATTGTGCAAAGCCAATGCTCTGGATGTTGAATGAAAGAAGCATGGTAATGTGCACATAAATCAAAATGATTCTTGGGTCTGCCCTCTCTAATGCCTTTTGGCTTTGATTTGAGGGCATGATTTCGCAGCAAACTCGACGGTATAGGGGGACCACTGTTTCAATGGTATTCGTGAGCAAACCACTTTGTGTATTTATTGCCAAAGGGTAGGTTGGTCTCAAATCCATCTGTTTCAGTGGTATTCTGGGAGCAGCCATTTTGTGCATTTATTACCAAAGGTTAGGTCTGTCTCCTATCCATCCCCCGCCCATACCCTCAATTATTGGGGACTAAATGGGTTATGTTATTGTTGTTGTATTGTTGTTGTACCCGTGGAACTGTGTAAGTTTCAACTTTCACTGAATTTTACTTTGAATCTGCAGAAGGAGAAACAAGAGGCTTTAGCCAAGATACTTGAGTTGAAAAAGCAGCTAGATGCTACGCAGAAACTGGAGATGGATATTGTAGAGCTTAAAGGAAAACTGGAAGTCATGAAGCATATGGGAGACGATGCAGCTGTTCAGAACAAGATAAAAGAGATGAATGAGGAATTGGAGCAAAAGGTTGATGAGATGGGTAGTTTGGAAGACCTAAATCAAGCACTAATTGTCAAAGAGCGCCAAAGTAATGACGAGCTATAAGAAGCTCGTAAAAAATTGATTACGGTATGATTTCTTTCATGTCCTTGCATTTTGTTCTTTGAGGCCACTTCATTTAACTGTTTTGCAAGACTATTTGTATGAGCAGTCAGACATGATGAAATTCCAGCAATATCTTTAAGGAAAATGTGTAATAGCAATTAGCACCGTTGCCATAGGTGAGCTGGGCCATGACCTAAAGTTCCCACTTTGTGCACTCCTGATAATCAATGAGGTCAGGAAAGTCTTCATTAGTCATATGACCATCAACGAGTGGCTGTTACTTGCGATGAATTCGGTTTGGTTTGGTTCAGTTAAGTCGGTTTTTTTTTTAAACCGTTTTAGCCACTGAACCGAACCAGTCGGTTTTGAGATTTTGTCAGCCAAACCAATTGGTTTTGAGATTTTGTCAACTGATACCGACAGATGAAAGGAAACTGCTTGGTTCGGTTGGTGATTTAAATAAGTTGGTTTGCCAGTGTATCGGTGTTTCCTAAATGCTCCAAAGAAACTAATAACTAAACGAATTTACAAATAAACAAACAATTGGTTCTCGGATCACTTCTCTCATAACCTGAATCAAAGGATTTCAACGATACAAGGACATGCCATGGTACTTTTATAGCATAGAAAATTTACTTTCTTTAGTAAGGTATATGCCTTTTACAGGGTGCCTAAGTGCATTTCATGCATAACATAGGAGTTATATACATAGTTCGTGCAAGTTTGGATTGTAGAGTATGTATCCAAGTAAATATGTTTAAAACGGATCTCACACACTTATCCAATGGTCGAGCGTTTGACATGGGGGCTCAATACATTGATGGGAGCTCAAATTAACTTAAACAATCACGACTTTCTCATGCTTTTCCTGCAGGTTGTGATGAAATGAAGTGACGGGTCATCTTTTTAAGTAAAAGATATCAACTAGTGTGTATAATTCAATATTTAACATGCTATCAAACTTTTGATTGTGTTATGTAGATTCCCCTCCTGCTAAAATAGTGCAACCTTTGTAAGCCACACTGTTTTACGTTAATTGCATTCAAATAATGCTTGTGTGCATTTGTATTTCCTCTGGCGCCGAGAACTCAACAATCATTCTCTTTTTTTCCTGGACTTCAGTGACTTGTTGAGTGGTTGCACTGATATTGGAATAAAGAGAATGGGAGAAATTGATAAGAAGCCCTTCCAGAGTGCGTGCAAAGCCAGATTCAAACCTTCAGAAGTAGAAGTCAAGGCCTTTGAACTATGCTCTTTGTGGCAAGAGAGGATGAAGAATCCAAATTGGCACCCATTTAAAATTGTAACGCTTGATGGGGGAGACCATCAGGTATGCCTTTTGAAGTTAATGTATCTCCCCATGCATTCAAACTCTTGCTCGTGGCCTCTGGATTTTGAAGATTGAACGCGAATCTGTGTTCGTCTCTTCTTGTGTTTGTAGCTATCAAAGAACTGTTAAAAGCTTAATGGGTTTTATTTGATCATGTATAATGCAGTTAATGATGAATGACAAAGATGAATCCCTGAAAAATCTCAAGGAGGAGTGGGGAGTTGAGGTATTTGAGTCAGTGATAACTGCCTTGAAAGAGTTGAATGAATATAATGCTAGTGGCGGGTATGTAGTTTATGAGCTATGGAACTCTAAAGAGAATAGAAAGGCTGCGACGAAGGAAGTCATTGCTTATGTCTTTAAGAGATTGAAGAGGCTGAAGCGTAAGAGGTGACAAGGTTGAGGTCAGTATTTAATCTTTGGTGTTTCTTATTTTCTTCTGTTTTTTAATTTCCCTGGTTTTGATACGGTTGTGTGGATCATCCTTGTTTGGTTTTCTTTGAAATGATTTGATGCTTGTTTTCGATGACTTTCTCTTGCAAGGATGTTGCAAAGTCGCTTTTTTATTTGTGAGATAGATGGATTTATAGACAATCTTGCGTGAGATGCATTCACTTAGAGCATCGTACTTTTTTTAGAAAAACGACATATGTGTTTTGGTTGATAGTTTAGCTTCATGTATACATTTCGTATGTTAATATAATCTCATGCTGACCTAGCAACAGATGATACAGGTATGACGTTATCATGTGTGTGCGGTGTGACTTGTATATGTGTAAGACCCTCATTTTTCTCACTTCTATATTCTCTCTCTTTGTTCTTTACTACTGTCTCACCAATCAAGCAACTCCTCCAAGGATGCATCTAACCACCACTGGTCCACCATCGACCACTCTTCGGCAACCCGAGGGCGAAGGGTATGTTGCTGGAGACCAGCCTCATTTATTTCATAAAGCCATCTTAAAAATTGCACTCCCTTGATTTTCTTAACCCAATTCAAAAACTAAGGTTTGGAAATTTACTGTTGCTTGGATTTGAAGTTCTTAGGAAGTGATATCTCTCTTCACAGCTTTGGTTTTGGGTTGTTCATCTGGAATGCATGATTCATAGATCTACTCCTCTCTCTCTCTCTCTCTCTCTCTCTCTCTCTCTCTGTGTTGAGTTTTTTTATTTATTTTATTTTTGTGTACCTTGGCTTGTTCTTAATTGATGTTTTAATCAAGTTTGTCCTTGGAGTGGGGAAATATGAGCTATTTGAGATGTAGCAAGAATGCAGGTGATAAGAGTTGTATGGCTACGGGAAACTTACACTTTTGGGTTCTAGCACACTTGAGATGGTCTTAATGTTAATTATTCTACAATTAAATGGCAAACATCCGGCTTTGTTCGGTTTGGCTTTTGAGAGACAATTTTTGGGGTAACGAGTAGAGAGAAATAGAAAGAAAATTTCATTGGAAACTGTGCCAAGTGAGTTTTAAGACTCAAACCGAACAAGGTGATCATTTCTTCTGCGCCCGATAATTAGTACAGTCTAGGTGTGGATTTTCTGGTTTTGAACCTTTGGAGGTGATTACTGCTTATACCCCCGCGGAGACGAACCTATTAAAGATTGTGTTTTGTAAAGGTGAATTTGATGGAGTGTGGATACCAGTTAGAGCAATTGTTGACCTTCCTGTTCGTTTAGACAAATGTGACTTGTTTGCATTAAATATGTACATGTGGATATTGAACTGCCGGTTATAAAAGGACACCCTTTCCATTAGAAGCAGGGTGGGCTCATTTACCAATTTGCGTTTTTTTAAAAACTTTATTACAAAAAACGTGAGTGTTTTTTAATTTTATTTCCAAAATACGTGAAAACGTTGTTAGCGAATATATTTTATTGAAAACGTGATTACGTTTCATATTTTTAAAGTGGGTTAAGACGGATTAACTCAAAAATTAAATAATCATAATCCGGCTTGAAAGCGTGTTTAGCAAACACGTTTTTAAAAGGAGTGTTTGCTAAACACATATTTGTCATCTTGCAAACACGCTTTTAGAAGGAGTGTTTGCTAAACACGTATTTGTCATTTTTCCACAGCACATGTACAGTGGTTGTCAAACCTTGCCAAAACTTTCTCGCCTTGTTTGGTTTGGATTCTTAAGAACCGGTTCTCTAAATCATTAGTCAATTATTACCCATATTTTTAAATATTATTCTTATTTTTCTCTCTATCTCTCTCTAATCATTAATACCCATTTTTTAATTATTACCCCTATTTTTCCCTCTAATCATTACAAAAACTAAAACCCAAAACCAAACCAAACACAATCTCTGTGCTTGTCGGATCATCACAGGATATGCATCATCACAACAGACTACGATCTAATCACTGATTGAACAAATCAAATGGAAGATTTTTTTTTTTTCCCGATCGAATCATTGAACAAATTAAATGGAAGTTTTTTTTCTTTGTTTTCGTTTATAGTGAGAGAGAGAGAGAAGGGTATGGAGTTATAAAAATCCCAGTCTGTGAAGACAAACACTCATAAATAGAGATGGCATTCATACCCGAACCCACCCTGCTGCTCGGCTCATTAACCGATTTGCGGGTTTTTATTAATTAAAAAATGGGTTTTAAACTTTATTTTCAAAGTACGTGAAAATATTTTTGGCAAACACGTTTTTATAGAAAACGTGATTCTGTTTTACGCTTTCACAGTGGATTAAGACAGATTAGCACAAAAAAATTAAGTTAATCTTAATTTCGCTTGAAAACTTGTTTACCGAACACACTGAACACTCTTTCTAAAAACGTGGTTCGTAGGCATGCTTTATGCGATACAAACGAAAGAAAAAGAAGAGAAATATTAAAGGCGTGATTACAAACACGCTTTCAGAAGACGTGTTGACAACCACGCTTTTCCCTTGCCATGAGTTTCAGAGAGGTCGCTGACTCGCTGTGTTTAGCCATCCCAAACCTATCGCCTCGCCCAAAATAGGCCACCGCTTTGGGATAGTAGAACGAAAGTGGGTTTGATTCAGAGTCGAAGACACCCGAAATCAATCTTCTCTAACTTGCATCTCTCTGTATGTTTAGTAGTACTTTTTTAGCTTTCTGTATCTATTTGATTTATTCCATATTTAGTTGCTAAATCGAACTTGGCCTAACTTCTATCTTTGTATTTCTTCAACCAATTTTGCGGTTTCAAAAAAGTTGTCAGAAATGAAGTTTTGGGATTGGTACTTGAAGATAGCAGTTGGGTCAGCCCTGATTGGAGGTTCAATGGAGTTGTTCATGATCAAATCTGGCTTCTGTGTGTGAGAACCCTCCTATCTTATCACTCCTTTACTCTGTCTCGTACTCAATTCTTTTATGAGTATTTGCTTCATTTATATCTATGTTTGTGTGGGAAATGAGTTTCTAATTAAAATAAGTTTTGTGCTTTTTTTGTCTTAATGAATACTGGGTTGTTTCGGATTTGGATGAAAAACAAAAAGGTTATTGAAGATTATGGGCATTAGTGCAGCATTCTCCTTCTTCTATTTGGCAATGCCTTCTAAGTATATTGTGCTTGTTTGGTCATTTCCTAATTCAAACTGATATAATTGGTATTTCCCTTCAAGTTGCAGATTATGGACTATTGATTCTTGAAGTTGGTTGTATTCTATTATTATGAACAATGCCTTTATAAGAAATTGGTTGCAATCATATTTCAAGTCTCTCATTATGTGAATCGTGTGGCTTGCCTTATTTTGTAAATTAGTGGATTTAGGATGAAATTTGTTGGCATGTAAAAAATGGATAATATACTAATTACTCTTCAAACCAAACAAAATAAATCACAATCAATTACTGGTAGTGACATATGATATTCAGCTAATCATTACCAAACCCTTGTTACCCCTGTATAACCTCTCTTGAGGTTAACAAGATTCACAGATGGCGTACATGATTTGTAGAAGTTAACCTTTTGCAGAACAACCTTAAGAACCAACTCTTCATCTTCAACCATTTTATGCGTAATAAACAGTGAGTTTGAATCTTCAATAATTTTATACACATAGCTTGAGCACCAACTCTCCATCCTCACCCTTTCAGTCAGAAATCAGTAAGGAGTCACTAGCAAATTTCATTCTCGAATTCTATGTTCATGAGTTGGGTTTCGTGCATTGGATTGAAGAGAAACTGAGCTCAATTAGTTTGTTATGGATGAGAATTTAGGCCGATACCCTAGTTATCATTTCTACTCAGAAGTCACCTCCTTATCCTCTTCCTTATCACGGTGGTCTAATGCTTGTTCAAACATGTTGAAGTCCTTGTATAAACAAATTTCAAGATCTTATTGATTTGTTTCCCAATTGGGCTCAACCAGGCATTCTTCAATAATGAACACCATTTGTTAATTCTTTGATCTTTAGGAAAGGTATATCTACATTCATGCTTTTACACTTTTCAATCATAATCAATGCATTGTTGGAGTGGTAAAACTAGGGAAGCTTTTTGTCTTTGTGCTTGGGATTAAAGTTGTAGCTAATGAAGTTCTAACCGAGATGCATCAATAGCTTGTTCTGAAAGCAGAAAAGCTATAAGAGCAGCTTCTTTTAACCCGTGCCATGTTCATTTGGGTGGTTGGTTTATTCATCTATCCATTAGATGTAAGAATGCCATCGCAACAATAGTGTAGAACGGTAGGTAGCCGAAGTGCCAACGGGAGTAACAAAGTACTACATGAATTGCATCGTGAAACTATAAAGTAAACCATTCAAATGCAAATAAGGGAGTTAACATGAAGCAATCAATGTAAAGGAAGAATTTTGTTAATTTGGATGCATATTACAAAATGTAGAAGCTCTGGTCAGAAATCACAGAATTATTTTTTTTTGCATTGCCTTGGACATGCATGATAGTGACAAAGTGTTCTAATCAAAATTTTGGATAAGGGCCAAGTTTCATCAGACCATTGCCTTTGGGGCTTGCATAACGAGAACAAAGTCGTTTGAGTTTATACATTTGTCTCTGAGGCCATGCAATAGATGGCAAATCGGAATTAACATGTATAGTGTATGGACCACATAAAAAGTACAAAATGGCTACCTGTTCCACTCTCTTAACTCTTTTACATTCCAATCGACCTGGATTTTCTTTAGCATAAATAATCCACACTGTTACTCACATAAAGTTAAAAAATCTAACCTTATTGTCTACACCAATTCATATATTTGCAGATGATAAAGTAACTGTTTTGGAGGCGGAGAAAAGAGCTTGGGAGAGTTCCCCTGAGGCTCAAGCTATGAGAGAAGCCCTCAACCCTTGGAGGAATCATGACTCAGAAGAAAGGAAAAGTTCCTAGAATTCCCAGATTTTTGTGACTACTTATTTAGCAATCCTTTCTTGGAAAAATTCCCAGTTTTGGTGTTTCCATGTAAATTCAGTTATTCAGGAAGTAGTCTGTCGGACTGGTGTTTTTCGGTTTGATATTCTCAAATTGTCGTATTATAGAACCCAGATTTTCACTGGATTACTATTGCCATTGCGGTAATGCTTGTCAGCCCCGGAGTAGGATGACCTTTTCGTGACTATGTTTGTCTAGAGGAAAATTGTTGGCTAACTATGCTTACTATGTGGGTGTTTGGGAGCCTCATTTTCAACTTTTCATTTTTTACTTTTTGGCTTTTTGTATTATGGTCAAAATGTATTTTGGATTTGATATGAGTATTTGAGAGAAATGTGTAGAATTCATTTTAAAACAAGAGTAGTGTTTGGGAGATATATGCAGAATACATTTTGTAGATCTTTTTGTTAATCAAAATGGAGAAAGTGAAAAATGAGAAGTTAAAAAGTTCCCTTAGCCTATTTTTCACTTCTATGGTAGATTGTGCATTTTGCAAAACTCATTCTCTGAGAATGAGTTCTGGGGCGTTTTTCCCAAACAGTAAAAAAAAAAGGAGAAAAAAGTGGCTCCCAAACAAGCTCTATGACTGATAGCAATTGGAAGTGATGCGACTTTCTTTATCAAGTGCTTGAATTAGAACATCATTTTACTCAGAATCGTTCTATTCATACAGATGGGGGTGCACTGATGGTGCACTGACCGGTGTTGAGACGCCCTTTTGGATCCCACACGGCCAATCCAATCTGGTCATTCATCTCAAAATCAAAGTCCGAGTGGGCTTGCGTGGAAATCAACTCAATTGGACGTCTCTAAGTCCTCGATTGAAAATAACCTCATTTCGTTTGAACAAAATGGGGTTATTTTGGATCAAGCACTTAGGGACGTCCGATCGAGTTGATCTCCATGCGGGAGCTCTCGGAAATTGATTTTGAGATGAGTGAACAGCTCAGATCGACTGTGTAGGATCCACAAGTGGGTCCCTGAAACTAATCCGTACATGGTCCGTACAAGGGGTCGGTACTCAGTATCCCTCGATTTATCGTTTTACTCTAGTGATTAACAATAAAATTGATGTTGAAGATGTGGTCACCTTAGATAATAGATTTGTTGTGTTCAACTTTAGGGATGAGGACATGTTGGATTCCATCCTTGAGAATGAAGCCTACTTTTGCGGGGGCAAATATATTGTGATTAAAAAATGGCATCCTAGGATGCAACTTACTGAAAGTGTCTTCTCTAGTATTCCAGTGTGGGTTAAATTCTACAATATTCCCCTCGAATTATGGACGGAGGATGGATCAAGTAGTATTGCTAGTGTCATCGGCAACCCTCTTTACCTTGATGATTTTGTGCAAAATCATAGCAGGTTGACGTTTGCTAGAGTATGTGTTGAAGTGGATGCGGCGAAGGGGATTCCCAAGTCTTTCATAATGATTCTGGGTTATGGAGAGTCTTTACGATATTAGAGTAGAAGTCCCTTGGAAACCTCAAGCATGCAATGTTTGCAAGATCTTTGACCATTCTACTAACTCTTGCACAATTAAGCCCATAGTTTCACTTTCTCCAGTGTGGAAACCCAAGGAGAGAGTAGGACAAGATGTCCCAATGGTTCAAGTGCAAAATGTCAAGGAGAGTGTAAGACAGGATGACCCGGTTGTTCGCGAGCGAAATGCAAAAGATGGTTTAGTTAGTGAAAGTAAGGATGGTTGGATAAAGGCGGTGAAGAGGAAAATTCAAACCTTGGGTATGCCTATGGCCATTTCCTTGTTTAGCAGTGTTACTTCTACACCTAATGTGTTTGGTGTTCTTGAAAAATGTGAGGATTCGGGGCCCTCCTCCGATGTGGAGACGACAAAGATAGATGTTGCGAGGGTTGTATCTTGCGATGCTACCCCATTTTCCATGGTTAGGGGTAGTACTCAACAAGAGCTTCCCCCCGTAGCTCTCTGTTGATCGACACGGTTCCGGGAGCCTCCATGAATTCCATTGGAAGATAGTTTCATTGGACCTCGACATAGTTTGAACTAGGCGGTGGTTGAATCCTCAACTCTTTCATCCACTAGAGATTAAAACAAAAAGAAGCTTAAGGAGAAAATCAAGATGTTAAAGGCGTTAAGAGTTTAGTTCGTGAAGCTTGCATGACCTTCTTTGTTTTGGTGTTACTTATTTGAAGTGTGCTTTGAACTTCATTGGCTATCCTCTTTGCTTTGGTTAGGTTTTAGATTTTCTCTTTTATTTTCCTTTCTTTTCCTTATGGGGTATGCCCCTTGTAGCCTGTAAATTCGATTAACCTTTTTTTTCTATTTCAAACTAATTTATCCAAAAAAAAACAATAAAATTAAATTTGGTGTGAAGAAATAGGATTTAAATTAAAGTACTCAATTTTAATTTTTAATTTTTCTTGCCAAGACAAATTAATAATTAAAAAAAATCGAAAACTAATCAACGTAAAGCTAAGAAATGGGGATTGAAAAAAAAAAAAAAGAAGCAATCAAACGCAAAACTATTTTTTACAGTATTTTTTTTTACAATAAAAGACCCAAAAAAATAATCAGACGGACCTAATCACCCGTACGTAAATTTTGAACGGTGCCGATGCACTGGCTACAGAAAATTTTATCCCCTCCCCACTCTGAGCACTCTCACTCTCACTCTCACCGATCGGGTGTACCAATTGCAAAAGCTAATCCATGGATCCTCGTGCTCTGTAGAGAGAGAGAGAGAGAGAGAGGTTTTCAGCTAATCGCCATCGTCATTCTCTGAATATTCATAGTGCTGATCTTTTCCTCTTTGGATAATTTCGGTACGTTTCGCATTTCCTTGTCTTCGCTTTTATCTCTTTGTTTTGTTCTAGGGTTTGTTGAGGCATAAAAGAAGCTAAATTATTTGATTCTGTTGAACTAAAATACGATGACAAAATCTGAAGAAGAATAGTGATTCCAGCACTTTCTCCCTTTTCCCCAACTAATTCTAGGTTTAAACACTCGGCAAATGCATATTACTGTGTTAGTTTTTAGGTTTTTGTGACTCACTCTTGCATTAAATGTCTCCGTTTTGGTAATCAAGAAGGAAATGTCTTGTGGGTGGTGGAGATTAGAGAGTTGATATTTCCGTTGCATTGGGAAAGGAATTAAAGGATAGTTGAATGTGAGATTTAAGGTCCACTTTGAACTAAATTAATTTTTCTCCAAGAAAGTCTGGGTTATTTTACCATTAGTTACCATTTTTTAAGCTTTTCGTCATTTTTATTTTATTTTATTTTTTTGTGTGGGTTAATTGTAAAGATGTAGATGAAAGTTGAAAAAAAGTTAGTATCAGATGAGTTTCAGAAAAAATTTCTTTATTAAACTTTATGTGACTTTTGGTCATAATTTTTACTCCTTATGTTTTTTCAAGATGAATGTGTAATGCGACAGACTTGACCCCAAAAAGACCCCGGGGGGGGGGGGTTGTGAATACTGGTAAATTTAAGCTGACCATTGAGGGAAAAGTTGTATATTAGTTGATGATTTTTCTCATTCCAATATTGTCATATGGTTTCTGTTCACCAGAAAAGTTAGTTCTAGAATTTGTTGCCTGAGGAAAGAAAACTGAAGTATGATCAATGGGATGATCTGTATTCATTGCTTTATTGAGTTGAGTTAATAAAGGAGATCTAAATGATTACACATTGCGTAAAATAACTTTGGTTGCTTGTTGTAACTTATAAAGAACGAGATCAAGTAATTTCATTTCTTACTCCATTTTATTTCCAACGCAAAACCTAGATTCTGCAACGAAACATAGATTTAAACATACATAAGATCGTGTATCTGCAATTGTCCACATACTAGTTTCCATGTTGAAGTAATATTGATCTTTCAATCCTCTTGTCTCGTTATTGTTGATATTCTGTAAGTTCTTAAAATTCGTTTACGGTGTTTTTCCTTAGGTTTGATGGATTACAGTTCAGATGAAGAGTCAGATCTCAGTGACTCAGAGATCAATGAGTACAAAGATAAGCCTTATGAGGAACTGAGGAATGGGAAGTACAAGGTAAAGAATGTAAACGGTACACTCAGGTGCCCTTTTTGTGCGGGAAAGAAGAAGCAAGAGTTCAAGTATAAGGACCTTCTTCAACATGCTTCTGGAGTTAGTAAAGGCGCAGCCACTAGAAGGGCAAAACAAAAGGCAAATCATCTTGCATTGGCGTTGTATTTGGAGTCTGACCTAGCAAACGAGGCGGAGCAGTTACCACCAAAAGTGATTGAAGTTGCTCCAGTATCTGAGAAGTCCGAGCAACATGATCTATACTGCTGGCCTTGGACAGGGATTATCACAAATATTGTGGATGACCCGACAAATGGACAAGAAGTGCATAACAATGAATATTGGTTGAAGAAGTTCAGCAAATACAAGCCTTTGGAAGTTGCTGCTTTTTGGGATGACGACAACCAAACTGCCCAAGCTGTTGTGAGATTCAATAATGACTGGACTGGATTTAACAACGCCATGCTATTCGAGAAGTCATTCGAAAGTAGTCGCCACAGTAAAAAGGAGTGGACAATTCAGAAAGAGCTTCCTGGTTCAAGTATTTACGGATGGTTTGCTCGTGCAGATGATTATCATTCAGAAGGGCCTGTTGGAGTATACCTTCGTAAAAAAGGAGAGTTGAAGACGATCTCCAACCTTATCCAGGAAGCTACCCTAGACAGAAGCAAAATAGTAGCTAACCTAGCGACTGAGATTGATTTAAAAAATCAAAATCTGGAAGAATTGCAGTACAAATACAATGAGAAGACAATGTCTTTGAGCAGGATGCTTGAGGAGAAAGATATGCTACACCAGGCTTTCTATGAAGGTTCCCTTACCTTCTTTTGTGTCTTTGTGGACATGCATGTGAACTTCTTTATCTTCAGCGTATACCTTTACATGAATCATGATTAAAATCTGCTTTTTGATTTTGTTATGCCTTACAAAGGGTTTCTAGGCGTCCGATATTTAGGTTCCCTTTGTATTTTCTGAATTTTTTTCACTAGAAAAAATGGAAGACAAATTTGTACAGAATTCGAAATAAGGAAGACAGAATAGCGTAGAAAGAGACAGAAATGATACTGCTTGATCTTGTACGCAGTCTTCTGAATTTCTATTAACTCATGATATTTTGCCACAATGGGGTCACCGAGTCAAACTTCGTGTTTAGATTTTCACCACTTCATGGATCCACACCAAATGCATAGCTTGGCAGTCTGCTCCTAATTTTTGGACTGTTACCATTTTGGGGTTGAGCGCGTGGATATAAGAAAATGAAAATTTGTTGAGGCCTCTAATTGAATATCACTTGGAGCATCTCCAACCAAGCATGTCAAATCTAATATGATATCCCAAGTAGATGAATTTTGATGGCTTATGTGGTGAACTGACATAATAAAATAAAATAAAATCTAGGTGTCATTTGACATCTCCTCTTTCATGTCAAATTTGATGTGTGTAGTCAAATATTTTCTTTAATTATTTTGCTTTCAAAACATAATAAAATAAAAGATAAAAACAAGATTAAAGTGAAAAATTTACCAAAACGATATATTTGTATATAGGTTGGAGTGGACTTGTTAGAGATAAATTCTAAATGTCAGTTCACTGTGTAAGCCGTCAAAATAATTAGGCATCTCTAAATTTGAAGTCAAGTTTGGAGATGCTCTTGTGGACCTTCAGGGCTAAAAAATGGATGCATGTTGCTTTTTATTTTCGAGCTCATAATGTATAACATTTCCTGTCTCAGAATCAAGGAAGATGCAACGTCTAGCTCGAGAGCACATTCGCAGAATTTTAGATGAACAAGAGATGCTAAATCATGAGTTGGAGGTCAAGAGAAAGGAACTCGATTCTTGGAGCAAGCAGCTGAACAAGCGTGAAGCATTAACTGAACGCGAGAGACAGAAACTTGACGAGGAGAAGGAAAAGGTGATTTATATTGGAGTAATTGTCACAATAGCAATAGCTATTGTACATTACAACGGAACTTTTCATGCTTGTACTTGTTACTTTTTTTTCCCTCTTTCACAAGTTCTTCATGCCTGTAGCTGATTGTAGCATATTTATCTTTTGTTGCGCTATTTAGAACACAACAAGAAACAATTCATTGGACATGGCATCCATGGAGCAGAAAAAGGCAGATGAGAATGTCTTAAGGCTTGTTGAAGAGCAAAAGGTGTGCTACCTAGGGTTGTACTTTGGATAGATGCTATGGTTTATATCTGTAAAGGTTTTTTCTTTCTGTTCTTGTAGTACTGTATCTATCTGATAAAAATTTCAATGAATCTTATTTTGAATCTGCAGAAGGAGAAACAAGAGGCTTTAACAAAGATCCTTCAGTTGGAAAGGCAGCTCGATGCTAAACAGAAATTGGAGATGGAAATTGAAGAGCTGAAAGGAAAACTGCAGGTCATGAAACATCTGGGAGATGAAGATGATGCAGCTGTTCAGAACAAGATAAAAGAGATGAATGAGGAATTAGAGCAAAAGGTTGATGAGATGGGTAGTTTGGAAGACCTAAATCAAACTCTTATTGTGAAAGAGCGTCAAAGTAATGATGAGCTACAAGAAGCTCGCAAAGAATTGATTACTGTATGATTTCTCTCATATTCCTGCCCTTCTGTTCTTTGAGGCCATGTCATTTAACTGTTTTGCGAGACTGTATGAGCACTTAGACTTGATCAAATTCTAGCACTATCTGTTTTTGGTAAATTTGTGTTAGCACTGCACCCATTAGGTGAGCTGGGCCATGAACTTAAGTTCCCATTTTGTGCACTCCTGATAATCTCTTGGGTCAGGAAAGTTATCTTCAGTCAAATGTACCATCAACGAGTGACTATTAAATAGACTTAGGTATTGTTGTCAGATGTTGGTACATATTTGAATGTCAGATTCATCTAATATGCATTTCAAGGATACAAGGCCATGCCATGACATGACATTCATATAGCTTAGAAAAATTACTTTCTTTAATAAGATAAATGGTTTTTACAAGGTGCCTAAGTGCATTTCATTCATGATATAGGAGTTATGTACATAATACATGCATCATGCATGATGTATGAGTTATGTACATAATACATGCATGATGTACAAGTTATGTACATAGTTAGTGGCAAGTTTGAATTACAGAATATGTTAGCTAAGTGAATTTCCAACTAAATATGTTGCACACGGATCTCACTTAATCAATTGTTGAGTGTCTGACAAGGGGGTTAAATATATTAAGAAGGGTGCACTTGAACAATCAGGATGTTCCCATGTTTTCCAGTGGTTGTGATAAATGAAGTGGCAGGCTCAGTTTCTGAGTAAAAGATTTCAACTAGCTGGTATCATTTTGATATTGAACATGTCATCAAACTTTTGATTGTGTTATACTGTTATCTAATTCCCTACTGGTAAAGTAGTAGTACAAAATATGTGAGCCACGCTGTCTCATATAAGGCGCATTTAAATAATGGCTTGTGTGCAGCTGTATTTCCTCACAGTGCTGAGAATTCAACTATCATTCTCTTTATTTTCAGGGCTTGAGCGACATGTTAAGTAGTCGCAATCTTATTGGATTAAAGAGAATGGGAGAAATTGATACGAAGCCCTTCCAGAATACATGCAAACTGAGATTCAAACCTTCAGAAGCTGAAGTCAAGGCATTTGAACTATGCTCCTTGTGGCAAGAGAGGATGAAGAATCCAGATTGGCACCCATTTAAAATTGTAATGCTTGAGGGGGGTAACCATCAGGTATGCCTTTGGAATATAATTTATGACCCACTGCATTTGTGCTCTGGCATGTGGCCTTTTCATTGTCAGTAGCTGTATTTTGAAGTTTGTAGAGGTCTTTATTTTCCATTATATGGTGAATGGTGTTTGGTTGATAACAGGAAATCATGCAAGTTGTTCAAGCATTGTCTTTGCATGACTTGAGTTTGTTGCAAGGGGAATTAGTGATTGTAGGCTGCACACAAATTTGTTTCTGTTAATGTGCTTGTCATAATTGGGAACCTGTGTGGTTTTTGTTGAAACTTGTGTTTTGCTGGAATTCGAAGATTGAACAATAATCTGTTGTTTCCTGCATTTCCAGCTATCAAAGATCTGTCAAAAGCTCAATGGGTTTTATGTAATCTTGTCTAATGCAGGAACTGATAGATAATGATGATGAAATGCTGAAAAATCTCAAGGTGGAGTGGGGAGTTGAGATATATGAGGCAGTGACAACTGCCTTGAAAGAGATGAATGAATACAATCCTAGTGGTAGGTATGTGATTTCTGAGCTATGGAACTATAAAGAGAAAAGAAAGGCCACGCTGAAAGAAGTCATTGCTTATATCTTGAAGAGCTTGAAGACACTGAAGCGCAAGAGGTGATGAGGTTGAGGTTAGTATTCAAACTTGTCGTTTCCTATTTTATTTTTTTTCATTTACTTTTTTCTTATTTACTTTTTATTGTTTATGTATGGACTTGTCTTGTTCCAAGAATCAATTAGGACTTTCATAGTTATTCCTGAGTCTAACATTTGTGTGTCGCCCTTTTTAATTACACTTGATATACAGTGCTTGTGAATTGTCTGAGATTTATGATTGGCCAACATATGCATGCCAGCTACTTAGAAGTTATGAATCAAGATATATGTATGTAGTTACCGTCAGATTTGGTTGGAAAAGGTTCTTGCATGTTATTGTAGGTACCAAGTTCAGGTTTGTTCTAGAGCTAAGTACATGGATGTGTTGCCAAATAGCATTTTGCATATCGATATGGAACATTTAAATTTACCCCGTTGTCTTGCAATTTTTTTCGTTAACCATTGGGTATTTGAGGTTCCGATGGAATTACGTGAACTTGTACATGTTGAATTCATCTGCAGTAGGGATGGAAATTATCCCCATGGCCATGGTATGTGGTTTGATCCAGTTATTTGAAGGTGGGTATTACTCGATTTTTTCAGTCAATAGGAGTGGGTATGGGGGAATATAGAATATCTGGTCAGCTATGATTTTGATACACCCATGCCCGAATATGTACCCGCCACTCTCTCTTAATACATACGTTTACATGCAAACATCAAGCATGCATAATAGAATATCTGGTCAGCTATGATTTTGCTACACCCATGCCCGAATATGTACCCGCCACTCTGTCTTAATATATACGTTTACATACAAACATCTAGTATGCATAATACTAGCACAATTGTAGTTGTGTAGTTCATCTGTTTTACACATTATGCATTTGGGTATCGGTTCGGTGACTTCTAATTACCCCCGATTAGGGATGGATGAACCTGCAATTTTGGGATTGGGTGTGAAGTACCTCCAAATTTGGGGATTGGGTATTGGTTCATTGACTTCGTCAGCAGTGTGAAATTTGCTTAATGATATCATCTTATCTTACTTTTAATATAGCATAGGGTTAAGTTGCAGATTTGACGTTATCCTGCCCAAGAAATGAAGATAAAATGCACAAAAATCTTTCCTCATTTGATTTTTAGCAGTTGGACTCTCTCTCTCTCTCTCTCTCTCACACACACACACACACACACTTACTACCTATTAACCATGAATGCAGCTATTTTCTAATAATTTTTCCTTTAATAAGACTTCTTGGATTTGTTCTGCTTTCCTTTTGTGCTAGGTGATTAATGAAGTTATGAGAGACGAAAGTTAAGGTGGAACGTCCACGAAGACTGCTGCTGCTATGACCAGGATTCGGAATTACTTCTCTTTCTCCTTGTCAATGTATGAGAGAACTTGTTGAACATTTCGTTTTTATGCTATTCATCGTGTAGATGGCATATTAAGCTGGTGCTGAGGAAATTGGACAGTTGCAGCTAGGGTTCTTAACAGTGAATGAAACTTTGCATTTGTTGATGTTGTGTTCCCTTTATCGTCTTGCTTCGCGATCTTGAACCACATTTTCTGTCCAGTTAGATGGCGTTCTTCTATTTTTGAAAACCGTATTTTTTGTCTAGTTTGGTCGAAGCTGGATTTCTTGCGTCAATGTGGAGTCGATTATTTAAAGAGTGACTGCCTAGCAAAAAAAATAGTAGTACTATTTATTTTAAGAGTGATTCCAGAATCCAAAAAAATCTTTCTGCCCCATTTTTCTTCCTCACTTTAACATTGCGTTGATTCTTAAAATTATTTACATTTTCAACCTACCCCGAACCTAATTTTTTAAATACCAAACTGACCAATCAGTTGCTTTCCGGGTCCTCTCCAATGGAGGCTTACCGATCATTGATATGCCTTTTTTAAACCGCGAGATTACTTTGTCTGTAAATTAATCCAGACATCTAGTTATCAAGAATAACAAACACGAGTCTGACACTAAAAATGCAAGGCCTATCCAAGAACAAAGCCGAAAACAGTTCTGACTCCACTTTTTTTTTTTTACCCCTGTTTTTTGGGGACAGGGTACGCCAAAAAAAAAAAACGGATAGTGCTACATACCCAGGAAAAAAGCACTCAAAATTTACTCAGAATTTGAAATCAATAGCTCAGATTCATAGCCAACTACAGGTATTACATATGTTGGGACAATTTTCTGGGAACTACTTTCCCAGTTAAATACTCCTGCACAAATCCAAAGTAAATTTTGGAATAGTCCATACGAAGTTAAACCAATGACCAGCAAATGCCATACACACAGTAACTTTATAACACACGAATACAAACCAGTGACCGTAAGCAGAAACTTTGAAACACGATACTGCTCAAATTTCAGGCAAGGCAAGGTGCTTGAGGAGCTAGAAAGACAGAAGGGAGGAGCTAGAAAGACAGAAGGCTATTCGTGGACCGGGCAACAGGAAGAGCATAGAAAAACAAAACTATCTCTAAACTGGCAATCTCAACCGACAGTCGGTCATCGTATAACAGCCAGTTGAAGACGAGACTTACCATATCTGTGTCCAGCAGCCATCTCAATCGACAGTCAAGTCACCGTATAACAGCTGGCTCGTTGAAGAGGAGACTTACCATACCTGTGGCCAGCAGCAAACCAAGCCATGGCCAAATTGGAAGTCCGGTAGAAAGGGCAGTAAGGGAAATGATAGTTGCTGGGCCAACGGAGGACAAAGCAAAGAGAAAGAACTCAACTTTATATACAAAACCATAACATTGGTACAATGGGGAACAGTTCAGTTTCAAACAGGCAACAGTAAAACATCATGCAAACTTGCTATAGCTGGAAAAATATAAGCTAGCAAAACCAAAGATCAAAAGTAGATCTTCAGCCATTAGAACACGTTTCATGAACTAATTATATGCATCTAGGTAGATAGAAATATGATAAACTCGATAAAAATAAGTTGTAGCCTAGCGAAAGGGTCTCATACGATGCAATCTACAAAGTAGGAGCCACGCAGGGACTTAGTCAACGTGAGCAGATTACTAGGAATTTTCCTTGGTTAAGACCAACAATTGAAGTTGCAAATCTTTTTAAAGTAGCAGCATAACACACAACCTAGCACCAAGTATCATAATGGCAATTTCTTAATTAAGAACATCATTTCCAAAAAGTGTCCATTGAAATATGGTTGGCATAACAGAGAAACATCATTTCCACAAGTGCAATAGAAATGTTGCAGTCATCATGCACAAATATATACTTCAACAAACAGCTCCCATGTTACTTCAACAAACAGCTCCCGTGTTTTAAAAAATTATTCAATTTGGAATAAATATTATGTCAATTTTCCAGACCTAGACCATACAAAACACCGGCATACTTCTCAAGTGAGCCGCTAAAGAAATTCTCTTTCAACTTCCTGAATGTAGAAGCTGTGAGCAAACTATCTGAACCGGCCTGGTGACAAACACCTACTCTCTCAACTTCCAACAGTTCTGCGAGCTTGTTCAACCCACCGTGAAGGCTATTACAGAACTTCATGAGATGCTTGATGTCGTAAACCACTGGAAAGTACATATTGATCAGATCAAAGAACACAGCTTGAGTATCAGGTAAATCCTGGCAAGTCAATAGCTTAAGCAAGTACCCGAAATCATACCCACTATGGAAAGTGACCCAATAAACATTGTCATTCAAAACAATACCAGATGACATCAAAAGCTCTCCAAATCGCTTTGCATCGATACCCATATCGTTGTTTTTCTTGAAATCGATTCCGCTCTGGCGTAAGAGCTCGATTGAATCATTTGCAAAAACATCTTCATTCACATTAAATTCGCGGAAATTGAACTGCCAAATGCAATACTTATCAGACCCACATGTGGGTAAATTCCCATCCTCATCCGAAAAAGTAAGCCCTAACTGTATCAGTTTCAACATGTCTACATTGGCTTTCAAAGTCTGGTAATGATAATCGTTGTTGTTCTTGAAAATACCCACAGGGCGAAGAACAATTCCTGGAAATTCTGTATCCATAGCTATATAAGGAAATTCATCGACTATTTCTCGAATCAAAGTGAACTCTTCCTCCAGATTGTCCTTCCATACATCTCGAATTTGGATTGAATCGCTTCTGGGTAAAAGCGACATTCCAACCTAAAACCCAATTCAAAAAACCAATTTTTTTGCCAAATCTGACGTATAACAATCCATGTCACACAACTCAATAGTTTAAGCTACAAAACAAAACCAAAATCCAAATCAATCAAAACCAAGAAACTCAAAAACAATTTACAACTTCACAAAACTAGAGACAACAGGAATTGAGGTCTTACCTCATCAGCAGATTGAGATATATTTGCCCAACATGAGACAGATCCAAAGGCAGGGCTCAAAAGGGTAATACAAGGCGGGGTTTTTTTTGTTGAGAGAGGCTTTTTTTTTTAGAGAAAGAGCTTCTGGCTGGGGCTGGTTAGGGCCCTTTTCTGCTGCCCTCCAGCTGGAGCTTTCTGGGTTGTTGAATGGTTGGGAATGAGTTATCTTGAGCAATTAGATAACAGCGAGAAAGAGAGACGTATGAACACCACCACCACATACGTCAAAGTCTACCATATGAGATTTTTTATTTGTGCGTACAGGTCCTCTTGTATGAATTGTTCATGATGCGAAATGGGACCTATTAGGACTCGGTTTGGCTATAAATTTTGATGTATTTATCATGCGTTGGTTATAATTTATAAATTTTGATGTGTTTATCATGTGCGTCAAAAAATTAAGTCGATGTACATCGCTATTTATTTGAATGAAATGTGTTTGTTAAATAGAAATAAAGTGTTAGATTCCGACCGTTAAAAGAGAGAAAAAGAGACTTATGACCACATACATCAACTGTACCATACGGGATTTTTTAGTGCATAAAAGTCCTCTTGTATGAATGGTTTATGTCTTTATGATGCAAAATGAGACCTATTACAACTCGATTTGGTTATAACTTTTGATGTGTTTACCATGTTCGTAAATTGATCCCACATCACTATTCATTTGAAAGAAACATATTTGCTAAATAGAAACGAACTGGAGTATTAGATTCCGACCGTTAAGAGAGAGAAAGAGGGACGTATGACCACATACATCAAGTGTACCATACGGGATTTTTTAGTGCATAAAAGTCCTCTTGTATGAATGGTCGATGATGCAAAATGGGACCTATTACAACTCGATTTGGTTATAACTTTTGATGTGTTTACCATATGCGTAAATTGATGCTACATCAGTATTCATTTGAAAGAAACGTATTTGCTAAATAGAAATGAATTGGAGTATTAGATTCCGAACGTTATTTATCATTTGACAATTATGATTTAAACAAGGTTTTACCGTTGATGTCCAATTTATTATATTTTTTTGCATAGATGATAAAAACATTAATTACAAAATCGACTGTTTGTACTATCATTTAACAAAACAGTGATGAATATAATTCTTGATGGATCTTACAACATATACAGCAAAGGTTTGTTTTTGCACATGGAAGAATATCACGAACATTTTATGAGAACGAGAAGGGTTGGATCAAAATGGTAGATTTTGAATCAAGAGCTACAGAAATTAGAATATAACAAGTTTTACATAGAATATAATGAAAGTCCAAGCTATTTTTTACCCATTTATTCGCATGTGGTGTTAGATTGCACAAAGAAATCAACTTCACACAATAGCATAGAAAAGCGCTTTTCATCTCTCAGATAATGTATGATTTTCTTGAATTAAGAAGCTCACATAATATTAGTTCACATTTTTTTGTTACGAATAAACGTGTGTCCGGACTAGGGTTGGGCATTTCATCCGCCCTGTCCGAATCCGATCCGATCACCGATCCGAACGGATCGGTAATATGGAGATCTGTTTGGACGTTGGATAGGATATGGGGATTTTTTTTTGAAAATGTTTGGGGATTGGATAGGGGGTGGAGATAGGCATGTCTTGCCCAACCCGCCCAATCCGCTCCCCGCCCGGCCCCCGCCACGCCCCCGACCGCCTGGCCCCCTAATCCCCCTAAATATATAGGGTCTATTCATGAATTATGAAACTTCGGGGTCTATTCATGAAATATATTATAGAAATTATCAAATTTAATTATAGAAATTATAGTCATTATGGAATTAAATTATAGAAATTAATAAATAATATAAATTAATCAAATTATAGAAATTATAGTCATTGTGAAATTAAATTATAGAAATTAATAAATAATATAAATTATAGAAATTATGAAAATACTAAGTTTATATTTAACTATAATAATCTAAACTTCATATGAAGTTATCAATTATGAAGGATCCCGTGAGGGCATGAGGTGTAAAATTTCGGACCTTTGAACTCCAATTTTCTAGAAAATTTCGACGATCCGGCCCTAGCTGTTGTCCAAAAAGTGTTTTAAGGTCCTATGAAAGGATTTGGCAAAAAATACTACCTTCCTTTTGTATCAGTTAATTCGTGACAATTCTACTTTCCTTCTCTTATCTTGTATGTTGTTCTTAAGATAAGCTTATTACTAAATGCTAATACCCTTTTGATCTAATTTTTTATGCCAATAATTACTTGACGAGGCAAAAGAAAGGATTACACAGTCAGTCTTGGATAGAGGATGTTTGTGTTTCAGGCTTCTACATTGGCAACTCAAGCTACACCGATGCGTATTAATGAGCCTTTTACCTCTTCTCTTTTTTGTAAAAGGTCAGGTGGGGGGTGCTATCATTTGACTATTTCTATATTCATGTCTTTGGCAATCTGGTGTTTTTTTCTCACGCCATCGATGCTCTATTAAATAAACCAAACCACCTAGTTTTTTATTTCTGGTTCTCTTGGTGTTCAAATCACTGACCACTAATCTTATCTCATGACTTCTGAACTTATGTTTTTTATTTACTTGTTACTCTAGGGAAAGTGATTGGATCCCCGAAATCTCTGTGGGGATCCCCGTTCCCTATTTGGAGCGGGGATGGAGGATAAAAATAAATCTCCGTTGGAGATTGGATAGGGGATGGATATGAGTAAGGGGTTTGGGGATTGGGGGTGGAGATAGTAGTCTCCGGCCCCGATCCTTCCCCATGCCCATCCCTAGTCCGGACTAGCTTACGCGCATTTTAACTAATTTTGAGAACCAATTCCAATATCCTCCGGCGGGGTTCATATTTAAAGCCAGAGCAAATATTAGTTAACCCATATGAAACTGCAGTCGACTCGGGATTTATAAGAAGGGCGGGGTTCGGGTTTGAACTTAACGGATGATTCGGAAAGCTCCCCGCGACTCGATCTACCGAACCGATTAAAAAATGCAGGTAGGGTACGTCCCATACCACCAAGCTCGCACCGTATCATGCATCAGCTTCAATATTCTCCTTTATTGCTACATGTATTTGCTGGAAATAGTGTTTATTTTGCCAGATGAGGAAGGGTTGTAAACGATTGGACTGTATCTTCACCTGGAGCCGACGCGCTCCATTTGAATCTTCAAGTGAGCAATGTCAGCCCCGAGATACAATCAAAATGCTCACAAACCTTCCTCATCCAATGTTTTCTGAACAAGTTACAGTCCAAGTTGCCAAACCATATCGATGGTAACAGTAGGTATTACAGAAGAGCAAGACCTGATTACAAGGTCTCTCCTCTAAAACAATGACCTGCCAAGATATATTAACCGAAGATAGCGATGTACCAAACAAAGAATGACCATCAACACTCACATGCGACCCACACCTTGGCCATAAAAGGGTTTTGCGGTGTCATTGTGTTGGTGGGTTTGTGATTTACAACTACTTGCTCTCCTGCAATTGGGAAGCGGATCTACTGTCCCGAACTCTCTGTCCCGTCCATCCGAGCCATCCATCCGAAAAATCAACAGCTCGGATTCCATTTCACTCCAAACAAATCTAAGCCATACATATTCATCTGCGAATTTAGGCCTTCGATTGCTCGAATGGACAGCTTGGATGAACGGGACACGGAGTTGGGATAGGATTTTCGGGGACAGCAGATCCGCAACCCTTGAGGGCAGTTTCCTTCATACCATGAAATTTACAAATGCAATCCATCCGCATCATTTTTTTTATTGTGCTGTGTCTATGGGTCTAGCATCTCCCATGAGAGTGGAAAGAAATGCTGAGAAGGAGAAGATTGTGTGTGAAGTTGGATAACAGTAGGCAGAATAGAACAAGATCTGGGACTTTCTTATGACCACATAGCCAGAATGTGTGTACATAATCTCAGATGGAAAAAAATAAAATAGAAAATGGAAGACTAAATGAGTTCCAGAAGATTGTGATAATAACTTGTCCAAGAACAGATGGTTAGCCTGTCACTATATATAAAGTTTAGGAAAATTTGTGATGCTAAATGTTCGGGAATGCTTAGATTGCAGAGAAAAGGAAAATCCCTTTGAGAGAATGAAATCCCTGTAAATAGTCAGCAAACGATCATGAAAACTTGGTGACTTCTATTTGCTTTCTGTAACTGGGAGGTAGACACCTTCTGCAGCCAACCAAACATTATCGGCGCGCTTCTCTCGGACACCACAAACCTGCAAAATGCATACAAGATCTAAGAATGGGGAGAGTTGACAAAGAATGGAAAGCTAATAAAAATGCAATTGTAATATCGGTCGAATCAAGAACTCTCACAAATGTGGGCATGCTATCTGCTACTTCCAGTGCTTCATGGAGTATATACGCGCACCACCTCAAATTTGGCCAAAAAAGGCATAGGTTCGACAATTCGAATGAGACACTTATGAAACACCCTCTAACCAGCATGTCCTAGGAAACATACATGGCAGGTTTTAGCTTTTTCCTTACCTCTTGTTGACCTCCGGCTATTCGGGTGTATTTCTTTTCGTGACTGTGAAGGTAACCACTGGTGTCAACGTGATGAAGCCTGATCCTTTGGTCTTGCCTCCAAATTTTACCACTCCCCTCTATTTCAAGACTGAGAAGGACAAAGAAATGAGTATCACAGTTCATGTTACAAGAGGTGTTAAACTACTTCTGAAACCAAACATGACTCATCAGGAAGTCTCACCTCCAATAATCTCCAGTATCAGAATCACCATCCCCTCCAAAGCAGCTCACCTACGAGACAATACAATACACAGCTTAATTCGAGTCTTCAAGGCTCTCTTTGAGCAAATTTGAGATTGAACTTCAAGACAACGAAGGGGGCATACAGAGAGCTAACTCAAATAGAAACATTACAGAAATTTTTTCTACAAACTGAAAACTAGCCCATGGAAAATTTACACACAGCTCAACCCTTATGTAGTACAACTATAAGCTTTACAGCAAGAAAATGACATCACAAGGAAACTCAATGTGGGTATGAGCATCTCTGGCTGGGATAGGCAAAGTCAGTATACGAGGATATAAGCAGGTAGCAGTATTACTGTTCCATTTACAATTGCACTACAATACTTAAAGACAACTAATGTTTACATCGAAAATTCCTCAAACAAGGAATACCAATTTCCCTTTGTACTATTACGGCTTTAAGGAAACTTGTTAAAATATTCGTTCTCCAACCCCATCCATCTCATATTGTGCAAAAGAGACTGAAAACCCCTACATTCAAAAAGTTGGCTGCCCCTTCAACAAATATTATCTCTTTCCTTGAAGAAACAAAAAAGTGACACTTCATTTGGTTGCTAAAAGTCTAGAACAATGAGGAGGAAGATGACAAAGAGCATCACAAATTACTGAGTTCAGTCCAAACTCCAAATTTTCCCTCCTTCAATCCCAAATTTTTGCTACTTTATTAGTTCCTCAGAATCTCACCACAAATGACTAGGTCAGTGGTAGACATGAGACTAGATAGGATAAGCAAAAATAAAATTACAGCTAATACTGCACAAATAAACTAGATACATGTTGCTGAAACAATATAGCTGAGAGTCTGAGACAAGGGAATGTGACAGTAAGGTTATTTCAAATTGCCAGTAACTACACAACAAAAGTCACCTTATTGATGGAGCAATGAGAAAAAATAATGTCCACTGCCAGTTACCAAGCTTAACTTCCATAACTAAAATCTCATATTGAAAGGAAGTAATATTACATTACTGGGTAACCAGCACTAAAGCATTCCTCAACTTTTGTATGGTGGTGTTAAAAGTTAAAGCAAATGGAGAGAGCAAAAGTCAAAGTAGAGTTGTTCAAATTTTGTTAGAGAAATAGGGGAAACAAGAATGAGAAAAAGAAAAGAAAAAGAAAGAAGAACGGGCAGAAACAAGATAATATAAAAGCAAATCCACTAACCTCGAGATTGCCTGAAATCGGGGATGCATGCAAGTGGCTATGCAGCCATCTCCTTGTCCTCATATGTTGCAATCGGATGTTAGTTCCACTTTTAATTGTGTCCCCTTGTTTAGGGTAGGATTCTAGATCAGGCCTAACAATCTGTCCACAAAATAAATCTCCATTAAATCCAAAAACGTCAAATCTGGTCATGACTATACTAACACAAACACTTTATTATCTTGGAGTTGAATTTAAGTAGAGTATGTATGAAAGAAAGAGGTTCATTAAAAGCATACCCAGTAGCTATTGGAATCATCAACACTGGGAAAACCAGTGACCGACTGCTGACCACTACCAGAACCATATGGGACATCGTGCGAATGCAACCGGACTTTCGTCCTTTCGTGCATAAGCTTGATAACTGAACCGTAAGTAATCTGCCAGTCTCAAACAAAATATGACAGAGTAAGAATGATGAAAACAGCATATCTACAATCATAGATCTCCTCCCTAATCTAAGAGAAAAACGGAAAATGTGAACCTAGAAAAGTAAACAATGTGATCTCACAAAATTCTCAACTTATTTCTCAATTCATGGATCTAAAATTGACGAATTCGCACGTTACTTTTTCAAGAAGTGCAATCTTCAAGTAGAATTGTATTTCAGCTTTACATTTCAAAAGTGGATTCACAAACAATCCTACTTATTCTTTAACAAGATAAGTCTCTACCATCTCTATCTAAGAACCGCTTTAGAATTGCTACTGATGTATTTCTAATGATTAATATCCCTGCAAATCAATTCAACAATCCCAAACTCACAGGAATCAAACGGATCAAACAGTTAAACTTAGGACCCGCAACATATCATTCGCCGAAAAATGGAAACCCTAAGGCTATGTTGGACAGATGTGGATTTGCAATCATTCAAAAACATTTCAAAACTTACATTTGCTAACTTTACATAAATTGCAATATTGAGTTTCAGACCTTGATCATGATGAATTTGAAGTACCCACTTTAAAGAGTGTTGTCGAAATCGCACAATAAATTATTGTTCAACACGGATCCAACCGAATAAATTTCCATCTTCATCTACCTCTAATGAACATCTACATTGTCAGATTGATATCCCGGGAAAAAAAAAAATCGTTCTTTGATGCTATGCACACCGATTGTTTGATGAGTCTAATCCATATTCCACATCAGTAAACCTACCTAGAGATAAACCCCCCTTTCTTTTGTGGCTAAAACGGGACACCCAAAAATCCTTAAATGGAAATCATACATTTAACCAAACTGAGCCTCATAGAAAAAGATGGAAGTGAAACTAAACCAAATCCAAATTAGCAAATGAAGTCAAATGCGACACATAATTAAACCAAATACGCAACTGTGAATCAAATGTAATTACCTCTACGCCCTCAGAGGAAGCAGCGTAAACAGGAGATGAAGTGTAATCAGAATCCAGGGTCACGAAGAGAAAGACGGCGAGAGCGAATGAAGACAAACCCATGACAAAAAGTAGGACGAGGAACCAGGTTTGTTGCCAGAAAGGGAGGGTCAGATCGGGTTCTCTGTACACTATACGGGTCGGATCCGAGATTGGGGTACGATTAGGCGACGGCGATGGAGAATTGGAAGAAGTGGGTTTTCTACGAGAGAGGGTTGAGGGAGCCACGGCTGGTGAGGGAGGAAGACGGAGCGTCCGGCTGAGATCCGAATCGTCGAGTTCGGGTCAAATGCTTTTATGTGTCTCAGTGTCTGAGAGGGCGAGGCAGATCGCGAGGGGGAGAGAGAGAGAGAGAGAGAGATGAAAGAGGAAGGTTTTTTATGAAGGCGGAGACGAATGAGAGTTTGTGCCATAACCAATCACAATCTTACTCGCATAAGTATGAGTCTCATGTATGAGGCCCACATTTTATGTGAGTGGAATTGTGATTGATTGTGACACAAAGTTTGTGTCACTATTATAATTCTTTATTAATATATGAAAAAATATTGAAGTGGTTGGTTTTCATTTTAAGTTTTGGGATCCGGCTCCTCTATTTTCAAAAATTCTTTTAAAAAAGATTCCTTCTTTTAAAAAAGAATCTCTCTTTACTCATTACATAATTATTTCATTTATCTCTCTCTAATCATTATCTCATTTTTTTCATTTTCAAAAACTCAACCAAACACTATCTCAAAAATTCTTCTAAAAAATTTATTTTCAAAACTCATCCAAACACAACGGAGAGTGGAGTTTTTCATCCAATCCTCTCTTTTTGGGCCCATACCGGGTCACATTAATGATCGGAATCCTGCATTGTGTAGATCTCATTGCATACTGTTCAACCATGCAAAAATAATTGTTAATTAGATATCGTTTGATAACTTATCAAATCACATTAATCTTTAAGAACATATATATGTCACATTGGATCAAAATTATTTTTTTCAAGATAAATGCTTTTGGATAAAATAAATCAAACGGTACCCATTAACAAGATTTTTTTTTATGATTAAAGAACTCGAGGAGATCTATAAAACGTATGATTTTTGAATATTATTGTGGGCCCGAAATAGCCCCTAAAAAAGAAATTGGATGGGAAGCTCCTCTCCCATGAATGGAGTGGAGAGTAGAGGAGAGGAGCCAGATCCTAAGTTTTGAGGCTTTTGGGTTTTGGCACGTAGAAGGTACGTAAGGTTCAGTTACTATAGTGTTAAAACATGTCCAACAATGACTAAGGACATCTCTAGTGGACTACCTAAAAGAGTATCCTAAAGTTCTCTAACTAGTTAACTAAGAAAAATTCAAAAAATAGTTTCTAGTGGACAAAAAATGACTCTCTAAAATCCTAAGTGTCACTCCTCACTCCTTAAAGTTAGGGATGACATTTAGGATCAATCTGATTCGCCCCGCACCCAATCTGATCGGAGCGGATCTCCGTTGTAAACTTAGGATTTTGGATCGGATTCGGAGGAGAAATTTAATTTTTTTTCGGATTCAGGTTCGATTTTGCGAACATCCGCCTCGAAACGCGACCCGAACCCAACCCAAAATATTTAGTTATACTATTTTTACAGTTTCATCCAAGAGATACACTAATTACAAAAAAAAAAAAACCCACCCTATAATATGAAGTGATAGTTAGATAGGGCACACTTTACCCCACCACAACTTTACTTTTCACGCCACTATGCTTTTCTCAACTCCAGGTGAACGAGATCGAGTCGATCGACTCAGCAGTGAGTCATCCCCTCACTAACCCATTTTTCCTCCATGAGAGGTAAATTTCTCTCTCCCTTTTCACTGATCCTTTTCACTGATCACTCTGTATGTATGTGTGTGTGTGTGCGCGCGCGCGTGTACATATATACCCATATAGACCATTAGATACATATTTTTTTACTGTTTGTTTGTTCATATTTCCTCACATACTTTGAAATCAACCATTTGTTTATTTGTCTTATTATTGTTATTTATTTGTCTCATTATTCTCGAATCTCTTTTTTTCTTGCACCGGACATTGTTAAAGAGACCCATGTTGACAACTATTTGTTGTATGACTAGAATTTTGCTAGAATTGCTCCATTCTGTTGTAAGTCATCTATTATACAAGTAGCTACAGTAGATTGTGTTTTCGGGTATTCAAAGCCAATCGGGTAATCCAATACCCATTAGGGGCGCGTTTGGGGATCTTGAAAAATCCTTCTTTAGGGATCGGAGTGGGTTTGGAGGTAGATAACCCATTTGGGGTTTGGGTCTACGGTAAGCGAAATTCGGCCCCGCTCTGACCCGTTGCCATCCCTACCTAAAGTGCCTCTAGTCACTACCTAAATTTGGGGAGAGACTTAGGAGAGAGAAAGAGGAGAGAGAGAGAAGGGAAGGAAGAGAGAGAAAGAGGATGGAGAGAGAAATAACTTTAAGGAGAGAGAGAGGAGAGAGAAATGAAAGACTTAAATGTAATGAATATACATATAGGTAGTCCACTAAAATACATTCTTTATTAGCTAGCTAACTAAGTTTTTAGCACACAAAATATGGCCTCACATGTACTTAGGTGTACACTTTAGCAAATATTTTTTAGGTAGTCCACTAGAGATGCTCTTATGGCTATGGAAAATCCCTACCCAAAACACCCAATTCTATTTTTTGGCTAGCCACAACAAAACATTTCTACCCTAAGGCTGAGTTTTTATTATAGTATTTTCGCTTTTCTTGAACTACCTATTGTGAAATCAGATAGTCATTTTAATCATATTTAGTTATTTTACTTACCTCAAACCATAAAAGGAACCCTCCAAAAAAGACTCAACAAACCCCCAAACTATTTTACTTTTGCTATAGCTACTCCACATACTTTGTTGAGGTACTATTCACAAGATATCCATTATTTTGCTTGTTTTTCTTCCTTCTCTCCTCCTTGAAAAAGGTATGAGAAAACAAAGCAGATTTTAATAGAAAATAAGTAAAATAGATAGCATTATTGAAGTGTTAATAGAAATATGATTAGTTAATTAAAAGGAAAAATGTGCACTACTCACTAGTATTTGGCTATAGATTGCAGTTCATAGCCATTTTTGCAAGGAAACTGCCAACTTTTACATTGGCTAGCCACTAAATCTATAAAAGCCCCAACAATCCAGCAATTTTCTGAAAATTAGTGTTTATAAAAAAATTCAAAATTCTTAGATCCCCTTTCTCTGATGAAATATTATTATTATTTTTTGCATGGTTGAACAGTACACAAAGAGATTTACATAATGTAGGATTTTGATCATTAATGTGACCCGGTATGGGCCCAAAAAGGGATAATTGGATGGAAAACTCCACTCTCATTACCTGAGAGGAGCCGGATCCCAAAACTTAAAACTAGTCACGTTAGTATTTCTCCACGTCAGTATTTCTCTGATGAAAATGTTGTCGATGATCGTATAAGAGTGAGAGTAGACTACCAATGAGTTCACTCAGTTGTAGTTCTGATTCTTCTTCTTTACTTCAAGATTAATCAACGAAGAAAATACATGTGATGATCAACTATGATGATGGCGGCGACAGTTAACTACTGTTGGAGTTTGTGCCTTGAATTGATGTTTCAAAGAATGCATAGAAATTCATCGTGAGTAGTTTGCAATTTTGGACTGAGGTTTTGTTTATAGAAAAACAGCTTGGGTGGGATTTAGGGCCATTCGGACGATTTTGGTAGATTCGAGATTTTGGATGGTTTCTAGAAATTCCACTCGGGCAGTTTTGACCGAGTTACGTACAGATTATGTGTGCCTGCTCGTTTTTAAGGGTTTTAACCTAATTTTCTGTGTTTTCTTATAAATAAGAGCCTTGGGGCCTCATAGAGTTTTGTCTTTTCTTGGAATTTGAGATATCTAAGGTTTGGAGTCATCTCTTTTGTTTATGTGAGACATTGATGCTCTATAGGTCGCTTTTTAGAGATTTGTTCCTAGATATCTATTGGATGTTTCAAGTAAAGTTACAGGTATAGCCGACTCTTTATATTTCTCCCCATTTATATTGAATCCTCTTGCTTTTCCCCGTGGATGTACCTTTAAAGCTTTGTGTTTGAGGGCCATGTAAATCCTGTGTCTTTTGTTGGTTTGGTTATTCTCTACTTCAGGTTTTGGCACAACAACTATGATAACGACGACAACGAACAAAACAATGGAAGTGACCATGATAGACGACTGCGGATATGATCATGTACAGTGGTGGAGACAATTGACGATGTGGGGGGTGAATGGTGAATTTGTTGATGGATCTCTTTGGGTGAGCCATCTTCCTCTTCGCTCCGACTTGCACACGTAACAACCCATTAGAGCCCCACTGGCCTCTTGCTGGCAGGCACTCCGACGATCAAGTCAGCCACTAGAGGGAAAGAGAGAGTAATTTAAATCTAGAAAAGTGTGTCCATACCATACCTCTAGGGTTTATCCCCTAGTATTTATAGCCTCTCATGTGTTTGCTCTCCAAACTAAACATGCTCACACACGTGTGATGACATCATCCCTTAATACAATGGGCCCATGGGCCCAAGTGAGTCACTTTGACACGTAAAGGTGACTTCGCCTCATCACGTCGGCCCGTGCCCTTGTGCGGATTTTTCTCACTACAATAGCCCCTCATATTCTCGTTCGTCCCTTATGGACACGAGGAGTTGATCGTTTAATTGTAGGAACAAATCCTTTTCAAAAAACTGGACTGTGAGGTCCTTAAACCTTTTCATCAAATCAGACCTTTAAGGTCCTCAAATTCTTCTTACCAAACTGGAATTTCAGGTTCCTTAGGATTCAAATCAGACCACTAAGGTCTTTAATCATTTTATCAAACCAGACCATCCTCGAATCAAACCGAAGCGGTCCTCTTTGCACTTAACTTTTTCGAAGATTCTTAGCCCCTATCTTGATCATAGACCTTTGCTTAACATAGGATCTAGCCTTGTCTGCAGGCTCTTGCCCAGCCGTTGGCTCCTTCCTAGTTATATGCACAATCTGCTTAAAATTGTAGCCGTTGTGTTCAAATTGACCGAGCGTGCTGTTATGCAACATAAAATTGGACTGTCCTTTAATCAAACATGAGTGGCCCTCACTATTGTTTATCCATACCAAGTGGCATTCCATTGGTCATCTATCAGAGAACATATTGGGGCGCTATGTTAAAAACCCACGCAGCTCCCAGTACTATAGGGAGCTACGTGTCCATCATTGATTTGTCCCGTGTTGTAACCGCTATTTTTACTGCTTTATTTCCTGCACTGATAAACCTTTTCAAATTTCCTTTCCTTATCTTCTGATGAGAAGGAAACTAGAAGCCATAGTAGCAGACGTTTACGAAACAAACAATAGCCACACTGTTGAACTTTTTCTGGGGCGAGCCGCTGATATGAAACTAGCTCGTCCTCTGTGTAAACTAGAACGATCCTCTTCTGTCTAATCAACAATTATCTCAATTCGATGAACGAATTACTTTGGGAGAAGACCGTTGCACACGACTTGCAACTCAACCTTTTCGACTTATCTGCTGCACTATTGCTTGATCAACTCTTCCACTAACTAAGCCTTCGGCATTCGAAGGTTCACGTTCGGCCAAAGTGTCGCGCCATCATTCGGCAAAAATATCGTCGGCTCTGTTGCCATAGCCGACTCCATACAATGCTTTTAGGAAACCTCCGGCTTTGAACTTGTTGTCTGATTCACTTTCTCTTTTTCTTTCATAAGCTTTGTGCTTCTTTGCCTTTTATGGACCGACTCCTAGCACTTAGGAACATGACGCATCCAAGGTCTGTGATGTTGTTTCGTGATGGCCGACCTCATACATACCAACTGGGCATTCCATCTTTTTGTTTATGCTTCTTTTCCAAAGCATCTTCAAGTTCTTCTAAGTAACACATACCATCCCCTAACAACCCCCCCCAAGAGTATTTTATAAACAATACATACTACATACTTCTGTGGAAAACCGTCCACATAGGACTTAGTCTGGACCAAGCCAGAATAAATGGTTTAAAAAAACCGTCCCCTTCCCCCCATTCTAGGTTGGTCTAGGATGTAATCGTTTTGAGGAAAAAATTTCACAACTTTTGATGAATTAAACCTACCGAACACAGCATCATTGTTGCCTTGTCAGCCAAACCAATCACACTGATTGCACACTTTTCATTATAAGTGGCGAGATCCGATCCCGAGGATCACCCTCTTTATAAGCAATAAGGTCTGATCTAAAGGATCTCTTCTCTTTATAAGCAGTGAAGTCTGATTTCAAGGATTTCTTCTCTTTATAAGCAGCCACACCAATTGTGGGGGGTAAATTTGTCGATGGATCTCCTCGAGTGAGCCATCTTCCTCCTTGCTCTGACCTGCATACGTAGCAACCCGTTAGAGCCCCACCCTCTTGCCAACGGGCACTCTGACGATCAAGTCAGGCACTCAAGGGAGAGAGCCAATATAGAGAGTAATTTAGATCTAGAAGAGTGTGTCCATACCTCCAGGGTCTATCCTTTAGTATTTACAGTCTCTCATGTGCTTGCTCTCCAAGCTAAACATGCTCACACATGTGCACATGCTAACACACGCGCGATGGCATCATCCCTTAATACACTGGGCCCATGACCCAAAGTGAGTCACTTAGACACGTAAGGGTGACTCTACCTCATCACGTCGGCTCGTGCCCTTATGCGGATTTTTCCCACTGCAGACGATGATTGCTATAAGCTTCTAATCATTGCTGGGTGATCACCGAAGCTAGGCAAAGTCGATCTCTGCAATTGAGAGAGAGAGAGAGAGAGAGAGAGAGAGAGAGAGAGAGAGAGAGAGAGAGAGAGAGAGAGAGAGAGAGAGAGAGAAGTGCTACAGTAACTCACCATGCCTAGTGAGTTACGGTAGTGAAGGGGGAACTGGAGAGGAGGGAGACAAGTTAGCTGGGTCCAGAATTTGAGGGTTTTGCTCGGCAAAACCACTATTTGGAGGTAGTGGTGAGACTGTTGCGAATGCTCTAATAACCTAACCAAAATGGCTATTCAATTCCCATATATAGTCAAGACCCAGTCCACACCCCTGAGATGCGGACTCTGTCCACACATTTACTTTCCCGGTCCAAACCGTTCAATCCATTTAAAAGGTGTTTTAAAGAGTTCATGAGAGAAATCATCAAAAAAAAAAATATTAGGAAGGACTTGGTCCGAATAATTTTTCATAAAGAACTATATAGACTATAGGCATAAAATTTCATTGCACCAAAAAAAGAAAAATAGACTATAGACAAATGAAGAAAGAAAAATATTCCTGATCCCTCATCTTGATCTTGGTTCAGGGGAAAACCCTTGTAAATGTAGCACATTGTAAATATGGTCAAATCAACCCACTTAATTTACGGAAATGGTGTCCATGTGTTGTAGGCTTTTGTTTTTTTGTTTTATTTATCAAAACAATGTGTTGTACACCCATGATTCAGTCAAGGATCCCAGATTGAAGGGAAAAAAGTGTGTTTTGAGGTTTTAAAAATTGTTTTTGTATAATCCAAACCGTTCAATGTGTTTAAAACATGTTTTTAATGGTCCCCAGGAGATATCATAAAAAATGACCGTGAAGGGCTTGAATCAAGTCATCCCCGTTATTTTTTTTTGATGATTTCTCGCGGGGGCCCTTCTCGGTATTTTTTGTTGGTTTGGTTATATTCTCTACTTCAGTTCTCAGAGATCTAAAATTAGTGAGATCTTGCTAAGAACTAGGCATTTTAGTGAGATCTCACTTGAACTAGAAATGCAACTGAAAAAATGCATCAACGAACAAGTCACAAACACCACAAACAAAGTTTTCAGTTTGGACCATAAGTAAAGTGACAAAAATGTGATTTGGGACCACTGACCCACCAACACACCCCAGTGCATAAAAAAAATCCATTTTCTTATGATTTCAACAGATTTGCATAGAAATGTGTGTGCATTGTTGATATTCTAACATGCAAAAAACGATTGAATGCTATAAAATAGTAGGGTTACCTCTAACAAGGCTTAAAAAAGCCCTAATTTGTGTATGAAATGATTGGGGCTGAATAGTTGGTGGTTAAATGATTGGTGGTTGTTTGACTAAAATATTAGGGCTGCCAGTCTATATGTATTACATAAATATACATGAGAGAAAGAAATGTAGGGAGGAAATAGAGGGAGAGAAGGATTGGAGGGAAAATTCCCGCCTAATCTGAGGGATGGGTTTTCAGGGATGAACTGACACTAAATGAAGGGAATGAGAGAGGGTAACGTTTGGTTACCATTTCCGTTAGTTGGATGCCCCTGTTTCAACAGAAGGGGGCAAATAACACAGAGTGGAAAGTTGGAGGGTGTTAAGTGTCTGAGCTAATAGTTAAGGGGGACAACTCATGTCAAAGCGATAGTTCGAGGGGGTTTAATGTAATTTCTTCTTATTTAAATCTGGAGTGTCGATTGTCGAATGGACGGCTTGAATATCCGCATCAAAAGGCTCACCAACACCTTGGGTCCCTCTACAGTCTACACCATACTTGTGTGCTATTTGTTCACAACCCGTCAATAGTCATAGTCATAGAGCATTTCGGATATTGTTAGACTAGGGGTGAAATCAGTTCGGTTTCGGTTGGTTTAGGGGTATGTAAGACCGAAACCGATCGGTTTCGGGTGAAAATTTCATAAACCAATCCCGACCGAACTTATTAGGGAACCGATATCGGTTCGGGGGAGTCGGTTCGGTCTAGATTTTCGGGGTTTTCGGTCTAACCCAAAATTATTATTACTTCAGGGGAGCAAATGCAATGAAAAATTCAAAAAATCGCACATGCAGCATTTCAAATAAGCAAAACGAAAAAAAAAATGAAGAAGAATAAGAAGAGCACTTCAGATTTATAGATTTATTATTACAAACACAAGATTGCAAAACAATTTTTTCCTTGAAAAACCCATAGATCGACGGCTGTGGTACGATTTTTGCTTGCGTCATTGGATTGTGTATCAAACGTTGATTTCCCCAAGCGTAGGGTTTAGGTGACGCGTGGCATAATAACCGGAAGTCCGGGTCGAGTCCTCAGGGACCTAATGTGCTGAGCGTGATAATTGACTCACGAGTGAGGGTTTTAGCCTTAAAGCAACAAACTTGGCTTTTGTAGTTTGGGGGGTGGATTTCACTTAACTTCGTGAATGACGCGAGATTAAAAAGACTGATTAAAAACAAGGCTAAGTCAAGGGGTTCACAACACCCATGCCTTAGGCTGATTCGTTCTCCTCTAAAATAACCGGCTCGGGGCATCGTTAAATGACCCCGAACGGAAGATTTGGTACTTAAAACTCATTTAACTAAAAATGGTGTTTCTCAAATAATAGGATTCTTGTGCTATTTAAACAAACATTTTGATTGCCATAGCCTGAAGCATCACACGTGCCAAGTCGTCACGCCCTTGGCTACGCGTGATCAACGGGATTAACTAATCCAAATTTTGATACATAAAATTAATCCTAACTCTTTGATTAACATGCAAAGTTTGCAATATGGCGACCTAAGTCACGGGGTGCTAATCACCCCATGACCAAGCCTATAACGACTACTCGGTAATTACTAAGTGGAACATGCCTGATTTTGTAAGGGAAATAAAAAACATAACAAATGACCAAATAAACTTGATTTTAATGAAGTTACTAAGTTAGCCTACCACTTTAATACTTAAGAACTTAGCTAACAACCAATAGAACCTAGTGTTTACTAAGGAAATAGCTAGAACAACATAAACTTCAAATACTTGGGGGAATTGAAAATAAACTACATATATTGAGAGAACTTAACAAGAGTAACAAGTTTAATAAACATGAAAATAACATAAGTTCAACACTTACATGAAGAAAATTAGAGAGAGAGAGAGAGAGAGAGAGAGAGAGCTTAACATGTCCTCCAATGGAAGAGAGAAGGAAGAGCAAAATATCCTAGGAAATAAAAGAAGAAGAAGTGGTTAGGAAGGAGAGAGGGGAGAGCCAATTATAGACTTCCCCTTTCTCTCTCTACAAAATATCCCAAAAGCTCTCACAAAACACAAAAAATTTCCATAAAAGGCAAGTACAAAAAGTGAATCAAATTTGCTATTTGGGCATGTTTGGATCGATCCAACATTACTTTGGATCGATCCAAAGTGCTCTGATGAAGTTTCGTCCAAGTTTGGATCGATCCAAAGTAATGTTGGATCGATCCAAAAAGTGTTGCTGGGAATTTTTGGTGAGGTTGGATCGATCCAACTTTGCCATGGATCGATCCAAAGTGGTCTGATGAAAAGTTGATGAAATTGGATCGATCCAACTTGACCATGGATCGATCCAAAAGGCTTGATGAATTTTGCCGAAGTTGGATCGATCCAATCTTGACCATGGATTGATCCATGAGGCTCTGATGGTTTTTTCTGTGAAGTTGGATCGATCTAGCTTTGATTATGGATCGGTCCAAGATGCTCTGATGGAATTCGATGAAACTTGGATCAATCCACTTGAGTTGCGTGCTTCCGGATGTCTTCCAACGGACTCAAATGGATCATGTGACCCTCGGGGAAGATGAACCCCGGTCTGGTGAGTGCATGTTCAAGCCCGGACCCCACTGGGAGTTATTGGGAACGTGAAGACAGCTTCAAAATACCAACTTCTCGCATTCCCGGGCCTCTACCAAATCGTCGCCTCGAGGCACATGAGGCCCGGTGTTGGCGTGCCATGGGGCACGTGGCCCTTTTGAACGCGACACGTTTTCCAATGCGCACCAAACGCGCTCAATTTCCATGTTTGACCTGTAACTCAACAAAAGCACTACTACACGCATATCAACCAAATTAAGCACGAATTCGCTTGTGTGTGTGTGTGAACTAAAGGAGCAAGATAAACCCCGATTATCTACAATATTGGGGGTTTATCAATTTTTATTAACCTAACCTTAACACCATTAGCAGTAGCAACCACTCGAATCACAGCAATACTCATCGCCATAGAACTCTTTTCCCCAAACACCAGCTTTGTCGCCGGAATCGTCATCGGCAGTGCTTCGCTGCTTTCTTGTGAAGCCGATTAGGGACTAGAGAGAGGAGAAGCCATTCCTGAGTTGTCGTTGCAAACGAGAAAAGAGAGAGAAGAAAGAGGAGAGAGGCGGCTGTGGGCTGGGTGTAGATCTGAAGTTAAGATTAAGGCTGAATTCTATTTAAATATGGGTATTCTAGGTCGTAAGTTTTAGGTGTAATGAGCTGCTAAGATTCATTTTGCAGTGCTTTCTATATTACTTCAGTTCGGTTCGGTCGGTGTGATAGAAAATACCCAGGAACCGACAACTGAACCGAAAATCTAGAGAACGTGCAAGTGAAAACCGAAACCGATTTTTACATAATCTACACGGACCGACTTCGACTTTTTTCGGTCAAATCGGTTTTTCGGGTATACTTTCACCCCTATTTGAAAGTCTGCTGGTGGGACTCAGCGAGACGCGGAAATAGCAGGCAACAGCTCTTGGCACACGAACCCCTTACCATGTTCTTTTTCTTTCGTTAGTTTAGTGGATAGATTTAAGCATCTGCATAGGCTTCATTGAAATTTCCAGCTGTTTCCCCCGAACCAAGGTACATATGAGGGATCAATACTTGGCCCCACTTTATAACTGTTGTAGGGGTCAGTCATATGCCATCGCGTTCGTCTGAAAGATGGTTTAGGCTCTCGGTCTGTGTCATGGATTGACTTCCCACATTAGGAAATTTAAGTTTGTGTTAAAAGAGTCATCGTACTCTTTACTAGTCAGCATGCCTATTTGAGTGAGTTAAGTGGAATTGTCTTCTCGCCCATTCTAAACAAAAGGATATGGATGAGGATTAAGAATATTTTTTCCTTTACATATATATGCCTATGACAGGATAAGGTAACGGATATTTTGAACCCGTAACATTGAGGCTAGAATATGAACATCTAGCATGATGCAAAGCATCTCAACATCTTTATAACCCCCACAAATGGGGACAAATTCTTTGACGGTCAATTCCAGTGTCTAAGTCAACTAACCAACATAGATAAATTCCTTGACGATCAATTCTAGTGTCTTCTAGTGAGACCAAATAAATTTGGGATAAAGCACCGCATCTCATCTCACATGATGTGGGCCACATACATGTATAACTCCCAACCCATATGAAGTAAGCGTTGGAAATAACTATTGTATTGAAAATTTTCTCGTGTTCCAGGTTCAAGCCCATGAGTTTAGGCCTAATTTTCAGTCTGGTAAAAAAATATAAAAAATCCAATTATTAATGTTCGTTTCTACTATGTAATCCAATTTGTCGACCTCTTGATGTCGGCCTAATCTTTACTTCGGTGCTTCATTTTTTATTTTTTATTTTGAACGGAAGCCATAGCATTCGTGAAATCGCCCAATAGCACTTACAAGGGTTGCATCTAAATATACTAATAATAATCTAGAAAACAATCCACAAAGACATAAAACAACTAAGCCCAAAGTAAGAAGTAGTCTCAAACGACGTGATGTGAGACAAATGCTCCCTAACCCATATTAATTGCACATCGCATCCCTATCATTGCATGGACAAACCGAATCAAAGTCGAATTTAAGGTGAACCACATAAGAAAGAGATAACACCTTATGGAATGTGAAGATTACAATCAGATTAGAACACGGCAATCAGGGAGCAATCCAGATCAACACAACCAAAATAACCTAAAAACAGAAATTATTCAACCCACCACCAAACCCACCGAATGTTTATAGGTTCGACTTCGGTGCTTCATTTGATCTCCCCTCTCAAGTTCATGAAAACAGATTAGCCCAACTCCCAAGGTTAGGACCTAAATATGTACTAGCTTAGCTACGAGTCTTAGGACTGGGCCTATCTTGGGCTTCAAATTCGGGGACTGAAATGCATTTTTTGAGACGCACAATAAAGAGAAATTTACCGGCCGGCCTAGAATTCAGTGGGCTATTCCCACGTGCTCCCGCCCCCTTTCGGAAAAGCACGGAAAACTCCATTGCGGGCTGTTAGTCCACCTAAACTCCATTGCTAGTCTCTCTCTCTCTTTTTATTATGGGCCGTCAATCCCTTCTCTCTCTCTCTCTCTACCCACCCCACCTAAACCCTAGGATATCTCATGAAAGTAATTAAATTTAAAGCCTAGGATACTCTATGAAAGTCATTTAAAATTCGAGATACTCTACGAAAAGTCTTTTAAATCATTAAAAAAAAAAGCCCTATAATAGGAAAGTCTTGCACCATAAACTTAAACTTTTAGGGTCTCTATGAAAGTCTTTTTAAATCTAAAACCCCCCGCATTTCGTGAAAATGTCTAAAATCCTAAGGTATCCTATGAAAGTGACTTAACCACTATAATAGGAAAGTACAGACTAAATACCTAAACCCAAAAAAGAGAGATTAAACTTAATGGAGTTAGTGGTAATTAAAAAAATAATTAAAATTAGTGGTAATAAATATTTATTTTTTTGTACCGGTCCGTAATAAAACCCACAATAAAGACATGAATCGATAAGAGGGATGCCCGGCTCCATCTCTCCGGCCTTCTAATTCTTGGGCCATTGTGGGGTTCATTTTGTGGAGCGTTCCATGCACGTCGCCCACGTAAAAAATTTAGATCATCGTTCTTAGGGATATTAACCAAACAGATTTGTACAAGGGTAATCACATGACAAAAAATAATTTGAAACTTAAAAATTGCATATATTTTTTTTCCTTGATTATTACCTACCAATGCTCGATTTAGCTAATTCTTCACGTGGTTGATGTACTTGACGAGCTCTATAAAATGAACGATTTTCGACCATCGTTGAGGCTTAAGATGGGCGATAATGGCCCAAAAACCTGACTGGGCTGAACGCTATAAAAACTAAATAGGACCTCTGTAAAATCTCAAATTCAGAATGTATCGAAATTGAATTCGATATATAAAGAACTCAAACAACTGCTGTATAATTCGAGATTAATCATTTAAGTCACGGGTTAGGCTAAGGTTGTTATAACTTTGTCCGCTGTTGTTTCCTTCCTAGGCCCCATTCTACTGCATCAGGAATATGAGATTTGACTAATTATCAAATGAACATATATCTGGTTTTTGATGATTTTTTTTTAATTATTTTTTTTTATCACAAACTAAACATTCTTTTGCTATATAATACCACCCACAAACCACAAAGTCGAACCTATAAACATTCATTTCGACGTAACAATACATCTTAGAAAAGATATGTCGATTTATTTTTAGTCTCGTCAAACAAATAGAATTTACGTACATAAATTCCACGTTTAGAACTATGCTTCAAAAAATACCTAATAAAGTTCCACGTTTCCATTTCTATATACGTACATAAATACATCTGCTTGTACTGTACGTACTGTTTTGGAAAAGCAAAAAATGCTAATATAAAGCCCCATGTGTTCGTATGTTACTTTAGTGGATTTGCTCCCCACACAATTGATCGGGGATTGGGGGATTTTGCTGTGCACTAGGTGCATGGCATGGGCTATCCATTGCGAAAATGCATGGCTCGGATCAAATCCAATCTCATATTAGAGCCATTGCTTGGATTTAATCCGAGTCGTGCATTTTCGCAATGGATTTGCATGGCACTGTGCCACGTATAACGTATTTAGTGCACAGTAGGGACCCCTTGTTTGGTTCGATTCTTTGGACCAGGCCGCAAAAACAAAACTTTATTGTGAAACCTTTAGTGTCCTACCTTTGACTGAACAGGAGAATGAAATGCAAGTTAACCTAGACACCCTTGACCGGTGAAAGAAAGTAAAGAAAATGCAAATATAGTAATAATGCAGTACACAACGTATTTGTGTGAAAAAATGCTACGTACCTATAAAGTTTGTCCACAAAATTAATTAGAATTTGAAATCAATGACTTAAATTCAATTGGTAATTCAATGTTTCATATTCACTCCCAAGTAAATTAGGATATTAATTTCAAATTCTTGACACTTTCTAATTACAGTACCTTTTATATGTGCAAGTAGCAGTGGTGATTTGTGTGGGATGCATGTTGAAATGTAGGACTGGACGTGGTCGCAAATCTTTCTGAAGTGTTAGGTGGAGATCAAGAATAATGGAGTAAACAAAACACTTTGAAACCACGCATTGGGTTGGTTTGGGTGAATTCAAAAACTACAGTAATTTTTTTAGTTATTTGCTTTTGTCCTCGTTTAAATTTTTTTTTTTGTATTTGGTTTTTTTTGGTCAATTTTTTCATGGTTTCTTGGTTTGTCTTGACGAGAGAAATTTTGGATTATTTTTCGTCTTTATTCAAAAAACTTTAAGTTTGGCTAATTATTTTATACTTTTTAGATTCCTTTCGTCGAGACAAGCCAAAAAAACTACAAAAAAATCGACCGAAAACCAACAAATACAATTATCTTCCTCTTTCTTTGGAAAATTGCAGAAAGATGTGACATCTTACTGACTTTTGCCCGTTAAGACTGCAAGAGATTGTGGATCATTTCCAAGCAAGTGTTTCTCATACCTGCACTCATTCTCAACTACCCAGTTGAAATAAAAGTCCAGAATCAGTTGATAACCATGGATGGCATGTTGGCATTGTTGTCAAAATTGGTAGCAAAAATCTGGAAAAATAATAACAAAATACAGAAATAAATAGATGTAACAGGAACTTACTGAACCAAATTCAGTACACCGGAATTTGGCAAAAGACGACTCGAATCGAACCGGGACAAGTATTAAGATACTCTGTCCTTAAAACAGATTCGTCCTCCACTACGGTGATCTTTGATGGATCATTTAACGTCCCGCCTCCCAGACTACCCTCCCACTTTCAGCATGCGGAAGTAGCACTACAATCTGTACAGTATGCGAACCAGAAAACTACGTAGGAACTCTCAGGAGATTTATGCAGTAGGATGCCGAATGTATGCAAAGAAAAAACGTAATGGAATGAGAAGAGGAGGGTTCCTTTTATAGGAAACCAGACACCCGATCGGTAGAGACACAAAACGGAGAGGTGCGGGTCGCTCGAATTGAATGAATACGATAACGGCATGCTGTTTTCACAAACAAAGGACAACGGAAAGGGAAAGACGCACTCGTTCGGAAGAGACACGGGACTATTATGGACCGGGTTTGACCCGACCCAGTCCATGTAAATTTTCAGCAAAAAGATAAGAACCCATTGGGCCTAAGCCCATCTTATCTAATGACCCAACCCAACCCAACCCTGGCTCGTTGGTTTCGGTTCGGTTCGGACGACGGGCGCGGCGCAAGGGCGGCCATGTGTTATATGGACCATAGTCCACTATGTCCATGCCTTCTCCCTCAACAAAAAGTTGTAATGACCCAAAGCCGCCAACCCATAGAGGCAAACTAAGGGTAAATATACCCAATCAGCTTGTTCTCCACAACCAATGTGGGACAAGTATTTTCCCCCTTCTACCAAATTCATGTAGGCACTTTTGAGGTCAATTTCTCATTCACTTTAACTTGATTTTGTCTAACCGAGTGTTCGGTCTTAATCTCCTAACCAAGAAGTACACAACGGTATGTGGGTCCATCCACGTGGACGTGTGGGGTCCACTTAAATAATTAAATAGTTTTGACATAAAATCAAGTTTTTCCAACAATCCCCCACATGAATGAAATTGGCGTGTTAAAATGATTATTTATGCATGCAAATTACCGAGAGTTACAATAGGAAATCTCCCGCGCATGGGGTCGGGGTAGCTTGTGGCTTTGAACCTCACCTGAATAACTATCTGACTTACTAGCTAACCAAATAAACGCTGATGTCTTGAACTGTTCTCAAAATGTTGGTGTAAGCCTAGACAATAGCAAACACACAGTCTTTCCAAACGCTAGTTTGGTTCTTACTGATTGTGCTCATTATGGCCCCCAGAGACACTCCCGGTCTTCATGAATGTTTGTAGAGAATTCACCCTCGACATTCTCATAGAAAGCGCCCCATCTACATTCACATAGGTGATTCTTAATAAGAGTATCCTGCTATACCCTACTTGGATTACCAACGTTTAAGAATCATTAAAGGCATTGCCTAACCTTACACGCTGCAGGCATCACTGTTACATCATAGGAATGGGTAGAGACAGAGTCTCCACAGTGATTCTCCTAAGTCTCATACAACTCGGTTGTTCCGTTGAACCTAGATCTTGGGATCGCCAAATCGGCCTAGGTTGGGTTGCCGTTATAGAGGCTTTTAAGCTATGGGCTTTAATCCCATTCCCTCGATGATCTAACAACTAACTCTAGTTAACCCTTTGGTTAAGCGGATCCGCGATATTATCTTGTGATTTCACGTAATCAAGTCTGATAATTCCTTGGGAGAGTAGTTGTTGAACGGTGTTATGGCGTCGGCGTATATGTCGAGACTTCCGCTGTAAATATGATTATGTGCTCTGCCAATTGCAGATTGACTATCACAATGTATGCAAATTGGTGGCCTTTGGTTTAGACCAAGTTGGAATATCTTCTAAGAAATGACGAAGCCACTCAGCTTCCTCACCAGCTTTATCTAAAGCTATAAATTCAGATTCCATCGTGGATCGTGCAATGCACGTTTGCTTAGTGGATTTCCAAGACACGGCACCACCAGCTAATGTAAATACATATCCACTTGTGGATCTTGAATCATTAGAGTCAGATATCCAATTAGCATCACTATATCCTTCTAGCACTTCTTTGAACGAGTATAGTGTAGACCATAATCAATGGTATACCTTAGATATCTAAGCACCCTGATTATAGCCGTCCAGTGATCCTTCCCTGGATTACTTGTATACCTACTTAGTTTGCTAACAGAGTAGGCTATGTCCGGTCTCGCACAATTCATCAAGTACATTAGACTACCTATAACTCGTGCATATCCCAATTGGTTAACACCACGACCGATACTTGTATAGATGTAATGTTGAGTCCCACTTGGGTGTTTTGGCCGTGTTGACGTCACCTTTGTTAAACTTTTCTAACATCTTCTATATAATGTTTTTGAGACAAGATATATCCCTCGGGACTTTTGATTATCTTGACTCCTAATATGACGTCAGCCAAACCCATATCCTTCATGTCAAACCTCGAATTCAACATGTTCTTCGTAGATTTGATCATCTCATTATTGCTACCAAGAATGAGCATATCATCTACATATAGACACACAATGACATAATTATTTCCGTTGTATTTGATATATACACATTTGTCACATTCATTGATACTAAACCATTTGATATCATGACATTGTCAAATTTCTCATGCCATTGTTTTGGAGCTTGTTTCAAGCCATATAAAGATTTGACAAGCTTGCACACTTTTCCCTCTTGACTGAACCTTAAACCCTTCAAAGTTGTTCCATATATATCTCCTCATCAAGATCACCATTTAGGAATGCGGTTTTCACATCCATTTGATGAATCTCAAGATTGTTTAACGCCAAAGGCAATTAACATTCTTATAGATGTTATCTTTGTAATGTGAGAATAAGTATCAAAGTAGTCAAGACCTTCGCTTGTCTATAACCCTTAACTACAAGTCTCGCTTTGTACTTGTCAATAGATCCATCTGCTTTCAACTTTCGTTTGAATATCCATTTGTATCCAAGAGGTTTACAACCTCGAGGGAGATCCGTAAGTTCCCAAGTATGATTTTGCAGTATGGATTCTATTTCACTATTTATGGCTTCTTGCCATAACGCGAAACCTCGATGATGACATTGCCTCTTTATAAGTCCGAGGTTCAAATTTTCTAATACATATGTAAGAAAAATCGGTCCATAGGACTTTGATGTTCTAGCTCTTTACTACGGCCGAGGACCATCAATATCATCATCATTCTCTTCGAACTAAAACAATCTCCATATTATCATATTCTGAATAGGCTCGGTTCTTGAATCCACCTAGGGACTCTATTGTCCTTGAACGGGAACACATGTTCAAAGAATGTTGCATTCCCCGATTCCATAAACGTATTCGATGGATATCGTGAATTTCGACTCATAGACAAGAAAACGATATGCACTACTATTATAAGCATAACCAATGAAAACACAATCAACAGTTTTAGGTCCTATCTTAACCTTTTTAGGACCGAACTCGCCACCTTTACTAAACACCCCACATTTTTAAGTATTTGTAGGAAGGCTTTATACCTTTCCACAACCGATAAGGAGAAATCCTTGTTTTCTTGTGTGGGATTTTGTTCGTGGATATAGTTAGCGAGAAAGAATTGCGTCTCCCCACAAATACTTGTGGTAATCCCGAACTTATCAACATGGCATTCATCATCTCTTTTAGAGTTCTGTTCTTTTCGCTCAAAGAACTCCATTTTGTTGTGGTGTATAAGGGAGCGCCGTTTGGTGAATAATACCATGTTCGCACAAAATTCACCAAACGGTGCTTCATATTCACCACCTCGATCACTTCTAATCATTTTGATCTTTTTGCCAAGTTGATTTTCCACTTTAACTTGTAGTGGATAAAAGATTCGATGGCTTCACTTTTTGGTTTTAAGCAAATATACATACTTGATTTTGGTGCAATCGTCAATGAAAGTAATGAAGTATTTATTTCCACCTATAGTTTCAAATGCACTTTAAGTCACATAAGTCTCAGATGAATCAAACCAAGCTGCTCTGTACTTCTTTCTACTTTTTGAAATGAATTCCTTGTCATTTTAGCCTCAACACAAACTTCACATTTATGATCGATTTAATACTAAATTTTGGTATGCAATCAGTATCTATTAAACGCTTTAAAGAACCATAATTAACATGTCCTAATCGACCATGCCATAATTGAAAAACTCAAGCATATAATCGGAAGTTGTGTTCATTTCATTGACAACCTGGAGAGGCCGAACCTCGTGGTCACACCCTGAGAGGCCGGAACCTTTGTCATTACATTCATTTTGAACATGCCATTCACCATGTAACCCCCTACCGACATACACACCTTTCTTCCTAAGCACAACCTTATCACCAAAAACCAAGCAAAAGCCATGTTTTACCAACAAAGGAACCAGAAATCGATTTTTTCTTGAATTTACGCACATGCATCACCTCTTTAAGAGTCATCTCTTTGCCCTCAAGTCATCTTGAGAACCACTGCTTCAACTCCTTCAACCTTAGAGGTCGAGGAGTTTCCCATGTCTGAGATGTTAGCGTAATCCACCATTTTATAGGTGGTGAACATCTTCTTATCTCCACACACATGGCGAAGTTGCGCCAAAGGTCCACAAACCATTCCTTGGGATTGGAACCCACCGATTGACTTCAAAACCATAGCGCGGAGAGATTCATCTCTCCAACACCATCGAAAATAACCTCCATTTCAACCACATTGGCTTGTGCTTGTTTTTTTGCTACGACATTCGCCAAACTCTCGATGACCCTGTTTATCACAGATAAAGCACTTCCCAAGAAACTTGTGCTTGCCATCGCTTTTAGCCTTTTTGCCACACCTCCTCATGCGACCGAGGTTAAAACCTTTGCCCTGAAACTTCCTCTTATTACCATTCTTCCATTTGTTTGGTTTGTGTTCCGGTTCAACCATATTAGCTTTCGCAGCATACTGATAAGTAGCCTTCTTGTCCAAATTCATAGTGTTTTCTTCCATTCGCAGATGCGTAATCAGATCCTCCATCGTCATCTCTTTACGCTTATGCTTCATCTTCTTTTGAAATCTTTCCAAAGGGCGCAATTTCCAAATGATCGCAGCCACTTGGAAAGACTCACTCAATATCATTCCCTCGGCATGAATCTCATGAAGCAGCACTTGGAGTTCTTGGGTTTGAGCCATCACAGACTTTGTGTCAATCATTTTGTAGTCCAAGAACCTCCCCACAACAAACTTTTTCAACCCGGCATCTTCAGATATATATTTCTTTTCCAAAGTGAGCCAGAGTTCCTTTGCAGTTTGAGCCGTACAATACACGTTATACAACGCGTTGTCCAGCCCATTGAGAATGTAGTTTCGGCAGAGATAGTCAGAATTCTTCCAGTCATCATATGCAATCCGAACCTGAACATCTGTCTCATCATCTGCCAAAGTGGGGGCATTTTCAGACAAGAACCTCGACAAACGGAGTGTCGTGAGATAAAACATCATCTTCATTTGCCACCTCTTAAACTCCGTACCATTGAACTTTTCCGGTTTCTCGGAATGATTCACCGGTAGCGCGACCGGACCCAGAGGTACAGCAGTTGGAACCACAGGAGGAGGGTTTGTAGGAGGAACATTCGCATTTGGGTTTTCGGCTTCCATTTCTGTTATACAAAACAGAAGATCGACACTAATCAATAAACAACAAATTTTCAAAACAAGGTCCCAAAAGAACTGAATTGCTGTTTACTTAACAGAACCGAAGTGCCGTAAGTAACCAAAGATTTTATCTATATACTGAGTATTTATTTATTTCCTTAGACTGTGAAGATTTTTTTTTTTTTTAAAACACCCAAACCCACTGATCAGATTAACAATCAATGACCAGAATGAAAAGTAAACTAATATGACATAAAGGAAAAAACAAAACAAACAGATTGTATTTGAAGGCAATTTAACAAACCAAAACTTATGACCGATGTGATCTAGAGTTGAAACCGTATAACAGTATACAAACACACAAATTACAGCCTTGGACTAGGAAAAACAATGTCCAAAAAATAAACCGACACAGCATAAATATGGAAAACCAATAGGCTAAAAGAAGTGCTAATGTGTGGTTAAGTATCAAAATACTAATTTGACCACTGTAGTCCAGATTCTGACAAGAGGCAATTCAAGTGCAACTCCTTGATTATTGGACCACAAACAATTAGGAAAAACCTTAGACTAATTTGAAAAACACGCACTGAATGGAGAATAAAATTAAGGTTTGTAGAAATCAAAAGCTACCCACGAAAATAGTCCAGACCACAAACTGTAATGAGTAAATTTTTTCAGAACGTAAATTGAGTTTTACTTTTGTTAAAACAAAACAGTACAGATTGGACAAAGAAATTTCCAGATTTATAACCGAATTTATAAAAACGAATCTGTTTTAAGATTGTTGTCAAAATTGGTAGCAAAAATCTGGAAAAATAATAACAAAATACAGAAATAAATAGATGTAACAGAATTTATCAACCAAATTCAAGATAATCGAATTTGGCAAAAGACGACTTCGAATCGAATCAAGGCAAGTATTAAGATACTCTCGTCCCTTAAAACAGATTCGCCCTCCACTACTGTGTTTGGATGGATCAAGGGCTAACGCTCCCTTCTCCCAGACTACCCGGCTTTCATTGCATTTAAAGTAAGACTACAATCTGCATAAAGATATCGAACCGTAAAACTACGTAGGAACTCTCAGGAGATTTATGCAGTATGATGCCGAATGTATGCAAAGAAAAAACGTAATGGAATGAGAAAGAGGAGGGTTCCTTTTATAGGAAACCGCATAACCGACGGTAGAGACACAAAATCGAGAGGCGTATCGCTCGAATTGAATAAATACTTAACGGCATCGCTTTCACAAACAAAGGACAACGGAAAGGGAAAGACGACTCGCTCTAAGAGACACGGACTATTATGGACCGGGTTTGACCCACCCACCCATGTAAATTTTCAAAGAAAAAGATAAGAACCCATCGGGCCTAAGCCCATCTTATCTAATGACCCAACCCAACCCAACCCAACCCAGCCGGGCCGGACTGACGCTGACGGGCGCTGGCGGCATGTTATATGGACCATAGTCACTACGCCCACGCCTTCTCCTCAACAAAGTCAGAATGACCCAAAAGCGAACCCATAGAGGCAAAAACCAAGCAGAATATACCCAATCACTTTTGTTCCACAACCAACGCGACAAAAGATTTTCCCCTTCTACCAAATTCATGTAGGCACTTTTGAGGTCAATTTCTCATTCACTTTAACTTGATTTTGTCTAACCGAGTGTTCGGTCTTAATCTCCTAACCAAGAAGTACACAACGGTATGTGGGTCCATCCACGTGGACGTGTGGGGTCCACTTAAATAATTAAATAGTTTTGACATAAAATCAAGTTTTTCCAACAGGCATCATCTTTACTCGTATCAAACTTTACATAGTAGTATTAATGATTACTCCCTCCGTCCCAAATTGCTAATCCTTCTTTTCATTTTGAGGTGTCTCAAAATATTTGTCTCATTTTTGTAAACATCCACAAAAACAAGGTCACTTTTCAGTTTTACCCTTAAAAAGAACTTTTTCCATCTCAATTGGTTTGTTCATTATCTTTTATTTTATAACAGTTCTTGTGATTTTGTAAACTTTGTATAGTAAAACTAATTGATATCTATAAAACAAAATCCATATTGCATATGTTTTGAGTTTCTTAAAAAAAAATTAGCCCCACAAAATTGGTTACTGTAATTTTGACTGGACTTAGGGGTAAAACAAAAAGATAATATAAAATTTCCACACCATTTAAAAACCCGTTTCCTCAAAAGGAGCAAACAAATTGGGACGGAGGGAGTAAGTGTTATGCATCTCCATCAATTTGATGTCGATTTTAGTTGTGAGAGAGACGCTCCCCACCGCACATCATATGTGATTTACACATATTTTGTGGTGGAGCACGACTATTTTCCTGCTATAGCTCTAACAAAATAATTAACGTGACTTTTATACCATCCATATGACTATTTTCTACTTTGCAACCACCATTCGGTATAGAGATGTCAAATGGTTGGTTTGGAACATGCACAACCGTTTGACAAATGTGGCACGATACCGAACAATCTTAGACAGGCATGGCATAGAAGTGAGCCAGGCACAGCACATCAAAACATGATTCTAGATAGGCATGACACAAAAAAATATTAATTTTTAATGTACGCAAATTTGTTTTTTTTAGTTATTAAAGAAATAAATCATAGACTAAAATTCAGACTCTTACATAAATACTGCTAATTTTATCAAAATTAGTATTAAACAAAAAAAGTGTAATAATTATTTGATTCCAAATCGTGTAGATAAGAATATATAGGTATAATTGTTATCAAAAAAGAAACGGTGTTGCACGACACAATTAGGTACATAGGCCGATACGACACAAATGTTATAATTTCCACAACACCCCTACGGATCTTGAAAACAATGAATCATATAACAAAAAAACAAGTAATCGTGCGTAATGAAAAATGGAAAAGAAAACGAGACACAAATATACGTGGAAAACCTCAACGCGAGGAAAAACTACTAGAGCCACACCAGTCTACTATGAAATTGAAATCAAGAGTACAAGTCTTCTCGTAATCTCTCTGAGATCTTCATTTTCTCTCGCCTCTTTGTCTCTGTTTTATCTGAAAACATGTTACCCTAATTACAAGCTAACAGTGAAAATAATTAGGTTGCCTATAGCCAAAATTACATACCGAAGTCCCTCAAATATCGTTTTCGCTGCAGTCCGCCCGGTACTACTGAAGGTTGTCTGCACCCTAACAACAAACGGCACAAAGCATGGTTAACATGAAGCCAAATGGGCTATGCTAACATAACACGACATGACCCGTTTGACACCTCTAATTTGGTAGCTCATCATTCTCTAAATCAAAGCCATTGATAATGAGGTAAAAACATGACATTTTTTAAACCTCTACTACATGCGACACAAGATTTGGCAATACAATTTGTTGGCTTATTTGAAGATGACTTTGTAGGGGTTGGTACGATTAGGCTTTGATATGACTTATAACAACCCAATCCAAATGTTAAGGAGCAATAATCTCAAAACCAATGTAACGAGTTACTAAATACTACGATGAAAATGATGAATCTCTACTTTAAACATTTTAAACTTTTCTATATGAGAAAAGGCTTACGCCATTTTTTTATTTTTTGATCCGTAAAAGGCTTACACCATAGTTCTAGAATTACTTGCCTAGATAATTAATATGCGGGAATATATCTGAATAATTAGATAAAAATTGGAAAAAAATTATTGAATTAATTAGGAGGAGGGACTACGAATTAGAAAAGGCTCCATCCCAGCCGATGAATATTCACAACACTTTATGGCGGACAAAAATGTGATTAATTAATTGGCAATGGTAATTATTTTACAAATGTCCAATAAAATGTGACAATTACATGATCTTGTGGAATTTGTTTCAAAAGAATAATACTAATACATCAAACAACGGCGACTACAAACTAATTCCAGGAGAGGGCATCGGTGTCAAAATTGACAAGTGCCGTTAGAGCATGCGTCACTCTCATTTTGGTCATTTCCCCATAAGGCACTTTTTACTTTAGGATAAAATCTCTTAAAATGCTCAATTAATGCATCGCCCTAGCCTCTATTATATGGGGAACAAAAAGGCCCACGTTTTATGAGAAAATTTTGGATGCAAAATAGGATACGCACATGTGGGGTTCAAGCGGGCATCTCGGTTGTCCAAAAGTTTTGCATGGTCCAGATCTCTCCCTCCATCTCTCCCTCTGTCTCTGAAATCCAAACCGTCCAAAACACTTTTGGATAGCCAAAATGTGCGTTGGGTATTGCCACATGATACCCAGCCAGCACCCAAATTTTTCTCGAATTGGACTATTTGTCCATTTAGTAGTGCATTTTAGCCAATAGCGTGGTGAGAGTGTTACTAATAGTTTTCCTTCTTTGGATTTATCACAAAATACAGTGCAACTAACCCTTGTATTTATTTTATCACATCTAATGTCATGTGGAACCAGTTTGGCCTACCTATTCTTATACTTAATCCCATATTTTTTAATCCTTCTTCAAATGATCCAACAAACATGCCTCTCTATTGTACAAATATATTTTTTTCTACTTTACAATTCTAGTATAAATGTTCTTTCTTTTGATATTTTTAGAAGTAGAGGTGACGGGAGAGAGAACCCATAACAAAACAAGACAGCTGAATGCTGACGGTAGTAAATACATAAAGGGCAAATTTCACTTTCGGCAAAGTTAGGGGGATGTAAGTGTTTAAAAATGGAGAGTGTGTGTATAGGGTCAAAGTGAAATTTGCCCTAAATATAAATTACTTTCAATTTAATTTTGGATGTGGGGAGTGAGATGTATGAATGTTCTTAAAATCATTTCCAACCCATCTCCATACTTTCATTTGGAGGATCAAACTCTCTTTTGGAAAACTAAAGTGTTCCACTAAGCCAGTTTTTAAAATAAACTAATTTTTCATGATTTTTTATGTAATGTATTGTGAGAGAAAAACATGTCTTGATTTTAAAAAATAAACTATTTTTTGTTATTGGACCAGACCCAGCTTCATTTGAGGTCACAAGAATCTAGCATGGATTGTGGAGACTCATTTTTATTTTTCATCTATCAGTTTTGTCTTCTTCTTCATCCGGTTTACCATAATCTATTCTCCAATTGCCAATAATATCCTCCATTTGTTTTGTTTAAATAACTAATAAATAAAAATTTCCGAATGCATTCAGGCTGTCTATTCATGGGTTTCTAGCGCTTAGAATATGAATTCCAAATAAATTTGTGGCGGAATATCTCATGACTATTGAGATCCTCAACTCCATTTGCGGTGGCTGTTTCAGGTCATAATTCTGTGATTGGTACTTTAGCTAGCCCTTTGGAAGGGAGGCTTATCCCGAGCTATAGCCCAAGGTCAATGATGGAGCCAAGGGGGGACAATTGGTGGCTAACGATGACAAGATGAATTTGAAGGGTTCTTCGGTGGGATTCATGAGGAATCTCATCGTTGTGATTTGAAATGCTCATTTTATTGAATTTGCTAAATGCTCCACGGTCCCACGGAGATCTTTACGTGTTTGTCCTGGATTGGACACGTGATATCTTCTGGTCTGCGTGTGTGGGAGCAACTCAAACAAAGAAGATTCTGATCTGGTTTTAATTCAAGCACGGTCCGCTCGTCTGTTGCTAGGTTCGGGAATGATGACAGGCGAGGGTGCCGCTATGCCCCTCTACTCTGCTACGGTCGACCCCTAAACTATGGAAAAGAATTGAGGTCGGGGTCTCGTCCATAGTGGTTCCCTTGACTTTGGTGATTGACCGAACAAATAGGCCTAGATCTATGCAACTTAATGAATCAAATTGTCCTTTGACCTTTGTTTGATTATGACAGCTAGCATAGATTTCATGAGACCCGTTCACTATTTAATTGAATTAAAATCAGCACATTGATAATGACGTGATCGATATATAGACATATGTTTTACTAGATGTTTTTTGAATCATACATTCATACTTACCATTATCTATTTTATAGGAAATGTTTTTTCAACAAATGACTTAAAAATGAAATTCAAAACACATTCCACGGTAAATTTGAATACCATAAATACCATCCGATCTCGTTTGTCCAATCAAATTAAATTGAACCAAAACAACAAATTTAAACGTGGTAATTTTTGAATTTACATAGCATTTATGGTAAAACTCAAAAAAACTTAAATTAAGTACGTATCAATAAACTGGAAAAATAACAAGACTAAAATCGCTCAAATCAAGAGAATCAACAAACAGGTTGAAGAAATCATTACCTGAGTAACGCCAGGGAAATGTAACAATGGCGGTGGAGATGAACATGCGCGGTGGTCTTCTTCAATAAATGGTTGAAGAAGTGGTGAAACGCGGTGGAAAGCACAAGGGCTGGAAATCGTGATCTCAGTTTCGCCGGAGAAGTTCTGAGGTTTAAGGATAGAGAGAACGAAAGAAAGTGTTTCTCTCTCTAGTTTGTCCCCTTTTATAGGGGTACAACGAGTTCAAATTGAAGCGCGAAGAACGAAGTAACTTATGGAGGTGCAATTAGAATGGTGACACCTAGCATCGATAGGACTTACCGAGCTCATCCCCTGACACTTCATGTGCTTTGCATCCTTTCATGTATAAACCCCAATCCGTGTGCCTCTTCCCCGTCCAATTGACATCCACCACATGGCGCCATCCGAACTAACCTATGACGAAACACAACGGGTTGAGTCGCATCTTCTCGGATGCATATTGCTTGAACCTCGGTTTAATGTGTCGACCCAACAAGGAATGATCAACTCCCTTCTTGGAACTATGTGTCTTGGCAGAAATTGAGGGGCTATTGTAGTGGGTCGAAATCTAGCAATCCTAATGGGACTCGGTGGAAGAGCCTAGAAGAACCAAGGCCCAAGCAGATCTCCAAGCCCAATTCAAGAACGAGACATGATGGGTTAACTGAGATGGGCCTCTCCGAGGCAAACCGGTGTCTCACCAAGAGTGAACAATGAACCGGATGAATCATCCGAGAAGGATCATATCCGAGATGACTTGGGAGGGTAATCTGAGATATCGGTGACACCTCCCATGACGTCACCCGAAGCGGTTAATGTTCATAACAAACTGGGAAGGCTCATGTGCATGTTACAGCTGTTCCTATGTCAGCATGACCTATGCCGAGCGGTTATGCCACTTATCACAGTCATATTGGAGGATGCATGCATGCGATACTTGTGAGGCCAACTTGTGACGCTCTGTGACATCACCCGAGCTGAAATGACTGGTTTGCCCCAGTACTTGGGAAGCCTATATAAATGAAGCGAAGAGGCCCTAACAAAAAAAGAGAGGAAAGGGACTTTCTCTCTCTACTTCTACTCTCTCAATTCATCTTTCTTCTCCGATCTCTTACTAGATCCTCGAAGTGCCTTCCCTGGCCACATTCTGGCCAGGTTGGGCACTAACGGCGTGCGTTACGTGTGCAAGAGCTCGTAACGAACCACTCACCATCCACTCGTTGCTCACTTGGGTCAGGAATCGCTCAAGAGGGTTCACTAGATTTTTTAGGACACCACAAAGAGTGAGCTTCGAACTGCATTCGATAATCTCCTTTAACGCTTTGCACTCTTTGATCAAGATTAAATGGGGAGAATGCTCTGGGTGCTCCTCGTCGATCAGCGTCATGGCGGTCGTGGAATCTGATTCAATCTCCAGAGGCTCCATTCCTTGATTATGAACCAACTCTTACCCTCTGAATAATCCCTATAGCTCTGCTTCGAGACTGGTACACTCCTTAAGACACCCAAAGAACCCCAAAATCCAATGTCCTCTTTCCTCTCGGAACACCCCTCCATATCTAGCTTGGCCTGGGTTACCATGGCTATAACCATCAATATTCAATTTGAGTTTTCTAGCACCTTGGAAGGACCAAGAAACCAGTCTCACGGGTCTAGGATTAGCACAAACAGTAGACTGAAAGCTTTGAGTGATTTCATGAGCGAACAAAGAACTACTGGAAACTATCTCATCTTTCAAGGACCAATAGAAGCAAAAATAGATCTTCGATTCATCAAAGTTGTAAGAACATCAACGTCCGTAGTAGCATGAGGTTTGGATTCTTTTCTTAATCGGACTTCAGATCTGCATATATTTGCATCCTCTTCTTAATCTCTCGTCATTGTCGGATTGCGACAGATTTTCTAAAAATTATTTGCTCGGCTCGGCTTTGTAGGCTCTGCACTTTCGCGGTTCATCCATGGATGGCAATTAAAGATGGTGAGGGACAATGGACGACGGCAAACGAGCTAAAGCGAGGAGTGAAGGTTAAGATGTTGATTTCGTCCATAAATTGAAATCTTTCATGGCTTTACAGAGTTTATGGCTTGCGGATTAGTTTAGGTTATAAAGGTTTGAACATAAACTAATGAACCATAATATTAATGATTGGGTTTATCCCCCAATCCCTTAATTGCAGGGTAAGACCTCCAAATATTATATATATATATATATATATATATATATATAGTCCACTTCCGGTCCAAACTCCCTTATTTTGTTAAGTTCCGGACCTCATTGATCCCGATCGAATTTCGACGATCCGAACCGTCCAATGTATTTAAAAAGTATTTTTTAGGGTCCTCGCGAGAAATCATAAAAAAAATACCGGGAAGGGCTTGATCCGATCCGTTTTTCACAAAAATGGTATATGTACAGTTTTGTGAAAATGGCTCGGATCAAGCCCTTCCCGGTATTTTTTTTTTTATGATTTCTCGCGACAACCCTAGAAAACACCTTTTAAACACATTGAACGGATCAGATCGTCGAAATTCGATTGGGATCAACGAGGTCCGGAACTTAACAAAATCCGGGAGTTTGGATCGGAAGTTTGGTGTGTGTGTGTGTATATATATATATATATATATATATACGGAAATTTTCTTATCCACACCTCCCGCAAATAAGAAAAAAATGGTTTTTTTATGTTGCAAATTTTTTTTTTTTTGGAAATCTGATCCGTTCAATGTGTTCAGAAGGTGTTTTTAAGGGTCCACACGAAAAATCTTTTAAAAAAAATACCGGGAAGGGCTTGATCTAAGCAGTTTTCGCAAAAATTGTATTTATATATTTTTGTGAAAACTGCTTGGATCAAGCCTTTCCCGGTATTATTTTTTTTGAAGATTTTCCACGATGACTTTTTGAAAACACCTTCGGAATAAATTGGATGGATCGATCGTCAAAAAATTTTTTTGGATAAAAAGTCCGGATAAGAAGTAAAACCTATATATATCTATCGGGCAAGTTCGGGTTTATTTGAATTTCAGGATGAAAAATACCTCCTTAAAAAGCTCAGAATGATTTTCTAATTTCAAGGAAATAAAAAGATGATTATTTAAGTGCCCCTTAAATGAGGAAACCTTTCCTCGGATGCACCAAGGAATTGTCTAGGGCAGGGATGTCATTGAGTAAAGAAATTGATCCCCTGAGGTCTTTTGCGTCTTTATCCAAAACAATTTATCTTGCATAGCCAAAAACAAAACCAATTTATTTATTTATTAAAATTTATGGGTTAATGATCCACACCAATTTTTCCCAATCACTACAAAATTATCGAATAGAATTGGTCAATGTCGTTATGTGACCACTCAAATGCCAAACTACTACTTGGTACATCTGAATTAGGCCTATTAATGCACCAGATTAGATCTGGAAAATTTGGATTCGATTCGGAAAATTTGGATACAAATCCGATATTACTGATCCGATAATCCAACAGTCCGAATCCGGAGTTGTGAAAACAAAACCCTTCATTTTAATATAAATGAATATAATTCTTTATTCTTTTTACTTTCCAAAAATTCTGCACCCTGCCCCAATCCAAATAAAAAAGTTACACAACACCAATCAGACCCGGATTTTCGGATCCGGATCCAAAATTCACATAGGAATTGCCATGATCGGATTTGTCTATATTGGATTCGGATTTGATCGAATTCACTCCTGTCCATTGACAAGTCTAATCTGAATATTTTGCTGGGGAATAGGAAACAAAGTAAGCATCTTTTCCACATCTACATAAAACTTGATTGGAACATCGAGTTTCTAATACCTCAGCAATCTTGAGTTTTAACCTCATACTCACAGGTGTCATTGTACCCCTTTGCTTGGTTTTCCAATAACAAAAAAACAATTTTTTTCAAAAAATCAAGACAAGTTAGTCTATCACAATACATCACATAAAAAACTGTAAAAAGTCAGTTTATTTTGAAAACTTATTTAGTGGAACACCACAAAAAGAAAATTCCTAAAACACTTGCAACAAACAAATTGAGATTAACAGATGACTGACGAGGAAAAAGCTTGAAGCTTACCAGAAGTTATTCTTTGTTATTGGAGCAAAGCCATGTGTTACTCTACATATGGGTTGTGATTGGTAAAACTGCTGTAACAGCCCTCAATAACCTATCGAACTGTGTGGCCAAAATCAGAACTGCTATATGGGAGAAATCGAACTTGGACGGCAAAAATTTCTGTGGCGGATTTCTTGTAGAATCTCTTTAATTGTTGTATTTTATGTTTGTGTTTGTACCATAAATTTTTTAAATTTACACGTGGCTAATAAATTGATTGAAAATGATATCTATTTAATTCAGATTTAGTAATTATAGCCGAATTACCTATAATTTAGGAGATAAGTTTGTTACCTAAATTATAGGGGGTTGGTGTTTATCTAAAACAAGTTGTTAAGGGCCGAAATTAACATGTGCTAATTACATTAAGAACATGGGTAGTTATTTTCGGCCAGTTAAGGACACATGTCACCCCCTCATGCGTTTTCAAGAAAATACCGAAGTGGAAGCAAGACATGGGGTAATGGCTGGAGATCATGGGCGGTTACATTTGGAAGTTACAAAGGGTCTCAGAGGCTATAAATGAAGATCTTTGTGCAACATTGCAAGGGTCCACGCACCAACAAAGCTCACAGCAGCAAAGTAATTTAGTATTATCTCCTAACTCTTGCAGTTAGTCAATCGATCCCCTCTTATTCTTCTATCTCCTACCTATGTCTATCTTCTACTTCTCCCTCGTTCTTTCTTCTTCCCCCACTCCTCTCTCTTCTTCTTCTATGTAATTTTCTTCAATTGTGGAAGTCTTTGTTCAAGGCCCCACGAACCGTTGTAACTTTAGCTTGAGTTTCGCAATTGCTTGAAAGAAGTTAGTCAGTTTTTAGGCGCTTTTCTATATTTCTCTTGGAGATTCACTTCTCCTGGCACGCCCTCTCATCTTCAACACCACCCGGTGTTGACCACTCCCGTTTCTCCTGTCCCTGGGGAAATCGGTGGCAACAGTTTGAGAAAACGTTTTTTAAACTGGCAGTGTAAACGAAAGTTTTTTCTGAATCGATTGCATGACGCCATATGTTCATGTTCTACCTTGGGATCACTGTTTGGACACATGATGCAATGTAATAAATTTGGAGGAAACTTTAGTTTACATCGCCAGTGTTAAAAATGTTCTCCTTTTATGTTTTTCTTTTACTCTCTGTTTGTCTCTCAGGGCCGTCCTGTTGAGCCTTCTTTTCTTTTGGTCGGCTTTGCGCCAACCTTGTGCTTTTTCTGGGTGTGAAGTGGCTATGATCTTCAACTGGAATGTTGTCTCCTCCTCTAGTTAGGATGCTTTTCTGCTTCTTCTCCTTTAATCTTTGTACTTTGCAAAGATTATAAAATTTTCTCCCTTCAAAAAAAAAGAAAAGAAAAGAAATAAGAAGTGTGTGACCAAAAACAAATGCTATGCCTCTAAAAAATTACTTCTCCATAGAAGAACGGTCCTAACTTTTAGTTGATCTTTAAAATATGTTGTGGGAATCTTGTGAAAAATGAGGAGGAGAAAGTACTTGTTGTGTTTAGTTAGATATTTTAGTTTAGTTTTGATAATGTCAGCAAGTATAATGAGTGGAGAGAGATAGATAAAGAAATAAGAAAAATGATGATGTCATCAAAATTAAAATTAAAATTAAACAGTAAAATGATAAAAAAATCTCCCCTCATTGTCACTCTTCTACAAGGGTAGGTCATAGCTAGCGGAGTTGGTGAAACAATTTTTACTTACAAATACAGGCTCCACTCCGCTGAGCCCGCAAATTTGTTCTCTCTATCCGGTTAGTAAAAAAAATAAATATATAACCGTCATCGGGAAAATTTAACATGCCATCAGCTTCCAGCCGAACCGTTTGCGTCACCGGCGCCGGTGGCTTCATCGCTTCATGGCTTGTCAAATTGCTCTTGGAGAGAGGCTACATTGTCAGAGGCACCGTCAGAAATCCAGGCAAGAACTCGTATAACTGCAAGGGTCTCTACAATTTTTACATACATATATATACATAAATGTGCATGGGGTGGTTTGCGATATCGACTTCAATGGCATGTATATTCGGATTAGGTTTAGGAGTAGAGTGAGATATAAATACTCTTTATACAAACCTGTTACGATTGATCAATAAGAAACTATTACTCTCGATCTTGTCGAGTTATCCGGCTTTAGGAAATTACTTAAATTCCCTGGGTTGATTCTTTACTGTCTTCATATTTCTATATTGTGTATATGGTGTTTACGCTAACAGAATTGTTGCAGATGATTCAAAGAATTCCCATTTGAGAAATCTGGAAGGCGCAGAGGAGAGACTAACTCTATGCAAAGCCGACCTTCTGGATTTCGAAAGCTTGGGCCGAGCAATTAATGGATGCGATGGTGTTTTCCACACTGCTTCCCCTTTGGCTGATGACCCAGTAAGTTTTCGATTATGTTTTTTCCTTTGTAATGCGTTTGCCGGACGACCAACCAACACCCTAAACCCATGAGAAAGTTGAGACAATATGGAAAATTTTGTTGGTTTTTTTTTTTTTTTTTGGTACTGATTTTTTAAGCTATTCTACTGTGTGTGTGATTTGAAGGAAGAAGTGCTGGAGCCGATAGTAATTGGGACAAAAAACGTGATAGTTGCGGCGGCCGAAGCGAAGGTTGGGCGGGTGGTGTTCACATCAACAATTGGTGCTGTGACCATGGACCCTAACCGGAAGCCTGACACAGTCGTGGACGAGAGTTGCTGGAGCGATCTTGAGTTTTGTAAGAACACTAAGGTATGCACAATTAATATTGAACTTTGCTCTTTATACCACCACTTAATATTGAAATTTGTTCACCCTCAACAAAAGAGAGTGAACAAGACCGTCTCTCTGATTGGTTAAAATGGTCTGGGGTTCACTGAATTAATAAACTTTTTGGTAAACTTGACATCATTTTATGGTGAGATCAACATCATTTCAACCAATCAGGATGAGAGTTTTGTTCACTAGGGTAAACAAATATTTTTCCTAAATATAATAATGGAAGAGAATAACTTATGTACGGACGTTTCGTAAAAGGGGGTTTGCGCTGAGCAAATCCCCGCCGTCCATCCCGAGATCCAACGGCTCGGAGCCATGCACACTCTCTCTCCTCCTTAAATGCATTGCAGATGTAAAAAAAAAAAACTGTGCACGGGCTCCGAGCCGTTGGATCTCGGGATGAACGGCAGGAATTTGCTCGGCACAAATACTCCTTTTACAGAACGTCCGTAAATAAGTTATTCTCATAATGGAATTGCATTTGGTTTCCATGTTTAATACTACTGTCAGGTATCGTATAACTGTTAGGGGTTTGAGGATTGAACAAGCAATACACTAGCACGCACAAACAAATAGAACAAAAGAACACAAGCAATTTTTACGTGGTTCCCCAAAATCGGATACATCCACGGGNAGAGTTTTTCACTATGAATAAGAGACTTACAATGGAGGAGATACACTTTCACACTCACGCACACAGCTTTCTCAAGTTCACAAACACCGCTTTTCACTTCACAGTCAATATACACACAGTGCACTCTTCTCACACACTGCTCAAATCAGTTGCTACAAAAAAATGTAGGCACTCTTCAAAAAAGCCGTTGCTTTTAAGAACCCAACTGCCACAATAAATTCCAACAGAAAATGGCTCCATGCATTCACTGTTTTCAAACTTTTTTTTTTTTACTTCTTTTCCTTACTTTATTTTCCTCCTTTTCATTCTTTAATGCATCTTCACTTTTCTTTACATTTTACTCCATTTACTCCCCCACGTGGGAGAGACCAAACCAACAATAACATGCTAAAAGTTTCGAGAGAGGAATTTTTTTTCCCTTGATAACGGATGTTCGGGCCAGTTTATGCGCACCCTAATTAATTATGAGATTCTAGAGATAACGACCAGACATATCCTCTAATGGCCCCAAAAATTTACTAGCAAGTGTACAAGACCACTTTGTCAACCCTTTGGGGTTAAAAGTTTGAAGAGTTGCAATGCCTATACAGAACAATATTAGTTTGATGAGACTGATTTTGTAATTGATGCTTGACATGGAATCCTAGAACTGGTATTGCTACGGGAAAGCAGTAGCAGAGCAAGTGGCAGGGGACGAGGCGAAACAGAGAGGAGTGGACCTCGTGGTAGTAAACCCAGTAGTAGTTACGGGACCTTTGTTGCAACCCACTCTCAATGCCAGCACTCTCCACATTCTCAAATACCTAAATGGCTCGGCAAAAACTTACGCCAACTTGGTCCAGGGTTACGTTCATGTCAAGGACGTAGCGTTGGCACACATTCTCGTTTTCGAGACTCCCTCCGCCTCTGGCCGGTACATTTGTGCTGAGAGTGTGCTTCACCGCGGAGAGGTGGTCAAAATTCTTGCCAAGTTGTTCCCTCAGTATCCCATTCCTACCAAGTAAGTCCAATAATTTTCTTCGCAACTGCTAAGCAAATGCTTTATTTTTTCCTTTAGTTTTGATGGATCTTTAGTTATACCAGTTTTGCTTGGATGATGTCTAAAACAATGAGGCAACGAGTTTTGCTCGGATCCTCCTTATAAACCTCTATACGTACGCATGCGTATTTCTTAAGAGATACGATTGTGTTTTTAATCTTATTTTTGTAAGTGAAATGTTGATGATTTGGTTTTGTTTCTGTCCGTAAATGCAGGTGCAAGGATGAAACAAATCCGAGAGCAAAACCATACAAGATCTCAAATAAAAAGCTTACGGACTTGGGCTTGGAGTTCACACCAGTTAAGCAGTCACTGTACGAAGCAGTCAAGAGCCTTCAAGACAATGGTCAACTCCCAATACCTACTAAAAAAGAGGATCACGCATCTTTTATTTGAAGTAGCCTCTAAATTATATTAATCAAGTTTGGATAGCTTAGCCTATGTTCCTGCATTGGGCAATCCGCATTTTCCCGTTTTCTTTATTCTTCTTCTCTAATTATCTATCAGATCTATGTTTGATACGTATGCGCTAATGTTTTGGTCTATCTATCAGATCCTTTAATTACTATGTTTGATATGTATGTGCTAATGTTTTGGTCAGATTGTGTTGCCGATTTGTTCATTCGGAAAGCGAAAGCCCATGATACACCCCTCTTGAAAACGAAACATTATCAGATATGCTAAGAGTATCTACAATACTACAACCACCTGGGAATTTGCATTGCTAAATAAGGGCATCTCTAGTCGTGGAGTTAAAATGTGGTGTTATATGACACAAAAATATAAAAAATATATTTCATTTGTGTGTAGTTATGACACAATATGTTGTTAAAGTAAAAAGTGTTGCAATAGTATTGTTAAAAGAGAAATATATATTCACGGATCGCTGGGCAAGAACAGTTAGTTTTCATGCCGCATTTATCTCGCCGGCCCATCCTAAGATTCAACAGATCTGAGTGGTGCAAAGTTTTTTTTTTTTTTTTCATTTGTAGTGCATTTAAAGAGGAGAGAGAGAGAAATCACCGCCAGAAATTGGCCAATTGAATCTTGGGATGAGCCAAGATCCCGCAAGCCAAAAACTCCACATGCTTGCCGCATCCGTGAATAAGCATTTCTCTTGTTAAAATGTATTGTATAAAAGTATACAAGTATATGTGCATATATATATAGATATAGGTGGGGCCATGCACTGGCACCTTTTCCACGCTGACACCTTTTTTCTCTTTTCTCCCTCGCTCTCTTCTCCCTTTCCTCTTCCTCCTTGTAGTTACGGTACTACTTCCTCCGTTCCATATTATTGGTCCCTTTTCACTATTTGAAACCTCTCAAAGAATTGCCTATAACTTTCAATTTATAGTTCTTTTTTATATCCAATATGGATCTTATTTGATAGATCTCGATTGTTTTTATGAAACAAAATTTTTGCAATTATAAAAAACATTATAAATTGTAAAATACTAATAATTTGTTAATTGGCACGATTGTCAAAAAGGGACAAATAATATGGAACGGATGGAGTAACAAAGTTATGTCTGACCTTAGCTTTGCCAGTACAACACAAACTACACCTAAACAGCACTATTAGGTAACGATTTTTTTTTTTTTACTTTCCTGTGTTAACTAGCAAAATTCGGTAATCCTACAGGTACAGAAGTTATTGTACAAAAAATGTACAAAGTGCTATTGGGAACTCACTTTTAGGTCCCACATGAGTGATCCGAACCGTTCATTATTCTTAGATCATTTTTCCGAAGGGCTCCACAAAATTTGAGCTCAATCAGACGGTTATAAGTGCTTGAACCAAAATCCCATTGTTTCAATCCAAATTTTTTTTATTGAAACGGTGGGATTTTGGTTTAAGTACTTCTAACCGTCCGATTGAGCTCAAATTTTATGGAGCCCCTTGAAAAAAAATTCTAAGAATAATGAATGGTTCGGTTCACTCGTGTGGAACCCAAAAATAAGTCCCCGAGAGTTTTTTGTACATTTTCTGTACAATAACTTTTGTACTAGTAGCAGCGTCCAACAAAATTAGACTATTTTTCACCTTATTTCTTACACAAACTCCATTACTGGAGATGCCCTCAATATCTCATTTCCTAAAAACTCCTAAACATGAATTTCGAGACATGTCATTTTTCTCACATACATTATTTACTTTTAGAAGTTTTAGGTCTTTTAGCTAAAAACGGGAAACTGACCTTCAATAGAGTCATAACAAGAAAACCAACTACAATAGAATTAGCATATGGCTTGACACTTTGATATCGCTATGGTGACTCGTTAGATGGGAGAAGGAATTGTAGGAATGGTAAAATTTGAAGCAAATGTATTCTCTCCGGTCCATTTTAGTGACCGAGCAGTTTCGGTCTTCTCGGAGTCTATTTTAAAAAAATCATATTATACCCATCGAAAACATTAGGCACGCAGACAATCATATTGATAGGATATTTTTTTGGTGAATATTTGTCTTCGTAGAAGATTTGATCCAATGTTGCAAGGTTGTTGCTCTAATGAAAAATTCATTCCAAAAATATGTGAAACATATGCGGCCTAAAAAATAAAAGGTGAGCAATACTAATATGCATTTTTTTTTTTCATTTTTGACATGACTAATGTCCTCAATAAGCTCTAAAAAACACATACCCTAACTTCATGTTTCCATCCATGGCATATGAAATAACATAAGGAAAAAACCAAAATACACACCTGGCAGTGATTACGATGCCATATTCTTGAGTGCAATAGAAAGCTGCTGCTATAGGATCAATCGGACCAAAGAGCTGCAATCACAGACTTGCAAATAATGTTCTTCCCTTTTTTTTTTTTTTTTTTTTTTGGGGAGAGATGAAACTACACTCTATCCTGGTGTTTTAGAATGCATGTTTCAGTGGGTCTACATATATATAGGGTGAGGGTAGGATCTTTTCTTGTATCTTACTCCCTCCGTCCCAATTTTTATGGGAGTTCGTGCCACTTTTCAAAGTGTTATATCTTATAATCTGCAATGTTTTAGGTGATTTTGAACATTTTGTTTATTAGATTAAATCAAGATTTATCAAACAAGATCCATATTGCATATAAAATGTATTACCGATTGAAAGATATAATCGTTTTTTTATCCGGTTAGGATAAAACGAGGGACTATAAAATTGGGATGGAGGTAGTAATAAATTGGCACAATCCATTTTTGGTCCAAAATAACAAAATAGCACCAAGCCACGCTTGAACAAAACTATACCATTAAAAATAGGTGCCCTAAACCCTTCTTCCAAAACTTCACCCTTCTTCTTCAAAGCAGCAGTACCTCACCCTTTTTAGTGCCCAATCTAATTTGCTTCCACATCCTTCGACTTGTAGAAAGCTCTCAAATGCATCTAAATTGCAAGCCTTCTGATGTTTATGGAGTTTTGAGAGCCCAATTGAAACATCCAAAGTGTTCATTGATTCAGTGCTGTCCAAATTTCAAGATCCTTACAATTGCTGGAAAAATGAAAACAATTGTTGGGAATAATTTTAATGGGCCTAACCATTTAAATGATAAATGACAATTGTCTCTTTAGGTCATTGCAAAAGCCAAATTTAATAAAGGGAAGGACTTAGGGTATGACCTGGACTGGACCGTGGCCGTGATCCCGATTGTCCATGGCCGTGATCCCGATTGTCCATGGCTTGTGGTCTAGTTTGGATTGGGTTTTATGCTCAAAATCCTTAGTACCTTAGTCCCCAGATGGGCTTTGTGCCTTTACATTTGAGCTTAGATTTGTGACAGTGTGTGCTTTTTTTGTTTTGTTTTTTTTTTTTCTCTGAACAGAAGTCTATGGGCTTGTCGAGTTGGGCTTATTTGGTATGGGCATTTTTTAGTTAGTTTTTGTTGAGTTGGGCTTATTTGGTGTGTGCATTTTTGTGTTAATTTTTGTTGAGTTGGGCTTATTTGGTGTGGGCATTTTTGTGTTAATTTTTGTTGAGTTGGGCTTATTTGGTATGGGCATTTTTTAGTTAATTTTTGTTGAGTTGGGCTTATTTGGTGTGGGCATTTTTGTGTTAATTTTTGTTGAGTTGGGCTTATTTGGTATGGGCATTTTTGTGTTGGGGGCTAAAGCACAATTTCATTTCCTTGCAATCCGATAATCAGTGCTTTAGATGGGATGTCTCCTACCACCAAACTTTGCCCGATTCATGATTTTCACTAGCTTTGAGATGTGAAAATTATCCTTCACACCAACATTTTGACCTACTTTTATTCTATTTTGAAGGTTTGGGAAACTACTTTTATTTTATTTTTGTTATCGACTTTTTAGTAGGCATTTTGAATTCTGTATAGGATTTTTCTACAGTAATTATGTGCGTTTCCTCTCAATTCTTTTTTTTTTTTTTTGATCAATCCGTTTCCTCTCAATTCGATCTAATTCATTTTACTTTAAACCATTTTTGCCTTTTTTTCCCCCTTTCCTCAATCATATTGCCCGGTTTTCTTTTCTTTTTCCCAATTTGTGGAGTCTCCATACCTTCACGAAAACTATTATATAAATATACCTTAATGATGTTTCAATTAAAAAAAGGCTTTTTACTTTTACATGAAGATTATAGATTTAAGTTTGTTTTCTTATATAAAGATGTGTTCACTTCATATTTCTAAAAAAAAATTCAAAAAGATTCTTTCCCCATCTCTCATATATCTAATCATTAATCACATTTTTCTCTCTACTCATGCCCCTCTCTCCAATTATTATTCTCATTTCTCTCTCTATCTCTCTCCAATTATTACAAATCTCTCTAATTGTTACTTTTTCTAAAAATCCATTCAAACACTATCTCAAAAATATTTCTCAAAATATTCTTCTCAAGACTCTCAACCAAACAAAGCTTTGTTTATAGTATTTTGTCTCATTATAGGAATAAAAATTCTATAATGCGAAAGAGTAAGATTTTTTTTAAAAAAAATTTGAAATTTTAAAACAAAGTATGACATAGGTGGAAAGCAATATTAACATGTGCTATGTAAAAATTTCTATGAAAGGCCCACGAATTCTTCCACTTGTCGCTCTGAGAAAGCTTCTCATAAAAAGTCATTTTCACTTCCTAACATAATTTTACATTGACATAAGATCGAGACATATCATCATAAGAAATGGAAAATCATATGCATAAAGCGAAGTCTCATGAGTGATGGTTACTTTCACAATAAAATTAAATTTTCTTAGTAAGTGAATGATATGTAACAATACTTAAATGTGTTGTACACGAAAATTGACTTCCTGATAGTTTGAACTATTATTTTTATTCATCAAACACTACTTTTTTCTATTAGAGAAATTAGAATAGGCATCCTGTTTGAGGAGCTTACTTAATAAGTTCTCATCCTGAGAGAGTTGAATATTTATGTTTACATCCCGATACTGCACAATCGGACCTTTATGCACGTATATGTCTTTTTTATTACTATACTACTACATGCCCGTCCGTGCTTGAAGGCACGCCTCAAATAATTAGCTCACAATTGAACAATCAGCACACCCAATTCATAATGAACTCATGTGCAATATTCTAACCCCCTCTCAAACGATTACAACTATGTGAAAATCAATAGCTAAAGCATATTAATTGAACCACGTTACCCCACCTCCTATTAAAATATAACTTTCAAAATAAGGCTTACATAAATTTAAGATTCATAATCAGCAAAATTATGAAATGCTCTTGTATGTTGGATTGTGGGGGTGCAGCTAGGTCACCAGATGAAATGCAAAGATAGAAGAGTTTCCTCCATCGCGTAAATATCCTTGAACCTATAATTATCACCATTCAGAGCCCTTGCTTTAACATATACAAATTTAACTTTCCTAATAGTGAAAGATAGTCTAGCGGTTATCTCCTGATTCTTCTACAAGGGAGATCAGGATTCGAGCCTCGGCAGAGGTGTTGGCAAAAAACAGTGAAAGATAGTCCAGAAGTCACGAAATATAAATTGCCAATATAAGATAGAACACTTGGTACCAGAAGGTTTGATCAGAAAAAAAGTAATGAACAAAGGGATTCCCAAGCTGCCAATGGAACAGGGTAATAAAGTGTGGATTTATTTTTTATTTTTTATTTTCTAAATTCTCAAGAGATGTAAGTAGCTGTTGTAGCACGATCTTAGATCTTTCCGTTATGTTAATTTTCTTGTATTGCTTCTTTTATTTTTGTTATCTGGTCAATTAAATGAAAAAACTTGTAAAAAATTCGCCCTTAGCATTCCATCTCGCAGAGTTTTTCTCGTAAATAAATTAAAAATTATGTTACCCACAGTAGGCCAATCCTCACGATTCATATGTTTTATCGATGCAATTATCCATTTTGCATCATATTTGAGGAATTAGAATATTCCAATGAATATATTGTTCATACATAAAGTGTAAAGTAACAAAAACATGCAAATCGTGGGATTAAAGATTCAAAACTATAAAGTACTACAAAACAGAGGCATTGTGCATAATGTAAAAGATTGAGTTGGATCTGTGAGGTTGGTTATAGTAAGGCCTGGCCAGAAAGTGTTCTTGTCTCTATAATTAGCTCAGGCAAGGGCAGAGGGACACGGAGACAACTGGGGTCAATTGACTCCCCGGGCTTCATTTTTCAGTAGGGCTAGTACTAGCATGCTTCCCAAATTTGCTTATTGACCCCACTTTATATTTTTTATATTTTTTATTTAGCATACCGAAGGTGCAAAATAGATCAGTTTCTCCCATGTGCAAAATTCAGGAATCCCCAGGTTAGTTTGGTTTGCTGAGGATCTCTTACTATAGTAAAGGGTTTCTGAGGTAGATTTTTAAAAATGTCGATTATTTTTTTTATAATGAGTGGAGAAAAATAAATAGAAAAATAAGAGTAATAATTCAAAAAAATTATATATATGGACTAGCTGAATAGGTGCTCCAATTTATTTTTTAATAAGAAGATGTCCAAGCCAGTGTAACGCACATCTCAACTAATTCCAGAGCCTGGATGTAATAACCGAGCATAAGCCATAGTGGCTCCAAGAGTTTTTTGGCAAGGGGAATCAAACATGAGGCCTTAGGTGGGAGCAAATGCCTAAAACCACTTTGCCAATCTCTTGGGGTTTAGGTGCTTTAACTTTCATTTTAAATTTTTGGTAGTTTACCTAGGGAATTATCATTTTTTTTAATCAATACTTTTGAGAAACATTTATACACGTGATTTAACAAGTAATTTGCAAAGTTGACGGGTTTTTAGGTGGTGTTGGAAAATATTTGAATCCAAAATAAATCTTTAATTTACCCCAATTTACTTCCAATACATGTGAACTTCAAGCAATTTCTTCTTTTGGAGTACTGTTGATAGTAAGTTTACACAATGAGGTTATTACCAAATAACTAAGCTTTTAATTAAGTTTGCCTCATAATTAAGTTTTCAATTTAATTTGTCTTTTGATTGATCAATTAAAAGAATAACTTGCATAAGGATCTAATTTTTATCCCCACTAACTAAAAATCCGGACTCCGCCCCTGAACTCAGGTAGTTGTCGTTTTTGGTGTTTTAGCCGATTGACAGATAATGAGAAGTGAAACGACAACATATAGTGGTTGGCGAATGCAACTTTTTAATTTTTCCTTCAAGAAATTTGCCCCGCAAAATTAATATATACTAAATGGGTCCGTTTTTAGGAAGGACATAGTAAATGAGTCTTTATTTCAATAAGGACATTAACTTTTTCTTTAATGCCAAAAGGACAAATCACCTACACATTTCAAAAATGCCCCCACTAGCCAATGAAAGTGCCTTAATCCCAAAACCTAATAAAAATGCCTAAACTTAAACCCTAGGGTACCCTATGAAAGTGCCTAAGACCCTAAGGTATCCTATAAAAGTGTCTAAACCACTAAAACCCTATAATTGGAAAGTGCATCCTAAACCTAAACCCTATGGTACCATATAAAAGTGCCTAAAATACTAGGGTACACTATGAAAGTGTCTAATCAGCTAAAACCTTATAATGGAAAGTGCACCCTAAGTGCTTAAACTTGTCCCATGCGTGTGTGTATGTGAGAGAGAGAATGATGGGACAATGGGCCGTAGATTAGTACGTACGACAAAGTGAAGTAATGACTTTCTCCTGTAGACCATAGTGGTAGCAAGGGTACCTTATGACTTTCTCCATAGATCATAGTGGTACCATAAGCTACTCGGTCAACAGCGGGAAAAGTGTTGGGCCATCCTTTTTTTTTTTTTTTTTATTTATCGCAGTGCATAAAGGACACATGTAAATAATTCATTAAGAGTATTTTTGTCTAATATTGTCCTTGAACTCTCAAATATTTCCTATCAATGTATTGAAAGCATTAAAATTAGTTAAGCCGGACTAAACACAATTTAAAGCTCCAAACTTGGTCTTTAGACCAATTTTTACAACTTATACAATAGTTGATTGTTGTAAAGAAAATAACTCTTTCATGTTTTCAAATATTAACAGCGAGAATTAGGCATAAACATGAAGAGCTCCAACTCATTCGGAAAAAAAAAAAAAACCTTACGAGGTTTTCTGAATTATGCCAAATCAAACCAAAGCAAGCCTTGTATCCCAATGGGTTCGGGTACATGAATATATATATATATATATATATATATATATATATATATATATATATTATTTTTTTTTCAATTATACTTGTAAAATGATAAAAGAAAAGGACGAAAGAAAGAAAAGATCAATAACGAAATCAAGATATGGAATTTTCATGAAATATATTTTTCTACCTCTAGTGTCTCTCCACAAATCTGCCCACGAATGATAATAGGCTTTGAAAAAGGACGCTAATTAGAATATTCATAGTGTTAAGAAAAGGATGAAGCCATCATATTGGGCACGAAACATTTTTTTTTACCAATCGATCGATAGTTTTATTGCAATAATGGAGAGTCCAAACAAACCTCACGCTGTATCCAGGATAGAAAATCTCCACTCTAGGACATCACATAATCAATAAATAGGGCATATTTGGCTATGATATGAGCCGCCTTATTTTAGGCACGTAATATATTGGTAATAAGAAATTTATCATGTTTCTCTGACCTAACAAAATCCAAGAGATTGAAGTAGGATAAATATAAAAACATAAGAAGATCATTAAGGTCTCACCTTCAATTGCCAAAGAGCTATCCAACCACCACCACCTCCTCCTTCAAGTAGATGTTTGAAGTATAGGATATCAGACACTTTTAATTAATTGTTCTACTTTCCTTTTAGAACATAAATTACTGCTAATGTAGAAATTATTTTGGTTTGCAACAATATATGGTATTGGTTATTAAAATTTCCTATAAAAAAATAATATTAAAATTCAAAAGATTAAATGGCCATATCATTCCATGTCATTGGATTCTCTTGTAATTGCAACTTTCCATACCATGGCCTCCAAATTCCAATAATGAAACATTTTCCTCTTGTGAGGATTGGCCTGGATTGGATTTCAATTTGATAATAGCATATTTTCCATATATAATTAGATTTTGAATCAATATACACTACTAGAATAATTGATAAAGATCACACTAAGAAAATTTAAAAGATTACGGTTTTGATAAAACAACGATAAAGAAATGCAAGGTGATTTTTTAATGTCACTTTGCTAATAAAACCGTAGTGATTAATCATAATTATCACAGGTTTAAAAGAACTGTGATTATAATTGCTTAATTTAATTACATTTTTCTACAAGTGTGATAAAATGTGTTTATTTTTATCATGCTTTGTTACAAGTGTGATAACATGTGTTTATTTTTACCACGCTTTGTTACAAGTGTGATAACATGTGTTTTATTTTTACCACGCTTTGTTACAACAGTGATAAAATGTAGTTATGTTTACCACACTGTGTTACAACTGAGATAAAAAAACTTTTTTATCACATTTTTTCCAACCGTGATAAAATATGTTTCATTTATTTTAACCACACTTCAATTACAAGTGTGATAAAATATATTATTTTCACCACGCTTTGTTACAACCGTGATAAAAATATTTTTTTATCATAGTTTTTCCGACCTTGATAAAATGTGTTTGCATATTTTAATCATACTTCGATTACAAGTGTGATGGACTACTAAATACTTTATTATTTCTTTTATATATTTTTTAATTTTGTTGCCTTATGCATCACTTTTGGCGATGAAATAAATGTTTGTTGCCTTATGCAATGGCTTTGTCAACCAAAATATGAGGTTAGTCGCCAAAGTAGAATCTGACAGAGACATAATGGCGACAAAAAATGTTAGCCGCCAAAAAGAAAATATGTCACTAACTAATTTTCCGTTAGTGTCTACTAAATTACTAGGTGTCGCCAAAGGTTAGTCTATAGCGACCAAATTTACGTCGTCAACTGTATAATTTCTATGAATTAAAATATTATAATTTAATATAACATAATATATTATGATATAATGCAATATATATTTTATGTAAAATATATTACATATTTGTTGTAATATAAAAGGAAATAAATGAAAAGATAATACATATACATTCTTTTTGAAAAATGTGACATGAAGAATTGGGTAGCCTAGTGGTTGGAGTGTTTGGATAAGAATTTAGAGGTTGGAGGTTCAATTCACGAGGCATATATGTCCAAAGCGTGATCGTATAGTGAATCCAATCACAGTTTTTTGTCCAAACCGTGATTGTATAATTATAATTTAATCACGATTTTTTGAGCAAACCGTGATTGTATAGTGTTTTTAATCACGTTATTTGTCCAAACCGTGATCTTAAAACTAATTTCATCACAATTTTATCTTCAAACCGTGATAATATTGTTGATTTAACTAAGATTTGTGTCACGCCCTTAATTTTATAAAACAAAAACAAAATAAAATCTACGTGGGACAAGACCAAAGTCATACATATAACCCTTTGAATAATCAAAGTCAACATAATATGATTCCACCATTCCGAATAAACAAATTCTATCCACTAGCCCATATAACCCGAAATACATGAATACAATGTTTAAAAGTTATTACATTGTTAAATTGTCAAAAAGATAAGCTATAGAAGTTACAAAATCATCTTTTCAAAAATATACACAAAGATGGGAAAATAACTTCATTCATGAGTAAGCTCCATGCATGCATCACTTCATAAGCACCACATCTCATGCTCCATGTTGAGTACTTGAAAATTGATAGGTTGAGCTCACTAGCCTAGTAGGAAAACTATTCTACTAGCACTAGGTGTATAAACATGATACATGCATAATGGATGAGTATCGGGATGGACACGACCAATGCAAAAATGAATGGAAGGCTATAATTTGACCACGAAGTAACCAAAATGTATCCAAGTGTTCAAAATACGTCTAATTGTCCCAAAACAATTTTAAGTATCCAACCAAAGTCTAAGTAGTTACCAAAATCCTCATTTTTGCATACCGAAAGCCAATTTTTTGCCAAATAAGCCAAGTTAACCCAATTATATCAAAACCGACATTTCATAAGAAAACATTCATCCATTTTAATAGGGAAGTATCCCTTTGCCGGATTTCGTGGGCTCTGTGCACCCATGGCTAGGGACACCAAACGGATGAACCTTAGAATTCATTTCATCCAATAATATCAATTCAAAACCATTTATCCCTCAAAAGTTCCCAAAAGTCCTATTTGTTCCAAAAGTTCACCATTTTTGCCAAAATGTGTCAACCGACGCGTGTCCGATACGCAAAACATAAAATTTGTTAATTCACGTGTCTAAGGGTTAATTTTATGAATTCAAAGTGGATTCAGTGTTCAAAATGGTGGTATTAGTAAAAAAACACGAAGGTATGGATGATCGGGAACCAAACAGGCATCAAAGGGTGGCCGAAAACCACCCTAAACATAGGGGATAGGCTTTGCAAAACAGGGGCAGCAGCCCTAAAACAGGGGCAACAAGCAAATTTTCACCCTAGTGGTGTGGAATTTCAACCCAAACACAAGTGTGAGGTTTTTGGCTAAAAATTGAATATGTAGAGCAACAAATGGACATCATAAGAGGGTAATTCAACCAACAATAGCATCAATCAAATACTCAATTCATAGATCACAAAATTGAATTCAAGCAAACCCACTATGAGAGCAAAGCATGAATTCAATGGATTTGAGGAGCAAGAACAAACTATATGCTATACATTACATTAATACAACTAGAGGGAGTAGAATTTGTCTTCCTACCTCAAGAAATTTGCTTGAAATGAGTGGGTAAATGAAAACTCTACCCTCCAATGAACTCCAACCCTAATTGTGAGCTTTTGGTGCGAAACGAATGCAATACGAGCTTCAAAACGCGTAGAGAATGTGATTTTAGGCGGGATTATTGAAGGGGACTTGAAGTTTTAGTGAATTTAGGAGCTTTGAAACAAGAAAAATGGAGAAGAGGAGAGAGGGGGGGCTGTCGGCAGAGAGGGAGAGAGAGAGGGCTGTTTTTTTGTTCAAAATGCAAGCACAACATGTGCTTAAATACTCTCATCCTTTTACACTTTCACCCATAGACTTTCTAATGTATATTAAATACACCCAAGTGCATTCTACCACTATCACATTGACCCATCTAAGTCAAAATTCAATTCCTCACATTTACCCAACATTATTCCAGGAAAAATATTTAAAACTATGGGTCCTTACAGTTTGCTATGTAAACCGTAATTGTATAATATTTTTAAATACGTTTTTTGTTCAAATTGTGATATTTTACGATCTTTAACCACGATTGGTTGTGCAAACCATGGTCTTATCTTGTTTATCATCATGCCTTATGTGTTTCCATATCAGTTTAGACTTACAATCTTACATTTAACCACATACATAAACCGTGGTTGAATCTTGAAAACTTTTAATAACAGCTCCATAAACCATGGTTTTAAAACCGTGATTAAATTATAAAGATCAAGGTTTTTACCCGCGATCGTTTAAGTTTATTGTAGTAGTGATACTAAACCACCATAATAAAATTAGCATACGTCCATAATTTTAAATTTTTGCAATCCACAACTAAAGTTTTGTATCGAAAACTTAATTAGGTCAAAATCTTCTTAATTAGGGAAAAAACTTAAAACTCATAAGTGCTTGATTTGGAAGAGATGTTAGATCTCAGCCCTCCAATCTGCCACGTAAGACAGTTGAAGAGGAACAAAATGTAAAATCGTTCTATTTTGTACTAGTGATATAGATTGAATTTTAATTCAATAATAGCATATTTTCCATATATAATTAGATTTCAAATCAATATGGTAAACCACCATAATTAAATTTGCATAAGAAAGGATTGAGAAAGAATAAAATACAATCAAATATTCCCAATAAGAAGAAAAGGAAAAAAATAAAATAGTTTGTCGTGGAATAAAAATTATAAAGTATTTTGCAAATTCACTCGTCGTTTTATCGTTAATGTTTTGAAAAAGATTAAATACAAAATTTAGTAAAATAATCTTTACAAAATAGAAAACAAAAGATTTACCTTTTAAAGAATGGATGAGGAATCGAAGATGCCAGCGTCTCTTTCATCGATCTTCCCCTAATAATGGTCTCTGAGCTTGAAAAGTTGAAGGAAAAAACTATAGTAAAATGATCTTTATAAAATAGAAAACAAAAGATTTACCTTTCAAAGAACGGAGGAAGAATCGAAGTTGCTACCGTCTCTTTTATTGATCTTCCCCTAAAACTGGTCTTTGCTCCGAATGGTTGCCTATCAATCATCACCAATTCTTAATCACGTGATTATAGAATACATATTATAATAATCTTTGAGTAGAAACTGAACGTTTGAAGATTGATACTTTTTTATTATGTTTGGAAATAATTCCATAATTATGTACCGATAACTTTCAGCTAGAGTAGAAACTAAACTTTTGAAGATTGGTGTTTGTTAGAATAACATTCTAGGTGTGAAATTGCTCGGGTGTATGAATGGGAAAGAATGTGATGAAAATCATTCACTGTGAGTTTTTTGAACAAATCATCCCTTTAATAAGCAGTTGAGCAAAAAAAGAAATAAAAGAAAATATGGGTTTGAATATGTGCTTATAGATCCTTTGATTAATTCTTTAACAAATCATTCCTTTAAAGCATTCTTTTTCCTTCTTGTTTTGGTATGCCCAATTGGTTTTCGAAATATAATTTCCTTTTCTTTATTGTGTTGACATTATAATTGGAAGATCAAAATAGGAAAGGGTCATCGAGTATAATTCCTTGGAAAAGCATTAGTTTTAGGAAAATTATACCCAGTAGAATGAATTTTAAAAATTATAAAACTAAAAAATGTAAAGAATTAAAGGACACGTGTCGCGCTCTCGACTCTTCTAATCATCCTGCAATACTATATAAGATTGTTAACAGAGTAGGATAAACTCGACATTTTTAAGATTTAAAAATTCTGCAATAATATGGTAGATAACTCCAAGTTTCTTAAAAATAAAAACCTAATAACTCTTTTGATTTGGTAGAAAGTGATTATGGACCGTTGTACAAATTGGTTAACAGAAACATGAATTTTGGTCAAAATGGCGCAGCTAACCCTTTTTTTAAATTTCGAATCTAATACTTTGGAAGATTTTAAATCTACTAATAAGAAAACGAATTAGCAAGGAAGAGGTTATTTTCTTGATTGATTGAACAACTGATCTTCCAAACCTGTGAGATTCGAAATTGAATTTTCCTTCACAGTTTTCCCAATCTCCTTATTAATTGAATGAAACAATTAAATGAAACAATTAAGGTAATTTCTTAAATTATGTAACCTATTTATGGATAAAGATTAGGAGTGCTAATATGATTATGTCACATGCTCTACTAAAAATCCTATACGCAAACCAATCACTACATGCCACTTGGCGATCCATGTTTTTCCTCACCGAAAAGTTATTTTGCAAGTAAGATTTTCACTCTACTTAAACGGACTCATAACTTGGAAAGGCGGGGCCCTGTTGTGCATATAATGCTCGGCATCATGTGGGGCACTAAAAACAGTGCCGTTTTGGTTGCCACGTCAAATGTTGCGAAATGCGGTTTTGTGGGGTCCATTTTCGGATTCCACATAAATGATTTGAACCGTTAAATAATTTAAAAATAATTATTCAAGTCGTCTTGGAAAAAAATCAAGTCCTCAGAATAATTTTATGTTTTTGATTTATTTCGTTCGATTTTCATTCAGAATTCAGAACCCTATAATTTGAAAGAATCTTTAAAAAATGTTATAGTGCGTTTGGTAACCCATTCATTTGAACCGTCGGTGTTGTAGAGCTTGTTGAGAAGAGCATCCGGTAAAAAAAATTTCTTGTTCGGACATCGACAAGTATCAAAACAATACAAATATTTAATGTTTTGATACGTATCGATGTTCAAACAATATAATTTTTAATTGGATGCTCTTCTCATCGAGCCCTACGATACCTACGGTTTAGACCAATGGGTTATCAAGCCCACTATTGTATCATATTTCTTGAAGATTCTTTCGAATTATGGGATCCCAAATTCTGAATGAAAATTAAACGAATTAGATCAATTACATAAAAATATCTAATGAGCATGATTTTCTGCAAGACGAATTAAATAATTTTTTTTCACCATTCGACTCATTTGTGTAAGACCCAAAGTGAACCCCACAAAACCGCATTTCGCAAACACTTAGCACGACACCCAAAACGGCATGGTTATGGATGCCCCGCATGGTGCCGCGTGCCGTGCGCTCAAGGTTATCAATACCGTACCGTACCGGCCGGTTTTCTATAAAAACGGTACCAACGACCCTCAATACCATACCGTGTTCAATACCGGCCGTACCGGAAAATACCGGGAATACCGGCCGGTACCGGAAAATACCGGGCAAATACCGGACAGAACAAAACTGCCACCGTATTTCGGCCATAACTTTTTACTCCGAACTCCGATCAAGGCAAGTTATATATCAAAATTTAATAGAATTTCAAGATCTACAACATTGTAGTTACACATTTTTTCTAATTTGGTATCGATGTGACCAAAAAACTATGATTTCTGAATAGGGAGATTATAAAAAAACAGGGTATGTTTTTTAAAAAAGGTTTGTGATGCATGGGTTCAACTTCTATCACTACCAAACATCAAATACAACAAATATGTACTAAATTTACATAAATTAAGTGGATTTAAGAAAATGAGATTGAAAATCTCATATTTTGTGACAAATTTTGTGTCTCTTGAACCCTATCTCTCAATATATATATATATATATATATATATATATATATATATATATATAGTTATGCAAGAAAATCCGGCACGGTCTCTGTATTGACCTCTGCAGACTCTGCATCGCATCAACTAAATAGGAAAACCTGCATCATACGATATTTGTGATTCGTAACTCATGCGTCGCCACGTGCATAGCAAGGCCCGGTCTTCCCATATATGGAAAGCTGGAAAGTTAATGAAAATGGCTGATAAAGGGATAAGATTTTTAATTTTTGGGTCAAATAAACTTGGAGGTACAGAAAAAAATGTTTTTAGATTTGGAACGGTGGGACTTTGGTTCAAGCACTTGTAATTGTCTAATTGAGCTGATTTTTTGGTGGGGCGTCTTGGAAAAATGTTTTAAAAACAATAAACAGTTTCAGATCACTCGTGTGGAACCCAAAAGTGAGTCCCCGAGAGAACTTTGTACATTTTCTGTACGTTTTTTTCTATACCCATAGCAGGGGTCCAATATAAAGGGGTAAAATTTTCGGTGCTATTAATTTCATTATTAAAGAGCCATTTTTAAAAAAATTTCCTACCTTCTGGAATATTGGCCGAACAATCTTGTGTTCACATTTGTGATATTTGTGGGGTCTCGTGTATTTACTTTCATGAATGTAACAGTTTAGTTTTTAGAGATGCCAAGTATACCAATTTTACAAATAATTTTGTCCATTGAATTTTGCTAAATACATGATCACAAGTTCACAAGAGCTGAATCTCAAATGTTTTCTCATTTCTTTGTTTTTTTATAAAACGGATGTCCGGCCCAACTTGCATTTTCTCTTTTCTTTGTTGTTGTTGTTGTTGTTGTTGTTGTTGTTGTTGTTTGTTCTAGTTAGTTTTAATCAATTAAATTCTTGCTCTTTCCCTGAAAAACACAAATGCATCTCAAATAATTATCTTGCAATAATTGAATTTCGATCAATTATTATAATACATCCTATTTTTATTAATATTCTCCTAAAACTCTATGGATCAAAATTCGATCTATATGTTTTTTTTTGGGTGTGAGTGTGCATAGGTTGGGCGCCATGGTAATTGATTTTGGATTATATCTTTGTTTATTTTGCTTGTTTGATCACAGAGTAGAAAATAAATTTTGAGAAATAAATTACAGAAATGAAAATTTATTAAAAATCACCATTAATTATACGCTATCAATATTATGATGAAAAATTTATTATACACATTATCATCCGAATTTTTTTAAAAGACATAGTTAAAAATCTTAAAAAAAAAAATGATTGACATCCAAATACCCTTTAATGTTTGTAAATAAATTCATAAAATGAATTATTTTCGAGTATTCCCTAGTCCCTAGGAGTGTAAATGGTTCGGTTTTAGTCCTATTTAGGCATTTTGTAAACCACCAAACAATTCAATTTAGACATTTTAAAAACAAAACCATAATAAAAATTATTCAAGTTAGCATTGAATTTGAGCAGGGCCAAGACCAATAAGGAGAGTACTGCAACGAAAAAAAATCAAAGTACCAAAAAAGGAAAAGCAACCCAAAAATTCTACATTTTTATAGTATCAAAAGATTTTTTTCTTATGTTTTCATCCAAAATTCGTTATGTTTTCATCTCAAATTTCTTTGCATATAGGGTAAAGATTTTTGGGATGAAAATTTAAATGATTTTTGCTGTAGTTCTTTATATTTTCATCCAAAAATCTTAAATCCAGCAATCATGGTTACAATTTTTAAGGAAGCCGCATGCGCGAGCCAAATTCATGAAGGAAAGTGAAATAAAAGTTTTACCATGATCCTAGCGATCATTGTTAAAAATCGCACGAGCAATCATGTCAATGGTTTTTTACAATTTTTTACCATGATTCAAGATGTTAAAAAAATAATTATTACCATGTTTACAGGTCATTTAAGTGTTTTTTTTACCAGAAAACTGGAATTTTTTTAAATATTTTTAATCCCATAACAAAAAATATGGTAAACAATCTTTTGTAACATGTTTAGTTTGATGGTAAATATTACAAGATATTATAGCCACTGCACGGGCCAATATAGATAACGAGTAATGTATGTTATCCTTGTACATACCCTTTATCAATGTAGGCCCGTGCATCAGCTCTCTTATAAAACGTTGAAAAATCAGAAAAACAACAAGTCATATCGACATAAGGAAGACTATATGAATCATGGTAAAAATAAAACATTTGATTTTTACCATGACTATTGGAAGGTATTGTAGTGATTTTTATTATATGAATCATGTTTATTGTTCCTAGTTTGATTTTTTACGATAATGACCGAAATATCTTGTTTTTACCATAATGCACAAGTGTTTAGTCCCACTTATCTTCCCTATCGATAATTTTGGGACAAATCACTTTGAATTTTCCCACTCATTTTTCTTGATTTTCCAGTAGAAATCATCTCTAATTAGAATAAAATAATCCCACTCAATTTTGAATCTCCACCATTTTCAAAATTTCATGATTTTAAGCAACAAAATTAATCATCCACCATTTCAAATTGTCAAACCAATCCCCCTTTATTAGGAAACAATATCTATATAAATCCTAATCAAATTCCTCTTAATTAGGAAACTATATTTACATAAATTAATATTGGTATCACTAAAAAGGTTAAGTAAGGTATTTGACAAATAAAAAGGATGAAAACATAACCATTCAAACTAACATGGATGAAAACTTACGTAGTGTTCAAAAAAAGGATGATTACCTCCTCTTAATTTGTACTTTAAAAGAATATTGAAATGAATTACTTATTATAATTTATAACAAAATAATAAATTTGGGTTATATTAATACATAAGTTAATATATGCATTATCAAGGACAATAAAGTTTTTGGACATGATTTTTTGACATGATTTTACATCATCTACCCTCCTTATCCCCCCCTTTTTTTTTATCCGTTATCCAAATCATGAACTATTTGTTCTTTCATTCTTAACTGTCACATCAATGTGGGTCCACCCTTCTTATTTAATTCTCGATTATTTTACCACATTATTATTTAATTTCTCCAAAACTAATATGTCATCCAAACGGGCATCCTACATACATCGGCTCTGGATTAGCTATCCCAACCTTTGTTGTCCCCGTCCCAACCCAAAACGGCACCGTTTTGGTGCAAACTCCCAACCTTTGCAAAATGCAATTTTGTGGGGCCCACTTTCCGGGTCCCACACAAACGATCCGAACTGTTGAATAATTTAAAAATAATTATTACCATGGTCTCGGAGAAAGTCAGGCCGATCGGATATTTTTACGTTATTCATTTAATATTTTGATTTTCATTCAAAATTCAGGACCCTACCAGTTTGAAAGAATTTTTGGAAAAAGTTATAAATTGTGGGCTCGGAAACTCATCGATCTAAACCAAAAGAGTCGTAGGGCTTATTGAGAAGAGCATCCAATAAAAAAATTATCTTGTTCAGACATTGATAGGTATCAAAATACTAAAAATATGAGTTTTTTTTTCATCCTTATCGATGTGTGGGATCTAGAAGTGAGTCCCACAAAATTACATTTTGCAAGAGTTGGAAGCTTGCACCTAAACGGTGCCGTTTTGGGTTGGGAGAGGGACGGGGGCAAGGTTGTGAATCTTGTACCATACCGGCCGGTACATACCGGATTTACATAAAACCGGTAACGACAACCTATAATTCTGTCCAGTCGTCAATTCCAGTCAATAGTGGACCGTTCCGACCATTCCGGCCAATACCGGACGGTATGAAAGTACCAGCTGTACCGTCCGAGATTTTGAAATTGAAGGAGAAAGAAGAAAGAGAGCAAGTAGATCTGTGTTTTCTGAAACTGAATGAGAGAGAGAGAGAGAGAGAGAGAGAGAGAGAGATTGATTTGGCTCCCATTTGCTTCTCAAACTTTTGATTTGGTTTGCACGGAGAGAGAGAGAGAGAGAGACAGAGGAGTTCGGTGGGATGGCTTGTGAAACGTTTTTTTTCCTTGGGTTTCCGAAATTTCCGAGAGAGATACAGGGAGAGAGATACAGGAAGAGTGAACTTAGCATGTTTGTTTGAGTTTCCAAAAACCAGTTTAGAGACCTTTTTTGTCAAACTCTGTTCGGTTTTCCCAGTACCTCCCCAATACATGTGTCAGGAAAGTAAAAAGTGTTAAATAATGAAGCACTCTTTTCCTCATTCACAATCTTCTAGTAAATTCATAGTCTCCGATGCCTTATGCACAGATGGGATACCGACATCGCATGGGATCCAATTTTGGGTCTAACACTAATAATCTGACCCGTTCATTTATCTTAAAATAATTTTTTGAGTGGTCTCGTAAAAAATCAGCTCAATCCAATATGTGTAAGTGGTTGATCCAAAAATTCCACGTTTCATTCAAAACAATTCTGAATAAAATTGGGGATTTTCGGATCAATCACTTAAACACATCGGATTGAGTTAATTTTTGAAAGGGCCACTTGAAAAATTGTTTTAAGATAAATGAACGGTTTGGATTATTCGTTTGAGATCCAAAAATACCGTCAATAATTGGTATCCTATTTGTGCAGGAATCGTCGGTTCTGGTTGGAAAAAGTCCCCGGAAAAAAAAGTATCAGAGGATGGGGCCATTTACCACTGGTTTTCGAGAAAGGTATCATAAGTATCAAAAAGCTCAAAAGGGTTTTTAAAACTGGTTCTCAAAATCCCAACCAAACATGGTGAGGGAGAGATCTAGAACCAATCTGACACAACTTTGATCCTGTCAAGATATTTTCCATTGTTATTAGTCTTTCACAGTTGTCTATCCCTCTATATGGCAGAACAAATCACAGTCCTTGATTTTGTGAATCGAATCTGGTGTAAAATAAAGGAAATTAATGATTATCTACCCTTGTCTTTCACAGCCCAATGACTTTAATAGTTTTTTTTTTTTTCTCTCTCCCCCTCTCTTAACAATGCACCATTTTTGTAATGTTATGATTGAAAAAAATGGTTAAAGGAAAATTTGAAATTAAATAATTGTAACACAGAGTAATTGTTTTCTTTAAGGTTTACAAATAATAAAATAATGATTGTCTAATTATAGTTTATTGGTTGATATAATTTACCCCAAAAAAAAGGTGATATTAGAAAAATTTAGATTATATACATATATATACAGGTAGTACTGTTAAATCTGAAACAGTATCGATACCCGTCTAGTACCGCTATTGTATTGTACCAATAAAAAAAGTGGTATCCTATCCAGTACGGGATTCAAAATCTAGGACGGGGGACAGCAAAAGAGGTTGGGACAGATTCGGAGCCACATACATCTCTCCCTCTCGGCAATAGGGTTAAAACTTTTTCTCCGTATCATTGTCACTCTTCTACCGCGCGTGGTAGGTGAGTTGGTGAAATAATTTTCACTTTATAAATACAGCTTTTGCTTACCTTTTTTTCCGTAGTGTCTTTTCTACACTTTCTTTTTCCAAACGACTCTCCTTCCCAAAACCCAGACCACCACCGTCGTCGGAAAACTTCAAACATGCCATCAGTTTCTGGCCAAACCGTCTGCGTTACCGGCGCCGGTGGCTTCATCGCTTCTTGGATTGTCAAATTGCTCTTGGAGAAAGGCTACACTGTCAGAGGCACCGTCAGAAACCCAGGCAAGAATTCCTATATAAGGCAGGGTTTACAATTTCTTCGTGCATAGAATTATAGGGTTGGTTTGGGTTTCGTTCTGATATCCTTTTATCTGACATGAATGGGATAAATGGGTTGTCATTCTTCTTTTGATTTTTCGGGGTTTTTTTTTTTAATCGATGTATGTGAAGAGAATCATTTATCTCGTAGAGAGTGAAAAGCCAGAAAACCCGAATGAGGCCTTGATTATTGCAATCGAATACCTGATCAACGTAATTTTTGATGTTCTTGCAAAAGATTAACGAAAAAATCGCTCAGCATAGAAAGATATCAATTGAGGTTAAGAACGATTAATTTAGCCAAACTTATTTGTATTTGTAGTAATTTGGAGAGTGGTTTGGGTGTATGAATTGTTACAGATGATCCGAAGAATTCCCATTTGAGAAATCTGGAAGGAGCAGAGGAGAGACTAACTCTATGCAAAGCCGACCTTCTGGATTTCGAGAGCTTGCGCCTAGCAATTAATGGATGCGATGGTGTTTTCCACACCGCTTCCCCTGTTACTGATGACCCAGTAAGTTTTCGATTTTGCTTTTACTTCGTTGACTTCTTCCGCTGTTTGGTTGGTCAGAAAATGGAGGAAAAAGTAAACAAAAGAAAAGGTAAAAGACAATGATACTGTTGAAAAAGAAAACAAAAGAAAAGAAAAGAAAAGGTAAAAGACAATGATATTGTTTGACAAAACAATAAATCACAACACTCATCGTATGGAATAGGCCCTAATGAGAGTCCGACCCGTGGGCCCACATACGTGGGATTGTTTCGATCGATGTGGTGGCCGGTTTATATCCCGTCATTACTGAAAGGATAATAAAGAAATGGGAATGTTTCACAATCATACAAAAGCACAATCCTGATATTGGTTTCTTGTGATTGTCTGCCACGATTAGTGGTTGTATGATTTTGCCAGCATTTCACGCCAAATTTGAAAGTTGGTGTGGACAGGGAACCATAGATGGACAAAAAATTGTTAATGCGTACGAAACCGTTTGTTATTATTATTATTTTTTGTTTGCCATTTTTGCCACTAATACCCGTTTGAGTTTTCACTAGCGCTGGCTTTTCACCAATTTTGCCATAGTTCCCTTTTGTGTTTTAACAACGAAGGTGTGTTTTTTTTTTTTTTTTTGGCTACTTTTTCCATGCCCCCCTTTCAGGTTTTGACCACACATGCTTTTACAATTTTAATAGATTTGCAAGATGTATCTAGGTTATTTAGGATTCGTATACATTGGATTGGACGATTTCGTACACATTTTTGTTTGAATTTTAGTTTGGTCATCAGTGTTTCAATATTTTTCTAAAGTGGGATGGGTGCTCTGCGGCTTCTATGTAATGAGTAAATTGGATGTTACTAATTATTTATCGCATTAACAATAATCTGTATAGCTTAATTTATTGTGCATGAATAATATTCTTGTCATGGGCGAGTGGAATGTTTTGGATTACATGATTAGGCTTGAGAGGGGAACTTTGAGGCCTCAGGATTGTTCGTCACCGCGTGAAAAACACCCTAAATCCATGAAAAAGTTTATAGTAGATGCTAAATATTGTTCGCTTAAATTTCCATCATTATTCTTAGCAAATGTTTGTGTGATTTGAAGGAAGAGATGGTGGAGCCGGCAGTGATTGGAACAAAGAATGTGATAGTTGCGGCAGCCGAAGCAAAGGTTCGGCGCGTAGTGTTCACCTCATCGATCGGTGCAGTGACCATGGATCCTAACCGGGGGCCTGACACGGTTGTGGATGAGAGTTGCTGGAGTGATCTTGAGTTTTGTAAGAACACCAAGGTATAATATTTGATAGGACTAAAAATTCATAGTTTTATGAGACATTTACCATCAGGTCACCTTTATCATCAAGTCAAGCCTATCTCTGAAAAATTTCTATCAGGTCTAAGCGATACTATATGAAAGTGCCTAAATCACTAAAACCCTATAATAGAAAAGTGCACCCTAAATCTAAACTCTAGGGTACTCTAGGTACCCTTATGGCCATGCTTTATGACTAGGGTACCCTACGAAAGTGCCTAAAATCCTAGGGTACTCTATGAAAGTGTCTAAACCACTAAAATCCTATAATAAGAAAATTCACCCTAAACCTAAACTTTAGGGTACCCTATAAAATTGTCTAACATCCTATGGTATTCTATGAAAGTGCCTAAACCACTAAAATCTTGTAATAGTAAAGTGCACCCTAAACCGAAACTCCAAAAAAGAGTGACTTACCTTAGTAGTACACAACAACAACAACAACAATAACATAACCCATTTAGTCCCCAATAATTGGGGGTATGGGCGGGAGATGGATAGGAGACAGACCTAACCTTTGGCAATAAATGCACAAAGTGGCTGCTCCCAGAATACCACTGAAACAGATGGATTTGAGACAGACCTAACCTTTGGCAATAAATACACAAAGTGGTTGCTCATAGAATACCACTGAAACAGTGGTCCCCCTATACCGTCGAGTTTGCTGCGGAATCATGCCCTCAAATCAAAGCCAAAAGGCATCAGAGAGGGCAGACCCAAGAATCATTTTGATTTATGTGCACATTACCATGCTTCTTTCATTCAACATCCAGAGTATTGGCGTTGCACAATAGTGACTTACCTTAGTAGTAATTAAAAAAAATGGCTTACCTTATTAGTAATTAGACATCTATTTTCTAGATCTAGAGGTAATAATCCCTAGTTTTATATAGAACAAGGAAACTGAAAGTAGTGAGATTGATTTTGTTGATGCTTTGAAATGGATTCCCAGAACTGGTATTGCTATGGAAAGGCAGTAGCAGAGCAAGCAGCATGGGACGAGGCAAAGGACAAAGGAGTGGACTTAGTGGTAGTAAACCCTGTGCTGGTTATGGGACCATTGTTGCAACCCACTCTCAATGCCAGCATTATCCACGTTCTGAAGTACCTAAATGGCTCGGCAAAAACTTATGCCAATTCGGTCCAGGCCTACGTGCACGTCAAGGACGTGGCGTTGGCACACATTCTGGTCTACGAGACTCCCTCCGCCTCTGGCCGGTACCTTTGTGCCGAGAGCGTGCTTCACCGCGGCGATGTGGTCGAAATTCTGGCCAAGTTCTTCCCTGAGTATCCCATTCCTACCAAGTAAGTTCAATGATTTTCTTCTCATGTGTCTAAGCAAATGCTTTGTTTTTGCATTTGTTATGGATCTTAAAGGTTCCTACAGCATTATATTTATCAAAATTTAGCTTTGATGATAGGGCAAGAAAAAACTTTGATCCAAATTTAGCTTGATAAATGAAGAAATCATTTGTTGGCATACCATTGGAATTGCCCTTATGAAATTAACTTCATACTACTAGTGAAGCTATAATTCTGGGAAGATCCTAATTATAACTTGTTCGATTATTTATTAGGATTCTAGGATTCTTCCCTGGTCTTGTTGGAAACAAGTCTTTTGTTGCTGGCCTTCTGGAGAGTCAAGTTTCCCTTTTGTTGTAAAAAGTAGCATCTTTGAACATCTCAAAGGCATATTAAAAAAATGAAAACTAAACTACATTTGAAGAGTTATGTCAGCAGAAGAACACCGAGGGAGGTGGCAAACTTGCTATATCATTCTTCAAGTTTGAAGTGATCGAGTGATGAGAAATGGCTCTTCAAATTGACAAACCATCAAATATAATAATGATGATCGGCGAGTTAATTAATTTGATTTTTTTTTAGCAAAGTGGGTCCTTTAAAGTAAATAAAGGACTAAAATATTTAAAGTTTGAAGAGTCTCTTGGGTGGACTTGTTGCGAATGGCTCTTCAAATTGCCACATTCACCGTAGCTAAATTGGGTAGAAATTTGCTTCTCCCATTTGTCATACTCTTATGATCACTTAGTCAAGATTTCAAATGCCTAAAAGGCCAAAGAGTCTCCTTCTTTCATTTTTTTACTTCTCTCTTTTCATGCACAACCCTTTCTTGACCTTCCTTTTTTCCTTTGTGCCCCTTTTAAAATTAATAGAATGGACTTCTTTTGGGCCTATTGTCTAAACCTAATTTTGAAAAGATGAGACTCTCTACCCCCCAATGAAACTGTTGAGAAAGTATTGCCAGTTAATGGTCTACCTAAAGCCTTCAGCTACAAATACTATTTTAAAGAAGAAAATTTAGTAGAGATTGCAAGAAATTCTCAAAATATGTGGGTTATGGATTGCTTTTTTATTACTCCTTATTTGTGGTGGTGGGGAAGTAGGTGCACCTATTGTGTAATGAATCCATCATATTACAAGATGTGGACATTTGAACCTCACCTTTTGACACCTATGGGCACAAATTAGTGGATCTGTTGATTTCTCACCTACCACTAGGTCACTATCACTTGTGACAATTAGGTTTTTCTTCATCTGTGTTTATTATATCTTGAACACGTCTAAAAAACTTAGGATAAGAATTTTTTTTGTCCTCTTGCATGAACGTCTGAATACAATATAAACTACATAGTATTTTTTGTGATTTGAACATGTTTTTTGTCATCTTACTTGCGAGTGTTTGTAGATGTAATCTCCTGAGAAGGGTTTAAAAAATCAACCATAATAGGAGAGCCTGCAGCAGCATCCAAGAGTAAATATTTGATGTATTATACTTTTAATCTAAAATGTTTGAAGTTATGTAGAACTGACACGGGACACGAGATTTCTAAAAAAAGAAAACGGACAAGTCAAGGAACACAGCAAAAAGAAATAAAACTAATAAATAATATTTATTTTATACCAATAAAATATAGTTGTATGTATAAACATGAAGCTTCAATATATGTAAACAAGCATCGTATGATATGATGTATCATACTTTTAACCCAAAATGTTTGAAGTAACATGAAGCTAATATAAACAAACATCATATAATATGATGTGTTATACTTTTAACCCAAATGTGTGAAGTAATATACATTTACTTTACCTCCAAATTTTTTATAAAATGCATATTTAACCTCTGCCTTGTCCCTAAACGTGTCCCCCACCGTGTTCCCCTAAAAAAATTAAATAAATTTATTGGACACGTCAGGTTATGTGTCCCATACGTATTGTACCAAGTTCCCGTGTCGGACATGGGTACAAGATGGCTTCTAGAAGTGTCGGTGCTTCATAGGTCACTTGAGTGACATGTGTGTGACCTAGTATTTCCAATTACAAGAACTCAAAAGCTTAGTCTTTTTGTAATGAATTATGATGTACAAAGTGGATTTGTTAGAAACATTTAATTGTTGGACAATTGCTCCCCATTATGATTGTGCTTTAGTCCTGACACCACCGGTTATCTCGTGGGACTTTTTTTTAGTGCTGTGTCAAACCCACTATTCTTTGTTGGGAAAGTGCAAGTGCTTGTCAAGGGTGCATCATGCATGACATCATATAGTTTTGGGCAGTTAAGGAGAGGGTTGGGAAATTTATTGGATGCTTGTAGATCCAGTAACACAGTGCCTCATTCCCTGTCACGACTGCATAGTCATACAGAGTCCAAAACCGTATATTTCACGCGAATGCGTGAATGTATGGTTCTGTAGTGCCTCAAGACCGCTGAATAATTACTCGTTGGCTTCAAATTGAACTTGTGTTGCTAAGAAATGCTAATATCATAGCATTATAACATAACTCGCTCTAGATCACATAGAACTCCACAAAATGATAAAGAATGTCGTGTTCTACACCGAGGCTACCTGGTTTGCTCGGATTCTCCAAGAACTCGCTACGCATACCATACGATATAGTATAATTTTGCTTTTGTTTTCGTAAGTGAAATGTTTGATGTTTCATTTTTGTGGGTGATGATGCAGGTGCAAGGATGAAACGAAGCCAAGAGCAAAACCATACAAATTCTCAAACCAAAAGCTAAAGGACTTGGGTTTGGAGTTCACACAGGCGAAGCAGTCACTTTACGAAACAGTCAAGAGTCTCCAAGATAAGGGTCACCTCCCAATACCTACTCAACAACAGGATCATGAATCTATTATTCGCATTCACTCTTGAAATCCGTAGTTATGAGCAAGTCTATCCCCCCTGATGAAATAAAACATGAAGATACGTAGAAGACGTACTAGATCAAAATTTGTCGATTTGGTTTATTATGTATCGTTCCAAACCCTCTGTCATAAACTCTATAATAGGGTTTAATTGTTTGTAGCTATATGCTAATGTTTCGTCAGATTGTGTTGTCGATTTGTTGGAAATCCATTTTTCCAGTGGAGTGCTCTCTCTCTCTCTCTCTCTCTCTCTCTCTCTCTCTCTCTCTCTCTCTCTCTCTCTCTCTCATGTTCGGAAACAATATGGAATATATCAGATGTTGGAAATCCTTTTGTCGTGTGGAGTTTAGATCTTCTTGTTGATATTTTTTCCAGTGGTATCGATTTTATATATGAGACGATACATGTCTTTGGTTAGGTGGGAGAAAGATTGGAGAGCAACATATTACGTAATTCTAAACAAAACAAACGAAGGATATTGTTGGCAATTGGAGAACAACATTTAAAATGGATGATAGAAGAAGAAGAAACTGAGACGGGTTTTCATTTGGTGCGAGAATTCTCCGTATATGAAAAATAAAAATGAGTCCCTACAATCCAAGCTATATTCCAGCGACCTCAAATGAAGTTGGGTTTCAAAGAGAGTATTGTTGCGCATCTACGTGCCAATAAGCCAATAAGTTAAGGGATATCACCACAAATGAATAGTGATTCTCTGTAACAATGCTTTTTAATTTCCACTGTTGCGTCTCTTTCTAGCAGTTTTCCTACTAACTTTAGAAAGATTGAAGTTTTAAATTTATCTAACAGATGACGCTTAACCGCTATTGTAAAAAACTCCCGACTAGGTCAAGTAATAGTACTTGGTTTGATCGACGGATCTGCATGGAAAAGATTGTCATTCATGGAGCCTACTTTAGACAATAAATAAGAAGAACAACACATATCGATCACTTTGATATCCCACAAACCAAAAGTTTTTTCATCAGATATATATCCTTTATTTGTTTTGGTTACTGTTTCATGTTCTTCTTGTCTAAATGTTATTATTATTTTGTTGTCTTTATACCCTGTAGTTTGTAATAGCATTTCGTTTGAAATTAAATTCTACCTCTTCCGGCTAAAAATAAAGAAAGAAACTCTCCAAATGAAGCTATGGATATGGGTTGGAAATGATTTTAAGAACATAAACATTCATACATCTCACTCTACATCCAAAACTAAATTGAAAGTAGATTATATTTAAGGAAAATTTTAATTTGGCCCCATGTTCTTCGTGCAAGTAACACTTACACCCCATAACTTTGGCCCAAAGTGAAATTTTCCCTTTATATTTACTACTGTACCTTTTGAAAAAGAGAAAAAAAGAAAAAAGAGAGACACTATCAACACTCTTGTCTTGTTTTGTTATAGGTTCTCTAGCTCGCCACCTTTACTTCTACAAAATATCAAAAGAAATAACATTTATTGTAAAGAAGCAAGAATGTATATATCCGTACAACATGAGGATGCTTGATTGTCAAATTATTTAAAGAAGGATTAGAAAAGATGAGAATAAAACAGGACAAGCTGGGTCCAACATGATAATAGACGTGATAAAATGAATATAAGGATCAGTTGGGTTACGCTGGGATAAAGTTGGTGAAGATTATTTTAGACCGTGAAATTAACTAGGAGTGAGTGTGAGATAATCTAACAAAGGGTAACTACTTAGGCTAAGTTTGGCTAAAAAAGTCAACTTAACTTTTGGTTTTGTCTTTATTTAATTTTTTTTTTGCGTTTGTTAGTTTTTCATCGATTTTTTAAGTATTATTGGTTCGTCTCGGCGAGACGAATCCAAAAAGGTAAAAGATTATGACTCACTTTCAATTTTTTGAATAAGATCGAAAAATGTGTAAAAAGCTGACTTTTTGTCTTTATTGAAAAAAATTTAAACTTCGGTCATAATTTTATACTTTTTTGATTCCTCTCACCGAGACGAACCAATAATACACAAAAAGTTGATGCAAAACTAAAAAATGCGAAAAAAAAATCAAATAAAAACAAAAAAAAAAGTATGACAACTTTTTTGGCCAAAATAGGCCTTGATTAGTACCACTCTCCCCACACTATTGGCTAATCCCTATATGCACTACTAAATGGACAAATAATCCAATCTTTTCCAATCTAGTGGTTAATACGTGGGCCGTTTTGTTCCCCATATGATAGAGAAATGCATTAATTGAACATTTTAAAAGTGTTTAGTTAAAGTAAAAAGTGCCTTGGGATATAATGTGGTCCAAAATGAGAGTGACACATGCGAATGCTCAAAGGATACTTATCAATTTTGACACCGAAACCCTCTCCTCGAATTAGTTTGTATTCTTGTTTGATGTGTTATTTTTTAAACAAATTCCATAAGATATTGGAAATTTGTAAAATATATATTAATTACCATTGCCAATAATCAAAAAATTTTACTTACCGTTAAGGGTTATGATAATTTCCCAATGTTTACCTAATTATTCAGAAATATTCATGCATTTTAATTATCTAGGCAAGCAATTCTAGAACTATCACTACAAGAAAAACTATCTATGACGACGAAATGTGGTGAGAAAATTCAAATTTTCTCACCAAATGGGTCTCTATGGCGAAAAAATTGATTTCGTCGGCAAAGAGTACTCTATGTCGACGAAATTATATTTCCTCGCTAAAGGGTACCTATTTGGCGACGGAATTTATCTTTCCTCGCCAAAAAGCTAAGATTGGTGACAAAATGAATATTTCCTCACTAAAGGGCACTCATTTGGTGACAAAATTATCTTTCCTCGCCAAAAAGCTAATATTGGCGACGAAATGAATATTTCCTCACAAAGGACACCCATTTGGTGATGAAATTTATTTTTCCTTGCCAAAAAGCTAAGATTGGCGATGAAATTATTTTTCCTTGTCAAAAAGTTAAGATTTGGCGAGGGAATGAATATTTCCTTGCTAAAGAGCACCCATTTGGTGACAAAATTATCTTTCATTGCCAAAAAGCTAAGATTAGGTGAGGAAATAAATGTTTCCTCGCCAAAAAATCGAAGATTTGATTCATTTCCATGGTTTTTACGCGTATTGGGGTTTTCCCCATGCTAGAGGTGGGGCATACACGATGGAACATGGTTTCAAAAATCCATGAACAAAATCTCGTAACAAAACAGAATTGAACTTGTTACTCAAAAACCCATGAAGAGAGATTATGAGTGTTGTGTGGGGAAACTTGACAGAGCTCTTATAAGGGGAAAATGGTTTTGTAGCCCATTTAGTAAACCGAATTATCAATGTAGGAGCAGTTTTTTATGGGTTTTTTCAATTACAACGTGGGAGCAATTTTTATTGTGGGTGCAATGGGTTTTCTTTCAGCATGAATTGTGGGTGTAAATGGTAAAAATATGAGAGATACAATAGGTGAGAGAGATGACGGAAGACATGGAAAAGAAGTGGGCAGCAATTTTAGAATTTTCGAAATACTTGGAGGTTGCCTGTTTTTTTTTTTTTTTGCTATAGGGTTATTTTGTGAGAAAAAAATAATCGAAAAATCTGAGAATTAAGGGATTGGGGTTTGGAGGCTTTTGAGAGTCTCAACTACATTGTTATAGTACATAGGATAGTGTTGAACTCGTGTTATGCACGGATAAGATTTACTTGCACACACAATGTCTGTACATAGCACAATAGGTAGCATGTGGACCCTAATTATACATGCATAATATATGATGTGAAATGCCCGCGCCTATTGTGATCTCTAGTAAAATGTTAGTGCCTTTAGGCACAACGTGACATTTGATCCATGGGTATTGTCAATGTCTATTGTGATCTCTATTTTGAACCTTGAACCTTGAGCGTCTCTCAAAAATGTTTGTCAAGAAGAAGATATGCTATTACTAAGAGAAGACCCTACAATAATGAGGCAAAAATTGATATCAGTAATTAAGAAATCAAAGTGATCGATTTTACACACCTAAATCGCAATAGCTTTCAGTTCAAAAAATAAATTGCAATCGCTACTATCAGTTGCAAACCATTGGAATGACCAATATCATGTGATCTGGATTTAGGAAGTTAGAAACCGCTTCGAAATTCCCACGGAATAAAATACAAACGAAGAACAACTTTTTTTTCTCACGAATCAATCAAATATACAAATGGGACATGATGACATCTAGTCATCTAATTTTTGAAGGTATTCAGGATGCAACTCTAGTTTGCCACGGTGCATTAAAAATTTCCTTTACCAAATAGTCTATGAGATACATAAAAGATCCAAACGTGAAGGGAATAAGAGTCATGGGAATTGTGAAAACAAAAAATTTATATGGCCAAAAATTGATTACAAAAATAAATAAATAAATAAAGGTGAGACTCCGCTAGCGTATGAAGTATTAATTTCTCAATATTTTTTTTCAAGAAGAATTAGTAAACCAAAGTACAAATAATGAATGAAAACATCAAAGTGGTTTACCAATCTCATATACTGATCTATTTGCAAGTCGAATCTATTTGAGAGTGGTCTCCCTTCTATTTCATGTGAACAAGAGAAATAAAAGATTAAATGATAATCAATCATACACTCTAGATGTGCAAAAATATTTGAATTATTTTACACTAGGCAGTTATTTTATCCAAATCAAAATCAGTTTCCATGGTTACCCTTTAGACTATATGTAATAAGCCAGATTTATGTGGGATGATTGTGGGAAGAGGAAAATTGACACAATGATTTTTCCAGGAACATGATTTCAGCATGGAGTTTATCTCCTTGAGAGAGAGAGAAAGAGAGGGAACTACCTTGTGTTCGAAATTATAAAAAATAAAAAAACTTCAGTAAAAACAAATAACATTAAAAGATTTAAGAAAAAAGTTTAAAGAAACACTACAAAGAAACTAAAATTAGACAAAAAGATTTTAAAAAAATAGTGAGGTGAAAAGAACTACAAAAGATTATATATTAAAAGTTGTTAAACTTTGCATTGAAATGGAAGTTGGTGTGGTAGATGGGGTGCACATTGCTTGGATTTCTAGGGTTTTGGTAAAGGGCTTTGTGCCTTTTCTTTTCGTTTAAATAATTTTAAGTATTTGAATCTGTTTGTGGTGGCTTTTGTAATAGTTCTAGACAAGTAATGGTTGTTTATTTACTTTGAAAACTGTCATGGTGGCTTTTGTAATGGTTCTAGACAAATTATGGTGGCTGCTAGATTTTGTCTCTGTTTAATGGTGGTTGTGGGGTGTTTTTGTGCAATCTTTTGTGTAATGGCTTTGGATGAGGTTTGGACAAATTATGGTAGCTACTATGGATTTTGATGTGTGGATGGGTGCTAGCATTCCACGAAAACAACTGGGGTAGTCCATTTTGCTACTTGAACAAGTGAAATCCATGGAAGCCATTTGAGAGATCTGGGAAAATGAGAGAGAGAGGAGCAAGAGCGGGGGGGGTAGAGTTTTTCTTTGGATCTTGGTTTGGACGGCTGTTTATATGGAAACAAGAGTGTAAGGAAATTTTTTCTCTAAAATGAGAGGGTATATGCATCTTAAATATGTTGTAATCCATTTTTCATCCAAAAAAGTAGACGAAAATGACGCCGAGGGGCTCACCCTGCTAATGGTCGATAGATGAAGGGGTGTGAGTGTTGCATTTTTATACATGAGGAACGTGATAGATGAGAAGGTGTTACTGCTTTTTACCCTTTTAAAAATGTAAAACTTTGAAAGTAAAGATTCATTTTCATGGTAGTATTTAATTCATTACATTGGTTTTGAGATTCTAACGTAATACATACTTTTAATTTACCGATAGTAACATATTTATATGATGGAGCGTTCCTATTGGTCAGATTTCCAAAATGAGATGTATAATATTCGGTGTTTAATTAATCTATTAAATGTGCATAGGCATCATATTAGTTGATGAGTCCATCAATATGATGTATTATGTATTAATCTGATAGTGTCATGTATTTGTTTAGTCCAATAATTTACAAATTATTTGGTGGCAGTGGTATAGTAACCATTCACAAAAAATATTAAGGCTTGGTTTTCCAAAAGATAAAATGGATATTTCTTTAAAATCATACCCCTCGATTTTAAGAATGAATGGAAAGCTGATAAAATCTTCCATGAATCCGGACATATACGCCCGTTATTCATCGGAGATTTTATCATTTAAAATGACATTCTTAAAAATCACCCCTTTGATTTTAGCAAATGTCCATTTTATCTTTTGGAAAACCAAGCCTAAGTGTGCGTAGTATTGCTCCTTAACATTTGGAATGGGTTGTTATAAGTCATGTCAAAGCCTAATCATAGCAACCCCTACAAAATCATTTTCAAATAAGCCAACAAATTGAATTGCCAAATCTTTTGTCCCCATGTACCTTTAGCTAAAAAGAAAAAATTGGTTTTTTGATTTTTTTTTTATTGTCTTTATTGAATTTTTTTTTTGTCTTTGTTAGTTTTGCATCAAGTTCTCGTAGTTTATGGATTTGTTTCATCGAAACGAATCTAAAGAGTATAAAATAATGGTCAAAAGTGATAGTTTTTTTGATAAAACCAAAATAAACCAGTGTATTAGTTTAATTTTGGATTTATTCAAAAAAAAATAGTTTCAACCATAATTTTATACTCTTTGGATACGAATTCATAAATCACGAAAATTTGACGCAAAACTAAAAAATGCAAAAAAAAAAAGAATAAAAACACGAAAAAAACCAAAAAACCAATTTTTTCATTTTAGCCAAAAGAGGCCGTATTAGAAAATAGTCACATGGATGATGATGAAAGTCTCTAGAAGGAAAATAGTTATGCTCCACCACAAAATATGTGAATCGCATATGATGTGCGGTGGGGAGCGTCTCTCTTACAACTAAAATCGACATCATACTGATGGAGATGTATAACACTTATCATTAATACTACTATGGAAGTTTGATACTCCACAAGTAAGATAATGCCAGCATGCTATCCATGGAATCAATTGATCCTGGATTTTATTTCAACTGGGTAGTTGAGAGAATTGAGTGCCCTGGTTATTATGAGAAACACTTGCTTGGAAATGGTCCACAATCTCTTGCAATCTTAACTGGCAAAAAGTCAGCAAGATGTCACATCTTCTGCAATTTTCCAAAGATATTTGAGTGGTTTCAAAGTGTTCTGTTTACTTCATTGAATATTCTTCTCCACCTAACAACTAGAAAGATTTGCGACTACTTCAAGTCCAGTCCTACGTATTAGGACTGTTAAAAAAAAATTGGTGAACAGTGAATACAGTCGGACTGAATCCATCTGTATGTTTTGAATTTTAACCGTGGATTAATGTTCCGGATACGGATTTAAAAAATAAAAAATTGTGACTCGCAGTCCGGACTTAAATTTTGATTTTGAAACTGTGGATTAACCGATCTAGACCCCAATATATATATGGAAAACTTCTAATCCACACCTCCAGGAAATAAGAAAAAAATAGTTTTATTTGTGTTGCAAATTATTTTTTGAAAATCCGAACCGTTCAATGTGTTCAGAAGGTGTTTTCAAGAGTCTACGCTAAAAATCTTCAAAAACACATACCGGGAAGAATTTTGATCCCAGCAGTTTTCGCAAAAAATATAAATATATATTTTGCAAAAACTGCTTGGATCAAGCCTTTCCCGGTATTTTTTTTTTGAAGATTTCTCACTTGAACCCTTGAAAACACCTTCTGAACACATTGGATGGATCGGATCGTCAAAAAAATGTTTGGATCATGAGGTCCGGAAATGAAAAGTTCGGATAAGAAGTTTACCCATATACCCTATACATACATATATATATATATATACACCGGTGATCTAATCAAGGATCCCGGATTGAAGATTTTGGGGTGTTTTAAAGGTTTTAAAAGATGTTTTTGCATAATCCGAGCCGTCCAAATGTGTTTAAAAGGTGTTTTCCAAGAGCAAGTAGGAAATCTGCAAAAAAAGGGAGGAAGGATTCAAAGCCAGCTTTTTTTAAAAAAATGTATATTTACAGCTTTAAGTAAAAACTATTCGACTCAGCCTTCCCTGTGATTTTTTTTAATGATTTCCCATGCAGACTCTTGAAAATACCTTTTGTAAACATTGAACGGTTCGGATCATGAAAATTTGATCCGGAACTCATAGTTCTAGACTTAGGGATCCCGGACTAGATCGGGACTTTATATATATATATAGAGAGAGAGAGAGAGAGAGAGAGAGAGAGAACGGATATTCAAGACTTTTATGGTGAGTGAGGGAATAAGTTTCTCGAAGAGTACTAGCCTTGATGTCCCAACTAGGTGGAACTCAACTTATCTCAAGTTAAGTGCATTGCATTTTCTTTTCTTTCTTTCTTTTTCACCGGTCAAGGGTATCTTGATTGGCCCTTCCTCGTTTACCAAAAAGCGAAACCACTAAAATATTCGCAGTTAGAAAATTTCATATTTTTTGGTACCGATCCAAAGAATCGAACCCTTGTGGTGAAAGAAATTCACTAAGAATGCGACGAAAGCACTTGGGGCTCTATATTGGCATTTTCTGCTTTTCCATAACAAATACGTACAGTAGAACTGTACAAGCGGATGTATTTATGTACGTACATGCTAATGTTAACGTGGAACCTTATTAGTTCTAAGCAGTGTTGGGAATCTTCGGATACAATTAATGCCGGCGGCTATTGGGAGCCTAATTTTACGCGATTTTGGTATAATAGTTGGCAACGTTGAATAAAAGGTTTGGACACATAAATTCCTAATCCTATGTCTCCGTCAAACCTTTGGAAAGATTCTACATGTAAACCCTCTTTGTTTGACTGGACTAATAATAAATAGACATATCTTTTGTAATATGTATTATTAAATCGAAATGAATGTTTATATTTTCGACTTTGTGGGATTATTATATAGCAAAAGAATGTTTAGTTCGGGCTAAAAAAATCAATTGAAAACCATATATATGTTAATTTTGAATAATTAATCAAATCTCATATTCTTGTATGTAGTAGGATGGGGTCCAGGAAGTAGACAAAGTTATAATAACATTAGCCTAATCACATGACCCAAAAGATTAGCCTCAAGTTATACAGCAACCGCTTGAGTTTCTTTATAAATCGAATTCTATTTCAATACTTTCCCAATGTGGGATGTTACAGAGTTCATGTTCAGTTTTTATAGAGTTCAGTCCTGTCCAGTTTTGGGCCATGGTCGACCCATCCTAGGCCCCAACGATGATCGATCGTTTATTTTGTAGAAGCTCATCAAGAACATCACCCACGTGAAGAATTAGCTTAATCAAGAATTGGTAGGTATGGGAACGAAATAGATTTATACTAGGAAAAAAAATGCAATTTTAAGTTTCAAATTATTTTTTGTCATTTCATTATCCTTGTACAAATCATTGTTGTCAATATCCCTATCAATATTCGATCATGCTAAATTTTTTACACGGATGACGTGTTCAAAACACACTACAAAATGAACTAATGGCCCAAAAATGGACCGGACTAAACAATAAGGCCAAAAAATGGACTGGAGTGAACAATAAAAACTGGACAGGACTTCCGTCCAACAAGAGAAGCCACAGGCAGAATGAAGAATTAGAAGGCCAAAATGGGCCGGAGAGGTGGAGACGGGCTTTCCTCTTATGGATCCAAGGCTCTATTTTACGTTAAAAATGGGGAAATGTATTTCAGTCTCCGAATTAGAAGCCCAGGTGGAAAGCAAAGAAGCCCAAGATAGGCCCAGTCGGAAGACTCATAGCTAAGTTATAGTAGGTCCTAACCTTGGGAATTGGGCTAGTCTGTTTTCGTGAATCTGAAAGGTGAGATCAAATGAGGCATCGAAGGAAAGATTAGGCCGACATCAAGAGGTCGATAAATTGGATTACAAACACAAGAAAATTTGCAATACAACGGTTATTTACGACGCTTCTTTATATGGATTGGGACTTGAACTTATATGGAACTCACATCACGTGAGATGCGTTGCTTTATTCCGAATTTATTTGATCTGGCTAAACTCTCGAGGATACGAGAATTGATCGTCAAAAAATTATCTATTTGCAGGTTAGTTGACTCAGACACTGTAATTGATCGTCAAGGAATTTGTCAATTTGTGGGGGTTATCTAGAGATTGAGATGCTTTCCATCATGCGAGATGTTCATATTTGAGCCTTAACGTTACGGGTTGCAAATTTCCGTTACCTTATCCCGTTATATACAGGTTTAAAGAAAGGAAAAAATATTCTTGATCTTCAGCTATATCTTTTTTTTCTTTTTTCTTAAGAATGGGGGGAGAGGGTAATCCCACTTAACTCACTCAAATAAAAAACACACCCTATTTGGAGAAAAGAAATAAGTAACGTATAGGAAAAGAAACATGAAATTAGATAGGTAAAAAAATCTTGCTTTTCATAGGTTTGAGCAAAATAAATATAGCTTTTTTTTTTTTTTTTGGAGAAAATCATTTCATTACGGTGAATGGATGAAAAAAAACTAGTTATTCTTCTTCTCCGTTTTGTTTTGTTTTTTCTCCATTTATTTTCCTCTCTTCAAAATCGCACACCGAGATATGGCTTCAAGAAGGAAAAAGTTGTCCCTTCACTCCGAACAATTGCGAATTAGTTCACCGTCACATAACGAGGGTGAACAAAATTCTCATTTTTTTTCACCAATCAGAGTGAGGGTTTTATTCACTCTCCTTGTGAACAAATTTGCACTCAAAACCTGATAAGGAAAGCCAAAAAAGGACAGTTCCCGTTTTTTCTTTACCAGAGAATAATATTCCATCCGTCCCAAAATTTTTGTATGGTCTTTTTTTCATAAATTAAAAGTACTCGTTGATATTTAGTAACTTGTTAAAAAAATATTGAATTTTTTTAAAAAAAATTTGTGTTATTTTCAAATCCTCATTTTGGGAACCGAACAAAATTTTTGGGACAGAGGAGAATTAAAAGCACACGGCCAAGCCCTGGCTGTGTTATTTTACGGTGGTCCAGTTGTCTGATTATGAAAATACAAACTGTTCATGGAAAATGTGAAACATTCACCATTTTCCCTCCATTCCAATCCAGAAACGTACTACACTTTCTAAAGAAGAGTCTGTACTCGACCTTAAACAGAAGAAAACAAGTCATTTTAAATTGACGAAAGAGAAAAAGAACGTGTGCCTATGCGTGTGCCATGAGCTGTTGCCTGCTATTTCCGCGTCTCTCCAGCAGACTTTCTGACAATACCCGAAATGTTCTGTGACTATGACTATAGACCGGTTGTGAATAAATAGCACACAAGTATGGTGTAGACTGTAGAGGGACCCGGGGTGCTGGTGAGTACATCCGAGTCGTCTATTTCGATAATTGACGTTTTGGATTTAAATAAATTGTTCCATGGGAAAAGTTAAACTCTTTCATGGAAAACATTTTTGGATGGCTTAGATGTGCTCTCTAGGAGGTGCTGGTGCCGCTTCAGACTGTAGAGGCTCATTTTGGAGTCCTACAAAAATGATCTAAGTTGCTCAATAATTAAAAAAAAAAAAACCCCAATTTGCCATGTAAAAAACTAGTTCAATCGGATTTGATGCACTTTTCTAATTCTTTATGCAAAGTTTAGGATCCTGAAATCTAAATGAGTTCTGAAGGTAAGTTAGATAATTGAATTAAACACTTTTTTTTTTGTTTTTTTGTCCGATTGAGCTAATACTACGTAAATGACAACTTTAAAATATATTTTAAAGTAATGAACAATTTGAATCACTTGTAGGAGATTGTGAAGTGAGCCCACAAACCGATCTGTGCGCTATCCGTGTAGTCAGTTGGTACTTATCATGGGGTTCTTTTAATATAGTCTATGTTAAGCAGATAAAAACGGACAATAATAAACTATTTTCTGAGTTTGAATTAATAGGAAGAAAGTGGAAATCTAATTACCTAACCGATTTCTACAGTTAAAAAATAATCTAAAAAACCGGTTTTTTTGGATGACACCTTCGTCTTTATTCACAAAACTTTAAGTTTGGCTAATAATTTTATACTTTTTAAATTCCTCTAGTCGAGACAAGTCAAGAAACCACAAAAAATTGATGAAAAACTAACAAATGCATATTTTTTTGAATAAGGACAAAACTAAAAAATTAATTTTTTCAATTTACCCAAACCAGGCCTAATTCAAATGCTTTGAAGCTCCTAGAAGACAAACGAACGAATATTAATTAATAAAATGAAATTGAAGAAGAAGAGGAAAGCTTTATTTATTTGGAGTAATTTAGTCAAGAAAACAATAAAGCAGGAAGTCATGGTCATCTTTGTATCCTACAGTTGTATCCTACAGTTTTACAGTATTATGGATGCATAAACAAAATTTTTAAAAAAAGAGATTACTAGCTAAGATGATGGTGTCGTGCACTACATAATCAATCTTTCCTTAGATGCACCTAGGCATTGTCTAGGGCAGGAGAAAATTTTCAGAGCTGGGCGGCCGGTATCACTTGACTCCTTATGTGGTACTCATAACGTTCCATTATAATTGTTCAAAAGTGTTGTGGACAATCTGAATTTTAAATACATTTTTACTGATCATCCAAAAAGTTTTTTGAACCATCAAAATACGCGATGGGTACCTTCATGTGGTACCCGCTCGATCGGCACTGAAAAATTCCCCAGAGCAGCCATGTAGTTGAGCAAGGAATTGACTTAGAGGAGCTTTTGGGATGGGACTTGGGTTGGGTGATAATCGCTGTGTTTGGTTGAGAGTTTTGAGAAGAATATTTTTAGAAATATTTTTAAGATAATATTTGGATGTGTTTTTGAAAAAAATAATAATTAGATAGAAGTAAGATAATTGGAGAGAGATAGAGAGAGAAATGAGAAAAATGATTAAATAAAGAAGTATAAGTAGAGAGAAAAATATGATTAATGATTAATGAGATGAGAGATGGAAAAAAATCTTTTTGAAAAACTTTTTAAAAATGTGAAGTGAACAAAGTGTAAATCTTTCAATTCTCAACTAAACACCTAGCCAAAAAAAATATATTCTCAAGTAAACAAAATATTAGGAATTTAGGCCCTGTTTCTCTCAACATTTTTGTTTTTAAGCTGTAGACAAAAATCAAGTTATTTATCTTAATTTGGCTTTTTAGGCTATTTCTATTTATGCAATGAGGGACTTTTGGGACTTTTAGGGCAAAAATTCAAAAAGCCCTAAAAACTGATAAGAGGAACAACACCTAATAATAGGATTCTTTATACGTAATAGGTTTTAAATATATTTTTTTAAGAAATTTGAAGAAAAATAGGATGAATCTAGTAGTAGCCTAGTAGGCATTATATTCATCAACCCCGGCTTTTCTTTTCTAAAAAATTAGGCCGCTACATGGAAATTTGGGAAGAAAAATAGCAATGGCTTTTTCTTTTTAATACGGAGTACTATTGTTGCTGAGGTTATGTAATGGTAATAAAGTCTTAAGAATTTAGTATATGAGTAACACCAGCGGGTGTGATATTCAAAACTTTTAAGAGGTTAATAGCCCTGTTCGTTTCTCAGTTTAATTTTAGTTTTAGTTTTGATGACATCATTATTTTCGTCATTTCTCTCTCTATCTTTCTCTTTACTCATTACACATGCTAAAATCATCAAAAATAAACTAAACTATCTAACTAAACACAACCATTAACTTTTATATGGCCAATCTCTATAGTTTTGTCCTAACCTTGATTAGGCCCCGGCAATGAATGACAGGATATTAATATGAGGAAACTGTGTCTGAATAGTAAAACTGTACATATTTTAAACAGAATGCGACGATTGTGAATCATTACCTTTTCTTTCTTTCTTTTTTTTTTTGAACTCCCTAAACTTATAGTATTAGACTGATGTAACATTATAAAGGCGACTCCGCGCAAGATTATTAGCATCCCTCACATCCTGCTGTGTGGCCTTGGATACCTTAACATAATCAAACCAAGAAACAAGATCCAAATATCGAGAACTATATTCCTAATAGGATATACTAGCATTCGAAATACAACAAAGAGCAGTGATGAAGAAGTTTCCGGCGCAGCTCGACGTCTGACCTGCAAAACCAAATAAGACTATGGACGCCGGTGTGGCGTCGACCAACACCCCTCCGATGCTTAAGTCAGTCCGAGGATTACGTAGTTTGATTAATTATAACTTGTAGATTCTGGTGTTGGAATCCCTTACCTCATCTGGGGTTATGTCGGTGACTTTATAGGCTCTAGAGTGATTGAGTCCTTATAGGACTAGGAATCTTCGATCCCCAACTAACCGTACCTATCTTTCCCAGTCTCCTTGCATGCTAGGTCTTTTATTGTGATAAGAGTTTAACCTTTATCACATCTCGGAACTAACTGATAAGGTTTTGGCCGATCATGGCTTATCATTGTAACTGACTCCTTAGAGCCCTGTCCGCGTAGGACTCTATATGATGAGTTGATCGCTTGGACCGAGCTCTTATGACAGGTGCTGACCTGAATGAGGTCAATCCGAGCCTGCTGACGTCATCCATAAACGACCTACGACTGGGCCGACCTCTAGGTCAGGCTAGGTCTAGACAAGCTAAGAAACCACAAAAAATCAACCAAAAACTAATAAATGCATTTTTTTTTTGAATAAAGACAGCAAAAAAATTAGTTTTTTCAATTTACTCAAACCAAGCCTAATTTGAATGCTTTAAAGCTCCTAAAAGACAAACGAACGAATATTAATTAATAAACTGAAATTGAAGAAGAAGAGGAAAGCTTTATTTATTTGGAGTAATTTTAGTCAAGAAAACAATAAAGCAAGAAGTCATGGTCATCTTTGTATCCTACAGTTTTACAGTACTCACTCCGTCCCAATTTCTTGGTCCTTCTTTCTATTTTGGGATGTCTCAAAATATTTGTCCTCTTTCTAAAAACATCCATCAAAACAAGGTCACTTTCCAGTTTTACCCTTAAAAAGTACTTTTCTCATCTTGATTGGCTAGTCTATTATCTTTTATTTTATAACGGTTTTTATGATTTTGAAAACTTTGTATAATAAAACTAATTGATATCTATCAAACAAGATCCATATTGAATATGTTTTGATTTTCATATAATAAATTAGCCTCACAAATTTGGTCACAGTAATATTGACTGTATTTAGGGGCAAAATAGAAAAGTCAATACAAAATTTTCACATCCCTTAAAAATTCATTTCCTCAAAAGGGACAAATAAATTGGGACGAGGGAGTATTATAGATGCATAAAGGAAATTTAAAAAAAGAAAAGAAAAAGAGATTACTAGCTATGATGATGGTGTCGTGCACTACATAGCCAACCTTTCCTTAGATGCACCTAGGCATTGTCTAGGGCAGGAGAAAATTTTCATAGTTGGGCGGTTAGTATCACTTGACTCCTTACGCCATAACGTTCTATTATAATTATTTAAAAGTGTTGTGGACAGTCCGAATTTTAAATACACTTTTATCGATCATCCAAAAAGTTTTTTGAACCACCGAAATATGCAACGGGTACCTTCATGTGGTACCCACTATGCACTAAAAAATTTCAGAGCAGCCATGTAGTTGAGCAAGGAGTTGACTTAGAGGGGCTTTTGGGATGCGACTTGGGTAGGGTGATAATGGCCCTGTTCGTTTCCTAATTTAATTTTAGTTTTAGTTTTGATAATATCATCATTTTCTTCATTTATTTCTTTATCTCTCTCCACTCATTACACCTTATGACATCATCAAAAATAAACTAAACTATCTAACCAAACATAGCCAATAAATCTTTCAATTCTCAACTAAACACCTAGCCAAAAAAAATATATTCTCAAGTAAACAAAATATTAGGAATTTAGGCCCTGTTTCTCTCAACATTTTTGTTTTTAAGCTGTAGACAAAAATCAAGTTATTTATCTTAATTTGGCTTTTTAGGCTATTTCTATTTATGCAATGAGGGACTTTTGGGACTTTTAGGGCAAAAATTCAAAAAGCCCTAAAAACTGATAAGAGGAACAACACCTAATAATAGGATTCTTTATACGTAATAGGTTTTTAAATATATTTTTTAAGAAATTTGAAGAAAAATAGGATGAATCTAGTAGTAGCCTAGTAGGCATTATATTCATCAACCCCGGCTTTTCTTTTCTAAAAAATTAGGCCGCTACATGGAAATTTGGGAAGAAAAATAGCAATGGCTTTTTCTTTTTAATACGGAGTACTATTGTTGCTGAGGTTATGTAATGGTAATAAAGTCTTAAGAATTTAGTATATGAGTAACACCAGCGGGTGTGATATTCAAAACTTTTAAGAGGTTAATAGCCCTGTTCGTTTCCCAGTTTAATTTTAATTTTAATTTTAGTTTTGATGACATCATCATTTTCATCATTTCTCTCTCTATCTCTCTCTTTACTCATTACACTTGTTAACATCATCAAAATTAAACTAAACTATCTAACCAAACACAACCATTAACTTTTATGTGGTCAGTCTCTATAGTTTTGTCCTGACTTGATTAGGCCCCGTCAATGAATGATAGGATATTAATATGAAGAAACTTTGTCTGAATAGTAAAACTGTACATATTTAAACAGAATGCGACAACTATGAATCATTGCCTCTCTTTTTTTGTGATCTGGAAACCTAAACTTATATGTAACATTATAAAGGCGACTCCGTATAAGATTATTAGCATCCCTCACATCCTGCTGTGTGGCCTTGGATACCTTAACATAATCAAACCAAGAGACAAGATCCAAAATATCGAGAACTATATTCGTAATAGATAAACTAGCATTCGAAATACAACAAAGAGCAGTGATGAAGCAGTTTTCGGCGTAGCTCGACGTCTGACCTGCAAAACCAAATAATACTATGGACGCCGGTGTGGCGTCGACCAACACCCCTCCGATGCCTAAGCTGGTCCGAGGATTACGTAGTTTAATAAATTATAACTTGTAGATTCTGGTGTTGGAATCCCTTACCTCATCTGGGGTTACGTCGGTCACTTTATAGGCTTTGGAGTGATTGAGTCCTTATAGGATTCAGAATCTTCAATCCCCAACCAACCGTGCTTATCTTTCCTAGTCTCCTTGCATGCTAAGTCTCTTATTGTGATAAGAGTTTAACCCTTATCACATCTAGGAACTAACTGATAAGGTTCTGGCCGATCATGGCTTATCATTGTAATTGACTCCTTAGAGCCCTGTCCGCATAGGACTCTGTATGATGAGTTGATCGCTTGGACCGAGATCTTATGACAGGTGCTGACCTGAATGAGGTCAATCTGAGCCTGCTGACGTCATCTATAAATGACCTACGACTAGGCCGACCTCCAGGTCAGGTCAGGTCAATGCCTAAGGTGCATGACTTGCCTTGCCTTGTCGTGTGCTAACCGACCTTACCTAGGGAGCTAGGTTGAATCCGAGCTTCCCTAGAGGTCAGTTCTTCCTTATCAAGCAAAAACTACTAGGAAACTATCCGTCAAAATTTGCAATTGCTTGAATCCTGCATTCTTCGCCCCACCTCAGGGCATGCAAAACCGCTAAAGTTTTCACACTGGAATTTCTTAGAGGGCAGCCATGTCTTTAAGGGGCTTGTGGGACTTAGTCCGTTGGGTTGGGTGATAAATTAATCTTTTGGAGTAGTTCTCAACTAAAAGATTAATTCTCAACTAAACGCTTAGCAAAAAAAAAAAAAACTCAACCAAAAAAAATATTAGTAGGAATTTAGGCCCCGTTTCTCTCAACTATTTTGTTTTTAAGCTGAAGACAAAAATCAGGTTATTATCTCATTTTGGCTTTTATATAGGCTATTTATGTAATGAGAGACTTTTGGGGCAAAAGCCCAAAAAGCTTTAAAAGCTGATAGGAGAAATGACACCTAACAATAGGATTCTTTATTATAGATTTATATAGAAGAAAGCAAATAAAATAGGACGAAAGAGTAGGTAGTATATATTCATCAACATTGGTTTTTCTTTTCTACAAAAATTGGCCGCAAGGAGGAAATTTGGGAAGAAAAATAGCAACGACTTTTTTCTTTTTACTACTAATTACTATCGTTGCTGAGGTTATGTAACGGTAATAGAATCTTAAGAATTTAGTAATATATAATATCGAGATGAGTGTTGATTTTGGGGCTCCCTTTTTTGATGTAGACACTCCAATATTTAATGAAGTTACAAAATTACCCTTTTTAAGATATAAAAATTACTAGAGACACTCTACTCCTAAATTATCTCCTCATTTACTAAGGAACTCCGAACGGAAAAATTAACCAAAACATTAGGTTCTGTGGAGCCCTCTTTCTCTGATAGTTCTTCCTGACGATGAACGGTTGTGAAGACGATGTTCTCAAACTCAAGTCGTGCATAGGCCTGCACACTTAACACACCATTAGCACCGGACTGGACCTTAGAGTCTAGAACGGAACTCTGACGGTCAAGTTAGTAGAGGAAGAAGATAAAGTGTAGATCTAGGGTTTTAAGGAGAGAGTTATGCATACCTTATTCTCTAATGAAAGTTGTTTTTTATAAATGAGCCCTGACTTGTTCTCTAAGCACAACTGTGCTCATCACGTGACTTAACTGCTCGGCTAACGTCAGGATGACGAGCCCAAAGGAATATACTGGGAGCACATGCTTCCAGTAAAATCATTACGCGTGTCATAACCACTTGGGTGACATCACTCATCATGATCACGGTTTGTTATGCACACATGCAGCATTAACTGCTCTGCCGAGTCATCATCTAGTCTTTCGGTACATTGTAGCATGACTGATTTGGTTATGGTGATAATCCACCCCTCGGGTACATCCTGAGCTCTTTTAACATTAACCTTTAAAGGTAGCTAAAGAGTCAAGTGTAAGATAGGCCTCGACAAATATCTGAGACAGTGGACATACTCTGATCATGTTGAATCACACGTCCGAAGAGTCCCTCGAAGATAGCCTCTCGGTAGCTATGAGAGAGGTGTCTCTCAAATAGACTGGATGCTCGGATAATCCAGATCCCTACAAGTTCTAAACATTAACATTATATTCCAAACATTAAACATCCACAACATAAACATTAGGTTCCAAACATTAAACATGCATCTATGTCAAATTGCTTCACGCCACTTTGTACATAAAAAAAACACTAAACATTGCTAGAATTCTCCAAAACAAATAGCACACAATTAAAATTTTGATGCTACAAAATCTTCATAGCAGTTGTGACACATGATTTTTATATTTTTGTACTCATTATCTATCATTTTTCTCTCAAAATCTTCATAACGGCCACAAATCTACATTTTAAAACTCATAGTGAGACAAACAAAACACATCACTAAAGTTAGAGAACTCTTGAGAGAAAAAGTAACATAACTCTCAAGAGACTTTGCCTGGACAAAAGGATAGTTCTACAATCATAGGCCGAAGATCACTTGTCCAGGTTGTCCTATGCAAAACATGGAGACAATAACATAAAGAATCTACCGAGGAAACATTACATATGGAAGTAGGCAATTCAGTGACATGCAGTAAAAGGTGTTGAACAATTATCTATTTTTTCTGATTCAAAAAAAACTATTTGTTTTTAAAAACTATTTAGTGCCTAAAGTAAATGAGAATAGTGAAGGTTTTTTGGAGTGCATGAAGTAATCATGGAACTTGCAAAAGAGTATTTTTGAAAAACTACTTTAGCTTGGAGCCCCTGCATCAAAATTGGGAGTGCGAATAACAATTTCCTATCGAGATAATCTTATTTACAGGTGATCCATAAGAAGAGGGTTTGCACCTAGCAAATCCCCCTTGTCCATCCTGAAATCCAACGGCTCGGATTGCAACAAGTAAAAAAGGGGTTTACATTAACAATATTTTCTACACAAACAAAGCCAAAGGTGTTCACATAGGAGTATGACAACAAGTAAGAGAGCCAAGTTAGCAAATTTCACTTCGACCACCGTCAGATAATACATTTGGGGCCCCTAAATACTTCTCCGGTCATTAATTTCCAAGAAAATTAGTCGTTATTTTGTAAGAAAATAAGATTAAATGCGCATAAATTGAGCTAACATTAAGTCATAAAAAGGAATCTAGCTACCACAACAACCAAAACTTGGCCTGTACGTAGTTCATGTTTTCTTGCTACTGCCAAGTTTTCCACAAACCAAATGATACGTGAAACATCCTCTCATGCATAGAAAAGAACCCTAAGAGAGACAAATCTTGATCCAAATTGCCAACCCTAAAAACAGGATGGCCCTGCAAAATTTTATTTGGGGGTTGGGGTCCTGATTCAGGTCCTCTGGATTCTAAATTAATTCCCCCTTGACAATCCGGTCAAATATGTACACACCCAATTGAATCTTTCTTAGCGGTTTTTCCCATACACGTGCTTCCAAAGTTCCAATCGAAGACCAAGGACTCTTTGGAAAGTTTGATCAATTTTGTCTCAAGGGCAAATTTCACTGACGTCCCCTGAGGTTTGTCTTAATGGCAGATATCCCTCTCACGTGTAAATCCACTGCGAAAAAATGTATAGTTTTTAGATCAAATAAAATAGTACTTCTGTACATAAGTTTTTTTAAAAAAATTCTTACTTGTTTAGTTTGGTGAGATTTTTTTTAAAAAAATAAATAAACAAATTATGAACATAGTGAACTAATTTTATGGGATAAAGGAAGTAGCTCCTAATAAACAATTCCTCCAACGTATTGAAAACCATCATTATTTTTTCCACACGTGAATGGTATCCGTCATTCAGGCAAACCATTAGGGGGTGTTTCTTTACCCACTTTCTCAAAACTGTGATTTTCTGTTTTCTTGACCAAATTAACTTCTTCTTCTTTTTTGGATATTCGTGTTTGGTCCTGTTGAAAGAAATTCGTAAGAATTAGTTGGAGGTGGACAGGTTTTGAACAACCTAACCCAGTTCATGAATTGTGTACGCACGTGGAGTACTAGTCGTGGACTTATAGAGACAGGTTCAATGAACCATAACGCCCACCACCCTACTTTGCTCTACTTGTACTCTAACGTGTTTTGACCTTTAATGAAGATTTTGTTATAGAGACAGAGTGAAGATTTTGTTTTCCCTCTCTTTCTTTTACTGTTTTTTTTTTCTCTTTTTGAACTTTTATAGAGACAGAGTGAAGATTTTGTTATAGAGACAGAGTGAAGATTTTGTTCCCCTCTCACGCGAGTGCAAATTTGCTTTATCTTCATCAAAAGAGGGAGAACAAAATCCTCACTCTGATTAGTGAAAAATATGTGAGGTCCACGAAATCACATCACTTTTTGGTGAGCATGACATCATTCTGTAGTGAACCCCATCACTTTTTGTTAAGCATGGCATCATTTTGTGGTGGACCAATTACTTTTTGGTGGACCTCACACATTTTCCACCAATCAGAGTAAGGGTGAACAAATTTACGAGACACACACATACTCTCTCTCACACACACACACACACACACTTATATGGGGATCGATGATCTTTATCAATTAAATTTTGATGTTAAAACGTATACTCCCTGTCTCTCATATTTGTTGTCCACTTTGCATTATTTACCACATCTAAAAAAATTGGTTATATTTTTCAAATATATAATTTTATATATATTCAATATGGATCATGTTTAATAGTTGTCGATGGATATTAGTACTATTAAACAAGGTTTTTAAAATTGTAAAAAATATGATAGATTGAAAAATATAAATAATTAAAAAATAACACGCAAACCTGTAAATGGACAAAAAATTCGGAACGGAAGGAGTATTTCACTTAAATACGACAAAGCAATTTTACAGGAAATAGAAGGAGAGTTGATGGAACCGTCCACGTAGCATAGGATATTCTTGTTCCTACCGAATCCTTGACATCCAAGTGGACAACCATGAAAAACAAACTCTTACGAGGAAGTCAAGGCAAAATTGTCAAAGTCGGTTTAAAGTTTGTTTGAAAATTCAAATCTTCCAAGCAAACCATTGGGCGAATAGAGGATTGATTACTTTATGATGAATCCAAACCATTGTTTAAAAATATATTTTAAACACTCGAAGAAACAGTTTAAATCATCAAAATTCGATTGAAAAATGGTAGACTTGCATTGTACTAAAATTAGGGATACCTCATTAGATCCCTCATTAAAACTTATACTCTATCTCACTTGGGCTCAGTTTTCTAAAAGATTTTAGCACCCAGGTGTTAAAATCATGATATTTCAAATTAAAAAATAAAGTGGTTCTATATATCGTTTTACGATTTTTTTTCGCACCAAATTAAAGTACTCGTAGTGTACTTTAATTTGATGCGGCAAAAACCCAAAAACGATACACGGAACCACTTCATTTTTTTATTTGAAATATCATTATTTTAGTACCGGGTGCTAAAATTTTTTGAAAAACTGAGCCTTAAATACAAAGCATTTAATAGGAAATAAAAGATTAATCCAGGGATACCGACCACCCCTGTACCAACCATGCACAGCCGACAGCAGGGACCTCCTTGTGGGTGTTTTGAATTAAATACAGGTGATTTTGGATCTAGTTCTTAGGGCTTTCCGATTGCATTGATTCCCGCTTGGGACTTTCGGAATTTGATTTTGAAATGAACAAATGGCTCGGATTGATTGTTTAGGACCCACAAGAGAATTCCAGCACCGTCTGTGCGTGGTCGGTACTAATAGCAAAGGTAAAAGGAGAGTTGATGAAAGTGTCCACGTAAGAATAGGATATTCTTGTTCCAACCGAATCCTTGGCATCCAAGTGGACAAAAACACCATCATGAGGACATGAGGAAGTCACCGTGGTTATGAGGAAGTCAAGGCAAAATTGTGGTTTTAAAGTTCGTCTCAAAATCCAAATCTTCCAAACACACCATTGGCTCAACAGGATTACTTTATCATCACTCCAAACAATATGATTATTAATTGAGAATTTGGAAAATTCGGGATAAAAAGACATCAACAGACGGGTTGAAGCCGAATATTAGTAATCGGCAGGGCCCACTCTATCCAATACTTGACCCGTCAATTGGTTTAGTATAGTATCACTAACGACTAATGTTAAAACTTACAGTGGTTAAAATATCTTACGTTTATTAACTAGTAATTGCTCACAGGGATAGAGTTAGAGGGGGGCCAGTAGGGACGATCGCTCTTTCAAGGAAAACAAAAAACTTCTAGTATTACATAGAAAAAACTAATTTTCCTATGAATTATATAGGCTTGCCCCAGCATATTATTTTGGATAAAATATTCGCCTCTACATAATGAAATTCCTGGCTCCGTTTCTGATTGCTCGTGTCTAAAAGTACAACGCAACATGCTTTGAACGCAATTAAAATGAATTATTTTCCCCTACTGTTGACCATCCCCTTGCTCACTCTTCTTTCGAGTAGTCGTTTTTTCCAAATAAACTTCAAAGGTTGTACATTTATTCAAATTCAATGGATAGTTTCAAAATAATATATAACATTTACGTTTGATCCATTCTACATCAATAAATGCACTTAAGAAAACATAGCAATTTCTAAGGAAATTGCAATGCAAAATGTGGACTTGAAAATGCTAAAATCAACACAAAAAAAAAAAAAAAATTGTAGAGACCTTGTTCTAAAGAAAATCATATGGCTATGATGGATTTAGTAAGAGCAATCATCTTTGAAATCATAGAGGGAGAGATTTTTTTTTTTTTTTGGACATGGAGAGAAATAGAGAATATATACGTTCAAAATTTGAAAGGAAAAAGGAACCGAAATGAGATCTTGGGATTCTGGGAGAGAGCGACTGCATTATTGGTGGGAGGAGATTGAGCATTCTTATCAATGCATGAATTCCTTTTTATTTACTGAACGAATTTAACAAAAATCATGAGCGATTTAGATTTATGCTCATTAGCAATCAATTCATACCGTTTAATATTGAAATAGAGGGTTGAGAGGATTTATGTATAAGATTTTAAAACTGAGCTACTTTATTATGTACATATACAGATACTCCGTATATAAAAAGACTGAATGAGGTCAAACTAAAGGATATATATTTATATATAGCGAAAATTTCTAATCCGGTCCTCCTGGAAACAAGAAAAAGTGTTTTTTTTTATTTGCAAATTATTTTTGGAAAATCCGAGCCGTCCAATATTTATAGTTTTTTGCGAAAAATTGCTTGGATCAAGCCCTTCCCGGTTTTTTTTTTTTAAGATTTCCTGCATGGACTCTTGAAAACACCTTCTGAAAACATTGGACGGCTCGGATCGTCAAAAAAAAATTTGGATCATGGAGTTCCGGAAACGGGATTCCCGTTTTAGAAGCTCTCCCATATATATAAAACATGAAGTGCCAATCGACGGGAGATTTAATTAGGTCAAAATGAGATTTATTTTTATTCATGTCTAGCGATAGGAGAATTATATTATTATCAATCAATTGAGGTTCGCAACAAGAAAATAATCTCTCATACAGAATTACCTAAGAAATAGTCTCATGCGAAAGATGAAGTAAATTAACAACGCAAAGCTCATGGGAGAACAAATAATCGATCCTTTCTTTATGCAGAATTGACTCATTAAAGTCCAAGCAGAGTATGTAGAATATTGTCATCTAGGCTACCCCTAATTAATTGATCAAAATGAGATTTAGGTAACATGACTTAAACGACTTTTCGTTTCTACATAATGAATATGGTCAATTTTATTTTTTTTTGCCATTCAATATATATTAGTGGAGGATTAGCAGGAGAGTTAGTGAGTTAGTCCAGAAGTGATCTACAAGTTCCAAATGCCTTTTACGAGGCTCAAACTCAGGTCTCCCTTGTGGAAGAAAACAGAAGATAACCACTAGGTTACAAGACCCTGACATGAATATGGTCATCTAAACTTTTTCGTTTCTAGAACATTAGCCCTAATTGTGCGTTTGTGGTACCAACCATCAGTGATAGCTAGCGTACTTTGACACGCACGTACTCATGGTATCGAGAATGCATTCTGATTCCTTCTAGTTCTACTTCTGGTCTGCAAATAATGGTCATTTTTGGGTAGTTGCGTCACTCAAATAATTGTCTATATTTCACAATTTATAGCATTTTTTATAATTTCAAAAATTTTGTTTGATAAAATTAATTAAGATCTATCAAATAAGATTCATATTAAATATAAACAAGAAGATATAGACAATTTTTTACAGATTCTAAATAAAAAAAGTCGACCAACAATTTGAAAAAAGAGGGAGTATAAAAAGAAAATCTTAGACAGGACGAGCCAGAAAAAGAATACCCCATTACCCCATTACTTTTTCAGATAGTAATAAAATACCCGCTTTAAATCAGGACGAAGAGGTGGGTGGGACGAAAGATCATTCCTACGGTCACCTGATCAACATGTAAAACAGCTGTGAAAAGCAGATTTATAGATATTTATTTTTGGAATTGCATGCATGTTAATTAAACAGACAGCCAACATCACGTAATAAAATAAGGGTTTTGTTAACGTGTGTCTAATGGATACATACAAACAAATAAAACACACACTCAAATACACTTTTTGCATGTTTGAATATATTTTTATATATCTCTATATACTTTTCACACATTTCAATACCCTTTTTTAACCTTAAATTGTGCTTATTGAACGTACATTAGCATTTTCCTGAAAAGAATTGCCTTATAAGACAACCCATGGGTTCACATATGGATGTAAAGAAAATAGAGTATTCTAGTCTTGGATGAAGTAACCTATCGGGCATGGAAAATGCCTCAAACGTGACCGGAAAGCAAATCCACCGTTTTCTAAAAATAAAAAATAGTAGCAGAACGACAAAAACAAGTAGGTGTGGATATTATATTATGATGACAAGCGGGTCAATATTGGACTTCTCCATTCCCATAAAGAATCCATATTTTATTCCTAGATCATAACCACAATAATTACAAAACTGATATGAGGTGAGGATTTTTTTTAAAATTCATTATTCATAATCTATTAAATAGAGGAGGGGAATAAGAATCGATATAGAAATATAGTATGAGACATCCAAAAACTCTACCGCATAAGCTAACCATCACTTGCATAAGAGATGAGGATTTATGTGGGTTTTTGTGGAAATTAAATTTATAAGGAAATTTTTTATTATTTAAATGGAGAAGTATCATTTGATTTTTTGCGAAATTAATTTTTCAACAACTTTAAACTTACAATTTAAATCGAACCAAATTATTTCTGCATGAATTATGATCACAAACACAACAACAACCTATAGTGCCACAAGTTTCAAGTATCACTCTTCATTCTGTAGTGCAAAAGCCTAGATTGCTCTACAAGGGTAGAAAGAGAAAATTAGAGAAAGAATATCACTGTGTTTGGTTTAGAATTTTGGAAGAAATTTTTTGAGAAATTTTTTGAGATAGTGTTTGGATGAGTTTTTGGAAAAAATAATAATTAGAGAGAGGTGTAATGATTAGAGAGAGATAGAGAGAGAAATGAGAATTAATGATTGGAGAAAGGGTATAAGTAGAGAGAGAAAAGTGATTAATGATTGGAGAGGTGAGAGATGAGAAAGGAATCTTTTGGAAATTTTTTTTGGAAATATGAACCAAACAAAGTGCATATCTCTCATAATTTTCTACATATCAATTTATTTTTCCAGTAGAAATTAACAGATAAAATTGGTTTTGTATTCCTCTGTCTTCTCTTCGAGATGAGATGGAACTCTATTTAATGGGTCATTGAGTCATGCCACACAAGTGACTTGATGTGGTCTCAACCTAATTCCAAATTTCAACACTAACTTTAGAAAATGGACTCTTACAATTTTTCTACTTTGAAAGTATGAGTTTCTATAATTTGAGGATTTTGTAATAACTTTCTCAATATTTTCAATTTACTCCTACCAAATACAAAGGTTTTTAGTAAGTAGAACAAGTTGACCTACTGGTCAATGCTCGAAACTTAAAAGTTTATTTTCTTTCTTTTAAATGTCACGTTAAAAACTATATGCGGTCCTATATTTTTTTTCCCGAATTTATGTGGCCTTCCGTTGATAGACTGTAAGATTAATATCCTAAACATTATTCAAAATACACGCATAAGAAAATTTTGGGGTGTAACGAGTAGTGAGAGATAGAAAAAAAAAATTATTGGGGATCATGTAGAGTGAATCCTGAGACCCAAACCGAACAATATAAATGTGGTCTTTATTTTGGGATTTAGGAGTTCGCTTTCACCTAAAATCTTAGGTTTGATTTCCCTTACCAGGAAATTCTTAGAGCCACTGAGAATTATTTCCGAAATTAGTTAAGGTGCGCGCAAACTGATCCGAATATCCGGTTATAAAAAAAACAAAATCCGAACATATGAGATATGAAAACAAAATAGGATATGAAATTCTTTTCAGAAAGAGTACAAAGTAGATATCCATCCCTGTTCCTACCCAAAACAATACTGTAGTTAAAAATACAAAACGACAACTGGTTCCATATTTAGATGTACCAGTCAAGAATTCTTTCTTCTGTCCATAAGGTAGGCGCTTGACTTTGACTTTGGACTAGTAGCACTCCCAACAGATTTTCATATTGAAAATCAAAGAAAATCGACCGACATCACACCCAGAGCCTCTTTTATTTCTTGATTTTTCAACTTCGCCCCCTCCAAAAAGCTCTCTCTCTCATCCCTCTCTTTCTTCCTTCCTTCCAACTTTCAAACAGTATACTCCGGCCCTATAAATTGGAACTCTTCTTCCTTCATTGGGTTCATCTGTGTATTCCACCTTTTCAATTGGCAAGTACAATTCGATTGGATAAATATCAATTTCTTCTGGGATACTTATTTTTTGATTGGCGCAATGGAATATGTCGGTTTAGTTGACACTTCATTGGATCTTAATTCCAATCCTCTGAGATTCATCGAAGAAGCTCCGGTATGATTCATGAATCTTTTTTTGTTCCTCTTCAATTCAATCCTTCATATATATATATACATATATCTACACACACACACGCACAACTATGTGTGTGTTGTTTTTGTTTAATTTTCTGTAAAGAGATGGGTGCTGATGCAAATTTGCAGAGAAACTACGGACACAACTTTAAAATACAACTCCGAAAAGAACTGTGTTCCGGGCCAGTTCGATGAGGCCGTAGTTGCGTTTTAAAGTTGTGTTTGTAGCATGGGTAGCAAATTTAAGGTTTAGCGTTGGGTTTCCTGTATTGGGTTTTGAGATTTGAGTTTGGTTTTGGGTCTCACATGCTGTATTTGAAATTGATGTTTAGTTATTTGTTTTGGTTACAGAAGAAAGAGGTCCAAAGCAATTTCATTCAGCTGGAAAGGAAAGTCCCCGTGAAAGAAGAGGTCAGTCTGATCTTCATCCCACAAGTTGTTTGGATTTGTTTTCATTTTCCGATGTTTTCCCTGTTTTTGGAAATTTCCGAACACAACTCATCTTTTAGAAAACATCACAAATACTTTAGGGTCCTTTCCAGGCTTTTCGGATTTTTTACATGCAATAAGAATCATCTGTCTCGTAAAACATAAAAAGCCAAAGAAACCAATAATCCACTGGGTAGAACGGGGATTATGAAAACTATTTCACAACAAGACTGGATTATGTTGAGTGTTTTGCTTTTGGAAAGAGTTTGTGCAGTATTATTTTTCAAAATAGCAACCAAATGTTCAACAGTTTGCCAAACAAGCCTCTTGGAAATACATACAGGAAATCTAAATTTTTTATTTTTTTGGTGGGGTGTTCAGATTCAGAGTACTATTGCTCTAGTAGAGGAATTGAACAGAGTGAATGCAGAAAACAAGAGGCTGACAGAAATGTTGACAGTGTTGTGTGAGAATTACAATGTTTTGAGAAGCCAATTGATGGAATACATGAGCAAAAATCCTCCCCCGGAGGAAGAAGAGCAACCACCGGCGGTGTCAAGGAAGAGGAAAGCGGAGAGCACCGCTGTAGCTTCCACCATCACCACCACCAACAATATTGGTATCAATAACGGTGGAAATAATGGAGGCAATTCCGAGAGTAGTTCTACTGATGAAGATTCATGTAAGAAACCCAGGGAAGAGCATGTCAAGGCTACAATCTCCAGAATCTATGTCAGAACTGAAGCATCCGATACAAGCCTCGTAAGTCGAGTTTTGTTTCGTATCATTTTCGTGTTATGTTTCGATTTTAGGAAAACACAAACAAATTATTCGGCGAATACCCAACATGTTTGTGCAATTATTGAGCAATATCATACACATATGCAGATAGTGAAGGATGGATATCAATGGAGGAAATACGGCCAAAAGGTGACCAGAGACAACCCTTGTCCAAGAGCTTACTTCAAGTGCTCTTTTGCTCCTATCTGCCCTGTCAAGAAGAAGGTGAGCCAAAAACCCTTTTTTGGTTTTTCATTTCTCTCTTTTTATGAAACTTTTTTGGCAAAACTATTTCACAAAATTGTTGTCGACATAGTTTTTGAAAAGAACCCCCTTTTTCCCCCCTGAAAACAATCCTCTTGTCAGGATACTTATTAGTTGATACTTATATGCCGTATCTGATACGTATCGGGGCGTATCGCGTGCATATTGGTATCGAGTATGTACCCAATACCTATATGCGACAGGTTTTGGGATATCTATGCTTTGTAGTCAATGTCGACGATTGGCGATTCTGAGATTATAGCATATAGTTTTTCCTAAGTTGGTTGTTTCTAATCTCCTCAGGTGCAAAGAAGTATGGAAGATCAATCCCTTTTGGTAGCAACATATGAAGGAGAGCACAACCACCCAGACCCACCAAGAACTGAAGCAACCGCCGCCTCAAACCGCGGCATGACCCTAAATCCAGTCCCTTGCTCAGCTTCGCTCAGTTCATCTGCACCCACCATCACTCTTGATCTTACGAAGAAACACAAGCCCCCCAGCCCTGCTAATGATGCGAAAAACTCAGGGCCCCCCAGCCCTGCTAATGATGCGAAAAACTCAGGCAGGACGGTGATCAATACTCCGGAATTTCAACAATTTTTGGTTCAACAAATGGCATCTTCCTTGACGAAAGATCCCGGTTTCAAAGCCGCACTGGCAGCCGCCATTTCAGGAAGAATGGTCCAGCAGGATGAGATAGAGAAATGGTGAAAAGGGCAAAAATAAGGGAATTTAGTTTCATCTGTTTCGTCATTTGACTAGCTTGTAAGATTTGGAATGTTGTGATTGTTGTAAATACTACACACGAGGGAAGGAACTGGGGGTGCTAGTGTGCGGCTTTGGTGTGCGCATCCGAGCTGTTGATCTCAGCAACCAACGGCTTGGATTTCATCTTGGCAATGGACAGCTTAGATCTGTAAAGTGCCGAGATAAAACCATGACCATTGAAAATACGCTTGGATGCCGCACTCTAGGGAGCGCACACAAGTACTTTCCCTTGGGTGGGGGGAAATACGCGGATTTCTGCCACACTTAACGCTGGTTACTACCGTTCTGACTGAAGTTTGTAACTTTCACTGATTCTACTACATGATCAAAGATCGGACATAACTGAATTTGTATCGTATCATATTTGTCTTGAGAGAAATACACGGTCGAACAGGATTGGTTGAAAAGATTACTGGCGTCCAATTAACCTGATTATTTTTTGCATCCAATGATCGATTTACAAGTCTAGAGATAGAAACACAAACTGGAACAACTTGTATCATCAAAATCATACCATGGTGTTTCCCCACATAAGGATCACATATTCAGCATCGTGAATGAGACCGTGATCCCAGAATTTCCAAGTTTTCATTCTTATTCTTCATGAGTCATGGGGAACGGAAAAGAGAGGGAGAAGAATTTGGTCTGCTTTGGAATGGCAAATTCTTCTCTTCCTTTTTTTGGATTTACATAACTAGGAAGAAAATAATTCATAATAATTATTTGTACAGAAACCAAATTTGCCGCAGCCACCCAATCACAGAAACTTACATGGTGCAAATTACAACCCATCAACCGAAAACGCTAACCAATTACTCCGCGGATGATAAACTCAAATTGTCAATACCTCTTGCTAGTCCCAGCTCAATCAAGTCCGATTGTTTCTCTTCTTCAACTGTACCTCTGAGGCTTCCATCTTTACTGCTTGCATCTGCTGCATCAATGCATTCCTGGAATCTAAAGCAGGAGACGAGATGGTCGTTTGTCATTCCGACAACTTGCATGAATGAGTAGACCACTGTGGGACCTACACCACGGAATCCTCTTCTCATGAGGTCTTTGCTTATTGCGTCTGCTTTTGATGTCTTGATTGGAACCTGGCGGGGATACCGGAAGTGATTGACTGTCGGGTTGTGGTTTACAAAGCCCCATATGTATTTGTCTAAAGTCCCAAACTCATCTATTATCTGAACAGGAGCCAAGGCATGAAGACAAAGTTAAAGACTAGTGTAATAGTAGGTCGCCTAAACAACTCAGGATTGTGTAACTAGTCAATCTAATCAATCAATCTAATATATGCACTCAGTTCAGAATCAATTGACAATACTTAGTCGTAGATCATCCAGTTGTGTTCCAGAATCCACTCTATTTGGATAGATCATAGATGTGGCCACGTGCGTTTCAGATCACGAGAATTAGTTTTCAGTTTTGCTAATGGTATAACAGGTTTACGCATAGGGGTGGCTGGTGAAACTAGAGTAGAAACAGTATTAAAGTTAGATCCTTTATAACTACAATCCTTAATATTGGAGGATTTCAAATCTACTTATGAAATTGTTAAAATAAGAATCCTTCAAAATAAAGCTACCCAAAGCCGGAATCCACATGGAAACCCCCAAACCAAAGTTTGAGCTATTCTCATTGAAGAGTCAATGTCAAATCTCTTTATTTGAAATTAATGTCTATCCAAAACAGTGCCTGAGATTTCCAGTATAAGATGCACTCAGGAAGTAAGTTCCATTTGCAGGAATAGAAGCCTCTTATCATCCGATTCAATAGTGCTTGCAAATTAGAATATATGGCAGCTGTTAAGATAGTGACTTCCAATCGGATGCACAAAACCATCCAATCGGTTTGCAATCTATCATCAATCCAAGAAATCAGAACCAAGAACAATCTGAATTTAAAGCCTATATGTAACCAAGATACAAGAATTACCCAAGGAAACGGTGGATCACGAATCCTTGACAACAATGACAAGGAATACTCCATTTCGAAGATAGGAAAACACATCTAAAAAATGAAAAATGACAAATGGCACCCACCTTATTAGTTTGACGTGCATTTTCAATGGTAGCTCGCAGCTTCACCTCTGATATAAGAGCACTTCCTGGAGTCAGTATCTTCTTCTCATTTAATTTAGAGACTGCAATTGGGTCAAACTCCAGAAAGACTTCCCTGTTAACACCCAAAATATCACCCTCATTCATCTTCGTTAAACCCATCAAATAGGAGTAACTTCGTACATTGCTTTCAATTTTTAATTGCCAAACATTGTGGCAAGCAGCAAGAAATTATAATACCTGAATGCATGCCTTTTGTTGAGAATGGCAGGCCATGACAGTTCAGCAAGGGCAGTGGACAAGACAAGCAACTCAAAGAGCTTCCTGCAAGTTGTCATGGTAATTAGGTTAACAGAGAAAAACATTGAAGGAAATCACGTCTGACTACAAAATCACGAGGATAACATACTTGTCGTCATGGACAGGAACCCCCCATTCTTCATCATGGAAAGCAGCATAACACGGATCTTTAACAAATGGAAACTTATAAGTAGAAAACTCAAAAGAAATCATCTCACAGACGACAAAATTTAATGGCAAGAACTGGATGTGGACACAAAAATCAAAATGAATGGAGCAAAATATGCACCAAGGAAGTCATTAAACTAATGCATCATTACCTATATATTTAATTTTACTTCTGCTTGAAAAAAACTAAAAGTGGCACATATTGGAAAACCAATGAGCTACAACTTACAAATGAGGATTACTAATTATTGCAGTCAGAAGGATAAGAACAGCAGGTACATTCTTGAAACCAAGAGAGCTAACCTACCAAATCCACTGTCAAGCTTTGCAAAGAAGCAATAGGTACCTCCCCCTTTCATTGATACAGAAATAAAGCACACATGCATCTCCTAACAAATCAAAAGACACTCTACCGTCAAAAGGTTGCATCCTTCAAATCATAGATCAGTTATAAAGATAGGCTTTCGCTGTTCTCCTATCGGACTTCTTACCATTCAGTATCTTTTTCGCATTCTCAGATTTTACTAAATCAATCACCATCTATAGCCTTTGAATGAGAGACATTTTGAACGACTTTCCCTTGGATTGATTGTCTTGATTGGAGTTTGGGATGTAGCCACGTAGGAATCAGATGGGATATATAATCGATAAACCATGCAATATGACTATACGAGAGCACAGAAAATACTGAAAAAGCATCCTCATAGACCCAGTATCAATGCATATGTGCCAGAGGTAGTTAAAAATATGACTGCACAAGGCAGATACTAGAGTCAGCAGACATCATAGATGATAACTCAATCCAAAATCCTTCTAAAGGCGGGATATATTTCAAGTTAAAAGCCTCAAATATCAGAAGCAATAACTGAGCTAATTCCATGCCAAACAGAAAAACATGTCGTCATTTTTAAAGATCTGTGGAGATAGGCTTTGAACCATCTCCAAAGTAGGTTGTTCATTTCTTGCCTATCTGCTGTAGAATCTCCCTCTAAAATACAGATTAGAGCCTAGGTTTTGCTTCTTCGAAGGCCGTATCTCACCAACACTCTTGCAACCAGAATATCTTCCCAGAGGCTGCACTTTCCTTAATCAAGCATTCAGTATTGTTCAGCAGACAAACACTTCTGGCTTTTTGGATGAAGCATTATCACAACTGAATTGTGCCAACATAACTAGCAGTAACCAAAGTCATGTCAAACACGCCATATGCTTGTCCAGGAAAGAAAGAGATTCCAAAATTTGTAACTGTCAACACAGCAGTTTGCCACCAATGAAGATGTACATGACAAGAAGTTGAAAATGCATTGAATTGGGCGTAACTGATGCTCTACATTGGACTCTAGTGCATAACCATACACATTTTGTTCATTAAATGTGGTGTAGTCAAATGCTGTTGGAATTCACCCATGTGGGTGAAGATGCTCCTAATAAAAAAATTGGGATAGAGATCGGCCGTATTTGTTGAAGAGACTCCCTTCCCTTGTTTTGTTTGTTTCCCCAGAGAATCCCTATAAGTACGAATTGTATTTGAGAGGTGAGGGGTGTGGTAGCAATGTGAGAGAGGGTGAGGTTGAGTGAGAGGGGGAGCCGGTTGTGGCTCCCTGGAGAGGTTTTTCATGTTTTGTGTAAATTCGTGTATACAACAACAACAATAACATAACCCATATAGTCCCCAATAATTGGGGGTATGAGCGGGGGATGGATGGGAGACAGACCTAACCTTTGGCAATAAATGCATAAAGTGAATAGAGTTTTCCTCAGATTTTGGTATGTGTTGTGTGCGTGTGTGACCCTTGGGCACAACATATACTTCATTAATCCCAAGTCCTAAGTCCTAAAAATTTTAGCATCATGATTTAAAGATTTTTCATGTCGAATTCCCTGGTCAACTTAAGCACAAGCCTTCTCTCCCATCAACACACTAGGTAACTCCAACGGGAAGGCTACAAAGCATAAATATCATGTCCTCCACTTCAAGTCACTAGTATTTAGACAGAGGTTAACATTTTGCTGTAGACTTTAGCTGTTTCAAGCTACAACTAGAGCAACAACTAACGAACTCTCCAAAAGAGAACGCCAACAATATGTTCAGAAAGTTATTAAATGCATTGCACAGGCAGAGGGCATATTCTACTGTGCTTTTTTGTGGCAGCTTATACTTGAAACATTGAAGTCATATTTGATACTCAGGATATACCAGTCAGATTGGATTGTTTTCAGAATAGTCCCTACTTTTAGTGGGAAGGAGATGGGAAAACAAGCAATGCCAATTACATCTTGTAATATTGCAGGATGACTTTTCGTGAGAAGAGCCGTGAGCACGACATGTAGTACAATTTGATTATCATTATAGATTTAAAGAATGTTTAAAGTCTTATAATTCTATAATATCTGGATCTTCTTGAAAAATATTTTCGAAGAGGAAATATTGATTGATCTTACTCAATCCCGTGGACAAACATTACCATATAAAATGAAAATGGTTGCCTTCTTTGTAGGAGACTCACCTATGTATACGTATAATTGTCCCAATTCTATGGAAATGCAAAAATCGCGCCAATGTATATCTAGATTCAACTTATGGTACAATTCAAATAATTAAATTAAAAAATCTATCAAGTTTATCCATGATTCATGGGTTTTATAAGGGAACAACTCTCCCACTCTGCTGTGTTTATTTCTTAGAGGCAACAATCATTTAATTTCCTGTCAATAGGAAACATACTGAAATCAAGAGCAAGTGAAAAGGAAAGAGATGCAACGAAGACAAAGGACTGAAAGGAGGAATATGTGTTGGACCTAGATGTTTGATACTCCGTATTTTGTTTCTTTTGTTCTTTGTTTTTGTTTATTTTGACAACACTCCATTTTGTTGTTGCATATGCCACATTTTTTGTAAACGCTGATTAGGTACCAGAAAATTATTGCCTGTTGGTATCCTCCCCAAATTACTGAAGGTGTCTCCTAGTTACATAAAATCCAATATGGCAATTGCAGCAGGGTTGGGTTTACCGGGGATACATGCCTTTGGACTAAAGGGGGATATTCCCATGATTGGAAACAAAGGAAATAATCCTACTCCAACTCAATCTAGTCCAACCCCTAGAAACAGCACCGAACTTATCCTCCTACCAAACATGGCCTAATAAACGGTTTCACTAGAATTGCCTAGTTTGCATCACGACAAGCACCTCCGCTCTTTGTTAAAAAAAAAAAACAAAAAAAAACACTTAAATTGCTACACAGTACTTAGGCTCACTAAATTAGTAACCAAACCAAATATAGCCTTGAATCTCAATCAATTGGGGTTGGCTACTTAAATTCATTTTTTCCATTGAGCTTTATCGAGGTCTACCATGTTCCATAATATTTGAGAAAAAACTAGACCCGTTAGAACTACCACCTCCAATGTCAATTTTGGTCTATGCCTCCCCTCAGTGTCACCTTCAACTGAAACTCTATCACCCTTTTTAACTACAGCATCATTCGATCACGCTTACTAAACTAGTCTCTCCTTCAAAGTTTGCTCAACTGCTGAACTATGCAAATCACACAGGTCACATGTAGGAGAAAAAAAGCAAAAGTTTGAGAATAATACCAAGAGCAGTCATAATTAGCTAAAGAAACAGACTATAAACATACCCGTGTTTGGCGTGACCCAAGCACACCTTCTCTTAGCCGGCAAAGAATCGCCTGAATCCACTGATCCGCAATCACCGTCACTACCAACAACAACCTTCTGGACTCTTCCCGTCTTGGGACCACACTGCTTCCTCCGTATCGGCGTAAGACTTCTCCTGCTCATCCTCCCCCGACTACTCGACGAATCAGAAGACGACGCGTCTGAGGAACACGAAGTCGACAAATTCGATGCTACCGACAAACACCTCGCAGCCACCGCCGCCGGCTTAGGCGGCGACGCCGGATATTTCTTCGCCTTAGAATCGACTACGTCGTGTGGCTTCTCTACTTTTTTAAGCGATTTCAACGGCTGCTTGTTTCCCGCCGGTGCAAGGACCGGTCGCGGATCGGATTCTACGCAGTTCACGGATCGCATTCGCGTAGGTCCAGACATCAGAGCTGATTGAGCTACACTAGGACTAGATACTAAAATGCAGCAAGTGCCCACAATTTAGGGCAAAAATGTTGAACTTCTAGCAAGAAAAATAGTGGGAGAGTGATTCAAGTACATGAGGTCAAAACCCTAGGACATACTTCTTGAATGATTTTCAAAAGAATTGAGCAAAAATAGGGCTATTATTACTGAAATGCAAGCAGTATCCACAATCTAGGGCAGGAAAATGTTGAATTTGCAGCAAGAACAAAGTGGGAGAGTGATTCAAGTGCATCAGGTCAAAACCCTAGCAGATGCTTGAATCATGAATGCTCTCTTCAAATTGAGCTTACAATACAAAGCTATCCCTGAAATGCAAGCGAGTATGTACAGTCAGAAGTGGAGGAGTGGAAATTTGGGATGGGAAACTGTGGGAGGAGAGAGATTTGAAGGTGCATTGGCGTTGGTGAAGATGATGACAGGAGTAGGTTTTGGGGAATTTTTGGTTTTCTTTTTGGAAAAGAATATGGGAATAATCGTGTTCGAGAAAGCCGACGACGGCCGGCCGGAGATGGATTTTTTTAGAGAGAGAGGGTAGAATGACGGTAGAGAGAGAGAGAGGGAGGGAGGTGGAACCAGTAATGGAGTGCCACCTGGTTACCCACACCATATGACGTGGGATTCGGTTTTTCGGGTGGGTAGAGTTGTTTAAAAAGGGTGAAAATAATTTAGGTTAATTTTTTAAGTTATTTATTCTCTTGATGAGGTGAGAAGAATTAATAAAACTCAAAAAGTATATCAAACTAGTAAAAATTTCAAAACAGACAAAAGTAGACAAAAAAAAAAAAACGAAGCTCTTTGTTCATTTCACATTTTCAAAAAAAAAATTTAAAAAGATTTTTTCCATATCTCTTATCTCTCCGTTCATTAATTACATTTCTCACTCTACTCATACCCCTTTCTCCAATCATTATTCTCATTTCTCTCTCCAATTATTATATCTCTCGAATTATTACTTTTTTCAAAAACCCATCCAAACACTATCTCAAAAATATTTCTCAAAAAATTCTTCTCAAAAGTGTCAACCAAACACAACGAGTCCTATCTCCGTCCGTGTTTTTTGGTCATTTTTTAGAATTGGTGTTACTTTTCAAACGTTTGTATTTTCCAATTTATGATATTTTTCATGATTTTGAAATTATAAATACTAGAACTAATTTGAGAATTATCAGATAATATTCATATTGCATATTTTTTGAGATCTGCATTATAAAAATAATCAATTGAAATCTGACACAAACTCCTTAAAAGGGACCAACAAATACGGAAGCATCGAGTCTGTCTCTTTTTGGATCTTTAGTCAGCTTTTTAAAGTATGTGGTCTTAATGTCTTATTTTTTGAAATTTTCTTGTCGGGGATGAATAAATAAGTTAATCAATTAAGACCAAAATTGAAAAAAGGTGAAAAATGAGAAAAAGTCGAAATAAATAGTTTTGCCCAAACTTAGCTTAAAAACCCATCGCTATAGTTCATTGACGGTGGGTTTAAACCCCACCAATTCTAGTATTCCAGTAGTTTTTGAAAAGAACAAATAATCCATTTTTGACGGTCCAATAGATTTTTTAGTCCACTTCAAACGGACTGGTTCCGCTATGGGATTTTTTGGGTCATTTTTTGTTGATGAATTTAAAAATTCTTCAGCGAAACGGGACCGTCTAGGAGTTATAACTCTAGCAAAACCAAATCCTATTAGGGCCTCCTTTACAAAAACAAAACTGGTAAGGGTACAATAATCAACTCCAATAAGTTTTCAACACACTCACATGGTGTATGGAGCTCACACACACTTGACACTCAAGTGTGTGTGAGATTCACACACCATGTAAGTGTGTTAGAGACTTTTGTTGTACCTGTATCATTGTTGTTTACAAAATAATACATACATACCCACTCGGACATACTCTGCCACACCCCTTTCACATGTGAGAGGGAGTGTGGCAGAGTGTGTTTGAATGGGTGTATATGTATTATTGTTGCCTCCTTTAGGTAAAAAACCGGTTTTTGGTTTTTTGGTTTTTTCATTTGTCCTTATTCAAATTTTTTTTGCATTCGGGCTAATAATTCACCTACTTTGACTTTATTAAAAAAAATTGAGTTTTGACCATAAATTTATATTTGTTAGATTCGTCTTGTCGAGAGAAATTCAGAAACCACAAAATCTTGATACAAAACTAACGAATACAAAAAATTTTTTTGAATAAGGACAAAATAGAAAAACCAAAAATTGGTTTTTTGCCCAAATGATGGTCTGAGGTCTGCTATTTTTTTCTTATTTCGGTAAAATGTTTTGAGCAGCTGAGTGAAATGAAATTTCAAGACTCTTTCCCTAAGCAGACTCAAGTTATAGCTGAAATGTAGTAGTTCATTTTATGAGATAAAATAATTAAAATTTCGGAGCACTTCTTCGTAATTATTCCCGTTAGTTTATATCATTGCCCTAATATTTTTATTTGAGTTCTTTTTCTGACATAAATATGTAGTAATATTCTATATTTACAAGAAGAACAACTAAAAATGATTTGTGTGTATCAAAATAATAGCAAAATTATTTTTTCTCCAAATGATTTTTATGGCAATATGAGCTTGTTTGATTGTAGGATTAGATAGCAGGGATAAAGATTAGGGGGAACACAAAGGTCCACATGCTTCTCATTATTCTTTAGTCTCATGTTTGGTGAACTTGGAATTAGGCGCAGGGCTAGATAATATTTGTCCATTTAGTATCCCGTGTAGGGTATTAACTAATACTAGGGGAAGGGTGATATTAGCTAGTCTCCTCCTCTTGATTATCTCCGTCCTCCAATAGTCAAAAGTAATCCAACATTATTTTTATTTCATCTTTATCCAACTCTAACGAAACGCAATACTACTAATCACAAAATTTATATAATCTCATTCATTATTCCGGGAATCTAACGTGTCCTCTCTATCTCCATTCTTAATCTCATCTAATCCTTTCTAAAAATAGTTAAACAATCAAAAGTGCCCCACTGGCTAATGCCCTACGTGCTCCCAATCTCATCAAAATATTCCGAACACGGTTCTTAAAAAGTGCATTCACACTATTGGGCTTCATTGACATTTTAGACCAGGTAGTCCTACGTACCGGGTTAGACATTAAACTCAGGCCTTTACAAACTTGGGCTGGCTGGGAGGATCAGGCAGCCCATTGGGCAGGTTAAGGGAAATGAAAGATGGCAGGAAACTAGTGGGGACTAAAACGTTCACACTTTTCTAGAGAGTAGTCATGCTACTAATCCACCTAGGGCCGGCTACAAGGAACCGACACACATGGAAAGGCATTAGACGCAGCTAGGAGGGGGACCACTGGACTCGCCCATGAGGCTACCCACATAAACTTTCACCTCCCAAGTGGATGGCCAACCCTCGAAAATTGAACTCACACCTCTAGGGTGGGAGCAAACCTCTTGACGGTTTTTACTTGATTTTCTAATTACATTTTTGGTTTTGGTTTTTAATTTAAAAAAAAAACTGGTTAGTTTGCTTTTAGACTGCTTTTGATTGTGAGCCATTTTGGAGGGATTTGGGGTACCCGTGGACCGTGGTAACTGAAGTTACTATATTCCCATAATGGCTTCAGTTGTGGATCCTCTATAATTCATATTTGGGATTGGAACCATATAATTTGTGGGGAATGTTGAGTAGATCATTAATGTAAAAAATCAAATTAATTGGATATTGGTAGTCAATATGGCCGATATCATTCGGAGAATACACTGTAAGACAAATTTGTCTCAATTGTGTGTCTACCAATCTCCGATGATCATAATTTTTCATGCCTATAATGTGCTCAACTTCCTTGAAAAAAATAAACAATTCCGATCCGGAATGAAGATTTCAGAGAACTCACGTTTGAGGTCATTACGGGGATGTAGAGACTTTTCCAAGCCCCTTTTAGAGTTTTAGACTCATAGTTCATGTTTTCTTAGTGCGGAATTTTTTAGTACTCCTAGAGTACGGTCACATGGGGCTCTTGGATACTATAACACCACGTACTCTCATGGAATCCAAAAATTAGTTAATGGACCCATGTAAATGTATTGTGCTTAGATTATCCGAAGCACACGTGAACATATTCTTCTAAAATTCACAACTAAGTTTATGGACCCCACATAAGTGCATAGTGCTTAAATTATCAGGACTACCGTGTGACTGTGTTTCAATACTATTGAATAATTACTCCTTCTAAGTCTAGATTTAGCATTGATGATTTGACTTTTCCCTTACCAAATGCAGAGTATTTGAAATAGGAGCATGCCTATGTGAACGACATGGTATAAGTCAAAAAACTCGACATAATTTCTTTCTTTTTTCCCCAGAAAGATCTGATACTTAGTATACAATAAGAAATTTGAATTTTGAAGAACCCAAAGTACACAAATGTAAAATAAGTATAAACTTCTACATTCCATAAATTTCCTTAAGTCACTCTCCCTTGTCTTCAAAACACAAGGATTAAGGTCAAATGATACAAGGCATATCTTAACCCAATGAATTTTTTTTTTTATTTTTTATTTACTTATAAGAGGACAGAAATTCATAAAACGCATGCTATTATGAGGTTAGTGGTGATCAAGAGTTGGATTGTTGACCTAAATACACTGGATCAGACACTCAACGAACTGAGCTAGTAGCGGAGGTAGTTAATGCCTCCATTGTAATTTCTCAAATAAACTGGATCGTTGACTTCTACGTACTATTTTATTTTTATTTTTTTCACTTTCACTCCATTTTGTCATTGAAAAGAGTAGTACATCACATGGAAATGAGCATGGAAATATATCCAACAGATGAAATCCGTCTTGTGTACTATTTAAACAGTACACTAGGCTGATCTTATCCATCGAATGTATTTTCATGTTTATTTTTCCTGTTATTTATCATTTTTGTTGTTGTTGTTGTTGTTGTTGTTGTTCTTGGGCGCCGAAAAACGGAAAAGATAAGGGAACCAACGAAAATGTACAGACCATGTACCGATGGCGTCGCTGACGCCGTTGTGGGTCCCAACCTATCGATCCGAGCCATTCATCGTTCTTAATTTTGAATGAAATTGGGTGATTTTAGATCGTGCTCATACAGCCATATGATTGACTTTATTCCCGCTTAGGCCCACTCGGAATTTGATTCTGAGAATGATGAACAGCTCGGATAGATCGATTGAGACCCACAATGGCGTTGGGGACGCTATCGGTACGTGATCTATACATTTTCATCGGTGCAGGTAGAAGGGTCCGCCGAAAAATCATTCCAGTGACTCAGCTCATTCTTATAATCTTATGTCAGCTTTAATTTTTTAAAATCCCCCGTGAAGATGAAAAGATTCCTCTGTGAGGTAATCTTATGTCACCTTGTCATTTTCCACGTACTCACCTTGTCATTGGAATTATTCGCATTACTTTATCCGAGTGCATGCATATATTTGTTTCGATCTTGCTTGCTAGACTCAAACTAGACAAAGAACATGGGCAAAAGATGCCCATTTATCCAAGGTTTTAAAAACGGTAGGAGACTTTGTAGCTGTAGCGGAAAATATCAAATGATATGTAGCAGAAATTGAGTGTAGCAAATATGAATTTTCTAAATTTATTTTTGAAGCAGGCAAAATATCTGATAAAAAGTGAAAAGTAGCGGGTATTAGACAATAAGGGGTGTGCTTTTTGGGTAGCGATAAGTCACTACATAGTTGAGCCGTTGTGGGTTGGAGGATCTTCCACATTACAATACAGTTGAGCAGGGGTCAGGTCTAGGGCCGGCTCATAGATTTATCTCATTATTTTTTTATCGGCAAAATCTCGTTTTATTTGGAATAGTAATAGTAGTTATAGAAGAAGAAAAAAAAAAACCCTTCATAACAAAGTCATTACAAACATTTCAGAATATAAATACCGAAAATCAGGAACCATCACAATATCCCAAAAATTGTCATTTAAATTATTGTTGATTTTAACAAATGAATTGTTAAAATCAATTGGCAAAATCACCCTAATTAAATAAGCCTAGTCAAGTTTTCCACCATTTTTTTTTAATATACAACAACCAATTCATTCAGTCTCTCCTGTGGCATGGTTGATCAAAGGTAGGTCGTCATCAAACTTTAACTTCGAATATATTCCTTCCCCCGAGCAATCTGAAACTAGAATAGTCAACAATTCTATATGCATGCAACCCGTGTATTTGGAAAACAACTATCATTTGCCTTCAAATAAGTGAGCACATCAGGGGCCCTTCTTAGTTTTTTTTTTTTGGGTGAAACTTCTTTCAAGACTTTTGAATCGAAACATTGATTGCTAACATCATGGGAATGCTAATCTTTTTTTTAAAAAAAAAATCTTCCAAACTTAAATAATAATGCACCGACTAATATCATGTTTGGACATGTTACCACTTGGGCTTTACTTTGAATTGGGCCCTTAAATTTTTTTAACAAGGTTAAATTACTATTATAGGCCACACTTTTGTATAGGCCTGTAAAATTAGGGGCCCTCAAAATTGGACAAAATTTAGGGGCTTAAAGTCGTCGCTTTATGGGCTTTAGCCAAAGCTGGCTTTGGTCTGGTCAAATAGATGGGGAAGTTCCAAAGATAGAGGCTAATGCACTAGTCAAAGAGTTGAGGAGGTCAACCAAGGTACCAGAACCAAATCCAAAAAACCTTTTGTCATTCGATGACTTGTTTTTGACAGACACTGGAGAACCAAAGTTCTACAATGAGGCTTTTCAACTCAGTGAGTTAGCCAAGTGGGAGCATGTGATGCAGGAGAAAATGGATTCTCTCTACTCCAATGAAACTTGGGAGTTGGTTGCGATTCTTGCAGGAAAGAAAGTTTTACACAACAAATAGGTCTATCGGATTAAACTAGAAGGTAATGGGAAAAATAGGTACAAGGCCAGATTGATTATGAAGGGTTTCAAGTAGAAAGAGGGGGTCGATTATACAAACATATTTTTTCCCCAATTGCAAAGCTAATTCCCATTCGAGTGACATTGAGTTTGGTGGCTGCTTAAAATCTCAAACTTGAGCAGTAGGATGTGAAAATTGTGTTTCTTCATAGTGACATGGATGAAGAAATCTACATGAAATGCTCATTTTGCTTTCATTGAGAAAGGCAAGGAAGACATGGTGTGTAGGCTCAATAAAAGCCCACACGGTTTGCAATAGGCTCGCCCAGACAGTGGTACAAGAAGTTTGATGGTTTCATGTAACACAATGACTACAAAAGGGGCTATGCAAATTACTGTTGTTATTCCAAGGTTTGAGTCTACGTAGACGATATGCTTGTAACGGGATCCTATGTTAGAGAGAGCATAGGTTGAAGTAATAGTTGGCGACAAAGTTTGCTATGAAGGATTTGGATACAACAAAGCTGATACTTGGGATTAGGATCAACAGGGACAAAACTCGAGGTGTCTTGAAGTTTAGTCAAGCTGAATATATTGAACAGGTTGTTGGTGCACCTCTGGGACGTTGCTTTAAACTTTCTAATATGCAATCTCATAAGTCAGATGCTGAAAAGGAGAATATGGCCAAGGTTCTTTATACTTTGCAAGCCATCATGATGGGAGGTGAAGTACCAAATGTTATGTCTACACTTTGAGATCAATAGTAGTGAGTTGGGTCTCTTGTTTGCACAAAATAATAACTTTGTCTACGACAGAAGCTGAGTATGTTGTTGTGATAGAGGCCGATAAGGAGATGATTTGGTTGAAGGCGTTTTTGGGTGAGTTGGGTTTGAAACAAGATCACAGAGTGCCATACATCTCGCAAAGAATCCAATTTTCTAGAACAAAACACATTCATTTTAGACAACATTTCATTCGCTCATTTTTTTAGGACTGAGAGTTGATACTTGAGAAGATTTTTGGGAGTAAGAATCCAACAATTATGTTGACAAAGTCCGTCACCATTGAGAAACTGAAGTTGTGCTCAACTTGAGTTGGCCTTTATGTTTGAAGAGATGTTAAGCATGAAGTCACACAAAGAGGGGTGAAGCTCATTACGTCCACTTTGATTGAGGTGTTGGTTTTGATGTTGCTTATTCGTTGTTGCTTCATTTATATTCAATTGGGAGATTGTTGGGGATATAGATAACTTTCAACAATAGTTCAGGGGTTAGAGCATTAATTTCGGCCTCTGGGCCTTACCCTTTTATATGGCCGTTGTCACGTAATTAGGGAGAGTGTTTCAGTGTAAACATAAAAAACACTTCTGAGAGAGAATAGAGAAGACTTGTGTGGCTCTCGTATTTTTTTTCCTCACATTGAGATTTTCCATGTATATCTATGTGTCTTTCGTTTCTGTTTTTCATTGTGTACTTTTCCTCATTTGTTTTGCGATTTCTGTGACCGTAGTTACCAAAATTTGTAGGGGTGTTGGTTGAACTCGTTGGTTAATTCCTAACATAAACATCGACACAAGGGAACCATACACATAGTCCCGTAAACTAGCGCACCACATAACGGGCATGAGTCACCTAATTCTAGCCGCGCAGTGCATAGTTGCAAGATTCAAATATAAAAATGTTGATTCAAAGGGAAGAAACCTAAGACTTAGGGCCAACCAAGAAGAAACTACAGACAAGTGCCCACTTCTCAACTGATCTCACCCTCATTGTTGGTGGAATGGTCCCACTTCCCACCACGCATGTTCTTTTGCTTGCTACCAGCTATGTGCACCAAAAAAGCAGAGCACCATAGGTCCATAACCCAATTTTTCTTTTGAATTACAAAGACAAGAACACACTTGCACAATAGTCCATAAAGTGGCCTGAAACCTAATTGAGTAGTGAATGTGCCATTTGTAGCTTTTGCAATATCACCATCCCACCAAAAGATGAGGATCAGCCATAAGGGTTAATCCGTTTGTTAGTTGTTTTGCTCTCCACATAATTGACTAGAGTTTGATTCTTAAAGGTTAATTGTAAGAAAGTACTTGCTTATGAATTACCTAGTCCTGGCGTTGATGGCTTGACTTCAACTAGACCGAGGAGGGGAGTAGTCGATGAGAACTTAGGGGTGTTCCATTAAGCCAGTTTTTAAAATAAATTGGCTTTTCACGATTTTTTTACAAAAATGCTACTTGTACAACCATTTCGGCTCCAACCATTTACAATCCCCTCACATATACATGCGGCCTACACCCATAATTGTGTGTGGGCTCCACTTGTATGTGAGTAAGTTGTAAATGGTTGGAGCCGAAATGGTTGTACATGTAGCATGATTCTTTTTTTATGTGATGTATTATAAGAGAATAACCTGTCTTGGTTTTAAAAAAATTATTTTTTGTTAGTGGAACAAGGCCTTAAGCTGACTCAAACACTCTTGACTGCCGAAAAAAGAAGAAGATGAGGGTACCCATGGCCCACTTTAGGATGGGATTGTGCATCTTGAAAGACAATTCTTTTGAATATTCAAGATTTTTCTTTTCCCTTTTCCCTTTTCCCTCTAACTTGTCTTTTTCACTTTTTATGTTGGTTAACAGAGTTGGATTATACTTTGAAATATGGCAAGTTACAACCTTTTACTCTAATGCGAATTCAATAATGACCTTGATAGAAAAGTAAAGGAAAAGCATGTTTTCACTTTGGATTCTTAAAAGTAAAACAGAGTTAAAGCTTTGAAGAACATGATTAAAAAGAAAAGCTTTAAGATCACGTCGTCCGCAATTATTGACTTAAGAACAAAGAGATATCCAATTGGTAAGGCTTTTCCTTTTCCTAGAATCAGGCTAAGTTTGGCTAAAAAAGTTAACATAACTTTTTATTTTGTCTTTATTTGATTTTTTTTTTGCGTTTGTTAGTTTTGTATCAATTTTTTGAGTATTATTAGTTCGTCTCAGCGAGAAGAATCCAAAAAGGTAAAAAATTATGACTAGTATTTTCAATTTTTTGAATAAGATCGAAAAAAGTGTAAAAAACTTACTTTTTGACTTTATTCAAAAAAATTTAAGCTTCGGTCATAATTTTATACTTTTTTGATTCCTCTCGCCGAGACGAACCAATAATACACAAAAAGTTGATGCAAAACTAAAAAATGCAAAAAAAAAAAAATCAAATAAAGACAAAACAAAAAGTACGCAAACTTTTTTTGCCAAAATAGGCCTCAATCCTGGATTCGATTCTCGTCAAAGTTCCGTACATGTACCTCTTAACTTATATTAGATTAAGTTTCTTGCATGCACTAAAAAATATAAAACAAAATTGACTTGGACTCCTGAGTTATTTTGATTTAAAATTTGACATGCTAGAGTGTTTTCTTTCTTTCTTTTATGGGTATGTAGAAAAGATAAAAGACATTATTACGTCCTCTAAAATGTCATACCCCTTATGTCAGTTTCAAGGAGGGAAATGATAACATCTGGTGGTGAAATATGAGATACCCATTTGTATTCTTGATCAACTCTAACGTTGGCGAGTCTATCTGCCTCTTTATTTTCCTCATGGTAGATATGCTTCAACAAGCAACATGCTAGTGTTTAGCAGTGCAAACGACTATTTTTTATTTTTTCAAAAAAAATAAATGAAGAAAGACATATGTGGGTCCATGATGAGTGAAAAACATGAAGATAAATTTTGAGAGTTGGTAAATTATTTAACCATTTGACATGGTCCACACGGATTAGAAACTACTACTGAAATGAGGGGTCCATGATAAGTGAAAAACATAAAGATAAATTTTGAGGGTTGGTAATTTTTTTAACCATTTGACATGGATTAAAAACTGTTGGGATTGTGTATTTTTTAAAAGAAATTCTTCAAAAGAACATTTGTCCTACATTGGCTAACTAGAGAACATTTGTGTTCTTTATAAGTGTGGAAGTTTCATGGACCATTGATGAGCTAGGCCTAAGAGAGGCCTCGCGCGCACATGGGTTGGGCCAAGGTCCAAGCCAATTTTTGAAAATCAATCCGGAAACCAGTTAACCGGGTGCGCGTTGCGAACACCCGAACTTAGAAAAAACTACCAAATACAAAGTTAGCCCGAATTTGGAGCTTCGCGAACATACGAAGTTAGCTTGCGTTTTTGCCAAATTTATTTATTTGGCAATCAAACCATTACAACACTGAAAAAACTACCGTTACAATTACAAACATGTGTAAAAACAGTTTTTGGTAAATTGATTCAATCAAATTTTTGTGATTGATTTTCCTTCCGAAAAAAATTGTTTTTTCACGCCTATATATAGTGCTGTTCTCCAGCCATTTTACTCACACCGAAAAACGTTCTCACTACAAAATTCATAGAGCAAGAAAGGTCGATTGTGTCTTGTATTTTTCGGTTTTTTCCCGTGCAGAAAAAGATCGAGGCAGAGGCTGTATTCTGGGCTGTTTTATCTTGGGGACGGCGTGGCTACAACTGCTTGCATAGAGAGGGCGGAGCCGCGAAACGTCTTAAAGAGAGCGACCTAGTCCGCGACTCAACCCAAAATAGCAGCCAATTTTCTGTGGTATTTTTGTTCACTAGTTACAAATTCTGAAGTAAACGGTTCCATTAATTTATTTTAAAAGTATTTTCAACAAAAACTACTAATGAAAAGGAATCTAGTCCACTATTTGGGGATAGCATCTGCTTTTGGAGATGTTTTTAGCTAACTCTAGCTTTAACCAATTGTTATAGTGTATATTAAGTGTGGCTAAATACAATTCTTAAATATTTCAAATATCTATTCACAATTTTATCCTCTTATTTTTTTTTTCAAAATAACTACCACAAGTCAAGTGGTCCTTTGGCAAATAATCTAAACAAATTTTCTTTTCTGTTTTTGTTCATTTTTTTTTTTTTTGCATTTGTTAGTTTTGCAATGATTTTTGTGGATTATTAGTTCATTTTGACGAGAGGAATCTAAAGAGTAAAAAATTATTAACCAAACTAAAAATTTAGTGAATAAAGACAAAAATAATCCAATAATCCACAAAAATTTGGATTATTATGTTTTTAGTGAAATTTTTTTAAAATTATTATAAAAAAAATCAAAAAAACAAAAACCAATTTAATGTTGTATGACAATCCTCAGCATCAACTTCCACTTGTAATCACAGAGAATTTTCTGTCAAAGCCAAATGCAGTCCATCTCTCACGAGTATGGTTGTGAGTCTGAAATCCTAGAAATTAGTAGCTAGCAAAAAATACCTATGCTCATTACTTAATGTTTTTGTCAGCAAAGAAAAAGACACACCACCACAGCACCACTGTGATCCACATTCCATCCCTCCTCCCAAGTATTACCAGTAACCTTTTTTTTTTTTTTCACGACGGCCAAGTATGTTCAGACCATCTTATGTGAACCTTAATCAATCCATCTTCTAATTTGATCAAAGATAAATCATCCACGCCGACACTTAGGTCTTAAAAAAATCACCTCCTTGCAGCCTGACCTAAAGAGTCGAACCTAATAAATTGTGCAGAGAACAAACTCAGCAAATAGGTACAAAACTTTGTCAAAAGAACTGTCTTGTGAGTTCCCACCACATTCCCCCAAATCAAAATCCACTTCCCACTAGTCTCCATAGTAAAGCAACAACACACTTAACCAAACAAAACGAAATCATCACAAAAATAATCCTAATGATTCCCCACCTGTAAAGCAAAACAAAACAAAGGAAAACCTCCCTTGGATACATACAGGGGGGAAAAATAAACAGAGTCCACCCATTACCAACACCAGTCCTCCACCGCCACCACCTTGTCTCTCCTCCCTCCTCCACTCTCACCTCCATGTCTCTCCTCCAAACCAAACCCTAAGAAAAACCCACAAAAACCCACAATGCCTTCACGCCAACTCTCCTCTCCAAATCTCAGACCCACTCTAGTCTTCTTCACACTCACCCTCTCTTTCTCTCTCCTCCTCCTCTTCGCCACTCTCTGCCTCCTCTACTACCTCTACTCCTCTTTCCTCCGCCGCTCAAGAACCCTCCCCTTCGACTCCACCTCCTCCTCCTCACCCCTCCACAAGCTGCACAGATTCACCTACAAAGAGCTCAAATCTGCTACAAACGACTTCAGTATCTCAAACTCCATCGGGAAAGGTGGGTCCGGCATCGTCTTCAGAGGAATTCTACGGGACGGTAAGCTCGTCGCGGTGAAAACCGTCGATCCGACGTCGTTTCAGAACGAACGGGAGTTCCAAAATGAGGTACACACATTGGGTAGTTTGAATTTGAAGTGCCCTTTTATTGTTTCCCTATTAGGTTTCTGCGTTTACAAGGATAAGAGACTGTTGGTTTATGAATACATGCCGAATAAGAGCTTACAAGAGTCCTTATTTTCGGAGAATTCGAGGATTTTGAATTGGGGAAGAAGGTTCGAGATAGTTCTTGATGTTTCTAGAGCTCTTGAGTTTCTTCATCTGGAATGTGACCCACCTGTGATTCATGGGGATGTTAAGCCTAGTAATGTGCTGCTTGATTGGGAGTACAGAGCAAAGCTTTCGGATTTCGGGTTGTCTAGGGTTAAGAATGAGGATGAATTTGGTGTTGATTTGTTCAGTCAGGAGCTTTCGGGTAATTTAGCTGGAGCGGAAGGGGAAACTCCGGGGATAGGGACTCCTGTGGAGAGCTGTAATGAGGTGGATTTCGCTCTCGCTTTGCAAGCTTCTTGTTCTTCTAAAAATAGTCGGATTGTGAACTTGAATTTGTTCTCTTGGAATAATGTTAACGTCGGGAATGAGAATGATGGTGGAAGCACTGGTGGGAAGGGTAAGGAGGTTTCGATTTGGAATCTTGAAAATGGTGATGATTGGAATAAGGGTGTGGTTTATGATGAGGTTTTTAGCCCTGAGCATAGTAAGGAGTTGAATTTGAACAGTGAGTCGAAACAGTGGGGGAAGGATTGGTGGTGGAGACAAGATGGGAGTGGCGAATTGTGTAGTAAAGATTATGTGATGGAGTGGATTGGAAGCCAAATTTGCACGACAGTGAATGCCGATTGGGATGGAGAAAAGAAGACTTCCCCGGAGAACACCAACCAGGATAATTTGGTTCGGTTGGATAACCTTAAAGAGGCAAATGAAACCCGGTTACAGGAACCTAAGGGTTTTGAGACTGAAAAATCAAGGGGGTGGGAACCGCGGAAGAAGCATAGAAAGATGCAGGAGTGGTGGAAGGAAGAACACCTTGATGAAATTAGCAAGAAGACTAGTGGTAATAAGCTAAAAAGGCTCAAAACCAAGTGTATCAAGAAAGGTTTTAGAATTTCCCATTTTGATTTGATTAGACGGTTGAAGTTCCACAGAAGGAGAAAATCCGGGCAAAATAACCTCAATGGTGGAGATCCCAGTATGGATTTCAGTTTTAGGAGGGGGTGGAAGAACAAGAACGACCACTCTGGTGGTAGTGAAATGTGGAGTGGCGATTTATTTAGTCGCGAATTAAGCAGCACGACTAGTATGAGAGGAACCCTCTGTTATGTTGCACCGGAATATGGTGGATGTGGGTACTTAATGGAGAAGGCAGATATTTACAGCCTGGGAGTTTTGATACTTGTGATTGTGTCCGGTAGAAGGCCATTACATGTTCTGTCTTCGCCTATGAAGCTTGAGAAAGCAAACTTGATAAGTTGGTGCCGGCAGTTGGCTCATTCTGGAAACATATTAGATCTTGTGGATGACAGACTAAAAGATGAGTACAATAAGGAACAAGCGAGCTTGTGTATTAACTTGGCGCTCGCTTGTTTACAAAAGATGCCCGAATTAAGGCCGAATATTGGGGAGATTGTTAAGATTCTGACAGGGGAAATGGATCTCCCGCCTCTCCCATTTGAGTTCTCTCCTTCTCCGCCTTCAAAATTGGTCAGCAAGTCTAAGAGGAAACAGAAAACCAATGCAGAGTAGCCTTCAAAACTCCCTCTTGACCACTTTTTTTTTATCTGGGTTTTCACGAGTGTAATATAGGGAGATGAAAACTAGTGTTTGTTCGAAAAGACTTGTTCTTCGGAAGGGCTGAACGACGGTGTGTGTACTGTTGAGAAAGTTGTTGTAATGTAAATTAGATGAATTGGGTTCGAATTTCTTTGCCACTTAATGAATGCACAGATTGATTTCGTTCTTCTTTTGCCTCTTGTTGTGTAAGTTCTACTTGGTCTTCACCATTTGCACTTTTTTCTTGCGATTTCTCAACTCAGGAATTGCAGCTTGCGCTCGATAGAAATAGAAATTACATAATTTGTTGGTAACTTGAGAGAGCATATCCGTCAATGGCGTTTGAGATTTTTGAGCGATGGAAGGAGAATCAAAGTGACAAGGAGTTTCTCTGTAGTGCACTAATGAATGTGAATGGTGGACGCGCATGACTCCATCCGAGCCGTCCGTGCTCGGCTTGCATAACTGCAGTTTTCGCATTTCTGCAAGTGCAGAGAAATATGTGTTCAAGCAGCTTCCATCAAGGCCTCAGCAACAAATCAGAATCTGGCTACAGAAGGGTCCCATTGTTCTGGTAAGCATCAGACAACTTTTCAATGTTTTCATAACTGAAGGGTAGAAGAAAATTTTGGGTGCAAATGAGGTAACACATGGTACCCTGGTAGCTATTTAATATACACCCTCTTTCCCAATTTATTTGCCCCTTTGAAAAGTGGGTTATTAATGGGTGTGTAAACTTTGTATTAATTTTTTTTATTTTGTCCATAAATTTAGTCAATATTATTGTGACCAAATTTGTGAGGCTAATTTATTATATGAAAGTCAAAACATATTAATATGGATCTTGTTTGATAGATATCAATTAGTTTTATTATACAAAATTTTCAAAATCATAAAAATTGTTATAAAATAAAAGACAATAGACTAGCCAATTAAGATGAGAAAAGTACTTTTTAATAGTAAAATTGGAAAGTACCATATTTTGATAGTAAATGTTTTTAGAAATGAGACAAATATTTTCAGACATCTCAAAATAAAAAGGACCAAGAAATTGGGACGGAGGGAATAGTTACTTTGTAAAACTCAGAGTACTTATGGTCCTATTTATAACACTCTGAGTAATTACTTTCCTAATACGGTTGGTGCTCCATTAGTTTTTATTATTATTTATCAACAGTCAATTCATTTCATTCAAATGGCTAGAGGCAAAGATTTCATCACTAGGAGGGAGTTTGGCTAAATTTGGTTTTTTGGTTTATCGAATTATTTGATTTTGTCCTTATTCAAATTTTTTTTGTATTTGTTAGTTTTCGGTTGATTTTTTGAGGTTTCTTGGCTTGTCTCGACGAAAGGAATCTAAAAAGTATAAAATTATTAGCCAAACTTAAAGTTTTGTGAATAAATACAAAAATAAACCAAAAAACCAATAATCCAATTTGGTTTATTTTTGTCTTTATTCACAAAACTTTAAGTTTGGCTAATAATTTTATACTTTTTAGATTCCTTTCGTCGAGACAAGCCAAGAAACCTCAAAAAATCAACCGAAAACTAACAAATACAAAAAAAAATTTGAATAAGGACAAAATCAAATAATCCAATAAACCAAATTTAGCCAAAGCACTCCTAGGTATAGGTATGAGCCACTAAAATCTAATACACGAGCACAAGCACTGGCACTGATTGGCTAAGAGGCTCTATGACAAGTATTGCAAAACCAGACCAACACACGGTGTTGGCATAGGGTTCAGTTAAGATTTAGTAGCAGAAGATCCGTAAGGGACACCCACCTTAAACCATAAGCAGAATGCATAAATGAAATCATATGGTGAATCATCCCAATACTGCTTTTCGAAAAACCGTCACCGGAGAGCCCACGATGCGAATAGAAACGTCAGCGAGATCCCCAGCTAACCTCCGCTGCCACAAGTATTGGACGCTACTCTAAGGCGAACCCCTGCTGTCAAATCGGAGTTCTGGATGCTGGAAAGCAAATGCCGCCGAAGCCGATGACCCACATGACCACGGCCACACAGGATACCACATCAAGGGTCATAGCTCGCATCCGAAAACAAATTTTTTTTTATTAACCCACCACCCTGTCCACCGGTTCTGGGGAGACTAAGGGTGAGTTTCCGAATGGATTTTATCTAAATTTTATCAAGATTTGATAAAATCAAACCTTTGATTTTATCCATTCGAAAACGGAGTTGATAAAATCTTAGATTTTTGCATTCAAAAATCTAAGATTTTATCAACTCGGTTTCCGAATGGATAAAATCGAAGGCTTGATTTTATCAGATTTTGATAAAATCCATTCGGAAACTCACCCTAAACCGGGAAGAAGAACAATGGATTAGGCCTATTAGTTGGTTTGGATATTTTTGGGCCAAGAAACACAAAATCTGCGGAAAATAAATGAGCCAAGCGAACTGAGCGGTTGAGAAAACCCGAGCTCCATAAGCACGTTCAAGAGCGTAGCTTGATTTTTGCACGACCCAATCTCGAACGAGCTACAATCGAGCCAATATCTACCGTCTTGAATTTTATAGAACACAATAAGCTGAAGGAGGTACTGACTATCGAGTAGTCGCTTCTTTCAATTTGAGATTGGGAAAAATATTCAAGCCCTAACAAATGGATCGCAGACATGCTTTTCACGTGTCCAATACGAGCTCTAACTCGAATACTCCTTTCGTCCCAAAATAATAATCTCTTTTGGGACTGTGTGCCATTTTTAACGACTTATATATATTTTAATGTGACCTCAAAAAAATATCTATTATGGATCTTGTTTGATAGATCTTAATTAATTCTATTATAAATTTTTTTAAAATTTTAAGAACTGGTTATTATAAATTAAAAAACATAAGCCGTTGAAATTACACAAAGTAATGATTAGATGATTAGTTTGACTTTGTCTAAGATCTTTGTAATAAATTCTATTTTTTAAGTGTCGTTGGTCTTGGATTAATATAATATCCTTATTTCCGTAAAAAAAAAAGTGACACAAAATCTCAAAATGAATAGTTTATTTTGGGACGGTGGGAGTAGTTTGATTTCCTTGTCCAACGTAACGTAAAAAAAATTTACTCCACAATTACTCTTGCCTTGATGTTGTTGAAACCAGAGCAAATTAAACTTCACGGCAAGGAACACATTTAATGCATTGCCAACATTTCAACACCATTTATTAGTGCATATCTAACCCTTGCAGAGTACAATAATGAACATCTTCGGGTAATATCCTCCTTAAAAAAAAAGACATGTTGGTCTAAAAGTCATAGGTTTGGTACTTATATATATAGGCCTAGTTTGGGTAAAAAATTAAAAATTAATTTAAAAAAAAAACCATTTTGTCTTTATTTAATTTTTTTTTTTTTGCATTCGTTAGTTTTGTATTAAGATTTTGTGGTTTCTGGATTCCTCTTGACGAGAAGAATCTAACGAGTATAAAATTATGGTCAAAATTCATTTTTTTTTTAAAATAAACCAAAATAGTTGGATTATTGAACTTATTTTCGCTTTATTCAAAAAAATTTGAGTTATGATCATAAATTTATACTTGTTAGATTTGTCTCATCGAGAGGAATCCAAAATCACAAAATTTTGACGCAAAACTAACGAATGCAAATTTTTTTTGAATAAGGACAAAATGGTTTTTTAAAAGATCGATTTTTGATTTTTTTACCCAAAGTAGGCCATATGTTCATATATGCCACGTGTAGTTGAAATCAAATACACGCATGTTGCTTAGGGGTAGGCATAGTGTCATGTTATTTTATATTCATGTCAGAATAACTTGTTTAGTTTATCGTGTTGTGTCATATTCGTGTTCCTCATAAAAAATAACTGACCCTAACTCATTAACTTTGTGTCAATTTCGTGTCGGTTCTTGTATCGGGTCGGAAATCCCACCCTTACACACATTTTTTCTCAACTGTCCTTATATTTATAATATCCTTACTTACATGACACAACTATAAAATGGAAATCTCAATATTTATCTGTGACATATTTCACTTGGAAGAATATTTTACATTTTCTGAACAAGTGCTGCTGATCCATTCAGAATAATGGTTCCCTAATTTATGCGGTATTGTTGTATAAATTTGAAGTTTTGGATTGCAGTATGATTGAGGTTGTCTAGGGGTTTCTATAGGTTAAATATTGGAAAATGATAATGCCAAAACAAATTTTGTTTGTGCCAAAACTGTAATACATAAAAGGCTTATACCTTGCACATGATACACGGTTTTTAAGCACTGTAATTTTGACACGAATAAAAATGATTTTGGCATTAGCATCACTCTAAATATAAGTCTATATTTTCTAGTATATGTAATCATTGACCAAAAATGTTCGGCAAATAAAATATTTTGAATGTGGGTTCTTACATTGGTGAGGATCTTTATTCAACTTGAGATGCTAGAGCCATTTATCTAAATCAGTTATTTGTTTTTATTTCTTATTTTTTAAACTTTTTTTTTTAAATTTTCACATCAAAATGAGTTACTAGTACAATTTCCACTAATCGGTGCTTGACACTCTTCTTCAGTACACATTTTTGAGAGATCCATATACTTAATTTTGAGCTTGAAAAATTATGCGATGGATAAAATTGTTGAGGTAGCACGTGGCAGTGTGCTAAAATCACCGAAAAATATATTCAAAGTTGGTTGTAATCTTTAGCGTAGTTTTTTCTTTTAAAAACAAATGTAGATTAGCTTGTCAAAACTTAAAAACTTAAAGTCACTCAGATAGAATACTAGACCAAGAATCTTTAGCAGTAGTGGGCCGGAGAGTACTCTTCCAAATGGCAGAAGATGAGGCGTCCACAAAAACTGATTGGGCCTGCTAACTTGCGGGCTTGCGTTTTACTACCAGAAAAATCGCTTCTCTCTCCCTCCTCACCCTACCACCAAACTGTTGCGAGAGCTGTGGGCTGCGGCGAGATCTCTCTCTGTCTCTCTCCTGGTCTAGCGACGGCCTACTAGCAGTCTCCGATCGAACTTCGAAGCCCTCTGGAGTCTCGCCTAGCAGTCTCCGATTGACATCTCTGTTTCACTGTCTCCGATCGATTGATTCCGACGAGTCGACGACAAGCTGTCGTGCTCTCTCATCTAAGGTGAAATCTCTCTCTCTCTCTCTCTCTCTCTCTCTCTCTCTCTCTATCTCTCTCTCTCTTCGATCGATTGATTTACTCTAGGCTTTTCATATTTTGACGACTGACTTCCCTCTTTCGATTTACTCTAGGGTTTGATCCGATTTACTCTAGGGTTTGATCCGATTTACTCTAGGGTTTGGTCCCCGGTAGGCCGGCAGTGAAGTGTGATTTGTGAAGGACTGAAGGTGAAAAATTTCTCTCTCTCTCTCTCTCCCTGTAGTGATTTGTGATTTGTCAACGTATAGTTAGCTGTGATTTACATGCGTTGTTGTCGTGGTATTTGAGAGAAGAGATGGACAATTACCAATTTATTCCCTTATACAGTGGTGGAGCTTATTCAAGAATGGTATGGGCCTAGAATCGATAGAAGTAGACAGAAGTTTTGGAGGTTGATTCTGTTATGCATGATGTGGCTCATTTGGCGATAAGAGGAATCGTATATCGATATTTTGACGGGATGTGATGTTGTTGCTTAAATTTTAGAGCCTTTTCCTTTCTAGTTTGTTTAGTTAGGAGACAAGGGAGTTTAAATTAACCATTGATCAATTCCTTGACGTGTTAGCTATTTCTGGCATTTAAAGAGGTGTATGTTTATACTTTATGGAGTACTTATTGTTCGGACTTTTGGTGCTGTCAACTATTTGGCAGCTGTTCTCTTCTTGTACATGGGTGACAATTCTGATGCCGTTTCAATGAATTTATCACAGTACTTGTTAAAAAAATTCAATTCATTACAAACTACTTTGACTATAGATATGGTATGCCAGCCGAGATAACTGATGGAACATATCTGTACCTATCCTGTACTTCTTATTTGGCCTCATATAGAAATAAGTTTATTAAAGGAACATATCTTTTTCAGAATATTTTACATTCACCCCTAGCCACAAATCATCCCTGTATTTTGCCACAGATCGTAGTGATGATTTTCCCTAAGATCCCCTTCCACCGTTAAAACCTGGGTCGGTTGGTCCTCCGACAGAATGGATTGTCTTGGCCGTTTTCACAAGGAAGAGAAAGTGAAATCCCTATTTGCCTCCAAGTGAAGTTCCAGAAAGAGATTGGGGTTGTGCAGTGCCGATACCCTATTGTACCCATGAGACCAAAGATCTTTCAATTCTCCTAGAGTTAAACAAACTACATATTCGCTTTCCTTTCTATTGTAAGTCCTTTGCTCTCTTCCGGTTCTCTCGAATCAGACTTAGCCATAACGGAGGGAGACGCATTCCGCAGGATCTATAAGTAGCAGCATTCTCCCTTGACTTATGCTGCTGGCCAACTACAGATTGATAGTGACAAGCGATCGGAATTCGGAACATCGATAAGAATTAAGAATGTTCCGGAACCCGGAGTGATAAGAACGAAATCCCTACCCCACAGTATTACTATATCTGAGATCTTATTTTGGTTCGATATGTCCACCTACGAGACTCACCTTTGGCTTTCGTCTCAGTAGGTGTATTATTCTACATTTTCCCAAAAGAACATTCATTCATTTCTTTCTTCCCCATCGACCACGACGACTGAAATGACGCGAAAAATCCAGACTCGGAAAGGATGAGGGCCGGTGGTGGGCATCCGAAATAAAGTTCTCCCATCTCTTCGTAGCTGACAATGATTGAAATCAAGAGTCCAGAAAGTGGTCAATTCCGGAACATTGCACTGCGACTTAAGTTTCATTCCTTTCAATCAAGGCCAGTTCTCTTTAGACTAGTTGGAAAAGCAAAAGCCAAAAAGTCCCCTCTCTGTCTCTCCGAGTTTCTACTACTAGTCTAGAGAAAAAAAAAACCATATGGATTCTATTCTGTGTCTTAGTGAGAGTTGAATTACCAACTTTTACACAAATTTTCAAGTACTTCAACCCGGAAGGAAAGAAAGAGACCGAAGACCCCATTCAGTAAGGGCTTGATTCCTTGATCTGAGTTTCATGAGTTGATATATCTATAGTTTCGTCGATTCTATCGACCCTGGAATTTGGGATGGAATGCTCGAACAGAAAAGGTAAAGCAGTATCAGGCCCCTTCCCGTCTGGCCCGCCGGTGGCGCAGAACAAACTAATCCAGAATATTAGACCGACATATGTTACATATCCAGAACGAACATATCTTTTCCAGAATATTTTACATTCGTTGACTTCATTTATTAGACCAACATTTTGTGTTCTTGTGTCAACACTTCAGGAAAGAACTTTTTTCCCAAACGATTTGACGCGAAATTTTTGTGCACTATTTTAAGAAGCTACCATGGAATAGAAATCTGCTGTGATAACGGTATCCTACCATTATTTCACTCCTAATGCCTATTGTGATACAGTTGATGAGTTCTGGGCTTCTAGCCCTCCGGTGCTTCCTAGCAGAACGAAGGATTGGCAAGATGCAATTGGAAAATTCTTTACTCATTCCAAAGTATGGTTATAATGTAACAGTAGAATATTTGGGAAGCTTTAGATAGAAGTAGCATACCAGAAGAAATTTGAAAATTTTCTTCTGCTTATTAAAAGAGAGAAGAAAAGGTTTTTGGTGCCACGTCCACCTTGTCTTAGAGTGACAGTACTTTGTTTGCTGTTATGTCGTCATTTTCTCTAGGTGGTTATTCTTTTGATATCTATTTTCCTTGAATTTGTTTGGTGTTCTTTTTTATTCTTTTTTTTCCTTCATGTTTGTGCAAGAGAAGAATCTTTGACCTTTCCTTGTCTGTTCTCCATCGTGTGAAGGTACAAATCTATCTTGAAAATACTTTACCATTTTGGAGTAGTTAAAAGAGGTACAAGGTATCTTAGTTCTTTCACGCCTTTCCATATGCACTTTGAAACAACATGCACATTCTTGGTGTTTCTTGCTTTGTGTTTGAATTGCATTCCTGAGTTTGCTAGAATTTAAGGTTAAGGGTTTTTATTTTCGAGTTTTGCTTATCCACAAATTGGATGGTATTCATTAAGATGCCATTAAATTTTGATCATTCTTTACCTTTTATTTTTGCAAGTCCTAAAACATTAACCCCGTTGATTCAGGAAACTCCCTGGTTCATCTGTCTGTGCTCTGCAAATTTTCGAAGTGTGTCAACTTCTAGGTATCTTTTATGTCCGAGCAGGCAATTTTGTTTGAAGGATCAATTGGGTTACTTGGAGAGTACTGCCCTAAGTCGAGGAAAAAGTACGAACCCTTATCGGACCGAACTAACTGCATGTATCACGCGTCCTATCAGGAATTTCGTTGCTGTGATTGGGTGCAACTTTGCTTTACCAAAGAAGAGGAAATTGATTTGTCTGCCCAAGACTCTTTAAAGGGCTTCTACATATTGAAATCCAGCATTTCCTCACTGTGACATCTATCCTTTTGTTCGAGGAACCTCGTCCCCCCAACCAAACATGGCTTTACAAAACATAGGTGCCAGCAATAGTGATGATGCCTTCTACAGGTATAAGATGCCGAAGATGATTACCAAGATTGAGGGCCGAGGAAATGGCATTAAGACAAACATTGTCAACATGGTGGATATTGCAAAGGCTTTGGCAAGACCACCGTCTTACACTACAAAGTATTTTGGTAATGAGCTGGGGGCCCAGTCTAAATTTGATGAGAAAACTGGAGTTGCACTCGTTAATGGTGGACATGACACTGCTAAACTTGCTGGTCTGCTAGAGAACTTTATTAAGAAATATGTGCAGTGTTATGGCTGCGGTAATCCCGAAACTGAAGTCATGATTACAAAAACTCAGATGGTCCAACTGAAGTGTGCAGCATGTGGTTTTGTTTCGGATGTGGATATGAGGGACAAGCTCACAACCTTCATACTGAAGAACCCCCCTGAACCAAAAAAGGGATCGAAGGAGAAGAAGGCAATGAGGAGAGCCGAGAAGGAGCGACTGAAGGAAGGTGAGGCAGCTGATGAAGAGATGAAGAAGCTGAAGAAAGAGGTGAAGAAGAAGGGGCCTTCCACTTCTAAGGATGCACCTGCAAAAGCCAGCTCCAACAAAAAGAAAGGCGGTGGTTCAGATGAGGAACACACTCCACCCACTCTAAACCATGTTGATGATAAAGAAGAGGCTGACGATGACAATGATGACGATGTCCAGTGGCAAACTGACACGTCGGCTGAGGCGGCCCGCCTGCGCATCCAAGAGCAACTGAGTGCTGCTACAGCAGAAATGGTTATGCTTTCCACTATTGAGGCCAATGGAAAAAGCCAGAGTCCCAAAACTGCTTCTCCCCCACGTGGGGTGAGTCCCAAGGTTGAGAATGGAATCTCAAGCCATGAAAAGCTAGTGGAAGAGGTGAAGGCAAAAATACAGAAGGGAGTTACTGCAAACCAACTCCAGTCTATTTTGGGATCATTGTCTGGGTCTCCTCAGGATGTAATGACTGCTTTGTTTGAGGCACTCTTTGATGGGTTTGAGAAAGGATTTGCAAAGGAGGTGGCGAAGAAGAAAGGATATTTGGCTGCTGCTGTTTCTGGAGATGAGGGATCGCAGTTGCTTCTGCTTCGAGCAATCGAGGCTTTTGTTCTGAAGCCTAGCTTACCTGCTTTGAAGGAAGTGGCTGTGTTTCTGAAGGCACTTTATGATGCCGATGTGGTGGAGGAGGAGCACATTATGCAGTGGTATCAGGAAGGTCTGGCTAGTGGCAACAAGGACTCCCAGATGTGGAAGAATGTGAGGCCTTTCATTGAGTGGCTCCAGAGTGCGGAGTCTGAAACCGAGGAGGAATGATGGCTTTATGCTCATCATACGGTTGGGGTACTGCTATTCCTATTTTCTGGTGTTCATGTTTGTGTCCGTGTCACTTCAAACTACAAATAAGAGTTGTCACTGTATGGTTGTTTGACTTGAAGTTTTATTAGTACTTCTGGACCCGGAACTGGCTGTGGTATTATCTGGGGCTATTTTGTTTAGACTTGTGGTCTGTGGTGTGGTTTCCTTTATTTTGTGTCGTACTTGCTTTAATCCGATGGTATGTTTGCTGTTTATTTATGTTAATTGAACGCCTTTTCTATATGAATGAAATGATTTGTTTTTATTGAGTGGCTAATCTTCTGTATGCGAATGGTACTGTGCCCATTTGACGTTATCTGTGTGCAGTGACATTTTTCTCCTTCCATTTTGCTAGTGAATCTCGGACAACCAGATTTCTGTCACTTCTTTATTGTGTTAGCTGGAACTCTGTTTGCTACGAGGGAAAAAAGGAAAAAAAAAAGAACTCTGTTTACTGCATTTATACATTTACTAGTTTTTAAACTTGTTATATTTATACTTAGCTTTTTCTGAAGTTATTGTTCTGGTTTCCAGGAAAGAACACGACGACTATGGATACCGACCCAATCATACAGATGCTATATGTTGCCACGTTGGGGCCACGCAAATGATCTGAATAGTTGATAAATTCCAAAATAATTTTTCTGAGTAGTCATATGAAATATCAACTCAATTAGATATTAAATGGAACACTTACAGTTATGAGATTAAGCTAATTTTTCAAGGAGCTACTCAAAATTGTTTTACTACATTTTAAAATTATTTAGCATTTATCAGCGGTTCGTGACTCTGAAGTGAACCCCACACAGCATTAGCATTTGTACGCAATCTGTATGGTTTTGGAGGAAGAAGATGTGGACCTTTTTGTTAATCCAAAGAACCGTTCTATACGTACAAACCGGTGGGTACCAACCACGCCTTTGTGAGTCCTAGATGGTCAATTCGAACTGTTGATTCATCTCAAAATCGAATTTCAAGTGGGTCTTCGCGAGAATTGCTACCATCGGACGGCTCTATGTGCTCGATCCAAAATCACCCCATTACATTGAGTAATAATAGGGCCATCCGATGACAGCGATTCTCACGTAGGCCCACTCAGAATTTGATTTTCAAATGAATTAACAGTTCGGATTGACCGTTTGGGACCCACAAAGGGGTCCCTGGCGCCGTCTGAGCGTGGTCGGTAACCCTGGAATTACCGTAATCCAAATGGAGAAAAGGTTCACGTCTCCTTTTCCAGTCCCGTGCAGGGCAAATTATGCAACGGGAGTTCCGGATTTGGGATTGCCCTAGTGATGCAAGGTGAATTCCAAGAAATTACTACTTTGTTACCTTACATCTTATTTTTCTTTATGGGTTGGTTTTATGGCCGCAACGAATAACACAACATTTGAAATAACAATAGTCGGAGCTACACGCTTACAATCGGAGCTGTTCAAGTTGTTTAAACCATGTTTGTAGAAGTTCTTGTAAAAAATTAACTCATTTGGATATCCGTAAAGCCTTGATCAGTTTATTCAAATTTGTCCTGTAAAACCCAACAAGAATCAACTAAATAAACCATGAAGCCCTTTATCGATATTCAAATAATTTTTTTTGTGGCCTAATTCTTTTGTTGTTACCAAGAGTTGAACGTGGTCCTTAGGGGCCTGTTTGGATGGGGGTTATGGGGGGCCATAAATATAGAGGGTGTTTTTTATGCCCAGACCCACATATGGAATGGTTCGCCAATAAAAAATACAGGAGTACTGTATTACTTATCACCCAGACTAAATATCACACCCTTGCAAGGGTGTTATTTATGGACAACCCAGGGACTGTCCATATTTAACACCCCTTAATACCCCTGTCAAAATTACACAATTGCCCAAAATAATACCCCTCTCACCTCTCTCTCCTGGCCGAATATCGTCCATTATTCTTCTTCTGGTTCTGGTTGTACTGTTGTAGCACTAATTTTTCTTAGAATAGGATAGCAGTAGCACTACTTGTTGTAAGCTACTCCCGGAACTGTCCCTTTTTAAATAATACCTTTGAAAAACATGTTTTAAAAATAATCCCTTTTTTTTTTGTAGCCGTTTAAAAATATGCACTTCTATAGCATGTTTTAAAATTTTTTTTGCACCAAATTAAAATACTCAATGAGCACTTTAAATTTTTTTTCCCTGGAATGAGCACTTTAATTTGATATAAAAAATTATATAAAGAAATGTTTTTTTGTGGTTTGAAATTGCACGGATTTTGATAGAGATCACTTGGAAAGGGATAGAGGGAATATGTTTTAACAAGATAAAGTAAAAGAGAATTGACATTTTTTGACAAGACAAAGTAAAAGAAAACTAACATTGTTTGAAAAACCCAAAGTGTAAATGGAAAGTCAAATTATGACACTTCAATTTTGTCTATTTTTTTCATTTACTATATATGCTGTTGGGATATAATAAAAAAAATTGTAAAATGAATTGTATATGGAAATAACAATTAATTTTCACATATATATTGCCAATTTTTTTAAAATAAAAAAACGTTGTCATATATAATAAGTTTTTTATTTTTTTTAAAAATATTGCAATTAGTTTTTATAGCTTATTTATTTACAAGGGTAATAAATTGATTAAGTTTTGTATTTGATTAAGTAACAAACGCATAGATCGTAAATATGGGCACGCACAAGTCCAATTTGGTCCGTTGACAGTTTTTTACATCCTTATACCTCTATTTAAACTACCATCCAAACCAAATACTATTTATTCCCCCCACATCACCAAAATCATCCAAACAAAGTATTATTTATTTCTCTCTCTCTATAAATGTCGCATCACTGTGGGCCCACCCTTTATATATACTACACCCTACTATCTTATACCCCCTCCATATATAATACCACAAATATTAATCTGACATCCAATCGGGCCGTAGGTGTGGTAAGTTCAGTCCACAAGATGCGCCGTTTAATAAACATGTGAAAACACCTTTTTTCTATTTTCACAATTTCTAGAAACTTTTGTATACGTTTATCTCAAAAAATAAACAAAAACTAATTACCAAACATGTTTCTTCTTGTGTTTTGAGAAAAAGTAAAAACAGAAACAGAAACATAAAATTGAACCTATTGCACTTTATGATATGTCATTTTCTAACAATACATCCACTTAAAAATTGATTTATTGAAACAACCCTGAAAAGTAAGTTTTTAAGTCGATGTTGAAATTCCTATTTTCCTATCCAAACGATTGCAAGTAAATAGTAGAAATAAAACAAATAATTACAACATGCGATATACGTGGAAAACCCCAAATTAGAGGTGGTAAATGGGTGGATTGGGTTGGATCTGAGTGGGTTGATATAGGTTTTGGATTGGATATGAGCCAATAGTATGTGGGTTGAATATGGGTCTACTCAAACCAATGCGAATTGGGAATTGGAATTTATTCCGCTCTGTGTTCGATTCTCAAATTCCTCAACACCACGCAGCCATCATGTTCCCAAATTACCCTAAGCTAATTTACCATTTCTTTCTGTAAGTGAATTTATTTTATTTTACAAAAACAAAATAAAGAAAGACTCGGCATTAGATAATCAAAATGAACACAAAAAATATATTCACTCCCTTCTCTACTTTATCAAGACGCAGCATAAATAGTGTGTTTGCAATTTAATAGTAGTAAATTAATGTGCAGATCAAATTGAAGTAATTTGATATCAATTTTTTTTAAACTCAGACTCTCACTCACTCTCTCTCTAAAAAAAACATATCGACTTTAATAGGTTTGGGCGGGTTCATTGTTGTTGCAATTGATAGTTGATATAACCGAACAGACCGACTGAGTAGATAATTGTTTAAGGGTGACTTGAAAATTAATAAGTTTTAAAAATAGGGCAAAGCTTAATTTGGTTATGAAATGAGCCAATCTGAAATAAATTATAATCGGATTGAATAAACCGATCTTGAGAATTTTAAATTTTATATAAGGGAAATTGAACGAGATGAGTCGAAACTTTTGAACCTGGGAATTTGTTTTTGAAGTTTTGTTTGTTCATGAAACACACTGATCTTGACCTTGTCGAGTTTTTGACGAGGTTTTAACCAGCAAACACAAACTCATAATTGAGTAATTTAGTTTGTGCACGGGTCTTTTTTGTGTTATCCAAAAAAAAAAAAATTAAATAAATAAAGACCAGAAATTTTTTTGGGACGAAAGTCCACGAAGCTTCATTAATGTTATGTGGAAGTGGGTGGGATCAACAATAATAGGATAATAATTGGAAGATTGGTGAGGAATTTCCAAATGTACTCATAATTACTCTTTTAAGGACCAACCTATTTTGAACCCAGTTTGAACTCATGTAAATCCATGTATATATGAGTTAATATGGGCTGACCTACATATAACTCATATTATAATTTGGGCAAGTTGGATTGGGTTATAAGTGGGCAAATTGGGTTGACTTCATGGGTTGGGTTAGACAATATTGCCACCTCTTCCCCAAATAGAGTAAAACCACGGGAATGAATCAAAACACTAAAAAAACTTTGTGTTATTACAATTGACTTATACTTACAATTGAAAATCCTCTCAATTGACCCAAGAACCTATTTGCCAATCCACGTCTCTTACTACTAATTAAAGGAGGAAACTTACAAACAGTTAATCAATCGTCACATAAATTTCCTTCTTCAATAAGGCTGGCCATGCCTTCCATAGCCAATCTGTCTCTCGTCCGAATCACCGCCATCCTGACGAGCGCACTTTGTTTATTGCTGGGTCCAAATTATTAAAACAAAACCCATACACCTTCACATGCACACACAATCCCATTGTCTCCAATCCTTACACATTTCCTAGGCACGCAGCAATGTCCACTCTGCATCTCGAACGAATGATCCAAGTTGTTCAATAATTGAAAAAAAATATTTGAGTGAGCTTATGGGTACATCATTTGGTGTACACTGCACACCGTGTTATTTGGAGCCCATCTAGGGGTTCCACACAAATGATTGAAGCCACCCAATTTATTTGAAATGTTTTTTTGAGGATTCTTGTAAAAAATCAGCTCAATCAGATATCGGTAGAGACTTAATCAGTTCTTTGCTCAATTTTCTGACAAGAATTTGAGCGAAGAATCAATCAAGCTCCTACCGATATCTGACTAATTCAATTTTTTTTTTAACAGGGATCCTTAAAAACATATTTTGAATAAATTGAGCGGCTTTAGTCATTTGTGGAGAATTCCAAATTGAATTCTACAAAACACGGTATTCGATGTTTACCAAATAGTGTACTCATATCAAGGCTTAGAAACCATGTTGACTTCTTTGTTCTATATCACCCTGTCACAAAAATGATAGGTGTACAATAGTTAGTCTCTAACATGACTCTAACACACTCACACGTATGGTGTGTGGAGCCCATACACACTTGAGTGTAAAGTGTATGTAAGCTCTACACGTGATATGAATGTCTCAGAGCAATGTTTAGCGATGACAATTCAACCTGCCCCGCTTCCTAGCCCAATAAGGTAAGGGTTTTTTTTTTTTTTTGTTTGTTTGTTTGGTAATGGGTAGAGGTAGGAGTGATTTAGAAAAAATCCGTCAGAGTTAGGATAGAGGCAGGAGTATGGTCACCCCTCCCCAATATATATATATATATATATATGTATGTATAACTATCTTTATATACTCTTATATGTATATATGAAATTATATTTTCTCTCTTATATGCATCAAATTTTATTTGTACTCTCATAATTTTATTTTTACAACTAAAATACAACATTAGAGAGTAGATTTTGGTTAAGTTATAAAAATTATTTTGTGAACTTTCATCATTTGTGCTAAATAATATTGGAGATGTATTATTAAACCTCTGTCGTTTCATCACATAGGCATTCTACTTCCACGTGACGGCCAGCTGCATCTGCATCGCAAGTCATCAAAGATTTTTTTTTTTAAAATTTGTTTGGTCCATGATATCATCTCCTATCTTGTCTCTCAACTCTCCACATACATGGCCGCCCACAACCCAATCAAGATTATTATTATATTCACAATAGTTCTATATATAGGAAAGAGCTTGAATCTTGTTAATAAACTCCAGAGTTTAGCTTGATTAATTTGCATTGTGTAAAATTTCTTCGTCTTCTGTCGTTTCACCAACAATTTATCATCATCTTTCTCTGGAAAATTCTACATCAATGCCATACAACGGGCAGGCGTGGAGTACCATGCCATTTGCAGCCACAGCGTGCCATGGCCGACGTCCTCTCTTCATAAAATCCTCTTCAGTGTTTCAATCCAGATGCGCGCAAGCGGGTACCCCACCCGGCACTGGAAAAATTCCTCACACATTATTATTCTCCGGGGCCATTTTGGGTTGTCACAGTGTTAAATGACTTTGTTAGGCTGGTTTTACCACTCCAAGGTTGCATGGTCGATTTCCTTTGACCGGGATTTGATCTTGAGACCACCCCATCTTATGCAAACTTGGGAGAGCTAGGCTGTAGAAATTATTCCGTTTCATCAGGACACTCTTCGTTACCAATAATATTTTTATCAACTTTGAAAGCAGACAAAATTGTATAGTTATATGAGAGTAGGTAACAAGACAAGGGCCGGGGGCCACCTCAATACCTATGTCTGCCCGTGCACGTACTGACTATTTGCTTTTGACTTTGATATTACATAATGTTATGCAGTTATATGAAAAATACTGTAAAGAGGTTGCAGTGCTGAAGGAAGAAGTGAAGGATATGCTAATTGCAGCTGGTAAACCAGACGAAAAGATGGTTCTGATATTCTAGGCAGCTGGGCCCGTTGTCTCTGTGGTGGGTGATCTCTGGTTGTATTCTGTTTGTTCCTGTTTTTGATGTTCCATTATCGTTCTAGTGTTGTTTTGCTGATGGAGTTTGGATTGCCTGCCGATATACTTTGTCATATCATTGAGTTTCAGATATGATTTTTTAGTACATTCAACATTGTTATGGCTATCCATAGTACTTTCTTTGTGGACAATTTACCTTTCGATGTGGGTGCAATTTGGTTCGAGATTTTTTTTAGCAAATTTGGGGTTGTCACAGACTCTTTCATTCCCTTCAAAAGGAGCAGACAAACTGGTCAAAGGTTTGGTTTTGTTAGGTATACCAAAAAAGATGCAGCTGATTTAGTGATTGCCAAGACTAATGGGATTTGGATTGAAAATAAAAGTCTCATAACTAAATTTGCGAGGTACTCGAAAGGGGGTGGGAACTCGTATCAGAATTGTGTAAAGGCAGTTCTCAATCTTTTTGGTAATTCACAACAGGAATGGGGATATTGTGGGGGAGGAGCTTTGCAAAACAGGAGCTATAACAAGTTTCAACCTCTGACGTGGGGACACATTGAGGAAAGGAAAACTTACTTGCAAGTGACTAAAGGGGTGGAATGCCGTGGAGAGCATAATGTAATGAAAAGTGTTCAATGTCACTCCATTGGAAGTGGATGGCTATACAGGAGCGCCATTGCAAAAATCTGAAAGCTTTTAACTATAAAAGATTTGGAAACAGTTTTCAATCTAGAGAAAGTTCATGACATCCAAATTAAAGCGATTGGTGGAAGGTATGTGGTTATAACATTTGCCATTGAAGGAACCAGAGATAAGATAATAAAAGAAAGATGAGTGTTGAACTAGTTCGAAGAAATTAAACCTTGGAATGGTGAGCAAGCCAAAGAGGAGAGATTTGTTTGGATCTCATGCTTTGGAATGCCTCTAAGTGCATGGTCCTCTCAAACTTTCAAAGATATTAGCAATATCTAGGGAGACTTTCTTAAGGTGGATGAGAACAATTTGAGAGAAGGTTCATACGAAAAAGGTAGAATTTTGATTGCTACTGACCAAACTCAAAAGATAGTAGGTAATGTTGAACTAGTTGAAGATGGGATGAAATACCTCATCAGAATAGAAGAGGAAGACTCTTTCAGAAAGGTCGAATCAAGCGATTTTCTTACGGAGAATGCTAAAGTGCTTGGGTTAGTCTCAAAGAGTATGAATGAAGACCAATTTTCACAAGTTCCAAAGGAGGCTCTAATATTGGAAAAGAACACAGAAGAGGAATATAATGATAGTAGCTTAAACTCTACTCAAGGTCTGGACTCGTTTGTGAAGGATTCTATGGGCCTTCAGTCCCTCTTCCATGAGGCCCATGAAATTGAACCAATGCAAAAGATTAATGTGGGAAAGGAAGTATTTGTTGGAGATATGCCTTGAATTACAGGCGTTCGAAGAAATGTATAATTTTTGGTGCGAAAATATCAGTTTCAGCATCTCTGGACCGGACCAAGGGAAGTGGGTTCCAGACCAGCGAATTTGGGATGTTTTGGGAGCTTGTAGCATCTCTCGTCCGGACCGGGAATTTTCTTGGTCTGGATGAAGGGTCTCGGTTGGTGTAATTTTGCTCCAGCGTCTTGAGTCCAGACCAGGTAAGCTTGGTCCGGACAAATGGGGCAGCGGCTGCGTGTTTTAATGTGTTTTTGTTTAGAAAATTCTATTGCGTTTATGATTTCCTATTGTGTTTCGACTTCCATGGTAATGCTTTGATTGTGTTTCTTATAAATAGGATCCTTGTGGCCTCCTAGGGTTTTGGACTTCTTGAGTGAATCCCTTTGAGGGAGCCCCCATGGGGCTTTCCGTAGTGCGTTAGAGTTTCTTGGTTGTTCCATTGGTTTGGTCTTGACTTGGAATTTGAGATATCTAGGGTTTGGAATCGTCTCTTTCGTGTATGTGAGACTTTGATGCTCTGTTAGTGTTTCTAATAGAGATTTGTTCCTAGATATCTATTGGATGCTTCAAGTAGAGTTACGGGTATAGCTGACTCTTTGTAATTTCTCCCCATTGATAGTGAATCCTCTTACTCTTTCCCTGTGGACGTACCTTTAGGGCTTCGTGCTTGGGGGGGAAACCACGTAAATCCTTGTCTCTTGTTTTCTTGTTGATTTGGTTAAATTCTTTACTTCGAGTTTTGGCACAACAATTGGTATCAGAGCTCCGGGTTCAATCCCAGGCTTTCGTTTTTTCGTTGCGTAGATTGTGTGTTTGTGCGTCTTAACGGCGACTTGGTTTGAAGTTAAGCAGTTTGGTGCAACAAGGAACTCACAGGGCTTTGTTGGGGAAAGTTGAAGAACCCCGCTAGTACGTAGGATGGTGTTTTTGAGGATTTTCGTGCGAAAGTGGTTTTGGGAGAATTTTGGATTTGAAGCAACACCTTTATGCAATTCGTATGAAGGAGGTACGCTTGAGAAAGACTATTGGTGAGTTGTTTCGGATTATTTTTTGGTTATGCACTTTTTGGATACAATTATGGGGGCTGTTTGGGGTGCTTCATGTTAGGTTTTGTCATGGAGATTCGGGTCCATTAATAATTCGGATTCAACTATTGGGAGTATGCGTGAGGGCATACAATGCTCCATGGTGGGGTCATGGGGCTCTGCAGTAGAGTCGGTTAACTCCGTGTGGAGTTATGAACACATCTTATGCATTGGGTGCACACTTGGATGAAGATGGTTGCTTGTTTTGGTGTTTAGATTTGGGTGGAGTTCGAGCGAATCTTCGTGGGCATTCTTGGAGGGATGTATTGGGTGAGCAGTACCCGTTTGAAGATGGAGGCTCAATTTGGAGGCACTTGCGGCTAGTTTTTTTTAGTCGTGTTTGCAAGGTCAAACAGGTGTGTTTGAGCCTTGTGTGGTGGTGCCATTGGTGATCTACCCGTGTGCTATTGGAGGAAAGAGCGAGTGCTGAGAGGATTGCACTATGTTGTTGGCTTGGAAGGGAATTCAAGTAAAGGTGGAGATTGTTGGAGATATGCCTTGAATTTAAGACGTTCGAAGAAAGGTACAATTTTTGATGCGAAAATGTCAGTTTCAGCATCTCTGGACCGGACCAAGGGAAGTGGGTTCCGGACTAGCGAATCTGGGACGTTTTGGGAGCTTACAGCATCTCTCGTCCGGACCAGGAATTTTTTTGGTCCGGACGAAGGGTCCCGGTTGGTGTAGTTTTGCTCCTGCGTCTTGGGTCTAGACTAGGTAAGCTTGGTTCGGACAAACGGGGTGTCGGTTGCGCGTTTTAATGTGTTTTCGTTTAGGAAATCCTATTGCGTTTAGGATTTCCTATTGTGTTTAGACTTCCATGGTAATGCTTTGATTGTATTTCTTATAAATAGGAGCCTTGTGGCCTCCTAGGATTTTGGATTTCTTGAGTGAATCCCTTTGAGAGAGCTCCCATAGGGCTCTCTGTAGTGTGTTAGGGTTTCTTGGTTGTTCCATTGGTTTGGTCTTGACTTAGGATTTGAGATATCTAGGGTTTAAAGTCGTCTCTTTTGTGTATGTGAGACTTTGATGCTCTGTTAGGGTTTCTAATAGAGATTTGTTCCTAGATATCTATTGGATGCTTCAAGTAAAGTTACGAGTATAGCCGGCTCTTTGTGATTTCTCCCCATTGATAGTGAATCCTCTTGCTCTTTTCCTGTGGACGTATCTCTAGAGCTTTGCGCTTGGGGGGAACCACGTAAATCCTTGTCTCTTGTTGGTTTAGTTATATTCTTTACTTTGAGTTTTGACACAACAGTATTAAATGAATCCATAGTTTGTGATTCTGAAAATAACATCAAGGCATCTCAAATTCCAGGGATTAATCTTTTGGTGGATATTCGACCAAGAGAGGTCAAAAGTTCTAGTTCATCAAAGTTTGAGCCTAGTGGAAATTCAACCACTTCTGCCCATCAAAGTCTGTCTTGCGAAGTACCTCTTGACGAATTCCAATTAACTATGATCGCTGGGTCAAGGCTAGGAATAGAATATGAGGAAACAGATGCTATTATAATGAAGAGGATGATAGAATCGGAAATGAAGGAGTTCCAACATTTGCAGCGACCATCATCTATTTATTAAGGGGTTTGGGTGTGTGTGTGGGGATTTTCCTGGGGCTGGGGTGAGTCTTGAGGTAGAGAGTATTGATTTTCATGGTGAGCCTTAACATGGGAAGATCTGTAATTTTGGGTTAGGGTGTGTTGTACTCTTGTTGGTTTTGGTCGAGCTAGGTGAGTCTTATCATGTGAAAGGCATTTTTCTCTGTACCTTTTGGGCTGGGATGTCTGGTCTTGGGTAGGTCTTATCATGGTTTGGGGTTTCAAGGTTTGAGTTTGTTCCTTAGTAAAGCTGTTATTACACTTGGGTTTGAGCCAGGGTTGATTCAGGGCTGATTTTTCTGAAGATTGTTTCGCTGCTGTTATTTGGTTGTCATAATGCTTCTCTGTGATGTTTTGGTTTGCTGCTGCTGCTTGGTATGATGCTTCTCTACTGCTGATGCTTGTTTTTTGCTAGCTGCTCTATTCGTATACCTTTTGGAATGCCATCTTGGATTGCTAATACACTTAGAAGATTAGCATGGTTGCTAATCTCTAGGATGAGTTGTTGATATTAAGTCATGAAAGTCAAAGGAACTGTGAAATAACCCAGATTTTGAAGGTTGATGTTTATGGGAGATGCTACTGTGGTCTTGGGGTTTTGTGCTGCTGTTGCTGGAGATGGATCTTGAGATGTTTTGGGCAAGTTTTTTTGGTACTATTTTCCTTTTCTTTTTCTGTTCCTTTCATCCCTTTCAGCATTTCGCTGGTTGTGGATTCAGAGCTATTTCCTTGCTTTGTGATTGGTTGTGGCTTTTTCTCGATGTACCCTTTGTCGAGTGGTAATAAAATCTTGTTGCCGATCAAAAAAAAAAAAAGATGGTTCTGATAGTCATGGTTCAAATAATTAAGAGTAGAATATCGGATATGGTTCGGCAAGTGGATTAATTTTTGAAGAAAAAAGAAGAGGTCTGGAGGAGTTTCTCATTATGAATCATTCCGCCCATTGAATTAATGCTGGCGAACAAAATAAAGGTTTTGAATAATCCTAGGTTGCCTGGGAATATGATTTACTTATACAAGATCACTTGATAATCAACCCATAACAATATAGGTAAACCAATCAAGCAGCCAAATTCATGTAAAAATAACACGAGGGTATACGTGGAAACCCATAAAAAGATAGAAATTACGGGAATGAGTCAAACACTATAATGTATAGTTACGAGAAATCTTCAAACTTAAGACTTCCCACCAATTAACCTAAGATTTACTAGTCGATCCTCGTTCACCGTACTCTGTATTTGATTGTCAATCAAGCACAAATTAACCCATACCTAGACATCCTCCGTGGCAATTTCTTCTTAATTGCCTTTAAAAATCCACCAATTAATGGTTTTCGTATGAATGAAAGAATAAGAAATCCTTATTTGAGATTTTGAGTATACCTCAAGAATCCATAGATGTATGTAAACTTCCTAACACAATCAAAGTCTTGGTTTCTAGGTCTTGAAAAAACTATGCATTCTTTATTTGAGACTACCAAATAAAAATATTGAATTTTGAGAGTACTGTTAATCTCTAGAATACCAAACTCCAACCCATCCTTTAAACCCTCCTCTATTTAAGAATATTGGTTTTTGGTCCTCCATATTTAAAGGATGAAAGAAAATATAGAGGATCACCTTTTTAAATGATAATTTTGTCCTTTTAATCGTTTGCTAATAAACTTTTGTACGAACCATATTCTAGATCCTATGAGCTAGAGTATTAAGATAAGGTTTATTTATTTATTTATTATTATTCATGAAGTAATTTTCGAGGGGAAAAAAAAAGGCTTTGTGGTTGGATTGTATTTTTATAGTAGTTTTCTCTACAATCACTTTATGAATAACAAACATTGATTTTATACTCTCAAATGTAGTATTGGGTTGAAGATGCGCTAACAGGAATTCTCAAAGTTCAAGATATAGGAATTTTGGAAATGGTAATTCGTAAGGACAATCCACACATGTGACCCGATTTGTTTGCATGTGGCAAGGTGGTTTACCATTTGAAGGTTCTGTTGGAGATGCTATGACATGACATTTTTTTTTTACCTTTGGGTTCCAATTGTCAAACTGAGGTTTGAAATTTTTGGGTTTCACTCCTTGATTTAGGAAAATTGGGTCTCACTCCCTCAACTCTTTTTTTGAGAGGCAAAAAAGATTTCATTAATCTTGAAATTGTTACAAGACTAATAGAACAAGGAAATAGCAAACAAGCAAATTAGCCCAATCTGAGACCCAAACCAACGATTGGTAAGGAATCAATCGAGGTCATCCAACCTAAAAGGCAAAAGCCTAACACCCCATGGGTTGAAAAACCCAGGTAAACAATCAGCTCATAAAAAACACCCTAGGCCCAGTAATGACCAAATAAAATGGGTCAAGCCCAACAAAAAAAAAACCCCTAATCATCCACCCACAAACAGGCCGGCACCGCTACCCCCATTGCATCTGTTGCACTCCGGCCACCTGAAGAGAAACAAGCCGTTGCCATAATTGTCACCAGAACCCGGAGAATAGGCTCCTGTTGCTGCCCCAAGGACAGCTCGACTGCCCCTCTCCAAGCCGCCAAAGAATTTGCCAAACGTTGACAAGCACCTCACAGATCCCACCTCTGCTGCCCAAAATACAAGAGACACCATTTGCCTCTTAGACTTTTCCGAAAAAGATGATATTGTTGGTGAAGGAGAACGAAAATTAAACCAAGCAACAAGCTTAGTTTTTGAGTTCTAGTTTAAAATACAACATATACCATTTACCTCTTAGACTTTTCCGATAAAGATGATATTGTTGGTGAAAGAGAACGAAAATTAAACCAAGCAACAAGCTAGTTTTTGAGTTGTAGTTTAAAATACATCAGAGACAACACACAATGGATTTATCCTAATAAATTTGAGCCCTGATGTAGATGACTATGAAAAGTTCTTATGGCTCTTATGGCTACTATGGTGGCAATGTACGATAGAGCTTACCTTATAGTCTGATGTTATGGTATAACACATGACTAGGCTAAGCAAATTGAAAACAAAAATAGGATCTAATTAAGTATGATCATACCACCAAAATGGTGCTAAATGGTGCCAATTGTCTTCGGAAAGACTGCTATCAAGCAATAAATTGAATCTCCATTGCCAAGCAAAGGGAAAGAACTCCTTTCACACTAAAGAAAAGAGAAACATAGATTCCTAATGCCTGAAAATGAAAAGACTGCTTCCAGACTATGAAGTACTAACTCTGGATTTACCAATAAAATAGGAGTAAATAAACGCATACTCCATTGCCAAACAAAACATGAAGGACACTTGCTCAAAAGAGATTGTTATCCCATTTCATCTATTTGCGACTTCCTCATGAAAAAAACTTTTTAAGCAAAGAGCCCCCTTGAATTAAGTATTGCATCTTAGCAGTTAGAAACAATTAGTAACATTGAACGAATCCTATTTTTCCCTCTATGAAATTTTAGTGCGTAACAAGGATTTCAAACTTGGAGCTACTGCTGCAAAGAGTTTGATCCCCGTTGAAGAGATTGGTTCTCTTTAGCTCAATACTACTAAACTTGACCAAGATAAAACACCAATCCAATCACATATAAATTGAGGCCAACCAGACTGATAAAAACAAACGAATTTGCATGTTAAACTTGAAAAGAAAAAGGCCAGAACTATACCCCAGCAATTGAATCACATTATGTTTTTTTTTTTTTTTTTTCTTTTCATTGCAAAAAACTTTATAAAATAGCCAAAAAAAAACACTTTTTTTTTTATCAGGAAAGATGCACTTTTTTTTTTAAACAAAAGGGAAAGCTAAGGGTGACGGAGAGAGTTTATACTGGGGAAACGAATATACGAAATACTACCAACTATGGTTTGACTCACAAACAGTACGTCAAACAGGCCGATAAAAAAAAAAAAAAAACAGTACGTCAAACAGACATGGACAACTAAATGTTGACCCTCAAACTTATTTTTCTGCTCAGAGTCAAAACTTATGTTCAATGTGTTGGGAAAATAAGTGAATCATAGCATGCACTCAAACACTCTATTTTATTAATTTGTAACAAAATTACATAGCACTCATGCACTCACACACTATAGATATTTTTCCTCTCACTTGTGGTGGGGGAAGCCCCAAAGGGACACCACGTCTCTTCTCTCACTCTCTGCCTTTCTCTTCTCTTCTATTTTCAAGGATTACAATACACAATCATATTGCCTTTTATAGGCCTATTAAAGATAACTACAAATCAGGTAACTCAAAGCAATTGCAATGACATAACTCCAAAGTCAAGATATGTTGCTTATCTCCAAGCCTCCAAACCAACTGTAGAAACACATGTTTTTCATTTTTAATTAAGTTTACTTTTCAACATCCCCCCCTTAAGCTTGATTCTCTCTTGCAGAATGCCCATTTCTCATCTTCTCATCACGCTAGACAACTGTCTGTTGTCATTTTCTCTGTCTCTAGGAACAATCGTCTGTTGTTCATCTTGACTTCTTTTCCTCGAGCCTGTTCAACCACTTTTATGGTTGAACTCGTCACACAAGGAGTACGTCGCTCTTTGTTCCTCATGTTGAACTTTGGGCCGAACATAACTTGAACCGCTTGGTAGATCAATCCTCGTCTTAACGTCACATCTCACATCACATCGCATTGTCTCTCGTCGTGTCACGTCTTCTTGAGTCTAGTGGGCTCCTCATCTCGTCTCCCTCTCGTCATGGTAACACGTCTCATGTCAACATTCTGTCACAAACCCGTTTGGTTTGGTGCTTCTCGTCTGATTAATCTCATCTTGTCAATTCTTACGTCACGTCTCGTCTCATCTGTCCTCTTCACTTCTTGTTCGTCCTTTTCTCATCTCATTTATCGTCACATTTAATTTTAGGCATGGAGTGCCCAAATCTTGCGTCTAATATCGACAAAATCACGTCCGATTTTACTTTGTCTCGTCTCATTTGCTCAATTCCATCTCATTTTCTCTGTCAACTTCTCGTCACTTTTGGCATATAGGTAGCCAAAAACTTCGTCTTCATCCGGCTCATTATCTTGAAATCTTCTTGTCACACCACTCAAAAACATTCATGGGTACATTGGCAACCCGTCCGCTGCGTTTGAACTCATGCGTCGTCTTCGTCTAGCATGTGCACTCTTTTTGGAACATCCCCCTACTCTTCTTAGTCTCTCCTCATCATTAGTCTTGTCTCTAGGGACTAAGTCGTGAATTTTCCAAACACTAGGGGCTTGAGTGTAGATCTGCAGAACTCCAAAGACCTCCAATTCAATTTTCACCGAACTATTCATCTGTACAGTTGCACTATACCTTCCAAGTGCCAGCCACACCCAATCTTTCCCTTCACTGGATTCCTTTCTTTCCATTAATTTCACCAGAAAACTTCTTTTCGTTTTTTTTTTTAAGGGCGGCACCAGCTGTAATCATTCAATAGACTTAGGGGGTGTTTGGGAGCCCCTTTTCAACTTCTCATTTTCACATTTTTGGGTTTTGGATGTTTGGGAGCCTTGAGCCAAAATGATTTCTAGCAAAATGAGTTTTTCATTTTTTACTTTAGAGAAGAGAAGTGAAAAAGAGGTGGAGAGGAGCTTTTTGATTTCTCATTTTCCATTTTTCTCATTTTCATTAACAAAAAGCCCCACAAAATGGATTCTGTACATATCTCCCAAACACTACTCCTGTTATAAAATACATTCTGCACATTTCTCCCAAACACTCTTACCAAATTCAAAATACATTCTGACCATAATCCAAAAAGTTGAAAAGCTAAAAACTTAAAAACGAAAAACTGAAAATGAGGTTCCCAAACACCCCCTTAATAGTTAATTCTACACCATGTCTCTCTCTTTCCTCATTCTTTTTCAATCTTCTGTCTTCTACTTCTTTCTTCTTTATTTTTTCGGTCATCTTCTTCTGCTCCTCTGAAAAATAGAGGATTACGGTCGATCTTCAAATAACTCGTGGGAGCTCATTTCAACTCCAATTTTGATTCCGTCTACCCCAATGAACTCGTCTCGTCAAAGTATGTCTATATCAAAATCAATTTTTTTTTTGTTGATTTTGATTTTTGACCCAAGTCTGTCCGTCATTTGGTTCTTGGCCCGTTTGGCTGTCATCTTTGTCTCGGCCGCCCATCTAGCCGTTGAACTCCGTCTCGGCCCGTCTACCCTTCATCTCCATTATTGGCCCGTCTAGTCTTGGATCATTGCATAACCACACATCTCACCACAAGTTCAGGATCGCTTAGCCGCACTCTGATACCATATGTTGGGAAAATAAGGGAATTATAGCACGCACTCAAACTCTCTATTTTATTAATCTGTAACAAAATTACATAGCACTCATGCTCTCACATGCACTAGATGTTTTTCCTCCCACTACAAGTGGGAAAGCCCCAAAGGGGCACCACGTCTCTTCTCTCACTCTTTGCCTTTCTCTTCTCTTCTATTTTCCCACATTACAATACACAATCATATTGCCTTTTATAGGCCTAATAAAGATAACTACAAATCAGGTAACTCAAAGCAATTGCAATCACGTAACTCCAAAGTCAAGATATGTTGCTTATCTCCAAGCCTCTAAACCAACAGTAGAAACACATGTTTTTCATTTTTAATCAAGCTTATTTTTCAACACAATGTATATGTCTCAACCAAATCAAAATTTTTTAAGTAGGTCCAATAATCCACTTATTTTTGCTTTTTCAAAATTTTTTTGAGTTTTGACCATAATTTTATACTTGTTAGATTCGTCTCGTCGAGAGGAATCCAGAAATCACAAAATCTCGATGCAAAACTAACAAATGCAGTTTTCTTTTGAATAAGGACAAAATGGTTTTTTAAAAAACCATTTTTTGGTTTTTTACCCAAAGCACCCCTAATTTAGGATTACCACAGTATTTGTGGGGGGACATTGTTCTCTCTGCTAACTATATTCTAAACAAGATCCCACCCAAGAAAACAAAGGTTACTCCTTATGAATTAAGGAAATGTATCAAACCTTCCTATAAATTCTTGAAAATATGGGAGTGTTTGGCCAAAGTAGCAGTTCCCGATCCTAAGAAAGTTAAGATGTGACCTAAAATCATCAATTGTGTCTTCATCGGTTATGCTTATAATAGCAGTGCATATCGTTTTCTTGTCTATGAGTCAAAAATATTTCTAATATCCATCTTAATACATTTATGGAATCCATGAATGCAAAATTCTTTGAAGATGTGTTTCCATTTAGGGATAATAGAGTCCCTAGGCCAGTTCTAGAAACTGAGCCTATTCAGGAATCTGATGATATGGACATTGATATTGATTTAGTTCCTGAAGAAAATCATGATGACATTGATGGGCCTCGTCGTAGTAAAAGTGTTAGAACTTCGACGTCTTTTGGACCAGACTTCCTAACATATGTGTTAGAAGCTGAAACCTTAGACTTATCAAGAGACGATGTCATCATCAGAGGCTCTTTTATGGAAAGAAGCCATAAGTAGTGAAATTGAATCCATCCTGCAAAATCACACTTGGAAACTCACGGATCTTCCTTGAGGTTGCAAACCTCTAGGATACAAGTGGATATTCAAACGGAAGATGAAAGTTGATGGATCAATTGACAAGTACAAAGCGAGACTTGTAGTCAAAGGTTATAGATAAACGGAAGGTTTAGACTACTTTGACACTTATTCTCCTATTATAAGGATAACATCTATAAGAATGTTAATTGCCTTTGCGGCTTTAAATAATCTTGAGATTCATCAAATGGCCGTAAAAACCACCTTACTAAATGGTGATCTTGATGAGGAGATTTATATGGAACAGCCTGAAGGGATTAAGGTTCCAGGACAAGAGGGGGAAAATGTGCAAACTTGTCAAATCATTATATGGTTTAAAATAGGCTCCAAAACAGTGGCATGAGAACTTTGACAAAGTCATGATCTCAAGTGGTTTTCAGATCAATGAATGTGACAAATGTGTGTATGTCAAATATAGCGGTAATAACTATGTTATTGTTTGCCTGTATGTAGATGATATGCTCATTCTTGGAAGTAATAATGAAATCATAAAATCTACAAAGAACATGTTGAATTCCAAATTTGACATGAAGGATATGGGCTTGGTTGACATTATCCTAGGAATCAAGATTATTAGAAGTCTCGAGGGATATATCTTGTCTCAAAAACACTATGTTGAGAAAATACTAGAGAAGTTTAATATGGAAGACGTCAATATAGCCAAAACACCAATAGACTTAACGTTGCATCTATACAAGTATACTGGTCAAAGTGTTAACCAATTAGGATATGCGCGGATTATAGGCAGTCTAATGTACTTGATGAATTGTATAAGGCCGGACATAACTTACTCTTTTAGCAAACTGAGTAGATATACGAGCAATCTTGAGAAGGATCATTGGATGGCAATAAGACTGCACTATACTCGGTATCCAACAATACTAGAAGGATATAGTGATGCAAACTGGATATCCGACGCCAATGACTCAAAATCCACAAGTGGATATGTATTTACATTAGCTGGTGGAGCTATGTCTTAGAAATCCACCAAGCAAACGTGCATTGCACGATCTACAATGGAATCTGAGTTTATAGTTTTAGATAAAGCTGAGTGGCTTCGTCACTTCTTGGAGGATATTCCAACTTGGTCTAAACCTGCGCCGCCAATCTGCATATACTGTGATAGTCAATCAACAATTGGCAGAGCTTAGAATTGCATGTATAACAGGAAGTCTCGACACATACGTCGACAACATAATACCATTAGAAAACTACTCTCCAATGGAATTATCGTAATTAATTATGTAAAATTAAAAAGGTAATATCGTGGATCCGCTAACCAAAGGGTTATTAAGAGAGTTAGTTATTAGATCATCGAGGGGAATGAGGCTCAAGCCCATAACTTAAAAGCCTCTATAACGGCAACCCAACCTAGCTGACTGGAGATCCCAAGATCTATGTTCAACAGGACAACCGAGTTATATGAGATTTAGGAGAATCACTGTGGAGACTATGTATCTACCCATTACTATGACGCAACAGTGATGCCTGCAACATAAAAGATTATGCAATGCCTTTAATAATTCTTAAACCTTGGAAAATCCAAGTAGGGTATAGTAGGATACTCTTATTGAGAATCACCTATGTGGATGTAGAATGGGCTAATTCTATGAGAATGTCACGGGCGGAATTCTTTCCAAAACATTCATGAAGATTAGGAGTATCTCAGGGTCGTAATGAGCACAACTGTAAGAACCAAACTGCGTCTAGAATGATCCTGTGTGTTGACTATTGTCTTGACTTACACAAATGACTGAATAGGCCAAGACATCGCGTTCATTGGTTAACTAGTAAGTCTGATAGTTATTCACAAGGTGAGGTTCAAAGCCAAAAGCTACCTAATCCCATGTAGGAGATTTCCTACTGTAACTCTCAGAAATTTGCATTTGCAAAGCACTGTCTATCCTGCTAATTTCATTCATGTGGGGGATTGTTGGAAAAATTGATTTTAACTATTTTTATTCAATTATTTAAATGGGTTCCACACGTCCACGTGGTTGGACCCACATACTATTGTGTTCATCTTAGATAGGAGATTAAAATCGAACCTTTGGTTGGTTAATATAAAGTTAAGGTGAATGAGAAATTGCCGTTGAAAGTGCCTACATGAACTTTGGTAGAAGGGAAAAAATGTATTGTCCCACATTGGTGAGGCATAACAAATTCATTGGGTATATGTATCCTAAGTTGGACAATAGGGGTTGGCCCTTTGGGTCATTACAACTTTTTTTGGGGGAGAAGGCATGGACAAAGTGGGCTTCGGTCCATATAACACATGCGCGCTGTCCGTCCGTCTGATCAAAACCGGGTTGGGTTAGGTCATTAGATAAGATGGGCTTAGGCCTAAGAGGTTCTTATCTTTTTACTGAAATTTTACACACGGACTGAGTCGGGTCGAACCGGGTCCATTTTAGTAAAATTTAATTTCCTTCTCCTTACCGAAACAGTGTGCCCGAAATAATTTCTTTTCCCTTTCCTGTGCATCTGTTCACAAACCAACAACAGTCATTGGACATGACTGTTCGCTTGCGACAAGGTGTGTCCGTTCGGTTCAAACAACCGCATCTTTCTATCTTGTACCTTTCCATTCGGGTGCCTATTTATCTATAAATAGGACCATCATCCTTTCATGCATTTCACATTTTTCACTTGCATACATTCTGCACTTCCTACATAAAACCTTCTGAGAGTTTTGCGTGATTTTCTAGTTTGCCTACTGATCAGATTGCAGTGCTACTTCTGATCGGTGAAAGTTGGGTATTCCTAGGAGACAAACGCCCAAGTTTCTTCATCAGCACCGTAGGGGAGGGCGAATTTGCCTTAAGGACAGGGTATTTTGATACTCTCCTCGACTCAAATCGTCTCTCGCCAATTTCCTGTATACTGAAATTGGCTCGGTACATTTTCTGATTATTCTTATTTCTGTTTTTGTCTTTATTTCCAGATTATTTTGCAACGGAGTTTCCAACAATTTTTGTACAACTTGAAGTGATTTCACTTAGCGAGGATGAGAGAGAAATAGATTTATTATCGGATAACCATCGACATGAACTTCGCCAAAAAAAAAAAAAAACTACTGACATGAATTTTGATGGATTTTAACGTCCTGTCTGTAGAGTACGACGCAGCGGAACAAACAAAATCTTTTATTGTATATGTTAACTCTTGTACATACACTTCGCACTCACGTCACTTGACAACACTCACACAAAGATACATATGACTCTTATTTGACACTTACAATATCTAAGCACACTCTTTGTGCTCACTCATTAGGTGGTTTCTCCCCCACTTGGGTACTCTCTCACCCAAGGGGTGGTTCATCACCACCAAAGTGGTACTTCCTCACCACACCTCACAAATGAGGCCTTCCACCCTTTATATAGCCATCCACCTCCTCAATGGACGGCCCAAGATCATTCTCATCCAACGGTTGATATTCTTCATCTAGAATCCTCCTAGAAAATATATTCTCCTCCTCACACTTCCACAACATTCTAGAACTCTCCACACAAGTCTAGCATGTAGTGGAGTCTTCCATAACCTTCTTGAATATTCCGGAACTCTCAAGGTTCCTCCACTTCTAGAATCTTCCAGAAATATCTAGAACATTCTAGACCATTCTAGATTTATCTAGATTATTCTTCGATCTTCTAGAGAGTTCTCCATTATTCTAGAATTCTCTAGAATACCCTCGAATCTTCCGGACTATTCTAGAATTCTCTGTTCTATTATGGAGGATTCTAGATCCATGATCTATGGAGAGTCAAGTGTTGACTCTCAACACTATCGTTCTTGCAAGCCGATTGAGCGAAAAAACTAGAAAGCACGATGAGATTCAACCAGATTTAGTGCAGATATGCTATGAGGTTGTCCTTTAGAACATCTCCAATGAGTTAACTAAATTTAAATAGCCAAATGATAGTTTTTGATAAAACTGAGACCAACTTATAGATACAATAAATAATCATTAGTTATTGAGTGGGTGGCCACTCTGCAAAGGACTAGCTAAATTTTATTTATTTGAAACAAAAAAAAAAGTTATTTAGAATCAAGGTTGTGATTTTCGGAAGAAAATTGTGAGGTTGGAGTGAATGGATCTTTTGAATTCACAAAATACTGAGCCAAAGTTTCAAAATCATTAATGTGTGGAGGGATTATTTGTTGAGGGTTTATGTTTTGTGAATTTAGTTGATGAGGGTTAAAATTTTGATAGGATTCAGAATGAAAAATTCGAGGTCTATATTCCATGTTTGGAGAAGATGAATTGGTATTCAAGTCCGGATATCACATGGCCCACCAAATGCAAATGGAGAACCCAAAGGAGAAACCGGAATCATCTTTTAAACTTAGTAGGAAGTATGGAAAGTTCTGTGGAAGATGAAAGTTCCAAATAAGGTGAGGAATTTCTGGTGGAGAGTTTGCAAAAATCTTTTGGCAACAAAGGAGAGCCTTTTCAAAAGGAAGTGTGCTCAAGATAGATTATGCCCCATTTGTGAAAGCGAAATGGAATCGGTTGAACATTTAATCTTCTGGTGCCCTTCGGCTAAATCGGTTTGGTTTGGTTGCAATATTAAACCTTTTGGCAATCTAGGAGGCAATGCATCTGTCACTAAATGGGTTGCGGATATGGTAGACCAACGTACAACAGCTGAAGCATGAAGTTCATGGGGAAAGTGGCAATCATTGCTTGACAGATCTGGAAAACAAGGAATGAGTTTGTTTTTAACAAAGTCATAGTAAACCCCATGAAAACCTTGAATGCCATCCGGCATTCCGAGAAGGAACAATGTCCGTCTCTTGAGCTTCCTACCGTCCTCAAGGATAACCCACAAACCCAGGAGGAGCAATCCACTTGGAGGGCTCCGGACAGGGATAAGTTTAAGATTAACTGTGACGTGGCTATCCCTAAGTCAGGTAACAACAGTAAGATATCCGTGGTATTGCGCAACAGCAGTGGAAGGATAATGGATGGCTTGACGAAATCTATCGGCGCTCATTCTAGTCTTGAGGGTGAATTGCAGGCCATCCGTGAGGCTTGTGAGATGGCTAACAGATTGGGCTTGAAGGAAGTGGTGGTTGAATCGGATAACCTGCGAGCTATTTCTCTCAGCGTTTCGGAACTGGTTCCTCCATGGAAGGTCAGCACAGTGGTGCAGGACATTCGCCATTATGCAGAGGAAGGAAGAACCATCTTTCACTGGATTAGAAGAACAGCAAACAAATTAGCTCATGAAATTGCTTCTTTAGCTCTGAAACATAAGTTACCTTGTAATTGGGTAAATAATCTTCTCCTCTCTCTTGTACTCCCTCCGTCCCTTTTTAAATGTGTTACTTGGAATTCTGTGCCATTTTCAACGGCTTATAACTTTTAATTTATAATAGCTTTTATGATTTTGAAAATTTTGTATAATAGAAATAATTAAGATCTATCAAACAAGATCCATAATGCATATGTTTTGAGGTTCACATTAAAAGTTATAAGCCGTTGAAAATGACACAGAATCCCAAGTAACACATTTAAAAAGGACGGAAGGGAGTATCTATTATGTAGAATGATATTAATGAAAGCCTGTGCCCTGTAGGGCATTTTTGACTGATCAAAAAAAAAAAAAAAGGTATTCAATCAAGTGTCAAGTTGAAAAAACCTCGTGAAACAACTCTATTTTTGAACCAAGCCAATTATCCTTAGAAAAAAAGAGATTTTTTTTTAATCTAAAAATTGAGTCCAAGAAATTTAATGACTCCATAGCTAGGTAGCCAAAGTTATAGAGTGAGCTATTAATCAATGACTAATGAACCAATTTACTGAGTCAATTAGAGTAAATTTTTTAACATTCGCTTATTAAATTTTAAGCTATTCACACTATTTGATATTTTATAGAGTCCATTGGAAATGCTCTTAGAAATTGAAACAGATTTGATAGTGGGAGTGAGTAAGAGGAGTCCGTGTGCAGTTGAGCGGTTCGTAGCAGTTCTCATGTCGAGATTTGTGTGTAGTGTTCCGAGTGGATTTCTCCTGTTGGATTACATTTTTGGGTGATTTTATGGAAAACTTTTTATGTACCAAACACTTTCCCGCTCATGTCAGTGTTAGTGTTGGGCGGGAGAGGAGTGAAATCTGACCTTTCGTACCCTCAAGGTCCAAATCTCAGCCTTTAAAATTCCTTCTCTTACAATCCCATGCTCTGAGTCCTTGAATCTAAATCCAATGGATTAAAATACGGAGTATTCAAACATTGTTCTCCCTTATTATGTAGGCGTATATAGGAGTATTTTACAAGTCTAGGAAGTTGCCTACCTGTTCCAAGATTGTACTGGTACAATCACGGCGAGTTTAGGAGTGAGTCCTTGGGCAACTCCAGAGCCAGTGCAAGAGGGAAAAAATTATTGTTGTGTATAGATGATAATACTAGGACTCATAATACTAATTGGGAAATTCTATGGATAGCCTAATCGGCGTTGGATAGTACGTGACACGTTCCGATTTCTGTGTAGAATTGTAGATTCAGCTTTTACCGGGTAGGTACAAAAGGCTGGTGTAAATGGAAAAATTAACCCCATATTACTTTTCGAGAAAATCTTTGGTGCAAATAGGGTAAGGGTGATGTGATGCCTCTTTGGCACATCCAGACCATCAAAAAATGCATCAGACGGTTCAGATTAAAACACATTTTTTCTTTTCTTTTTTAAAAATCCAAATGATACTTTTAATCTGGACCATTGGTTGCATTGTTGGACGGTCTAGATGTGCCGAGAGAGTACCATGTGGTACCCTCCCCGTACCCAATTCTTCTCAAAATTTTCTCCTTGAGTTCACCAATTGAAATCCAATAAGGAAAATGTGTGAAGAATCTAAACCAAATAAAAAGTATTACCTCAAAAGAGAGAAAATTTTGGATGCAAATATGGTATGGGTGACGTTGTACCCCTTCGACACATCCGGGCCGTCCAAAAATGCATCAGATGGTCCGGATTAAAACAGTTTTTCTTTTCTATTTTTTTAAAAAATTCGGACAACACTTTTAATCCGGACCATCGGTTATATTGTTAGACGGTCTAGATGTGCCGAGAGGGTACAATCCCGTACCAAATTCTCCTCGAACTCAAGAGAGCTAAATGCATGGGGTTAAGGGTCTTTGCTAGGAGTATTAATTTTCAAATTACACACTTTCTCAATGTGATCTTTAATTTCGAGTTTTTAGATTATTCCTGGGAACTTTGATCTCTTTATGATAGGTTGGGGCTCTTGATTTTTATTTTTTATTTTTGGGTTTGAAACATTTTTATACATTTTGGGTGTTCGGTCAAAGTTCTCAAAGAAATGGTTGTGACAATTTACATGTCATTCTAAATTTTGCTTGATTCTTGAAGTTCTGCTTTTAAGAGATTGGCAGTAGGAGGTTCCTATAGAAAAGTAAATTCAGAAGAGAATTGAAGATGAAGAAGAGGAAGAACAATCAAGAACACAATCTCTCTCTTTCTTTCATTTCTGATTTTCTGGAGTCAATCCCCATAAGCGTATACAAGAAGGTCTATATACAACAGATCTTAACTGCCTTTTGGCGAAAACACACATCACTAGCTATAATAGAAACAACACAATACAACTGAAAATGCTAATCAATTCAAGAGTTACAATGACTAGCCTTAATGGCTATGACTTACAGTTCCCCATCGGGAGTTTTGCTGGTATTGAAGTCATCACATTTATTAGTATTTTTTTTATTGCTTTTCAAAAAAAAAGTTTTTTTTTTTCTTTTCTAACGTTATTACTTGTGAGTCAGTGATATATCTGTCAAATTACAATTGAGAAGTGTTTTTTTTTTTTTTTTGGAGGAAGAGATAGAAAATGCATTAAATCAAAAAATACAGCAACCTTAAAAGAAGAAAAAACAGAAAGAAAAAACCTAAAGGAAAACAAGGAAAAAAAAAATAGAGAAATAAAAACCATAGGATCAGCCAGAGAAGGTGTCACGCCGTTGCCTCCGCTGCCATCGATGTTAGAAGCCCAAATCTGAAAACCTTAGACTGGAGAGGAAGTAATAAAGAGGAGAGGAGAGGAGAGGAGGAGGACAAAGAAGAAGGTGGAAGGGGTGTGATGGGGGAAGGGGAAGTGCGGCAGCTACCAAGGGAAACCCTAGGGAGGAGGCTTCTCCAAGCGCTCCCTTTCTCTCTCTCTCTCTCTCTCTCAAACTTTTGTCAACCCCTGTGTAAAAGCTGAATCTAAAACAGTTCTCAACCGTGTAAAAGCTAAATTTGTTTTTTTGTTTTTTGTTTATTTTGAACCAAATGGATTTTTCGTTCGCAGCTTCAAGCATTTACAAAAAAAAATGAATATGTTATTTTATTGTCTGTTTCTGCTTAAGTTGTATTTTTTTTTTTCAATCTTATTGAAACTTCTTTTTTGTGTGTCTTATAATGGTCCACAACTCCACATAGCTAAATTCTCTTCAATTTTTTCCCCAATACAGATTAATATAATTATATGTTTGCAAATGTTATCAGAATTTTATAGTAATGAGATAAGCAATATATAGAATTTTAAGTTGAAAAAAGGCTTACGGATGGTGATAAATAAAATAAAGATAATATCACTTGTCTCACTTCAAAACTCGAATCACAACCAAATGAATTCTTGCCACTTATCAGTCTCATAGTCCTCTTCACAAAACTCTCCATTTTTAAGTGATCCCTATCGGAATACGTGCAATTTCAAACCCCTAAGAAACATATTTCTTTATATAATTTTTAATGCCAAATTAAAAGTTCTCATTGAGTACTTTAATTTGGCATAAAAAAATAAAAACATTCTACGAAAATACATTTTTTAACGTGCACAAAAATTCATGTTATCCAAAGCAATCACTTAGAAAAGGGACAGAGGGAGTATAGATTTGTTGGTTTTTAAGGTATAATGTCAAAAGTCAACTGAATTATCATTTTAACTAGAGCTATGAAAAAACATAAGAACAATGAATATGGGACGTAAATCCCATTATCTACTATTTTCTTTTATTTTTAATTGAGAAAATGCCACATAGACATCAATGTACAGATCTAGACTAAAAATTTGTCCTAAATCCGTCGATGTGTCAAGACAGTTAAGTGAAGGACAAGAGGGTCATTCTACGCTATCTAGTTAGTTTAACCAGAGCTGTAACTAGAGTTGTAACTACTTCACTTGTAACTACTGTGTAGTTAGTTTTCTGTTTCAGTTGTAGTTAGTCTCTAAGGGTGAGTTTCCGAATGGATTTTATCAAAATCTGATAAAATCAAGCCTTTGATTTTATCCATTCGGAAATTGAGTTGATAAAATCTGATAAAATCAAGCCTTTGAATGCAAAAATCTAAGATTTTATCAACTCAGTTTCCGAATGGATAAAATCAAAGGCTTGATTTTATCAAATCTTTGATAAAATCTAATAAAATCCATTCGGAAACTCACCCTAAGTATAAATATCTACTTAGTGATTCATTTATTGTAACTTTCGATTACTTCAATACAATTACACATTTTACTTTCTCTCTCTACAAGTTGTTATGGTATCAGAGCCCTAATTGACGCAAGTCGACGAAGAACACAAATTCTGTTTTCAGATTTGATCAAGATTCAAGAATTCATCTATGGCATCTCAAGCTGCAAATCTAGATTCCGCATCAGGTTCTACTTCGAGTTCGTCACCTTTGCCTTCTTATCTATCATTTCCGATTGCGAACTTTCACTCTTTCATCACAATTTGACTTGAATCCTCAAATGATTTCTCCTGGAAAACTCAAGTAGAGAATGCACTTTAAGGCAAATGGTTTGTTTGATTTTGTTGATGGATCTATTCTTATACCTGCATTGTATGTGTTAGATGTATCTGGAAATGCTTGCGACCTTGGATTGTTTTGTAAAAGTTACTTCCCCAAGCGTAGGGTTTAGGTATTGCGTAGCATAATAACCAAAAGTCCGGGGTCGAGTCCATAGGGACCGAATGCGCAGAGCGTGATATTGATTCGCGAATGTGGGTTTTAGCCTTAAAGCGGTAAACTTGGCTCTGTAATTTGGGGGTAAAATTCACTTAACTTCGTGAATGATGCGAGATTAAAAAGACTAATTAAAACAAGACTAAGTCAAAGGGTTCACAACACCCATGCCTTAGGCCGATTCATTCTCCTCTAAAATAACTGGCTCGGGGCCATTGTTAAACAACCCCGAATGGAAGATTTGGTATTTAAACTCGTTTGACTAGAAATGGTGTTTCACAAAGAGTAGGATTCTTGTGCTATTTATACAAATATTTGGATTGACATCGCCCTAAGTATCACACGTGCCAAGTGGCCAAGCCCTTGGCTACGTGTGATCAAAGAGATTAACCTATCTCAATTTTGATACATAAAATTAATCCGTACTCTATGATTAACAAGCAATGTTTGCATTATAGTGAGGAGAGTGAATGAACCTAAGTCACGGGGTGCTAATCACCCCGTGATCGAGCCTAAAACGACTACTCGATCATATCTACGAGAAACATGACTAATTTTGCAAAGGAAATAAAGAGCATGACATGATTTTGTAAACTGATTTTTATGGAAGATTATAAGATAGCCTACAACATTAGTACTTGAGAAAATAACAAACACATAAAAGCTTGAGTTTTTAAAGGAAAAGGCTAGGCGAGGAGAGATAAGATTCAACATGTAAAAATGGAAATAAACTAGATTTATATAAAGGTCTTAACATGTACTACAATATTAAAGAAGATGAATTACCTTGAAACTAAGTGAAAGAGCTTGAAAAACTAGAGAGAAGGTAGAGCTACAATTAAGAACAACTAAGGGAGAGAGAGAGAGAGAGAGAGAGAGAGAGAGAGAGAGAGAGAGAGAGAGAGAGAGAGAGTAAAATTAGAACTAACCCTAAAAGTCTGAGTTTTGGGCTTATAAAGCCCCCAAAAGTCGTGCCAAATAATTACAAAAATACTACAAGATATTCTAGATCGGGCTCAAAAAGTGCAGAAAATTTGCAGGGATACTGGTATCTCATTTTTCAAGCTACCCATATCTCCCCTTTCTTGACCTTCTGTTCCGAGGATACCGGTATCTCATTTTTCAAGTTACCGATATCTCTGATTAAAATATGAAATTCTTCAGGGATACCGGTATCCCATTTTTGCAGCTACCGGTATCTATTTTCCAAATGTGAGTTTTTTCAGGGATACCGATATCTCAGTTTTCAAGCTACCGGTATCTCTGGGCGTTTTCTTCTTTCTTCCTTAGTTCATTTCCCGGCCTTTTGGTCTCCAAGCCTTGTCCGATGCTTCGTTCTTGGCTCTCGAGGCTCGGTGGCGGAGTGCCACGTGGCCTTGGGTGCTTGGGCACTCCTTCAGTTGAACCATGGCGTCAAAAATTGTCATTTTCACCAATTTTACCTGAAACTAACAAAATGCACCCACGCGCAATATGAATTGTATAAAAGTTATAAAATGCATGTGTGTGTGACATAAATGAGAGAGATAAGCCCCTTTATTTACACTATTGAGGGCTTATCAGGAAACAAAATAGTCAATTCTTAATTTACACGATGGACCACTGTTCATCGAATGTTGCTTTCCTATTTAGTAGCAACCCTAACACCTTCTATTCTCCCACATATTGTTGGATTTGATCACACTTTCCAATTCTGGAATAAACTTGAAGAAAAGTTTAGTTTGCTGTCTCGCTCACACATTCATCACTTCATACAAAGGTAGTACAACCTAAACAAAACAGGATCTATGGAACAATATCTTGATTCTATTAAGGAAATTGTACAGAAGTTGGCTGCCTTAGGACATCTTGTTGAGGATGAAGACCAAATTTTTCATGACCTAAATGGTCTGAAAGCTGGTTATTCTTCATTCAAACAAACCATTTGTACCAGGACTGAACCCCTTTTATTTAGTACCTTTGCCTCTATGCTTATAGCTGAGGAGTTGCATGTAGAAAATGAAAACTCAGATACCACATTAATTCTACTTACACAGAATCATGGTCCATCCAATAGTTCATTTCAAACACCTGGTGTGCATACTAATCAAGCCTCCTTATTACCTCCACTTTTGCCTCAACCATATCAATTCCCTTTCCCAGCTCCACAACAACAACTGTACCCATCTTTATATAGTGGCAATCGAAGGAATAATAGAAACAACCAAAGGAATAACAACTATTAGAATTCTAATTGTGGAGGAGGATGTCAGATTTGTGGCAAGACAAATCACTTAGTTGACTCATGTTATCATAGACAAAACTTATCCTACAGACCAATGGGTAATTCTGGTGGCAATTATGGTAATTCTAGGGGTACAAATGGAGGTTATGGCCGAGGAAACTTTCCTTAGGGAAACTATGGTAATTTTTCTGGTTATGCTGGGATCTCTCCTCAGGGATATTCTGGTTATGGGTCTCCTACCTCTGGTTATGGGCCTTCAGGTTATGGATTTCAACCTCTAGGTTTTCCACCTCCTGGCTTTTCAGGTTATGGGAACACCTCATCAAGGTTTGGTTCTGGTTCTATGCCTCATACTAATGCTCTTTTTACTGCTCCAGATCCCATGGGTTACTATAATTCAGGTTCCTCTTGTGGTGATTATGCCTTGGGTGTGAATCAATCTTATGCTCCTCAACCATCTGTAAAACCTTGCTGCTCCACCAGCACCAGTACCTTGGTTCCTTGATTCTGGCGCCACCTCTCATGTTACCCATGACACTACTCAGATTCAGGCTCATCATGGTAACTTTGGATCACGTTCTATCATGGTTGGCAATGGGTAGGCTCTCCAAGTTGCTCACTCAGGTAAAGGCCTTCTCTCCACACCTAATCATTGTTTTGATTTATCCACCATTCTTCATGTACCTCACATATCTCACAACCTTTTATCTGTCTACCAATTTGCTAAGGATAAAAATTGCATTATCACCTTTGATTCATGTGGCTATGTCATCCAAGACAAAGCCACACTTCAGATTCTACACCAAGGGAAGTGCCATAAGGGGCTCTATCCCATTCTTCCTTGCTCAGATCAAGCTGTTGCTCTCCTTAGTGTTTCATTATCTCCTAGTATCTGGCACAACAGACTTGGCCATCCTCGTGCTGGTTCCCTCTTTATCCTATCCAAATAATATAATCTTTCCACTACTCCTACATCTCATCTAGAATGTTATGCTTGTAATAAGGCCAAGAGCCATAAGATTCCATTTCATTCCTCCACTTCTCACACTAGTGCACCCTTTAAATTAGTGCATATGGATGTGTGGGGTCCTTCCCCTGTGACTTCTTTTTTTGGTTTTAAATATTATCTACTGTTAGTGGATGATTTTACAAAATATTGCTGGCTATTTCCTCTTCATGCTAAATCAGAAGTTGCATCTTATGTTCAAGCATTCAAAGTATTTGTTACTAATCAATTTTACTTTTCCATTAACACATTTAGAGGTGATAATGGTGGTGAGTTCCTTAGCAAGTCAATGTCTACTTTCTTTGTTGCTTTTGGTATCATTCATGAGACCACTTGTCCATACACCCCAGAACAGAATAGGGTGGCTGAATGAAAACATGGACATATTATTGAAAAAACAACAATAGCCCTTCTTTAACAAGCTCAATTAGTTATCAAATTCTGGTTAGAGGCAGTAACCATTGCTATTTACCTCATTACTAGACTACCCAACTCTTCTATTAATTTCCAAGTTCCTTTTCAAATTCTGTACCACAAGTCTCCTGATTATTACTCTTTCAAACCATTTGGTTGTTGCTGCTTTCCATGGTTAAGACCTTATATGTCTAACAAGTTAGTTGCCAGGTCTACTCCTTGTGTTTTCCTTAGCTACTGTGCATCTACAAAAGGCTATAGGTGTCTGGATCCCATCACACACAAAGTTTATATTTCAAGACATGTTAAGTTCTTGGAGAATGATTTTCCTTATCCTAAACTCATCACTTCAGCTTCTCTCAATACTTCTTCTCCTTCTCCTTCTAATTCCATTCCCATATTTAAATATTCTATGCCTCAAGTGTCACCTATGCATTTACCTCCTGATTCTATCTCTTATCCTCCAAAGTCTTCCTCCCTTACATCTCCTATAGTTCCTTCTTCCTCTCCTGACTCCACTTCAGGTATAATTCCTTCTCTTTCTCCTATCACATCTCTTGTTCCTTCTATTCCTTTGGTCTCTTCTTCTCCCTCTCCTACCATTATACCACCTGTCTCTACCTCTTCTATCTTTGTTCATCCAATGATCACACGTTCCAGAAATGGTATTGTTGTTTCTAAACAGCCTTTCTCTCTTATGGTTCATGTTGCACCTGTCACTAGGGCTGTCCAGTAGACCACCTGATCCGCTCAACCCGACCAACCCGAATCATTCGTTAACCCATCCGAATATGTTATGGACGGTTGACGGATCAAGAGTTACTTGTTTGGCGGTTCCGGTTTGGGCTGGTTCCGGTTCAGGTCAGTTCCGGTTAAAACCGACCAACCCGTGGACTTAATGAAAAAAAAAATAAAAAAAAAAATGAAAAATACGTGTAATATAACTAGCTAACCCTAATATTTTCTTTTCCTCATCTCATCTCATTCTCTCCGCCTCACTTCCTTAGTAGTCAGTTCCTCTCTTCCTCATTTCTCCCATAAAAATGCCCCCTGACTCCCTCTCCTCCTCCACCACCGGAGCGGCGTTTTCCTCTAAATCTCCACTAGCACACATCGATCTCTCGACCTTCAATCGTTCAAATCTGGATTCTGGATTTGAACGAGTCTCTCTTTCTCTCTCTCTCTCTCTCTCTCTCTCTCTTTCTCTGTGCGACTATGCATGGCCAACGGCCGTGTGTGTGTACTATGTGCAACTGTGTATTGTGTATGACTCTCTCGAATTTCTCATGGGGCTTTTCTCATGTATGAGTGTTCAACTGGATTTGATTTTGAATGGCAACAATATTTTGTTTAGGTTTTGCTTTCGTTTTTGAAGATATCCAGGATATGGATTCTGCTATGCTGAAAAATAGGCGTATGTGTAGCGTGGACACACTTGTGGGAGGCTTTGTTGCTGTTTGTTTTCTTGAATGGATGTTGTAAAGTTCTTGTTGGTTTTTAGCCTTGATTTGGGGCTGGTGTTGATTGCCTCGTGAGTAAAATAGTTGGCCTAGGTAAAGATGCCCATTTGACACCCCAAATCGCCAAATCGATCCAGAACCGATTCGTCAAATCTGGAACCGAACCGATCCATCTGCATATCATCCACGGATGGTTCCGGATCGTGAAAATGTAAATCCGTTATTACCGGTTCGGGTCAAATCCAGAATTGATCCGGCCGGAACGGAACCGCGGACACCCTTTCCTGTCACAGAATCCTCTTCTTTCAAAGAGGCCATGCAATTTCCTGAGTGGCAATGAGCCATGTTTGAAGAATACTCTGCTTTAGTCAAACAAGGCTCCTGGCCTGTAGTTCCATTACCAGCCAAGGCTCCTGTAATAGGGTGCAAGTGTATATTTCGTATTAAAAGAAATGTTGATGGCAACATTGCACGTTGTAAAGCTAGATTAGTAGCTCAAGAGTTTCAACAAATTGAGGGTATTTACTACGCTGAGACTTTTAGCCTTGTAGTGAAATAGTAAACAGTAAGAATGGTGTTGTCCTTAGCTGTGAACAATGACTGGGCAGTAAAGCAATTGGATGTGTCCAATGCTTTCTTGCATGGTACTATCCAGGAAAATGTTTATCTAAGACAACCTTAAGAGTATGTTAATCCTCAGTGTAACACCCGGGTTACCTCAAATATTTATGCGTTTTCACATGATGTTAGCGGACTTATTTGTACGCTCGAATTATGTGTGGTTTGGAGTAATTACATGTGGTGCTTGCGACCTTGGATTGTATTGCAAAAGTTACTTCCCCAAGTGTAGGGTTTAGGTATCGTGTAGCATAATAACCGGAAGTCCGGGTTGAGTCCACAAAGACCGAATGCTCTGAGCGTGAGTGTTGATTCGTGAATGATGGTTTAGCCTTAAAGCGGCAAACTTGGCTTTGTTGTTCGGGGGTGGAATTCACTTAACTTCGTGAATGACACGAGATTAAAAAGACTAATTAAAACAAGGCTAAGTCAAGGGGTTTACAACACCCATGCCTTAGGCCAATTCATTCTCCTCTAAGATAACCGGCTCAGGGACATTGTTAAACGACCCCGAACGGAAGATTTGGCATTTAAACTCGTTTGACTGGAAATGGTGTTTCACAAAGAGTAGGATTCTTATGCCATTTATACAAACATTTGGATTGACATCGCCCTAAGCATCACACGTGCTAAGTGATCAAGCCCTTGGCTACGTGTGATCAAAGAGATTAACAAATCCCAATTTTGATACATAAAATTAATCATAACTCTTTGATTAACAAGCAATATTTGCAATTTGGTGAGGAGAGAAAATGAGCCTAAGTCACGGGGTGAGACTAAGCCTATAACGACTACTCAATCATAACTACGAGAAACATGACTAATTCTGCAAAGGAAATAAAGAACATGACAATAGACTTTAAAAACTATTTTTTATGGAAGATTATAAGATAGCCTACAACTTTAAACTTTGAGATATTAACGAACAACTAATAGAACCAAGTATTTTTAAAGGATTAAGCTAGAAAAACAAGAAAATGATTTAACTGACAAAAATAGAAATAAACTAGATTTATATAAAGGTCTCAACATGTACTACAACATTAAAGAAGATGAATTACCTTGAAACTAAATGGAAGAGCTTGAAAATCTAGAGAGAAGGTAGAACAAACTAAGAACAAACTATGGAGGAAGAGAGAGAAGGTAAAAATCCAAGCTAACCCTAAAATTCTGAGGTTGAAGACCCTTTATAGGCCCCAAAAGTTGTCCAAAGTTATTACAAATTTGCCACTAGATATTTCTTGATCGAGCTAAAAAAGTGCAGGAAAATGAAGCTTGTGCCGGTAGAAACAAAGTGCTCTACTGGTACAAGAATTCACTGTATTTTGCTGACTCTTTCTATCGGTAGAAACAAAAGTGCTCTGTCGGTACAAAGTGCAAAAATTGAGAATTTTCTTGTCTCGATCCCTTGACCTTCCGGCTTGTCATCATGACTTCTAGGCTTCTCGAGTCTTGTTCAATGCTTCATTCCTTGACTCCCGGGGCTCCTTTGACGGAGTGCTATGTGGCCTCCGGTGCTCAGGCATCTGTTAGTTTAACAATGGAGTCAAAACACGCCTTTTTCTCCCGTTCTTCCTGCTACTAACAAAAACATAACCTTGCGCGAAATTAATAGTTTAAAGCAACGATATGCATGTTTGTGTGATCAAAGTGAACGAGATAAGCCCCATTATTAACACTTTTGGGGGCTTATCATGTGGCTTAGGGTAATTATGACGTTTGGGCCTAAAGCTAATAGTTATGTAAGTTGAAGGGGTGAAGTGAATTTGGCTGAATTATTGAGGGGGAAGATTTTTCTTCCCCACTTCCTCTGCCAACAATCAGAGAAGAGAGAGAGAGAGAGAGAGAGAGTGTGAGAGACCGAAGAAGAAGAAGAAGAAGAAGAAGAGAAGAAAAATTTGGGGAAAACCCAAAATTAAGGTACGAATTAGAGTTTAAGTTCCGAAATTCTTGAGTTATGTTGTTCATTTACAAGTTAATAAGTCTTGAGGTAATTAATTATCCATCCAGATTTTGGATATTACGTACGTTTTCATCCTCCTATTTTTACAGGGTTATGTTTTCATCCTCTTGTAATGTGATTTCTCATAATTACCCTTTCTTCAATGAAATAAGGACCTCCTAAATCTAGTTCCTTTTTTTTAGGGAATAATGGATTTTTCAAATATTGTTAGTTACAAAAATTTTCTTTTAATGATTTTGGATAATCACAGATTAAAAAATGGGATGATTTTATTTCGGATAATCAGGGATTTCAAAATGGAATGATTTGGTTTCCATAAATAATGATTAATGGAGAGAAATGTATCATTTTTTCCATAATTATTGGATTGAAAAATTATACCAGCATCATGGTAAAATTTCTGTAGTCATGGTAAAAATAAAATTATTTACCATGAAAAAAGAATAAAAAGTAAAAACACCGAACCAAATAGGGCTATAGCCAAAGGTGAAAATGGGAAAAAATTCTAGAGTATAATCACTTGCACGAGTTTCATCAACCGCTTTTGAATCTTGATTGAAACTGAATGAACCTTCCCCTGATGTAGTTGCAACCAGTTGCAGCAGATTTCTATACTTTGAACCCATAATTTCATCCATAGAAAACGGGAGAAAAGAGAAAAGGGCTTCTCACTACCACTACAATATATATATATATATATATATATATATATATATATATATATATATATATATATGTGTGTGTGTGTGTGTGTGTGTGTGTGTGTGTGTGTGTGTGTGTGTGTGTGTGTGTGTGTGTACGCAGGAAGGCTGTTGACCGATTGATCAAATCATCGGCTCCAAGACAAATGATTTGGGAAGAAAGAGATCATCCTCAAATCCATGGATCACTTCCTTCTGCAATGCAATCCCGTATGGGAATTATGGAGAAAGGATGTGGCATGGTGGCCATGGTGGGATGTATAATGGGTAGTCCCAACACCTTTGGAGGCCTTATTGAAATGGTGTGGGAGACTGCAAGCTTAAACTGAAACAAAAGACGATTATGACCAAGAGGGTTTATAATGGATTTCAAAACAGAAAGAATAGAGAAAAGAGAGATTTTAGGGATTGGGTTTTATCCCCAATCCCATAATTGCAGCAGAGGACCTCATAATTTTGAAAATGGTCCATTTCCAACCGCCTCATATGTGCAACTTTTAATTTAGTCTTCAATCCCTTAATATGTTACAATTATATATATATATATATATATATATATATATATATATATATATATATATATATATATATATATATATATATATATATATATATATATATACGCCGAGGATCCGGTCAGGACTCCCGGACCTAAGATAGGTCCGGACCTCCCACTTCCCGGCCATTTGGCCGGGATCCAAACCGTTGGATGTTTTTAAAATGTGTTTTTAAGGTTCCACGCGAGAAATGGGAAAAAAAAAATACCGGGAAGGGCTTCATCCGAGCATTTTTTGATAAAACTGCGATTTTACAGTTTTATCGAAAAATGCTTTGATGAAGCCCTTCCCGTATTTTTTTTTTCCATTTCTCGCGGAACCTTAAAAACACATTTTAAAAAATCCAACGAAAGCTTGAATCCCGGCAAATGGCCGGAAGTCCCCGGACCTAAGATAGGTCCGGAGTCTGGCAGGAACCGACTCTATATATATATATATATATATATATATATATATAAAATAAACTTCCGGTCCAAACTCCCAGACCCTCTTAAGTTACGGACCTCCACTTTTTGGACCAAATTTCAATGATCCAAACCGTTAGATGTGTTTAAAACGTGATTTTAAGGTTGACCGTGAGGATTTGGCAAAAAAAAAAAACCCGGAAGGGCTTGATTGGAGCATTTTTTCATGAAAACGCTAATGGACCTTAAAATCACGTTTTAAACACATCTAACGGTTCGGATCGTCGAAATTTAATCCGGAAAGTGAGGTCCGGACGGTAGGTCCGGATTTAGTGGTTTGGATAGGAAGGAGACTCTCTCTCTCTCTCTCTCTCTCTCTCTCTCTCTATATATATATATATATATATATATATATATATATATATATATATATATATATATAAGGCATTTTAGGGTTTATTTGAATCTCGAGATGGAAACATAACTCCTAAAAAGGCTCAGGATGATTTTCTAATTTAAAGTGACTAAAAGTATGTTTATTTAAGTGCCCCATAAGTCTTTTGCATCTCATAAGAGTGATTTGGGATTTGTTTTTACAAAAATTCGTGAACGGAATGTGAAGGGTTCACTGACTGGTTTTGTGAAAAAACCAAATCTGCCATGGTTTTTGGCTAATTTTAAGACAAAGTTCTTGAAGTCATAATTTTATGAAATAAATTTGTAGACCAATCCTCTGTCAGGTTCGTGTTTGTGCAGATAGCACTGACATATCTTGGGAAAATGGTTATAACTTCTAGCTTGGGTATCCAATTTGTACGCCATCTTTTGATTCTGAACTTAGACTCGTATACCTTCAAAATGATGTAAGGTTTGTGCCTTAATTCGTTCCAGAGAATAGCAGTTTTCAGTTTGAAATCGGAGAAAAATCTGTTTTGGGGAAATTTCAGCAGGTTTGGGGTCAGTTTAACGGTTGATTAAAAATAGTTATAGAGCTCAGAAAATTCTAAATTTTTGATATGATGATTAAGTATGAGTTTAGAGTTTGTGGTAAAATTTCATGGGAATCGGACAAGTGGATTAATTCTGAAAATTCGTGAAGTGCAGCACTGTTGGGTTATAGGATGCATTTACATGCATTTCATTTGCATTTGGGCATAAACTTTGGTAGTGGGCCTTATGGGCGTTGTGCAATTGGCATTATAGGTGGTGATATTGTAAGGATGGCGTGGTTACGCCTCCGGTGCGTGGGTGTTAAGTCGATGGCGGAGTTTGTCCTTTCGTGGTAGGTGAGAATGTACAACTTCTATAATAAATAGAAATGTTGTGTTTTCAAAGTTGTTTTGTGGTTATTACGGCTTCTAAAACTCTTTTTATGTGTTCAAATATGTGTTGGCAAAATTTAAGTATGGATGGATCAAATGATTTTGGTAATGGATCAAATGATTTTTGTGGGTGGAGAAAGAATGTTTTATGCCTATTGTGCCAATGTTTAGTTTGCAAGGTTGGCAACTTGCATTTGTGGGCTGTGCCATTTGGCTGTGTGCCAGTAGTTTAGCCAAAAAGTTGCAAGGTTGGCATCTTGCATATGTGGACTGTGCCAATATTTTAGTTTGCAAGGTTGGCAACTTACATTCGTGGGTTGTGCCAAATGTTTGTAGTGCAAGCTTAGTTCTTGCTTATTGTGTGGGCTGCACCTACCAATGGTGATAAAAAAAAAAATGGCCCTCGTCACCGCCACTTTATGTGAGCAAGGTTACGATACCATCATAACTCCCGGTAGTGAGGTTGATGACTCGTTGGCACATTGGGTAAAAGTTAAATGTTATTACTTTACACAGTGAAAGACAATGTGGATAATATGCAATCATTTAAAAAAAAAGTGTTTTGAGATGAGCCGGTGGGTTGTGTTTTGATGATGGACTGTGTTTTGAGATAAATTGTGTGGGATGAGAATGTTTGTTAAAAAATTTGAGAAAAACTCCTATTATGGGAGATTTATTGTTCTTTATTAAAAAGTTTTGGTGTGATGTTTATACTTCGACCCATCTGAATATTTACGCATTTCTTTTTGTTATGCTGCTAAGGTACATTCTCCTGTAACATTTTTTGTTGCAGATTTCCAGTTGAGCTAGACATCGGTCCAATACAGTGCCAGAGTGCCAATCAGGTGTCCTAGAGGTTGTGTTTTGTGGTTTTGCTACTCAATGAGTCTTGTGGATAAACAATATTTTGTGAGTTTGTTGTGGTTGAATACATGTCGAATACTTTTGACTGTACAGTTGTTGAGAAGGTGTGAACACCTGTTTTACTTATGAGAGTGGAATTTTGGTGTAATATTATCTTTGATTGCTTCCGTTGTGAGTTTTAGGTTGAGCTTTATACATTATTTTTGTAAGTAGCCTGAAAGGCGTACAAGTGGTGGCAAGTGTCCTACCACTTTTTACAGGCTAGATTGTGCTAGAGTGGGGTGTGACACTCATGCTCCTAATCATGTTTGTAAATTACATAAGGCCTTATATGGCTTGAAACAGGCCTCAAGGGCCTGGTATGACATGTTGTCCAAAAGTCTAATCAAACAAAGGTTCACAAATATTTTGGTAGACAGCTCCTTATTTGTTTTTGCTAAAGGTTCAAACCTTGTCTATGTTCTTGTCTGTGGATGACATCTTAATTATAGGGAACAACTCTTCTCTAGCTAGTTGCTCAGATCATTAAGGGACTGGGATCAGATTTTGCCTTAAAGGACCTGGGGTCACTTTATTACTTCTTAGGTTTAGCAATAATTCAAAACTCTGTAGGTATTGTGCTTTCACAGGCTAAGTATGCTACTGACTTGTTACTCAAAGCTGGAATGCAAGGATGTAAACCATGTGCATCTCCCTCTTCTCTGAAGTCATAAGCTTTTACTACCTCTGATTCTCCATTTCCTAATCCTGAGTTCTATAGAACCATTGTTGGATCATTATAGTACCTCACTTTAACTAGACCTGAGCTCTCTTATGCAGTTAATTTTGTATGTCAACACATGCATCAACCAATGAAGAGTCATTTTATTGCTGTAAAATGTATCCTTAGATATGTTCAAGGTACTATTAATTAAGGGTTATAGTTTACTAAAGGTTCTACAACTCTCACTGCCTTCTCTAATGCTAACTGGGCTGAGGACTCAGTTGATAAAAGGTCCACTGGTGGCTTTTCTATTTTCTTAGGTTCAAATCTTGTATCCTGATCAGCAAAGAAACAACACACTGTGGCACGGTCCTCAACAGAGGCAGAATACAAGGCCTTTGTAATACAACAGCAGAGCTTCTCTGGCTTGTTCATATTCTTAAGGACCTACGTTTCCCTGTTACTGAATCTCAGTTGCCTATTTTATGGTGTGACAATGTCTTAGCTATTTCTCTTGCCTCTAATCCTGTGTTTCATGCTCGAACAAAGCATGTGGAGGTAAATTTTCATTTTGTCCGCGAGAAGGTGTTACACAAGCAGCTCATTGTTCAATTTGTTCCTTCTACATTACAGCTTGCTGATATTTTCACTAAACCTCTTACTATCTCCAGGTTTAACTTTTTGAAATCCAAACTACATTTGGTCAATATACCAGCTTCAGTTTGCAAGGGTGTGTTAAGTGAAGGACAAGAAGGTCATTCTACGTCGTCTAGTTAGTTTAACTGGAGCTGTACCTAGAGGTTTAACTACATCAGTTGTAACTATTGTGTAGTTAGTTTTTTGTTTTAGTTGTTAGTTAGTCTCTAAGTATAAATATCTGCTTAGTGATTCATTTGTTATAACTTTCGATTACTTCAATACAATTACACATTTTACTTTCTCACTCTACAAGTTGTTAAAGACCCACATTTTCCATAGCATTGCCTTTTTTTTTCCCCCTAAGTACCTATATAATTTATTTCAATTAGTCAAAGAAAAAATTGAAGAAAATTAACTAGTGCAATGGTTAAAGTACAAATGGGACCTTAAAATGTATTTTTTTTGTACCCTTAAAGGTGCAACCGTTAGCAAGACAGAATTTTACTTATAGGTCTAGAAAAGAGACATCTAATTACCATTAAGGTAAGTCACTTTTTAAAATTACCATTAATGTAAATCATTCTTTTTTGGAGTTTAGGTTTATAGTGTACTTTTCTATTATAGAGTTTTAGTAGTTTATGCACTTTCATAAGATAACCTATGATTAGGGTATCCTAGGGTTTAGGTTTGTAGTGCACTTTCCTATTATAGAGTTTTAATGATTTATGCACTTTTATAGAGTAACCTAAGATTTTAAACACTTTTATAGGGTGCCCTAGGGTTTAGGTTTATGCACTTTCATATAGTATCGTAGGGTTTAGGCATTTTCACACGGTTTGAGAAATTGTGTGTGTGTGTGTGTGTGAGTGAGAGAGAGAGAGAGAGAACACGTCGGGTGGGAAAGGCTGGAGCTGGTTGTGCATGGCCAAATTTGTACCGGCCCGTCAATTACTCGGGTAGACCCTTTTAGGTAAGGCAAATTCTAACATTAGCCCAGCATGGTGGCTTCCTCACGCTTAATAGGATAGTCCTTTGGTGGGAGTTTCAATGCAATGGTGACCTTTCAGCCCCATGAGCTGGAGTGATATAATTTTTGAGGTGAATTGATAAATTTGACCCCTTATTACTAGTTTCCCACAATCTTAAGAGGACTTTCTCTCCTTATTCCAAATTAGTATAGCATTTATACATATTTTTTTATTCAATTAAGTGTTTTTATTAAAAAAACATTAAGTGTATTTTTCTGATGTCTTCCCTCTCCCTCACCAAATCTGTCCCATTTGTTCCAATATTTCGATCTTCATTTTTCGTTCCTCGTTGATTCTCCTTTGAACTTATTTTATTGTTTTTTTGTCATTTTTGTTGTTTTTAATTTAATCTTCAATAAATTTGTGTCACATATTGTGAATTAATCGTTCTTCTTTGCAAATAGACCTTAAAAAAAATTGGTCAAAAGCAACAAATTTACTAAGATGAAAAGATCTTGAAAATATGAATTTTCTTTGACAAAAAAAGGTAAGTTGTAATCCTCTCTCCCCTAATTCTCAGACAATCAAGTAAGGGTGTACACAGTCCGGATCGGATCGGATTGACATGAATCCAATCTTAATCCGCGAGTCACAATTTTTAGAAAATACAATCCATGTCCGGACCAAAAGTCTCGCGGTTCGGTTCCAATCCGATCCGCGAGTTACTGATCGGTTCCGGTTTTATCCACGGATTACATGTTATATATAACAAGTAACAAAGTTATAAATGGTTTAATAAGACATTCTTGTTTATGGTAGTCGTAATCTGACATAAAAATAAAATCAAGAAGCATCCCAAAGCACATTATTCAAATTCTATATATACTAAGGACACCACAAGTTCACAAACACAAAAGTTCATACCACACAAGCATGGAGATATACAATAACAGTTTGGTCTCTGATTATAGTAGAACTTAGTGTAACAGTTTAACCCCTAAGTTTTGAAAGAGATCACAGTTTACCCCCTAGTTTGTGTAAAATTATGTGTGTGTGTGTGTATTTAAAAAAATTATATATAATAAAAATCTCACAGTCTGGATCGATTAATCCACAGTTTCGAAATCAAAATCCGTGTCCAGACCGCGAGTCATGGTTTACTATTTTTTCAATCCATGTCCAAAACATTAATCCACGGTTAAAATCTAAAATGCACGGATCGATTCGGTCCGGACCGGATTCACGGTTCACCAGTTTTTTTGTGCAGCCCTACAATAAAGTCACAATCTTCTGTATTATTCTCAATCATTCATTTCTATTTGTATGATTCTCCCAAAAGAGAACTTCATCCCCAAAAAAATGTGGGGAGGGGAGCTTGTTAGGGATGGGCATGGGGAGGGTAGGGGGTGGATACCACTACCTCTATCCCCGAACCTACATCAATCCCCATCCCCTCCCCGATCCCCACCAAAGATTTTATTTTAACCTCCATCCCCACCCCGATGCGGAAAACGGGGATCTCTATGGGCAATCGGGGATCCAAAAATCCATGTACTTGTCATAAACTCATATTTAAGAAAGAGGTATTTATTTTTTTAACTCAAACATATTCATAACATTGACTTAAAAAAATAAAAACCACATTTCTAAGAACATTGCAAACACTTACCTTCCACATTTCTTAAATCAATTTTGTTATCAATTTGGAGCTCAAATCAGATAGAGGAGGGAGTGTGGAAAGTAGTTAGCTTGGCAAGGGTTGAGTGAGGGAGTGATCAATAAACTCATTTGGAAAGTACAAAAAACAATTTTGAAGATGAAATAATGAAAGCTTGGCACAGGTTGAGTGACTTTACCTGTGAAATCCTTGTTAATGGGTTTCACTTTGGTAACCCCTGCACCCAACCCAGCAATAATAGTAGTTAGCTTCAACATTTCTAAAACAATGCCGAGGGGTAAAACGAAGCACGGCCATAGATATTGTACTTATATATACATACATACATACATACATACATGAATGGGGATGCGGGGAGGGGAGAGGAATGGTTAGGGGCGGGGATCGGGGAGGGAATCGAGTAGGGGACTGACAATACCATCCCCTACTGGATCCCCAAATTTTTTAAAAAATAATCTCCATCCCCTACCCGATCCCCAAAAAAATCCTCGAATCCCCTATCCATTAGGGGAGGGGACGGATTTGATTAGGGTGGGTTGGTCGAGATGGCCATCCCTAGAGCCTGTGCTACAAAGCACCCTAAAATGACGCCGTTTTTAGGCAAATTAAGTGGTCTTCCAAATATGGCCATGTGGGGCCCACATCAAGGTCCCATACAAACGATCCGAAATGTTAAATAGTTTTAAAATAATTATTTGAGTGATCTTGGAGCAAATCGGGTCCATGAAATATTTGTTTGTAATTGATCTAATTTGTTTGATTTTCATTTAGAATTCAAGACTCTATAATCCAAAATAATCTTCAAGAAAAGTTATACAATTGTGCACTCAGTAATCAATCGTAGGGCGCATTGAGAAGAGCATTCAATAAAAAATATATCTTAATTGGACATCGATAAGTATCAAAACACTAAAAATGTGAATTATTTTGATACCTATCAATATTTGATTAAGATAAATTTTTTCCTAAATAATTTTTTCAACAAGTCCTATGTCACGTAATATTCAGATTAGGGGTTTACCGAGTACACATTCGAATTATAGGCTCATGCATTTTGAATGACAATTGAACGAATTAGATCAATTACGTACAAATATCCAAATAATTCGGATCGTTTGCATGAAATCTCAATGTAAGTCCCACAGGGCCACGTTTGGAAATTGGAAGAGCACTTGATTTGGCCCAAAACGGTGCAATGCAGTGGATGCCGCCGGCCAAATGAAAATGTAGAACTCCACATTGCATTAAAACTCCAACCAAAGACCAAAGACTTTAGGGTCGAACCGTTAAAAAACAAAGACTTAAGGGTCTTTCTTGCACGTGATGGCCAGCTGCATCTGCATCGCAACATACGTCCTTTTTCTTGTCTTTCTGCCCTTGAACGTTATTCAGTGCTACTATTGGCACAGACCACCATGTACAGATTATGTATCGATTCATTTTGGGATCCACTTTTTAGGTCCTATATGAACAAATTGAATCGTTTATTTATCATAATTATAGAATGATATTCTTAGGAGTCCTATGAGAAATCAACTCTATCACACTTGCACAAGTGATTGATAAAAAATCATCACATTTCATTCAAAATCGTCCTTCCCTCCATACTGATTTCATACAGCTACGAAACACCAATCAATAAAAACGCAAAAGGAAAATGAAAGACACGTGTTTTGTTTTGTTGAGTGTTTTTGAAGGGGTCCTTCTGAAAAGCGCAAAAGGAAAATGAAAGACACCAATCAATAAAAAAGCGAAAGGAAAATGAAGGACACGTGTTTTGTTTTGTTGAGTGTTTTTGAAGGGGTCCTGAAAAGGGAAAAATACAAAATGCCCCCATACTTTACACTCAGTTACATATCACATCCCAAACTTTAACTTATTTCAATTTACCTCCAAAACTTAAACTCCGTTATTCAAAATGACTCCTTTCATCCCAATCCATTACCTCACTAATGGAAAATGATGAGGTGGACGTTAACGGAGAGTAAAAATCGTTAGTGGAGGTACAAACGCCCCAAAACGATGTAGTTTTGGGGCGGCCGACGGGGAGAAAAAAAACTCGAAAAAACACCTAAAATCACACTCTCTCTCTCTCTCTCTCTCTCTCCCAACAACATCTTCCTTCCCAAACCCAAATCAAATTAGGTCAAAATCACAGACCTAATAATTTATTTTTAAAAAATTCAAAAAATATCCCAAATTTTTTTCGGAAATAATTATTTATCTAAAAAAATTTAATTTTTTAAAATTGTTTTCAAAAAAAATAAATACATCTAAAAAATTATTTCGGAAATAATATTTTTCAAACATGGGATTGGGTAGATTATGGATGAAATTAGTATCAGGACAAATAGTCCAGGACTACCAACCCCAGGATTATTAGTCCTATCTATTTTAATCCCAAGATAATTTTTGGGATAATTTTTTTATGGGATAGTAGTCTTGGACTATTTGTCCTAAGATTGGTAGTCCTAGACTATTTGCCCTAGTATTAATTTCATCCACAATCTACCCAATCCCATGTTTGATTTGGGTGTGATTATTTATGGGATAATTTTTTTTATTATCAACAACAGTCTTTCTTAGTTTTTTTTAAACAAGAAAAATATTTTTTTAAAGAACCACTTTTAGAAAAATATTTTTTGAAAACAATTTTGGAGAAACAAAAAGTATTTTGAAAAACATTTACTTGAAAATACTTTTTAGAACAATCACAATCAGTTTTTTTTAAAAAAAAATTGGAAAACAATTCTTGAAAACAATTTTTTGAATAAAAGAATAAAGATTCTTAAAAAATGTTATTTCCAAAATAATTTTTTTAAATAAATTTTTTTGTGAAAAATATTATTTCCGAAATAATTTTTTAGATGTATTTATTTTTTTGACAGCAATTTTAAAAAAATTAATTTTTTTTAGTTAAATAATTAGTTCCAAAAACAATTCGAATCAGTTGCCTGAAATCCTGATGTAAGTCCCTGGGCCACGTTTGGAAATTGGAAGAGCACTTGGTTTGCCCCAAAATGGTGCAATGCAGTGGATGCCGCTAGGGATGGGCATGGGGACGGATCGGGGCCGAAGACTAGTATCTCCACCCCTAATTCTCAAATTTCTTACTCATATCCATCTCCTATCCAATCTCCAACGGGGATTTATTTTTATCCTCCATTCCCGCTCCAAATAGGGAGCGGGGATCCCCACGGGAATTTTGGAGATCCAATCATTTTTCCTAGAGTAACAATTAAATAGTTATAGAATTCCAATTACAAATCTTTTTCCCTAAAATCCAATCATTGGGCAACTCCTGGGCGTGTAAAACTTCATGTGTTTGTAGAACAACATAAAGAGTGCAAAAAAGTAGAAATTATGAAGAGTTCTTATGTATATTCATGACATTAATTAAAATTGATTAAATGCAACATGGGTTGTCTAGTGAATAACATATATAATTGTTTCAAAAGAAAAGAGATTACAAGTCTACAACTCACTGTTGATATGCCCAGGAAACATAATATTATAGCAGCAAATGATAAATATTCAAAGAACAACACTGACTACTTTCAAGTAGTCTCTGAACTAACAAAAACAGTCACAGATCACCCAAAACAAGTGTCATTATTAAAATTGAACTAAATTTTAATAAGATAGCAACAACTAAGGTAACATTAATATATTTCATGAATAGACCCCAAAATTTCATAATTTATGAATAGACCCCTATATTTCGGGAATTCGGGGATGGAGCAGATCGGGGATGGGGTGGGGACGGAGCGGGGAACAGATTCGGGGTAGGGACATGCCTATCTCCACCCCTATTTAATCCCCAAACATTTTCAAAAAAAAATTTACATATCCTATCCAATCTCCAAATCGATCTCCATATTCTCAATCCATTCGAATCGGAGATCAGATCAAATTCGGACGGGGCGGATGAAATGGCCAACCCTAGATGCCGCTACCGGCCAAATGAAAATGTAGAACTCAACATTGCATTAAATTAAACTCCAACCAAAGACCAAAGACTTTGGGGTCATCCGTTAAAAAACAAAGAGTCTTTCTTGCACGTGATGGCCAGCTGCATCTGCATCGCAACATACGTCCCTTTTCTTGTCTTTCTTCCCTCAACACCGATTCATACTCCTGCAAAACGCCAATCAACCAAAACAAAAAAAAAAAAAAAGCAAAAGGAAAATGAAAGACGCGTGTTTTGTTTCGTTGAGGATGTTTCTGGAAAGGTCTTTTTATATTAACAGTCTATTAGACTGATAATAATGTAAGAAGAAGATTAAAAAAACATGCACTTCAATATAGTAGTATATATTTTTCATTTCTTAGACAATTTTAAACATTCTTATACATTTCACATATTCCAATACATTTTCTAAATCCTAATGACAACGCAATGAACTGATTTTAGAATTTTTTTTCTTTTGAAAAGCAGGAGCGAAATATCCCAACACACATGAAAAAAAAATACATATCCTTATTATGTACTTAGGAAAATGCTAACATGGGCACATGTTTAGTTTGAAAAAAATATGTTAAAATGTGTGTATAAAAGTAGGTGTAAATGTTTTGAAAAATGTAAAATGTGTATTAGAGTGTATATATATATTTTTTATTTTGTATACTTATTGGGTACCTAATGAAACAAGACTCGTGAACCTATTATGGTATTGACCCTTGTACAATGCTGGGCCCATCGAAATACCACAGAAATTAGTCTAGAATCCAAAAGTAGAGGTCCACTAGGACATTCAATTAGACCCACCTGTATTTTCATAAGATTTTAGATCCATTAATTTAAGGTAATTGATATTCACTCGCCTAATTCGCCTAATTGGTAATTGATACTCCACTAGGACATTTAATGTGTTACTCCTTGGTTTCAAAAAATTGATCATCTTTCTTTATGGGATGTCCCCAATACTCTGATCCACTTAACAAGACAATTTGGCAAAAAAGTAAAAAACGATTTTTTGGTTTTTTTTCGTTGTCTTTATTCAAATTTTTTTTTTATATTTTTTAGTTTTGCGTCAAGTTTTCGTAGTTTATAGATTCGTCTCGTCGAGACGAATCCAGAGAGTATAAAATTATGGTCGAAACTAATTTTTTTAATAAAGTCGAAATTAAACCAATAAATAAAGCCGAAATTAAACTAGTAAATTGGTTTATTTTCAACTTTATTCAAAAAAATATTACTTTTGACCATAATTTTATAATCTTTGGATTCGTCTCGACGAGATTCGTCTTGACGAGATGAATCCATAAACCACGAAAACTTGACGCAAAACCAAAAAATGCAAAAAAAAATAAAATTGAATAAAGACAAAATGGAAAAAAACCAAAAAACCGGTTTTTACTTTTTTGCCAACTCACCCCGAAGTCTTTTCTTATTTGCCCTTCATTATTATATTCAAATTCAAATGCAAAAGTGGAGGGAAAATGAATTTGAGTTACCTCAAACTTTGACCCAAATATAAAAATTACTCCCAAACTTACAAAATTTTCAATTGTACTCCCAAACTTCACTTCCGTTATCAAATATACTTCCACCGTCTGGATCTGTTACCTCACTAACGGGAAATACTGAGTTGGAACTTAACAGACCAAAACAACCTTTTAAGTGGCCCAAAACGATGTCGTTTTGGGCCTTTTAAAAAAAAAACTCATCTCCTTCCTCCCCCAATTCACAAGAAAATATATATATATAGAGAGAGAGAGGGAGAGGAGGGCAAGACCATCCGGTGGCTGCTCAAGCACGCAAAGCCCTCCATCATCGCTGCCACCGGCACCATCCTAGCCATCGCCATGACCATCGACGGTGCGCTAAAAATCCCGACAACGTCTTAAAAAGGTTGTACCAGATCATACAATCTAGTGTAGAGTCAATGGTATATGGATCTAAAAAGGATCTGTTTGGATAATGAGTGAAATTGCCGATAGAATTATGGTAATGTTAGAAATGTATATACCTTTCTCCCAAATAATTTCCCAGAAAAAAAGACGAAGATCAGGTGATTCTTCATCACCACAAACCCCACTATGTATATATGTATGTATGTATGTATCTATGGAGAGAGAAAGAGATAGGAGGGTTGTTGATTTAAGAGGGGAAATCATAGGCGGAAGAGGACGAGAAGGGTGTTCGGCGGCCGGCGACTATGAGGGAGGGGAAGTGTACGGTCGTCAGACTTGCTTTTGTATGTGTGTGTGTGTGTGTTTTCCTGTCAATTGGGAGAGGAAGGAGATGAGTTCAAAATAATAATTAAAAAAAAAAACCCAAAACGATGTAGTTTTGGGCCAATTAACGGTTTTTTGGTCTATTAAGTTCCAACTCAACATTTCTCGTTAGTGGGGTAACAGATCCAGACGGTGGGAGTATATTTGATAACGAAAGTAAAGTTTGGAAGTACGATTGAAAAATTTGTAAGTTTGGGAGTATTTTTGCTATTTGGGTCAAAGTTTGAGGGGTTTTATGAAATTTTCCCTTAAAAAGTAACTATTGCACTATCAAAACAGATTTTTACCTCTAAGTCTAGAAAAGAGGCATCTAATTACTACCAATGTAAGTCATTTTTTTTAATTGCCATTAAGGTAAATCACTCTTTTTTGGGATTTAAGTTTAGGGTGTACTTTCCTATTGTAGGGTTTTAGTGATTTAGGCAGTTTCATAGGATACCCTAGGGTTTAGATTTAGGCACTTTCGTAGGGTACCCTGGAATTTAGGTTTTAGGGTGCACTTTCCTATTATAAGATTTTAGTGGTTTAGACACATTCATAAGGTACCCTAAACTTTAGGTTTAGGCATTTTCATAAGGTACCCTAAGATTTATGCACTTTCATATGATTTGGGGAGTTGAGGAGAGAAATTATGCCCATGTAGAGAGAGAGAGAGAGAGAGAGAGAGAGAGAACCTACATGTGGGTAGACGAAGTACGGAACCTTCGGGCTGTAGCCGCTATACCTACACGTGCTTTGTGATGTTGCCTCTTTTACCTTGATGTCAATTGTTCTCCCGAGCTGTACTGACCCGTAATTACCCCTTTAAAAAAGGAGGGTAATTTAGAAAATTCATTTATTTAAAAGAGTAATGATTGTGCTTCCTTAAAAAAGTTGAATTCTCGAAGAAGAACCAAGACGAATAGGGTATTGTGTAAAGTCCCTCAAATGACCAAAATAACAAGGGAGTATTTTTGGGATTGAGAACCAAATGGGTAACATTCCCATCCACCGCCCCATACTCCCAAACAAGATACTTAGGCCTCGTTTGGATGAAGAATGAAGAGGGGTATTATTTTTGGACCAGATGATTAATCCCGAGCCCACTCCTCATCCTTAGTTTTTGGTACATTTAGAAGAAGGGAATGAGTTATACCCCCTCCCCTCAACCAGACACACACACACACACACACACACACACACACACACACACATATATATATATAATATATATATATATATATATATATATATATATATAGAGAGAGAGAGAGAGAGAGAGAGAGAGTCCTAATCTAGTCCGGGATCCCTAAGTCCTGGACTCATAGTTCCGAACCAAATTTTCATGTTCCAAACCGTCCAATGTGTTTAAAATGTGTTTTTTCAAGGGTCCTTGCAAGAAATCATCCAAAAAAAATATCGGGAAGGGCTTGATCTAAGTAGTTTTTCGTAAAACTATATATGTACAATTTTTGTGAAAAACCGCTTGGATCAAGCTCTTCCCGTTCATTTTTTTTTATGAATTCTCGCGGAGACCCTTGAAAACACATTTTAAACACATTTCGGTTTGGATTATGTAAAAACAATTTTTAAAACCTTCAAAACACCCAAAAACCTTCAATCCGGGATCCTTGACTGGATCAGTGGTGTGTTTATATATATATTTGTCCTTATCTAATCTGGGATCCCTAATCTGGGACTCATAGTTCCGGATCAAATTTTCACAATCCGAACCGTCCTATGTGTTTAAAACTTGTTTTTAAGAGTTCTTGCGAGAAATCATCCACAAAAAAATACCGAGAAGGGCTTGATCCGAGCAGTTTTTCACAAAAACTGTACATACAGTTTTTGTGAAAAAATGCTTAGATCAAGCCCTTCCCCGGTCGTTTTTTTTATGATTTCTTGGGGGGACAATTAAAAAGATGTTTTAAACATATTGGACGGTTCGGATTATGCCAAAAACATGTTTTAAAACCTTTAAAACACCCATTTTTCTTCAATCGGGGATCCTTGAGTGAATCATGAGTGTATATATATCTGTATTACATTACACGAAGGTTTTTTCAAAATGTCCTACATGGCATTTCCATGTTTCAAAGATCTCTCATTTCTCTTTTAACAATATCTATAATAAGGCCAAGTCATCATTTCATATGAGAATTTCAAATTTCAAAAAATAAATATCTCTATTTCTCTCCCTCTCTCTCTGACATCCAATCTAGAAAAAGGAAAAACGGATCAAAAAAATACCGCATGAAAGAAAATTCATTTATAAAAGAACCATTATTTCATATGGGAATTTCAAATTTCAAAAAACACTCTTTCTCTCCCCAACTGCCTCATTATATTGATGCTCTCGAACAGGACCGTACCTCATGGTGGTCCACTAGAATCAAGTCCACTCAATACTCCACGAACTCAATGTTGGTAGCAGGGGTTGCCACTCAGGGGACGTTCTATCGCTCATCGAGCCATTACTCAGGGGTATTGGTGGCCAAAGATGAAGGAAGATGCTGAAAATTTTGTTCGAAAATGTCACAAATGCCAGCTGTTCAAGCCCATTATCCACCAGCCCACCGAGGACCATCAACCAATCACCAGCCCATGCCCTTTGCACAGTGGGGCTTGGATCTTGTTGGGGAGCTCCCACTTGCTCTAGGAGGATTTTGGTACCTTATAACTGCTACAGACTATTTCTCTAAGTGGGTGGAAGCCGAGCCTTTTGTTTTGATTACCGAGGCCAATGTGAAGAGTTTCTTGTGGCAAAACATCATCTCTCGGTACGGGGTTCCATACGAAATAGTCTCGGACAACGGCAAGTAGTTCACTGGAAAACAAATGAAGAAGGTGTGCGACAAGCTCAGAGTACGCTTCTTCAACTCCACACCTGTTTATCCTCAAGGTAACAGCTAGGCCAAGACGTCTAACAAGACGGTCGCGGCTGGACTCAAGAAAAGGCTAATTGTTAAATGAGGAAAATGGGTTGAAGAGCTCCCTCACGTTCTATGGGCTTTTCGGACTACACTGAGACGTTCCACAGGACAAACTCCTTACTCTCTCACCTATGGTGTTAAAACAGTTATCCCTATCCAGAAGGGGATACCCACAATCTGAACCGAGTACTTTGATAAACCACCAATGACACAGCCTTGAGCAACAACTTGGACTTGGCCGAGGAGAAATGGGATGAAGCTCGCGTAAAATTGGCAGTTTATTAGCAAGAGGTTGCTAAGGGTTATAACAAACAGTTCGGTTGAGGACATTTGCCCGGATGACCTTGTTCTAAAAAAGGTTAGGGACAAAAATAAGAAAAAGAAACTGATGCCCAAATGGGATGGTTCTTACCGAGTGGTCAAGAAGGTGGGGAAAGGAGCATACCAGATTGAAGACATGGATGGAAAGCTCGTAGAGAAACCTTGGAATGCTTATAATCTGAGAAAGTATTATGCTTGAGGAAATTGCTCTCGAATTACGAGTTGTAAACTTAGAAAAATTGTGAAGAAATTTTGATGTACTACATTCTTGGAAGCCTGTCAATGAAAAAACTGAATTTTTTTTATCTCAATCGCTGTAATTAATCTTGTCTCGGTATTTATACGAAACGACTTTGGCCAAGGCACAACCTCACAAATGGGTTTCATCCCATTAGACTGCTAGGTTTCACCGAGCCACTCCAACGATTACGTTGATAATCCAACAAATCACACCTTCTTGGTGGTACTAATATAAATGCCTCGGACAATAAATCGAACTCGACGTAAAAATCCCATTCGCAGAGATATTGACAAAATGATAGCTTGTTTTTACAAGTTAATGACTTAACTTGGTACTGATTACCGAGCCAAAAATAAACACCCTATCATAGGGATATTGTTCCACTGATAGTTTATCTCTTACGTTAACAAATCATCTCGGTACGTTTTCACCGAGTCAATCAACAATTTTTGTTAAGGGGGTATTGTTTCAATGATAACTTATATCACCAAACTAGACAATTGACTCGGTTTCCCAAGAAAATGAACCTTTCCTAAGGGGTATTAAAAATTATTTCAATGTCTCACTGAGACGTTCTTCATTGTCAAACCGAACCAATGATATCACTCTCGGATCACACCACTCGTCAAAATTTTGTTAAATTTTTACAAGCCTTATTATGAAACATTCACTTATTCATAATTGACTCGGCAAAATATTCGAGAGGACTTGCAAATTACCTCGGATGAGGCTTTTATGCCTTAGAAAATTTCTTGAACACATTTATCCCAACTTAGGCTAGGGGTATTTAATTGCCCTAAGCCGAGATGAATGGGTGTATTCCTATATATATCAAAAATAATCATTCAGGAAGAAATAAAAGAGACAAAATCATTCATTCCATTCATTCATTCACCACAAACAACTTGGCATATAATTCCACAGAGCCGTTTTAAACCACAGAAATTGTTCAGGGGGAGGAGAGAGAAATTGTATCAACCAACTACCGAACCTATCAAAAAGGACCGACATATAATTCCACCAGCCTTAACTAAGCAAAACGGTTAAAGAAATAGTTCAGGGGGGGAGAAAGAGAAATTGTTCAGACAAATACAAATTCAACAAGAACAACATTAAGCCTCGGTGTTCTCCGCAACGTTCTTTCTAGCTATCTCCTCCTCTCCAACTTCCTTTTCCTCATCGGGTGGGATTTCAACTTCTGGCAAAGTCACTTCGGGTACTCTGTGAAAATCAGACTTGGTGTGAACACTACCTGCGTCAAGACCAAGCCCGTACCCAACGCTCACACCTTTGAAGAATTAAATCCTAGCACCTCTCCGGAAGCCCATATTCTTTATCTCCTTAACTTGCCCTTTGTAATGTTCCATGATTTTTCCCTTGGCTCCCTCAAATCCGGCCTAGCGCGCTTCGGAAATCTCCCGCTTATGCCTCTCTATGTCCTTAAATGACTTATGTTGTAGCTCTTTAACTTGACTCTTTAATGCTTCGAGCTCGAAGAGCTGCTTCTTTGTAGTCTCAAGCTCAGAAATTTGAAGCCTAGCTGCAGCCAAGTCGTTCTCGGTCTCTTTCTTCTTTTATAGTACATCTTTATGCCTTATCTTTAGAGCTAAGAAAGAAGAGGACATGTTCATGACTTTTTGGTGATAGCCGAGCACGGATTGATTGGCCTACGATCATAAACCATAACAGCTATAAGCAATTGAATGCTAGAAAATAGAAAAACAAGCTTGGAAGTGATGCTTACCAAGGTTAAGTGAGAGAACATGTCCACAATATTACCCTCGAGATCGCTGGGGAGTTGTTTCATAACTTCAGGCAGGCATACACCTTGTAGCACGGGTAGGCCGAGCCTCGGATTGGAACGAACACTGTCAGTAACCAGCACTGACGATCCTTCTTGAATTTGGGGGGCAAAAATGAAAGATGCAAGAGTGGAAGCCTCGATGTGAGTGGCTTTAGAAGGAGGGTCCTTCTCAGCAAGGGTCTTCTCAGCAACAGTCTTCTCTTTTTTAGCATCCTTTTCGGAGCCTGATCCCAGCATAAGCCTCTATTTTTTAAGCTTGGCGGTGTCCGTCTCGGTGGTAACCAGAGCTCTTTTAGCTTGACTCGGTGTCCCTTTGGCTAAAGTGATTACAGTCTTCTTCGGTTTCTTGCCCAAAATAAGACTTGGAAGATTACCAAGATCGCCCCCCCATCTCTTCTTTTTCTTCTTCTTCTTCTTCCTCGAACACTTCCTCAAGAGGTTACCAGACTTTCCCGATCAAGTCCTGGATCTGGGTTTGGTGAAGGTTGATCTCTGATCCCAAGCTCACCTCAATCGCTTCAACAGACTTCCCCCTTGTAAGACGATCTTTTTCTCTTTCTGCTCGGTCTGGTTGCTCGGCTGCAAATTGCTCCTTGGATTTCTTTTTCCTTTTCTGAAGATAGGAAGTGTATGCCGGCTCATAACCTAGCAAAGCATGGGCAAGTCTCTCTTCATTGGGAATGGCGTAGACAGCCTTGATGTGGTCATCATTTTTGGCCTTGATCAAGTGAGCTGAGATTGGAGAAGGTTTTGTAAAATGAAAATAAGATCTCAATAAGTACAATTCTACAGCGGAGATATAAGTATGAGATTTAAAGAAAATTAATTCAAAGCAAACCTATGAGCATATCGTGCCTTGGAACGGAGTAGAGACCATTGTCCTCGGGACCGAACTCGTTTCCCCGCATTTCAACAAAATCGTTAGCTTCGCGATCGGAGTCGGGGATATGGTCAATTAGGTACTCTTGGGGGTCTTTCGGTGTGCTCCAGAGGGAGAGGAATCTTCGACCAGAAGGGCTATTCCAGGAAACGTTGTAGACCCCAATCAGATCGAAGAGGTTAAAGATTAGACCAAACCTCTCCCAAAGTACATGAACACCATTGATGATTCTTAAAATGTTCATGGATAGGAATTTGGGGGTCAGTTTATACTCATAGAAGAATTGGCGGAGTAAAAGGTTCATAGGGAATCGAACTCCCCCCTTGGTGATCGTTATGAGAGGAAGGGTAATGTGGTCCTCGAAAAATGTGATTCGATCCTGAGAGACTGAGAGACTAAGCGGATCTCCACGTCGCTCGGTATATTATATTCCTCACAAAATGCCTCGTATTTCCCCGACTCCCCTTTGAAAAAATGTAGGTAGGGATTGTTTTCTTTGTTCAGAGGTTTTTGCTCTAGGGGGTGGGCATCGGAGGTGATTCTCAGCTGATGGATTCTCAATCGACGGATTCTTGATGGCCAAAGATCTGGGAGTGGGCTTAATAGAAGGAAATTCGGTTGTGGGCTCATAAACTGACCCGAAGTTGTCAGCTCTCGGCTGGTAGACCCCTATAATTTGGATGTTGGGGAGCCTGACGGAAGTGCCATTCCCATCTCTATTTTCTCTAGGGTTGACAGATTTGAGATGATCGCTGCTAATCTCCCCTTGGTTAACCAAACCTTCATTCTCAGATCGGGTGTTCGGATTAACATCTATGGGATTGAGGGGTCATCCGAACCCCTCATCAACCGGACCTATATCCGCGAAAGCCATGCCAATGCCCAGACCATGCACCGCTTGCCAAAGATGGAAACCGAGGGCCCTGGAACTATGAAGCGGGGGCTCAGAAAAATCCGTCTGGTTTGAACTTCCCAAGGAAAAGACGATGGGATCTAGGACTTCCAAACCTGACAAAAAGTGCACGGGTGAAAAACAGTTAGCCATGTAACTGATGGTGATCTAAAGTTTTCATAGGAACTACTAAGTGACAAATCTGGCTCAAACTAATTTCGAGCCAAAAACCTAACCGAACATAGGCATAGTTTATGTGTCTCGGGGAACCTAGACAAGGGAAGGGCTATCGATGGCTCGAGACCCGTCTCGGACAAGGCCCCGATCCTTTGTCTCAGTTGACAAACAACATTGGATCTAAATACCTAAGTGTTGAAGGATCAAAAAGCGACTTGAGGAGTCACAAGGGCGATTCTATTGAAGAACACGATGAACAGTTGAACTATTAAGTTCACTGTTCATTGGGATTTTTGCGATCTCTCAACAAATCACGAAAAACGCTTTTCACTAAACAAAAACTTTATCAATCATCCTAAAACGACAAAATGACGACAAAATGAACAATCAAATAAAGAAAAATCGACGAGTTTGAAGAAGAATCTTTACCTTAGAAACACCGGGAAAAGTAGCAGCGGCGGTAGAGGTGAATTGACGTGGTGGCTTTCGTTAGAAAACGGCTGAAAGGGTGATTGAACGTGGTGGCAAACGGTGGCGTGGAGGCTGAAAGTCGCGATCTTGATTTCGTCAAAAAAAATGGGATTGCAAGAGGTCTGGAGTGCAAGGAGCGAAAGCAAGAGAAAGTGTTTCTCTCTCTAAGATGTTCAATTATATAGGGATGAAACTGTTTTAAATCTCTACTCGGGAAACGAGGCACCCGGAGGCTGCATGTTTAATTGTTTGACATGTGGCACTGATGGGATGGGTATCTCTATCATCTAACAACTCACATGGGTACGGCTCTTCGGCTATAAGATTGTAATCCGTGTGATGCTTCCTTGCTCAATCAACGCCTACCACGTGATGCAATCCGAAGCAGTCCATAAAATGATTAAGGATGGGGGCTTGGATAAAGGAAATGCAATGGGGGAGGGCTTCAGCCTCTCGGCAAGGCCTCTTTGAAAGATCGGGCAGACTAAAATGACCCACCCTAGAATAATCAACTTCTTTCTCAGCGTTAACGGTCTCGGAAGAAGTTGGAGGGCTATTGTAGTGGGCCAAAAAAATAACATTCTAAAGGGGCTTGGTTCAGAGCCCGTTCATAAAGACATGCATGATGAGCCATTCGAGACAGGCTCATCCAAGATAGACCGGTGTCTCGGCCAAGACAAGCTATGAACCGGATGAGTCATTCGAGATGGATCAAATCCGAGATGACTCGGAATGATGATCCGAGATATCGGTGACGTCTTTCATGACATCACCCGAGGTGGTTAATACTCGTAACAAACTTGGGAAGGCACATGTGCATGTGGCAGCTGTCCTTATGTCAGCATGACGGTACTCGAAGCGGTTATGCTACGTGCCTAATTCTGATTGGAGGACGCGTGCATGCGATGAATGCAGATCTGGCTCGTGATGCTCGGTTATGTCATCTGAACTAGATTGACCGATCTACCCTGCACTTGGGGAGCTTATAAATACGAAGCAAGGAAGCCATAAAGGGACATACACCATTTCTCTCTCTCTCTCTCTCTCTCTCTCTCTCTCTCTCTACTTCTATTATTTCAACTTATCTTTCTTCTCCTCTGATCACTTACTAGATCATTGGAGTGCCTTTCCTGGCCAGATTCTGGGCAGGTTGGGTAGTAACAACGTGTGTTACATGTGCAGGAGCTCGAGGAGGGTCACTCAACACCTACTCGCTGCTCACTCGGGTCAAGACTCGCTCGAGAGGATCTGTTGGATTTTTTTAGGATACCACATATACCAAATTTCGAGCATTGAATTCCGCAATAGGACATGATTTTGGGACAATAAAAAATAGAATCAGAGACTAACTTTATGGGATAGATGGAGTAGTGGTTACTTCTCGAACTATGGAATGTGGGGTTGATCTTCAAGACCAAACAAAATATTATTATTTTTTCCTCATTTTTTCACTATTTTACAGTAGTATCCACGAGATTCTGAATGAATTAAACTAGGAACTGAGAGGCCTATTTTGTATAGGTAGATCTAACGGGTAATACTATAATATGTCATAGCTTCAAGGCCCTGCTGTGTAAGGGCATCTTCATCAGGATCCCTATTTTAGCTTATAAGCTAATATAGGGAGCCAACCCCCAAAAAACCCTTTGAAATCAGTCTCTCTGGTTTTTCTCCCTAAATTATTTTTGCTACACTGTTTACTCAAATTTGAGTAGGCACACACCACTTCTTTTTTAATTGTTTTTGTCAGTGGGGTTTGATGGGACAGGGGAGAGAGAGCACAATAGAAGAGAGAGGGAGAGGGAGAAGAGAGAGAGCAAGTGGGTGACACGTGTATGGAACCCCTCACTTCCGAACAGTAAATGGCAAAAAGTCCTTGACAGGAGCAAAAAGTCCTTGACACGTTTAGCATTAGAAGAAAAGTGTTTTTTTTAATAGATTTTGTAAATAAAGACAAAAAATAATTTAAAAAATTGATTTTTTAATTATTTTTCGTCTTTATTCACAAAATTTTAAATTTGGCTAATAATTTTATACTTTTTAGATTCATCTCGTCGAGACAAGCCAAGAAACCACAAAATATTGACCAAAAACTAATAAATGCAAAAAAAAAATTGAATAAGGACAAAATCAAAAAACTAAAAATCTAGTTTCTTTCAATTCACCCAAAACAACCCATAGTAAAGTTTGGATAGAGAGTCTGATTTTCTAAGTTTTTGATAAAATGACTTGCTAAATTATAAAAAATATTTTTGTGCTTAAATTTGGTTTTTTTTTTTTTTGTGAGCCTGAAAGGATGCTATAATAAAGTCACCGAAAGACCGGCACAGAATCTGCCCCCAAAAAGTTCCTTCTTTGCTAGGGAATGATGATGTCATCCATATGACATCACTTAGATGACATCACTCACGTAATGTCCATTTTTTTTTGCCTGTCCTTTTTCTTTTTATGAGCCCAATACTGCCATACATTTTCCTATCGGGGTCGTACTTACACGTGATTGCCAGCTGCATCTGCATCGCAGCATACCCCCTTTCCTTTTTCTTGTCTTTTTTCCCCCGACAACGATTTCACCTCACGGTTACTCCTACAACAACGCTGCTAAAAACGATTTCACCTCACAGTCGCATCCGTATCGATGGAGGTGCAACAACTGACCTCTTGGATTTATTTGGAGATTTGAAATAATACATGAATATTTTTTCATAAATTTTCCCTGAAAATGAAATATGTGAATGTAATTCATCCAGTATACTATCACAATAGTACATTAATAAATCACACTCACACATTTTTTTTTTTGAGAGAGTTTTATGGTAAAGTCTTCATTTCCATACACTTTTCCATTTATTTGTGGGCTTCACACGAATGATTCAAACTGTGCATTTATTCTAGAATGATTTTTTGAGAGCTCAAACCAGAAAATCAGGTCCATCAGATATGCGCAAATAATTTATCCAAAATCCCCCGTTTCACACACGTCCTATAGAGTTGATTTCTGGCAATACCTTTCGAAAAATCATTCTAAAATAAATGAATGACTTTGATTGTTCGTGTGAAATCCACTAGTGAGTCTCCGAAATCGGTTGGTGCAACATTAATGCATGCAACATTAATGCATGGGGGTTGGTACCCGTTAATTTATCGCTCCTCCGAAACGCCAATCAACAAAAAAGCAAAGGAAAATGTAAGACACGTGTTTGTTATGTTGAGGTCATGTTTGGAAAATAGAGCGAAATGTCCTGATGCCCGTACAAAAAATACTATACATATTTGAGAGCATCTCCAATCAAATTGAAAGCCCGTACAAAAAATACTATACATATTTGAGAGCATCTCCAACCAAATTTTTCAATTTGAAGAACCAAAATAAATTTTTTTATTGAAAAAATGACTTTGAAAAATGCCACTACTCAATTTAACTCTTTATTTTTCTTTCTATTTCCCGCCAAAGCTTTCCCTCCCAATATTTCTACCAAAATCCTGTCCCAAAACCCATGGTGCAATGAATTGAATGTTGGTGGTTGCAATACAAATTCAAATTTTGCGCTACAATTTTTTTTTTTTTTTTTAAATATGAGGGATATTAGTCTCATTTTAAAGGTATTTTTAAATATCTTTTTATTAGTACCATTTTTATAAAAAATTGATCAAGAATTTAAAAGATAAACACGGTCTAGATAAAATGAATCGTGCAAAACTCATTTGAAGGATGTTCTTCATTTTTGAAGTGGTTTTTCATATATAAAACACCAAAATTAATTCTCCAAAATGAAGGAGAGAAATCAAGCTTGATTGGAGCCCCTTCAACTTTCAAAATGAAGAAATGAAGGTATGATTGGAGATGCTCTTATACAATGTCCTCCTCACGGAAGCACCCATGAAAAAAGTTATGCTGTGATTGAAGATGAGTCAAGAATCAAATGCTTAAAGGGGTGTTCCACTAACGAAAAACTGTTTTTTCTAAATATCGAGACAGGTCATTCTCTCACAACATATCACATAAAAAACAGTAAAAAACTCATTTTTTCAAAAAACTGAGTTAGTGGAACACCCCTAAAAACGGTTTTTGAGACAGATTTTGGACCTTGATTCTGGATTTTAGATTATGTTTCTGGATTATAAAATTGTTTGGCAGAGATTCTAATAATAGATTCTGGCGTAATGAATTTCCAAAATAAACATAAGAAGGTAGAATTTCAGAAGTAGTTCCATGGCTACTTTTGGATTCTGGACTTTTGATCATGACCATTCTATCATGGGTCTTGTTAGTATGTGTCCATAGGGCACACAATAAGCACACAAAAAAACACGCACTTCAATACACATTTTACACTTTTTAATATATTTACACCTATTTTATACACTTTTCGCAAATAATTACAACACTTTTTCAACCTTAACATAAGCCCATTGGGCACATGTTAGCATTTTTCTTTCATCATTAATTTTTAAATTATTTACAAACCTACCTAGCACTTATTGCACTACATTAACTTTTTTTTTTTGCTAATGTACAAAAGCTAGGGGATTTTTTTTTATGTAAATCTTTGCCATCCTACTGAAGCTACATTGCTATGCTATTATATGATTCGAATTTTGATTCAAAAATGATTTTATAACAATTGGTGAATTCAAATATGAATGTTACGAATATTTATAGTGTGTAAAGGAGTACTCTTATTATTTCTTAATGGTTTCGAAGAAACATAATTTTGTAGTATATGTTTATAAAAGGAGCCAATAATAGGAAAGTTATTACAGTCAAATGATCATCCACAATCCAATAATCTGATTATATTTTCAAACACTTCACGTATGAATAATTTAATTTCCACACGTCTACCAAACACATTCACATATTCTAATTATGAGTTTCTCATAATCTAGACTCTACGAATAACAATTTAGAACCTACAATTAATTCACTATAATAATCTTTGAATATAGTAGAATGTTTGAGAGAAATATGCAAAATATATTTTGCGACATGAGTGGTGTTTGTGAGATATGAGTAGAATACATTCTGTAAGTCTTTTTATTAACCAAAATGGAAAGAAGTGAAAAATGAGAAGTTAAAAAGCTCCTCTCATCATACTTTTCTCTTTTGCTATCCAAATCACAAAAATCAGAACGACACATTGTGACAGAATGAGTTTTCTTTTTCTAACCAAACAACCAAAACTCAAAAATGAAAAAGTGAAAACTAAGTTGCCAAACAGGCCTTTAATGGATTCAAGTGATAATGAAATAGTAATATTCAAATATGATAAAAAATCTAACACACTGTTATTTTGTGCTTCTTTGGTTTCATCCTTATAAGCAGAGTTAATTATTTGAAGAGGAATGTATGGGCCGGAACTGGAAACTTAATCCAATTCCCTCCAGCTCCTCCCACTCCCATTCCGGAAAAACCCATCCCATCCCATCTCTCTCTCTCTCTCTCTCTCTCTCTCTCTCTCTCTCTCTCTCCCTCTCCATCCCACATGGGCATAACTTCTCTCTCTTCAACTTCCCAAATCGTATAAAAGTGCCTAAATTCTAGAATACCATATAAAAGTGGGCTAAACCACTAAAATTCTATAATAGGAAAGTGCACCCTAAAACCTAAACTCTACAGTACTCTATCAAAGTGCATAAACCTAAATCCTAACGTATGATAATGAAAGTGTCTGAAACCCTAGGACACTTTATGAAAATGTCTAAACTACTAAAACCCTATAATAGAAAAATGCACCTCAAACCTCAACTCTAAAAAAAGAGTGACTTACCTTAATAGTAATTGAATACCTCTTTTGGAGACTTTTTTTTTAAATTTTATCAACAACAAAATTTATTAAAAATCAACAAAGGATAAATCGAGGAAAACCATACCCAAGCACAAGATATGAGAGACAATACATCAAGCGAGAAACTGAATGTAAAGCCAAAAAAGAAAAGGAAAAAAAAGGGAAAATTTAGCCTTTTTACCTTTTTCAACACTTAGAGGTAAAAATCTATAATTTGAATCATCCCACAAACAAATCATGCTGTCGTTCTATATATAGGAAGGAGCTTGAATCTTCTTACTCAGAGTTTAGCTTGATCCATTTTCATGTGTAAAATTTCCTGTTCTTCTCTTGTTTCTCTGGAAAAGTCTACAGTAATGCCATACCACCAGCAGACATCGACTATGCCATTGGCAGCCACAGCGTGCCATGGCCGACGTCCTCTCTTCATAAACACCTCTTCAGTGATGCCTAAGAAATTTTTTATCGCCTGTAAGAATAACCAATTTCGCTTGGAACCAACTTGTTGTTCACAACCTCAAGTCCCTGATCATAAAACGGAGAATCATGAGGAGCCCGAGACTGTTCGTCCCTTAGCGAACTTTGTCGCCTGTTTATGGGGAGATCGATTCTCCTCATTCACATTAGACCCTCAGGTAATGAAAATATACCCACACACCTTATGATTGTCCGGGGCCATTTTGGGTTGGCTTCTTGCCACCCCTCTTCACGCTTGGGTTTTGGGTGAATATCCGGGGCAGTGAACGATCCCAACATAGCTGAGATTGTTGTTTCTCGGTTGCGATGCCATCTTGTCCATTATCTCTTTAGTCATTGTTATGTCTGTGTTCATTTTTTGACTAAGAAAATCCCTTTCTTTGCTGAACACACACATACATGCATATATCATCTTAATTTCTTTCATAGTCGCATAAGCTTTGAGGCCATGGTCATAGTCTGATCACTTCCGGGGTTGGCTTTCATTTTTTTTTTTTTTGATCGGCAACAAAATTTTATTAAAGATTCGACAAAGGAAACTAAAAAAAACCTCGGTAATGGGAACTAAAACAAACCTTGGTAATGGGATTTTTTATGCACTTATGAGCAAACTGATAAAAAATATAAGTGATCAACCAACCCCAAAGAGATGTGATAGTGGTTAATAAAATGACTTATCTTAGAGGTCACATGGTCGATTTCCTTTTGACAACGATTTGTTCTAGAGACTATGACATCTCAGGCAAACTCGTAAAAAGAACTGTGAGAGTGGTTGTAGAGATTAGTACGTTTCTTAAGGGCACTCTTCTATTTTTAAATTGGTTTAGGGCCTTGGGACCCTTTTATTTACAATAATCAAGTTCATTGGGTTAAGACCTAAAGAGCTTGATTAGCCAAATTAAACTAGGTTTGATATGTAGGGTGCCGGCCCATACTTGCACAAGCTTTATTGTTCGAAGCTTAGGTGCCAACCTTGATCAGGATGTTTGCATTTGGTTGTGATTCTGTTTTCGTGTCCAATCTAGCCTTTTTACTCTATCCGTTCCAAATCTTTTTTATTGTTAATAATTTCATGGAGTCAACAAGTATTTGTAATTTTAACGTGGAGAGATTAATAAATATTTAATGACGTGGAGCTCGATATTAATTTGAGATAGGGACGGGAGTACGCATTATCACGGGGTCTGGGGGATTAGTTTCCCAACATTTATGGTTTCCGAATCTCATCGGTCTCTGGGGTTTATTTCTGCGGCATTTGATGTAGGATAATTGGATCTGTGGTTGGAATTTAGTTCCATTGAACCTGTACAATTAGACCAGTCTCAAGAATGGGTCTTTTTTTATGCAATTGGTTCCGAGACTGCCTTTATCCCGCTCTGCTCCTTCTTTTCTTCTTTTGCTTTTCCCAAAACAAAAGGTCAATTCAAAAAGTTAATAAAGAAAAGTTTGAAATTCTTTCCTTTTTTGGTATAATTATGTATTGTTCAAAAAAAGTTAGATTCGCAAAGCAGTAGGAACAATTTGGTACGGAGGGAGTATATAGTTTTTGTCTTTAATACGTTGAAAGATCAATAAACTTCTTCTTCACTGACAAAAATAATAGGTACACACCCATCTCAACCACTCCTTGCCACACCCTCTCTTACATGTGTGGTGGGCCCCCCCAATGAGCCTCACCACAGATGTGAGAGAGGGTCTGGTGGGAAGTGATTAAGAGGGTGTGTACCTATCACTATTGTATATAAAAATAAAGGTTAGGAATGCATAGCCTATGTATGGGAGTAGATAGCAAGACACCTCAACACCTATGTCCGCCCGCGTACTCACTATTTGCTTTTGACATTGCTATTTCATTATATTATGCAGTTACATGAAAAATACAGTAAAGAGGTTGAAGTGCTGAAGGAAGAAGTGAAGGACATGCTGATTGCAGTGGGTAAACCAGCCGAGAAGATGGTTCTGATCGACACATTTGAACGACTAGGTGTTTCCTACCTCTTCGAGAAAGAGATTGAGGAGCTTTTGGAACGCATGTTTCCAAACTTTGAGGAATATAGTCATGTTTTCGAGGACGATCTGTTCATGGTGTCACTTCACTTTCGAGTGTTTAGGCAACATGGCTATGACTTGTCTTCTTGTAAGTATACCGTTATTAATAATCAAACCTAACAGCTAGACTCACTACTACAGAAAGGTAGGTGATAAGATCACACTTCAAAAATAAAAAAGATTTCTGTTTTTGTAAAAACGTGATAAAAAAACAAGAGTTAGATTTTTTTATCACGGTTAAGTACATAAACCGAGATGAAAGGCAGTTTTAATCTCGGTCACATTTTATAGATGACCGAGATTAAAACTATATTTCATCTCAGTTTATGTACTTAACCGTGATAAAAAAAAATAACCCTAATTTTTTATCACGTTTTTACAAAAACTGAGATCTTTCTTACTTTTTCTGTCTTGTTAAGGAAAGCTCAGAATTTGATGGATATGAGAGTATGGTTGAGAGTAAAATTTTATGGGGAGAAAAGTTTCAATTTGATGAAAATTATTGAGTTGGAGGATCATAATTATACCGAGAAAGCGGAGGGATTTAGAGGTTTTGATGGAAAGAAATTTTGCTGAATTAGAAGATGAGACATCCATTTTAAACCCAAAAAAATTATTATCATAAACTCATAGAATATGCGTTTAACCAAAAAAAATATCTTTAAGCCAAAAATTAAACTTTTTCAAACAAGCCAGGAAACTATAAGAGTACATAAAGCCTAGAAAATCATAGTAAATGCTCAAGAATGTTCAAGAAACTAATATAGGCAAGTGAAAGACATACAAAAACTACTATATATATATTAAATAGTTCAACAACATAATGAAATGTATAATTGGTGAGGTTGATAGGTGTTAGTTGTCTTGTGTAAGAGGTCAAAGGATCAAATCTCGATGAAAGCAAGGTTTGCAAGGTAAGACAATTTTGGACACCTATATTAGTGAGAAAATTTTTTTATCATGGTTTTTTTTTTTCATTTTTTAGTCATGGTTTTACTAAAACCAGAGATCTTTTCTCTTTAAACAATCACGGTTTTTAAGAAAAACTGAGATGTTATATTATCAAAGATCACGGTTTTTTTTTATGATTTTAATCACAGTTTTTATGAGTTTTTCATCACGGTCTAGAATTGTGATTGAAAGATGGGGACTTTTAATCACACTAGATTAGATCACGATTTTTAGACCGAGATTAAAAGTGAAAGATAACACCAAAAGACTGATCTTTATGCCTTTTTGTAGTAGTGACTTTTGCCCAAATTTAGATACAAATTTTTCTAATATGAAATCTGCATATATATATATATATATATATATATATATATATATATATATATATATATATATATTTACATGTGCATGTAACGTTATCCAATTTAGAGCATTCTCATCAGGGGAGGCAAATCTCACTGATGGCTAAGTTGTTGAGTGAAAGGGGAAAAAACCTCCTAAAATCATACTCAACAAATTTTTTGTAAATCTGCAAAAGTTATAATTTCTCTACACTAACTCGGTAAATCCTTTAAAGCACTATTCACATGTTAAAGCAATTTTCTTTTCTAACTTCTTGAATAGAGAGTCTGATTTTATGAGTTTTTGAAAAGATGGCTTGTTAATTTATAAAAAGTGTTTTTGAGGTTAAATTTGGCCTAATTTTTGTTGAGCCTAATGATTTTGGACTCCTACATCGATAGCAAAAGTTGGTTTTAGGATATTATCTTGCATTAATGATATATACATACTACTATGCAAGCATTCTCATTTGTTGTTTTTAGGATATTATCTTGCATTAATGAATATATACGTACTACTATAGTACTACTACTATGTAATTATTCTCGTGTGAATTTGAAAAGTTTCTCAAGCGATATGGTAACCGTAAGTTTTACACAACTTAAGTTTGGCTTCTTATAAAAAATAATTAAAAAAAAACTTAAATTTGGAAAATTAAGTAGAACTTTGTTCCAGTTACTTATTCTCGTAAAAACTTATAACACATGCATTTAATTTAAATATAAGGAAAATTGAGCAGAACTTTGTTCTGGTTGCATATTCTCGTTTGAACTTATAAGTATCACTCATTTAGTTTAATAAGTCTAAAAGCACTTTTGAACCGTATTATAAAGTAAAAATGCAGAAGAAAAACCAAACTGGACCTTGGATGCTACATCAGTAATAAAAACAAACAAACAGCAAAAAGCAGCAGAACCATCCCCACAAAGAACCCACCCGGGAAAGTCTCGAATCCACAAAAAAAAAAAAATTTAACTCAGAATTGTTATTAAATAAAAGTTACTAAAATAAAGAAATTACATGGCTTTTTATGGGCAAACCCTAACAAATACTACTAAGAAATAAAATATCTCGGAAATTGGAGAAACTCCCAAAATTGAAACTAGAAACAATTCTAAGACTTTCCCAACTGGAATCAATAAAAACGGAATTATACACTAAAAGTTTATATTTTAAATATTTCCTAAAATAGAAAAAAAACTAAATTAAAGGCCTAAATGAAGGAATTTGCCGAAATCAACCATTAATAATCATGACTTTAGGGTGGTGAGTCTTGACTGCACCGTGATTCTGCTTCAGTCTAAAATAGGCAATTTATAAACGAGATCGGGAAATAAAAAAACCCACCGAAAAACTAAACATACACTAGAACCCAAACAAAGCCCCAAACTAAACCTACGCTAGAGCCCAAACTACAGACCCCAAATAAAAAGTCAAATGTATTATTTTTTTTTCCTTTATTCAAAATTTTTTTTTTTTGCGTTTGTTAGTTTTGCTTCAATTATTGGTTTGTCTCGACGAGAGAAATCTAAAAACTCAAAAATTATTTTCAAAATTAAAAAAAAGTTCACTAAAGAAAAAAAATCCAATATTCCACAAAAAAAAAAATCGATTATTATTTCTATTCACAAAAAGTTTAGTTTAGTTAATAATTTTTTACTCTTTAATTTCTCTCATTGAGATAAATCAATAAATTATTATTACCAAAACACATCAAAATACGAAGACCCCAATAACAAAGAACACCCTCAATGAAGCTGTACTTATTCGTCTTGTCAAGGGAATATATAAAAAATATTTTCCAGTGTACCAAAAAAAGAGAATATATAAAAATAAAAAAATATGACCATTAGTCGAAGAAAGCCACTAAAGAAGAATAAAGTTAAAAAAGGACCATGGGCTTTTTTCAAGTTCTATACATTTTTTATTTTAATTTTATTTTACTTTATATATTCCTTTACTCCAGATGAATGACTAATCTCAAAAATATTTACAAAAAGATAAAACGAGATTCTTCATTAAGTAATACCAGCAGCATTTAAAACTACTCCTAGCTATTTTAGTTCTTATGTTGGGGGTTGTGAATGAGCAGGTGTCTTCAAAAAATTCAAAGAGACTACCGGAAACTTCAAGGAAACCATAAGCAACGACGTGAAGGGTTTGCTAAGCCTCTATGAAGCTACTTATTTGAAGACTCATGGGGAAGATATTCTTGATGATGCTTTTTGTTTCACAAAAGCTCGACTTGAGTCCTTAAAACCACATTTAAGCCCTGATTTGGCTGAACAAGTGACTCATGCCCTGTACCAATCACTCCAAAGGGGAATTCCAAGAGTTGAAGCTAGATCCTACATCTCTTTCTATGAAAAAGACCCTTCTAGGAATGAAAAGCTATTGAGACTTGCAAAGATTGATTTCAACATGTTACAGATGTTACACAAGAAAGAACTCTGCCACCTCACCAGGTAATATATAGTGTGTAGATTTATAGTAATTCGTGGCTCCTTATTTTGGGAATTCATGGTCCATTCGGAGGCAAGTTAGATTTTGGGGCGATAAGAAAAGAGAGGGGATAATAGGTGGATAAGGTATAAGGGAGGATTAGGTAAGGAGGATCAGCGAAGAATAAGTTTGTTTGGTAATCGACATGGGTGGATATTGGATAAGAGTGGAAGTGAGCAGGTAAAGATATAATGTGGGAAATACATAGTTGCTTTCTTGTAATAAGGATACAAAATTTGAATTCATAACTTGGGGGTACAACGGTGATTCTCTACACCCAAATAAGCTACCGATGGCGGGTGGATTTTTAATGTATGTTATGAATTCATAACATTCGTATGTTATGTCTAACTGTTATGAATTTTTGAATAAATATATGAATATAAAATGTACTTTTATACAAATGTTATTGAATTTCATGCAAAATGTTATGATTTTATAACAAAGTTTTATGAATTCAAAGAAATTCAAGAGGGTGCCTAATGTACTTATCGAAATAGAGATGTGTACTATAGCCAATGGTGTTGGTAGAGAAAATTTCATGTAGTAATAAATGTAATCTTCAATATTGGTGTCTTGTTTCAAACTGAAACACCTTCATTTTTCCGATTCATTCTATAAATTAAAGAAGTTCTCACTTATGATTTTACTTTGCATATCTTGCGTTACCAAATGTGTTAATCTTGCCTCAACACACTTAAACATATAAAGAAGATCCAAACTATTCATCTCGTGGGTCTCCGATTAAAAAATATGTGTATATATGTATACTTTGCAGCTTGATTAGAAAATGGTAGATATACGAAAAAGTTGTTTACAGTGGATGGTGAACATGGTTTTAAGCTTCTATGGTTTTCCACTTTAAATGAATTGTTCAGATTTTCGATTTTTCATACATATTTTCTTTAAAGCTCAATTGGTTAATTAACCCTTAATCGTATTTATATTTATCTTACTAGCTTGTTACATGTGTATTTGCGTACGTGTATAGGTGGTGGAAAGACTTGGATCTATTGTCGGATGCTCCTTACGTTAGGAACAGAGCGGTGGAATGCTATTTTGTCGCTTATACTTCTTATTTCGAGCCACGATACTCTGTTGCCCGTTTGATTCTCTCAAAACTCACTTTAATGATATCTGTTCTAGACGATACCTATGATGCTTATGGTACCTACGAAGAACTCAAACTTTTCACTGATGCGATGCAAAGGTATTCATTCATACACTTACACCTTTTTGGTCGGCCAAAAAAGTTCAATTTTGTACAATAGGGAAAAAAGAAAAGCAATGAGATGAGATCGTTTCAGAGAAAAGAAAAGACTAGAAACACAAATTCAATAAATTGTTGGCAAAAAAAAAGAAAAATATAAAAGCCAAGGAAGTGATTATTCTATCAGATGTCATTTCTTTCAGGCTTCGTTCTTCCACAGATTTTTGTTTCGTAAAATTTCATATTTTATGGCACTCCAATGTCAACACATAAAACGTAAAAGTGATTTTATTAGATTTTCATAAAATCCTTCTAAAATCCATAGGAAAATAACTACATTTTATCAGTTGAAAAAACAACTTCATTTTATCACCCCTCTATAAAATGTTCATTTAATGAGATTTTCATAAAATATATTTAAAATTTATTGGAGAACAAAGCCTTAATCTTCGAAAGAACTTATTCTATGAGATGTCAACCTATGTATGTAGGTCTTCCATCTCTAACATTTTAATACAAAAAAACACAGTAACAAATTTCTTTTCATATAAAGATTTCTATCAGAGAAAATTTATAAGCTGGGATATATTTTTATAGAAATTTCATAACTTCAAGGTTTGGAAGATGATCAGACTCCAAACTTGAAGGGTTAATATTGTTAATAGTCATGTCTAATTCAGTGACTAACACAAGGTCGGACGCAGAAACTTATAACAAACTCACATCACCCCGTCCGATTATGTGATCATGACTTCATCCTTATATCAGCAGGCCCCCAGATTTCATACATCTAGGTTTGTGATTCACAAACGTGCTGAGCCAAGTCGAGTGTATGCTAAATTGAGTTGAGTGTCATAATGTTTAATTTCGTTAAAATTTAGCAAACTCAAGTTTGAACTTAGTAAAAATTTGCCGAGCGGAGCTCACCTAGACTTAGAGTTGAGCTCGAGCATGTTCAAGAGCCTTAACGAGCAAAATATATTATATTTACAAAATGATACAATAAAAAGAGTGAATATAAATAAATTGCATTACAAAATTATAAAAATTATATATACTTCAGTTTAAAGTATATGCAAAATTTTCTATATATACATGTCATCAATAATTTTTACACTGAAAAATACACAGTAATTTTCTCTAAACAAGAGGCATGCATAAAATTGTGCGTGCTTGTGTACAGGTGGGACATAAATGCCATAGATCAACTCCCGAAGTACATGAAGTCAGTCTACAAAGCTCTACTAAATCTCTGCGAAGAAATTGAGAGGGAGATGGTAAAGCACGAAAGAACCTTTGTCCTTCCTTATTTAAAAGAATCGGTATGTCCCCTTCGTAAATTGTTTTCCTTTTTTTTTTTGATCATTTTATTTTGCGTTTTCACAAAAATTACTTTGATGCATATTTTTGAAAAAGTCTTTCATCAATATATATGACGCAATTTTGCCGTTAACTGACAACTTGGTAGTGGACTGTGGATGGTTTTCTTTCACCCGGATGAATAAAATCTGACCAATGCTATATGCGCTAAATAAATTTACAAAATAGCTATTATACTAAATTTACACATAGTAACGTCCGGAAAATTGAATACGCTAAAAAAAAATTGTACTCCTTTCGTCCCTTTTTAATTGATTCATATAGGAATACGTGCAATTTCACACTCCTAAAAATATATTTATCTATATAACTAATTTGGTGCAAAAAAAAATTAAAAACAATATACGAAAATATATTTTCAAACGTCCGCAAAAATATACGTTTTCCAAGTAGATCACTTAAAAAGGGACGGGGGGAGTACAAGTTATTATAAAAATATAAGCCAATTTCACTAAATATTAAAATTCTCAAATTAGCCGACGGTAAAGAAAATTAACTAAGTAATTTATTATAACTAAAATTGTCAACAACATTACATTGACTGGAATTCTAAAATTTACTAAATGATTAAATTAAAATAATAACAAACGAAAAGAGGTATCTAATTAACCGAACTACTGTTAGAGCCAGGGCTTTTATAGTTCATCTCCTTCATGTTGCTCAACCGCCTCATACTCTTCATTATTCTTCATACTTGTTACAAAATGCCTAGGCCACAAAAAAAGTAACACCATGAGTGGCAATCACTCAATAGGGCACTTGAAACTATCCCTTTACACAAGATTACTCATGCAACATATATAAACATAAAACAGAAACTCATAAGCACTGGATAATCTAGAAACTATCATTTCTCAAGACAGTGGATTGGTAGATCCAATATCAATCCTCAAGGGCTTATAAACCACAATATCACACAACTCATGCTCTCAGTGTCTCAACCCAAACCACAACTCTTTCTCACATCGTTCATCCACATATAAACAATATATTAGGCTCCCATTCACCGTGTCTAAACCCTAGACCCATGACACAACTTAATACCTCTGGAAGTATTTGTGATTGGCTCAAGACCCGGCCATTCCAGATTGTAACATCCCCATTCCGGATAGTACATGCATCTCCCAACCCATAAATTTAAACAAACCACATTCAATAACATAAATTTAGAGATCATGAATCACGCACGCCCAATCATCATATAAGGCCAAATATAGCATTGAGATGAAATACAACGATGAAAACATAAGTCTACGAGGCATGTTACCTCATGTACTATTTTAGTCACTAGAAATAGTAGATTAATTAACTTCATAAATCACGAAACTTGACAGTTGTGAAACTCATCAAGCTTGGAACAACCTTTGTGTTTTACGTGAAGCCTAATTTTAATTTTAAAACGAGGCAAAAACGGGTTTTTAAGCAAAGCAACGAATCTGTCCTAAAACTGCACAATTCACTTCAAAAAATCATAATTAATCTTACAGACCTTGGATCGGGATGAGTCCTATCTAAAAACCGGTTAAATTTTCGAGACCTACGACTTTATAATTATAGTTTCCTCAGAATCTGACACGACGGGTCCGAAGTTTACAGAAACAGTGTGCTAATTGGACAAATTCTGATGGTTTACACTAATTCTCGCATTCGCAGAGAGAGAGAGAATTGATGAGATTGAGATGCAGAGAGGAAGAGGATTTCAGCCGTAACGGAGATGAGAGAACCGTGACTCGTGAGAGAGATAGAGACTAATATAGGGAGAGAGAGAGAGAGAGAGAGTGTGTGATGGGATTGTGAGGGTAGGAGAGTGGGGATGGTTTATTAACATACTAATTAATATAGGGAGAGAGAGAGAGAGAGAGATAATGTTTTAGGAGGACTTAACGTTTTATTTTAACCTAGATTGGCCAGGAGTATTTAGTTTCCTAATTTATTTTGATTTAGGTTTCCAAACCTGCATCACCTACCCAAGATTATAAGTATTTGTTTTGATTACAAACTAATTAACGAGGATCGACTTCTTGGTTTTTGGTCTCTCTCATCAAACAGTTAAAAGAATACACAAGCTGCTTATGGAATGAGACGGAGTGGTTAACTGAAGGACGAGTGCAATCCTTCGATGAGAATATGGTCAATGCTTTAACAACCATCACAACTCCATACTTAACAACGTCAATGTTTTTAGGCATGGCAGAGATTGCAACCACCGATGCATTCCAATGGTTACAAACTAAACCTAGATTCTTTACAGCTGTCTCGACGATATGCCGACTCTTCAATGACATAAAAACCTCCAAGGTACGCGCACTTATACTATATATTATGCCATGAAATTTAAAAAGAATCGGATCTTCTCCAGTAATTAAGTAACCTGTAATTGGAGCTCTCGTTGGGCCTATTGTAGCCCCCCGTTGGATCAACAAGTGGAACATCTTTCAAATTTTTTTTTATAAACAAATCAAGTACACGAATGAAATCAATTTCTGAAAAATTCGTCCTACAAAATCACTCTTTGTTAAGGCTCCTATATTTCCTTTCGAGTCTAAATACTGACTATGCGTCTGGCCATAGGATAGGATGTGGTGTATCACCCACATGTGGTATCGACACATGGTGTGCACATCTAATCATCATTTATCTAGCAATTTTATTTTAGTAATTTCTATACAATTGAAGAGTGAAGAAGAGAGGCGCCACGTGGCAACCGGAGTGGAGTGCTACATGAAGCAGCACGGTGTTTCAAAGCCAGAGGCTATTAATGAGTTTTACAATAGAATTGAGCATGGATGGATGGCTACAAATGAAGAGATGATGAGGCCAACAGTGATATCTAGAGATCTCCTCGTGCGAATTCTCAATTTTGCACGCCTTCACGATCTGGGTTACAAGTATGATGATGGGTATACTAAAGCCGAGCTTGTCAAAGATTACATAATGGCGCTATTCGTAGATCCGATACCCATATAATCTCATGTATTATTTTTAAATCAGTCTAATTTGTTTTCAAATGTTTACCTACTAAATAAATAAATAAATAAGAGAGTAGTACCAGCTGGTGCTGGTGTGTCTGCATGTCCTCATCTGGGAATTGTTGTGATCTGGTGTGTTTCTGTCTTTTGTTGAAGAATCTATGTTGGTTGGGGAAAGTGAGAAACAGTTATCCTCGTTGTTGTGCCCTTAGGGCCCCTTACTGCTGTACTTGATGTTTCGTTAATTATATAATCTTCTAGTGGATTGAAAAAGATTTTATGTTGACTGATTCCTTGGTTGGGGGGACATATTCCGATCCATCGGATTCTCGCTGGGTTTTATATAAATGTCATTTCCATGATGTTACATGGTAGTTTTGGAAAACATATATAATGCTGTTGATTTTTTTTCTTTTTGACAAATTTTAAACTAAGATGTTGGTGATATCATATGAAATAGGTGGTGTATTGGCATATACGTAGATGGTGTATTAGCGTATAAATGGTGTTTTAGTTGATTTGATATGAAATAGATCGATGCGCGCTATTTGGCGTATAGAGTTGATTTCAGATCTCATTGTGTATTTGTCACCTTGATTATAGGCATACTAGTGGGATTAGAACTACTTATTACCACCCAACTCTCATTACCTCTCTAACACCCAGCCGAAAGAGTCCTTAATATGTTATAATCTCAAAACTCATTCGCATCCAACACACATTAAGATTTGTCCGCGTTCAGATCAGGGAGAAAAAACTGGATCGGCAGATGCTGCAAAGCCTGCAATAAAAATGGATGGCACATTCCGCAAAGCCTGCAATGTTAAAGCCCAACATACATGGCGGCCCACAACCCAATCAAGATTATTATTATATTCACAATAGTTCTATATATAGGAAAGAGCTTGAATCTTGTTAATAAGACTCCAGAGTTTAGCTTGATTATTTTGCATTGTGTAAAATTTCTTCGCCTTCTGTCGTTTCACCAACAATTTATCATCATCTTTCTCTGGAAAATTGTACAGCAATGCCATACAACGGGCAGGCGTGGAGTATTAGGCCATTGGCAGCCACAGCGTGCCATGGCCGACGTCCTCTCTTCATAAAAACCTCTTCAGTGATGCCTAAGAAAAATTTAATTGCCTATAAGAATGACCGCTTTCGCATCGAACCAACTCGTTGTTCACAACCTCAAGTCGCTGAGCATGAGGAGCCCGAGAGTACTGTTCGCCCCTTAGGGAACTTTCCCCCCTGTTTATGGGGAGATCGATTCTCCTATTTCACTTTAGACACCCAGGTAATAATCAAAATATACCCACACGTACGACCTTATGAAAAAATTTCAATGCCGAGTGGGTACCACGTAGTGCTTGCTTGCGCACGTTTGACCGTCCAAAAATGCAACGGATAGTCCCCATTCAAAGTGCCAGATCGATTTTAAAAGAATGAAAAAATAAAAGAAAACTTGTGTTTCAATCCGGATGTGCGCAAGCGGGTACCCCACCTAGCACTGAAAAAATTCCTTACACATTATGATTCTCCGGGGCCATTTTGGGTTGTCAAAGTGTTAAATGACTTTGTTTGGCGGGAATTACCACTCCAAGGTTGCGTGATCGAATTCCTTTGACAGGGATTTGACCTTGAGACCACCCCATCTTTCGCAAACTTGGGAGAGAGGCTCTAAAAATTAGTCCATTTCGTCGGGACACTCTTCCATGTGAGTTGTAAGTATGGTGATGGGTATACTAATGGAGAGCTTGTCAAAGATTACGTGATCGCGCTATACGTAGATCCCATCCCGGCCCATATAATCATGTATTTTTAAATCGGTGTTTGTTTTCAAATGGTGTCTGTCATCATTTGAGAATTGTTGTGATCTTCAATAAGCGAGTTGAGTTGTACTATTTGGTATAATGTGTCTGTCTTTTGTTGAGAATTGTTGGGGAAACGGTTATTCTCGTTGTACTGCCCATACTACTGCATGTACTTGATGTTTCATGAATATAATCTAGTACTGGAATGAAAAAGATTACATGTTAATTGATATCCTCCATGTTAAGGACATATTCCGATTGGATTCTAGCAAGGTTTTTAATGAAAGTCATTACTACGTATCGTTTTGGCCAATACGGTCAATTATGTAAAGATTGGCCAATATATGACTGTATCTCTGATAGAGTTTTTGAAGCCCTGGATTACCGATACAGTTTTTGAAACCCTGGATTCTAATATAGAATACGATTTTTTTTTAGAAAATCTGATAATGTGGCATTTCTAACATATTCTGAGAGTATGTATTATATAATATGAATTCAATCTTATTATAAGGTGTACGTTTGGGACAGATACTACCTACAAATAATTACGAATCCGGCAAGTGGATTTTTGAAGAAAAAAGAAGAGGTCTGGAGGAGTTTCTCATTATGAAATGCAGGTGAACAAAGTAAAGGTTTTGAATAATCCTAGGTCGCCTGGGAATATGATTAGATCACTTGATAATCAACCCATAACAATAGAGCTAAACATATCAAGCATCCAAATTCATGTAAAAACAACACGAGGGTATATGTGAAAAGCCCATAATGAAAGAGAAATTACGAGGAGGAGTCAAGCACTGTATGTTAATTTTTATTCAATATTTTGTGGACTAGCATATTCATTTATGTTAAAAGTTCCTGATTAGTTCGACTATCAAATTTATCGGAGTATTTGTGTAGACCCATTCGATTAGTGATCATCTTTTTTGTAATGGGTCATTTTGATGCACCTAATTTTAGTAGTACGTATTTTGTTAAGTGAGGGTCTGGTGCTATATGGTTAATTTGGACCCATAATGAGGTGGGCCAAATTTATTGGGCACTTGAAGGGATCCCACCCTCCTCCTATATAAATGAGTGTTTGGCCCACTAACTCACTCACTCTCTAGAGAAACCAGGAGAGAGGGTAGTAGCTACCTCTCGTTTTTCTCTTCTCCACAAAAGAAGCTCTTCAAGTGAGGGGGAGTTCTTGAATGGATTTTATGAGATAAAATGGGAAAGTTGATTTTTGTTGGTGTTTTATGGAGGGGTGATAAAATCACCTTATTTTCCCAATAAATAAAATCTAGGTGATAAAATAGTTGCAAACCACTATGAGTTTAAAAAATGATTGATAAAATCTAATGTGATAAAATCTATTCGTAAAAGATAATGATGAAATCAAAGATGATAAAATCAAATAATTCATTCAAAAACTCCCCCCTGAATTTTCCAGCCATCTCTCTGGTTGATCTAGAACAAGAAGAAGCTGGTTACTACACTTCAGGATTATGACTTCTTCATCTCTATCAGGTATGTGTTTAGTTTCAATATACTTACATATTCCATGGATTGAGACAAGAAATTAGGGTTTTGTTTTTGGATAAATCCAACAATTGGTATCAGAGCAACTTGTTCTTCAATTCACGCGTTGTGATTGTGAATTATTTTGTATTTTGGGGAATATATTGTTGATCAATTCGTTAACTGTGTGGAAAACCCCATTTTTGTATTTGCCGATTGTACTGTTGTCGATGTTGAGACCCATTTATTGGGTTTTTGCCGACAACTGGACTTCCTCTTTTGTTTAAATTTTGGGTCTCTTTGGTAGATTACCCATACACTTGATTTTGTTAATTATTAGCAAAACCTGTTGAAGGAAAAAGGGGAACCACCTCTGCCTTTCGTTAATTTTCTTGAAATTGTACCAACAGCTTTTAGCATATTTGGTGTTCTATGCTTATAAAAAGGGAAATTGTAATTCCCTGTTGAAGTTTTTCCCCTGAGTTCCATCATTTTCCTGAAGCTGTTAACAATAATGGTTTGTTTGCTTTGTTAACGAAAAAAAAAAAGAAGAAGAAGATTGGCTTTGTTTGTCTTGATGCTCAATTTGTTTATTTTTGGCAATAATGGAAGTGGTGAAACACAGTTGGACTGTTCCACCTCTCGACACTTCCGTTTGTCCGTTTATTTTTTAAGGGCTGTTTCCATTTGCAAAGCTAATTGGGTTTCTTTGCATAAATAAATTAAAGGGACCATTTTATGTTGGTTCAGTTGTTCTTTCATAACCAGTTTTTGAAGTATCCAAGTGGGTCATATTTTTCCACCCTCGGTGATTGTCAAAGCTGATTCTTTAGATGCCGATTATGTAGATAACAGCAATGTTGGTGTAATTAACTCAGGTCCATACAGTCTAGCTATGTTTTCTACCCTGTCGGTAAATCATTGGTTGGAAGGATGCTTCAAAGGACAAAAAGAACAATTGAATATTTTTGGATGTGGTGCCATAATTTACCCTGTCGGTAGTGGGTCATTTTACGTCATTATATTTGGTTGTTTTGCTTTGTCCTACGTAAGAGTCTTACTACTTTTGTGATTTAAGACTCTAGTAGAATTTTTTGTGGAAAGTGAAGAAATTTTGATAAGCATGCTTTTGTTTTTCCATGCTTAATAAATATGATTATATTTATCATTTCTTGAGCTTTCAATCCTGATTTATCTCTGCAATTGTCTGCCATCAAAACACTGTCTGGAACCAATTATGAGGATTGGAAAGAGACTCTTGAGGTGGACTTGGCCATCATGAATTTGGATTTCGCTATAAGGGAGGAAGCACCACCTAAGCTAACTATTGAAAGTTCCGCTAAAGTAAGAGCTTATTATAAAAGGTGGGAGCATTCTAATCGCATTTGTCTAATGTTTATGAAATATACTATGGACAAGTCCATTAAGCAATGTGTGTCTGACAATGAGAATGCTAAGGCTTATTTGGCTGCTATTGGTAAGCGGTTTCCCAAGTTTGACAAAACTAAGATGGGTAACCCTTTAGCATTGGTGTGTTTTGAATCCAACTTAGTTGATATTCCGTCTCACACATGGTGGTTAGATACTGGGGCAACAATTCATATTACAAATTCCTTGCACGAATTCAGAAGTAGCCAAAAGCCAAATGAGAGGGAGTTGATGGTGAACATGGGGAATGGAGTCAAAGTTGAAGTGGAACATATTGGACTTATTAAGCTTCCATTATCCTCTAGGCATGTTTTGGAACTAAATGATGTTGCTTATATACCCTTTATTAGAAGGAACCTGATATCTGTATCTATTTTGGATCAATGTGGATACACTTTTCACTTTGGGAGTGGACGTGTTCATTTATATTATAATTCTCTTTTGATTGGTTTCGGCACTTTATCTGATAGTTTGTATATGGTCGATTTGCATTCCGATTTTAGTTGTTTATCATCTGAAATTCCTAGTGGTAATGTTGTTGTTTGTAGCAAGCGTGCTAGATTGAATGAGAAATCCTCTATGTTGTGGCACAAACATTTGGGGCACATATCTAAAGAGAGAATTCAAAGATTGATTAAGGATGGTATTCTCCATGATCTGGACTTTACTGATTTTGACACCTGTATAGAATGTATTAAAGGAAAGCTTATTGCTAAGACTAGAAAGGAGAAGGTTGCCAGGAGTCAAGAGGTGCTAGAGCTTGTTCACATTGATATATGTGGGTCTTTCACTCCTAGTATTTCATAACCTTCATCGATGATTATTCTTGTTATGGACAAGTTGAGCTTATTCATGATAAGTCTGATTCTTTGGATGCTTTTAAAACTTATAAGGCTGCTATTGAGCAACAAAAAAGGAAGAAGATTAAGGCAGTAAGGTCAGACAGGGGTGGTGAATATTGCGGGAGATATGATGAAACATGGCGTAATTTTGGACCTTTTGCGAAATTTCTTCAAGAATGTGGTATTGAGGCTCAATATACATTCCCTGGGACACCTGAACAGAATGGAGTTGTAAAAAGAAGGAATTGCACTCTAATGGATATGGTGCGTTGAATGCTTTGTAATTCTTCTTTGCCAGAATTTCTTTGGGGTGAAGCACTGAAGACTGCATCTTATATTTTGAATCAAGTTCCGAGCAAATTTGTTCCTAAAATTCTGTATGAGATTTGGGCTGGCAAGAAACCTAGCTTGCGCCATTTCCATGCATGGGGCTATAAAGTAGAGGTTAGGTCGTATAATCCACAGTAGAAAAAGCTTGACGCCAGAACCATTAGTGGTTATTTTGTTGGCTATTGTATTGGTTCAAGAGGTTTCAGATTTTATTGTCCTTCTCATACTACTAGAATTGTTAAATCGGATCATGCTATCTTTCTTGAGGATGAGGTTGATAGTAGTAGTTCTACAACATGCGAGATTGTGTATAAAGAAGAACGTGTGATCCTTCCAATGCCTCTTGTTCCACCACCTGTGATTGTCTCTCCACCGGCTGAGCTACAAGTTACTCCTCTTCAGGAACCTAATGTTGATGTGGAATCTGTTGTTGATGAGGGGACTTCTAGTACTCATTTAAGGAGATCAGAAAGGACTTGAAAATCTGCAATTCCAGATGACTATATTGTTTATTTGCAGGAGCATGAGTATGATGTCGGTATGTCCTCTGACCCAGTTACTTTTGATAAGGCAATTCGTAGCTCTCATTCTCAGTATTGGATAGATGCTATGAATGATGAGTTGGATTCTATGACCTAAAATGAAGTGTGGGATTTGGTTGAGTTGCCAAATGGTTGCAAACCAATTGGTTGCAAATGGGTGTTTAAAACCAAGCGAGATGCTAAAGGCCAAGTGGAAAGGTACTCCCTCTGTCCCAATTTGTTTGCACGTTTTGGGAAACGTGTATTTTTGTAGATGTTAAAAAATGTACTTTTGTATAATATTTTTAAATTTTTTTTTACATCAAATTAAAGTACTCAATGAGCACTTTAATTTGGTATAAAACAAATTAAAAAATAATATAGAGAAATATATTTTGTAGGGGTTTGAAATTGCACGTATTCCCATTGTGAGCAAACAAATTGGGACGGAGGGAGTATAAGACAAGACTTGTGGCTAAAGGTTTTAGCCAAAGAGAAGGAATTGACTATAAGGAGACCTTTTCACCAGTTTTCACTAAAGATTCTTTTTGGGTAATCATGGCCTTAGCTGCTCATTTTGATTTGGAGCTGCATCAAATGGATGTGAAAACGGCTTTTCTAAATGGAAATTTGTATGAAGATGTGTACATGGTGCGACCTAATGGTTTTGTTGCAATTGGTAAAAAGCACATAGTTTGCAAACTTAAGAAATCCATTTATGGGCTTAAACAAGCTTCTCGAAATTTGATGAGATTGTCTCTTCTTGTTGTGAAGAAGGAAAAAAAATTTGAAAAATTTACTCCTTTGTTCTTTTTCTAAAACTTAAAATACTAACTCAAAAACTCATTTTTTAAAAAAATAATGTGTTCACATTTTTGAATTTTTTTCCACCGTATTAAAGTTCTAAATGAGATATATCAAACAAAATCTATACTCCATCCGTCCCAATTTCTTGGTCCTTCTTTCCATTTTGGGATGTCCCAACATATTTGTCTTACTTCTAAAAACATCCATCAAAATTAAGTCACTTTCCAATTTTACTCTTAGAAAGTACTTTTTTTATATTTTAATTGACTAGTCTATTATCTTTTATTTTATAACGGTTTTTATGATTTTAAAAATTTTGTATAATAAAATTAATTGATATCTATCAAACAAGATCCATATTGAATATGTTTTGACTTTCATATAATAAATTAGCCTCACAAATTTGGTCACAGTAATATAGACTGAATTTAAGGATAAAATTGAAAAGTCAATACAAAGTTTTCACACTCCTTAAAAACTCACTTCTCCAAAAGGGGCAAACAAATTGGGACGGATGGAGTATTAATAAAAAAAAATTGTAACTACATTATTTTTGAGTTTGAAAATTACATGTAATTTCGTAATCGATTAGATTTGAGGGAGTATTAAATGGAGAAATCAAAGATAAAATAAAAAATTAGCAAACTCAAAAGGTAATAAAAATGGTTAAAATCTCAAAATGGACCAACAAATCCGGACGAGGGAGTAATTAAATTCTGGAATTCTTCTAATTGCACGTTGAGAGGCCTATAACGTGTGGAGCAATAGATCAAATATCAACACAAATTTTAGTTGAAAATACATTTCATTTTTACTCAAACAACCGACGTTCATTGGCTGAAAAAAAAAAAACAATAAATAAAGGAAACAAATCTAAAATCTCCAAAACATGAATAGTTCCTTTCGTTTTCCACAAACTTCCCTTGTCACAAATAATAATACAGCCAGCACCACCGCCGCTAGATCCAGCCAGATCCGAACCAGATCGACGAAACCACGGCCACCACAGCCTTCACCACAGTCGTGGCCACCACCGGGGCGGCTGATTTCGTGTGTGTGGTAGCGAGGGCAGCAGAAGGCGGCGACGGCAGCGGGTGAACAACGACGGAAACCTTCATTCCGTTAAAGCAACCGCCGTTGCCGCAGATGAAGTAGTACCTCTTGGCCTTTTCAAGGAGAATAAAGTCTTTTCCGCTGGTCCAGTTTCCCACGGCCCCTTCCGTCGTGCAGTTGTCGTACCCCGTTTGGTTCACTTCGAACACGTTGTATTGCATCTTCTGGTATCTAAATGCTACAAACAGGAAGGAGATTTAGAGAGAGAGAGAGAGAGAGAGAGAGAGAGAGAGAGAGAGAGAGAGTGAGCACAGGGGACTGGAACAGAGCTTGGTGCCAACCAGGGGCAATGGAATCAGCAATTAGGCCTTGTTTTCCCTTTGCTTAAATGGAATCCCTTAAAATCAATTGGGTTAGTTTTTGAGGAAATTATTCGCTAAAATCAATCCATTTTCAAAAATGAGGAAACCATTTGTAAAAATTATCCCGTGAAAATAAAAATGGATTAATTTTAGCAAATAGTTTCCTCGTCAGCAAAATTCACTGACTTTAGCAAATGGGAAATAAGGTAATGTGAATAAGAATGCACAATGCCACCATAATTTTGGGCCCATCAAACACAGAAGCCATGTGACGGCATGGTGTCCGGGTATGGCGTTTCAGAGCACACAATGCTCGTAGAATTGATGCATAGAACGATTCCAAACACATTTATGGCCAGATCTGATTCCGACATTTGCATCCGTTGCAATTTGCTTAAAGAAAAATGTTGTATAAATTACAGCTAGCACTATTCAAAAACAGAGGCCATTATCTTTTAGAGAGTGAATGTGGGATTTCAGATCCAGAGAGAGAGAGAGAGTGTGTGTGTTACAGATGAGGTCGCCGACGTAGAAGGTATGGTTGTTGGCCCAGAGAGTGTAGTTGATGCCGGGGTTCCAGCCTCGGTTTGCTCCGACGATGTGGTCTGTGGCGCCGACGGCGGCGAAGAGGAGGAAGGCGGCGAGGAGGAGGAGGATGAGACGAGGAGCTGAGCTGGACATTGCTGGAGGGCACTTTAGTGATAAGATTGCTGATAAGTCTCTCTCTCTCTCTCTCTCTCTCTCTCTCTCTCTCTCTCTGTGTGTCTATTTGACTACACCACTTGACTGCTGTCGATTGGGTGGCCAACGTTTATATTCAGCAGCTGTTATTTTACAACGGATCCAAGAAATAAATTTCAATCTTTGGACCAGACCACATCGAATTATGTTAGTCTCACATTTGAGGGTACAGAGTCTTATAAGCATCACACATACACTACTTGCTAAAAAGATGTTTGAGCTAAACTTTCATTTTTGAATGACTCAGATGAAAAAAGAAAAAAACAAAAGTTTGGATTGAGCATCTAAACATATGTAATGGAGTTGGTTTTTAATTGGCCCATTCGAAATGTGTTCTTAAAATTCTTGAGCGACTCGGATTAATCTTTCAGGATCTATACTGTGCCTCACAAACATGGACAGAGGCAGTAAGAGACAAGAGGGGTCAAGTTAATTTCTCATAAGGATTTTTTAATAAATTGTACCTAAATTTTGCAATTTTTTCCCCACAAATTTCGTAAATTGCTCCAACTTACTTAACATGCATAGAAAAATCAAGTTTTTTTTTTTGAGAGTTGATACCATTACAAATGAGGTTAATGTACATTATTTTAAAAATTTATAGTAGTCAATCATTGAGACCAATTGTAAAGCAACTACATGTATCACTTGTATATCTAAATTTTCGTTGTACTTAACTTCTTAATTTAGTTACTTCTTTGGATGAGCAAATAGAAAAAAATAAGTAGCGTGTAGCTAATTTTTGACCCCGCTAACTTAATATCTTGGCTTCGCCCTTGCCCGCAGGGCCTTCCTTGCGTGATTCCCTACAAGTCTTGTCCTTGCAGATAACATTGCTATGCATGAAGCTACAAAATTGTCTCCTCGCTGTGACTCACACGACGGAGACACAATTTGATAATCAGCCGTGGAATTAATTTTGCATTCTCATTTTGTATTTTCTTTAAAAGAACCAATTCATCATCTATTTTGATGACTACTCTCAAACACTACTCTATTTCAAAATATATTCTGTAAACATCTCCCAAACATTTTATAAATTATTATTCAATTTTGACCATAACTCAAAAGTCTATAATTAACAATCTAAAATGAAAAATGTTAAAAAAAAATAAAAATAAAATTCCAAACGAGCTCTTGGAAGGGCTTAAGATAAGCAAAGAAGGGCGTGTGAATTCATGCATCATTTTGATTTTAGAATTGTTTTTTAGGCCCACGCGGATCGCAAGGCATGCCCGAACCACATGCTTTTTGAAATTATTGATTTGCGCTTTACTTTATACTGCATATATTAATGTTTACAAAATGCTATTGATACGTTTATGTTTGCTAAAATAAAAATATTCGAACAACTGCATACAAATTCGAATAACTGCATCCGGAATTTGGATTTGGGGAGACTGGAATGCCCCGATCCGACCTTCAATTTTCTCAGTTTATGGTTCAGATTCGCGGATTTATTTTTACCGTTAAAAGTAAACTCTTATAACTAAGAGTTAATAAACATATCTGAATTTTGAACTATTAATTACAAAAATGAACAGTTAAATTAGGAGAATAAAATCCTATAATGCCTCGGGGAACTACATGCTCCCCTTCCCCAGAATCTCTCGATCCATGTGTGTCGGATAATTTATAAATATTTTTATTCGGATTTGTACTCTTGGAATTGTATGATTCTATCCGTAGCATTAATCCATTCTTTACGGAGAACTTTTTGTTTCCAACATCTATTCCTGGCCGTAATCCACGGCTCCCAGATTTAAGCCTTGAATCTTGTAAATGTTTCTGACAGAACATACCCTCAGCACAAAGTAAGCTAGGATTAGGAGTAAATGAGAAGTTTGAATTAAAGCTTCCCCACTTTCAAAAACTATTTTAAAAAAAGGGAAAAAATTCAAAATGCCTCATAAACTTTGACCTCAATATCAAAAATACTTCCAAACTTTTATTTCTTTAATCCGTACTACTAAACTTCAATTCCGTCATAAAAAATGCTTCCACCGTCTGCATTTGTGAGCTCACTAACGGGAAATGGCTTAATCGATCTCCAAAACGGTTAAGTGGGCCTGTTTTTTTTTTTTTTTTTTAAAACCCCTGTCCTTCCTTCCCCAATTCTCACAGGAGAGAGAGAGAGAGAGAGAGAGAGAGAGAGAATTTATGCAACAACCTCACCTCCTCCACCGCCATTGTCAATCATAAGGGCCAAGCAATCTTTGAAAAGGCAGTAGAATTTCTGGAGGCCAGAAACACAGACTCGCATAGAGCATTGCCCCACCTATCAAACACCTCCGGTGGTAGAATCGGATGACAGTGCTCCGGATCCGAAACGGGCAGGGGATATGGGTTATGTTCTGGTCAAGTTTTGAGGACACGTACTTGACACCCCTCATGGTTGCAGCAATGTTTGGCAGAAGTCAAAACTTCAATTTAAGGAAGAAGATGCCTGAGTCCCTGCTAAAGGGCAGCAGTGGTAATATTGGAGAAGACTTACCGATTTCGAATCAGGTTTTCTTACATGAAGGTGATGAATAAAGGAATTGAACTTCATTATCATCATCGGCATCGAGGTCGACGATTATTGTCTTTTTTCCAAGTTGGGTTTGGAGAAGGAGAGTCGCCATTATTGCCTGTAGGAGCTCTCCGCCTCTTGGAGCATATACGTCTCTCTCTCTCTCTCTCTCTCTCTCTCTCTCATCCCTGTGAGAATTGGGGAAGGAAAGAGAGGGGTTTTTTTATATATATAAAAATTTAGCCCAAAACGACGTTTTTTTTATATATATAAAAATTTAGCCCAAAACGACGTCGTTTTGGGCCTCTTAACCGCTTTTGAGATCCATTAAGTCATTTCTCGTTAGTGAGCTCACAAATGCAAACAGTGGGAGCAATTTTTTATGACGAACTTGAAGTTTAGAAGTACAAATGAAAAAAATGAAAATTTGGAAGTATTTTTTATATTGAGGTCAAAGTTTAGGAGGCATTTTGAATTTTTTTCCTAGGAAAAATACTAAACAAAGTATGGTGGAGCCGTCATGTACTTCCTCCGTCCCAATTTGTTTGCTCACAATGGAAATACATGTAATTTCAAATCCCTACAAAATATATTTATCTATATTATTTTTTAATTTGTTTTATACCAATTTAAAGTGCTCATTGAGTACTTTAATTTGGTGTAAAAAATTAAAAAATATTATACAAAAGTATATTTTTTAACATCTACAAAAAAATACACGTTTCCCAAAGCGAGCAAACAAATTGGGACAGAGGGAGAAGTAGTATTACACTGACATGAGTCTCATGATAGTTGTAAAAGATCTCATGCAAAGGCGGCCTAAGGGTTTTTAAGTACCCAAGGCCTATTGTAAAAATTGTTCCCTTAAGAACAATCTTTTGAAAGTCAGACAAGTTAGCAAAACAGAAAAGAATCTGGTGGACGGGTCACTAGTTGAACCGGAGGCGAACGGTGACGTCATAATTATATAAAAAAATATTATTAATAGTATGTAATAACTAAAATAAAAATATGAAAGGCATATATATATATGGGCCGATTCTGAAGACAGATAAAAGAACACATAAAAAGACACTCCACTCAGTCCTTGAAACCGACAGCTGAGATCAAAACAGAAAAGAATTAGTTATCCCTCTCTCCCAACCCCATCCCACATTCTCTCTTCCCTCCTCCACTCCAGTGTGCTCTCTCTGTTCCCACCCCATCTCCGGTGACCCTGACAACGGCGACCTTTCTCAGGCAAAGCGAAATCCAGCGAGTGTGACCCATCTCTTTGCGAATGAGAGAGCAAATTGAACGCATATAGAATTTAGCATTAGTCTTCTACTGTGGGTTGATGTGAATATCATCTAGGGGTCTTCGTCTTCAATTGAGGTTTCGATGTAATGTTAATCTATCAATTTCTTGTTAGTATCGACTGAAGTTTTCTTTGATTTAGCAATAGTTTTTTTTTTTTTTTTGTTGAAAATGGCAAGATATATTACTAACAACTAAGAGAAATCTTTTGACAAAATAAGTTCTAAGTCGGGCGGAATACAACCCGTATTGGAAAGTAAACTCCTATTGCGACAATTTGCCGTTATCCAATGTGCCGCCAAATTAGTATTTCTTCTACACCATCTAAAAATCCATTGTCTGTTTTTTGCCCAAGACTTGATGTTTTCAACCATAGCCGAGATAGTCCAGGGACACTCAGATTATGTGTTAGTCACGTAATCCACCAGATTCTTGCAATCAGTTTCAAAAATTACTTCATCAAGGTTCTCCTCCGCTGTCACTGAACACGCAATGCGTAAAGCCCATGCTTTTATGAAGAGAACCGACTCAACCAAGACTTTGCCACACCGCCACCAACGAGCTGATCCACCAATGTCTCTAGCAATGATGCCAAAGGCAACCAAGCTGCGGGAGGATGTAAAAGCTCCATCAGAGTTAATTTTGATCCAAGAAGTTGGGGGAGGCACCCACTTCCCTGGTTCCACTGAACCCCTGCAAGAGCTAGGATGCTTAATGAACATAGTTGCCAAATAATCCTGATTCAAAATCCTTGCCTGTTTAATAACCTCACACGGATTAGGTAACTTATGGTTAAACACAAGATTGTTTCTTCCCTTCCAAATGGCCCAACAAGTTTGGAAAATTTCTCCCAAAATTTCCTTTGGTGTTTCTTTTGCCAACTCCCCACAAAGCAATTCTTCTACCCACTTATCAACAACAACAATTTCCTTCTGAAAAACCCAAAATTCTTAACTACTTCCAAACCATACCGCTCTACTCCAGGGACAATGGAATAACAAATGCTCTATGATCTCTTCAGCCGTTTCACATATTGGGCATAAAGGACTTGAACCACACCTTCTTCTCATTAAATTAGCTTTACATGCCACCCAATTGTGCAAAAGCTTCCATATAAACATCTTAACCTTAGGCATTGTTGGGACATTCCAAAGTTTTTTCCACATGGCACTAGAGGGGCTATAGGATGAGAAGGCAGTTGATGAACTCTTTCTGCTCCTCGATAGCATCTGCTGGACATATCCAGTCTTGACCATGTACTCACCTGACTTGGAAGCTCTCCAAACCAGTTTATCTTTTATCCCAATCATGGATATAGGTATCTTACAAACCTCCCTCACTTGCTCCTCCGAAATATACATTCGCAATTTATCCCTGTCCAACCATTTTGAATTAGTCTCAATAAAATGCGAAACCGATATATTTTCAACCTAGGCATTTGTTAAAGGTATGACCTTTCCATATGGTGAACCAACCAGCCACTCATCATTCCAGAAATTGATAAGTTCTCCAGTTCCCACACACCACTGTGAGCCTTGTAGGATTAACTTTCTTCCCTCCAACAAACTAGACCAAATTCACGATGGTTTTGGTCCTTTGACAGCCTCTATCCAGGATGTTTTCGGGAAGTAAAGACCTTTTATAACCCTAGCCCACAAGGAATTAGGGCTTTGGATCAACCGCCAAAATTGCTTTGCTAATAAAGCCACATTAAACGCCTAAAAGTCCTTAAAGCCCAACCCTCCCATAGATTTTATGTCGGTTGATTTATACCAAGCTCCCCAATGAATACTCCTCTCAGAGTTCGAACTACCCCACCAAAACTTATTTATAATCGAATTCAAGCACTTGCAAATCGATAAGGGGATTTTAAAACACATAAGAGAATATAAAGGATGGATTGAAGTACCGACTTAATAAGCACTTGCTTGCTTTCTTGATTCAAGTGCAGGTTTGCCCATCCTTGTGTTTTCCGAATTATTTGATCCCTTAAAAAACCTAGAGCCTCCCTTTTTTACTAACCCCAAAATGTTGGTAATCCCAAGTACTATGCAGAGTCACCCATTACCTCCATACCCAAAATTCCTTGGATATCATCTTTAACCTCCTGGCTCGTGTTGGCTGAAAAGCATATGTTGGATTTGTTGACGTTCAACAAAAGGCCCGATGCTTCATTGAAAGCCTTCATAAGGTCCATGAAGTTGGTGCACGACTGAGGTAATGCTTCCATAAACACCAATGAGTCATCTGCAAAGAGCAAATGTGACACCTCAGGACACCTCATCCTCATTTTAACCCTCTGATGGATTTATTTAGAACAACTTTTGACATAAGACGGGAGAAAACATCCGCAACCATGAGAAAGAGATATGGTGACAATGGATCCCCCTGGCGTAGCCCTCTTCCCGGATTAACATTCCCAATTAAAGCCCCACTCACCACTATCGAATACTTAACTGAACATACGCATTGTTGCACCCACCCAATCCACTGTGCATCAAATCCCATCTTATCCAACACCTTGAAAAGAAAGTCCCAACACACCCGATCGTACGCTTTATTGAGATCAAGCTTGATGGCTAACAAAGTCTTAGGCCCCACTTGTTTGTCTTAGAAAGTGAAAAACTTCATGGGCTATCAAAATATTATCTTGAATCTGCCTTCTAAGAATAAAAGCAGATTGTTGCTCGAAGATAATACTAGACATGAACGGTTGGAGCCTATTTGCCAAAATTTTTTAGATGATTTTGTAGAGAAAACGGCAAAAACTTATGGGTCGTAATTGACTCATCGATTCTGGATTAGGAACCTTTGGTATCAACACTATATTACTTTGATTCACCTCTTTGAGCAGAACTCCATCATGGAAAAAATTACACACTGCTTCAAATACATCAGCCCCCACAACTTCCCAATAGTTTTGATAAAACAAACCTGGAAAGTCGTTAGACCTTAGTGCCTTTAGAGCGCCCAACTGGAACACCGCGATCTGGACCTCCTCCATAGAAATGTTCCTCACAAGGCTGGCATTGCACTCTTCTGAGATAGAAGGATCTCTAAGACTAATGATATCCTCCAACTCCCTCCCCAACGGTTGCTTATATAAATTCTGGAAATAATCTTTAATAATAGTGGCAACCTCCTTGGGTTTGTCCCTCCACACACTGTTGCTATCATTGAGCCAAACAATTTGGTTCCGTTGCCGTCTTTGGATTGTTGAGAGATGAAAGAACCTTGAGCTTTTATCTCCCATTTGTAACCGCTTGATCCTTGACCTTTGGTGTCAATACATTGCGTCCTTTTGCCACAAGTCTTCTATGATACAAAGTAGCCCTTTCTCTTCCATTTGCAGATCCGCATTGAAACCTCCTTCCAACTACCTTTGAACTTCTATTAGTTTTTCCTTGATCTCATCAATTTTGCGTTTTAAATCCCCAAAGGCTTGTCTACTCTAAATCTTCAAATTCTCTTTACACACCTTAAGTTTCCGGCATACTAAAAACATTAAAGACCCACTTTGGTGTTGACTCCATGACACCCATCTTCAGTAACCCAAAAGGACTTAAACTTAAAGGGTTTTCCCACTTTATTCAGTGGGAATTCTGTATTGAGTAAAAGCATGATATGGTCAGAACCTATAGCTGGTTCTACGAACACCATGGCTTTATCAAACATCTCCCTCCACTTTGCATTTGCAAAAGCCATATCAATCCTCTCCATAATGAAATTCTCCCCACTACGATTGTTACACCAAGTGAACTTAGGACCTTTAAACCCCAAGTCCACAAGCCCACAATCACTAATTAACTCATGGAAGCTGGTTATCACATTTTGATTGGGAACCTGACCTCCCATTTTTTCACTAACCCCCAAAATCTGATTGAAGTCCCCATGCACAGCCACAGCAAAACCTTTGATCGAGCAACCTTCCTAATGTTCTCCCACATTACACCCCTTCCATCCCTAAATGGACACCCATACACAAATGTAATAGCCCACACCTTCTGATTAGATTTTTTCGGCACAATCACATGCATAAAATTCTTACAAGATAACTCAACACCAAAGTCGACCTCCGTATTCCACCATAATGCTAGTCCCTCTGACAAACCTTCAAGATCCACATAATTGCTATGTTGAAAACCCAATCTACAACGGATGGTCTCCATCTTGACCTTAATTTTTTTTACTCCATCAAGAAGATGATGGAGGGACAATTTTTTGCGTATTAATTCACCTACAGCCTGGCCCGTCAAGATACGCCTAACTCCTTGGCAGTTCCAAGTTTGGATCAACATTGGGGTTGTGGCTGTTTAGGGCCAACCACATGCCCGTTATCACCAAGCACCACTGCCAAATCACCATTATCCTAATGCTTCAACTCACCCATCGTTCCACCTAGCTCAACGGATCATTGTTGGATCACAACATTACAGAGACCTTCTTGATTGAACATTCGATTCCCAGGTACAACATTCTTCTTTCCACATGGGGACTTGCTAGTAAGAGCACCTCTCTTTGATTTACTACCATGACAATTTAGACCAACAACATTAAAGGGAGAATTCTGCTTAAAGGAACATATGCGCAAAATTTTTGAGTTATTGGGGGTCTTGGGATCCTCTTCCAATTTCCTTTTCAACGCGAGAGATTTGAACGCTGTAGCTATTGCGATGTCAGAAGGATTGCCAAGGATAGGTTTAGCTAGATTATTAAGGGTGGTCGTGGGGTAAGGGATAGTAGGACAATGAAGCTGTATATGAGTTTCTAGCAGATAATGGGATGGTATGACCATAGTAGATTGGGGGGGGGGTATTGGGTTAGAAGTAGGGGTGGAATTTGGGCTAATATTTGGGAGTGTAAGGCTCTGTGATTTGTGGAGTGGCTTAGTATTTTTCGGGCTTGGAGGTGGGATGAAAGTATGGGGTCAGTAGCAATTAGGCTTGTGTTCGAACTGTGGGCCAATAATAAATATTTGGGGGAAAAGGGGGATTCGATTTAAGTTGTGGGTTATAAGGTTCGAGTAAAGGGAGGGTGGGTTTGTAAATTTTGGGTTTGGAGAAGAATTATGAATAGTATGGCTTGTTTCCTTTGGGCTTGGGTTCAAACTGGGTTGGGCTAAGGGATAGTTTCTTGGGCTATCAGGGGGCGCTGTGATAAAATATTGGGTCTGAGTAGATCCCCTCGGCCCAACAGAATTAAAATTGGCTGACCCATTCCCCTTTAGCTGTTCTAAAGCTGTGCTAAAATACCACTAGAAACATAATTTGGATTACCTTGGTCACCACTTAACGCATCAGAGGAGGACACACCTGTCTGTCTCTAGTCATTGGACGACACTTGTTCTCTGAGTGATAACGTTACTGTGCACAAAGAAAACATTCCCACTACTATGCTCTCCTGCTGATTCACCGTACTGTTGTGGGGAATCACTCCCACATCTTGTTCGTGCACCCCACGCACTCTACCACCCTAAGTTTGCATTTTCGGCCAGTGGAAACCCATGCTGCCTGATCGATCTTCCACCCCGTCCATCGTCATTTGAAAAAACTCCACTAGAATCTCACTTCTCCAAGCCCTTCTAGTTCTTAAGTTCGGCTCGTAGCCAGATTGTTCACCCTCCTGTCTCGAGACGAATCTACATCCCCTATTGTCATGTCCCAGTCTACCACATGCATAACATAAATCAGGCAGTTTTTCATATTTAAACAAAATACACCGATCACGACTTGCATCTCCTCTTCCTCTCAGCCAAAATCCTTTAGGAAGAGGTTGTGAGATATTAATCCCAACTCACACTCTAAGAAAACCCCTTGAAAGGCATAAGCCATCTAACTTTGCCTCCAATGCCAAAAGTTTACCAAACCGCTTTCCGATGATTTCGGCGTTGGTTTACTGAGTTTTTCCACTGGGAGACCATGTATTTGAACCCAAAATGGGCTAACATTAAAGTCTAGCTTGGAAACCACCATTCCGTCCACCAATGGGATGAGAACTAGTGAATTCCCCATCACTGACCAGTAACCTTCTCTGATGATGGTGAGTTTATCCTCCATATCCTTAAACCAGAACAAAAACGTATTGTTGTTCCAGTCATCGATGTGAAATGGCGCCTTAGTTCTCCACGCCGCAGTGAGAATGTTAGGTAGCACCAGAGTCTTGATGGATTTTCCATGTGCCACTTTACCCACCAAACACCTAGAGCTATTAACACCTGAATCACCGAAACCCTCTGCTTGATACCGGTATCTAAAAAAATCCAATTTCCTAATTTTGATTACAATCTAGTTCATAATTTATATTTTTCTAATATTTGAGATTAATGGTTAATCTCAAATATTTGGACAAAAAACTAAAACCCAATTCACTAACGAGCAAAAACACTCATTTTTTCACTTAAATTTGAGTACTTTAGGTCAAACACCAGCTTCCTATTCACCTTACCCATTTCTCTAGGTCGAACACCAGCTTCCTATTCACCTTACCCGTTTCTCACTTCGTAGTCTGTCTTCTCTCTTTCTAGCTTGAGCGCGTACACTCATGCTCTCAATTTTTATTCTATAACTCGCTCTCATAAATTATTGGTCACACAAATGTTACTAGGTATCGGATATTTTTTAAAGTCACTTTCATGCTTCCGCTCACACATTTTAATATTTTATAATGTGACTTAGGCCTCACCTTTCTCTCACAAATCCATGTTGTCTCGAATTGGCCATGTATTGTACCCCTATCATTATCTTCATCTCTTACTATTTTCAGGCCTCCTGCTGAATGGGCCAACAAGAAAAAGGAATCAACGGCAAGCCTTTTAGTTTTCAATTATAATATTCGCAAGAATTATCCATCCATCGGTACGTAACCGTTTTATTTTTGTTAAACAGAAAGCATAGCAGAAAAAACATGCAAATCATATGCAAATACACTATTTGTAAATTTCCATGACCCAAAAGTTACAAACAAAGCATTCCAATCTGATGCCAGAAAATCCAGCTCCAGTAGCAAGGGCCATAAACTCCTGTTTGGTGCGCTCCTTTCCTCCAGGGCTTTGAGTCATCATCATCAAGTCGTGTTGAAAAATGCCTTTTGTTGCGTAGCTACTATATGGGATTACTGGGAGAAGCCCCTCCACCACAATTACCTTTCCATTGTCTGGCAGAGCTTGATGACAATTCTTTAGCAACTTCAAGCAATGATCATCACTCCAATCGTGAAGTATCCACTGCATATCGTCGCATACTCGCCATCAATTATTAGATTAGATCGATGCATCATAACTGGACATGGTATTTTTTTATTATCCAATTTACAGCATTGTCGATCGTTGTTTTGACCAGTAAAGAAAGAATTTTATTAATCTTTGACAATGGAGTTACAAAGTCTAAAAGAATCACGAGCAATACGGCATCATAACAGAAAGATACCATCCTATGTTGACATCCTTTGACAATTTTATGTCGACTTGGACCCCAGAAAAATCAAATTATTGGTAAGGAGACAACCAAATGAGAGTAAAAAAGAAACAGCCGCCACTGATTAACGCATTTACATCATCGTAAACTCACCTTGTTCACTTTGAGTTTCAAGACCCACCTTGGACGGTCTCCAGTAAAATTTTCTTTTTATCTCTCTACTCGTTTCCCCAAAAAACCTCAAAATCCAAACTGAACAAAGCCATATAATCAACCCATTAATTAAGGGATTCGGTTGTGGGACAATTCAGCAATGAAAGGCAGCACATTGTGGTTAATAATGATCTTTTATCCAAGACTTGTGAGTTATAACAAAATATATACATGAGTACTATTAAGAAAATACAATCCCACATTGTTTGGGTGTCGAACAAGTGATTACTTCATATAATATTGTTGAGATCTCTCCACGTAATAGCCTTTTGTGTTAGAAATAAAGTTTCTGGTATCAGAGTAAAACCCTCAAAAGAAATTACATGTGACTGCCCTCAAGTAGAATGTGTGAACAGTGAAAATAATGTTGAGCAGTGATTAGAACTAGTCTAGCAGAAAGATGTTCTCATCCCAGGAGGCTCCAATGATCTTCGCTGATAACCTACCAATGCAGATTCGAAAAATCTGGTTCTATAATTTGTTCTCGAGGTTTGGTAAATCAGAGATATATTTATCCCATTCAAGAAGAGCAAGATCACAGGCAGAAAATTTGGCTTTGTTAGATTCAACAGCTCTAAGGAAGCTTCCATTGCCATATCCAACATTGATAGAACTTGGAGGTGGGACCATCTTTTGGTGGTCAAATATGCAAGATTTCTGAAGGAACAAGACAGACAGATCTATCATCAGTAGAGTCATATTAGAGAGATTGAGGAACTTCCCCACAGCAGCCAAAGTTACAATTATGGTGTCAACAGTAAGAATCCACAATTTACTCATCCTTTGAGACCTAAAAGATTACAAGAGAGTAGATTGCATGGGAAATTTTTGCAGCCTTATCGGAATGTGGGGGGTTCAGACTTCAGAGAAAAAAGGGAAAGAGATCTGGAGAAGAAAAGGCACAGTGGAGACTAGCAAACAAGGTGAGGCAAGGAACAAAGGCTCTGATAATCAAAAGGTAGATATGATTATCGAAAGCATCATTATTCAACCTTCAGGTAATGGTTGGCTGTTAAGAAGTGCTGTGGCCAAATCAAGACGGCAAGTGTCTATTCAAAATTTACTTGAGATATTTGGTAGAAAAAAGATAGACAATATCCAAATCAAATCAATGGGGGGAGGTTTTTTTATTATTACCTTTCCAAATGACAAAGAAAGAGATGAATTGATCAGAGAAAAATGGTTAGAATATTGGTTTGAGGAGTTAAATCCTTGGAATAATGAACCAGCTCAGGTGGAAAGGTTTGTCTGGTTGGGTTGCTATGGTATGCCGTTGAATACTTGGAATATATCCACTTTCAGAGCTATTGGTAATAGATGGGGCCTCTATGTAGATGTGGATGTAAATACTCTAAGAGAAGTGTCGTATGAAAAGGGCAGGGTGTTAATTGTTACAACTGAAGAAAACAAGATCAAAGGCCAAGTTCAATTGGAAGTTAATGGAAGGAAATCCATAATCAAGATTGAGGAGGAAGAGTCTTTTAGAAATTTAACCCCAGATTTTCTATGCTCCAGTATCTGATTATAACAACATTGTTGATGATGCTGAGGAGAATTCGAGTGATAAGATGGAATTACGTCCAGCTCAGGCCCCAAAAATTAGAAGAAGTCAACCACTCAGAGAAAAGTCAGATGTGCAGGAGGGGATTAATACCCAAATCAGAAATAGAATTGCAGAAGAGTTGAGATCAACAATTGAAGCTGGAACCAAATGGGGAGTGGAGTTTGGAGAGAAAGATTTCAACGTTATGGAAAAGCTGATCGAATCTGGAAAACATTTATTTCTGCAGATTAACTCCTGTGCACCTAATTTTAATTAATTCTGTCAGTGTTTCTTCTTAAGCATGAAGATCATTTTTTGGAACATAAGGGGTCTGTGCAGTAGGCCAAACTAGAGGTTCTTAGCTAAGTTAGTCAAGGAGAGGGGTCTAGACATTATGATGGTCCAAGAACCCAAGTCAGCAAAATTGGATGTAGCAGATATCAGGAGAATATGGGTTACAGCAGAGTTAAAGTATGTAGAGTCTAAGGAAGATGGTTTATTTTTCACAATGTGGAATCATGGGGTCTTCAAGGAAAATCAAAGGATCATTCACAAGAACTTTATATGCTGCTGGTTTTGTTTTTGTGTTTTTTCTTTTTCTTTTAGGTGATGTGTGTTCCTGTGTTTGGGTGTGGCTGTGGAGTGTGAACGGGAATCTGCAGTTAAGGTAATCCTTAAGTGGGGTGTTTCTGGGTGGTTGATTTTTATTCCTAGTTTCTCTTTTTGTGTTCTCCTCCATCTATCCTCTGGAAAGGTCTGTCTAGAGTGCTATCTTCTGGGACCTTTTGGACTTTATCTTCATTTTGCTGTGGAGAGGTGCTATTGTTGTGTGGTTTGTGTGGGGAGGTTCAAGTCTATAGAGGTCATGATCCTGGTTAAATCAAGGTGTGTTGCAGCAGATTTGAAGGAGTTTAATGCTTCATCTTCTGGGTTGCTGATTTTGCCATGATGTTCCCGTGGATTTGAAGCTGGTGCTGAGTAATTTTGAGGCTGTCTATGTTGAAGATCATCACCACCTCTCTTGAGTTTTCCGGAATCTTCCGGACGTTGCCGGAAACTTCCGGATTATTCCGGAAATATCTAGACTTATCTAGAATGCTCTGGAATCTTCTAGACTTTGCTAGAGTCTTCCGGACACTTCCAGAATAGTATGGACTACACTAGAACATTCCGGATGGTACAAGAATATTCCGGAATATGATGGAAGCTTATGGGCTTCTCTAGAAGCACCTAGAAGTAGTGAGTGGTGGGTGCTTCTAGAACTATCCCTTGGTGCCTATAAATAGGGATGAGGTCTTCATTTAATGCAACGCATGTGAATGCAAGTGAAGACAACAAAGAGATACTCCAAGCAAGTGAGTGAGAGTCCAAGTGTGAGGTGTCCAAGTACTAAAAGAGTTTGTGTCCAAAGTTAAAGTGTCTTCCTAGATTGTGTGTGTACTACCTCTTGTGTGCAAGAGAGTCTTCCACTGTGAGTGATAGTGTGTGTTGTTGTACACAACTTAAGTGTACAAGTTCTTGTAATCAATAAAATTACCTTTGTTTGTTGTGTTCAAACTCTTCAGTCTAGCATTGGAACTGCTTTTTGCTTATTTTATATTCTCTCATGTATTTTGTTAGGGTTGGTATCTTGCCAATCCTATGTTATCTTTCCTTTTTCGGCCCTAAGAGGCATTATTGTCGGTTGCGAGTGTACCAACCTTGTTGGGATGCCCGTTTTCCGTTGTAATGCCGTTTTATTAGGTTACCTTTAATCTTTATAATGTGTTTTCAAAAATTAATAAAGTTTCTTTCACGGATAAAAAAAACAGTGAAAATAATGTTCAGACCTTTCCATCTAATAGTTTAAATTTCTGGGTCAAAAATAAAGTTTCCACGACGGGTTTGAAAATAAAAAAACTCACCTTCATGAAAATGGCATCTCCTTTTGGAACACTTTCAAACATATCCCCTCCAATATGTTGCACACCTGCTCCGGAAGTATGTTAGGTAAATATTTATTTTCTAGAGATTCTAAATGAAATATGAGAAATGCCACCTCAGCATTTGGCATTTGCTGCGGCTATTAATTAATAATTAAAAGTGGTTGTCTTATTTACGGTGCCACAGGCTCTTGTGGGCCCTATTGAAATAATCTGAATGATTCATCTTGTAAGACTCGTAAAATAATATATCCATGCGAAAAATTATTTTGAATGGATATCGATAGGTATTGATGCAGAACAAGTAGCAGCCCAATTCTATGATCAGTTGGACCGGTCGAAGCCTAAGAGGCCCAAACAAACAACTCTTAATTGAAAATTGCCAAATTCGGCAATTTATCGACGAGCCCGGAATAGGCCCAAACTTGGTGGGCTGAAGCGAAATCGCTCTGCGATCAATACTCACCACCCTAATCGTGATTGATGGTGGATTTCGGCCAAATTCATTCGTTTAGGCCTTCAATTTAGTAATTTTGCTATTTTAGGTAATAATTAGATTACGAATTACTCTTAGCGTGTAATTCCGTTTACGTTGTTTCCAATTGGGAATATCTTATTTTTCTTTCTAGTTTTCAATTTTGGGAGTTTCCCCAATTTTTGGGATATTTTAATTTTTAGGTAAGTTTTGCTAGGGTTTGATAGTTCTCCCTATAAAAGGGCATGTAACCTCTATTATTGAGCAACTTTTAATCAATTATAAATCAGAGTTATTCTCTTTCTCTTGTGGATTCAAGAACTCTCGTGGATTCGAGACTTATTTTCGTTTGAACTAATGCATAACTAGTTTCTACCGTGAATTCACAGGCGTCAAGTGGTATCAGAGCAAGATCGTTTCTGGCTCGATGGCACCTAACAAAGTTGATGACACAATCCGTGACGTTGCTCAGGGGCTTGCTGATCTAAGGGAGACGGTGGAAGAACAGCGAATCCAGTTGACAGGGCTTCGTGAGTTTCGCGACGAAACACGAACTCAGTTAACGGCGATTCAAGAAACACTGCAGCAGTTGCAGTTGACTCTTCGCCATAACCAGGGACCAGCAGAGGTTGAAGGGAATCGCGCGGTGGGATTTGCCCAACGCCGTCCTCTTAACCAGGATCGGGAACACGCGGAGGGATTTGCCCAACGCCGTGGAGAATGCCGAATTGTAGTCGGGAGACGCCTCTACTAATTATGCATAAAATGAAGATTGAACCGAAAGAGAGCCGAGGAAAACCATCCGCAAGAACGACCACAACAATTGTTCGACGAATATCGTGTGAAGGTGGACCTTCCCACGTTCAATGGTAATCTCGAAATTGAAGGGTTCTTGGACTGGCTTTCGGAGGTTGATCGGTTCCTTGACATGATGGGAATTCCAGACTCAAAGAGGGTCAAGGTGGTCGCTTACAAACTAAAAAGTGGCGCTGCAGTTTGGTGGGACCAGTTGCAGATGAAGCGACGAAGGCAAGGAAAGGATTACGCGAAGCGTGGCGCGGATGAGACAACTCATGATGGGCGTGTTTTACCCCCCTCGATTCTGGCGGCACCTTTTTCATGCCTATCAAAACTGTAGACAGGGGAACAAATCTGTGTTTGATTACACGGCTGAATTTAATCGACTTCGCGGTCGTAATAATGCATGCGAGTCGGGGCCGGTTAAAAGGTAGCCGGTATCTTAATGGATTGAAGCGGTCGATACGGGGATCGATTGGGTTGCGAGCGATTATTGGGATGTGGATGAAGCCTACAACTTAGCATTGAAGGCCGGCGGTTGGGCGTGACCGCAAAACCGGCATACTCGGGATACCGCCGTAACATGTCGACCGTCCATTCCTCCCCGAATCTAGGGGGAAGTCGGCGTTTCAACCCGAAGGCCTTCTGGGTGATGGAGCCGAAATTAGGAGGTGGCAATCGGATGCTAGCCTCAAAGCGAATCCGGGGCATGGCGTAAATCCTTATGCCAAGCCCATGCCCCGAAGTGCTATGTGTGTCAAAAAGCCCAGTCACCGCTCTAGTAATTGTCCGTCCGAAAGTTGGCCTTGGCGAGAGGAAGAAAGGCAAGAAGAAGCCGGTGGGAGCAAAGTGGGTGATCGGAATGAAGAGTATGAAGTTGACTCTGTGAGGAAGATGGGGATCGAGTCAATCGCTTGGTGCAAAGTGGGTCTTTATTTGCCAAAATCAGAAGATCACACTCAGCGTCACAACATCTTTCGGTCAAGCTGTTCAATCAACCAGAAGGTGTGTGACCTGATTGTAGATAGTGGCAGTTGCGAGAATTTTGTGGCAAAAAGACTGGTGGACCATCTGAAGTTGCCGACAGAGCCCCATCCTTCACCTTACAGCATTGGATGGATCAAGAAGGGCCCAACAAAGAAGGTAACGAAGTTTGTAAAATTCCCTTTCCATTGGAAAATTTTATAAAAAATGAGGTTGCTTGTGATGTTATTGAGATGGATGCTAGCCACATCTTTGTTAGGTAGACCTGGCGGTTTGATGTGGGCGTGGTATACAAGGGTCGCGGACAACACCTACTCTTTTAATTGGGAGGCCCGTAAGGTTGTTATGGTTCCTTCCAATCAAAAGGTGTCTGTCAAGCCAAAGGTGCAAAGAACCATCGTTTCTAACGGTTGCCCATTTCGAAAGGCGATTTTGTGATGATTTTAAGGAGTCTAAACAGATTTATGCTATGGTGGTAAAATCGTTGGTGTTAGAGGATAAGAGCACGGCTGCAGTTGCTGTACCTAAGAAAATACAGCCCTTGTTGGAGGAATTTGAGGAGTTGGTTACAGACGATGTGCCAAACAAGCTTCCGCCAATGAGGGACATTCAACATCAGATTGACTTGGTGCCTGGGGCAAGTCTGCCCAATTTACCACACTATCGAATGAGTCCGAAGGAGAATGAGATTCTGAGGGAAAAGGTAGAGGAGTTATTGCGTAAAGGGTCATATCACGAAAGCTTGAGTCCTTGTAGGGGTTCAGTCAAGGTTTGACACCAAAGAAAGATGGGAGTTGGCGTATGTGTGTGGACGATCGTGCCATCAACAAGATCACCATTCGGTATAGGTTTCCAATACCTAGGGCCGGATGATATGCTAGACATGTTGGATGGGTCCAAGTGGTTTTCCAAGATTGATCTACGAAGTGGGTACCATCAGATTCGTATCCGACCTGGCGATGAATGGAAGACTGCGTTCAAAACCAAGGATGGCCTCTATGAATGGTTGGTTATGCCTTTCGGCCTTTCTAATGCTCCAAGTACTTTCATGCGGGTGATGAACCAGGTGTTGAGACCTTTCACGGGAAAGTTTGTCGCCGTTTATTTCGGCGACATACTTATCTACAAAGAAAAAGCGAGAGGATGAGCACGTGGGGCACGTCGCCAAGTATTGATGGTGCTGCAAGAAAATAAAAGTTGTACATACAACTCGAAAGTGCGGTTTCTTGACAAGCGGTTATTGTTCTTAGGCTATGTGGTGAGTCTTTTCCGGTATACATGTGGGCCGAGGACAAAGTTCAGCCATTAAATGATTGGCCAATTCCCAAAACGATTCTTGAGGTGCGGAGTTTCCATGGATTGGCCACTTTCTATAGGCGATTCATTGAAATTTTAGCACCATTGTAGCGCCCAATCACGAATGCTTGAAGAAAGGGAAGTTCTTGTGGGGAGAAGCGTGAACAACGGTTTCCGGGTGATTAAGGAGAAGGCAGTAATTGCTCTCGATTCTAGCTTTACCTAGCCGAAAAGTTTTTGAGGTTGAATGTGATGCTAGCGGAGTTGGTATTGGGGCTGTTCTTTCCCAAGAAAAAGCGACACATGGCCTTCTTCAACAGAAGTTAAGTGAAGCAAAGGCGAAGTGGAGCACTTATGACCAAGAGTTCTATCAAAGGGTTCGTGCTCTCAAACATTGGGAGCATTATCTAATTCAAAGGGAGTTTGTGTTATTCACTGACCATCAAGCACTAAAGTTCATCAACAGTCAAAAGAAGCTGGATAGTATGCATGTGCGGTGGGCCACTTTTATTCAGAAATTTCCTTTCACCATTCGGCACAAGTCTGGGGTGACAAATCGAAAGTGGGTGATGCATTGAGTCGTCGAGCCAAGTTGTTGGTGACTTTAACCCAAAGAGATTGTGGGTTTTGAGTTCTTGAAGGAATTGTATCCGGGGGATGAGGATTTCAAAGAGATTTGGGAAGTGTCGTTGAGAATCGACCTATTAGTGACTTTCATATTCTTGATGGGTATTTATTCCGTAATGTCGGCTTTGTATACCAAGGACTTACGTTGAGGGAGAGCTTAATCCGGAGACCTTCATGGTGGAGGATTGAGTGGTCATTTGGGAAGAGACAAAACAGTTGCAAGCTTGGAGGAGAGGTATTACTGGCCACAATTGAAGAGGGATGCTGGAAATTTTGTGCGCAGATGCTATACATGTCAGGTATCTAAGGGTCAGTCTCAAAATACTGGTCTTTATACACCTTTACCTGTTCCTAATAATATTTGGGAAGATTTGTCTATGGATTTTGTGTTGGGGGCCGCCTGCACTACCCAGTGGTATGGATTCGTGTTTGTAGTAGTAGAGAGGTTTTCTAAGATGGTGCATTTTATTGCGTGTCATAAGACATCCGATGCATCTCATGTGGCCCGCTTGTTCTTTAGAGGGTGGTGCGTTTGCATGGGGTTCCACAGTCTATTACTTCTGACAGGGATGTGAAGTTCCTTAGTCATTTCTGGGTCACTTTGTGGAAGATGTTTGGGACTTCACTGAAGCGGAGCTCTACCGCGCATCCACAAACTGATGGTCAAACAGAGGTGACTAACAGAAGCTTGGGCAATCTGATTCGAAGTATATGTGGGGACAAGCCAAGGCAATGGGATAATGCATTACCACAAGCTGAGTTTGCTTTCAACAGCGCAGTTCACAGTGCCACGGGAAAATCACCTTTTTCCTTGGTTTATGTGACTCCTCCAAAACAGGTAGTGGATTTAGTTCGTCTTCCGCGGGGTCCTGACGTTAGCGTTGCGGCTGAGGCAATGGCTAAGCAGTCCCAAGAGGTGATTGATTATGTGAGGCAAAAGTTGGCTGCGACAAATGCAAAAAACAAGGCAGCTGCGGACAAAGGTAGGCGTGTTAAACTGTTCAACGTAGGTGATGAGGTGATGATTTTTCTAAAGAAGAAGAGGTTTCCCGTCGGCACCTACAACAAGTTACAGCCAAGGAAGTATGGTCCGTACAAGATTTTGAAGAAAATCGGGGACAATGCTTATGTGATTGATCTTCCCGAGTCCATGCAGATCTCCAATGTGTTCAACGTTGCGGATATTTTTGAGTATCATGAGGAGGAGCCGCTCTATCCAGATTTGAACTCGAGGTCGAGTTCTTTTCGCTAAGAGGGATTGATCACGAGGAACAAGTAGCGGCCCGGTTCTATGATCCGGTTGGACCGGTCGAAGCCTAAGAGGCCCAAACAAACAACTCTTAATTGAAAATTGCCAAATTCGGCAATTTATCGACGAGCCCGGAATAGGCCCAAACTTGGTGGGCTGAAGCGAAATCGCTCTGCGATCAATACTCACCACCCTAATCGTGATTGATGGTGGATTTCGGCCAAATTCATTCGTTTAGGCCTTCAATTTAGTAATTTTGCTATTTTAGGTAATAATTAGATTACGAATTACTCTTAGCGTGTAATTCCGTTTACGTTGTTTCCAATTGGGAATATCTTATTTTTCTTTCTAGTTTTCAATTTTGGGAGTTTCCCCAATTTTTGGGATATTTTAATTTTTAGGTAAGTTTTCTTTGGGGTTTGATAGTTACCCTATAAAGGCATATAACCTCTATTATTGAAAAACTTTTAATCAATTATAAATCGTTATTATTCTTTCTCATGTGGATTCAAGAACTACCGTGGATTCGGTAATTTATTTTCGTTTTGAATCCAAGACGCCTTGGTAGTTTACTAATTTTAGTCCATTTGCGTCAGGTATATCAAAAGTTGAATTTCGGTTTAAAAAACTATTGACAGAATCCAAACCATCCGTTTTTTAAATCAAAATTCAACTTTTGACATACTTATTGATGTCTGATCAAATTAATTTTTTGTGTGGTTACATTATCTTGCAGGCCTTACAAGATAAACGATTCAAATTATTGCAATAATTGCATGATGGGCCCTACAATGGGTGGCGCAAACTCATGGTTTGCTCTACATCCATAAATAAGTTTCTCTCTATTTAAAATGGAACATATCACAATCAAATGGAAAAGATAAGAAAACCCATACCAGGAGAAGGTGGGGCATGTCGGATAACATGTGGAAGGTCAAAATTAATTCCCTTGATATGTGAGTATTTGGATATGATCAAGTTGAGTGTGGCACCGAGACCGCCGCCAACGTCAACAAGATTTTTAACTTGCTCAAAACCCTTGTACGAGGAGTGCAAGATTTTGTTGAGTACAATTGTGGTGTGGTTGATCATGGCCTTGTTGAATACCTCATTGAACCTGGGATCCTTCCCTGGGTACTCAAATGCATGCATCCCATGAACCCTGTCAAATGGAATCACTCCTTCCACAACTGCCCCTTTTAGTTCGTACCTTATTAATCAAGGTCATAATTAAAATCAAAATCCGAATATGAGACCATGACCAAAAGCAAAACAAAAAACAACCGAATATAGGATGAATTAATGAATGAATTACCAGCTGTCCATGAAGACCTTGTCCTGGAGCAAGAGCAACAAGGGCCCTAATGAGACTCCGTCTTGGTCCGAAACAAAGTAATTGGCCACAGGTGCCAACCCATACAACCTCGTCTGCCCGACTATGGCAGCAGGAGTACTACTGGGGTGATCAGAGGAGACGACCGAGCACGTGAGAATCGAGTTGCTGGCCAAGAGGCATAGCATCCGATCTAGCATTTCTGGTGCATCCCGGTTGCTGATAACGGGCAACCGAGATGCAATTTCAGATGGCGAAAGTTGTGCTCCGGGACCTGCCTTGGCTATGATGTCGAACACTTTCAGCTCCACGACTGCCTTCAGCACCATGGGCAGCACTGAGGAGCTTGCCAATTGCATTGCATACAAAAAATTCTCTTCTTCTTTATTGTTACTGTAACTTTGCTCCATGTTTTCTTTTATGCGATTGTTCTTCTTCTTTTTAGGAATTAGGAACCACCCCCCAATCAATTTATATGGAGGGACATTTATTACCGACTCTATGAAGTAGTAACTAATTCCAGTTTGAAAGTACCTAGCTATTGGCAGTGGGAATGGGGGTCACCTTTCAGGCGCAACTTTGAAAGAAAAAAAAAAACCTCACAATCCAATATAACAAATATACCAGGAAAATACTAAAATGTTAAACATTCTTCATTAAGCAAAAAATTTTAAACTTAAAACATTACGAAACATTTTGTGCATGTTGTGCTCATGAGTCATGACGCTTGAAAAACAAAAAGTAAAGTCCTATGAGAAAAAGAAAAGGAATCGGCAACGATAGAGTAGTGATCAATCTATTTCAATTTTTCAATTAGTACTTAACGAACTTTGAAGTAAAGTTCAATAATTGCACGTATTCCTATAGTGGATATTTTAAAACGGACGAGAGAGCATATATATCCCTAAAGTTTTTTAATGTATAGTCTTGCAACCCCCAATCAGATTTGTTCAATATTAGTTTGTAAATTCTTTCTTAAATTATTTGTCGGTGAAACTAAAAACATTAATCCGTCACAGGATACACATAGTGAAGACTCTTTTCTAGATTTTTAACTCAAAAAAAAACTGGAATTCTAGGGGGGTCACGTGATCCCATGTGCCATTCAAAGATCCGCCCCTGGCTACTGGGGAGAAAAAATAAGGCCACCACCTTAGATTAATTATAGCTCAGGTGTCTAGGTGAGTTTACATGTATCTTGACTACTAATCTTTGCGAGGCCGGTCCACTAGCGGGGTCTATTGGAAGATGAAGCATTAATGACTCATATGGACTGGCCGCATAAGAGTTGATACCACGTAGGTAGAATGTTTCAACTTGAAACTCATGAGAAAATAAACGCCTAAGACCCGGCCATCTGATTAAAGGCCCGAACAATACGCTACTCCTACTGTGGATTGATGTGAATATCATCTAGGGGTCTTTGTCCTCAATTAAACTTTCGATGTAATGTTAATTTTATCAATTTCTTGTTAGTATCTACTGAATTTTTGTTTGATTTAGCTTTACTCTTTGATACAAGTATCTAAAAAAAATCAAGAAAATTATGACCAAAATAAAGTTCTGAAAAATTCACCAAAGCCCAAAACAATTTAACAATAGGATGATAAATTTAAGCTCACTATAGGATGATAAATTTAGGCTAGTCATGAAATTGGACTGCAGTTCAAAAAAAAAAAATTCATGAAACTGGAAGAACAAGTGGGTGATCATGAGGCACTTCACCATGGTGCTCCAACTCCCTCCCAATAGTAGTGTGAAACCCACCACCAGTGTCACCATGGTAAGTCACGAAATCCATTTGCACCAGCTTGACCGGGTACGCTCATTCTCTCAATTCTTATCCCATAACTCGCTGTCTTAAATTATAGATCACACGAATTTTACTAGTATCGGATATTTTTTTAAAGTCATTTTCATGCTTCCGCTTACACATTTTAATATTTTATAATGTGACTTAGCCCTCACCTCTCTCTCACAAATCCATATCGTCTCGAATTGGCCATGTATTGTACCCCTATCATCATCTTCATCTCTTTTACTATTTTCAGGCCTCCTGCTGAATGGGCCAACAAGAAAAAGGAATCAACGGCAAACCTTTGTGTTTTCAATTCTAATATTCAGAAGAATTATTAGATTAGATCGATGCATCATAAGCGGACATGCTTTTTTATTTTATCCTATTATGTGAAAATGAAAAAAATAAATAAATTTATAGCATCATTTTTTGGACCAGTAAAGAAAGAATTTTATTAATCTTTGACAATGGCGTTACAAGGTCTAAAAGGATCACGAGCGAAACGGCATAAAAATACCGTGCTATGTTGGCATCCTTTGACTATTATATGTCCACTTGGACCCCAGAAAGATCAAATGGTTGGTAGGGAGACAACTAAATGAGAGTAAAAAAGAAAGAGCCGCCACAGATTAACACATTTACATCATCGTAAATTCCATATGATCAACATATTAATTAAGGGATTCGGTTCCGGGACAATTCAGCAATGAAAGGCAGGACATTGTGGTTAATGATGATCTTTTACCCCATAGACTTGTAAGTTATAAGACAATATTGCCCCGTTTGGCGACAAGAGATGATTTTGGATGGATTTGTAATGAGAGTGGATTTGTAATGAGGGTGGACCCACCTCCTAATAAGGGTGAATTTGTATATAAGGTGTTTGGATGGTATTTTGAGAAGAGAGATTTGGATGGTGGATAAGATTGCAAATGACAGAATTGCCTAAATTCATTAATAATTATGAAAAATTTAATAAAATATCCAAAAGTGAAAATTTTAAAATTAAAAAGGTATTATAAATGTTGGGGCTAATAACTAATATTATAAATATTATCTACTCCAAGAAACAGTCGGTTTGGAACTATTTCCCATCATCTGGCCCTACACGTGTAGAAGGAATATGCTAGTAGAGTGTGGCAACTATTGCGGTGATTTTGTATTCTAGTATCTTGTCTCTGCCCTTCTTTTTTGCCTGTATCTTTTTTTGATAATATTGGCATACAATGTTGTACTGCTTGGAAGACTATCCCGCGAATTACGGGCAGTTCACTCAAATGTGTGTAGATTGTTTTTTGACGTGCAAATAGGACTGTGGGAAAAAAGTCGGTTGACAGCTCCGGTGAAGTTTGTTCCAGCGTGCGAGGAAGAGAGGGAGCTAATTTCAAAGCTAAGGTGTCTCAATCAAAGGTTAGTAGAGGTAATCGAGTGGGTAGAAGTGTTAGGATAAAAGAATTGGAGTCTTTTATTAGAAATGGAAGGATGAAGCAGCAAGTTTCAGACCCCGTTTACGTTCAGAAAAATGAGAACTCCGACGGGCAATGGCTACAGGCGTAGTTATCGTGCCTGTGCGCCCTTGCGGTCGTACAAAGGAAGACGTTATATATAGAATATCCCTAGACTGGTTAAAAGGACTAAGAGGGGAGTTAGGAAGCTACAATTATTTGATGAAGTATTAAGAGATGTTACTTTTAATAATCAAGGTTTTTCGAGATTGCTAAATGGGATTAATTTGGGAAATAAAAGGTCTGACCGTCAATCAGACAAAATTGTTGTGAAGGGCATTAAGTTAATTGAGAATGTGCAACTGGGGCAAGATGCAAAAGAGGAAGCTGTTGTGCAACATGTGCTATTGTTCATTATAAGTGAAAATAGTCCATCAGATTCTGTCCCTACACTTGATAAGATATTTATCAGTGTCGGTGAGGGCAATCCAGAAACTTGGATTGTGGATCCAGATGAGTCAGATAGATTCAGAATGCTGAGAAAAATGAGGTTCAAGCTTATGGGTGGCAAGGACAAAGATCATCCTCGTCACGAAATAGAGGTTGTGGATCGCTTCCGCATTATTGACGTGTGGACGGATTACAAAGACATGTTGATTGGGAATGTGGGAAATATTCAGAAGGGTGCCATTTATTTAGTGGCTACCTCCGTCAGTGGGAAAGAGTGCAAATATACATTGAGGAGTCAGATGTATTTTAAAACTATATATTAATCAGTTTGTAATGGAGTGTTTAACGAATGAATTGATATTGTAATGTTTAGGTAAATGGATGTTGAGGATATAAGAACGCGTGTCGTGGAAGGTGTTTTAACAAGTAATTTCAATTGTATTGAACTTGTGTTGCCTAATTTGTTTTCGCAGCTGAGGTTAAGAATGGGTAAAAACAGTATTAAAGTGGATAAAATATTGATAAAATATTCACCCCATATACAAGTCCTTTTAATTTATTTCCTTTTCTTCTTAAAGAACTAAAACATTGGGCTGAACAAAATATTTTGTTCGTAAGTACGAATTTCGCACAATATGAACTTTGTCCAAATTGTCGGATCTCACTATACAGTGAAGACGACTGGATTAGATTAAATCTACATAAAAATGAAATGCCGGATTTTTATGCTAACGAACCAATGCTATCTGACCCTGACAGGAACCAGACCAGCGGCCAATACGCCCAATCTCCCTCTACCTCGAAGGACCGTCAAGAACTGGAAAAACCGCTTGGGCCAGAAGTCTCGGACGACATAACTACTTCTCAGGTAGAATAAGTATCAAGGATTACGACCAAAAAGCATGTTACAACGTCATCGATGACATCAAATACTCCACAGTCCAAACTGAATTAATGAAGAATCTAGTTGGCTGCCAAAGAGATTTCAACATCTTCATTAAGTTTCAGCCAGACCTATTAATTAAAGGCGGAATACCGTCTATTATCTTAGTTAATGGCGATAACAGTTGGTTAGATGCGATGTCCCCAAAAATGAAAGAATGGTTTGATGTTAATGTAACCACGGTGATGATTAATGAAAATTTTTATTAATCTATTATTTCTCCGAATCTCTCATTTTAGTTACAACATTTCTCTTATCATCAACTATTACATCTTTTGAATCATCACACTTTTTGACACTCATTATTACATTCCGTAAAACATCAGAAAATTCCTGAGGATCCATAACAACAGATCCTCTCCTATCAACTTCATCTCTTCTAGCACCAACTTCCGAAACAAATGGTCCAGGATCAAGCTCTATAAAGCTAATACCACCTCTACGTACATCAACCTCGGATACACTAAGACGACCTCTACGTTCTTCAACAACTGACCCCCTTTCTCTAAAACCTTCTAATAACATATCGCTCATGTTTTCTGGCAAACGCAATGACATAGTAGGAATGAGATAATTAAAACCCTTTTTCCAAGATATAACATCCCATAGATATTAACGATATACCCTATCATGTCCCCTCTGGTCTTCTTCTCTCCGACTTCTCATTATCGAGCTCGAGCTCAACCTCGACAGTAAAATCAAAGATGAAATCTGCGACTGGAAGGAGACGTCACCTACAACGAGGAACACCGATCAAAGACAAAACGGCGACGGAGACTTTTATTCAAGGGAGATGATGACAGCGACTAGAAGAAATAAACGACGGCGACAGCAAGGAACGACGATGGCGACCGGAAAGAAATTGTAAAGCTCTCATCTCCTGTTTTTGGTATTTTTTGTTCAAAACCCCCTCAAAATCACCAGGATTTGGAGGGGTATTTTGGTACCCAAAACCCACAAATCCGCCCTGAGTTGCTAACGACAGGGGTGAGGCTGTCGTTAGCTAATTCAGGGGCGACCGGATTTGTACTCTCAACAGTGTTTTTTTTTGGGCATATCCGGGGGGTGAAAATGGCTGTCAAACGCCGGCTTGTGGTGGGACTTGGATTACAAATGCAAGTGTGAGGCAAATCTGGGTGTATATTCAGTCCCCAAACAGGGTGTATATATACATGAGTACTATTAAATATTAAGAAAATACAATCCCACATTGTTTGGGTGTCGACTGTTAATGATGATCACCTAATAGTAGTGTGAGAATCACCACCAGAGTCACCGAATAATTACTGCTAACCTAAGCTAAGACACGAAATTCGTATGCACAATCTTGAGTAGGTTCAAAAGCCCACTATAACAAATTCTAGTTCTTGTGACAAAAATAATTCCTACAAAATAAATTTTGTTACAATAAGTTCACTTGTGACAAAAATCTCATTCTGTCGCATTAAGCCATCGAAGGTGGAGTTATTGTGACAAAACTATGGAGTAGTATGGAGTAAATCATTCATACTGAGAATGAGTTGATTGCATACCGGTAGACACTTAATCGGACAGAAAGTATCATTCTAATAATGAATTCGAATGCCGATGAAGGGGCTTCTATATCCAATCCAGCAAAAAATTTACATGATTGATGAACAAGATCAACAGGCACGATCGTTAAAGTAATTGGCTTATGGCGGTCCGCTACATATTAGTATCGACGACAATTGGAAAATGTATGACATGATTAAACAATCTTCTTTTTTGTCACTTAACCAGGGTTAACTCAAAAGGTGTTTTTTTTTTTTTTAAATAAAAAAAAAAAAAAAAGACTCAATCCGTCAAAACTCAATCATGTTATGCTGGTTTAAGAACTTACTAGGGTGGAATGTGCTTTCAATGTGACGAGGTACAGGAAAGAGACCATCGTATTATTTGCAGATAAAGCATGAGTCTTTTTTTTTTTGGAAAAATTAGTCAAAAATACAATATTTTTTACCATCCTTTTTAATCCAAGGATACGGTACTTTTTTTTTTTTTTTTTTTTGTTGATGAAGGACCCACGTCTTTTCAATTAAAACAAAAGGACATTTTAACATGGTTCTGCTAGCGTTGACCTTGTAAAAGCTTTTCCTGCACTGTGGTGTTAGCTGTGCAAAGTCCTTTGCGCACCCCCTGCTAGGGATGGCAATGGGGTGGGGCGGAGCGGGTTTTTGACATACCCTACCTTGATCCGAAAATTATTCCACGGACCCAACCCCGACCGGGTATTTTTTGGGTACCCCCGTTCCCGTCCCGCTTCGTAAGAAATTTTAAAAATTCGTTAATCTAAAAGCAAAATAAAAATAAAAACCTATAAATAAAGTGATATTTTAGGCTAATAGTTAACATATTGAGGTAAGAATGAAATTTTTTTTAGTAAAATGATAATAAAATTAGGATAAAATTATAATATCTTTAGCATAATGATAATTAGATTAAAATAAAAGTATAATTTTATATATAAATATATTTTTGAAATTTTGAATGTAATGGATCAAAACCCGACCCAATCTAACCCGCCCTTGCTTTTTCTATTTTTCCCCCTTACCCGCCCCTGTACCCAAAAAATTGATAAAAAAAAGCCGCCCTAATCGGGATGGGGCGGGGCGGGTTAGGGGCGGGGTGGGGCATTTTGCCAACCCTACCCCCTGCCCCCCCGACACCGCACCCCCCTCCCCGGCCCCACCCCTATGACGCGCGTAATTACAATTTTACCCCTACTTTCTTCCTTTAATTACTGTAGCTTTACTATTAATATTAATTTATTTCTTTATTACTTTATTTCTTTTATTTAGTTAACTCATTTCTTGATATTTATTCATTTAATTATTTAATTCATTTATTTTATTTAAATATTTATTTATATCTTTTTTTTTTCTCTTCTATCTTTTTCGAAATTAGTGGCCCACAAGTCTTCATCCTAGTCTATAAATGAAGCTTTTGTGCCCTTTAATATTCCGAAGTGACATTTCCCAATGCAATATTCCATCACGACTCAAACCTATGTATTTTTTTTTTTTTAATGAAATGGTCAAACTTATCAATTGTTATTGAGATCAAGAGATTGATGTTTTATTCAATTCAATTAAATTAATCTTTTTCCTGATAAATGATCATTATCTAACGTGTGCGAAAATCAGGTTGTTACAGAGAACCTATATACATTTTTACGTACAAAATTAAAAAAGCTAAACCAATCAAAAAAATGTACAACAATAAATTCTGAGACTTATAAATCAATTGCAGCAAGTAAAACACATTTGGATTCCCTCTTGGATGATTACCCTTTTGTGCAAGTCTCAATCCTAGGCAAATGCCCCCATCGGTTGTATATGTACCGTGAAATTAAAAGTTATAAGCAAAGCCGAGAAGAGAAGCTTTTGTGGCCTTAGAAATCTTTAATCAAGAATCAAACTTGATCTTATCCCCCTTCGAGTAATTGCACCTAATTACATTGCCTACAAAAAGCGGGGCTCTTTTTTTTTAGCAAACGTTATAATATTATTCACCTTTAGAAGTTTTTTTATTTATTATTCATTGTTAAGACAAATTAATTAACCAATTAAAGAAATATAATTTCTAAATATAAAGTCAAATTTTAATGTCAATTTAAAATAATAATTTACTTGCAAATATAATTTGAATAAACCAAATTAAATGACTAATTAAATAAATAAAGTTAAAATAGTAAATAAAATTAATAAAATTAGAAAAAAAAAGAAAAAGGAATTTGGGCCGCCGGGAAGTGTCAGTTGGGGGTGCAAAGCACCTCTCGTTAGCTGTGCGCCCGAAAAGAGTATCGAGTTGCAAATATCAAACTGCAAATCACTGAAAGCTCTTGGGCCCACAGTTGGGGCAAGCGGTGCCAATTCAGTGGTACACAGCTGTGTTTTGCAGAATACTCGAGCACAAAACAAAATGGGGTCCACTGCCCTTACGAAATTTACCTATTTACCTCTAGAACTCCTCTCCCAAGTTTATCTCCTTACTTTTGTTGGGTAGGGAGCCCACAGAGCTAAGATGGGGTCCACTAGCATATGCTATTGCTAAGACTCTTCTTTTACTTTACCAACGAAAAAGTTTTTACTTCATGACCCTAATGTTTTTAATGTTTTTTGGGAAAGGAGTTAAGGGGAAAAACTAAAAATTATTGTATCCAAAAAATTAAAACTTTTAAAAATTAGTAAGATGTCACTAATTTTTTGGGGTCCCCGGAAGTGGCCACCGGAGATGGGGTGGTAGTCGGACGAGATGCAGGAGTTGGTTTTTTTTTTTAATTTTCTGTACGAAATTAGAAATTTTAAAAATTAGTAAGATATCACTAATTTTTTGGGTCGCCAGAAGTGGCTGCCAGAGATGGGGTGGTAGTCGGATGGGAGGCAGAAGTTGATTTTTTTAAATTTTCTGTACGAAATTTGAACTTTTAAAAATTAATAAGATGTCACTAATTTTTTGAGTCGCCAGAAGTGGCTGCCAGAGATGGGGGTGGCAGTCAAACGGGAGGCAGGAGTTGATTTTTCAAAATTTTCTGTACAAAATTAAAACTTTTAAAAATTAATAAGATGTCACTAATTTTTTGGGTCACCGGAGATGGGGTGGTAGTTGGACGGGAAGCAGGAGTTGTTTTTTTTTTTTTTAATTTTCTGTACGAAATTAGAAACTTTAAAAATTAGTAAGATCTCACTAATTTTTTGGGTCGCCGGAAGTGGCTGCTGGAGACAGGGTGGTAGTCGGTCGGGAGGTAAGAGTTGATTTTTTTAAAAAATTTATATGAAATTATAACTTTTAAAAATTAGTGAAATGTCACTAATTTTTTGGGTCACAAGAAGTGGTTGCCGGAGATAGTGTGGTGGTCGGCTAGAAGGTTGGAATTGATTTTTTTGAATTTTCTTTTAAAAATTAAAATTTTGAAAAATTAGTGACATTTCACTATTTTTTTTGTCTTTATGTTCAAATACAAATGTTCCTTGTCAAACCCTTTAAAAATGTCAAATATTTTGTGTCTTTATGTTCGATTGCAAACGTACCTTGTCCTTTCCTTTGAATATGTCAAATGTTTTGAATTTTTGGCTAAGTAGCCCTTTTTTTTTTTGTGCTTTCTAGTGTTTTTGCTTTGCTCGTAAGAATTTTTTTTTCCCTTCACTATTTGTTTAATTTCTTGCAGCGTGGAGGAAAAAAAGACTTCATAAATGCCAAAATTGGTGAGATACGGGTTTTTTGCAATGGAGAGAAATTTTATTCATCCAACCGTGTTATAACTCTTTCATATTATCTTTATTTCATTTTGTACTCGTGCTAGTTGATTTTTTTGGCTTATAAACTATCTAGATTATTGTACCGTTGTCAAGTGTTTTTGGGACGCAATCACTTGCGAAAACTAAATGGAAAGAATTGGTCTTAAGGTTAGCCACCTTCAAGGCACAATTGTGTCCAAAACTATTCTATATATGCACGTTGGTCTTAAGGCCACCGTCATTTCCTATATTTACTATGCGTAGTGCTACGGACACACATGCAAAAACAATTATGTCCAAAATTGTTCTATGCACATTGATACCAAACAATGCATGTGGAACCCATATACATGGGATGACTACGAACACATCTAAGTCCAAACATCTGTAAACCAAAACATTTTTCTTTCAGATAGTCTAGGTGCCCAGAATGATTCCCAGAAAGTACCCAAAATTGAAATTTAACTGTCCAAGTGGATTTGGGTACTTTCTAGGTACTCATTCTTGGTAGCTGGTACGTAAGTGCTGTTTTTCTTTTGCTTCAGTCAATGAAGTGAAGTATAAAAACGATTTGCATTACTTAGCTCCAAAAGGTTGCAATTTCCTTCGCCAATTTACAGTGGCATCAGTCTTCTGTGCTTGTAAAACCACAAGAATGAACAAAATATGATAGCCCCTGTTACTCCAGTGATCAGCAGTACCCATTTGAATGCACCAGAGTCATCAAACAACGATATTGGAAAATTCATGCCAAATATACCCGCTACCACCCCGAAAATGGCAACGACGAACGTTGCAGTTGTAAGAAGCAGCTCGAACTGGATAAGCTGGTTTCGGACATTATCCTGAAAAATGAAAAACAAAAATTCCCAATTGATATTTCAGAATCCGGAAATTCTCTTTGATATCTCATCAATCTCCAACAACATAACAATGATCTAGTGCAATGTTTTCTGTTATCATTCAGCTATGAGCTTATTGCTAGTCAATCGAAAAGCTTCTGTTTCAACTAGCTTTACTTGCAACTTACAGGGTACTTTTTATGGGATATAAAAAATTTGGAAAAGTGAAACAAGAATCTAGAACTCATCAATCTTAATATTAAAAATGAAAAACAAAAATTCCCCATCGATATTTCAGAATCCGGAAATTCTCTTTGATATCTCATCAATCTTCAACAACATAATAATGATCTAGTGCAATGTTTTCTGTTATTGTTCAGCTATGAGCTTATCGCTAGTCAATCGAAAAGCTTCTGTTTCAACTAGCTTTACTTGCAACTTACAGGGTACTTTTTATGGGATATTAAAAATTGGGAAAAGTGAAACAATGTTTCAGCTAATGATTGGAAGCTGATAGTCCCATCTCAAGCAGCACCCAATCAAAAACTGCCACATCGGACAATTTAGGAATGAAATTTAGCATAGTACGCATTTTTTTCTTAAGTTCAAAATGTCATTTTCATTACCGTATGATAATTCGCTATTTAATAACTATCAAAGCTGCCACGACGACACTCAACTTTGTCTACACACGTTCATGCATGTATTGTGCATATTCGTAATCTCAATTTAATCTACATGTGTGTTAACTGAGATGAGGATTCATACCAGCTGAATGTTAATGAAATCTTCGGTGTCATCAATGTACTCCTTCAGCTGAAATGAAGGAAACAGATTCATAAACTGTTCCCAACCAAATTAAAGGAAATTAAAGAAGACAAAAGCAAGCCTAAAGACTAGAGTATGATACCGATGTCAACTTGTTGAGAGTGCTGTCAATGACAACAAAGTAAGCCTCCAACAACATCTCCAATTCTTCGATCCTCTCTGTCCCACTTTCTGTACTCCTCCCGCTCTGTCGGCTCCTGGCAATGCTCAAGCTCTTCTCAAGCCTCCTACTGTTGGGGGGTGACGAGACAGGAGAAACTGGAGCAGAAACAGATTGAAGACCATCAGAAGATCTGAATCCCATTACAGATTGATCGCCAGAGAAAAATGATTCCATCCGCCTTTTCTTTTCTGTGAGGTACATTTCAGCCATATCTCCATCATCATCCATAAGCTGCTCTATCTCATCTCTAACCTATGCAAAGATGGAGAGTGGGGAGGAGGAATCAGATATGTGTACCCATCTGAGGACAGAAAATGGAAAACCAATTGTACAGTAGTACAAAAACCTTCTGAACTCGTCGAGTAAGGGCAACAAGTCTGCTTTTCAGTCGCCGTGCACGTTCCAAGTTTAAGGTACTGATCTTTGATGTCAGTTCATCTAGAAGTGGATATGCTTCTATTTCTAACTCAGCTGCCTGATTGATTAAAAAATGATTAATTCACAAACTGGAAAAACCAATGAGCGACCAAAATGCGAGCATAAAAAGTTGATCTATTCATGTAACGTTAGTAAGAGAGCTAGCAATCCAAGAAGGAAAAATTAAGTGATCATTTCCAGTGTTAGAAAGCCTAATTAATCGATAAATTTCAATCAAAGATCATCCTACCTCCCAAAGTTTTTCATGTCCACAAATGCGTAACCCATAAACTCCCAAGTTGACGAAGTTTTCCATTTGCATTAATTTCCAAAAATGAATTGCATATATTAAGAAGCAGCATGATATCCTCTAAAATCATAATAATGACCTGCATGACGGCGATGCATTATCCTAATCCAGATATAATCTTCCCAGGGCTAGAGAAGGTACATACGAGAATGATTCCCTATCAACCATAGAAACATTTCCAGAAGCTCACTCACATAAGCAAACCCAAAATTTTTGAATGCTTGAAACATTCCCTTTTTCACCAAGTGATCTGAAAACTAACAATATCATAGTTAAAACATGAGAAACTGAAGCGTTGCATACATCTATTGTCTCTGGGGCCCTTCATTCCTATAGTTCGACTCCTCTATTTTAGGCTACAAAAGGAGAAAAGGAACAAATAAATGAAGAAAATGTCTGGTGATTGTTTATATATGAGTGCTTTGTAAGAATCTGGCAATATGATCCGACAATGTTATCTTATTGAAAGACTTCTTTTACGAATTAGAAACATAGAGCGAAAAAATCTTTCAAAGCTAACCAGTTACAGTCATTACAGTTTCTTCTCTACTCCCATTTCCCCCTGCCATGAAACCTTTGTGCATCAAATGGTAACCATCCCATCACGAAAAAGAAATGCATCCCCCCAAAAGACGTAAGTATGTAACTTATGAGAGCATTGCAATATGAGAGCATTGCATGTCAGATTTTCATTAAAAGTAAAACTATGTAGTCCACCACTGATGTATCCCCAGCTCTGCATTAGATCAAGATTACAAAACTACATAGGGCATCTAGTTAAGAACCAAAAGCCTTATGTCCCAACCAAATGTAGTCGGCTACATGAATCCTTCCCCTCCATTCTGCTTTGTCAACGGCCAAATAATCCACTAAATTCACTAAATTCCTATCCTCCTCTACAACAGCATCCTGTGTTAATTAGGCATTCCCTGCCTCTAGCATTTCCCTCAACAGTTAAGAAAAGTAGTTGCAATCAATATGCTATATGGCCACCAAAATCTATAGGAAAATGTCCTCTCAAATTTTGGATGTAGGAAGACCTTCATGAAATACAACTTTTAACATAGGGAAATCTCATTTAATTTTATCAAGTGTATCATAGTCTACAAACTCAAGTACTGTATTTAGCTTTTGCGTCCACTAGGAACTGAGACACGTCACGACTTCTGCTGATACAAACAGTTAGCGCCCTCAATTTCAAATTATGCATCCTACAAACCGTTCTGCTACACACCTGAGAATCAAGAAAAGTACAGGCAGCCTCTAGAGCAACTTCAAGAGCTTTAAACTCAAAGGGCAAGTAATCAGCCGACGTGTTCCCAAACAAACTATCAAAACTTCTTCCACTCCTACTGCTCAAGTCAGTACCTTCTGACCGCCAAACCTCACCCTCCCCTGAAGTTGTTAATCGCCGTTGTAGCTCCACCACATATTGCAACACATAGCTATCAAGAGAATTCAAAAGAAGAACCTCATCAGCCGTGATAATACATCGAATCTGCTCCAAGTTCACGACAATGGCCTTCTCTCTGCCAAGGATTGTTGAGGGGTACACAAATAGTGGATCAAGCAGGCGCAGGTCTCGTGCAGGAAGATCACAACGACGCATTATAGTGAACTTGTCAACTTCAATTACTTGTGAGTTCCCTAGTGCATCAACCCGAATCCATGATCGAAGGCCTTGGCCGCGCTTTTTCAAGCCTGTAACATCCACACCATGAAAAGGTTGACGCACAGAGGCAGAGGGACGATAAGATGAATCTCTAAGATTTGCAACCAAAGCAGGTTTTGTTGGGAGCAGGCGTTCTTTGAGGTCTGCCATCGAAATGGAACTTTGAATGCTGCAAGGAATGGCAAAACGAAAGGCGTATAATTCAGATGAGCAAAAACTTTTCTTAGTATGTAAATCTTGGATGGCTTGATATTCTTTCTTTGACCCATTTCGTAATAGCTTAATAATTGCTTATTTAGGCATGGTTCTAAAGCTAGAAGGTCGTGAATTCAAGTCATTCAGCTTATATCTGTTCCCCATTTGCACTTTACTTCTCTCCATTTAGCTTATGTTTCTACTATAAACATTTGCATCTCACGTCCAAGACGGATTTCCCATGAGAAAATGTGTTACAGTAAATATATTCGAACTCCGTCAACATTTTGACCATTCTTTGTAGTACCAACCAACAATCACAAACACATGAACCGTTTCCTAATTGAGCAAATTCATCAGGAAACCCTAATTGGGATTCATTGCCAATGAATCTTGCTCAACAAATTGAGCTCAATTCACAAAGCACAATTCCTAAAACAGAACAAAAAAAGAACCGCTTTCAAGAATTGTTTTTCAAATTTACGACACAGTCAAAACAAGAACAATAGGGTCGAGAAGAGGAGAAATTAGAAGTTACCTCCAATGTGAAAGTAAAGGTTTCTGGTCAGAGGAGTGGAATTATCGAGCCTCATCAACCGTTTGATGATTCAAGAACTTGCTAAGAGATTGAAGATCCTTGCACCGATATATGCGCATACAGATACATACGTACAGACGAGATAGTTGAGCAATGATGGGTTTCTTCAATTATCGGTTCATCGTGATTGAAACAGCGTGTACGTTCTGTAGGACCCTCGCATGAAGCCCGACCCGGATAAAGAATTAGTAGTCCCTCTAATAGCATCCTTACGAGGCCCCAACAAAAATTAGATCAAATTTAACTTAAAAACATCTTTTACAAATTAATAAGTCACTTTTTAAAGAGCTCACAAAATCAGACTCTCTATTCAAGAAGTCGCGAGAGAGAATTATTTTAACCTGGGAACAGTACCTCAAAAGATTTACCGAGTTACTGTAGCAAAGTTATAACTTTTGCAGATTTACAAAAAAATTTGTTGAGCCTGTTTTTGAGAGTTTTTTCCCGTTTCACTTAACAACTTAGCCATCAGAGTGATTTCCCTCCTCTTAGAGCATCCTCATCAGCCTTTGGGTTAAAGTGGAGAGCCAAACTCTAAAAAACACACTAAAATTAGCCTCTCTATTTTCCTTCACCAAATTGTTTTTACTACAGTACTGCACCAAATTTAGTGAAGTACTGTTCATGAACCAATTGTTTTTTTTTTTTTTTTTCCAGTTGCTACGTCAGGTGTGGGGAGGGGTGGGAACACGTGGAAGAGAGAAAGGGAGGGGAAGAGGAGAAGTGGGGAGGTTAGAACACGTGGCGGATTGTAATTGGAGGGGAGGATATTTTAATGACTAAAAGTGGGGTTGGGTGGGGGGTCCATACACTCCCGTACGCTATTCCCCAGGTGTGGAGAAACTTTTGGGGAAATTTTATTTTATAGATTTGAGGGGAATAGTTTGATATAGTAAAATTAAAATAGAGAGTTTGGTTTTGTGAATTTTTGATAAACCGACTTACTAATTTATAAAAGATGTTTTTGTGATTAAATTTGGTGTTTTTTTTTTTGTAAAGCTGATGAGGATGCTCTAAGGTTTAAATTTTTTTTGTCTGATTTGCAAAATGAAAAATTAAAAATATACCTATTTTAAAAAGAATTCAAACTTTTTTTTTTGAAAAATAAAAATAATCATTTGACCTTTATTATTATTAACCAGCGGCAAAAGGTTAATAATTTACTTGACAAAAATACTATATATTATTAAGTTCTCATTTAGCAAACCGAAAAATCTTTTGGAACGAAGTATCAAACTTTCCCCAATAACTGTGTCTCTTTAAATGTGTCAAACCCATCCGAACAAAAACAAGTTTTTTTTTTTTTTTTACAAAAATTTTAAAATTAGCCTAGTGGATTATTGTTAAGGTTTCAAAAGTATATTGAAATATGTGAAAAATGTATAAAAGTATGTGAAAATATATTAAAAAGTAAAAAAAAAAATACACTATAGTGTGTGTGTGTGTTTTTTTAATGTGTTTATACTGACTTGACAGTACAAGGAGTTTTTTTTTTTTGCCAAGGAGTACTGGGCAAGTTCTTGAACTTGCATGATTGCATCAAACACGATCAAAAAAGTTTCACGTGGACAATGATATTCGAGGTATCAAACTTTCACTAGTAACAACCTCTATCAATGTGTCCAACCCACCCCAAACTAAGACAGGTTTTTTTTGTTTTTTATGTCAAAGAAAATGGGCAAGTTCTCGAACTACTCCCTCTGTCCCAGAAAGTTCCTCATCCCAGAAAATTAAACCTTTTTTTGATAGCATGTCATTTTCAAATAATTATATCTTTTAATGTGAATGTCAAAAAATAAGAAATATAGATCTTGTTTGATAGATTTTAATTAGTTCTATTAAATAAAGTTTTCAAAATTACATAAAATTTTATAAATAAAAATATATAAGCAATCTAAAATGACTCGCAATCCCAAAAATGTCTAATTTTTAGGGATGGAGGGAGTAAATCAAACATGATCAAAAAAACTTTCCCTAGATATACCTCTCTACTTCTATGTGAACAATGCAGACTAGGATGCGTCAGGGCAATTAGGAACAACACTTTTGATGATGGATGTCGTCACGCGGCTAATCAAACTGAGCGCATATTGCATAAGCAAAAATCAAGACATGAAGTTCATACTTCTATGCAAGGACTAAGCGCAAACAATCCCATAAAATTGAGGATAGCTTCAGCGATCCTCATATCTTCCGAGCATAACAGCATTGTGAGCTTCATTAGTATCCTTTATCTGTTTTAATTCTCTAATTGATTTTTTGAGTGCTAGAATGGGCGAAGTTTTTATATCTTTTTGTGTGCTATGGGTTGTTTTTTCAATCTTGTGGAATTAACGTGTTGGTTTGTTTTGTTGTTTAGGTCTAGTTGTCCCTATCGAGACCTGAAAATTAAAACTCTATTTCAATTGTATATGAGTAACATAGATGTGTTTTAATTAAAGTTTAATTGCAAGTGGTGGCTAGCTCATGTGGTAGAGCTCTTCGATGTCTCACACTGCATCCCGGGATCGAGTCTCATTTTCCCCTCCCCCAATGTAATAAATTAGCAATAACGAATGACAAAAAAAAAAAAGTTTAATTATGTTTTTCGTGAAATCTTTGTGTGGATGTCTGTGTATTTGGTGCACCGGGAGTTTGGTGGATGATTTGGAGTTATATTTTGTGGTTACGAGATAATTTGAGAGTGTCGACGTTGTATGGATTGCACACAAGGTTCAAATTGGTGGAGGGAAGAAGTTTTGCATTTTTCCCAGCCCCAACCCGTTGGAGCCTTTTCTTAGAACCGGTTGGAGCTTTTTCTCAGAAGCAAATGCCACTACAAATTTTCTGAAATTTTGGAACAAGATCCAGACACTTATATATGGCCTCCTTATCCCGTTTTTCTTTCCAAAACTCGACAAAAAGCCTTAAAGTTCGCCTCTCCATCTTTTCTCTTCATTTCTACCTCAAACCCTCTTCATTTCACCTAAATCTTCAACAAATCTTCAAGATCTACGTGTTTGAACATCTAATCTCTCCGTGACTTCGGGTTCACCCCATGGTCTTATTTTTCGTTTTCTCACATTTTTCTCTCTCACACTTGTAGCACGTTATTTACTTGATTTGGAGCTTGGATCTTGATTTCAAACTCGGAGGGAGACGATTCTTCGTGTTTAGAGGCCGGGTCTTGGTTTGTCAAGGATTTGCTCAAAACTCTTTTTGGTAGGGATCTCTTCACTCTTTCCAAGTGTTAATGTGTTGGTTTGATGCCTTAATTAGTTTGAATATTCCATCTATCTTAACCTCGGTTGAAACCCTTGAATATTTGTTTGATTTCCTACATAAACTGATTTCTCTGTCGGTAAAATTGTAAGAAGTGATTGAATGAGGTTAGAATGTGATTACTAGGGCCACCATTCAGTGCGTCCCTATGCATGGGTAACGAGGCTCGTGAATGTCGGTTACTAGGACCACCATTCAATGTGTTCTTGGGCATGGGTAACGAGGCTCGTGAATCTCGGTAGGAGTAACGAGGCCCGTGAATCTCGACAGAGGGGCAACGAGGCCCTAGGGAGATGTCCCAAATACTTGGCAGGGGTAAACTTTATTATTTCATCTCTTTAACTTTGGACAAATGTAATAACTTTAACTATTTGGAACATATTCTCTCATGGGATAAAAGTATCCTATTTAAGCTTGTTATCAGTCATGAACATTGGATGTGCGAGATGACTTTTGGATGTTTATGTATTAAATTATGGAACTATTCTATCATGAAATTTTTATTTATTTATGTTGAGAATCGAGAGTGTGACATTCCCCGCCTCGGGTTTGCTTCTTGTACTTTTATTTTATCTCAATGAAGTTGTTTCTTTTTTTCAAAAAAATAACTAGGATTTTTTTTTTTTGAACGGCGAAAAATTTATTAATCTTTGAAAACGGATTATAAAGATTAAAAGGATTCAAGCACGAAAGGCATCAAATGCAAGAAGGCAAACCAACTAGGATATGATCTGATTCTATCAACAGATGTTGCGATTTCGTCCAACAAGGATGTGATACTTTTAGAGCCTCCCCAACCTCTAATCATACTTTTTAATTCAATTAACTTAAAGTGAAAAATTATGTGAAAAACTTTATTTGATATGAATCATTTTAATGAGAGAACTCAAATCTAACCATAAAAATTTCAATATTTAAATGGCAGAGAAAATTTGAGAGAGGACAATTAGACTTTCAAAATTTGACCAAAGATTTAAATCCCTCTCTATTGAAGTAAAATTATGGATTAAAAACTCAGTTTTGACATAAGTAGAGTAATGGATTTTAAGAAATTTTTACTCAAATTTTAGATTTGTGTATAGGAAGGGTAGAGCATCTACAGTCCTCACCCTTTTTTAATCCAAATTTGAGTAAAAAATTGTCTAAATCCTCAATTTGGGTAGAGTGATCTCCAATGAAAAACCCTATTTTCGCCCTAAATTCTTTTTTTTTTAAATTACAAATGGCATATATGTAATGGCATATATGGTAATTAAGTAAATGATAGATTCAACTTCGACTTAGTTCTAGTGACCCTCCATAAGCTCCGACGAATGTTTGGCGACCCTACAACAGATCTAGCAAAGCTCCGACATCAAATTGAAAGATCCGACGAAGCTCTCTCATCATTCGAAGACAACCGACGAAGATCTGGCATCCTATTGAGATGTTTGGAGGAGCTCAAGTGAAGCAAAGTAGATGCCGGAAAAATGGGTAAAGATTTGGGGTGTCCTCCAAAATGGGGAAAGCAATGGGTAAAATTCAAAAATGGGTAAGGGTTTGGGTAAAGATTTGATATGAATTTTTTATGGTTTTACCCCAATTTTGGGATGGGTCAAAATTGAAGATGCTCAACAGACAATTGGAGAACTCTTTTCCCATGAGGATTTAAAGTATACTACTAGAATAGAAAGCAAGTTTTTTTTTTTTATCAGAATAAGAAGCTTTATAAAAGAGTATCGATAAGGGTACCTCGAGAAGGGGGAGTGGGAAAAAAAGAAAGGAAAAGGAAACTTCCAAAACAAAAGACTCCAAAATAGTAGCCAAAATGATAAGAGGAAAAGGAGCCAAATCCAAAACATCCATCACAAGAGCCACATGAAGATTAGCCCCTTTATGCCTGCTCGCGCCAGCCCAAACAAGGTTAAACTTAGAGTATAAAGCAAAGTTAAACTTAGAAACGCAACAAAATTAGTTTTTTCTTTTTCTATCCAAGTGAAAAAGATTCGATTTTTATCCCATCCACATTAATCCCGGCTAGGGTTCGACAAAGAGTTTGGGAAAACGGCAGAGTGCAGTTTGAGATGGAAAATCAGCAGCAGCAGCAGTGGAGGTGGAAGGAAAAGCCGTGAGATGTTATTGACTGGATTGGAGACTAATTATGAGTCTGATCACTTCCCTGGGTATTCATATGATCACAATGAAGGCAAGTTTGAAAAGTTTGTACTTCGACAAACAATCGAATGAGATGATAAGCAAAGTGATTGAAGTGAGCTCCAGTTTCTGTTCCATCCTATTGGCGATGGTAAAAATGACCCCCCTTGGCACTATTTAGTAATAGTAATTAAACAAATTTTAACCTATTAACTTTTCAAAACAAACAGTTGTTAAGGTTCACCTAAAATTGAAATGGGTGAATTGCTATATAGTGGTGGTAGGGGCAAAAAATTGCCATTTGCTAGTGAACTTTTTGGGAATTACTCCCAACATGCAAAAGGAGAACTTTAATTGCACATACTTTGTTCTCAAATTCGTGTTGACCAAAATTCCCCCATCTTGAAAATTCCCCCCCTAAAACAACCCCATCACTTTCCGTCTACCTTCCTCACATTAACGTAAAAAGAAAGGGACGAAAAAAAGAAAAAAGAGAGGCAAGATAGAGCCACTGACGGTGATGGTGGTGGTTTTGGTTTTGGGGTAGAAGTGGAGAGGCATGAGGACGAGGAGAATATGACACGGTCGAGGAACGAGAGGCTGTAGTGGCGGAGGTGTGGTGGGGTTGAGGAAGAGGGTTTTACAATGTGTGTGCGCACTTATGACTTTCACTTCTTTATGTCTCTATCTCTTACTTTTTTACTATAGAACGTGTGTGTGCAAATAATGCAGTCTGAGTGATGCTATTAAATAGAAAATAGTAAGTGGGTGTTTTGGGTTTGGTAAATTTCAAATTTAAGGCTTGTAATGGAGGTTTGGATGAATTTGGTGAGAGATTGATGATTTGGGAGTGAATTTTGGGTTGATTTGTGTGTGGATTTTGTGTGGATTTGAGAGGTTAAGAGGTGAGGTGAGAGACTGAGAGCTATAGGGTTGGTTCGGTTTTGGAGAGGAAGAATAAGAAAATGTTTTTTTGGTCTAGTTGAAGTGATGAGAGAGAGAACCGAACTCCCAGTACCAGTGGATGAAAAAGAGTTTGAGTTTATTTTGGGAAGGATTTTATGTCAAGGGTAATTGTGTCAAAGACTATTTTTCATGCCATGTCATTGCAATTATTATTCCTCTTTCAACTATTCTCTGATTCCCAAAAAGTACACTTGAAAATGGCAATTTTTTGCCCTTGCTGCCGCTGTCCAGCAATTCACCCAAATGGAATGCTCTACTCTAAAAAGGGATGCGGGGACTAGCCAATTAAGGTTGAGTTTTCTGCTTTTAGTACCAATTTTTCATAAAAATGCTAAAAATTAAGTTTCTAAAAGTCAATTCCATTAGCTAAAAGCTAAATTGCTAAAAAACAATTTTCTCTCACATACTTTTTTTGCTAAAAGGAAGCTGTTAAAATCACCCTCAATTAGTTTTTTTTTTTTTTGCACTGAGGCATTTGTAAGTATAAAATAACGAAAACATACAGTTGATTGTCATGAGTATCTAAGAGCATCTCAAATGGCATGTCATATGTATTGCTATATCTGTAGCTATATGTTGTGACATATAGCACATGATATAGCTATATTTATAATTTAGCATGCTTTACTGTGTGTGTCTCTCTCTCATCATGGGACTCACAAAAAATGTTAATTCAAGCATTTGCACTATTGGAGCAACGTTACTATATTATAGCAATTTGATACTATTCATTGCTTTATTATAGCAATAACTATCAAAATAGCAACTTTACCATTGAAGATGCTTTAAGTCACGTAATGCGCGAGCACAAACATGTTTTTAAAAAAAATCAAAATTACTAAAATTTGCGAAAGTAAGGATAAATAATGCAAGCGCAGAGCGAGAATTAAGAAAGGGAGTGAGTAGTCCTACTAATAAATTATATGATTTAGGTCATGACACTGCATCAACAACATTAGCGTAGCAAGAACTAAGAATCTACTGAACAATTACGCAGAAACTAAGGTCATGACGCAAGATAGTCCTGCTGATAAATTATGTGACTTAGGTCATGACAATCCATCGACAGCACTAGCGCAGCCATAACTAAGAACCTACAGAATAATTATGCAGACTAAGGTCATGACACATGTTGTCCTACTGATAAATTATGTGACTAAGCTCATGACACTGCATTGACAGCACGAGCACAGCAAGAACAAAGAACCTACTGAATAATTACGTGACTAAGGTCATGACACAACCCCTGCCGAGGGTAAAACATACCCCTACGCAAAACAAAGCAAAATTTCGTGTAATCTTTTTTTTTTTGATCCGGGAAGTGTTGTGTGCCCTTCGGCTATCCGACCGTGCTTTGAACAACCTAGATGCATTCAACAATAAAAATTCAAAATACACCAGGGTCATTCAAAACACAATCCCCAACTTAAAATCAACTCTACTCACTTATATTTCAAGATCTTTTATTTTCCTTTTTAGAAATTAGAATATAAACCTACAATGATTACCTTTCAAAAACCTTGATATTTGATAAATATCAAAACTAACAACAATTTAAGATACACTGGTTTAATTCTAATACCCGAGGTTAAGACAATCGAGGATTAATAATAGCAAACCATGCCTCATCTGAAAGGAAACCAATTTTCAATCATCAAATATTTATTTACATTCACCTTCACATAAAGATTAAGTAATCCCCCACTTCAATCTATACAAGCACCAACCCATATGATTGGTGAACGAGGAGGTTCTCAAAATCTTTCATATTTACATGGTACAAATAATTTTCAGATTTCAAAATAAATAGATGAGTAGTTGGGAGCCCACGCTCCTTCACATCCCATCCATTCTTCCGACGAGTCTCCATCTGAGTCGTCCATCGCAATGTTCCGGTCATTCACCCCCCTCTTCCGTTCATCAGCACCCACATCGGGCGTCGGCTCGTACATCTTCATCTCGGGCCAGGTTAATTCTCCTCTTAAATTACTCATCACCATCTGCACCGAATCACCAGTTTAACAAAACTATTAGGATTAATGGGTAATCAGTTGTGCAGTCCAAATCAACACCAAAGGCCATCACAAGTGATAAAGCACGAGTGGTTGCTTATGTTTTTAGAAAAAGAACTGATAACGCAGGAGGCATTTTATTAATAAGGTCCACATTTTTGTGTGGCAAAAACCACCCAAGACCGACCTCGTTTTATTTGGGGTCATCTCTTTTCTCCCCGCCTTGGGGTAACACCCATGAAGCTCCGGCGCAAAGGAAAGGCCGTATGCCCATGGGTGCAAGATTCTTCGAAAAAGCGTGGACTGACTGACTCGATGGGACACCAGAGAGAGAGAGAGAGAGGGTAAAACATACTTCATACGCTTGGTTGATGCGTTGGAACTGGACAATGGAATTGGCTCCTCTGCATACATCCGGGTGATACTGAAACAAAGGAAACAAGAGGGATCAAATCAAATAGGCTCCCACGCATCAAAAACTCACCAAATCAAACATCATCCACCAAATTTTCATCAAAAGAAATTCATGAAATGACAAAGAATGGGTCAACTCATCTTACCAGACGGATACCAAGAGGGAATGAGTGGTTTTTCTTTTTCTTTTTTTTTTGGTGAAATAAGATTAATAAAATCCGATTAATGAAATGTTCAAAAGATGGAGTTGATTCTTCCCCGTGCTGCAAACCGTTCACTTATTAGAGCTCGTAATCTGAACCATTTACTTTCTAGAGCTCGTTTATATCATCGACGATGCCAAAAATCATCGAATATTGATAAATACGTGATCTTTTTAACATATTTATTGTTCAGGTAAATGAGTTTCTATGCAGGTCAATCTATTTTTTTTCCCCTCAATGTCCACCAAAATCATATCGATTAATATCCAATCAATCAAATTTTTGTCATAGCAGATATATTCTAAAAGTTCTGATCATATTATAGGCCCACAAACAGGTCCACAAAATTATAATCCCAATTATCAACAAACAAATCAAAATAATAAAGCTCCAAAAGGATAGACAAAAGATAGAAAGAAAGAAAGAAAGAGAAATTACCCTAAGAGCAAGTCGTCTGAAAACTTTCTTGACCTCAGATTTAGAAGCCCCTGGTTTAACCATAAGTGTCTTGTACGGATCTCTCGTAGCAGCACCAGAAGAAACGCAGAAAACCCTATTAACCCCCCCATCATTACTCCTCACCGCCTTCATCTTCGAGTCTTTCGATCGAATCCAGGAGGACCCAAATGCACCACCCTTAATGAACCCAACAGAAGTTGCCATTCTCACAAATCAAGAATTACCCAATTGAAAATACTACGTAGTAATTTCTGCCTAAAGATGTGTAGGCGTGTATGTATGTATGAATTGAAGGGATTGGATGAGAAAAAGAGAACCCAATTGGGAACGTACGCCGAGGAATTTGGACACTGCAAACTGTTAAGGAACGGTTAGCGTTGAACAGATGACAAATAAAGGCGCGGGTCTATGAATTTATAGGGTATAGGGTGGAGAGAGAGAGAGAGAGAGAGAGAGAGTTTAAGTTTAATCTTATCCAGTGTGAGTAGGATCTTATCTGTTCTTTTAGACAATTTTCAGAGTGCATTACTAAAATAAAATAAAAAAGTAAGTGCAAAAATTAGTTCTATTTTATCTAAGTGGATGTCCGAATTTATGTGTGGATGTCGTTAATGGCCTCCAACGCCTATATATAGAAGCTATCTGTATAGCATTGGGAAGGATTTTTTAGTGATAACCACTAGGAGGTCTACCAAAGTCATTGTGTAAAATTTCATACAAATAAATTCTTAGCTCTTTTAATGTAATCCAAATAATAAGATAAAATAGGATTTAGAAGGGAAAAAAAAAAAACAATTGTTTAGCACTCTCACGAATTATGGAATTGGTTAATATTCCGAATTATCCAAACAAATGAATTGTGGAATTGGTCAAATCCATTATCTATAAGGATTACATTAAAATCCCAATATGTATGTAGTAGTTTTGTGGTCACTCTATTTTTTAATCACCTTGATTATCGTCATCTTCCCAAAACCTCATCGTTGTCAATCCTCCGTGGAGGACTGCCAACGGCCGGCGGCCATGCGTTCAATATTGCCGACTCTGATCCGGTCGGCAACTATGTATTCAGTGACTGAAGGAATAATAACAGGCATGGGGCGTGGTTGGAATTCTAAGTGTTGGACAACGACTAGATACAGTACTTTGAATAATATTGGCTCCAACTGGATTGGAGTTGTAAAAGCTGGCGGTTATTGATTTTTTCTTGTTGTTGAGATACTTCAAGGTTAACAAAATATAATATTTGGCTAATGAGTCTGCATACTGATGTAGTACAAAGTTAAAATTTCGATAAATATTAGGAAAATCTATCCTTATACAATAATTTTTTTTAATCATCACATCTAAGACAATTGGATCCGCTCTTTAATATTGTTGGACGTCATTGAAACGGTCAACTCATAAAATCCAAACATTAATAAATTTTCTTGATAACCACGTACATGGCACGGACCATCGCTAGTTTGAATATTTAGAGAGAGAGATAGAGAGAGGGGGAAGGAGGGGGGAGAGTTTGATCTTATTCAATGTTTGTTATGCGTGTTGTTAGATAAATATTGGATCGCTAGTTTGAATATATATATATATATATATATATATATATATATATATATATATATATATATATATATATATATATATATATATATATATATATATATATATAAAGGAGTCAAATTTAGGATAGGGTTGGGGTCTGGCACTATTGGAGCAACGTTACTATATTATAGCAATTTGATACTATTCATTGCTTTATTATAGCAATAACTATCAAAATAGCAACTTTACCATTGGAGATGCTTTAAGTCACATAATGCTCGAGCAGAAACGCATCTTACTAAAATTTGCAAGAGTAAGGATAAATAATGCAAGCACAGTTTGAGAATTAAGAATGGGAGTGAGTAGTCCTACTAATAAATTATATGATTTAGGTCATGACACTGCATCAATAGCACTAGCGTAGCAAGAACTAAGAATCTACTGAATAATTACGCAGAAACTAAGGTCATGACGCAAGATAGTTCTGCTGATAAGTTATGTGACTTAGGTCATGACAATCCATCGACAGCACTAGCGCAACCATAACTAAGAACTTACTGAATAATTATGCGAATGCTTGACCGACCAGGTGACTAAAAATAAGATGAATAAAGACGTCCCAAGCGTAGGACTTTCGACCGGTGTAGCACAATAAATCCGGAAGTACCGCAGTCGAACCACAGAGACGGTCTGACGGTGTTTGACTCAAAAGTGCGGAGTTTTAGTTCAGCTGGCTCTTAGGTAGCCACCCATTTGCTTTTATGAGATTTATTAACTAAATCACTAAGCTAATCTAACTAATTAAATGCAAATTAATAAATTGAGCACAGCTGTGGGAACCCAGCATCCACACCTAGTCTAACCGATATTTACTTGGGCCACAATTAATCTTTTTACTGATTTTAGAATACAAGAAAGGCTTCCTAACAAATGCGCACCACCTGTCACCTGATTCTGTGTGCATTCAAATTCCGGTAATGCCTGGGTTTGTTTGTTATAAAAGTTTCTAGTTCCCAAAATTGCTCGAAAATTGATTTAATTTGGCCCTGAGGTGAAATATTGATTAACCTTGACGTAGGGCCGTCCCCCACAAAATACACCAAGACTCAAGGCTTACTACTCACTCATGCTTATACTAATCGCAGGAAACAAATTGAACCTAGAACTAAACATGCTTAACGAATAAGATATAAGAACAATGAAGAACGATACCGTAAATTGCAAACGAAAAACTGAACTTGATTACCAATCCATGAGAACAATCGTAACACCGAATTCGAAATAAAATTGAAAGCTTAAACGAAGAACTAAGAACCGAGATCCGTGAGCGAAAAACTTGAAGAGCAAAAACCTAAGGAAAATTCGTGGAACCCTAATTTGTCCCCAAAACGAGGTATTTATGCTCCTTACCGAAGTCAAAACACGTAACAAAGTCAAACAGCCAATTATGAGGCACTCGGTATCGATACAGGATAATGGTTGTATCGATACTAATAGATTCTGTTCGCCACTGAACGCCTGGGTATCGATACAGCAATATGCTAGTATCAATACCGAATCTCTTAAAATGTTCTCCAAGCTTGTTTGGTCGCCCCTACTTAGGTGCCACCGGTTCCCAACATGTCCGACCGCCTTGTGTCCATTTACGCGCTCTTTTTGACCTGTTCCCTACAAAACAACTAAAAACACCAAAAACAAAAGACAACATCGCATCAAGTGGAAAATGGAATAAATCGCGCCTCTAATGCGCTAATTCGCCCTACTTAGGCGCTTATATCAATGATATTGCGCGCCTATTGCTTGACCGACCAGGTGACTGACAAATAGACTAATGAAGACGCGTCCCATGCGTAGGACTCTTGACCGATGCAGCAAAATAATCCCAGAAATACCGGAGTCAAACCACAGAGACGATGGAGTGCTTAACTTAGATGTGCGGAGTGTAGTTTGAACCGGCTCTTAGGTAGCCACCCTTTTGATTGGTGAGATTGATTAATAAACTCCTAGACTAATTTAATTGATTAAATATGTTATGATTAAGAGAGCGCAGCTGTGGGGACCCAGCGTCCACACCTAGCCTAGCCAATAATCACTCGAGCCACAATGAATCCTTTTACTGATTTAAGAATCTGAGAAAAATTTCCTAACGAATGCGTACCGCCTGTCACCAGATTCCGTGCGCATTCGAATTCCGGTAATGCCTGGGTTTGTTCGTTAGAAAGTTTTCAGTTCCCAAAACTGCTTGAAAAATGATTTAATTCGGCCTTGAGGTGGAATATCGACTAGCCTAGATCTTGCGCTTTCGCCTCAAAACGCGACTCGATCGCGACTACTCACTCATAGTTATTAAAATTGCGAGAATCGGTAAAAACCTAGAACTACGCATGCTTGATGAATGAAGTACAAGAGTGATAACGGAATACAACTATGAATTGCAAAGGGAGAAAAACTTAATTGAATTACCAATGTGCGAAACAATCCAAGTACTGCAGTGCTGGAAAATTGAACTATAAGTGTAGATTGAATGGAAAGCAAAGATCCGTAGCCGAAAACTTGAAACACTGAAAACCTAGGTTAATTTTGTGGAACCTAATTATCCCCAAAACGGGGTATTTATAATCCCTACTAAAGTCAGAATCCGAAACAAAGTCAAACTGCCCATTATATGGCATTCGGTATCAATAAAGGAGAAGTCCCAGATCGATCTGAGATACATTCTGCTCCCCGTGATGATGCAAATCAGACGATACGGATAATCCCCTGTCGATACCGGATCCTCTAAACTGCCTTCCAAGCTTGTTTGGCCATCCCCACTTGGGCCCCACTGGTTCCCTACGTGCCTAACCGCCATGTGTCCACTTTATGTGCTCTTTCGGCCTGTTTCCTACAAAACAAACAAAAATACCAAAAACAAAAGACAACACCGCATCAAGTGGAAAACGGAATAAATCGCGCCTCTAATGCGCTAATTTGCCCTACTTAGGCGCTTATATCTTTAGATATTGCGCGCCTATCACCTATCAGCGGACTAAGGTCATGACACATGTTGTCCTACTGATAAATTATGTGACTAAGCTCATGACATCGCATCGACAGCACGAGCACAGCAAAAACTTAGAACCTATTGAATAATTACGTGACTAAGGTCATGACACTATTGGGATTCCACCCCGTGTGGGCCAATTGGGCTTAGGCCCAAATGGGAGGTTGAAGGGTTTTGTCTGTGTAACTCTCTAAATACTCTGTGATGCCTACGTTATAGTGGTGGTAGCATAATGTAGAAAGAGAGGCAGAGAGTGTGAGAGGGGAGCCGGTTGTGACTCTCCTAGAAAGAGAGAGAGAGAGAGAGAGAGAGAGAGAGAGAGATACATGAGAGAATTGGTGAGGTTTCATTATTGTGAGATGAGAGTGTGAGTGTGTAACACAAGATCACGGATTTCCTCCGGATTATAGTGAAACCCCCCTCCCCGTAGATGTAGGTCTAATTTGGCCGAACCACGTATATTTGTGTTTTGTGTTTCTCTTGATTTTACTGTTTCTGTTGTGTGTGGTGCGTAATTAGAATCCTAACAACTGGTATCAGAGCTTAGGTTGAAGCACCGGAGAGCACAGAGCAGTCAGAAAATCACTCGAAGGCCATTAGAGTACTATTTGAAGGTTTGGTCGGACAAAATAGGTGACGAAACTTATTTTTTATCAGAGGAAAAGGTGCAACTCTCATAGACGAGTCCAATGCAGTGCTCGGAGTCAGTTTTTGTCATCGAAGAGGGTCCCATGGGTGGTATGAACAGAGGCGGGCGGAGGCGAGTGGCGGACTTGATGGGGTTATCAGAAAACATGATTTAATGTAAGATTTGATCATGGGGTTGTGTTCCCCTTGGAGAGATGATCACGGTGACGGAAGCCCGGATGCCAGAGGAGTCCAAACGCACCCGGGCGCGACCAAAATAAAGGCGCGTTAGATCTGTCACGCGCGTGTAGTTGATGCGCGGTCAATGGTTGGAGATGACCACGTGGCGACCAATCAGCTCCACGTGGCGACGTGTCAGATGCCACATTAGCGGGTCAATGCCACATCAGCTAAAAGGTCAGAAGGGTCAGAGTTCATAGGCAAAGGGATCAAGGTCCAGGTCAAAGGGGTCATAGGGATCAAAGGTCAAGTCAAAGGGGTCAAACCAGCATTCAAAGGGATGACACCGGTTCAAACCGACGATTTAGTGAAAAGATTGACCGGGTTCAGACCGGATAACGGTCCGGAGGCAGATCAAATTGTGTTCTTTAGCTAGTTCAGTGGGATTTTGACAATTCATGGTCGGTTTGGACCGGTTCCCAACTTGGTTTTTTGTTTCGGATCCAACCACGAGCTCCTTTTTTCATGAAGAGGCTTGGAACCAGGTTCTGTTGCTGGATTGAGTCAGATTTAGACGTTCGGAGGCGTTTTGGGTTGTGAGGAGGTTATTCCTAGCTAATTGGACGGTTTCGGATTCACTGGTGGGCTTAGATTTGAGTGATTTAAGTCAGATATTGCGATTCTAAACACATCCAGAGAGATTGAGGAGGATCAGATGTGGTCAGGTCAGTCGGATGGGATGTTGTTGAGTCAGAGGCAGACCAGGGATGATCAGTCGCGTTTGGTAAGTGGGATACACTCTTTCGGGTTATTGCACGCTGGTTTAAGCGTGCATAGAGGCTCGTCTGGTTAGTGACAACAAGCGCTTGCAGGAGCGATGATTATTTGGAGATCCGATGGGAGTCCATGGGGTGCTAGGAAAGCTGGGAATGGAACAAAGATGGACCAAGGGATAAGATGAGACCCAGGAGATTTGACGGAGAGTGGTGAGAAGACCAGGAGTGGCGAATAGGTGACAGATTGGTGACAAAGAGGCGAGAGGAGTTGGATAGTTACACACCAGGAGTATTGGACAAACTTTGCAGAGATCGGAGGTTGACCAGAGCAATCAGATAATTGCGGATTCGCAGCGTTTGAGTTGTGGTGATCAGTCGGAGAAGCTAGTGAGCAGGGATACATTCTCTCAGGTGTTGCATCTGTGTAGATGGGTGCGGATACACTTGTTTGATAATGACACAGGCGCTTACTAGAGTGACAGATTGGAGTTGGTCAGTAATGATCGAAGGTAGTCTGGTTCAATCGGATTTGAAGACCTACCATCAGGATTTACAGTTGTAATTCGAGCTGCATTGGATTGGATGATGGGCCACCGTACAGGCTTGCGGGAGTGCAGTGACAGTTGGAGCTGATATCAGGCATGGTTAAGCAGTATGGGTGTTGAGACATGAGCAAGGATGACAACTATTGCGGATGCACACAGGATAAACGCAAGATTGTACCGAGGAGTCATGACCATGATGGCAGTGGATGCGCTGGGAGTCAAATCAAGAGTGTGCAGGATGCTGACCAGCAACGATGATGTGATAGGTTGTTCAAGATATGTTCACGGCAGCTCCGGATAAAGGGATTGAGATGGAGATCAAATGATGCCTACTGATATTCTTTTTCTTCTGTGTTTTGTGGCGGATTATCTTTCCAGTTATGAGCTCATGTTGGTGTGGAGAGATGGAGTCACGGATTATGTCCTGTAATTGGGCATGAGCATTTGGGTTTTGGATGCCCAGATGCGGGCACTCCGATTAGGGCGTGTAGGATTGTGATCAACCGTGGAAGATTTGGCTTACAGGGATACATTCATTCGAGTAGTGTGCCCGGTTGGGGTGTGAATATGCTTGTTTGGGAATGACACAGGTGCCTGTTCGAGCGGTAGATCAGTTTGAGCCATGGATATCTAGCAAGATTTGTTCACATCCTGGATTCACAAGAGGTGTATCCCGGTTTTGGGGTGCAGAGGTGGTTGGTGGGGGATGCAAAGTCAGAGAAGGAGTCAGCCTCATCGCAGATGGTGCGTGAGATCATTTGGAGGAGTGAGCCTCTGGTGTGGGTAGAGGGTTGCTGCTTTCTCTTGACAGGACAGGATGCTAAAGTGGTGGAGTGAGGTGATGAAGCTGTGGGCACTTCTATTGGTGAGCATGGGCACTTCTGTTAGTGAGCACATCCATCTCAGGTTTGAGATGTACGAGTGGAGGCATCCTAGTTGAAGGGGTGCGGTACTCGGATGAGCGGAGACATTCTTTTTTAGGGGGTACGATACTCGGATTTTCTAATTGGCTGCGGAGTCTGGTTTTGCAAGGATACACTGTTTCGGGATTTGTGTACTTTATTTGGTGGTGCATGGATGCTTGACTGGTTAGTGACACAGGCGCTTGCCAGAGTTAGCTGATTGGAGGAGGCGACATGGGTGTGTTGCAGACAATATTGCCCACTCGGGTTAGAGGGGGTGATTGTTGAGATTCCACCTAATGTGAGCCAATTAGGCTTAGGCCCAAATGAGAGATTTTAGGGTTTTGTCTGTGTAACTCTATAAATACTCTGTGATACCTACGTTATAGTGGTGTTAGCACATTGTAGAGAGAGGCAGAGAGTGTGAAAGGGGAGCCGGTTGTGGCTCTCTCGGAGAGAGAGAGAGAGAATTGATGAGGTTTCATTATTTTGAGATGAGAGTGTGAGTGTGTAACACAAGATCACGAATTTCCTCCGGATTATAGTGAAACCCCCCTCCCCGTGGATGTAGGTCTGATTTGGCCGAACCACGTATATTTGTATGTTCTGTTTCTCTTAATTTTACTGCTTTTGTTGTGTGTTGTGCGTTGTTGGAATCCTAACAACTGGTATCAAAGCTTGGGTTGAAGCAAAACAAAGCAAAATTTCAAGTAATCTTTTTATTTTATTTTTTGCATCCGGGAAGTGTTGTGTGCCCTTCAGCTATCCAATCGTGCTTTGAACAATCTACAAAGATCCCAAGCAACTAAGAATTAGACAAAAATTACCTTTCAAAAACCTTGATATTTGATAAATATCAAAACTAACAACAATTTAAGATACACTGGTTTAATTCCAATACCCGAGGTTAAGACAATCGAAGATTAATAATGGCAAACCATCCCTCATCTGAAAGGAAACCAATTTTCAATCATCAAATATTTATTTACATTCACCTTCACATAAAGATTAAGTAATTCCCCCACTTCAATCTATACAAGCACCAACCCATATGATTGGTGAACGAGGAGGTTCTCAAAATCTTTCATATTTACATGGAACAAATAATTTTCAGATTTCAAAATAAATAGATGAGTAATTGGGAGCCCACGCTCCTTCACATCCCATCCATTCTTCCGACGAGTCCCCATCTGAGTCGTCCATCGCAATGTTCCGGTCATTCACCCCCCTCTTCCGTTCATCAGCACCCACATCGGGCGTCGGCTCGTACATCTTCATCTCGGGCCAGGTTAATTCTCCTCTTAAATTACTCATCACCATCTGCACCGAATCACCAGTTTAACAAAACTATTAGGATTAATGGGTAATCAGTTGTGCTGTCCAAATCAACACCAAAGGCCATCATAAGTGATAAAGTACGAGTGCTTGCTTATATTTTTAAAAAAAGAACTGATAACGCACGACACATTTAATTAATAAGGTCCACATTTTTGTACTTCATAAACAAAGGTCCAATTATTGGCAATTTAGGGGATGGGTCAATTTAGTTCAAGCAACACGTTAACCCAAGAGCCAACCACCGGTATATGAGTACATTCAAAGAATCATAATAATAAGACATTACATTAATCATTTGAGGTTTGTAAGACATTACATCAATCATTTCAGTGAGTGCCAAGGACAAGGACAAAAACCACCCAAGAACGACCTCGTTTTATTTGGGGTCATCTCTTTTCTCCCCGCCTTTGGGTAACACCCATGAAGCTCCGGCACAAAGGAAAGGCCGTATGCCCATGGGTGCAAGATTCTTCGAAAAAGCATGGGCTGACTCTATGGGACACCAAAGAGAGAGAGAGAGAGAGAGAGAGAGAAGGTAAAACATACTTCATACGCTTGGTTGATGCGTTGGAATTGGACCATGGAATTGGCTCCTCTGCATACATCGGGGTGATACTGAAACAAAGGAAACAAGAGGGATCAAATCAATGCCAAAAATCATCGAATATCGATAAATACGTGATCTTTTTAACATATTTATTGTTCAGGTAACTGAGTTTCTATGCAGGTCAATCTATTTTTTTCCCCTTAATGTCCTCCAAAATCATATTGATTACTATCCAATCAATCAAATTTTAATCCCAATTATCAACAAACAAATCAAAATAATAAAGCTCCAAAAGGATAGACAAAAGATAGAAAGAAAGAAAGAAAGAGAAATTACCCTAAGAGCAAGTCGTCTGAAAGCTTTCTTGACCTCAGATTTAGAAGCCCCTGGTTTAACCATAAGTGTCTTGTACGGATCTCTCGCCGCAGCACCAGAAGAAACGCAGAAAACCCTATTAACCCCCCCATCATTACTCCTCACCGCCTTCATCTTCGAGTCTTTCGATCGAATCCAGGAGGACCCAAATGCACCACCCTTAATGAACCCAACAGCAGCTGCCATTCTCACAAATCAAGACTTACCGAATTGAAAATACTACGTAGCAATTTCTGCCTAAAGATGTGTAGGCGTATATGTATGTATGAATTGAAGGGATTGGATGAGAAAAAGAGAACCCAATTGGGAACGTACGCCGAGGAATTTGAACACTGCAAACTGTTAAGGAACGGTTAGCGTTGAACAGATGACAGATAAAGGCGCGGGTTTATGAATTTATAGGGTGGAGAGGGAGAGAGAGAGAGAGAGTTTAAGTTTAATCTTATCCAGTGTGAGTAGGATCTTATCTGTTCTTTTAGACTTTTTTGTTTGGTGGGAGCTTTACACGTTTTTTATTCTTAATAGTACCCTTATATTAGCAACAAGTTTTACCTTGGAGTATAATATAATATATCTTATTTACGGGTGGGAAACAAGTAATTTTGTGTTATATATCAAAACTTTATTTATGAAATTTTACAATATTTTTCAACTCACCAAATTTATCGTGTCATGTTCGGATCGCATCGTGTTCATGTTGTTATGTCAAAAAATCTTACTTTCAGCTGAATTTTTATTTTTTTACTTGAAAGTTTATTAAATTAATGTTTAACAGTATATAAAATTACCCGTACAAATGTTTATTTTAATCTCAATTATAGAGTTTGATTTTATTTTTGGTGTCAGACATGCCCACTCCTAGTCTTATTCAAATTTGTTCAACCTTTTTTCATTTTATTTAGCTTGAAAAAATAATTTTTTGAAGGGAAATGATTTTTGGACGTACTTATATTTTCTTTAGATGTACTTCAAAAAATTATTTTATTGTGCTTAGAAATTATTATATGTATAATTTGAATTACTAAAAGACAATTTTCAGAGTGCATTACTAAAATAAAATAAAAAAGTAAGTGCAAAAATTAGTTCTATTTTATATAAGTGGATGTCCGAATTTAATGGTGGATGTCGTTAATGGCCTCCAACGCCTATAAATACAAGCTATCTGTATAGCATTGGGAAGTATTTATTAGTGATAACCATTAGGAGGTCGACCAAAGTAATTGTGCAAAATTTCATACAAATAAATTCTTAGCTCTTTTAATTTAATCCAAATAATAAGATAAAATAGGATTTTGAAGGGAAAAAAAAAAAAACAATTGTTTAGCACTCTCCCGAATTATGGAATTGGTTAATATTCCGAATTATCCAAACAAATGAATTGTGGAATTGGTCAAATCCATTATCTATAAGGATTACATTAAAATCCCAATATGTATGTAGTAGTTTTGTGGTCACTCTATTTTTTAATCACCTTGTTCATCGTCATTTTCCCGAAAACCTCATCGTTGTCAATCCTCCGTGGAGGACCGCCGACGGCCGGCGGCCATGCGTTCAACATTGCCGACTCTGATCCGGCCGGCAGCTACATATTCAGTGACGGAAGGAATAATAACAGGTGGGGCATGGTTGGAATTCTAAGTGTTGGACGATGACTAGGTACAGTACTTTGAATAAGTATTGGCTCCAACTGGATTGGAGTTGTAAAAGCTGGTGGTTATTGATTTTTTCTTGTTGTTGAGATACTTCAAGGTTAACAAAATATAATATTTGGCTAATGAGTCTGCATAGTGATGTACAAAGTTAAAATTTCGATAAATGTTAGAAAAATCTATCCTTATATGGAACGATAATTTTTTTTAATCATCATATCTGAAGACAATTGGATCCACTCTTTAATACGCGGTTGGATGTCATTGAAACATTCTACTCATAAAACCCAGACATTAATAAATTTTTTTGATAACCACGTACATAGCATGGACCATTGCTAATTTGAATATTTAGAGAGAGAGAGAGAGAGAGAGAGGGAGGGAGGAGGGAGAGTCGTTTGATCTTATCCGATGTCTGTTACGCGTGTTATTAGATAAATACTGGATTGCTAGTTTGAATATTTAGAGAGAGAGAGAGAGGGAGGGAGGGAGGGAGGAGGGAATTTTGATCTTATCGATGTCTGTTACGCGTTTTATTAAATAAATACTGGAAGAAGCTTTTATTTATAGGCGTTGAAGAGTTTCTCAACCGTCTACTATTTCTAATAAGATTGATAATATTGCATAGGGTTTTGGTGACAGGCATTGTGATATCAGCAAGTTCTCCCTGCATTCTGTATACTCTTTGAATATAAAACTAAGGGTTCTAGTATTGCAATAAAATTCCCGTTTCTCACTAATGGCGTGGCAAAAATTAAGTTTTAACTATTTCAATATAATCCAAACAATTAAAGTATTTAGTTTTTTGTTTTTTAAGGAAAACATAAAATTATGTTGATAACAAACAACTATAATGAAGTACCCAAAGGTCTAGGAAATACCACAAAATAAAAAACAAAATACTACATAAAAGATCAATGGATTCTCAAGAACCCATCGCCAATCTAATCGGATTCAAGATCCAAAACCTATATTTGATTCCCCAGATTTAGGCCTCCTGAAACCTGAGTGAACCTGGGGTTGCTCCTGAGCAGAGGCTGCACAGCACCTACTGCGCGCAATCCGGTGCATCCGTTACTTGGATGAATGGCCTAGATTTCAAACAAAAGAGAAGAATTGTTCGTGTGAACAATTTACTTTCAATCCGAACCGTTAAAAACACTTGTGGATGGTTGTGATTGTGCACAGAGGCTGCTGTGCAAAGGCTACATAGTAGCAACCCCGCGTCCAAAAATGATGAGGAGAGTGAGAGACTACTCATGGGAGAGAGAGTGTTTGAACCATCTCACAACCATAGATGTAGGAGTGGAGTAGAGAAGAAAATGGGGAGGCAAGAGGTGGCATGGCCACCATGGGAGGAGGGAAAGAAAGGAGGGGTGGGCGGCTAGAGAAGTCTCCATTTTTTTTTTTTGGATTTTATTGGTTTTGCGTTGATTTTTTGTGGATTATTTGTTCGTTTCAACAAAAGAAATCTAACAAGTAAAAATTTATTAACTGAACTTAAATTTTTGTGAATAAAAACAAAAATAATTCAATAACCTTAAAAAATTTAGATTATTTTTGTCTTTAGTAAACTTTGATAATAGTTTTTTACTTTTTAGATTTCTCTCTTAGAAACGATCCAAAAATTCATAAAAAATCGACACAAAACCAACAAATGCAAATAAAAAAATTGAATAAAGAGCCAAAACATATTCATCAACTGTGGAGGGCCGCCCACGGCCACACTTTCACCATTGCCAGTCAAAGCCATCTTTTCGCCACCCGCTTATATACCTCTATCACCGCCAACCATCACCAAGGAACAAAATTGGATCTCCCTTTAACTGGAACTCTGGAAGATAATTTATTAAGTCATCGTATTTGCAAGAAAATTGGATGCACTATTTTACAGGTTCACATTTGCATTACATAATTAAAAGAAAAACCGAGTCTGATTCCATGAATATCTCGGGTTAATTATTTCTTTTTCCGGCTTGATAACATTGAAACGGTCCTAAAATATAGACATTGTAAACTTTTTTTTTTGTTTGGATAATGCACAGCATGCGCGGATCATTGCTACTAGCCTAGTACGACTCTAAATAGAAAGGCTGTGTGTGTTTATGTGTATGTGTAAGAGAGAGAGAGAGAGAGAGAGAGAGAGAGAGGATCTAGGGGAGGCATTGTGTGCGATAACTGTTGTTCGACGTGTTGTGTGGCAAAATTATGTCGTTTTGCTTATTTTATTGGTACATCCAATAGTCCTATTTGGAGAGTTAATTTTGGAGTTTAATTTTAGAGTTCAATTTTAGGGGATTTAAGCTCATTGGGATAGGGTAAGTATAGTGAATTTAGGCACTTCGAGTTTAGCGTTTAAGCACTTTGTAGTGTCCCTAAATGGACAGCATCCATGTTGTCTCCAATCTAGGCCGTCCGTGCTGGGCAATGGACGGCTCAGATTTGTTTGGTAGCGGACGGTTCGGATGTGTTTTGACAAGATGTGATTCGAGCTGTCCATCGCCGAGCACGGACAGCCCAGGGACAACATGCACCCCGGATCCAGTTTTTTTCTTCCTCCAAACAAAGCCCTTGGAAGCTTTGGAGGCATGCACAAAAATCAAGCAAAACGACGTAATTTTGCCGCATAGCACCCACCCCGGATCTAAAACGCTTTTGTTTGGTCCAAATTCTACGCGTGTTACTTTGTTTTTCCTTTTTTTTTCTTAATTTTACTTATGCATATATTTTAAATTTGTTCAGCCTTTTTCTCAGATTATGTAGTCTAGCAAAGTTTTTTATTTTATTTTTTGGTTAGTTTGATGTCCGGATAATTTACTTTATATTGTTAAATAACGATTGATTAAATCTTCAATTCATAGGCATTGGTGGTCCTTAACCGTTTATTTATTTTACTTGGATTGGTTGTCCATATAATATCACTCGCTGAGGGGTTTTTAGGGTCGAGATGTGTAAATCTAATATTTCAATACCAATTATATTTTAAGTATTTCAACATATGACTAATCCAAACAATTCAATAAATTAAAAAATCCTATTGGTTAGCACTTCCATGATTTATGAAATTTTCAAATCCATTATGTATAGTGACTACATTTGAATCAGAATCTTTAGCAGTCTTTAGCCAAGATTATGTACTTAATTTAATGCAACGTCATAATATTGACCACAAAATTTTAAAAAGTTTGAAATTCATATTTTTAGGGGCCCTTAAATAATCATCCTCTATATCACCTAAACTTAGAAAATCATCCTGACCAAATTTGGGGGGTATGTTTCCATCTAAAGATTCAAATAAACCCTATATTACCCTTTATATATATATCCCAATTCCACAATCACGCCAATCCCTCTGCTTCTTCCTTCTAGAAAACCTAGAAAAAAAAAAATATATATATATATATATATATATATATATATATATATATATATATATATATATATATATATATATATATATATAGAGTTTCTCAAGCGGCAGTTTGGGACGAAATATGGCGAACGGTGGATCTCAAACCCAACCTATTCAATGTATGAATACAGCGAAGTTGGCTTATTACTCTTGTGATGCCTGATTCTTTTTCTTCTTTGTCCTCTCTATGGACCTCCCTTTTTGTCCTTTCGATATTTTTGGATCATTTTAAATAACAGTTATCATACCCAATGCAATTGACTATGAGTTTTGCGCTATCTTTTCAGGTTAAAAAGATAAAGTTCGGTTTATTGAATGATGATATTTCTAAACTGGGTGATATAGCTTCTGCAAAAGAGCAAAAATTTGTAGAGTGCAAGGATGATGATGATTCGACTTCAAGTGGTATGGGACTTCTTAAGCTTGGAATATTATGCATTCTTGATGGAAATGGTGAAAGTCGATGGAGAATTGGGAGCATGTTTTCAACGCCTTGCTCACCAGGAAAAAGGACTGTTGGGTCGTGATGGGTGAAGAACTCGTCCCAAATATGGGTGAAGATCATTTTTTTTTACCGTGATCCACACAAATTTATATATATATATATATATATATATATATATATATATTACCATGATTTTAGCTGGGTGGATTGTAAGATTTTTATTTTTACTTTTTACTATGATTCATATATAATTCAAAATTTTCATTGGCTAATTTACCATGAAATGTGTTTGGATTTTGGATTATTGGATGGCATTCATGTTATTCAAATTTACCATGAAATCAGTTGGGATGGTTTTCAAAGTTTATCATGAAATGTGTTAATATAGTATTCAAGTTTATAATGAAAATCAATTCAGATGGTTTCTGTTTTCAAAGATCATGGTAAAATTGGTAATTAAGTTTGATACATTAAATTTACCATGACTCGTGATCAATTAAAAATTATGGTAAAAAATAAGTGCATTACAGAAATTATGGTAAAAAAAACAAGTGCAATGCAAAAATCATCTAAATTGAGAATTCAAAATATAATTGGAAAATAAAAAGTTAAAGGTTAGAAAATATATATCCTCTAAAGATTTGAAAATTAAAAATTAAAATTTTTTATTTCTTTTTCCGTTAATATTTTGAAATTTAGAAGTGATTAAATGGGTCAAATCCCTTGATTTAAGGTAACTACCAACTAATTAGAGTCCCACTTAATTAGGAAACTAAATAATATAAGTATTACATAAGGGTAAATATGGTATATCACAAGAGAAAAAGATGAAAACATAACTGTTCAAATTGATTGGGATGAAAACTTACCTGATGTCCGAAAACATGATGATTATTTAATTACCTCATATTTGTACGAAGGACATAATCTTGGCATCATGGATATTTTTTATTTGTTCAACCTTTTCTCAACTCATTTAGTCAGAAAATTATTTTTTTGTAATTCGATGTCGGGAAGTAAGTAACTTATGTTGTCAAATAAAGACCGAAATAAGCTTTTATTTATAGGTGTTTGAGGTCCTTAACCATTTATAATTTTTAGTAACCTAAAGTAATGTTTGGTTGTCAGTTTATTTATAGGCGTTGTGACCTCGATAGAGTGTCATCATGTAGAATTTCTTAACGAATATGTTTTACTTATTTTAATATGTAATTAACCTATAAAATAAAATAATGTAGGATTTGAAAAAACCCTATTCGTTAGCATTTTCCATAATCTATGGAATTGATCAAATCCAGTATCCATAGTGATACATTTGAATCTATGTATGTAACGAACGACATAATCTTAACCGCAAAGTTATACAAAGATTGCAATCCACATTTTTTAAAATAGAAATAATCCTGACATGAAAACAATATTTTTCCCCCCTTAATATCGAAGTTTTACATGTGGATATATTCAATCTATTCTACCTTTTCTCAACATATCAGGTTCAGTTTTTTTTTTTTTAACAATCGACATCCAGACTAATAATACGTACTTAATTGAATAAAGATTGAAAAATCTTTATATTTATAGGGGTTGGAGGAACTTAACTGTTTATTGGTTTTGGTAAGATTGGTTTTCTATAGTATTGTAGATGGTTTGTTAATGAGGAGGGAAGCGGGAATGGGTGAAGCATTCAATGGGCTGCACTAAACCATTCAAAAGTGTTTTTAATGGTCTAGGTCAAGGAGAAGCATGACGTGGTCGGTTAGTGCCTTCATTTTTTTTTTTTTTTTTATCTCTTTACAATTTAGATGTGATCATTTTAATATTAAGTAGTCCAACTAATAACATAATCTAGGATTGGAAAAAAACACCGTATATTAGTTGGCACTTTTCACCGTTTATGGAATTGTTCAAAACCATCAGTCCATTATTTATAGTGATCAAAATTCAAATTCGATAGGCTTTTTTTAGTGAAGAATATGTCCTCTAACGAAAAAGACAAGACAAGGTTGCCGATAAAAACTAAAAAAAGAGAGATAAAGATAAGGGTACCGAAATGTACAAGCGGCTTGCGGGGCCCATTTTTGAGTCTGACACGAATAATCCAAATCTTCCAATTAATTTTAAAATAATATTTCGAGTGTCCTTACAAAAAAATCAACTCAATTGGATATATGTAACTGAGTCATCCGATATTTTACTAATTTCTCATTAGAATCCTAAATTTTGATTGAAAACTTGAAGTTTGGATCAACTACTTACACAAATCCAATTGAGCTGATTTTCTACAAAATCAATCAAAAAATATTCAATGATTCGGATTATTCATGTGGAAACCAAAAGTGGATTCCACTAGCCGCTTGTAAATTTTTGGTACCCTTTGTTTCGGTACCCATATTCGTCTCTGTCCTTTAATCAAACGACCACAAAGTTCCAAATATATCATTCTTGAATCAGATATATCAATATTGGATCAAATGTCTCAAATGTATCAATATATCATCATTTAATATATTTGAGATCAAATGATATACTCGAGATCAAATATATTATTATTCATCCAAATATATCATTGTTGAATCAAATATATCAATATTGGATCAAAGGTATTTATATATCATCATTTGATATATTTGAGATCAAATATAAAATTATTCATCTAAATATATCACAGCTGAATCAAGTATATCAATATTCGATCAAATGTCTGGAATATATCAACAATGGATCAAATGTATTAATATATCATCATTTGATATATTTGAGATCAAATGTAAATTCGAAATCAAATATGTCATTATTCATCCAAATATATCATTACTGAAACAAATATATCAATATTAGATCAAATTTCTCAAATATATCAATACTGGATCAAATGTATCAATATACCATCATTTGATATAGTTCCGCCAATCATGAGAGGGGGGATTCGACAAAAAACAAAATTACACAGTGATTAAAATATAATTTTTCTTAAGTTTTCATGCTAATTATTTTATATAGTGCCATCACATTTTACCTTAAGGTATGTTCATTCGACATAAAAAAAAAATGATGCATGTTCATAACTTTTAATTTATACCCTTTTATTGAAGTTCCTTTGTAATCTTTTAGACATTAAAATCTCCAATGGATATATAAGCTCATAAACGATTATTAATAAAAGGAATATGATGTATGAACCACCATATAAACAAGTTGAAAATCTGTTGGATTAAGGCTTTACAATAAGTTCTACAATTATGGGGGCCAATTACATATTTTTGGGAATTTGTGGAAAAAAAAAGTATATTTATGTGGGACCGTTCCACAAAGTTTTGGCTTTTTGAATATTTGATTGATATACGTGAGGAGAACTCTTGAAAAGCATAGAAAGCAAACAAAACTTGAAAATTCCCTTAGTGAAACAGAGCCTGAAGGTTATGATATTGATAGCCCCAACTTCACGAGGCAGGGAGGCTGTCATGCAGAATTGTAGCCGTTCACAAGTGTTTTCAACGGTTCTGATTGAAAACAAACTTTCGTGTGAATAGTTTGTTTGAAATCTGAATGTCCATCCAAGCAACAGACAACCCAGATTCTGCACATCACCTACTGTGCAGAAGTTGCACAACAGATCATCATGATTCAAAGTGCCAACAGAATCTTTCCATTACCATTGGGAATAGTTTTAATGGAATCTGTGTCACAGGCCAGGGTCTTTTGTAAACCCATTATAAATTGCTTGTTTGATTACTGTTACTCTTTTTTTTAATTTTCGAACATGTTTTTTAGTAATTAATTCCTTACAATTAGCTTAAATTTTTCGCTTGAAGTTAATATGCACGAAAACAAAAACGATCCTTATTTGTTGCCATCTCATTTGTAGGTTTTCCTTGTTATAAAAAAATTACACTCAACCAAAATGATTTTCATGATTTGTTTTAGCATGTTCAAGCATAAGATTTCATGATGGAGTGTCATGAAAATAGAAAGTGTTACTGGAACGAGAGTGAGTTGTAAAGTCCAGTATCTCTTCGAAAAGTGAGGAAAAAAAAGCTGCCAAACCTCGTCTCCGATACCACATAATAGTGGGTTTAGAAGCCGTTCCACTAATATTTGACTTTTTTAACTTATTAGTTAATGTATGTGAGTGAGGAGAATGACTAGCCTTAAAAACGTGAAAGTAAAAGAAAAAACCCAAGTAACCAAAATCTCCTCTTTAGAAATGCGGCATCTAATTTGCATAATCACTAACATAGGATGAAAAGCAATTTACAAGCGGCAAATGTTACGGTGGTATCCCCCACTAGGTACCGTTTGAGGCGATCCAAGTCATCGACAGCATCAAGCATCGTAGGCCTATTCGAGGGCGAGTCCAGAGCACAAAGAATCCCCAGCTTTGTTAGCTCTCTGATTGCAACTTCCCACATTTTCTTCACTTCTGTGGACTGATCCCTCATTGCTTTCGCCAGCGACAAGTCTATGACTCTCTCTATCTGGCCATGGTAATGTAATGGCTCTCGACCCATTTGTGCAGGCTTAGGCCCCCGGAGAACATGCTGTCTGTCGGTCTCTTTCTGGTCACCATCTCAAGAACTAGGACCCCAAAGCTGTAAACGTCTCCCTTTATGCTCATGTATGATTTGAATCTGTACTCTACATTCAAAAAACTTTACCGTAGAATATAACAAAAAATTATATATGAAAAACAGTATATTAATGATGAGTGATTGTAGTGACAAAAATTGGACATGTAGGGGTTTTAAGGTGGAATAAATGACAGGATTTCGAGTCTCCAGGATTCCATGTTGGGGACATATTAGAACAAAAAGTGATTCCTGATAACTTGGAATCACGTTTTAAAACTAGGCCAGACTACAATCCCTAGCACCTCATAGATATTGTACTCCAGTTTTTGGAAGAATCCATGAAATAATTTTGATAAATAAACACAGAAGTAGGAATTTATCAATTCCAATCCCTTGGGCGTCGTGCCAATCCTAGAAGGAGTGGGGCGACGGAGAAGGCCTTGCTCGTCTAGAATGGATAAGGGAACAGAAACCTCTTATAAAATTCAACGAACGAAAAACTGTTCTTTAATGAGATCCAAATCATGTAAGTAGTTCAAAATACCCTCACAATCGGCCTAGTAACGTGAAAATTAGCATTAAATTCGTAGTTCAACACTTCAAGTTGCCAAAAGTAAAGTTTCATGATGAATCTATCTCCATCCTTGCAATGAAAACAAAATAACAATGCCAAATACAGTATCTAATTCAATCAATCAGATGCAATGGCAAAGGAGAACTATGTACCTGGTGCAATGTACCCAATGGATCCACACAACATATTCGTAGTAGACTTTCCCATATTCTTAAACCCAAGATTATTTTCCCCCTTCAAACGTCATAACCAACCTCGAGATCCCGAAATCAGATACCAAGGCCATCATGTTGTCATTGAGAATAACATTGCTTGGCTTCAGATCACAATGTATCACTCTAACTGGAGAGTGGTGGTGCAAATAAGCCATCCCTTCCGATATGTTGCTGCAACTATTCACCATCTGGATCAACGTCAAGTCCGAAGACCCTGAAGTAGACAAACCAGTCCCAGAGTGCGGACACAGCCAACTGTCCAAGCTTCCATTCGCCATACAAGGAAGAACAATGGCCTTGAAATCGGGTAGACTACAAGCCTTTATGATCCTTATCAGATTCCGGTGTCGAATCCTCTTCAGAACTCGGCATTCTCTGTTGAAACTCTTTGTGGGATTCCCTATCTTGAACTGTAGTACTTTAACTGCTAAGTGCATCCCATCCGGAAGCACTCCTTTGTGAACACTCCCGGAGATCCCCGACCCTAGTTTCCTCTGCTCATCAAATCCTCCAGTGGCATCAAACAGTTCTTTGTATGTTATTCGGGGAAAGTTGTGAATCCATTCCGATTGTGGTTCTCTTGCTGTTTCTATTTCCGATTTGGCCTTCCCAGCAAATATTGTTACTTTTAGGTACCGGCACCCAATCGTACAACAGACTAATGAGAAGGAAATGACAATGCAGAACATAACCAAGAAAGTAGTCGAATGAAACAGTTTTTTCCTTTCGGGGCAATTGGGCATACCTGGAATCGACCCACAAAGGTTCCCATTTTTGCAAAAGATAAGTATGTGACAGAATCAAAGATGCCACCAAAGGGGATGGTTCCAGAGAAATTATTTACGGAAAGATTGAGAAATATGGGAGTGCAGATATTACTCAAGCTTGTTGGCATTGTTCCGGATAATTTATTCGCTGAGACATTGAAGGCTTTAAGGTTATTGAGATCACCTAAGGATTCCGGAAGATTCCCTTCAAGAAGATTGTGCCATATATTTAACGAAATCAAGGCAATGCAACTTGATATACGAGGGGAGATACGACCGGTGAACCTATTCGACGAGAGGTCCATTTCTTGAACATTTTCCAATTTGCTGAGTTCGATTGGCAAATCCCTGTCTAGAAAATTGTGGGAAAGATTGATATTTTTTTGATCTCGCGTAAACTTGAAATTTTCGGAGCGATATTCCCAGTTAATCTGTTATAGGACAAGTCTAGCTTGCAGAGATCTCTGCACTATCTAAAACTTTAAGGAATTGATCCTGAGGGGAGATTATTATTGAGAAACAAAGAGCTTATTTGGGTCAAATTTCCTAGACTTTTTGGGATCTCACCAGAAAAATTGTTGTTCGACAGATCAAGGACTTTTAAGTTTATTGAGATCACTTAAGGATTCCGGAAGCTCCCCTACAAAAAGATTGTGAGATAGATTTAACAAACTCAAGTTTTTTTTATTGCTAAGCAAAGAATTTATTAAACTTTGAAAACGAATTACAAAGATTAAAAGGACTCAAGACTGAAAACGTCAAGGACCCGGAGGTGGAAAACAAGATACAAGGAGGTGGCAAGAAACCAACCAGAAACTGAACCAAAAATCAGAATAAAAACACTCCTGAAAGTGCCCCCAAAGATTTGACAAACTCAAGTTAATGCAACTTGATATCGAGGGTAGATACAACCGCTGAACCTATTTGATGAGAGGTCCATTTCTTGAACATTTTCCAATTTGCTGAGTTTGACTGGCAAATCCCCGTCTAGAAAATTGTGGGAAAGATTGATAAACATTCTGATCTCGCGTAAACCTGAAATTTTTGGAGGGATAATTCCCAATTAGTTTATTATAGGACAAGTCTAGCATGTAGAGGTCTCTGCACTGGCCTAAACTTGAAGGAATTGATCCTGATAGGAGATTATTATTGAGAAACAAAGAGCTTATCTGGGTCAAACTTCCTAGACTTTTTGGGGTCTCAACAGATGAAAGATTAACAGGATTCCCAACGGAAGAAGGGAGTTTCCCACCAAGCCCCATACCTTCTAATTCAAGCTTTATCACACTGGTGTTATTATAAAGGGCAATGAAGAAAGGATCAAGATTAGAACTGTTTTCGTGGCTAATCATGGGGTTAAAAGATAAATGAAGATTCTCAAGGTTAGGTAGACTTGCCACTATCTTTGAAGGCAATTCGCCAGAGAGACGATTATGCCCCACATCCAAATTAACCATTCTCGAAGCATTGGCAATCGAAAATGGGATTTCCCCAGTGAACTTATTTGTTATACAAATTGAGGCTCCACAAATCGCGGCAGTTTCCGATTACCGGAATAGTCCCTTGGAGCAAGGTAAAGGAGAGGTCTACTTTTTTCAATAAAGTGCAGTTAGAGAAGAAGGAAGTAGGGATTGTGCCACTTAGATGGGGTTTGGCCTAAGTAGTAAAGCTACTTTTTACTGTTCTTTTTTTTGTCCTTACTCAATTTGTTTTTTGTATTTTTAGTTTTGCGTCAAACTTTTGCGACCTATTGATCCGTTTCGACGAAAAGAATCGGAAAAGTAAAAAATTTTGACCGAAACTCTTAAATTTTTTCAAAAATATAGAATAAGTCAAAATAAGCTGAGGAACAGTAAAAAGTAGCTTTATTTATTTAGCCAAAACACCCCTTAAATTGTTTAACCGGAGATTTACTACAGTGAAATTTGTTGGTGGGTAAAAGAGAGAAATTCACACACAAACTAAACACATTTTTATTAATCTTTCACAAATACAAATAAACACTTACATCTCTCACATACTCTCACTTGCACACATAATCTTGGGGGGGAAGGTACTCTCCTCAGCCTTCTTTCCTTCCTTTTTTTTTTCTTTCTATCTTCCCACACTTTGCTCATAATACAAACCCATATATATATATATAGCTAAACTATATTATACAATACACAAATAATGCCACTCTCCCATCTCCTTTAATTCCACCGAACTCATCCAATGGATGAGTGTCTCCCCATCATGCAATGCATTCCACTTCTTTTGTTTATCTTTAAAGGTAGGACCCCTCACAAACTAAGCACTAAATAATGTACACCTCTCTCTTTACTCCCCACATTCAGCCGTTATCTCTTCTCTATCCTGATTCGTTCCTCTTCAATTCCACCTCCACACTTGTCACCCACTATCAGGCACATCACAATTAAGTTTACAATTTCTAACACTCTCTCCTAAACTTAATTGGCTTCTGAGACTCATCCCTCGTCCCCAGACGTTAACTCTACTCGCTTCTCTCACTCACTAAGAACAACCTCCATGTTGTTCTTTTTCTCCTCTCATCTTTCTCCTCCGTCATCTACTTCTCTCTCTTGAGTGCGCTCCAAACAACCTTGGGTTGCTCTCTACTCGTGGGATAAATCCATCTCACGCTTCTTGCCTCCTCTTGGCTCCTGTTCCGCTTCAACATATCGCGACTCAATGCTATAACTCACGAGATTTCTCTGAAAATCTCGTCAGCCCACTAATGACAGCTCATGGGCACGTCGGGCAATGCATCTGCTGCTTTTTGAACCGATGCGTCATCTCCCTCGGCATCCTTTTTCCACAAACTCCGCAGATCTATGATCATCTCTGGACGACGATTCTAATGGTGTCAAGAAAAACAACTTTGGCCGAAGTCGAATTTCTGACCCGTTTTTAATTGATCTTTTTTTTTTCGCCGGACTTTTCTTTTACAGAAGCTCCTCTCTCATCACCACATTCCTCAACCCACAAGCCCACGTCTTGCTTCTTGGCCCGTCTAACCATCGTCTTTGTCTCGGCTCATCTGGCTATTCTACTCTATCTCAGCCCCTCTAGCCTTGGTTTTCGTTATTGGCCCTCGTCCATAACGAAAGTATACATCTCACCACAGGTTCAGTATTGCTTGGTTGCGCTCTGTTACCACATGTTGGTGTGTGAAAGAGAAAAATTCACACACAAAGCAAACACATTTTTATTAATCTTTCACAAATACAAATAAACACTATTGCATCTCTCGCAGACTCTCACTTGCACACACATAATCTGGTTGGTGTGTGTGTGTGTGTGTGTGGGGGGAGACCCCTTGGAGGGGCTCCCCACATTACTCTCCTCTGCCTTCTTTCCTTTCTCTTTTCCTCTCTATTTTCCCACACTTTTCTCATAATACAAATTCATACATATATAGCTAAACTTTATCATATAATACACCAATAATGCAACTCTCCCATCTCCTTTTAATTCCACCGAACTCATCCTGCGGATGACTGTCTCCCCATTATGCAATGCATTCCACTTCTCTTGTTTCTCTTTAATGGTAGGACCCCTCACAAACTAAGCACTAAATAATGTAGACCTCTCTCTTCACTCCCCACATGCAGCCCTTATTCTTTATCATGATCCATTCCTCTTCAATTCCACCTCCACACTTGTTGTTAAAAATTTTATTCACAAAATATTATTTTATCATTTAAATTACTAGAACATATTAATATAGAAAACAATGAGTATTAGACAAATAGTAAAAAATAAGAAAGATGTTGCCTGTGAGATTGAGAGTCATGTAGTCACTGTCTTAAGGCTAATATTCCTCTCCTCGTGAAGGTTTCACCGGAGTGTACTAGCCCCAAGATTAAACCCAAGCGCTCACAAGCATTCCTCATCCGATGTTCACGACCACCGAGAGGTTTGAACGAGTCACGAACCGAGTTGCCCAACTCCATAGAAAATAATATAGAAATCTTTTAAAACTCTATTTCATTATTTGTGAACTCTCCATATATATATATATATATTTTTCATCTTTCACTAGTATTTTTCTAACATCCCATATATATAGAGGTTAATGTATAATAATAATAATAATAGCAAATAATAAATCCATTATTAACTTTTGTAACTGAAATGATATTTATATACAATAAGTTTTGTAACGGAAAATAGTTTAATATACAATAAATTCTATAACGGTAAAAGAGGTAAATAGTGGTAATTAAATCGAGGAGTAATCGTTTTATTTTTATTAAAATGTTTCAACAATCCCCCACTTTTAATAAAAATAAAACAATTATTATTTTACAAATATGATTTTAAAATACGATATACACAAAGAAAAATTTGGGCAACTATATACTGTGCAATCGGTGTGGGTGTCTTCCGGACTTGAACCCACACTTAGTGTCAACAGTTTTTCTTTGAAGGATCATAGAAGGCCGATACCTTGAACTAGATCATTTGAGCCAAAGTTCAACATGTCACACACACAGTACTGGTATTGGACATCAGTTCGCGGGTTAGTGCTATTAATGGCCATGCACTGAATCTTGATTCTCATGAGGGTTACTAGAGGTCAGCCTGAGCCTCATAGTCGCGGCCTCACGATGGCCCCCACTTAGGTGAATCCTCCAAGGGTACAATGACGGAATGTACCTTGCAAAAGAATTTCTGCCTTGGATTCATTCAAGGTATAACCCTTCCTTAACCAGTCACTTCTTCAGCACAATTGCCTTAGGGATGAGCAGGAGAGCCTAAGAGACAATCTCCTTTCAATGAGTGCTGGAACAAGTCACGCAATGTGGATTGTTTTTACCCGTTGAACTTCCTTCATGGGATCTCCAATCACAGAAGACGGGTTACCTCCCTAGGTGACTCCACGGGGGCTGACCCATCCCCTCGACATAAATTGGATCTAGCCTCAACGCTAGTCCAGTCCCAATTAACAATTTTAATATGGATCTAGCCTCAATGCTAGTCCCAGGACAATGAATTCATTTCTTATATGGATCTAGCCTCATCGCTAGTCCGGGCCCATAGATTTTCAACGTCGAATGTAGAGGCTTGACCACTCTTCAACTTATCAACTTGTTAGTGTGCGGTCTTGTGAGAACACAATCAACAAACTCTAATACACCATTAGATGATTTCATGCCATATACATTGACTTTGCACATGTGAAATTTTCAAGCAAAGATTTCTGACATAAACTATTACTTCATCTTATTACACCTCTTCTCAAGAATAAATAACACCCCCACATTTCCTTTTTTTAAAAAATAGAAGATTACAAATCAAACGAATCTGTTATAACTCTACGCCCAAATTACTTATTTTCCTTAAAAGGAATATGTGCAAGGGAAAAGTAAGTTTAACCAACCTAATTGTCTGTTAACTCATGAGTATAATTCACAAACTATTAATAGTAATAAACCCCGCATAACACTAGTAAAGTGCTTATACTTTTAATCCCTATGTCGCAAGCATGTAAAATGTCACATGGTAAACATGAACATGTAATTTAAAATTTAAGTGTTCCTCATCTCAATATGATCAAAATGATAATTCATAAAATATTAGGAGGTTGCACAAGATATATACTTCACTTGTCAGAGTAAAAGGTTAGTAAGGAACACAAAATTATAGACATACTATTTGTTTTGAATTGATGATATAAGTTTGATGACAATAGGTTTTAAAGAAAAGGTTTTGAAGAAAAATAAAATTATGACTTTCCCTTAAAATTATGACTTTTCCTATAATCCCCCACAAGATTCAAAACTTTATAAAATCACAATAAAAATAGTTTGGGCAATATACACATACAATTTATGGTGTACAACATATCATCAACAATATATGCATTAGACAATATACAAAGTGTCACAAAAATCTATCTAGACTTTTGCACTTACATTTTCAAAAGGACAAATTTTCTCATGCAAGATACGAATAGAGATTTCTTTACTTTCCAAAACAACAAAAGATTTTCGAGTATGCTACACAAAAATCACAGTTTTTTTTTTTAAAATAAAAAATAAGAAACAATGTTCTTCTTTATCAAATTTAATAGATCCTTTCAACTACCCAATAAATAAATAAATAAATAAGGTAATAGTATATACGTTGTATATAAATAATAATCCATCAAGGATCAACTGAATAAGGGAATGTACATAAACCATTCACGGCAAATGAATATCAAGACACCAAATTAAAGTCTTATATTCTACTCAAAACAATTAAGAAGTGACCAATTCTTTCATCCATTTTTCCGATTTTCCAAAACTGTTTTCTCTAAATATTAGAGGTATAAACTCTAGCAGATTGGGCATAAACCAAAACACGTAGCATCTGTAAATGTTCATATGTTGTAAATGAGTAAAAACACATGCGGAGTCTTGGACGCAACAACAAAGACGATCTCATCTATAGCACAAAATTATCAAATTGAGAAACTCAGGAGGAACCACTTCTCCAGTTAATTAACAATATCAAACTCTTTGCTCTCATTTAAGACTTTATGAATCGTTTACTTGCCTTGTGTGGCCAATGGTCTCAACCCCCACTAATAACCTCTATATACCAAGCAAGTAGTACTGTACTTTACTAACTGTCTTTAATTCTCCATCGATACTTTTTCCGCACCAATTTTGTACACCCAGTCTTTTCTTGATAAAAATCTCTAAATCGTCATTGCAAAACTTTTGAACCTTTCAAAACTTCTTCTCTTGTTTTCGAACCAAAAAATTTAAAACTCTAAACATTCAGAAGCTTTGCAGAATCTACCAACTGACCAAATAAAACTTCTTCTTCATTTTTCCCCAACATGCAAAGAACAAAAAATTATTAGCTTTAATCATGAAGGAAGTAGAATATCCAAAGCAACAAAGTCCCTTTTTCCTTATACTTTAAGACCCCCACATTCCAATCCCTAACTATATATATATATATATATATATATATATATATATATATATATATATATATATATATATATATATATATATATATATATATATATATATCCAACGATAATATTTACGATATTGTTCTCAACAAAAGAAAAGAAATTTGATTGAATCATAATACACTAACATATCGTAGTGTTAATCCAAGGTGTAATCGACATATACTATTTAAGATTTTCATAAATGCTTATGTTTGTGTTTGTACCATAACTCAATCCATACCAACTGTAAACTCTTTACACATTGTTTTAGAATTTCTCAAGCAAAAGAAACCCAACTGATAGCATGAATTAATGCAATATTGATTATTCGTTACTTATCACAAAAAAATATTAATATTAAATCTCAAAACTTATAACGGTTAGAAAAGTGAATGAATAATAATAATATTTATATGTAAATCCTCCCACTGAATGCATTGATTGTATTGAAATAAATTAGAGGTTTTTTTTTAAATTTATTTATAATCATACTAGTAAATGGGAACCTTGTAACCGAAATGCCCTTCAATGGTAATGCAGAATTTATGAGAGACAATTAAAATTCTTTTTTTCCTCCATAAACCAAATATCCTTTGAAGCAACGAATATAGGAAATCAAAAGCAAACACATTGAAATTGTAGATTGTCAACTGATATGCCACATAACTCAGACTATAACTAGGCATCATACTATAGGAAAACCCATATTAATTTCCCTCAAAAGAATGCTCATAAAAAATATAACCTCCCGGCATAATTACTAATACACGCCTCAATTCATAATGAACATGTGACAGTTACAAAATTGGCCTATTTTCCGGAACTAAAAGCTCAATTATCAAAACGTTATCAAAAGTTGTAACCAAACACAACTCCCAATTAACTATATAGAGAACACCCTTGTAACCAGATATCTTGCTAACAGAGGGCTAAGAAATAAACAATCCCATAAACATTATATACATTTGTATTTTAAATCCTTTGTTCATGCGATTAGTATTCTAAAGAAAGAATAAAATGTCTTTGCAAGAGAACATATTGAAACTGACAAGATCCGAGTTACAATTAATCTTTACAACAACCAAAAAAATCTTTCCCAGACTCTCCAGTGACATGAATTCTTAGGAAAACTCAAAAGAGACTTATTAGTCATGAAATGTTAGGCTCACATCCCAATTGAACAATTCGGCTGAGCACATGTATGACATTAAGAATTCTTAGACTAAATTTCAATTTATCATGGAATACTCACTACTAGCGGTTTCCAAATTTAAGTGAAAGAAAAATGTTTCATTTCATTTTAGAGATAGTAAACATTTGTTTTCCCTTAGAAACATATTGCCATAGACACTCATTTCTTTTCCTTTTCCAACAGATCGTGCACTCACATTTCGGCAAATACAAATTAATGGAATCCCAAATTTTCATCTTCCAGTAGTGAACATCTTCTCTAGCCATCCTTTCCATTTTTTTTTAAAAAAAAAAACAGATCTTAAGACGACTAGATTTAAACAAAACCTAGCACATATAATGCTTAAAATAATTACATGAACATGGATGAGGCTCTAGTATACACATGAGCAAATAGCAATGATAGCATAACACAGGAAAAAATAAAATAAAATAAAAATTATAGCGTAGCAAGTTCATACTCACGAATGACTTAGGCTATCACAGAAATACAACTTCTTTTCTCCTAACCAAAGAGGGAAACTTATTAGCCTTAAATTGTTAAAAAATTTATTCACAAAATATTATTTTATCATTTAAATTACTAGAACATATTAATATAGAAAACAATGAGTATTAGACAAATAGTTAAAAAAAATAAGAAAGATGTTGCCTGTGAGATTGAGAGTCATGTAGTCACTGTCTTAAGGCTAATATTCCTCTCCTCGTGAAGGTTTAATAATAATAATAGCAAATAATAAATCCACTATTAACTTTTGTAATTGAAATGATATTTATATACAATAAGTTTTGTAACGGAAAATAGTTTAATATACAATAAATTCTATAACGGTAAAAGAGGTAAATAGTGGTAATTAAATCGAGGAGTAATTGTTTTATTTTTATTAAAATGTTTCAACACTTGTCACCCACCATCAGGCTCATCACAATTAAGTTTATAATTTCTAACAAGTTGACGAGAAGGGAGAATATATCTGGAATCTGGCCATGGAGATTGTTTCCCTCCAGCAGCAAATGGCGGAGGTGTCGGAGGGAGGAGAATTCCCAAGGGATTTCGCCAGACAATTGATTATTAACAAGCTCCAGGACTCTGAGGTGGGTGAGGTTTGAAATGAAGGGAGAAAGTCGTCCCACAATTCCGGAATCATTTAGGTTGAGTTTCCACACACGATACTCTTTGTTGCACTCAACACCGATGAAGAAACAGACGTGAGTTGAATCATTGCAATTTGAAAGTCTAGAACATAGGTCGGACGTTATGGTCCTTTTGAATTCAAGAAGCGCGGCTTTATCGGTGTCTAAAGAATGGTGATGGTTGCGGTGATGAACAGAAAAAGCAAGTCTTGGGATCATAAGTTTCATAACAAAGGATTGTAATAGAAAAAGGAACATGGTTCTTTAAGAAAAACCATGTTAGGGAAACTTGAATACCCTGATGATAGGTTTCCCTTATGAGACCTCTGTATCCTATGGTCATGGTGTTGCATGCTACTCCATATTAATAACGTAAATTCTACCGTCTGCTCAATGGGTAGATAATAAAAGTGCTCTTTGACACAAAAAAAGGGTTGCTACAGGAAATTGATAAACGATATAGTCCTCCATTCAATCAACTACTTTGGTGGGCCGCGTTGGGTTTAGGGTGTATTTTTCTACTAATTCGTATTTAGCGGGTCGACAATTTTATAACCTACCACCAACCCATCATCTTTTTAAAAGCTACAGGTTGATTGATTTTTTTGGCGGTTTCGACTCAGCAGGTTAGGCTGTTGAAAAATAAGACCTTTACTATTCGACCGAATAATGAAATCAGTGGCATAAAATCAGTAACAGCCAACATAGACCACGTAATAGTTCATATAAAAACAGTAGCATAAAACTAGCGACTAATAATCCATGCAAAGACATAGGTAGGATTAATCAAGTGTGGTAGGGTGCACCTTAACATTGATAGGATGTATTTTATTGGCTATTATTTTAAATATATAATGTGCTGGTTCGGCTGAGTAAAAGGCGGTTTAAAGAAATTTTACCTGCACCTAAACCGACTTGCTTAAAATTTTTGTTTTATCCGCCTGACTCAACTTGTTCAGTGTTTTAACAGGTGATTTCCGGATTGGGTTGGGTTGGCAATTTGGCAGATTTTTTGCGCACTCCTACAGTCAACCATCAGCCTTGATGATGGAACAGGCAATTTGAGGGAGAATAACAGTTGACAATGTAAAGGGCCGACTTTGGTTCATCTTTCAGTGTGTAAGGCTTCCGAATTTGGTTAGCCAGTTGAAAGAAAAGGATTGGAAGATTTTTTTTTTTTTTTGTGCCTCCTTTACCTCCTGTACCTTAAATGGCAACAGTTATATGTTCACTACAAACCACATTTATAGGTTTTCCTCTTCAAAGTCTCATAATTTCCGTGTGGTATGATAAGTGTGATTTTCTTTCAAGAATACTAAGTTAACGACCATCTTCAGAATAAACCACAAGCAGCTTCATAGTTTGGGGATTCGCACGAAACAACAAAATCATAAATGGCATAGCTACTTGCGGTAAAACCAATGACCTGGAAATGTGAATCACTTATACCTACAGAAATAAACTAATACTCCATAAAGACTACCATCTTACTGATATGGTGGCTAAGCGAAACAATTAAAAAAACAAGTGATGGATCATATGGAGGAAAAACGAAAAGTAGAATACACGGAATTTGTTTTACGGTTTACCTACCAAAGGGGTGTCATAGAAAGTGATCCATGGCTCGACAAACCAAAGCATGCTGCGGAAAAACAAACATTACAGTATTATTTATAATGCACAGCATGAACGTAAGTATAAAAGGCGGATAAACTGGGCTGGTTTGATACACGACTATAGAAAGAGAAAGAGAGTGTTCATCCTTCCATTTAACCCAACCAATCTTCCAGGTCTACCACCATCTCATAAGGAGAAGTAAATTACTGCCCTGTGAAACACGATGCCACGTTAAAGATAAGATCACTTTGGCAGTACATGAAGCAGAGAAAGAACAATAGAGATGGAATGGGTATTGTAATTGGAAAATTGCAACGCAGATATGCTTCTTTTGACAATAAGCGATAAAGCAGAATCTTTGCAGTGGACTGTGCAGTGTTTGCTTAGGGTTGGCCATTTCCTCCGACCCGTTCGAATCCAATCTGATCCCCGATCCGAACAGATTGGCAATATAGAGATCTGTTTGGAGATTGGATGGGATATGGAGATCTTTTTTTAAAATGTTTGGGAATCGAGTAGGGGGTGGAAATAGTTGGGTCCCACTAAATTTTCTCCAAACATTTTATTATAATTGAACTTCGTAATACAATAAACATGATTAAATAAGAAATGCATCACTATAATTTGAATACATCTCAACTAGGTTGACATCTACTCAACTATCAATCAAATGCATTCCTTAAAATAAATACAAAATAAAAACAATATTTTTCCAATCAAGTTGTTGATTTTTTTTTTTTTTTGGTGGTAAATAAGCTTGGTTGATTTTGTTCATAGTGATGAAATCAATAATGTAAACTTTCTTCTCAATCAAGTATAAAAAACTTGTCGATTGGGACCCAATTTGTGTTTTTTATTGATACTTTTCATTCGATTAAATGCCTACTGATATGCGATTCACTTAATTTTTTCTACAACTGATTGATACCATAATATGCTATCTTGCTTGTGGTTGCGTTCCTTTAATTTTCAAATTAGAAATCTAGTTGATACTTGAAACAACTTGAATTGAAGTTGGCAAACACTTGCGCTTACACATGAATACCATGTCATACCGTTCCAACGATAAACATCCCGTTCTCGTGCCAACCCGACCCATTTGATGCCTCTACTCGTATCTTGATTTTAGCATTTACTTTGTAATTGAGATTCTAGATTTTTAGTAATCTTTTTTTTTTTTAAAATGATTGGATTCCCGAATCCCCGTAGGTTCCTCATTTGGAGTGAGGATGGAGGATGAAAATAAAACACCGTTGGTAATCGGGTAAGGGATGGATATGAAAAAGAGATTTGGGGATCGGGGGTGGAGATGTTACTCTCCGGCCCCGATCCGTCCCCATGCCCATCCTTAGTTTTGCTTTCCCACACCTCGAATATTCTCTTCAAGTTCAGAACTATATTCTTTGCTCGCATGTCGTCTTCTTAGTGATCAAAAGAATTAAAGTATCCTCTGATTTTTTCTATGAAATAAAAGATAGATTGAATGGAAATTTATTGAAATTGTCCCTCTAATTTCAACTATGTCTCGACTTAATCCCTTTATTTTTAATTTCACTCTAACAACCCCTGTAGTTTCTATTTCGGTCAATTTCAGTCCAATCGATGACAAACATCAGGAAACATAACAGAAATCCCAATTTGGGAATTTTTATAGGGGATGATTGGACATTTCCCTCTCATCTCCCCCCATACCAAAACCCTTCCATTTTACCCCCTTTTTTTTGGGCCTCCACTGCTTTCAAGTAGGGCTTCAAACGAGCCGAGCCGAGCTTTGAAGTGTTCAGGCTCGGCTCGTCAAAAATATGCATAGCTCGAGCTCGGCTTGAATAATTTTCAAGCAACTCGAGCTCGGCTCGTAAATCGTGTGATTCCCACGTGCAGAAGAGGAGAAGGGTAGTGCTGCAATATATAAAGATGCTCTCAAGGACTTTTTCCTCAATAGCCGATGTGGGATTACTAAAGAAAGAGTGGGAAGTGAATTCCACAAGTCCCACATCGCCCAACTACATGTACAGCTGCCCTTTTTTTCCTTATAAAAGATACCACCGGTCCCTCTAATTCCTTCCTTAGGTGCATAAGACACCCACATCTGCCACTTGGCATTAGGTATATATATATTATGTCCTTGGCTCGCGAGCTCATTCTAGCCGAGCAATTGGTAGCTTGAGCTCGGTTCGTTTATTTAACGAGCCAAAAATTTTGGCTCGAGCTCGTTTGTTTGGCAACCGAGTCGAGCTTGAACTCGGCTCATTTGCAGCCTTACTTTCAAGCTTTATTTCTAAAAATAAAAAATAAAAAATTTTAATTTTTTTAAAAAGCTTATAAATGTTTTCTAACCACTGTTTGTCAAAGTTTATTTTGTTAAGAGTATTATAGTCCCACGTTGCTCAGAGATGGAATGAGTGATCACTTAATAACATTTGGAACCTCTCCACTCATAGCCAATTGATTTTGAGTTGGATATAAAGTTTTCACATGGTACCAAAGCGGGGCTCATTCCATCCCACATTTAAAAAATTGTCAATCCACACCCACGATGACAAATCCAGCAAAAAGGTTGCACGATGATAGATCCAAAAAGAGGCTACACATGACAGACCTCAAATGCGGCTGAACGTGATGGAGGATATTGTTAAGAGTATTATAGTCCCACCTTGCTTAGGGATGGAATGAGTGATCACTTAATATAATGTTGGCATCTCCACTCATTGTCAATTGATTTTGAGATAGATATAAAGTCTCCACATGGTATTAGAGCAAGGCTCATTCCACACCACAATTTAAAAAATTTCAATCCACACCCCACGATGAAAAATCAACCAAAAAAAAGGGTTACACGATGATAGGACCCTAAAAGTGGTCACATATGACAAACCTCAAACGCGGTTGCACATGAGGAGGGATGTTAAGGAATATAGTCTCACATTTCTAGGGGATGGAATGGGTAATCACTTAATATATGTTGGGGCCTCTCCACTTATTGCCAATTGTTTTTGAGATGGATATAAAGTTTTCACATGGTACCAGGGCGGGGCTCATTCCATCCCACATCTTAAAAATTGTACGTCAATCCACACTCACGATGACAGATCCAGCAAAAAAACTGCTCGATTATAGACTCAAAAAGAGGCCACAAATGATAGACCTCAATTGTGGCTGAATGTGAGGGGGGTGATAAGAGTATTATAGTCTCACATTGCTTTGAGATGGAATGAGTAATCACTTAATAACATTTGGGACTTCTGCACTCATTGTCAATTGGTTTTGAGTTGAATATAAAGTATCCACATATTTTAAACAAATGGTTTTCAAAAATTATTAATTTCCAAATGTTTTTTAAGAAACATAATTTGAATTTTTTTTTGACAAACTATTTTAAAATATATTTTTTCAAAATAAATGTCTCTAAATTTAATAATGTTAGGGTTTTTGCTATTGCGGGGAAATGTCAAGTCCGCCCCTAAATTGGGATTTCCATCATGTTTCCTAAAGTATGTAATCGATTGGACTGAAATCGACCAAAATCAAAACTACAAGATTTGTTAGACTGAAATTGAAAATAGAGGGACCAAATCGAGATTGGGGTGAAACTAGAGGGATCATTTCAATAAATTTCCCTAGATTGAAAGGTGAAGCATTTGATGATGTGAGGCGCTCTGTCATTCATTTTAAGAAATCTAATTCATGTTCATATAGGATCTACAGGATCTGAGGGGGCTCTTAGACTACTTAGAACATCAATATCATAGCAATTCCTCCAAAACCTAAAAAATCAGCCTCATCAAACGAACTCATCAATTTGAAGATTTCTTAAATTTGCTACAGTAACTTGACAAATTTGGTGACCTACTATTTACTCACCAAAAAAGGCAGAGGGAGGGAAGAGTAAAAGTTTGAATAAATAGTCTGATTATGCGAGTTTATAATAAAGTGACTTGCTAAAGTTTGAATAGAGAGTCCGATTTTGTGAATTTTTGGAAAAGTGACTTGCTAAATTATAAAATGTGTTTTTGAGATTAAATTTTGTGATTTCTTTGGTGCGTCAAATAAGGATGCTCTTAGGGTTTGTTTGGAACATGTGGAAAGGAAAAGAAAAGAAGAGAAAATGTTTAAGAGAGAAAATGGGTGTTTTTATCTTGTTTGGTTCTAGAAAGAAAATGAGAGGAAAATAGAGAGAAAAATGTTTTCTCTTGTTTGGTTTTAGAAAGAAAATGGAAGGAAAATGTTTTTTCTTGTTTGGATCCAAAAGGAAAATGGAAAGCAAAGTAACTATTCTCCCACTGTCATTCCTATGAAGCCTTGAGAGAACCTACAATTAGGGAAACGGTCCAAATTTTGCAATCCCTTCACAAGGAAAATAGAGAGAAAACTCAGTAGACTATGCAATTCAAGCACTAAATTTCTGAAGTATAAACATCCAGGATTTGGTTACGACATTAATACAAACACCTGGTGGGCAAAAAATTGTTGAGAGCAATTGAGTATAAAATAATGCGCACCCACCCACCCACCCACCCACACACACACACACACACACAAATAGCACCTTATGGAGATGAGAGGCAGGAGTTTTCTAATTAAGGTGGAGACTAGAGAAAGAGCACCTTATGGAGATGAGAGGCAGAAGTTTTCTGATTAAGGTGGGGACTAGAGAGCGCCTCACGTTTTTGTAGAGCAGAGGAGATTTCTAACAAGGGAAATTTGACTTCAAAATTTTGGCGCTTATTTTCCTCATGTTTTCTTCCCATTTTCTATACGTTTTCCCCTGCTTGTTTTCCCTTCTCTCCTTAAACCAAGAACCAAACAGCCAGGTAAGAAAAAAAATTATTTTCCTTTCTTTTCCCCCATTTTCCTCATGTTCCAAACAAGCCCTTAATGCACAATCATCCTCCTCCCCGAAACTAGGACCTGCTCTGTGAAATCTAAGACCATAAGCATGACACTGGCGGCATTGAAGAGCTCTCGTGTTGCTAGACTACTATGAATGTTGAATATAGTTGTTATTCCCTCTGTCCCATAATATTAGTCTTCTACGAAATTACGTGCAATTTTCAAACTAAAAAATAATGTACTTATGAACATAATTTGTTCATCAATATGGGTCTTGTTCGATAGATCTCATTGTGAACTTTTAAACGGTGAGGAAAAAATCCAAATATTATTTTATAGATGCGTTATTTTTTAGTTTGAAAATTGTATGTAATTTCGTAGGGGACCAATATTATGGAACGGAAGGAGTAGTATATTTGAACAAGTCACTAAAAAATGCGTCTACCATCAGTATATTGACGTTCGCAAACTGGGGCAGTGTGATGAGAACAAACCAACTGATAGCAGTACTTGATAAATAAATAAATAAAAAGCTTCAATAAAAGGAGAGTTTTACAAACATTGACTCCATCACATTGCAAAATTGAACTTCAATATGTACGTGGATATTCACCTAGTAGTAAAAGTTAATGCAAATGGTATTTGTGTGCTATTACTCAAGAAAGTTGGAAGATAGATTTGGTCTGGAAGTATATTTCCCAAAAAAACAACAGAGATTTTGGTGGAACCGATTTCTTTCTCTTTAGCATTTAACCATCTCATCCACACGAATCAGTTACCTTATTTCCCACTGCTTTCTTTTGCTACCAAATGAGCCTTAAAAAATCATAGTCTAAAATAAGGTGACCAAGGTATCAAAACGGGAATGCTATGGAGTATCATTTTTCCCATTTAAAGTATCGTATCGGATACTCATCCTGTATGGTAAGATACGTTAACAAAACAAGTTTATTTACCGTTTCATTCTATTCGTTGTAATGGAAGATTGTGGCATTTGTGTGGGTTCGGGTTGGAAAGATTATCAACAAGATTGATCAAGAGGAGGACTTCCTGATGGGACACAAAACCTCTGAGAGAAGCAACAAAATTGAGTTCCGGAGAAACTTTTGGGTGAAAAAAAGCTGCTACATCAACCAATGGGTGGCAATAAAAAGGTTGGTCTTTGGGCAGCGATAAAGTCAGCTTTAGTCCACCGCACAGCCACCACCACCTCCCCCACCCCCACCACCCTAAGAGGAAGGGTAGCTTGAGGGCACTTGATTCATGTAAAGACATGTTACTACTCCAGTCAACAACACAGAGAGCTAATACAAGAAAACATGAATGAAAAAACAAACACTTCACTTTATTAGACGTTCAACAAAACAAACTAAAAGGTTACATCAACTCCTCACACCTCAATAACTACTAACATGCTTTATTTGTAAACCAAGAACCACTCTTGGTTGAAAGAAAAGGCAAAAAAACAGGACATTCTTAAAAGACCTCCTTAAAAGCTTTAATCAACTTCTTCAATCTTAGGCCCTGCACCAGAACCACTAGCACTACCAGAACCAGCACCTCCAAAGCCGCCACCGGGCATGCCACCAGCACCACCCATCGGCACATCGCCGCCGACACCGCCCTGATACATCTTCGATATAATTGGATTACACAAATTTTCTAATTCTTTCAACTTATCCTCAAACTCCTCCACTTCAGCCAACTGGTTCCTGTCCAGCCACTCGATGGCCTCATCGATCGCCTTCTCAATCTTTCCCTTATCCGCGGCATCCAATTTCCCAGCCAACTTCTCATCCTTCACCGTGTTCCTCATATTATAAGCGTAATTCTCCAGCGCATTCTTCGCCTCCACTTTCTTCTTCACGCTTTCGTCCTCGGCCTTGTACTTCTCCGCATCCCTCACCATCTTCTCGATCTCCTCCTTGCTCAATCTCCCCTTATCGTTCGTAATCGTGATCTTGTTCTTCACACCCGCAGTCTTATCCTCCGCGGATACATTCAGTATCCCATTGGCATCAATGTCGAAACAGACATTGATCTGTGGGACCCCTCTCGGTGCGGGAGGGATCCCAGCCAACTCAAATTTCCCCAAGAGGTTATTATCTTTCGTCATCGGCCTCTCTCCTTCGTACACCTGGATCAAAACCCCGGGTTGATTATCCGAATAGGTTGAGAAAATCTGCTCTTTCTTCGTCGGGATCGTGGTGTTCCTCGGGATCAGAACCGTCATAACTCCTCCGGCAGTTTCGATCCCAAGGCTCAGTGGGGTCACATCGAGCAAAAGCAAATCTTGCACCTTCTGGTTCCCTTCGCCGGTCAAAATCGCGGCCTGAACGGCAGCACCGTACGCCACTGCCTCGTCTGGGTTAATACTCTTGCAGAGCTCTTTTCCGTTGAAGAAATCCTGCAACAGCTGCTGGACCTTCGGAATCCGAGTCGACCCGCCAACAAGAACCACCTCGTGTACTTGACTTTTATCGATTTTCGAGTCCCGTAAACACTTCTCCACAGGCTCCATACACTTCCTGAACAAATCCATGTTCAACTCCTCGAACCTCGCCCGCGTGATCGTCGCGTAGAAGTCGATTCCCTCGTATAAGGAATCAATTTCTATCGTCGTCTGAGTGGTTGAGGATAACGTCCGTTTCGCCCTCTCGCACGCGGTCCTCAGCCGCCGTAGAGCTCTGGCGTTTCCGCTTATATCCTTCTTGTGCTTCCGCTTAAACTCCGCCGCGAAATGATTCACGAGCCGATTATCGAAATCTTCACCGCCCAAATGGGTATCACCGGCAGTAGCTTTCACTTCAAAAATCCCTTCTTCAATAGTCAACAGTGAAACATCAAAAGTCCCACCACCTAGATCAAATATGAGCACGTTTTGCTCGCCGGACCTCGAGGCCTTCTTGTCCAACCCGTAAGCGATCGCGGCCGCAGTCGGCTCGTTGATGATCCTCAGCACATTGAGTCCGGCTATAACTCCGGCGTCCTTCGTAGCTTGTCTCTGAGAATCATTGAAGTAAGCTGGAACGGTAATCACCGCGTTCTGAATCTTCTGACCCAAAAACGCCTCCGCGATTTCCCTCATTTTTACAAGAACCATAGACGAAATCTCCTCCGCAGAGAATTTTTTCTCCTCCCCTTTGTAATTCACGACGATCATGGGCTTGTCGCCGGGCCCGGGAATCACCTTAAACGGCCATAGCTTCATGTCGGACTGAACGGAGGGGTCAGAGAACCGACGTCCGATGAGTCGCTTGGCATCGAACACGGTGTTCTGCGGGTTCATCGCCACCTGGTTCTTCGCGGCATCACCAATCAGCCGCTCGGTGTCGGTGAACGCCACGTAAGACGGGGTGGTCCGGTTGCCCTGGTCGTTCGGGATGATCTCGACGCGGTCGTTTTGCCACACCCCTACACAACTGTAGGTCGTGCCGAGGTCGATCCCGATTGCCTTCCCTTCGGTCTTTGCCGCCATTGATTCGCTCAAAGTAGAAAACAGAGTTCTCTTCTTTTTTTCTAGAGAGAGAGAATTGAATTGAACTGGCTTAGAAACTGGTTTGGAATTGGGTGTTTCGATCTGAATTGGGTTTTTGAGATGGTGATTGGGTTTATATACATACGTATGTATATATGTCGGTGTATTGTGAGTGATGAATCGAGGGAGTTCGAGAGGGGTGATTTGGAAGAGAGAGAAGAGGAGAGAGAAATCAGGAAGAGACTAGAGAGGGACCCACTTTTGACGATTAGCAACTTTTAACGTCTTTTCGAATTTTGCAACCAGAGAGTTCTGGAGAGGGCGGGAATGTTATGGTGGCTGGTGATATTAATGTGGTGCGGGTTGAAATTTTGGGTAGGGAATAGGCCCAGCCCAAGTCAGTGAATGTTGGATTTGATTAGGGTATTGGGCTTATCCAATTAGAATTTTGTAACACTTTGGGTGACGTGGGCTTTGGAATTAGAAATGGTTTGTATGCAGTCCAACAGTATCTTCCCATCAGCAAATGGTTTACTTATTTGCTAAAATTAAATGGTAAACAAGGCCAAGTTTGTTGTTTGATACTCCCTCTGTCCCATAAAGTTTGATTACTACGAAATTACGTGTAATTTTTAAACTAAAAAATAATGTATTTACCAAAATAATTTTTGAATTTTTTTTGCATCGTATAAAAGTTCTCGATGAAATGTATCAAATAAGATCCATATTGACTAAAAAATTATTTTCGTAAGCATGTTATTTTTTAGCTTGAAAATTGCACGTAGTTTCGTAGTAATTAAATTTTATGGGACGGAGGGAGTACTTGTAGAATCTTTCTGCAACTGTTGTCTCAAATGTGTTTTCAATTGGCGAGATGAATGGCAGAGACTTCTCTGCTATGGACTGCAGAGAAGTCGGGTCCTCGAAATTAACTACAGAAACTATCTCTCAAACTCTTATCATGGATTAGAATATGGCTAGGGCTCAGAACACAACTATTCTTGTTATACATTGGTGACGGTTTGATGCGCATAAGTTTCACAAAATCACTATGTTTGTCTTCCGACGTATCTGTGTTCGGGTGCCTTTGTTTCTATGCCATTACTAATGCATTTTTTTTTTGTTTTTGGATGTTGGACTTGAATCTCAAAGCTAGGTTTGAGGATTAGGAGATTGTGGGTTTAGGCTTCATGTTAGGGGGATTTTAAAGCAACCTATTAGTTTTGCAATAATGCTAGAGCCACGGTACCCCACCACAACAGCTTACATAGTACTGCATAATTGATGGTTGCAAAGTAGTTTTAAACAACGTTATCTCCCATTACCAATCATGCAGTGCCACGCAGATTGTTACGGTTGGTGTTTTGGTGGAGTATTTATTTAGCATTATTGTTAGGTTTTTTGCACCCAATACTTTCTTACCACTGTACCCTCAAGCCTCAATAGGGGATTTGTGGACCTTGTAGTTGAACTTTTCAGAATCGACATTATAAAACCCTTTTCAGATTTCTTTTGATGATTTGGTTTACACAACTTTTTTTTTTAAAGTTTATTTGTAAAAAGAACACGTTTGAGAAAAATTTGACAAAGATTATCAGTATTATTTTTTTTGATTGGCAAGATTATCAGTATTAATTGAATCCATTTCATTCAAGAAGAAGAATATGCAAACAACAAAGACGTAAACGAATTACCCAAAAAAAAAAAGGAAAAAAAAAAAGATGAAAATAATTCCTAAATGAGGATTATTTTTAAAATATCGTCCCTAGAAAAGGTACCCAACAGGAAAATAGAGAGTCGAATGGAGGAATTCCATTCATTTCTAACCCCTTTTTATTTTGCTCGTAACTTTATTTTCCTCATTCATATGGCATAATGATGACATGGAGCTTATGGGAGAGGTCACTTAATACTATAAAAGAAACTTTGATGCTCACATTTGGAGGAAGAATAATGCCCCTTTTTTTTGGTTTTGTCGTTATTTAATTATTTGTTACTTTTTGGATATTTCTCAAAATATTTGGATTAAAGTCATAATTTTACCTAATTCCAATTTCTCTGGTCGAGACAAACCTATAACCACCAAAAGTTTGACAAGAAAACTAATAACAAACGGAGAAAAAAAATTGAATAAAGACAAAACTAAAAAATTCTTTAAGCCAATGGCACTGAAACGGATCATAAATCTTGCAGAAAGTTGCTAAAAGCAAGAATAGATTACAAATTCTGCGGTATTAAAGTCATTAGTTTATTTCCTCTCAAATATGGGCTATTTCTTGAGGCATTCTGTATAGGCATTTTGTATTGGGTTTGAAGATTAACGTAGTGTCCTGCTATAATATGTAAACAATGCTGGCTCTGATTTTTCAAGAATTTAAAGTGAAAATTAAAGATGGGGCTTCTTTTGTTGGACTATTATAAAAGGCGCTGAAGTAGGAGGGGCTCTAAATTCGTAAATTTTTAAAACCTAAAACGACCGCACCTTAAATTTTAGCTCAGAACCAGCTCTGCATGTGAAACACACCTCTGGAATCTGGATCGACTCCATTGATAGGTAGCCACCATCTTCCAGAAAACTTTCCATTATAAATTTACAATCAAGCTACTAAATGAGGGTGCTGACTTTCCAAGAGTTGCACGATTGAAGCTTCTGAAATTGACAGCCCCAAGCTCATTCACCAATCACTCATTCATACCATTGTGCTGCAAACATAATATTCCCATTACAAATGGGAATTTGTTGTTATGGAATCTGTGTCATAAGCCATGATCTTTATAACCCCATTATATATTTGCTTGTTTTATAACTATTACTTGTTTGTTTTATTAATGCTATTAGCAAAAACAATCACCCAAACAACAAAGGAATAAGAACAATAAAGAAATCGGCACAGGATTTGATATGGTTCCCCAGAAACCGGGTAGCTCCACGAAAGTGAGAGCGAGTTTGTTATTGATAAAAGTTGTCCAGGATTTTTACAATAGAGAATATTTATAAGTCTTACTCTATTCCAACCCTAATAAGTCCGTACTGTACCGCAGGGGGCAAAGTCTCCCGCTCCCAAACTATTGGGCCTTGCAGCCCAACCACATGTTGGGAGTGAAGTTAACCCTCTCGGTAGCGCTACCAATGTTTTGGTGTAGCGCTACCCATAGTCTAATTTCTGAACAGAATGTTTCTGGCCTTCAGGCTTTTCCCCAGAAGCCTACTAGACCTTAAAATTGTTTTTAGGGTTTTGGCGGGAGCGGTGTGTCTTGGTATGTTTTGGATCACTTTTTCAGAGCGTGAAAAAGAGAGAGGCGAGAGAAAACCAATCTCAGAGAGATTGTGAGAAGACTTGTACTCTTTGATTCGATTTCATAGTGGACTGGTGTGGCTCCCGTGGTTTTTCCTCACGTTGAGGTTTTCCACGTATATCTTGTGTCTTGCTTTCTTTCCAGTTTTTATTACGCACTTGTTTGCTTGTTTTTCCTGTGATTCATTGTTCCCAAGATCCGTAGGGGCGTTTGTGTTGTAGGATTGAACAGGTGTTCGTCGTTAATCCATAACACCACAATAGTTGAATCTGTGATAGGCCAGATGCCTCGCTCCTCTCCATTCCGCTTGGCATCTGACCTTTCCTAAAATTTCTCGATACCTCTTTATATGAGCCACAAGTTCCGACAAATCCCTTACAACTTGCTTAAATTTTCTCTATGATGTTAATATGCACAAATGAACTTCTATTTGTCGGCATAATTTGTTATTATAATTTTTGTGCATTTAATAGCACGATACTTAACATAGGATGAGAATCAATTTCAAAAAGCAGTATATGAGGCAGTGGAATTCATATCCAAATTTCCACATTCATATCCAAATTCGTATCCACATTTCCTAACCAACATTGAAAATTCATGGGGCAGTAGAAAAGAAAAGAAAAAAAAAAAAAAACTATCCAAGAGGCCTGCTACAGCAATAGTCACCAAATCAGTAAGTGTACAAATGTTGCAGTGGTATGTGTACAACATATCAGTATTTGCACGCTAGTCGTCACCAACAGTAGAAGAAATTCCAAGCGAGGAGGCAAATGTTGCGGTAGTATCGCCCATCAGGTACCGTTTGAGTCGATCCAAGTCATCGGCAGCATCAAGCATCGTAGGCCTAGTTGAGGGTGTGTCCTGAGTGCAAAGAATCCCCAGCTCTGCCAGCTCTCCGATAGCAACTTCCCACATTTTCTTCACTTCTGGGGACTGATCCCTCATTGCTTTTACCAGCAACGAGTCCACCACTCTCTCTATCCGTCCGTGGTAATGGCTCTTGACCCATTTGTGCAGGCTTAGCCCCCCTGCAAACATGTCATCTATCGGTCTCTTTCTGGTTACCATCTCAAGAACTAGGATCCCAAAGCTGTAGACATCTCCCTTTGTGTTCGTGCTTGCTCCAAATCCGTACTCTGCATTCAAAAAATATTAGAACATAAAGAAAATTTAAGAAAAAGAAACTATTGCTGATGTGGGATTGTACTGACAAAGATTTAAGAATTTCATGAATTCAATATTTCACCATTTGGGATACAGTAGAAGAAGAAAGTGATTCCTGATTACTTGGAATCTCATTCTCAAACTAGGCAGGAACACGATTCCTAGCACCTCACATAGCATCTGAAGTTCTAGCTTAATACATGAAATAAGGAAACATTGAACTCTAACAAATTTCAACTAACGAAAAGGTTCTTTAGTAAGATTCAAAACATGTATTAGATTCCAAGTAATTAGTTACAGCTATTTGAACATACCGGAAAATACTGAAGTCATAGTTCAACACTTCAAAGTGCAAAAAAAGTTGCATGACGAATCTATCCAAAAAAGACATCCTTGTTTCTTCTAAGTGTTAAATCCAATTCAATCAATCAGATGTAATAGCTAAGGAGAATTCTGTACCTGGTGCAATGTACCCAATGGATCCACACAACATATTGGCTGTAGACTTACCCATATTCTCAGCAACACCACCATTATTTCCCGCTCCAACTGTCATAACCAACCTCGCGATCCCAAAATCCGATACCAAAGCAGTCATGTCATCATTGAGAAGGACATTGCTCGGCTTCAGATCACAATGTATGACTCTAACTGGCGAGTGGTGGTGCAAATAAGCCATCCCTTCCGCTATGTCGCTGCAAATATTCACCCTCTGAATCAAACTCAACTCTGAAGACCGGGACGAAGAAGCCAAATCAGTCCCCGAGTATGGATAAAGCCAACTATCCAAACTCCCATTTGCCATGTAAGGAAGAACAAGCGCCTTGAAATCCGGTAGGCTACAAGCCGTTATGATCCTTATCAGATTCCTGTGTCGAATCCTCTTCAAAACTTGGCATTCTCTGTTGAAACTCTTTGTGGAATTCCCTGTCTGCAACTGCAGTACTTTAACTGCTATGTGGGTCCCATCCGGAAGCAATCCTTCGTAAACACGGCCGTAGCTCCCCGACCCTAGTTTCCTCTCCTCATCAAATCCTCCAGTGGCATCGAACAGTTCTTTGTATGTTATTCGGGGGAAACTGTGAATCAATTCTGGTTGTGATTTTATTTCTGTCTCTGTTTCTGGTTCGGCCTCCCCAGCAGATATTATCACTTTCATGTACCGGAATCCAAGCATACAACAGACTACCGAGAAGGAAACTGATAAGGAAATGACAACGCAGAATATAATCAAGAAAGTAACCGATTGAAACAGTTTTTTGCTTTTGTGGCAATTGGGGATACCCGGAATTGACCCACAAAGGTTCCCGTTTTCCAAAAAGGATAAGATTGTGACAGAATCAAAGATGCCACCAGAGGGGATGGTTCCAGAGAATTTGTTTACGGAAAGATTGAGAAATCGGAGAGTACGGATATTACTCAAGCTTGTTGGGATTGTTCCTGATAATTGATTCACTGAGACGTCAAAGACTTCAAGATTCTCGAGATCACCTAAGGACTCCGGAAGCTCCCCTACAAGAAGATTGTGCGATAGATTTAACAAACTCAAGGCAATGCAACTTGATATCCGAGGGGAGATACGACCGGTAAACCTATTCGACGAGAGGTCCATTGCTTGAACATTTTCCAATTTGCTGAGTTCGATTGGCAAATCCCCACCTAGAAAATTGTGGGAAAGATTGATAAATATTCTGATCTCGCGTAAACTTGAAATTTCTGGAGGGATATTCCCAGTTAGTCTGTTATAGGACAAGTCTAGCTTTAAGAGATCTCTGCACTGCCCTAAACTGGAAGGTATTGATCCTGAGAGGACATTATTATTCAGAAACACATAGTTTATTTGGGTCAAATTTCCAAGACTTCTTGGGATCTCACCAGAAAATTTGTTGTTCGACAGATCAAGAAGACCAATCTTTTGGAACTGTCCTAGTGCTGCTGGAATCGGTCCATACAACAAATTGTGGGATAAGAACAGTTGGAGCAAGAATGGTAACTGACTGATCTCATTTGGAATGGTTCCACTCAAAAAATTGGATGTCAAATTCAGCTGCATGAGAAAGGTGAGATTTGACAAAGTAGGAGGTATTGTTCCGGTGATGTTGTTTTCTTGCATCAAAAGAGACGAAAGATTAACACAATTCCCAATGGAAGTAGGGAGTTTCCCACCAAGTCCCATACCTTCCAATTCAAGCTCTATTACACTGGTGTAATTACAGAGGGCAGTGAAGAATGGATCAAGATTAGAATTGTTTTCAGGGCTAATCATGGGATTAAACGATAAATGAAGAAACAAAAGGTTAGGTAGACTTGCCACTATCTTTGAAGGCAATTCGCCAAAGAGACGATTATACTCCACATCCAAATTAACCATGCTCGAAGCATTGGTAATCGAAAATGGGATTTCCCCGGTGAACTGATTGTTATACAAATTGAGGTTCCACAAATCCTTGCAGTTTCCAATTTCCGGAATATTCCCTTGGAGTAAGTTAAAGGAGAGGTCTACATTTTTCAACATAGTGCAGTTAGAGAAGAAGGAATGCGGGATTGTACCATTTAGTCTGTTTAACCGGAGATCTACTACAGTGAGATTGACAAGATGGGAGAATATATCTGGAATCTGGCCATGGAGATCGTTTCCCTCCAGCAAAAAATGGCGGAGGTGGCGGAGGGAGGAGAATTCCCGTGGGATTTCACCAGACAAGTGATTATTCATGAGCCCCAGGACTCTGAGGTGGGTGAGGTTTGAAATGAAGGGAGAAAGTGGCCCCATAATTCCAAAATCATTTAGGATGAGTCTCCACACGCGATGGTGCTCTTTGTTGCACCTGACACCAGTGAAGTGGCAGACGTGAGTGGAATCATTCCAGTTGGAAAGTCTGGAATATGGGTCGGACGTTATGGTCCTTTTGAATTCAAGGAGCGCAGCTCTATCGGTGTCTAAAGAGTGGTGATAGGGATAGTGGCGTCGATGGTCAGAAAGAGCAAGTCTTGGGATCATTACTGAATATTGCAGTAGAAAAAGGAACATGGCTCTTTGGAAAACCATGTTAGAGAAACTTGAATCCCCTAATGATAGGTCTCCCTTGTGAGACCTCTATATCCTAGGTTCATGTTACACACTATATTAATATATCTAGACTAGGCTTACTAGCATAGGTATGCTTTTCTAGATGGTTTGATGAAGTGGGAGGAAATCTTTTCTTATGAATAGTTCAATTTAGCTATGATTCGAGGAGGGACTAATCATTCATTTCTTTGTGAGGCTGCAACTTTGATGAATAGATTTTCAACTCATCAATTTCATTGGATGCCCATTTGGAAGACAGAAAAAAGAGCTGCAGCAGGAAATTGGTGGATGATATATAGTCTTTCATTCAATCAACTTTTTAAGCCTTGATGATGGAATAGGCAATTTGAGGGAGAATAATAGTTGACATTGTAAAGTGCTGACTTTGAACCTAAAACGGCAACAGTGATATGTTCACTACAAACAACAGTACTATGTTCTTCCTATTCAAAGTCTCATATGTTCCGGTACGATAAGTGGGATTTTCTTTCAAGAAAACTAAGCTATCGACCATCTTCAGAATAAACCGCAAGTTACTTCATAGCTCGGGGATTCACACGGAACATCGAAATCATAAGAAACCCACTGCTACTCGTGGCAAAACTAGTGACTTGGAAATGTGAATCACTTTCTATCAAAGAACATAAACAAATCTAAAGATGACCAACATTAAAAGACAGAAAGTGAGATGGAGGAAAAACTTAAAGTATAATAGAAAGGAATGTGTTTTAGTACCTACCAATAGGCTAGCACAGTAAGTAAATACATGGCAAGTGGTTCTATAATATATACCACAGTACTGAAAAACAACAATTATAAAATTCGTTATGATTTCCACAGTTGCAACTTGAACTTAAATACAAAAAGAGGATTAAGTGGGTTTGTACACGCCTAATGATACCTGTCAAGAAATTTAGAGAGAGAGAGAGAGAGAGAGAGAGAGAAAGACTCTTTATCCATCCTGTGAACCCAGCCAGTTTTTCAAGGTCTACCACCATCTCTTGCACAAGGGAAATTTGTACCCTGTGAAACACGATGCAACACTAAAGTCAGTATATCACTTTGCGGTATACAAAGCATAGAAAGAATACTAAACAAATTATTATTTAGTAATACACTTGGAGATAGAATGCGTATCATAATTCGAACGCATATGCACTTCTTTTGAAAATTAAAAAGAAAGAAAGGACAGTCCGTGCAATGTTTTGCTTTCCCACATCACCAATAAAGTTTCCTCTTCAAGGCTGGAACAATTTACTTTACTGCCATACTGTCTTCTCAGACGATCAAATAGAGCGTTGGAGGGAATGTTTGGGTAAAGAAAATGAAAGATGGAAAGGTGAAGAATTTCATGCCATGAAGCACTCTAACTTTTGTCTTCAGAAATCTGATTCATGTTCATAGAGGATCTGAAGGAGCCGTCGGACTACTTAATGACCAATCCTCCTCTGTTCCCTGAAATTGGGACCTGCTCAGTGAAATCTAAGACCATAAGTATGACACTGGCGGAGTTGAAGAGCTCTTATGTTGATAGACCAATATGGAAGTAGATCTAGATATCTTGATTTAACAGAAAAAAGTTGGAAGATAGAGGCGAATCCACACGTTATTTGTGTCAGTAACAGAAAAAAGTTGGAAGATATATTTGGTCTGGTACAGGATGTGTCCCCAAATTAAGGGAGAGTATTTTGTGGAACTCAATTTTTTTCTCTTCAACCTTCTAACCATCTAATCCTCACGTATCAGCGATCTAATTTCCCACTTCTTTTTTTTTATACCAAATACGAGCTTAAAAAATCTTAGTTTTGCATAAAGTATTGTAGGATACATTAAGAAGAATAAACATAAGTTAAGAAGATAGTTACACCCAATATAAAGTCAAGAAGATAGTTACACCCAATATAAAATGCAAATCTATTGACTATATTAAGAAAAATGACTTTTATAACACAAAATTTCACATCTTCGACCATATAGTATGGTCTAGTAACTGAATTTCTATTGTTCTATATAGTGTGTTTAAAACATCCAACTCAAAATCAATTCGCAATAAGTGGAGAGGCCACCTAGGCTCATATACTAGCTTTGGAGGTTATAATTTGTGGGACAAGCTCTAATAGTCTCCTGCACGTGCGACTCTTGAGCCGCACGTGGAGAGTTAAACAAACAATTCAACACATACGACAACTATCAACCATCAATGACATAGAGTCTTGTCCAAAAAACTCCGAAAGCCTAGCTCTGATACCATGTTAAAGTATCCAACTCAAAATCAATTGGTAATGAGTAGAGAGGGTGCCCAAGTTCATGTACTAGCTTTGGAGGTTATAATTTGTGGGACAAGCTCTACCATTGGGTATCGCACACTGGATTGTATGTGTATCACAAACTTGTTTATTCAAGCATAGATATGTTTAGAGATGCATATCAGTTGTGCTTTTAGACATACTGAATCGTAAGATACGTAACATGTGTGCATCACATATTTGTTTATTTAATCATAAGATATGTTTAGAGATATGTATCGGTTCTACTTTTAAAGATACCGAATCGTAAGATATGTATCTCATCTTATGTGTATTGTAAGATTTCTGTAAACATAAAATATGTTTAGAGATACACAAAAATTTTACCTCTAAACGAATTGAATCATAGGATATGTATCGTAAATCATAAGATTTCAACAACAATTTAAGGTCCCTATAAACCCCCTCAGCAAGTGCAATAATCTGAATAAAATACACTAGACAAGTGGGTTTTGGAGGAAACTAAAAATTGACAGTGCTTTCAAAAGGGTTAGCTCAAAGCGAAACAAAGTGCCTTGCAAGCACAAGTCTCTGGTTTGACTTTCCCGTAAGTCTTATTTCATCGAGCAAGTTCAAGAAAGTTTACCTCGTAGATGACGTGCCAATGCCTGCACCAGGGAAGAGACCATCAAGTTATGCATAAGCTAGTCCCAACACCCTTGCCCTTGAAACCGGAAAACAGAAAAGAGTAATGTTTTGTCTCCAAGATCACAGACAATTAACTTACCAAATAAAAAATAAAAATCATAAACAATCCATGTGAAAATATCAGTGGAATTCTCTTTTCAAAGGAAAGAAATGGTCGACAAAGCAAATCCTTTGCATTCTATCAGCTGAAATGTCAATAAAAAGACACTTGGGGGATGAAACACCGGTACTTCTAAAGCACTATATGAAAGTAATAACACTGCTACTGCATTGTGTTTCAAGAAACCTCCTTCAACGAATTACAGTTTCAGGTGAAAAGATGTATCGGAACTCCTCTTTGAATTCCTCCTCTTGTTCTGGTACCACGCTTTGCAAATCCAGAATCTACGATTTTAGACCCTAGCAGCACTGATTCAATTGTAAGGCACAAGATCTTTATCGGTGGTAACAACCACTAGACAACGCTTTCCATAAATGTGTGCATTCCTAACGCTTCTTATAAGCGCTCATCCACGAACAACGCTTGCCCCATCACACATGTCGCACTTTTTTCTCACACTTCTCTTTTTGGTGTTAAAAAAAACAAAAACAAAAAAAAAAAAACGCGAGACGAACGAAAAGGAAAAAACTCAGTTATCAAATAGTTATACTAGTGTGAGGCCATGTGCATCGCAAATCACCACTTGCTCATGCTCGTTGACAAAATAAAATGAAATTTTATCATTAAATCTACAGCTTGTCTGTAGTTCATGACAAAGTTTATCAGTAAGAGACATTTTCAGATGCATGCTTTCATACATGCTCTCACATCCATATGTATCACCTCTTTATGGTGTGGAAGGAGGTCGTGCAAGGCATTGAGTCTCTCAGCAATCCTCATTCTGCGAGCCTGGAGGAAAATTAGCTAGTTAGGGAAACAGGACGGATGATGCCCCTAGGTCATAGCTTAATGAACTCATTGATCCTATCATTTCGAAGAAAGATTATATAAGCACTTTGGTGGTTAAACCCAGGGTTTTTAACCTTTTGTAGAGTACAGTGTCTGTGTACCTAGTCTTTGTTTTAAAAAGGTTTGCTTACTCGATCAGTGCGAGAGACTGGGGCTTGTCGTCTCGGTGCACGGTTAAGTGGTTTTGGTAAGAATGTTGGTGCTGCATAAGGCTCTTGAATCAAGTTCATATGATTCTCATCCCTAAGAACCATGAAGGAATTGGAAAATACTACGTCAATTGAGCATCATAGGACTTTTCTTCCTTCGACTGATTTTTTAGAGCCAGGGAACTATATGGAGGAAAGCCGAAATCAGAATTAAGAAACTTGACCCTGAGCGTGGAGCTGATATTCAGCATCTGTGAAGCTGTTCATTTATCCTTATGGTTTGGATCAGCTGCCATGACATACTTATGGTTTGGATCGCCTTGGTTTGAATGAGAGGCATCACTGGCAGTCCCACCAAAAGCAAATGACATCAACTGCGGAGAGTTCTAGTGGTATATTGTCCTCACATATTATCCAATGCAAAAACTGCTTGAATACACAAAAGGAACTACAATTACAAAACTTTTTGGAACCAAATGGCCATAACTATAACTCGGATTAAAAAGTAACATGCTGAGCTGTGTATCAATTAGCGTCTAAAAAGGTATGCGAAGAATCATTAGAAGAAGGGTTGTGTGAAAGCGAATTATTTGTGCAGGAGAACCTCAAAAAATATGTAATCTACAGCAAGAGCGCAAGTAATTAGCATACCCAAAGATCATAGGAAACCTTACAGCTCATTGTTCCAGAATATAGCACAGCCATCACATGCTTCGCCCTTTCGAGCCACCTTTTCCGAGAACCGTCCAAAAACAAGCATAAAGTGACAAATGTAGCAAAAGGATGAACAAGCTGATCAAATACAAGAAAATATATGTCACTGTATCTACAAAAGAGCCGCTTTGATTCAATGTCCCTTGATATGATCTTCTGACGTTTCATACTTTCATGAACAAGCATCCAATAAGCTCGACAATAAAGGTAAATTAATTGTCAAAACAAAGATATGCAATGAAGCTTTGATAAATTCAAATGAATCCGAAAACATTTTGAAAGGGTAGAAACAAAAAAACACAATAGTTTCTCAACCTTTTCAAACTAACACACACGTTGAGAAGGAGGCAAACTTCAAAAGATTCCACACTGTAAAAAATTTCACCGTCGATGCTTATTTCTGCATATCAAAAAGGAAAAGAAGAAAGACAGGACAATTACATAAACAACATAAAAAAGAAACACAATTTTAAATCAATTCCCATTTCCCAAAATGATCGAGATTTGCAGATGGTTTTGTATAAAGGAGAGGGAAAATAAACTAGAGCTCGGTGGATCTCAAATCTCAAACTGATCAGTCATGGCATCATAGCCACAGATCATGATAGTGACATGGGAAGATTACAGTTCGTAGGTAAGATAGAATGTGGCATGATGAGATAACATGAAAGCATTGAACAATTGGAGCAATAGAAATAATCAAACAGTCAAGGGGTTGGCAAAGTGACTAGATTTCGGAGTTTGCTTTTACATGTTGGGACTCTCCTTGCAAAGGAACTCTTGAGGCCACTAAAGTAATGCCCAATTCTAAGATTCCAGAATTTATAGAAATGTGTGCAAAATAACTCGAACATCTAGTTATTAAAAAAAAAGGATATGACCTATTTGTTAGAAAATAGATACTACAAAAGAAAGGTCAAAGTTCTTAAAGAAGAATGACAGTGATGCCGAGGAACGAATTCGGATGAGCATGTTGATAATGAGGGTTCAGGACCTGTTTTCTCTCTGTTTTTCGCTCAAAATGACATCTTTTGCTTATTTTCTTGGTACGCCTCTAAATGGGAGTTTTTCAATGGATTTTATGAGATAAAATGAGAAATTTAATTTTAGTTGGTGTTTTATGGAGGGTGATAAAATAACCTGTTTTCCCAATAGATAAAATCTAGTGTGATAATAGTTGTGGATAATATAGTGTGATAAAATCACTTTCCTTTTATCTATTCGTAAAAGATAATAATAAAATCGAAGAGGATAAAATCAAATAATTCATTGGAAAACTCCTCCTAAAGCTTCCAAGTGTCCTGATTAGAGAGTTAATTTCTCGAAATACCTACACCCTAAACCCAAAGTACCTAAACCCTAAACTCAAAGTTCTCAAACCAACCATATATACCCTACCTTAAAGAGTTTAAATCCCTAAAATTAAATCCGAAAATTGAACTCCAAAATTAACTCTCCAAATAGGACCCTTGGAAGCTTTGGAGATGTACTAAAAAAATGCCCAAAACAACGTCGGTTTTAGTAAAAAACAGAGAAAAAAACAAGGGCTAAAAGCAGAGTTTCCGGATTTGTTGATAATAGACACACACCAAAGCCAAAGGTACTCGAGGAAAAAGCAGTTGGCAACAACATACCTATAACAGTGACGCCCAGTATTTCAAAGTTTACGTGGCCCATATTTTCTCCATTATTCATTGATCCCGTGTTTGTGTGGATTAATTACTGGATTGGACAAGATGAGACTATTTGTCTATTAAGTGTCCGATGTGGGGATTGACTAATACGAAGGGCGATGTTAGCTAATTCCCCTTCTTCGAACTACTTTTCTACCAACCAATGGGACAAAATTAATCTCCGTCATCTTTATCGCATATTTATCACACTTTAATCAAACACAATACAACTAATTTTAGCATTCATATAATCTAATGTTATCATCCCATGGATTCCACTTATCCTCTCTATCCCAGTATTTAATCCTGAATTTTTCAATCTTTCATAAAAGTAATTCAACAATCAAACGCGCTCTTATGTACAACAGTGATAGTCCCTATATATACCCCCACATGGTCATTGAGTAGGATTTTGGATTAGATAGAATGTTATCTTTGGCCTACTAAAACACTAATTTTAAATTTTAATCCTACCATCGATTAGGCCAGTAGTTTAGTCGTCGTTACACGCACTAGTTATAGGATGACTGATCTGAGTCAACATGAACCAAACAGCAGTTTTTTACGCCAGCTTTATGTTCATTTAACAGCATTTGGTTTGTTTGGATATGTTGAGCCGGTCGACGTTTTAGGTGAAGGTGGCTTGGTTAGTTGTTTTGTTGGTGTTAGGCATTTCGCTGATGGCAGGTTTATGCTCGAGTAATGGTGTCAATGCCAGGCCAACACAAGCACAATACAATTCAACCACAGCACGGTACGGCACATCACGATCTTATAAGTGGGCTAGGCTAGACCAGTGTTTTGTGGCAAGTGGTATGGACACGGCCAGGCCCGGCCCTGTATTTCGCAAGGCCCCAGGCCTATTCTCAATTTGAGGCCCTTCATATATATATAATTTTTTTATTATATATATAATTTTTATATATATATATATATATATATAAATTTTATATATATATATATATAAAAAAAAATTTCTACAAGACGGGGCCCTAAAAATCGGGGTTCAGCCCCGGCTTGCCCTGCTTGCTTTGTGGCCGCCCACGACACGCCATAATAAAGATGAGCACGGGCACGGCATGAGTAAAAATGAGGAATGCTTAATTTGTAGCGGTAAACTAAAATAAAAAATACTTAATTTATTCTATCTATAAATGTAATGCAGTACACTGTACACAAATCATGTTAGTCAATCAATCGTCAATCTATACTCTATACAGATATATTGAAGTATCACAAGCCTTAAACAATCATCTCTAATTTTCTAGATTTTTAATTTTAAAAAAAAATATTTAGAGAGAGATAAAGGGAGGGAGAAAAAAACGGGGGGGGGGGGTGAGGAGAGAGAGAACATGGGAAAGGGGACTCACTAAAGGGTGAGAGTGACTTTAGGGTAATTTGGAGTTGAGTTTTATTATATAAAGGAGATAAATAAAAATCTTACTTTTTAGCTTTTGTTTATTTGTTATCTTTATCTTACATTCTTCAACACTACAAATTAATTTGAACACCTCACGAATCTCCTAATATAAACTTTATTTCATCATAACTGAATTCAATACTTTTATTATGAATTTTTTCTGCATTTGCATGAAGATGGTATTAATTTAGTTGTTGTTTTACTTTATTATGTCTAGTTGGAAAAAAAAAGTTCGGTCTAAAACATTTTTTTTTTCGTCTTTACAACACATGATTAAAAAAAAAGGCCCAAATGAGCACGGAAATGCCACGACATGTGAATTGTCATAGGCACGGAGCTAGGCATGCTCATGGACTAGGTTAGACCGGCATATTCTAAAATGGGTTAGCATAGCATGGTATGACTAATAAATGGGCCGGGCTAGGCAAATTTGGCACGGAACTAAACGGGTTGGGCCAGCATGGCACAACCCATTTCACACCTCTATGTTCAATTGGTGTGTTAATGCTTTTGCATGATGGTTTGTTGAGGTTCGTGGTTTGGTTCAATGGTTTGCATCTTGCCTGTTAGGGTTCGGAGGTTGTGGTTCTGGAAAGGGAGTGGAAAGGTAACATTTTTAGTTTGGTGGTGCTTTGTTTGGTTTTTAATGGTTCAATCAGTGGCAGCTCCAGGAATTCTTGCGAGGGTATTTGAAAATTCTACTACAGTCCTCTATAAATCATAATTGTAAATTTTTTTTTTTTAAATTTACTAATATTAACAATGCCACCAAAAAACAAACAAAGTATTTACTCTGTAGCATATTACAATTGCCCTCGATGACTCACTACTAGAAATTAAACTTTTAATGACCAGTTTCTATGACCAACCACGTTTTGGTCACTGAAAAGGACGCAATTAGTAACCAGATTTTATTTACTCACCAAATATCGGACAATTAGTGACAAAACTTTATTTAGTCACCAATGACTAAATCTCTAGTGACTAATCTTTTTTTTGGTCACAGAAACATTGGCGCCATCGCCAAAATGGCCCGCCAGAAACTCAAAATAGTTTTCATGAGTAATATTTAGTCATTGAAAGTATGCTTTCGGGGACTAATTACTTTTGGTCACCGAAGGCATGTTCAATATTGTTAGCGACCACTTGTTTAGTCACTAAAAACAATATGAAAAGGAAGAGAATGTCTATTATAGTCCGAGATGAAGATCGGCCTTATTTTTCTCCTTTTTAAAGGTGCACACTGGTTTGGCTCATGAAATACGTTCATCTATTTGTTCCCCCTTCCTTCAGCATAAGTGTATAATAGTAGTTTAGGTTCTGCCCTCCATGGTTGCACAACTTATACTCTCTCAATTCCTTTGTATTCTGTTAAAGTAAGTTCAATTTATTTGATGCTCTGTCCAATGTTTTTATGGACATCAATCAAGTTTAAATCAGTTATTGAAGTACTATTTGTTAAGAGAAGCAAAAATAGTAAACTCAAACATACTATTGATGGTAGCCAAATGTTTCACTTTCAATGTTTCAACAAGTCCTATGCAAGAACATTTGGATATCAAGACTGATTTAAGTGTTGTATAACGGAAGAGAAGGTCCACACTGTTTTGTCTTTTGCCAAGATCTTTCAGATTTATTTACCCATGTTGTGCCTATTTGCTGAGTGCCAACAAAATAATGCTTTAGACTGATTTAACTTTTCCTATTTGTTGTAGATTGAAGCTTATCCCAAGACGATGGTCGTGCTTTTCAGAACCATGTCTTTTACAAAGGGGAATTCTTAGATCAATGCCAAATCCATGAATGGTTTTTACAAGCGCTGATAGTGGAGGACGACTTGCTGGCATGTGGGCTTTTGATTATTTATGGGTTTTTGTTGTTGAGTACATTAAATTATGAGGTTGTATAACTATATATTGCAATTCTTGGTGTAATGGAATTGTGTTAGATGATTTTCTATAATGTGAGGAATAATGAAAAGCTCAAATTGTCATTTTGTTTTGTTTTGTGTTTGAATACATTGGTTTTACATATATACTAGAACATCAAAAGTAATGCATGTAGAATAGAATTTTCCATTTTTTTTATATATAAAGTAGAACTTTTGTGACTAAAATTTGGTCACTATTATGTCTCTATTCAATTGGTCACAGAAACCATCTTACGGTGACCAATGTTTTGGTAGGCAAAGTGCACCATTTAGTGACCATCATATTTTCGGTGATTAAATAAAAAAAACTAGTCACCAAATGTACATTCAGTGACTAAAAGTGAAATTGGTCACCAAATACCTTCAGCGAGTAGGCTTAGGCGACCAAATTTTTTTGTCACGGTACACTTATGGTGACTAAATAGGGCCTTTCGGTGACCAAATTCTTAGTCACTAAATGTGTAATTTCTTGTAGTGACTTTTCATAGTTTGAAACCATTTCATAATAGTATCAGTATTAATGGTATCAAATACATCACTCTCAGTATAAGTAATCATACAAGCAATCGTTCATCTCCTCATCTCCCATTTGATTGTGCAAATTGTTCTTTATGTACTTCATGGCTGAAAAACTTCTTTCAACTGTTGCAATAACGACAAAAAGAGTCAATACCAATGCCACAAGCCAATAGACCAATCTATATAGGACATGCTTATTTGTCTCTGATAGCAAGATCATCTATCCACTTTAGCTCTGAAAAATTTTCATCAGTCTACAATTAAATTTTGGAGTTAAATTTCCAATGCCATTAAGTCCACTTGGGCCTTACTTTTTAAATTTTGGATTTTCTCTTTTTTTATTTATTTTGTAATGAACTCTAATTGGGTTAGGTATTTAAATATTTTGTGGGCTTATCTATTGGGTTGGGTGTTCAAATTTTATTTTTTTTTTGGATTGGTGTTCAAACATTTTGGGTAGGGTGTTCAAACATTTTAGTTAGGGTGTTCAAAATGACAAAAAAAAAAATCAAGGTATTCAGGTGACCACAGTTGCGATTCGATTCTCTATTTTCTTTACCAATTTATGCGCTACAGTAATTGGTTTCTCACTCATATAGTTGCATGAGGTGTATTTCACGCACGCAATGCTCTCTAAAAGGAGTGATAGAGTCACTTGGTTGGTATTTAGCAATTTCTATAGGAAACCTTGTCAATAGTGGAACTATTTTGACAGGTATTCATCGACATCTTGTATGCGTTGTTTCGACATCTAACCGTCTCATCAATTTATGATTGATGTATCTTTGATTTGATATAGATGTATTACTTCTCCTTTTGTGTGCATTAGGTGTTTTACCAATGAACGCGGCTACGTGTACTGATGCGTGCGTACGCAATATGCACGAACGGTGCATCTTGGTCATCAGCCAAATAAACTATTTGCGCAAATAGTTTATTTAAAATCCTGACCGTTGATTTCGAACACGGGGACTATGTTGTCGCTTGTAACAAAGACTGCCGCCCCTCGGCAATTTCGATTTTCCTGGGTCACTTTTTCGATGATCAGAAACGTTCACTTTGTAGAGCTCGTCGAGTAAAACAATTGTACCAAAAATCAACTCAATCAAATATCATAAAGTGTCTAATCAGAACATTTTTATCATGAAACGAATGCATCCGAAACACTATATTAAACCCACTCAAACCCATAATTGTTTGGTTATATGTGTACCGATCAGGCACTTAATGATATTCGATTGAGTTAATTTTTGGTACACTTATTCTACTCAACGAGTTCTACAAAGTGAACGTTTCCGATCATCGGAAAGTGACCGAAAGCAGTTCTGAATTGCCGAGGGGACAAAGAGTGTCTCTTTCTGTAAGGGACAACACAGTCCCCGCTTCCGTTGATTTCATGCACAAACGGTTAAGGTGCACCGTTCGTGCATATCACGTACGCAGATATGTGTACGCAAATTTTTTTGTTTACGAATTGTGCTAGATGCACACAGTGAAGTGCAATTTCTTTTATTAAGAAAGTTCTTAGTCTTTCACTAGAAAAAAAAAAAAAAAAATGGCCGATGACTCGGTAAGGTCTACATTATCGGAACTCACCATATTAAAAAATGGTATAAACGTAATTGTGCGTCCACAAGAGGACGAGGAAAAGAAAAGTTTGTAAGTGGCCTTAATTGCGCTGGTGTAAGTAGCCTTAAAAAATGGTATATACATTATCTGGTTTAATCTCCTGATTCAAAATATTTCTATTTAAATTCATCGGTCTCTGTCATTAGTCCACAGAAGTTTGGTTTTAATTAAATGAGTGGAGCATTACTGGTGCCCATAACCATAAAATGGGCCAAAAGTGGATAGGATAGGCTGGGCCGGAGTTTTATGGCAAGTGGCACGGGCACGACACGGACATACCACCACACTAGCACGGGCAAGGCACAAGTAAAAACGAGGAATGTTTAATTTGTAGTAGTAAACTAAAATCAAGAATGCTTAATTTATTATCTATCTATAAATTTAATGTGGTGCATAAATTCTATCAATCAATCAATCATCAATCTATACTCTATACAGATTTATAAGCTTGGCAATCCTACCCTCCCCACCCCGACGGTACTAGTTTTTCCAAATTTTTCGGGTAACGGGTAAGGTTAGGGGAATAAAACCTAGCCGGGTTTGGGTAGGTTAAATGTAGCAATGCCCCGCCCTGATATATATCGGCTATGTTTTAGTCAAGGATCCCAGATTTGGGTTAAAGTCCACACCTCACTTTGTCTATCAAATTTTGATGATCCGAACTGTTCAATGTGTTCAAAACGTGTTTTTAAGAGTCCTGCGAGAAATTGGACAGTCTGGATCATCAAAATTTGTTCCGGAAAGTGGAGTCCCGAACGAAAGGAGCCCCAAACTAGAAAGTTCCTCTATATATATGAACTACCATTTAACTCCTTATATTTTCTTTATATTTCAAAAATACCAGGGCATATTTAATCAAACTTTTCCATTTGAGATCTTCTCATATCATATTCTTTCCTCAGCCGCTAGGGTTAAAGAAAGAGAGAAAACAGATCTAATACCGACGCTACCTTTTCGGCGTGTATCGCAGTTCATCGTGACAGTGGTGGCTCAACATTACACTCCGACGCTACTGGCTACCCCCCTCTGGTCCTTCTCAACAAGTACTCTCTCTTTTCTCTGAATCTCTCCTTCCTTGTTCTCAAAATGAGCGCAGTTCATGTCTACTGTGGCTAGATCTTTTTTTTTATTATTGAACAGGAGTTGTTGGAAGATCAATTATTTTGTTGTTTTTGGATGAAGAGATAAAAAAAAAATCATTAAATCAAACCACCACAGTACACAGATCTACCAAAAACAAACCTAAAAACTACCAAAAACAAATATAAAACTACCAAAAAACAACACTGAAAACAAAAACAAACCGCTAGTGCCATCATTGTTGCTGTCACTCTATCAGAGGCTGAGATCAACCTCTCTTTGGTCCAAAAATTAAGATTTTCAGCCACCACACAAACGGAGAGCAGATCCAAAAATGCATGGGAAATTAGCGACAGATCCATGAGGTGAAGTAATGAAGGAGAGGAAGGGCTGAAAGAAGGTGGAAGGAGTTGGAGGGGGAAGGGACATGTGGTGGAAGGGAGAAATCTTCTCCGGCTAGATCTCTCTCTCTCTCTCTCTCTCTCTCTCTCTCTCTCTCTCTCTCTCTCTCTCTCTCTATATATATATATATATATATATATATATATATATATAAACACACACACTCTGCTCTCCCTCGGTCTCTATTATTCAGTTTTTGTGCCATATATGTTTGTCTTCCTAGGTCAAAGATTAGGGATGAGACAGGTAAACCTGTTTCTCAACCAAGGCGGGAATGGGGGTAAATTTCCATTACTTGGCCAAGGCGGGGTCAAGGTTGCGTGCCACTTTTTGTGATGGGGTCAGGGTACATCAAAAGCCGCCCTACCCGCCCCATTGGGCTTCTTTCCACCATCCACATCATATCGTGTGCATTTGGGGTGCATTTTTGGTGTACCCATAGCATTTTTTGATATTAAAGTCTCACAAGCCTTAAATACTCATCCCTAATTTCTAGATTTTTGAGAGATAGAAGGAGGAAGAAAAATGTGGGGAATGGGCGAGGAGAGAAAAAGAACATGGGAGAGGGGGGAGTGACTAAGGGAAGAGAGAGATTTTAGAGTAATTCGGAGTTGAGCTTTATTAGATAAGGAAGATAAATAAAAATTAATATACTTTTTAGTTTTTGTTTATTTGTTTTATTTATCTTATATTCTTCACAATTTCAAATTAATTTGAACACCTCACTATTTTCCTAATATTAAACTTTAGTTAATCATAATTGAATTCAATACTTTTATTATGAATTTTTCTGCATTTAGATGAATATGGCATTAATTTGGTTGTTTTATTCACATGAATATTTTTTTTCTTCTTCACAACAATTGATTAAAAAAATGTCTAAATGAGCACGGGTACGGCATGACATGTGAATTGGCACGAGCACAACACAGCATAGAGTTAGGCATGCACATGGGCTAGGCTGTGCCTAGGATATTCTAAAATGGTCTAGCACGGCACGACATGACTAATAAATGGGCCGGGCTAGTCATGTTTGGCATGGAACTAAATGCGCTGGGCCGGTATGGTACGACCCATTTGACGCCTATGTGCTAGTTGGTTTGGTTAAGTGGTTTTCATGTTGCCTGTTAGGATTTAGAGGTGGTGATTCTAGAAAGGGATGGATAGGTAAGATTTTTGTTTGGTTGTACTTTGTATGGTATTTAATAGTTCAATTTCAATAACCACGGTTGTGATTCTATTCTCTATTTATTTTTTACTGATTAATGTGCAACAATAAGTGGTTTCTCACTCATATAGTTGCATGAGGTGTATTCCACGCATGCAGTGAATGATACCATCACTTGGTTCGTACCAAGCAGTTTCTATAAGAAACCTTGTCAATAGTGGAACTATCTTGATAGTTGTTCATAAACATCTTGCTTGCGTTGTTTCGACATCTCACTATCCGATCAATTTATGATTGATGTGTCCTTCATTTAATGGGATGAATTTCTTCTCATTTTTTTGTGCATTAGATGTTTTACCAATTGTGTTAGAAGCACACGGTGAAGCCCAATTTCTGTTATTAAGAAAGTTCATAGTCTTTCACTGAAAAAAAAAAAAAAGTTGGCCTATGATTCGATGAGGTCTACATTATAGGAACTCGCCATGTTAAAAAAATGTCATGTACATAATTGTGAGTCCACAAGAGGACAAGGAAAAGAAAATTTGTAAGTGGCCTTAGTTGCCCTGGTGTAAACCATCCCCTAGTAGAGAAATGTTTTCTTATGAATGCATTTAATTTGTACATATAAGGCTTAAAGAAATGGTATGTACGTAATTGTGCATGTCCAATGGATGACGAGAAAAGGAAAGTTTACAAGTGGCCTTAATTGCCTTTGTGTGGACCGTCCCCTAATAAAGAAATGTTTTCTTATGATTTCATTTCATTTGTTTTGTTTAAATTAAACTATGGCACCCATCAAAAGAATTAAATCTCTCTAGTTTAATCCCTTGATTCCAAATATTTCTATTTAAATTCGTGAATCTTTCACATTAGTCCACAGAAGTTTGGTTTCAATTAAATGAGTGGAGCGTTAGTACTAGTGCCCACAACCATAAAATGGGCCAAAAGTGCATAGGATAGGCTGGGTTGGTGTTTTGTGGCAAGTGGCACGGACACAGTACGGCACGAGCAAGAGCGACACAAGTAATAATGAGAAATGCCTAATTTGTTGTAATAAACTAAAATTAGGAATACTTAATTTATTATGTATTTAACCCCTTATATTTTCATTACATTTTGAAAACACCACGGCATAGATAATCAAACTTTTCCATTTTAGATCTTCTCAGATCATATTCTTTCCACAGCCTCTAGGTTTACAGAAAGAGAGAAAACAAATCTACGGACAACACTACCTCTCCAGCGTGTATCGCAGTTCACCGCAATAGTGGTGGCTCAACACTACACTCCGATGCTACTGGCTACCCTCCTCTAGTCCTTCTCAACAGATAATCTCTCTCTTCTATGAATTTCTCCTTCCTTGTTCTCAAAATGAGTGCAGTTCATTTCTACTAAGGCTAGATCCTTTTTTTTAAAAAAACAAGTTTTTGGAAGAACAATTATTCAATTGTTGTTATGCCATACATGTTTGTCTTCCTAGGTGAGAAAATTAGGGGCAGGTGAGTAAACCTGTTTCCTGACAAGAATGGGCGTAAATTTTCATTACCCAGCCCAAGTCGGGGAGGGGTCAAGTAGGGTGCCACTTTTCGGGTTGGGGTTCATCAAAACCCGCCCCTAACAGACCCCGTTGCCATCCCTACAAATACATTAAAGTCTCACAAGTCTTAAACACACATTCCTAATTTTCTAGATTTTTGAGAGATACAGGGAGGGAGAAAACTTGGGGAATGGGTGAGGAGAGAGAGAGAGAGAGAGAGAGAGAGAGAGAAATTGGGAGTTGAACTTTATTAGATAAGGAAGATAAATAAAAAATTCTACTTTTTAGCTTTTGTTTATTTGTTTTACTTATCTTACATTCTTCATTATATCAAATTAATTTGAAAACCTCATGAGTTTCCTAGAATCAAACTTTATCTCATCATAACCGAATTCAATATTTTTATTATGATTTTTTTTTTTTTTTTTTTGCATTTGCATGAAGATGACATTAATTTGGTTGTTTTATTTTATGATACCTAGTGGAAAAAATTAGGTCTAAAAGATTTTTTGTCATCTTCACAACACTTGATTAAAACAATGTCCAAATGAGCACAAGCACGGCACGACATTCGAATTGGCATGAGCACAACTCGGAATTATGCATGCCTTAGGCTAGGCCTAGCATATTCTAAAATAGACCAGTACGGCACGGCATGACTAATAAATGGGCCAGGCTAGGCACGTTTGGCACGAAACTAGCCGGCATGGCACAACCCATTTAACACCTTTATGCTCGATTGGTGCATTAATGCTTTTGCATGATGGCTTGTTGAGGTTCGTGGTTTGGTTCAGTGGTTTGCATATTGCCTGTTAAGGTTTGGAGGTGGTAATTCTAGAAATGGGTGGATAGGGAGGATTTTAGTATGGCGGTACTTTGTATGGTTTTTAATAGTTCAATTTCAATAACCACGGATGTGATCCTATTCTGTATTTTCTTTACCTATTTGTTCGTTGCGTAATTGATTTCTCTCTCATATAGTTGCATGAGGTGTATTCCACGCATGCAGTGCTCTCTACATGGAGTGATAGAGTCATTTGGTTGGTAGCGGGCGATTTCTGCGGGAAACCTTGTCAATGGTTAAACTATCTTGACAATTGTTCATAGACATCTTGCATGCGCTATTTCTACATCTGACCGTCTAATCAATTCATCATTGATGTTACTCTTTCATTTGATATAGATGTATTACTTCTCATTTTTGTGTGCATTAGGTCTTTTACCAATTGTGTTAGATGCACGCGATGAAGAGCAATTTCTTTAATTAAAAAAGTTCTTAGTCTTTCACTAAAAAAATTTAAAAAAATATTCAGTCGGTGACTAGGTATTATAGGAACTCACGACATTAAAAAAAATGGTATTTACGTAACTGTGTCCATAAAAGAATGAGGAAAAGAAAGTGTGTGAGCATCACTAATGGTATAATCAAAATTGGATAATCAAAAGTTGCCACATCAGACTTTGATTATTCATAGAAGACATTTATAAAGTTAACAATGTGAAGTGTCACAATGGTATTTTGTGTCCATAATAAAAAAAAAGTACTACTCACTTTATTTTCATTCATAAAATGGGCACAACTTTAAATTTGTAAATATATATTTTATAATATTAGTATCATTTAAAATATATTCACAATACCTTTAAAATGAGACCAATCTTGAACATATAAGACTTATAAATAGGCTGTGGTTCCCAAAATTTGGGTATTGAGTTTTGGTTATTGAGAAAATGTTGTTACTTTTGATTATCCAAATTTCAAAATTTGGTAATTGGCTAAAAGGTTGTTAACTTTGATTATTTAAATATTTTGATTATCATATATTGGGGATGCTCTAAGTGGCCTTAATTGGCCTTGTGTAAACCATCCCGTAGTAAAGAAATGTTCTCTTACGAATTCATTTAATTTGTTTGGTGCATATAAGACTCTCTTTTTTTTTTTGAGCAAACATAAACATATTATAAATAACTCACAAAGTTAAGTCATACAAGACTTTAAAAAATGATATGTACGTAATTGTGTGTGTCCACAGAAAGGACGAGAAAAAGAAAATTTGTAAGTGACCTTAACTACCTCATGTAAACCCTCCCCTAGTAAAGAAATGTTTTCTTATAAGTTCATTTAATTTGTTTTGTTTAAATGAAACTATGGGATCCATCAAGAGAATTAGATCCATCAAGAGAATTAAATCCATTGATTCCAAATATTTCTATTTGCATTTATAGGTCTTTCACATTAGTCAACACAAGTTTGGTTTTAATTAAATGAATGAAGCATTACTCGAATTCACCACCATAAAATGGGCCAAACGTGTTTAGGAGCTTTGCTCGAGCCAACCAAAGCCTAGCTGATCCAAAGCATTTTCAACTTACCTAAAATTGTTGTAATTTTTTTATACTACTTAATTAGTTGATTTATTTAGTATTCTTCCCGATTTGTAAGAATATTTAATCATGACAAAAAAAAAATTAGAGAACATACCAGGGGAAAAAAGTAAGTGAAATAAGTAAAAATATTACTATTTTGGTTCAATTTTATGCTCTTTTTGATACCTAGGAAAAATAAAAGGAAAGGAGAGGAAAATGAAAAAAAAAATTCTTTTGTTTGGTTTGGTTTGATAAATTTTTTCCTTTAACTTTCCTCACTCTTTCCTTCTTATTATTTTTCCTTTTTTTATTTTCTTTTCCAAGGTACCAAACACAGCATTAAGTTTTCTGCATATTAATTTTTAAAAAAAATTACAATAAAAATGAATTATAATAAAAACGGTAAATTCGGGCAAAAAATAGTAATAAACTAAAATAAAGTTCAAAAAAGTACTTAGGCTCAGTTTTTCAAAAGATTTTAATATCCAAGTGCTAAAATCATGATATTTCAAATCAAAAAATGAAGCGGTTCCGTTTATCGTTTTCCAATTTTTTCGCACCAAATTAAAGTACTCCTTATGTATTTTAATTTGGTGCAAAAAAATAAGAAAATAATATACAAAATCACTTCATTTTTTAATTTAAAATATTATAATTTTAATATCTGAGTGATAAAATCTTTTGAAAAACTGACTTTATCCCGGAAATACGAAGCGGGAATTCCGAGTCCGCGTTAGTAGCACGCCATGTCACGCTGTCATTGCATGTTCCCACACACGCAAATCCCATCTTTACCCTAAAATTTCCAATTAAAAACCAAATATGCCCTTCACTTAAACTCGTGTCGATCTTTGATAAGACAGTTGTAAAACAGAGCCCTAGGTACCAACTCGGCGGCCACAAAATCCACACACGTCAGCTGCGAAGCTGATTATCGAGTGGGGGCCCACTGACTCCCACGTGGCGTCAATATAGGGTCCCACACCGAACCCTTTAAAACTCTCCCACTGCCCTAAGCGCCAAAAGACTCCCCTCTCTCTCTCTCTCTCTCTCTCTCTCTCTATACAGAATCCACTTTTGAATCCTCTCTCTCTCCCGATCAAAACCAATTTCCTCTGGTAAGACCTCTTGCAAACCCCCATACAAATCCTTTGAAATCAATCTGCATCTGTATGTCGTATCTCGTGTATCTATAGATATGGATATTCGTATGTATCGTCGGAGCTTATGTAATCCGCTAATAGTTGTGTGTATTCATGATTGCTTTCAATCGATGTTGTCAACATTTCTGTTTATTGTATGCATTTGTTGGGTTTCTGATGAATTTTGCTTCGATTTTGTGATTATGAATTTCGTATATGTTCGATTGCGGTTGTTTTCTTTGCATGCAGATTATTAGTTCAGATTCTTTTGTTTGTTGAGCTTTTGGAGTATATGGGCATCAAATGATTCGGATGAATAGCTCTTTGTGGATTTCTCAGTTGCTTGTTCTTTGAATCTTGTCTTACTGGGATTATGATTTGGATGAATAGCTCTTTGTGGATTTCTCAGTTGCTTGTTCTTTGAATCTTGTCTTACTGGGATTTGTACTTTGGCTTTTAATGGGATTTGGCAGCTCTATTTAATGATGTTGTATCTGTGATTTGTTTTTGCTATCAAACATTATTTCTTGTTATTTCAGCAATGAGGAGGTCCACAAACTATGCACGCTATGAGATTTTGTTTGGAGTTATGTGAGGGGTTCTAAGGGGACCTATTGAGTGATTGATGTTGTCCAAATAGAATTATAATGGACAAAAAACCGATTCCTTGCATATTAGTTATCGATATCTTCACAGCACAATGTGTCAACTATGTAATAGTTAGTGAAGTGTATGGTCCATGTGTGTATATGCTCGGAATCAGTTACTTACAAAGCATGAAGTTAGGGCATTTACCGATCAATGTGAAGTGGGATATCTTTTAAGCTTTATTTTCCTTTAGTTTGCTACTGTTTTGAACATTTTCATGCGCTATTTAAATTGGTCTTCTATGGTAGAACTAATTATTTTGAGTGAATTGTTATCAGCCAATCCTTTTCCCTCAGGATTGACCTAGTAATGGGAAGCAACAAACTAGACGCTGGGGAGACTACATCAGTCTTTACTCCTCTTCAACAAGAGAACAATTATTCACTCCCCTATTGGCGGAATGATGCTGCTGACACCACTGGTATGTTTCATTATGGTAGTAGTTCCATAGTTGATCCTGTGTCCTTCCCCTATATGCCATCGCAGATTGCTCCTTTTCCTGGAAAAGAGATGCATGGGGCTTATCAACCTAACACTCATAACATTTCTGAGACCTGTGGCACTGCGATGGTCAATCTTAACCAGCTCTATAACTTCCCAAAACCCATGATGGAACCAAATTCCCTAAAAGTGGGTAGTACCATACCCAGCATGTATGGGCGTGAGTTACAGAATCCTGAGCGGAATATGAAGGGGGCATCGCGTGTTATTGATGTGATGAATGATTCGGTTCACTTTAATAGCTTCCGGGACCCTGGCGGTAACAAAAGAATCCCACTAATCAGAGGTACTATTGGTGGAGGTTATGAAACGCCTAGTGGAGAAGCAGATGTTAGTAGTATTTCTGGGCCCCGGATCCATAACTTTGTTGGCTCTGGAGGCAGTAGTACTTACAGTATCCCCAACAGTGATGGGCCACAGATCAAGAATTTTGTAGGCTCGGGAGGCAGCAAGGCATACAATTCCCAGAATAGTGAAGTCATTAGCATTGGAAAAAATGACGAGCTCTATGCAGCTCAATTTGGTTTTCGCGATAAAGTTGATGGCAGTTTTCTTTCTCTTGGAATTGGAAGTAACACAGACGTCCAATCAAAATCTGATCATAGCAGCAGAGAGATAACTGGCAGTGGACCGTATGATGCTGTAGCCCCCCAGATAGATACTTCCCTTGCTCAGCAAGCCACGGGAAGGTCCTTCAATCTAGGTCACAACTCCATTGGTGGACAATCAAGTTTCGAAAATAATGTTGGAGGATTGTATGGTGCTGTTACCCCCCACTTGGATGCTTCCCGTGCTCAACAAGCCACAGGAAGGTCCTTCAATCTAGGTCACAACTCCATTGGTGGACAATCAAGTTTCGAAAATAATGTTGGAGGATTGTATGGTGCTGTTACCCCCCACTTGGATGCTTCCCGTGCTCAACAAGCCACGGGAAGGTCCTTCAATCTAGGTCAGAACTCCATTGGTGGACGATCAGGTTTTGAAAATAATGTTGGAGGATACACTAGTCTGGAAAATCATGTGGGAGGCTGGACCTCGTCTTATAATAATTTTAGAGTTGGGGGTGGTATTAATGCTAGTCCGTATTCAAGCCAGTTCCATAATGTACAAAAGCCAGAAGCTAATAATATGCAACATGGTTTTCCTGCATCCAGCACTAGGGACCCAGGCATTGTTGGTTACAGAAATGCAAGATATCCAAATTTAAGTTATTATAAAGACTTTATAGGACCCTGTAGTAGCAGTAGTAGCTCTAGCAGGCTGCTTGATTCTGGACAGACTGCAGCATCAGGTTTGGCATCTGAATCTGTAAATCTTAGCGGGACTGCTCCACCAACTTGTGACGAACTACAGAAACACTTGACTGATACTGTGCACAAATTATCGCCAGAGTCTTCTATGGCTTCTTCTTTTCTCAGGTTCAAAGGAAGCTCCACCAGGCAAGAACATTCAGGTGAGTGATGCAAATCATTCGGCATTCTATGTGAAAACAAGATATGAAACAATTAAATTGCATTACAGGATTTTTTGCCTCTAAATTTTTGGGTGGGGAAATGGGGCACTGGGGAGGTTTTTGTTTATTAAATGACACGTTGCATGTGATTTGGCTTTCTGTCATTTGTTTCTTGATATTGTTCTGTAATTCTTGACAAATTCAGGGTGCATCATCGCATTTTGGTCATAGTGTCAGAGTGTGTATTTTCAAAATAGCTGGAGTACATTACCAAGTTTCTGTCTTAACTTTGCTAACTCTTTATTCTTTCATCCAACCAGCTGCCACTCTTGCTCCATCATGTGTGCCTTCTGTTTAGATATCTTAGTGATAGCCTTTATAGCATAGTCCTTGCAATTGTCTTTGGAGGCTATTTTGATGCTTATTCCAGAGTAAAGATACAATGTCTCATTAGGTATCTGAGAGCTATTATAGAAATCCTTGTTACCAAAAACCATCATAGGGTTTAGTATATTACACAGCTTATACATCTAATTTCTTTTCACATTAGAAAACTGTGCCAAACTTGTGCAACCAACAGGATTACATTAGTTTTCTTGTTAGGATATTGTTTAAATATATTTAGCTGTCCTTCAGATTGAGGCACACAAACTGTTTTGTGCCATAGGGGTTGGTTAGAACCACATCTGTGTGATATAAGTAATTTCTGTGTGTACTATCTATATGTTATCTAATTTCACAGAGTATTGCGGTTAGCAACGCTTACTTTATACTTTATCAATTCCCTATATACCTTTATGATTTGGATGAATATTTAGGATGCGGCACTCTAGTAGATTGCATTGGCTTCGAATGGAAAGCTTTTTAATGCCTCTGAGCTGATTATGCGCTATGAATCCAATGATACTATGACTGTGAGCCTATTATGCGCAATTGTATTGACTCTTTTGTTGATGAAGAATAGTTCCTTCCAAATCTATTTATAAGTTCTTTTAGTCTATACCCAATCTATGCATTTATTTGCAGGGCAGTTACTAACCGCTTCCAAGGATGGTGCAGCTCAAGCTGTTGATGGCAATGCTCAACCTGCTAGGAGAAAACTGGTTCAACTAGCTGGTAAGGGCAACACTCGTTCCTCTCCTGTTATACCCTTCTGGGTTTTGGAATTGAATTCAGATTAGAGGAAACAACTTTTTTTGCCTTGGCAAAGCCTTCTCTCAAATACTTAAAGCTTATAAGAACTTTAGTATATCAAACTAAATATTCCTGGCTGGTGCTGTTGATGGTTGCTGTTGTGCACATAGTTATTCTATTTTTTCATGCTTCCTTGTTTCTCTTGCGAATTGATAATGCAGCTAGGGAGCAAAAATTTTCTTGGGTAAAGTTCTAAAAATTTTGCAGTGGAGGACCCAATCCATTGATTCATGAGTTAACATAGAAACTTTGATGGAACGTGGACTCAAGCAACATATAATATGCACAACATAAAAAGAGAATTTGCTAATACTTTGGTGACAGTGGACACTTTGGAACAATCCTTAACTTGTACAGCTATACTAAAGGTTGGAGTTGCTGTTTATGTGCATGTCCCACCCAATGACTCTATCGGTGCCTTGAATATTTTTGTCTGATATTGTGTTCTACTTTGCAGGACGGCTGTTTTCTGGTAATGACATTGCTGCCCCTTATGGTGCTGGTGGGGGCATGTTTCCCCCGAGGGTAGGGGTTCAAGTTAGCAAGGATAGAGCTGCACAAGCAGCTCGAAGTGTCCCTTTTCCTCGGAGACTAGGGGTTCATGTTAATGATTATAGTGCTGCTCCAGCTGCTGGTGATGGTCTTTTTCACGGAAGTACAGGCATTAAAGGTGCCGACTGTCATGTTGCTTATGGTGCTGAATGCGGACAATATACAAAGGAGATAGGGGTCCAGATGGCAACTACGGGTACTAACTCATACCTACATCAAGGATCAATGTCTCACTTTTGGGTTGTGTTGATCAAAAGCATTTGATATATTCATCAAAGCTAGAAAGTATCTCTTTCCTTATTGGGTTTTAGTTCTCAATTGAGAATACAAAATTGGTGACCTTATTGAAGAAGTCATTCATTTCAATTGACCGAACTTGCTTAAAGCCTTAAATATGCTTATTGAGGATGAGTTTTCTTGGCTACACTATGATTATTAAAAATAAAAATAAAAACATAGTATGTTTGGACGGAAACTGTATTATATTTTCCAAAGGGCAGGCAGAGACTTACTTTAAATAAAATTATGCTGGCACAATTTGATTTGAAGCTGGACCATGAGGTAAGTAGGCTTGCTTAGGTCATCATCCAAGTCATCTTGTTCATTGTTGTTATGGGTGCATTTGTAATAAGATTTTAGTGATTGCATTGTACTCGGGAAAACATGGCCGACCTCGACATTTGGTTGAACCTGTTTTGCTTCTGTTTTCCACCACTTGATTCCTTCACTCATGCTATAGAGAGTTTTCAGGTGCATTTTCTTGCTATTATGATAGTTATATATCCCTCAAGATACTTTTGTCGTTTACTTTCATCTCAACTAGGACTCCTCTTCTGTTTGGCACTTGATCTTCGTGGACCCTCCTTTAGCCTGGCATTTTGTTATTATTTATATTATAGATGGCTTCCCTGTTCATTCTCATTATTATATTAAATTTTTTGCCTGCATAATATGACTTAATCATTATTTCATGCGATAGGCTGCTCTCGAGAAGGTTTACGAGCTCAGTTTCGCAAGGATCTTGTTAGACCCACTTTCCCCACTGGTATTAAGCATGAACCACACCTCATTCAAGTTCCAATGAGTGTTTTCTCGTGCTTATGGTGTTATGTTTACAAATTACAGGTCAAGCATTTCCAACTGCAAATCGGTCTGGGCTCTCCCAGGCTTCTAAAGTTCTTGGTTTACCATCGCCACCTCTTAAGAGGAGGGCAATTCGACCCCTTCCAGCCACTCCACGGGTCCAGCGCAGGAAAATAACTCTTCCACCTCCCATTCAACCATATATTCTTTCTTCACAGACTGTTTCTGCTCCTTTTCCTCATATAAAATGGAAAGGTATGTATTTGGCTCCTTCAAACCCTTTGTTATTCATAAATGTACTCTTCCCTTTCGAGTGCTGGGCTGTTTTTCTGTAGTCATAATGTCCTGACATTTATCGCATTGTGCTCAATGGATTCCATGAGTTTCTTTCTTGCATCTGTTGTATCTCAAAAGAATTGTGGTCAGGCTCTTGCCTAGTGGCCAGACCAGCCAGACCTTGTCATAATTGAGAAAATTGTGGACTGAATGCTGCAAATTTTCATCAGTCTATTCATATTCTGTATGTGAATGCTAAAAAATGAGCTAAAATTACTCCATTATTTCTCATCCAGTCAGAGTCATGTCCACACTTGTTTTGCTTTTTGTTAAGAAACTGGATTTGCTTCGTAGTTTTCTGGATTTTCCTCACTGGTCTATTTGGGTCAACGCAAGATTTTTATCAACTGCCCTCGAATCTTTGATTGTTGGTTGTGCTCTGGTAATGCAGCTTTCGAAGGTTGCTCGTTCTCCTTTTCACCTTCTGCGAGGCATTTTTCACTAATGCACGTCATAGTCAAGTCTTGGACACAGTTGTAAAAGTTCTTAGTTCAATCTTGAGGATCCCCTTGTTAGCTCCTGAGCTACTTCTTGTGAGAGCTGGAAAATTTTTTTATATTGGTACGATGAGTTTGTAGTGGAATTTAAAAAGAGAAAGGAAAATGATGGGAAAATCAAAGAATAGAAAGATACAGAGATAATGAAGTGAATAACTAAATTTATTCTTTGGTTCCCCCCGTCATTTCCTCTCTTGGTTGAGCAGCTCCACAAATCCCTGATTCAAACATAGCTTACGGGTGTTTGTGACCAATTCAGCGTATGAATATGGTCAACCGAAATTTTACCTCGTGATAAGCTCCACGTTGATTCTGCTCCTGTACAACTATTATCAAAACTCATACAGGCACGAAAGTCCTCGTTTGTGGGTCGTTTTTTCTCAAATCAGTATGTGCTATAATGTCAGCAACTTTTACTGACCACCATAAAAGCACTGACACTGCGAAAATTGTGATTTGCAGGTGTGGATGGACTTCCTCAACCAATTGGACAGAAATGTATGTTATGTAATAGGGATCTTTCATTTACACCAGAAGGCTCCGTGCACCAGCCAACCGTTCCACCTTCCGTTGCTGTTCTTCCGTGTGGCCACACCTTTCATAACCATTGTTTGGAAACCATCACTCCTGAAGACCAATCCAAAGATCCTCCATGCATTCCTTGCGCCACCGGCGAGATATAAGTTCCTGTATTCTCTCCCTTTGTAATATGCCAGAACCGGAAGTAAATTTTTGTCTAAAATTCTGGAGTATTTAGCGATACAAGAGGAAGAAAAGAAAGTGAACAAATGAAGTGTTGAAGAGGAATTTGTTGATACTAGGTAAAATTCAGAAAGCTGTAGATATAGAGAAAAGATTATCTCAGATATGTAGTAGTTATGGCTCTAAAGGCGACACCGAAACTCTTCCCCAATTTTTGTCCATCCCATCTAGAGCTCAATGGACAGCTGCTTGTAAATCCTTTTGTGATTCGAACATTGGAGTTAAAGTTGTGTGTAAGTTTACAAGTTCTGAGTGAATCTGTCTACTGTATTATTTATTTTTTTTCTGTCTTTTTTCTTTGTGGTATCTGCAAATCATACGTATTTTGTGTCTGGAAGTTGAACACAAGACCTCGCAGCTTTATGGTGTCGTTGGGTTACATGGATGACTTGTTTCTGGACTAATTATTAGGTACTCGCAAAGTATCATGTGGCGTCGATTATGTGGTATTTCTGTTGATGAGTTATCACAGCATTTACTACGTCCGTGGATCAATCTGTATCCTAACAAGAGTGATTGTTGATGTTACATTCAGAAAATTTTATCGCTACATGATTTGTTAGAATATCATGCAGAGAGATCAAGTTGAATAATTAGTCTTCTGGCTGTTCAAAATTTATGAACCCCAAGTTACATACAATGCTTAAACCCTACACTACATTATGGTACGAGTTGTTATATGTGGATGTCTGAAGATAGGGCTGTAAATAAACCGAGCTGCTCACGAATAGCTTGTGGCTCAACTCATCAAGGCAGGGCTTGACTCGGCTCGGCTCGGCTTGTTTAGTAATCGAGCCAAGCTTGATCTTGAGTTTTAGGCTCGTTTAGTAAACGAGCTCAGTAAAGATCGGTTCGGCTTGAAAAAGCTCGGTTCGTTTATATAGGCTTGCTCATTTAAGGAGGCTCGACAAGTAAAATACTTTGGCTTAGCTCGTTTACGAATGAGTAGAGCTCAAGCTTGATTTTTGGCTTATTTACTAAATGAGACAAACTCAAGCTCTACAAAGCTTGGCTCGTTTACACAACGTCTTGAAGAATTTAGCTTGATAAGTGCTTCTTATGTTTTCATCTGCTAATTCAAGCATTAAATTGCTATATTAATCGAAATTACAACTTTTTAGGGCTACACTTATTCCTATTTTAGGTTTGGGAGTTGGGAAGATAAATGGTCCCACGTTGTAGGTGCAACTTCAAGTTTCAAGCTTTTAAATACACCAAAAAAAGTACTCCTACACTTTTGGCCAACGAAAGTTGTTAAGAAGGAAGTCACCTACCAATTTGAACTTACCTTTGTGGCTATTCATATTGCACCTAATGCTATAAAAGAAGCACAATTTTGTATACAGCAGTTTCACAAACTCACTTTTCTCCATATTAGTATACCGCGACTTGTTATGAAAGCGATGAAAAGTGAAGGATAACTACACAAATAGTTTCAATTCTTAGAAAAGCCACGTTTGGAATAGTGATTACTTTGATCTTTTACCTATATAAATCAAGCATTTAGTTATCCACAGATACAAAGAAAGACACTAAGAATCATCTGTTCTTGATTATTCTTGGTTTTTCGTATTTTCCTAAAAAATTCTCATTTCTATTCAGTATTTCATTTTCACATTATGACTTATAATTTCAAAAATCATGATAGTATGTTTTGAAAGAATTTTCTTTTTAACTTTCCTACATACTTCTTGTGTTTGCAACTTTGCAAATCATTTCTCTCAAATGATTAAGAGGGATCTTTCTTCCAACAATATTGATTGTAACATGGTAGGCCCCAACCTTACAATTCTCCAAAGAAGAAATATTTGTGTCGATGGTTTTAGCCAACCAACATTATATAAACAACACAAGTCAAAGGCCATATAGTACAGATTGCTTTGTTTTCTTAATGCCAGCTAAGTTTTGATGGTTCCAAATTGACCAATCTTCCTGATATTGGTTATGACCTTTTTAAAATGTCCATGATCCTTTCCTATGATTTTTTCTCATTTTAAATTTGATACAATAAATCCATAATGAACACAACCAGGGTGCCCCAGTGGTTCAGACGGATGCCAGGCTTTGTGAGTATTCCTCAAGGTTTGAGGTTCGATTCCCCACTAGGTGAGTAACTTGATTTAAGTTGGAGGCCATGCCTTTGTGTTGCTGCTCTAGTTTCCCTAGAGATTTGGGTTGCAATATCAGGCCCAAAGAATTTGACTATAGGGCTGTTGGTCTGCCAAAAAAAAAAAACCCATAATAAAAAACAAAAGATACTAGAAAAACTAATCACGTATAGTTTATGAGTTGATCATGTTGAGAGTCAACACTTACTCTCCATAAATTCAAGAAGATTCTAGAACGTTCTAGAATATTCTGGAGAAGTCGAGAATGTCCTAGAATATTAACTATGTGAATAGTACTAGAAGGATCTAGAATGTCCTGGAACATTCTAGAATATTGAAGAAGCCTGAAGATGCTAGAAGACTCCGGAAGGATCAAGAAGACTATGGACCAGTATGGAGTTTTCTAGAACATTAAAGAAGGAATGAGCCAAGAGTATTCTAGAATGTTGAAGAAGGTTGTACACATCTATATAAAGGGTGGAAGGCCTCATTTGTGAGGTGTGGTGAGGAAGTACCACCTTGGTGGTGATGAAAGCACCCCTTGGATGGGAGAGTACCCAAGTGAAGGAGAGACCACCTAATAAAATGAAAGATTAAAAGAAATGGTGTAGATATCAAGTGTCACAAGTAGAGTTTATATGTATCTTCTCGAAGTGTTGTTAAACAATAAAATATTTTATTTGTTCCGCTGCGTCATACTCTACAGATCATTCATGTATCTCCAAAGGTAAAAATCAACAATTTCAGCCTAAAGATATGCAGGGATCAAGTGAGGTTGCCAGAATATTATGCTGGTCTGTTCCCAATTTGCTTTTATTAGGAAAATCCTTGTAAAACATTTTTCCTCCGCATCAATCGTCACGCATTGCATCATCCACCGATCCCACGACCACGTTGAAGATAAAAAGCCAAGCAACAAGTGCCATTTCATGGGTTTACTTGGTCGTTGCCGTTTCGTTATTTGGAATGCCATAAGTTTATTTTCCTCCGGTTTTCAATTGGCTTGGGTTCAAACAATTGATGGCTCCGTGAAGGTGGTTGGCTGTTTCGGGGGTCTAAGTGTCCGAGGTCAAACAATAGAGGGGAACTCAAAAATGAGTCATAGGCTTGGTTTGGCTAAATTGAAAAAACTAGTTTTTTAGTTTTTTGGTTGTCTTTATTCAAAAAAAAATTGCATTTGTTGGTTTTCGATTGATTTTTGAGGTTTCTTCGACGGTATATCTAAAATATAAAAATTATTAAATTATTTTTGTTTTATGAATAAAGATTAAAAAGATCAAAAAAAACCTAGGTTTTTCAATTATTTTTCGCCTTTATTCACAAAACTTAAAATTTGGGCTAATAATTTTATACTTTTTTAGATTTTCTCTCGCCGGTATAATGCCAAAAAACCTCAAAAAATCGAATTCAAAACCAAATCTAATACAAAAAAATTTGAATAAAGCGACAAAACTAAAAAACCAAAAACTAGGGCTTTTTTCAATTCTAAATGCAAACAAAGCCATAGTTGAGGTGGAGTTCAATGTAATTTAACCATCTATTTAATAAAAAGTATTTTTTTTCATCAGGTTAAAAACATGGAATCGTACTCATTCAAAGAGTTGATCCAAAAAAAAAACCCATACAAAGCTTTTCCGGCCAGAGGGAGGCATATCCTTTCTTGCATTCCAGAGTTCCAATGGATCAAGACCAAGAGTGTCAACTTCATAACTGTACCAAAAATAAAAAATTACACACTACGCTACATGGAGGGAAAATTATTCGATGCTACTAAGATACTCTGATGATCTCACCTATTTACATTTTGATCCCTGTAGGTGTCAACTTCATCACCTACATCTTTCTTTTTATAGGTGGTCAAGAGTCTCCGGACTAGCTTAGACAAATCTCAACTATTTTTCTTTTCAGTCTAGTTAAATGTAGGCCATACACATCAAGAGTGGGGAATTTTTAAGGACTTATTTTCTAACGATGTACCCCAAGAATCGAATATTGATCAATTGTGTGGAGAGTAAAACACATCAATTGACCGAACTAACTTGAATATTGGGCTCCCAGTGAAGCACTCAAGTTTTTACTCACGCGTTTACATATAGCACTGATATTTTGGTGACCATGTCTGGATTAATATGTTACTAGTACCGTAGCATTGATCAATTGTGTGGAGAGCAAACTCATTAACCGATCGGACTAACTTGAATATTGGGCTCCCCTATAAGCACTCAAGTTTTTAGTCATGCGCAGGGCCTAGGGCACTTTAAAAAAAACCCCAAAATTTGGGGCACTAATAATTTTTATTAGTATGCATGGGTAGGGGTCTTTTATAGCCCAATAGGAAAATAAAAAGGCCCAATAGTAAAGTGTAATTGGTATTTTTGCTTCTAAAAATGCAACATGAGTAATATCCAAGTAATACTAATGCGTTCTTGAGATGATATGTATCTGTAGACTTTGTATTTTGACTTTTTTGTTATTATATAATGATAATTTGAATTTTATATGTTTTTTGCTTTCTCGTATTGTGATTGTTACTAAAAAAATTATTTAAGTGTTATACTCTTAGGACACAATTTTTAGGGTGAGTTTTTTAATGGATTTTATCAAAATCTGATAAAATCAAGTCTTTAATTTTATCCATTCGTGGAGAGAGTTGATAAAATCTTAGATTTTTGAATGCAAAAATCTAAGATTTTATCAATTCTCTCCACGAATGGATAAAATCAATACTTGATTTTATCAAATCTTGATAAAATTCATTCAAAAATTCACCCTTAAATTAGTTCTAAGACACTCTAAACTCTAGGGCCATCCTTGTTGACGCGTATACGCGTATACATGTAGCACTTTGGTGACCATGTCTAGATATAATATTCTACTAGCATTGCTCGACCTACAATCATGGTGACTCGAGCGAATCTACGATTGGACTGGATAGCGGAAAAATCAAAACATGAGATTTTCTTAAGAAAACATTTGAGAATTACCTTGAATTTTTTTTAAAATGTAGATAGATATAATAGTGCGTGTCTATGCCCTGTGCCTAAAGGCATGCTTGAGCAATCAACGCACATGCACATACCCTTGCCCATTCTTTATGGTCATTCAGATTTTAGAGAGGGGGAATGAGAGGAGGTAGAGAGAAAGAAGAGGAGGTAGAGAGAGAGGGAACGTGGCTTAAAATTTTGAGTGTAGTGGGCCGGTGGAGAAAAATGGGGGAGAGAGAGAGAGAGAGGGGTAAAATATAATAATATGATGACTAAGACAAAAAATATGACTGGGACAAAAATCGCTCTCCGTTATAATATAGAATTAGCGATTGAAGAATTAAATGTTGGGAGATAAGAACCTTACAATTTTTGTGTTCTAAAAGTACAATTAATCCATAATGGATAAAATCCGGCAATCACATAATCCCTCCCGGATCTGGATCCTCTATGAGGATTTCTTTGTAAGGATCTTGTGCACGTTTTGTTATGGGCTGGACAACACACCAAAAAGGATATCCAATGGCTCATAACCCCTTCTTTGTTTCTAAATCAATACGACGCCGTTTCATAGGGAAAAAATCTGACGGAATGGCGATCCCACAAACGGCAGTTTCTTCTTCTTTGTTAGTGTTACCTCAAATTTCATGTGACTTTTTTTTTCCTTTATTCAATTTTTTTCCAGATTTGTTCTTCTCTTTTACCTCAAATTGCAATTGGCTTAATTTTTTCTCCAAAATTCATTTTGTTTTTAGGATCCTAAATTTTGAGTGAAGAATTTGAAAATTAGATTTGATTATTTACAGTTATCTAATTCAAATAAATTTGTTTACAAGGCTACCCAACAAATTGAGGTAAGAGAGAATCTAACAATCAGGGGAAAATTAAATAAAGGGGGAAAAAAATCAAGCCAGTTGAAATTTGAGGTAAAAGAGAATAAAATCTAGGAAAAACTGAATAAAGGGAAAAAAAAAAATTAGACCACTTGAAATTTGAGGTAACACTGACAGAGAGAAAAAGAAACTTCCGTTTGTGGGCTTATCATTCCGTCAAAATTTATTTCCTATAAAACAGCATTGTTTCGACTTTAGAAATAAGGAAGGGAGCTGCGAGCCATTGGATATCTTTTTTGGTGTGTTGTCGAACCCACAACAAAACCTTTACAAGATTCTCACAGAGAAATTCTCATAGATGATCCGGATCCATACCTCTGTAGAACTCAAAACATCCACATCAGCGATTCCTTGTTCTCCAATAGATTTTAGGTAAATTTTATGAAAATCTCATAAAATGAACATGTTATAGAGGAATGATAAAATGAAGTTATTTTCCCAATTGATAAAATGTAGTGGTTTTCAAGGATTTTATGAGAATCTCATAAAATTACTTTTATATTTTATGTGTTGAGATTGGAATGTCATAAAATATGAGATTTTATGTACCTAAAATCTATTGGAGAACAAAACTGTAGAATATGGCACTTTTTAACCCTCGATTTAATAAAACTTTTCTTTAAAAATATTAATCGGCCCTATTTATTTTATTGAACGCCTTGAGTTTATTGCCTAACCAAAAACGTATTCTAATAATCAAAATATGATCGGCATGCTGCATACTTTTCCTCGGAAAATAATTGGGGTAGTGAAGTTCCAAAAATAAAAGTACTCGTATATTAAAGGGTTCTTTTACATAACTTATATGTGTGACTTTTTACACTTTTAAAATTTTGTATTTATTTGAGTTTCGTTCAAAGTTTTATACTTCTCCGATTTCTCGTCGAGACTAATCAAGAAACTTAAAAAATTTGATACAAAACTAACAAATGCAAAAAATTTTAAATTAAAAAAAAAATCAATAAGATTAAAAAGTTAAGAGAAACAATGTATAAAAATGTTCTCATCCTGTGATACTCTAATTATGCGCCCATTTTTTTAATAGCTCATTTCAGGCTTATAATTTTTCGTACCGTTCATCTTATTGAACACTTGTTGTATTTTTTGGAAAGATCAGTTTAATCAAATATTGATACAGACAGGTTGCATTTAACATTTCATATCCAATAATCAAATTGACTTTTCACAGGCCTGTATTTTTCCGTGTGTTCTTGTTAGTAATATAAAAGGTTTGTGGATTTATTACAGACCAACCGAATGAGAGTACGGCGGAGTATGGAGACGTTTAGGACACCACCACGTGGTATTCTAACACCAATTTTCAACCGGAAGCAGAGTTCCTGTTGCGCACATGGCGCACTGCACCATGCAATGCACATTACACCCATCTATCTCGAAAAATCAATGATCTGGATTCAGTGAAACTTTCTTACAGGTTATATTTTGACTAGTAAGAAAGTATCTGCAAATCCGAACTATTAAAAACATTTTTGGACGGCTAGAATGTTGCACTATACTATGGCGCTTCCTTTCCAACAACACATTTCTTTGAAGTCTTATACACGTAGTATTGAGCTCTACAGAAATGTCTAGCGTATGTGGGTGTTGGAGCATCACTAGGGCTACAAACAAGTCAAGCCGAGTCGAGCTTTGTTGTACTCGAGCTTAGCTCGGTTGTAAACGAGTTGAGTCCAATTCATTTATTAAAAAACCTTCTACAAACAAGCCGAGCATATACATATGACCTGGGTTTTTCGAGCTGAGAAGAGCTTCTGAGTATAAAACTTGGATCTTTTTGTAAACAAGCTCAAACTTGGCTCGATAACTATATTAGTTGAGGCTTTAGTACTCATAAAAAGTTTAGATCATTTGCAACTCTATGCACCACATGGCGGTGGCCTAAGAAACCATCAGGCCAAGACGATAAAATACTTCCTCTGTCCAAATTTAATACCCTTTTAGGAGTTTTTGTCATTTTTCAATTGATTATATCTCATAATTAACATTGCTTTATGTGATTTTGAAAATATTGTCTTATAAAATTAATTGAGATATATCAAACAAGATCTATATTAAATATAAATTCATTACCGATTTCAAGTTATAGATAGTTTTTTTATTTGATTAGAATAAAACGATAGACTATTAAATTGGGACAGATAGAATAACTTTTTCGGAGAGATGGGGTACAAGAACTATGAAAAAGAGCTTTATACCCATAAGCACCGAATAAATTCTCCAGAAATGGACAAGAAAAAGGGAACCCCACTGGGACAACAACCGTTCTCTTAAAAATCTGCCACCAACGCTTAACCTCCAAAACAACATACGAAATCTCAACCGTCCAAACGCTTTTCCCATCTTTCGATGATTCTGTCACGCTAAAACAAGAAGACAAACTCCCTCAAACCGCAAGGAAATCTAGCGCTCTCTCTCTCCTCTCTGTGTGTATATCTTCTCTCTCTAGGACTCCCGTTCTCTGGATGCTCAGTTCTCGTGTTTGTAATTAGGAGGGGTGGAACGCTGCTGGAGAGCTTAATTTGATACTCTGTTGTTATAAAAATGGAAACACCGAAGAAGAAGTTAGGGGAAGTAACTTTGAATGGCTTCTCTCCCATTTCTTCCACTCCTGTTTTCTGGAAATCTCGCCGGAGATCAGGTACCCTTCACAATCTCTCTCTTTCTCCCCCTGTAATTGGGTCGAACAACACTTGATTTTGGACCAAACCCATGTGAAATTTATTTGATTTGGAGTATAATTTGCGGTTAGTTGAGTGGCTTGTGTCAGATCCGGCTCTTGTAAGTTGAGAAAAAGCTATGCGGGAGGAGGAGGGTGTAAATTTTAGGTGTTTTCCTTGCCGAAATGGTGAATTTTCTCCCAGGAAAAGTCTAGGAACACAATTTCCAAGCACTACCCCGGAGTAACGGAGTGTCCATAGGCATCGAACGGCTCCGAAAATAGTTCTCTCTGTAATCGTGTTTTGGAAAGTTCCAACTTTTTTTGGCTTAGGTCTTAAGTTCAATTTTACTACCCGAACATTTCATCAAGACTTCTGTACCACTTTGCTTACACGTCAATTCTCTCTCTCTCTCTCTCTCTCTCTCTCTCTCTCTCTCTCTCTCTCTCTCTCTCTCTCTCTCTCTCTCTCTCCTGTTATTACAGAATAGGACCTAGAAAACTACAAAATTCAATTTGCGCCAGATATTTTGCTAACTGTTGCATTTAACCTTTTCTAGACATTTTATTCATAGTGGTTATATCGCCTCTCTCTTAATTTTTTAATTAGCATTTTCTTGACTTTTTCTTTAATTCTTTTGGTCAGGATTTGATTTAATCGGATATTGTGAGTTGGCATCAAGCTTGAAAAGCTTTTTATTAAAAAAAAATTAGTGCTTATACATTTGGCCCAATTTCATCGGAATTTATTGTTTTAATTGGTGTAAAGTATTAAACCATCCTAATTATATATATGGCACGCAATGGTTGTCTTGGATTTGAGCTCACCTAAATATTCTATTCCTTGGCTTCATTGAGCCAGCCAGGATTCTAGTCCTGAGAGGGAATCAGAGCAAGTCCACCCATGAGCCGTTTAGGCAGCCAAACTAAAATTTGGCAAAAGATCCGCCAAAAAATGGGTTCGTGCCCAATTTTGACAGCAACTTTGTGTTTGTCAAATATGCCACATCATTTAAGATGATAAATCTGCATAGAAAATGAGAAGTTCTGATCCAATTGTCTGGATTTTAGATTGTCAGCCAAAATGTCACCAAACTGGTGCATAACATGTAGAAATTTTATATCCAACTCAAAACCAATTGGCAATGAGTGGAGATGTCTCAAATGTTATTAAGTGATCTCTCATTCCATACGAAAAGCTTGTGGGACAACTATTCTAACACCTCCTCACATGTAGACACCCTCAGGTGTAGCCGCATTTAGGTTTGTCACGTGTAGCCAATTTTTGGACCCTATCATTGTGCTCTTTTTTTTGGTCCCTCACCGTGAGGTGTGGGCTTGATTTAATTTAATTTTTTTTATAAAATTTGGGATGGAATGGGCCAGTTGTGATACTATGTGGAAACTTTATATTCAACTCAAAACCAATTGGCAATGAGTGGAGATGTCCCAATTGTTATTAGGTGATCACCCATTCCATACCAAAGCACGTGGGATAACTATTCTATTATAACATTGCTATTTTTGCGCTTTTTGATACTGTAGCGAGTCGTTAAATGACATTGGCAAAGCTAGTTTAACTTGCTCTCATGTGTAAATCTGTACCTAATGTTAAATGGCTATTATGCCTATTCCTTTTTGCTTGAAGAACCGATGACCTTGACCCAGCTAGTGAAAACTCATTCGTTTTGTTAGTATGGAACTTAGTTGCACAAAGCAAGAGCAGATGCGGGGACGGAAACAGGAACGGGAACGGGAACGGGAACGGGAGCGGGTGCAGGGGAGTGGAGGCACCTAGAAGTTCCTAAGGTTGGGAGCGCTTAATAAGCGTAAACAGATCATAGTTAAATATGTATATAAAATATCTTTAAATAATTAACCATTGAAGGAAAAATAATGCTTATTGAGAATTTTCCCAATCTTAAAGGGTAAATTTTTTGGAAGTTAGGTATTTTCAATTTGCAAAAATTCTTGACTCGTGATTTTCTTATTCTTATTTCCACACCCCTAAAAGTATGAGAATAATTGCTTTAATGGCCCAATAAGCGCCCGTCCTAGTTAGGAGCGAGCTCCCATCAAGCTCCCATCTTTGGAGCGCCGATTTGAGCTCCCATCTTGGGAGCGGTGTTAGAAGGTTCCTGCAGCTAAGGTATGGAAGGCCCCTGCCATATTGAATGTCAACCCAATCACATCTGTTAGCATTTTTAATTTCTCAAAGTGGGGTCCACAGTATGCAATAGCTACCCAATCACATCTTTTTGCATGTTTTGTCAATCCACCAAAGTGGGCCCACAATAGTACTAAAACAACTAACCAATCAAATCTTCACGTAATTTTTTGACCCAGATTAGAACAATTGCTTATAGAGAAATATAAGTAAGAGAAGGTTTTGATTTTTGGTTGAGTTTTGTATTGTGTTGCAGTGCAACACATGATAGTGGTAATGATTATTATGAAAATTTGTATAAAATGGTGGAAAGCATTTGAAATCGGCAAATTGAGCACAAATGCAAAGAAACATTAGCCGATTCACGAAAGATTCGTCCGTTCTTTAACTTTGTTGTCCATGTTTTCGCGATTCGATTTGACGAATGCCACGCCGATAGAATTATCTTTTGTGCCTTTTCTCAAGCACACTATGTTTAGAGGTTGTAGACCTTCCACATGGTCGAATAGAGCCCAATAATTTCTTGAGCAATTTATAACAGAGCACTTTAAACGAACTCCAAGCGGTTGGCCTGGAGGTCCCTGTGACTTAAGGTCTATGGTCTATGGTTTAAAACTTTTCAGGTTCTATCAAATCTTTTGGGTTCAGTCCATATGTGGCTTTGCTCCAAAATTAAATGGGCCACATGCTGGTGGATGGTGGGATTGATCCCCCAGGAATTAGTCAAGGTTGGGGTAAGTTGGCTTGGACACACTGAGATATAAAGAAAGCTGAGTACTTTAAACTTTGTTAGAACTTGAACTCTTGGGATGAAGTGTCCTTGAACTTCTGTTTTGTCCATGCTAATGTTATAGTTAAACAACCTTATTCCGTTCTTCACCCATTTCATTGCATAATATTTAGCCATTGACTTTGGATTTTCTTGTGTTTATCGATAATGCAGGTGTATATGATTTTGCTTTACTATTATGTACAGCAATGCTCTGTATGTAGTGTATAACCAAAGATGATCGTGATTGAAAGAGGCCACAACTCTTAAATAAACATCAGTTGTAGTTTTGGTGCACCAAAAGTTGAACTGGACATAGGATTTAATATATGAGGCACCAACTAACACTGGGAGATTACACCACGTACCATTCGGTTGGTTGATTGTTCTCTCTCTCTCTCTCTCTCTCTCTCTCTCTCTCTCTCTCTCTCTCTCTCTCTCTCTCTCTATATATATATATATATATATATATATATATATATATATATATATATATATATATATATATATATATAAACTCCACCTAATTGTAAAATGGGATATTGAAACATTGGTTTTTATGGAATCCAATGAAGAACCTTTTCTTTTTCTTTCTCTTTTTTTAAAGTAAGGACTGTGATTTTCGCACCCCACAAATTACCCTATGCACTCACAAAGTGGAGTGCGAAAATCAATCCTTAAATGCAATTGATTTTCACTCCTCTTTTAGAGTGCAAATAGTAATTTGCGGGTGCAAGAATCAATTTCTCAAAGTAAATTCAACCATGATTATAGTAGGTACCTACCATGCCTACTTTGTATTCACACTCAATGGTTCCATCAGTGTATCCAGCTGTTCTTCGTGGACCTCAGTGGCAGCAAGTGTTAAATGTGTTGGAAATTTCAAGTTTTTGCAGCATAAATGAGTGGGTATAATTGGAACCATGAAATATTTCTACTGAAAAAATTAGGACACTGACACGTGAATCATTCAGTACGGCTTGTTTGGTGATAAACTTTTCACATAGATATACTAAACAGTATACCCCTTGCAATTTTTAATACGGAGGCATAGTTGTGATACATTCCAAGTTTTTTCAGCATAAATGAGTGGTATAAGTGGAACCATGAAATATTTCTACTGAAAAAATTAGGACAGTGACACATGAATCTTCCAGTACAGCTTGTTTGGTGATATAAACAACTTTTCACATAGATATACTGGATGATATAACCGTTGCAATTTTTAATACGGAAGAATAGTTGCTATACTTTGTATTGTTGATCGTACGGCAACTTAAAGCACACAGTTAGTATATGTGCTATAAGTATAGACACTGAAATTATGCCCAAGCATAAAAAGAATTTTCTTGTTCTGTAGACTCAATATCAAATTTTCTTCTTTGAGCTTCTCTGTGATCGTGGGTTTAGTTAAACGTCATTAAAGATTAAAGAAGTCTGTTTTTTCCATTCAAAAAACTTGTGTTATCTAGGAATTTCTTCTCCAACTCAGTTGGGGTAATTTCATAGTTTTTCCTTCCTATCCTTATTTATTGGTTCCTAATTGGGCTAGTTTCCTTCCAATATCATTTCCTACAAAGTTTTGGTGATCACATTTTCCATTCTTGCCTTAAAACATTTACCTTTTAGGCTAATTTTTCCAATTAAAACTTTGGATTGTGTTTGGATCTTGAATTTGTGCATGCATCTGCAGAGTGAAAACAAAATGAGAGGGGCTTGTGAAGCTAGTTACATTTTTCTTTTCCCATAGCCTAGTTTGATAAAGTTTTCCTGCTTATTTACCACCAAAAAAAAAAAGTTTACCTGCTTCTCTTAGACCCTGTTTGATTATCATATCTCATTTGCTTATTTTGTGTCTGAATCTAAGACATGCTGTAATAGATATGACCACCAGACTTGTCCTTTGTTAATTCACACTAAAATGGCAACCATCTTCTGACAGCTAGCGTCCAGAATGTGGAAAAAGCAACAGATGATTCCTCCAGGAAGACACCTGAAAAACAAGAAGAATCTCTCACTGAACAGAAGAAACAGGAGGATTTCGAAATGGCACCTGAAAAACAAGAAACTCCCACTGAAGGGGAGAAGCAGGATGCAGAAATGGCTTCTCTTCTTTCTGAGAAACGAAAGGCTCTATTTGAACCATTGGAACCCATAACCAATATAAATGGAAAGCGACCATCGGCTGAGAGCTTACTCCCACCACCAGACTTTGACTCTGCGAGCTATCCACGAGGGTGGTTAATCGGAAAGAAGCGGAAACTTGTGAATGTGGATGTCGTTGAGAGTATGCGGAGGATTGCTATACAGGAAATGAACAGAAAGGTGCTTCAATCACTTCTTTCATTGATTATGCCTCTAATTGATTATACAGTTACGAAATAGGTTTTCAATTTATACCCCCTTAATCTCTTATATTCTCAACATTTTGATTCTTTTAAATATTCATTTTGCTGTAGAAAACCTTGTAGATCTATTTCTTGTCGATTTGTACTCCTCTCTCCAGCTACTGTGCACTTCTTGTGTAGCATTCGTTGTAGTCCCACCCTTTGATATTGAGATCCTCTCCTGCATGGTTCCATTTTTTATGATGAATTGTTCATATTTTGGGCCCGCGTGGATATTTTCCCCTCATATTGTTGTATGTTTTGATTGACTGGATTTTTACATGAATGATATTTTCACCGGGGCCCAAAATATAAAAAGCAGATCACAAAAATAGGACTTGCTGGATCCCATTCGTGTTTTTGGGCAGCCTCTTGTGATTCTGTCTCATAGGAGAGGATCCCCAATTTGTACCTTTATGTATTCTGGTGTGTTTATAGTGTTGCATTTTTGGGTTATCACTGAACTGTATCTGTTCATCTCTGTGTTCTCGTCTTGTATTATTTACTTTTGGCCACCCTAGATAGATTTTCCTGCTACACAACACACACACACGCACACAGAGGTCCGTACAAAACAGATGAACTACCATTTGATTATGGTTGCAGGACAGGGAGATCGATGGTCTAAATGAGCAGTTGGAGTCGGACGCACAGGTCCTAGAACACCTGCAAATCCAGCTGCTGGAAGAACGCAGCAAACGTGCCGATGTAGAGAGAGAGAACACGATGCTGCAAAACCAGATAAATATGCTCATGAACCTGTTGCAGGACAACAATGGGATAGATGATGAAGGTGGCCCAGACGAACCTTGATTTTGTTTGAATTTGTTGCTTTATTCTTTTTGTATCTGTTTGGATTTGGGTGAGTAGAAATTGAAAAATTATGTACATGTAAGAAGCCAGTGGTACTACAACAAAATTTCATGTTGTTGCCACCAAGTACGTACCTTTCAACAAAATTTCATGTTGTTCTCATAAACTGATAAACATATAGGGTAAATTTTAGTGAGATTTCACTTTTGTCCTTGTATTTTTAATGAACATGGAGTGTGAGTTTTAGAGAGACTTCACTTTTGCACTAGTAGTTTTAATTTCATCACTTGTAATTCCTATGTGTTTCAATGCCCTCCCTAAGTTATTTTTGGCTAAAAAAAAACTAGGGTTAGCTTAGTTGGCAAGTCTTGCACCTTATTGCGTGGTCAAGAGTTCTAATTTCTTATCTTACTGCGTGGTCAGGAGTTGTAATTTTTTGGGACTCTTAGTTGGGTTCAGCTTATAACGATTGGAAATAAGATGACTCCTGATTCTTGTATTTCCTACCATTTCTTATTTTATTTTATTTTTAAAAAAAAAGTTAAAATTTTGCTAATATAAACACAAAACAGCCTTGGCCATTATTGGATGGTATTTTTGACTTTCCGCAACTATACTTGGCGCAAAGAACAAATAAAGAACAACAAATAAGGAGTAACAAAATAACAAGAAGTACCTATCCAGGAGTGAAGTGCCATTTAAAGGAGTAATGATCTATTACCCAAATTATTTGTCATGACTGTACATTTCTTTGATGCCCAAAAGGAGAAACTTTTACAGGAAGTGATACAACTATTTGCAAATGACTACAATTGACTGAAACCCAGAAACACCAGCTTTCAAAAGCATAATGAATTTGTTTTCACTAACAAGAATCTCTGAATCCCTAAATTTCCCAAACAAAACACAAATAAACTGCGGAATAACCTGCAAATGCCAACTATATACACAGCCAAGAAGAGAGCACCATTTCAGAGTAGTGCTTTTTACATTGTTTCCAGCAGGGAAGATAACTACCTAGCTTTCCTATTGTAATCTTCTGATATGTTGAACAAGAACCGAGGTAGAGAAGCTATCCTCGGAAGATTTAAAAGCAGTTCCCCAACCGAGTCCTTTCTTGACATGGCCGGCTTGGAGTCGGAGACATTGTTATGTTCGCCCTTGGGTACATCAAAATCATCTGGAATATTGTCTTCACTTGAAAAAGGAGAAACAGAATTCGGGTCACCTATCTCATCATCCATTGTGAAATCTGGGCTACGGACTTGTGCAGAATCCTTCTGAAGAAGGCAGCAAAGGGAATCAACTCTTGACATGATGCATTGCTCATCTGAGGTTGATGCATATTGTGAATCACTGAACAAGCACCGACTTATCTCTTCTAGGATCTCCAAGCTTTGTCGCTCTTCTGCTGATAGGGAAAAATTGTTGGATGTTCTTTGTTCTGAGATCCGGTGCTCAAAGTGGCTCACTAGGTCATTCATTGACAAAGACGCGTTGAGGGTGGGAACTTTGATTTGGTCATGCTCAATAAGCGCCTTGAGTTCCTCAAATCTACTTATCCTGATTTCTTTGATGCTATGGGTTTCTGTTGAATAGGTATAACAAATAACCTAAGACAGCAATCCAATAGATATATCGAGAAAGAGGTAATAACCAAACCAAGATTAAAATTTCACCAAAAGTTCTTGAAGTAGCAAAAACATTAAGGCTGTGTTTGATTAGATAGTTTAATTTAGTTTTGATAATGTCAGCAGGTGTAATGAGTGGAGAGAGATAGAGAGAAATGAGGGAAATGACGACATCATCAAAACTAAAACTAAAACTAAACATGGAAACAAACAAGGGCTAGAAGACTTGCACTAAAGCATTGCCAAACAAAAATTCCAATAGTGAGTCAATGATCATACCTGAACTAGGTGAAGGTGTATCACGATAAAATTGCTCTGGAGGTCTGCCAACAAGATCATGTTGTTCACTTTTCAAAGAGGAAGATTGAACTCCAGACGGCGATGCAGCATCCCCCATATTGAAAAAGCCCTGCCGCTCCTCAGCACTCGAATCAAACTCATGGTTTGATTCCTTGGAGTCACCAAACACAGAAATCCTGGGTTCAAAATACGGAGTTTCTAAAACTGTCTCTGCTTGTTGACTCAGAAAGTTAAGGCGAGGATCACACTGAATCAGTTTTTCAAAATGCTTTCCTAACAGTCCTTGAGGGCACTGCAGAAAATGACGCCTGCAGTAAAGTAAAGAGACTCAACATCACTACCTGAGTTAATCATAACTTGCATTAAAATAACGGCAAACAATAATCAGCAATGGTAGTAAACTATTAGTAATAACGTAAGAGCTATTGCATTTAGTAAAGTGAGTTGAAGAATCTCCAAGTCCAACTTAAACGCTAAACCGAAATGCTAAAAGATGTACCAAAATGCAAAAAGATGTCCCTTGGCAATCATGTGTTCTTGCAGTTCAACCAACTGTCGTAAAAGTTCATATGGATTCTGATCATAGAAAGCAATTTGAATCACGACCAATCCCAACCTAGAGAACCAGTTTACTATATTTTGTTTGGCGTAGAAAACCAATACTGTAACAACCCACATTTTTTATGATAAAATTTGTTATTATTTGAAGTCTAAAACAGAATGAAAGGCAGAGTTCAGGGGTTGACATTAATAGACCACTGATTTGGGTGGATTTACAATAGTTAGTTTAATTTGGTAACATTTGAAGTTGAGTTGGAGGAAGCTATGAGGTGGCAATAAGCTCCACGTGGAAGCCATGAAGAAAATAATCCTTGGATGTATTTTTCTAGGTGTAGCCAGAACTGCATTACATGTTGAAATGCAAGTAAGTCCAAAGGAATTTATGGACTTGGTGTTCAGAGGATAGATAATATATATATATAGGTGTTGGACTTATCCTTTATCATAGTTATGCATCCCATTTTGGCTTCATGAGAGCAACTCTTGGAGGTGAGAGTGAGAGAAATTGTTAAGACTTGGCCTGGGAAAATTTTCTGGTCTTAGTCGTGGGTATGGACTGAGGGAAAGGAAATGGCTATGGAACAGTTGAACAAAGTGGAGGGTTTACTCAACGATGAAATCCTATGTACGTGACCTCGATTTAAGGTACCGGGGTAGTGTGCAATGCATTCCTCGCTAAATCTCGTTGCAAAGAGTGTTCATGGATTCTCTCATATTTGTACTCCTTTGATATCTAAGTTTATTGGTTCAAATTATTGTCACATCTTATGCCGTGACAAAGAGAATATTTGGTTAAAAGCCATGGAATAGATTGGTACACGTACAAGCCCACCAGGTTGAAATGAGTAAGGAATATGATTGATTTCACTAAGGGAAATTCAGTATACTTTTATATGGCCCGAAAGGGGGCACACGAATTTGACCCCGGTGGTGCTTGGCGTGCTACCGAAATGAGCCGGGGAACAGGTTACAAATGATTTATGCTTCACTTTGATTTGCAATTGTCGATTATCGTGAACATCCTTATTTTGAGAATATTTATTTTCCTCGTATTGCACCTACTACCCAGCCATTTTATATTTTTCAGGTGTATAGTGAGTAAGTGGCAGCTAGAATTGGAGCATTTGGATGATTAGCTATGAGAGACTATTTTGAGGATTTTGTAATTTTTGGAGCTTTGTTGTAGAATTTTGAGTTTATAACTGGAAAGATTTTTTTTTTTGAGGTGTTAAAAAGTCGGGTCGTCACAAATACGAACACTTTTCCTTATCTTAGCACAAGATTCCTTTTCTTTTCTTCTCTATCTCTCATACTCGCTATTGTAAAATATTAAGGGTTAGTTTGCCAAAAGATTTTAGCAACTCATTTGCTAAAATCAACCATGATTTTAGCAAATGAGTTGAGTTGCTAAAATCATGGAAATTTCAAAGTACAAAATTTAAGTGGTTCCGTTTATTGTTTTTCGATTTTTTTCCGCACCAAATTAAAGTATTCCTTGAGTACTTTAACTTGGTGCAAAAAAATCGAAAAACAATAAACGGAACCACTTAATTTCGAATACTTTAATTTGGTGCGAAAAAAATCGAAAAACAATAAACGGAACCACTTAATTTTGTGATTTGAAATTTCCATGATTTTAGCAACTCAACTCATTTGCTAAAATCATGGTTAATTTTAGAAAATGAGTTGCTAAAATCTTTTGGCAAACTAAGCCTAAGTTCTATGCTCCAATGATAAAAGTTTTGAACACAATATATGTCAATAGTGAACTTAAAAAAAAACCTAGAATAACAATATAAGAAGAGGCAAAACAAATTTCAGAGCCAAAAAGGTTTAAAGGGTTGTGCTAGTGTTGTACAACAACACAGCATCAAAGGAATTAACCGAATACAAATTCATATTAGGGACCTGTTTATGCTTGCTTGTCCACCAGTAAAATCTGATGATGCCTGCCATAAAGTATGCTTCCTGGGTTGTGGATTGGTCTCCCTGAAGAAAAGTGGTTGTCTAGCTAGCTGCAACAAGAATGCCCTTTTGTCATGGAAATCAAAGTAATGTTGGCAGCACTGGCAGGCAGCCAGTGCTAAATGCAGCAGAAGTTACAATAACATTACAACTACAGAAGAACAAAGGGAATTACCACTACATCCAAAGTCCCCGGTTTATCATCTGGGTAATTTGCCTTCAAAGCCATGATATCAGACCACTGAATTTCTATCTTATTCTTCAGACCCCCGTCTAGGACTTCCCACACAATCTTATGCTTTGCAAAGTAACACTTCGCAACCAAATCCCCTTCATGTCTCGATTTGTACTGCATTTCATTGGCATTAGAGTAGCTATCAGTGCTCAGCAATGCTGAAGAGTTCAAGCCATTAAAATTTACAATTACAATGAAAAGCAATCACAGTTGTACCTCCCAGGTTCCAATCCTCAAAAATGAGGCAGGAAAGTTCGAAGCCTTGAGCTTATCAATAGTACCAGAAGAAGAGCTGGCCTTGTGCTCTTTCATGGCCTGACTCCCACCCTCTGGCAGATTTTCTTTAGACAGTGTCATTTGAATCAAATCTAAAAGCGAAGGGCTCTTCCTCAGCCGCAAACCTAATGGACTAGGCTCTTCAAGTGGATTATAGTGTGACGGTGGTACTGGAAAACTATCAGGTCCCAAATTAAACTGCTGGTTGTGAAACAGTAAAAAATTATATTAGACAAATTACCTCAACCGTTTATAAAAATATTCCCACCCCTAGTAGCATAAATACAATGAGGAAAACAATAGAGCAAACATAAGCAATAAAGGCAATTCAAGAACAAGAACTTGGGGGAAATGGTCAAGTTTCACTGTAAATAAACTTCATGATCTTCCACCAGTTCAGACAACAAACTAATCATATAATTAACGACTAAAAAGGGTCTCTTCCATTAGTAGCACTGTCAGTTTCAACTACATAGATCCAAACTATCCAATAATCCCCAATCTTCATGGCTTTGTTTGTTCTCTCTTTTTGGTATTTATGCATATTAACAACAAAGTAAAGACGCAACGACGACACAAAATACAACCGCGAAAGGCCAACAAGAAAATGTCTGAGCAGCCAACCATAGCAAGACACATCAGATCGAAGCATAGAACATAACCTCCGAACCCGATGGGGTACGCCAAGATTTAGTAGCCTTTGTAGAAAGGTTAGCAGTCGCTCTCACCCTAGCAAGCGTAAGATTTTGAATCCCCTCAACAAGCCTACTCTTGCTCTCATCGCTTGAAAGAGGAGAGATGGAGTTAGATGTTCCACCACGGCTCCATTTGTTTGAATAACAAACAATGAAATTTACAACTCGAACAAAATTTCTACGAAAACCGAAGAAGCCTGCACCAAAACAATCACTTGGGGACAGAGTCGGCCCATTTGGATTGAGGGATTTGGTTAGAAAAGAAAAAGAAAGGAGTAGAGTTTCGTACCAAATCACTCGGTTGGATTTATTGATATGGTCAGAAATTGAGAGAAAAAGTACAACAATAATATCTATTGATCGATTCCTTCCCCTTTCCCACCAAAACTCACAAAAATGGTGAGATTTGATGAGAAAGGTCTCCCCTTTCTTATCACACCCTTTCTCACAATCAAAGAGGCTGCTAAAAAATCATTTTCCAACTAAACAAACAGGACAATCAAATCTCGACTTCTAAACAAAGCTAGGCAAAAAATTAAACCCAGTTTCACATGGACAGATCACGAAGATAAATCAGCAATCCAACAGTGCATATATATGGACTGTACTGTACTTTGTAACAGAGAGAGAGAGAGAGAGAGAGAGAGAGAGAACCGGGAGAGGAGACGATGGCTTAGACCGCTTGTTGAGGCGGCCATGTTCGTACTCCGCCGAGTCCACCTCGACCTTTACCGGCGCGATTTTCCGGCGTTGCGACACAGATTCCAGCCCGGAACTCATCAACTGAACCATTAAAGATCTGTCGATCAACTGAAAAAACCCTATTCCTAAAGAAGAAGATTAGTAAAAAAGGAAGAAATCTATGGAGTAAAAGAAGTCGAATCTTTGAGCAAATCGGGGAACCCTAGAAAACGCAAGAGCTGGAGTATATATGTCTAGGTGCTCTGTTACATTGACAGCGAAGCTTTCAACAAAGCCAGCTGAGAAGCTCTGAGTCGACCAACCTCACGCGCTTTGGACACCTCTTGTTACACGTGCTCTAAATCCTCCAACCAAAGTCGTGTAATGCGCGTGTGAGATAAGTAGGAGTGAGAGCACGAGCGTAAACGTGTCTCGTGGTGAGAGATGGAATTGCAAACCTATAGTGTGACATCTTGACCGTTCAAAAAGTGTTTCAAATGGTTCAGATTTCAAACAAAGTTTTACCACTAAGAGAGAGTTTGCAATCAGAATCTTCGGTTGCAGCAATGAACAGTCCAAGCTCTTACCAAAAGATTACGAGACTTAACCCCATATTAATTATTCGTACATAAAGTATGAATGAATTAGGCTAAACCTTGTTCCGAAAACGGTTTGTTCAAGATGAATAAATAAAAAATTCTAACTTTGAAGTCTTTTCCAAAGACAATTGGTTTTTTTAACTGATTACTATAATAATTTGTGACATAGACCGTTGAATTTGTAGTATTTTATCGTATTTAAGTTTAGTTTCTTATCAAGAAATTTATTTGAGATGAACTGGCCTAGCTAGTTAGAAATTGGTAATACTTGCCAATCACAATTTATTTTTATTTTTTTTAGGAGTACTTGTTTTGAAAGACATAAAAAATTCATAAACAACACACATTATTTGACTCGTTCTCTTTGCACGTCTATACAAACATGCTTTGATGAGGAAAATATATAAGTCGCTATGGACTTATTCAAGTGACATAAGTCATTCATGCCATTTTTTAAAATAAAATAAAATAAAATCATTCATGCATGTGTAAAAAATCAACTCCATCCAATGCTAGTAAGTGTAAATCACAACTTTCTCATAAGAAATGGACGATTGGGATTTAATTGGATCATCGGAGTTTTTATTCTGATTTCTTTCAGGTAAATAGAATTTGTTGAGATAGCTTCAATCTTTGACTAATTGGATAGTATATTTCGATCACAATTTACACATTGAGATCTTTATGTTAAGTTGCTCGAATTATGCGAATGAGAATGTTATGAGTTTCTTTTTTACACAGAGAGAGGATCTCATCTCCTTTGGAAGGAAATAAAATTCCATTAAATTCCTTGTCAACTGGTTTTTTTTATTTTTAAAATTTTTTAAAATTTTCAATTTATAATAAAAATGTTCTGAAATTTGACATGACAGAAAATTCAGCATATATAAAGAACATCTTTAGCATATAACTCAAAAAAATTTAATAATAATGTTTTATTACCTCTAAATGAGTTTTTAAAATGCAGGCCGGCCAAGGGACTATTCAAACTTTGATGTCAAAACACTTTACTTTGTATGGGAGTGCGTGTTTATTTGCTACCTTGTAGTTTAACAATTTCTTCAAATACCGAATCACCTTTCGTTGTAAAATTTTACAATTGATCGATGTTAGTTGCATGACAATTCAACGGTTAGTTTTGTATTTAAATGATTTGCTTAGTAGTTTCTTTTCTTTTAATAGCACATGCTAAAGTAGTTAAAATCTTACAAAATCTTCACTCTGTTTGGTTTAGATTTTGACAATAGGTTTTTGGCTAATTAGCAAGAAGAAAAAGATAGAAAAACGAGAATAATAAGTAAAGAGAACTTTTTAGAGACCACGTAGGTGATTCTGGAAATCCGAAGCCAAAACGAAGTCTTTTTTTTTTTTTTTACTCGACATTTAAAAAGTGATTATTCCGTCTTCTCTAGACCCTTTTTCACCACACAAATCGGGTAGATTCTACGTACTCTCTTGGGTCCCATACCAAATGTGTGGTTGAAAAAATAGCTTGCGTACGAGGGGTGTATAAAATTGTGGGCCCGTGTATAAGAGAATTTGAGGCTGTGATTGGAGGAGGGTGAAATGTGTTTGGTATCTGGTGGAGAAGGTTGACACGTAAGAAATTGAAACATGGGACCACTGCTTTTGTGGATAACGTTTGTACTACTACTAAAGAATCATAAAAACTTGTCGTGTTGCCCGAAAACAGAAAAGCGCGTGGCAACGCACGATTCTGGCGGCTCCGAAGCGTGCGCACATGATCCAGCAGGCATACTGGCGGCTCCACCCTAGAGCCTACGTGGTCATTTGACCACTCGAATTTTTTTTTTTATTTCCTAGAATATATGTATTTTCTTCGTCCTAATTTTATGGTCTCATTGACACTTTTTACTGTTTCAAAAAAATTGTCTCACTTTAAAATTAAATAGTATATTGTCAATGAATTTCCTATTTTACCCTTCCTTTTTTTTTAATGAAAACTACTGGCAGCAAAAAAGTTAAAATACTCCTTTAGGCCCTGTTTGGTTTGGTTTTTAAAAATCGGTTTTCTCAATTATTATTAAAAAATTATCCTTATTTTTAAATATTATTTTATTTTTCTCTCTATCTCTCTCCAATCATTAATACATATTTTTTAATTATTACTCATATTTCTCCCTCTAATCATTACAAAAACCAAAATTCAAAACCCAAACCAAACATTGAGAAAACCCCATAACTCAAAACTTGGTTTTCTCCAATGTCCAATTTCACGTTTGTGTGTGTGTGTGTGTGTGTTTTGGTGAACAGCAGAATAATTACTCCATAACTCCAAATTTACGTTAGACCTCCATAGAATTGCACTGCTATTACACTTTCAAAAAACCCCAGACGAGATATCCAGACATTGAGATTGATTACGCTACAAACATCCATTTCATTTTTTTGTTTTTGCATTGATATTTCCCATTTATACAAACTTCTGCAATTCACAAAAACAAGTCCCATTGTGCAAGTCTTTCCCATTAACACTTAGCCTTCTACCAAAAAATCCAGTTCTCCAATCATAGCAAAAAATTTTCCAAAAAAGAACTAGGACAAAAGTCTTGAGTGATTGCCCTGGAAAAAAAAAAGGGAAGAAAAACAGATTACCAAAAATTACAAATGGAGAGTTTAACCAAGTCCAAACATAGGGGGGAAATGGCTAATAAGAAAAGGGAACTCACATTAATTTAATGTTGTTGTTGAAGATGAATCAATGCATTTTTTACAACATCTCGACCACATTCAAGTGTAGAAGGAAGATTACCATCTCTCATTAACGGGGTTTCCTAATGTGTGGTAATTTGTAATTATTTCCCCTGTTAACCTTCATCACCTCAACCATACAAGCTTGTAGAGATAAAAATACTGAATTCAGTTCGTGCGATGGTAATTTATCAAAAGATTTTTCTACAGCATTCACAAAGTCATCAATTGTTGCGGGTGCCTCTTGATATTGTAATGACTGAATCGCTCTAAAATAGCCGAGGTCGAGAACATTCAAGTTTGGACTATTTGGGGGCTGACATGCTAAACGAATATCAAACCCATTCCTTGTTGCAGCCTCACAAAACTCGACATCAGATGGTCGGATATGCGGCCTAGCATTATCTTGTTGAACATAAATAGTGTCACCTACACTAGATCGAGGCCATTTAGATTGAATTGCGGGTAAAACTTTTTCAATCAAGCACTTACGAATCACATCTTTAGTCACCAAAACTGCCTTTGTCTCTAACGTACCAACTAAGCGATTCTTACTAGTTCATTTGGCAGGTTCTTTACATGTGAATGGAAATATACCAATCTTACCCGAAAAACTCCTCGTTTCCGTTAGCATCGAACCGTGGTCGAGCTACCGCTGCAAGGAACATAACTTGGTGATGAATCGTTTGCTTTTACAAGTTCAATACTGTTCATCTTCTTCGGGAAGAAGATAATACCTTTCCGATTCTTTGGTCAAGTAAAACTATTTCTCATCTATGTGGACGTAGTTGAACATTTCCTTGAACATTGGTTGTGCTCGAAGATTGCTTGGCTCAAGCATGGAAATACAAAAGCGCAGCCTTGCTATCTTGTTTTCGTCGGAAAGATATGGCTTAAGAGCATTTGAGTGAGGCCTAATTTTGCCTTCCTGAACTCCCCTATTGACTGTTGATTTTGGGGCATGAATGGCCTCCAACAAAGAACGGATATTTGTGCAGAGATGGCGATCAATTTTTTTGATTTTGTCCCAATCAATTTGACGACGCTTCCAGCCCACTCTTCTCCACATTTTGCTTGATACATTAACCTTCAACCCATTACAAATACACGCTTGTGCTCTGCTCCAAATTCGATGTACAGTTTTCTTAGAGACAGAAAACAGGGCAGCAACCTCTGGTAAACAACCTCTTCTCAATTTTCCATCAACGCTTGTAGTAAAGAGTGTTTGATAAATTTGCTCTCTTTCTTCATTGGTAAGGTTTTGGCTTTGTCTACAAGGAAAGGAGGAGATTTGCCCAGTAGGAGTACTTTCCATTAGGCATGAACCAGTAGAATTGAAGAAAGAGTGGTAGAGAGAGAGAGAGGAGTAATTCACGTGGAGGGGAAATCAATTCCCTGGGGTAAAAGATTTGCTTATTCATAGAAAGAGTTAATGAGGGAAATTTAAATTTTGAATGAATTTTTCCTTTTGTGAAAAAATGGTGCCTGAATTTTCGGGGTTACTCTGTTTGCTCCTACTGTATTTTGGCGCCTAAATGGGTGAGAATCCCGGTACTCAATCTTCAAAGTTTTAAAAGGAATACTGATGCAAGCTCCAATTTTGGCGCCTAAATAGGAGTAGTTGGGAATCCCAGTACCAATCAGTCCAAATTTTAAAAATGGAATATTGATTAGCATATTACACTTTAAAAACTTGAAGGGCAAAATTGGAATTTAAAGTGACCAAACATGTAATAATTATGTTCCCTTATTATGTTCGCATCCCCAAAAGGGACCATAAAATTGGGACGGAGGGAGTATATTTTTAATTTGAAAATATAATGGTATAAGAGGAAATTCCTTAACAATTACCCATTTAGTTTTGAAGTGTGACAATATTTTTAGGACGACAAAAAGTGTCAACTGGGAATATAAAATTGGGACAGAGGGAGTATTTTCAAAGGAGATTATGGTCATTTCAGTATTCTTATGGTACAATTTTCAATTGAATTACCAAAAACTACTCCCGCGTCCTTTCTCCTAATTTATTTATCTCTATCGGGTATTTTCAAAAGATCACCATTGCTTGTACTTACATTCAAAAATTAATAAAGGCAAAAGAGTAAATTCACTTTTTGCCCATTACTTTTCAACTGAGATAATCTTTTTGGTACAATAAAGAGTGCTATTTGGCACAAAAATTAGGAACGGAGGGAGTAATTAATGATTGGAGGGCACGTTTGACTGTTGATTTATTTTTATTAACAGTAGAATATATGAGATATGATTCAAGCGGGGATAAATAGGGTGCACCAGATAATAGATTGAATTAGAATATGAAAATTAGAAGTAGTTTTGTTGTGTTTGCTAGAACGGATAAAGATAATGAAGATTGTTTTTTACTGTTGGATGAGGAGGGAGCTAATCTGAAATAGGGAAATTAGCTAATACACCACTCCCTTCATGTCCTTAAAAATTTGACAAAGTTGCTGATTTCCTGGTCTTATAGTGTGAGTTATGTATTCATTTCACATGGAAGCATCATAGATGAGGTATGGAGTGGATAGGTCATATGTATGTCAACAAAAAGTTTTGGTGGGTTCACTTTCATTTGTCCCATTTGGTAAGTTTCCTCACCCAAATGCTCTATCCATTATAGAAATTAGCTTTCTAAGTAGATATGCATTTTGGTGAAAAATAACGCATGTCTTTAAAAAAAAAAACAAATTTTCAAGAAGGGTACAATATTTAGAAAACGGAAGCATATACGTTGAAGACAGGATTTTTTTGCGTTCAGTGGAAAGGTTTGGTGATGTGGGCACTTTAGAATACCTAACAACCACTTTGGAGAAGAGTTTTGCCCAAAAATAGAATGAATAAAAATCAAAATCCTCTGCAAAGGGAAAAGCCATGGGAGGGTCACCAACCTTAACTAGTAGTACCAATTAACCAAACCTAAAGCCTGATTAGTGAACTGTTTTATACATGTTACTCTTTTTACCCCCCAACATCAGTTATGAATCCATGGGTACACTTGTCACAATAACCATTATATTCCCAAAAAATCCATAAACACAACTTTAAGACATGATTCCGGACACAATTGTGTCCGAAGCCGTTGGATGAAGGTTGGCTTATATTTATCCAACTATTCTACTTATGTCTGGAGTAGTGTCTGTATCATTGTTCTTTTTATATTCATTTGAGGTGACAAGAATTCATGTTAAAATAAGGAGATGTGTAACAAGAAGAGGGAGAAAGGACAGGAAGAGCCAAAAACAAAATTAGGTTGGAATGGAGAAAATATATACAGTACTATATTGGAGAGATGGGGATGGAGCCCTCTGATTTTGAGGCAATCATGAAGGGTAGACCCCAATAGTGCACCAAACTCACAGCTCCCGTAATCATATGATGCTCCTTCACAATGTGGGTTTGTGGACCTATTTCATTCTGCAGCGTAAATTGTACGGGACCAGATGTACACAGGGAGTTAATAATTAATATAGGTGATTTGGTTCCAAAAGAATCCATATTTTTTGAACTTGAAAAACAAATGGTGTGAAAATTGAAAAAAAAATGGTGTGAAAATTAAAATGGTGCCGTCTTGGATTGTGTTGCACAGTGTAATGTGTTCACTACGCTGTAGGCTCCTCGCTTCCATCCCCTATACCCATTACCATTTCCCTATACGTAATCAAGTGTACTTGTTCTGCTGTAGAGTGAAAAGTGTGGAAAAAAAGGTCAGAATGGCCAAGACCTATTGTGGGGGGCGCTTCTCCGGAATGACCTCTTTGGCCGCTTGATACTGTATAGAGATGGGGAAGTAGAGATGAACCTCACTGAGATCCTAGGGAACCGTCGGAGGGAAAGGCCAGTGCTCCTGGGGTACGCCAGAGAAGACTTACACAAGGGAGCAACCACGTTAGTCCCAAGCCTGGACGGTGGTGGTCTGATGAGACACTTTGATGGCTAAGTCAACAATGAGGGGAGTTTAGTGGGAAATTAGAAAGAGAAAGTGCAGTTGAATATTGACTATAAAGAAAGTGAGAATATCTCTATCTCTCTCACTAGAGGTGATGAGGGACATACTTACAGGCGAGGGGGCGCGTGTCCCACACGTCCCTCAGGGGCCTCACGCGCCCCGTCCCTATCACCACATTGAATGCATGGACCGACGTATGTCCGTCAAGTGGATCCCCAGCCGCTCCCCAGAGTTGTCACCTGACACAGATATTCTTATCAATCAAATCCCCCACCTTCCCCCCTGCAGGCCTACCCCTCCTGTAGGCGTAGGTTGCAGGGTTGGTGACTCGCGATAATTGCGATGTAGGTGAGGTGGTTGAGCTCATTAATGAGTTGCTCAGACTATCAGATATACCTCGATTGAGCCCCTGATATCTGACGCGACCCCCTGGGCATCGAGGTCAATCGACTCGGCCCGAAAGAGGCGCTCAGAACCGAGTCTCCAAGAGCAGTCGTAGAGCTCCCCGGAGAAGGCCCTCTGCTTGCGACCTTGGATTGTATCGTAGATGGTGTCGCCCCAAGCGTAGGGCTAGGTTGGCGGTAGCATAATAAACGATAAGACCGAGTCAAATCCACAAGGACCGAACACAACTGGCGTAAGAGTTTTAGCATTAAAGCGGCAAACTTAGCTTTTGGAGTTTGATTGGTGGAATTCTCTCGACTTCTAACGCGATTGAAAATGAAGTTTTAAACTATAAAGTAAAGGTGGAAAGGTCTAAAGGTTCACACCACCCAAGACTAAGGATATTCAATGGCTCTCAACTATAACTCAAGTGAGGGACAAAGTCACTTGCTCTCACTCGGAAGATTTAACAATGAAGATCATTTTGACTCTAGAAAATGAGTTTATCAATGGGATAAGTTCTTTGAGACATTTTGACAAACACTTTGAATGTCATAGCTCTAAGCATCATGTGTGGCAAATTGTCAAGCCCTTGCCTACACAAGATCAAAAAGGTTAACAAGACTAAGTTTTGATACATAAAATTTAACTTACCCAATGAAAACCAATCTTTATCACAAGAATGAGGTTTGTAAATGGAAAGACACCCTCTTAGATATTTTGTCGAACACCCAAAGTGACATAGCTCAAAGCATTGTATGTGTCAAATGATTTGTCTACACTCAATCAAAGAGGTTAACAACTCTAAATTTAGACCAAAAATAGAGTGATTAATCTATTCACAAACCCACAATAAGCATATAAACGTGAGAAACCATTGAAACACCAAAGTCATGGAGTGATATTCACCCCATGACTAAGCCTAAACTACTACTCAAACATGATTAAACTAAACATTAAAGGAAATATAAAGGAAATACGAAACATGACGAAAATGAAAATAAACTACGGATTTATAAAGATTAGAGAAGTACCTACAACATTAATGAAGGAGAAAACCTTGGTTCTTGAAGATTAAATCCTAAAAACTAGAGAAAAGGTGGAGCTAATTTAGACTAAAAGGAAATAAAAATGAAAGTGTAGGAGAGATGAGAGAGAAAGAGGAAGGGGGAGATATATACAAACACACTTTCTCTCTCACAAATATCCTAAAAGGTGTAAGTTTCCATAAGTGGAAAGTCCAACAAGCGGGCTATACAAATTTTTGGGTTGCCAAGTATTGATACCTATCAATACTGGTATCAATACCTGAGGTTCTGTTAAGCTTCTTCTTTAGAGGTATTGATACCTATCAATACTGGCATCAATACCTATATCAATACTAAGGCATTTGAGGTTGCCTCTTCTTTCTTGGTCATCCATTGGCCTTGTGTGCTACCGGGCATCTTCCAAAACACTTCTGAATATCATGTGAGCCTCGGGAAGGGGAGCACTTGGTCTCGTGAGTCCTCGTTCACTCCCGGATTTCACCGGGAGTCTTTGTAAGCCTTAGACATGCCTTTAGCCTTCCGGCTTGATCTTGTGCCTTCTAAACTTTCCGAACCTTAGCCAAATATTCATTTCCTGGCTCTTGAAGCTCGATGGCAGAGTGTCCAGCTCTCTACTGTGAAAGCTTTTCTCTTTCTCCCATGAGAAAAAGCACACACAGGAGATGAGAGAGAGAGAGAGAGAGAGAGAGAGAGAGAGAGAGAGAGGAATGAAAGAATGAAGAAAGTGAGGCAGGTGGATGGGCTTATATTAAGGAGAGAGGATTTTGGACGGCCAGTGGGCTGCCCTGGTGGACCTGACAAGGGCAGGTCAAGGCCCAAAAAAATTTAATTTATTTTTTTGCTTCCCAAAGCGCTTCAAATGCGCTTTATGCACGTGGTTCACCACTATCTATCAAAAACAACTATGCACAAATCAAACATATAAGGCGCTAAAACACGTGTGTGTGTGTGTGTGAACAAAAAGAGCTAGATAAACCCGGATATATACAACGTTAGGGGCTTATCACCCTCTGAGACTTGGGTCGGTACTTTCGAGAGCCGTTCCCGAGGCGAGGCATTCCAGCCCCGGTCATTGTTACCGAGGCACATCTCCCTCGGTGGACAAGGCCCTCCCTAGGGTGTAGGTCCCAGCCTCTTTGAACTGCCTGGGTGCAAGAGCTCCCTTAGACCCCGGGTATCCAGCCGCTACACCTATATATAGACACGAGTCGGGTCCAGTTACACGGTTTGGAGAGAGATCAACCTGCCAACCAACTCGAAAATCAAAATTCCCTGTAAAATCTAAGTCGTACTCAACTGACTGGTAGTTCAAAACCACTCGAAACCCTTCGTGTCGGCCCGGGAAGTTAGTTTTTGGGTTTTTTTGCTCACCCATAACTCACAATGTGTAAATCAAAGAACAACATGCGTTCCAAAATGAAATGGCACAAAAATACATACCAGAATAAAATGGCTGGTTTCGGAATTTGGTTCCCCGAATTGCTATAATTTCTCCGGCCTCGTGAGACCTCCCCTTGGGGTGTAGTCAAATTCAATAGCCCATTAAAAAGTCCACACCTATGAGTTGCTTAAAAGTTTTAATCAATAAGGGACAAAAGAATAAAAAATTATTTCAAAATCACTTTGAAAAATACACATCCCCAACAAAGCCTAAAAGGACTTAGCTTCAAGGGATGAGCTCTTGTTCATATTTCTCCATACTCTCAATTTTGTTCATATCTCATGCATAAAACTATGATCCGAATGGCTCAGCTCGTAGAACATGCAAAAAAAACTACTACTCCAAAATATTACTAGTATGATCAAATATAGATACACGCGTAAACAATTGCAAATTTTTATGCAAAATAAATGGTATATATATATAGGATAATGATCTACTAAGGACTCCCTCAAACAAAATTTGGTGCAGACCTCACCATTCCGAATCAAATTTTGACGATCCGAATCGCTCAATGTTTTTAAAATGCTTTTTTAAGGGTCCACACGAAAAATCTTCAAAAAAACTGATCGGATCAAGCCCTTCCTGGTATTTTTTTTTTTTGAAGATTTTTCGCGTGGACCTTGGAAAATTCATTTTAAAAACATTGAGCAGTTCGGATCGTCAAAATTTGATCCGGAAAGTCGAAAAATGGCTTGGTCCGCACCAAATTTTGTTTGACGGAGTCCTTAGTAGATCTGCTTTCTATATATATATATACTATTCAACCTTGCAATTTACATAACAATATTTAACTAATTAATCACATACTTACTCCGTCCCTTTATAGTGTTTAACTTTTTATTTTGAGTTGTCCCTTAATAAGTTTGTTTTAAAAAGTTAGTAGGTACATTTCCTATTTTGCCCTTAAAAATAGATTCATTTTTTGAAAAGTTAGTGGGTATTATTATATTGATAAGGGTAAGTAGTGGAAAGTAGATGTAAAAGTTTTAAAAATTAATGTGAGAAAATAAGTTGGAATTACGAGGCTACACCATTTAAAAAGGGACGGAGGGAGTACTTTTTTTTTTTTTTTTATCCAATCAAAATTAATATTTTGTAGACTTATGCTCCCTCGGTTTTTACTTAATAATTCATTATTCCATTTTTGGATGTTCAAAAGTGTTAGTCCCTTTCTAAAAGTGGAAGCAAAAATTTGATGATTTACCAAAAATATCCCTCGTAAGTGAATACAAGTGTTGCAAGGTAGATAGGGTGTAGGGGGAATTGAAGGAAATGATGCCACCAAATTGGAATTTAGGTGCAATCATTGCATATATGTGCCTTACAAATGGAAATTCCCAAAAGGGTATATAAATTAGGAACGGAGGGAGTACTTTTCTTAGTGTTCTACTATATGAACGGTTTTTGAATCTTAGTTTTGAATCCGAAATGTGCATGAAAATTGAGATTATCGATATTCGTTCGTGTAAAAGAAGATTCACCAAGCCCCAATATACTCTTCTAGATTATGGCTTTGTTCCCCATTTGCTAAAATCAACACTTTTTCTCACTTGCTAAAAGCCACCCACTGATTTATTTAATGGGAACAAAAAATGATTTTAGCAACCTACCTAAAACTCAACTTTTATGAAAATTTCCATTTTATTAAATGAGATACAAACCCTTAATTAAATTCCACATGGGGTATTAAATGGACAAATAGTCCACCCTTATTCAATTCAATCTTTAATCCTTTGCACAACAAAATGTCATATATGAAAAATAAAGGGAGCAATGGAGTCCACCCCTTAGTCCCACCCCCAGTTCCTCCCATCTTATGATGTAGGACAAGATAAAAACATGCTCCGAGGATATTGACATGTGTGGCAGATTAAGAGTTAAGGCACCATGCAACAATAGCCCTGGTCTTTTATTTCTACTGTGAAGCACGAATTAAAGTTGGTACACCATGTGACAATATGTCTAGGCACTAAATCACTCTGAATAACTAGTGATAGAGTGTGACTAGGTTTTAATGAAAAAGAATGTGATAATAGCCCTGGTCTTTTATAGGGGTTTAATGTGACTTTGGTCTAGTTTCTGAAGTTAATCTGTTGGTTTGTTCTATTGGGAGGTTGCTAGCTGCTGCTGCTGCTGTTGTTGTTTCTGGAATCTCTTGGGAGGTGTTTGTTATAAGCCTATGTTTGTTTTTGTTCTCCTTGGGTTTTTTGCGGTTTTGGGGATTGCCTCCTTGGCTGTTTTTGTTTCGGGTTGACTCCTTGTTATTCTGTTGTTATTTCCCTTGGATCCGGGTCGACATTTTTTGTCTTGTCTCGGCCCCTTTTAATCTTTGTAATGCATTTTCAAAGATTAATAAAAGTTTTTTTGCCTTCAAAAAAAAATGAAAAAGAATGTGATAATGTTTTTAACACTTTTCCTTTTTGAATTTAGACTACATTAGTACCCTATTTGCCTCCTCAAGCCAATCATTTCGTAAATCGTTTTTGAGACAATATCTCGAAAAAAATCAACATACGAGTCAAGTGAATTTTAGTCTAAAATCTAGACAAATTCTGAACCAAAGAACGTGTTATTTCATTGAATATTTACGAGTACAGGATTAGGATGACTTTTTGCAAAATAGCCCGAAATAATAGTATTCCAAAAGGAATGATTTGTCATTTTGAGTGGGTGAATAAAATTGCACTCGTAAATCTTTTAATAGGTGGGTCTGGGCATTGTTGTCACTGCAGGCCCAGAAGGCCTTTGGCAGTTCACATCACCCGGTCACAGGCCCACAAGGCCTTCGACGGAAACTTTGTTTATCTTGTTCGATTGGCATTGTGCAGAAAATATGCCCCAGAATGTATGTGCGCGGGCCTTCTTTATAGGAACAATATTAGGCCCATTGAGGCCCAAACTTGGATTGTTGTTGTTCTTCTTTTTTCGAACTGGTACTTGGACTGTTCATAAGCTACAAAGTTTTATCAAATGAAAATGATCGGTTTTGCGATATTTTAACATCTGGATTTATAAAAGGAACTATGAATGGAATTAGATCATCTTCGGTCCTTCCGGACCCCACTTCAATGAGACCATTCACCTTTTGGTCCGATAAGACCATTCACTTTTTAGATCTCATCGAGATGAGCTAAGCCAAAGGTAAATAAGTAATATTCATCGAATGGCGTATAACAAATTTTCAATTCACGTGTGTGTTGCCAAGAATGTATTTCCATTCAGTTTCAAAGAATCAAAAAAATGAAATAGTACAACTCTAGCTTCTTGTTTTTTTTTTGGTAGGAAAATGTTGCATCAAATTAAATCAAATACATGAAATTAAGCTGTTGTTCATTTGGTAACCCAAATTTGATAAAAGATCCGTACATCAATTTCCTTCGTGAAAGCTACGCATCACTTCCTCTACTTCCAGAAGCCTCAAAAGGTACCTGCAATCGTTCAGTAATGCACTCAAATAATGGATATCCGTAAATGTAGATGTAGTTGAAAGTAAATCAAGCATGACTCTTGAATTTGTTTCAACTTCCAACTCAATCAATCCTAAATTATGGGGTGCTTTGGGTAAAAAACCAAAAACCAAAAAACCACTTTTGCCCTTATTCAATTTTTTTTTTTTGCATTCGTTAGTTTTGCATTAAGATTTTGTGGTTTCTGGATTCCTCTCCACACGACAAATCTAACAAGTATAAAATTATGGTCAAAACTCAATTTTTTTTAATAAAGCCAAAATAGGTGGATTATTGACCAATAATCCACCTATTTTGGTTTTATTCAAAAAAATATTTGACTCGTATGTTGGAGCCCATCTCTCATTTTCCATAACTATGCTGCTAAGCTAGTACCTGTTTCTATTTTCCGACAAAAAACCAGCCACCCAACTACCATGATGGTTTCGGGTAATAGCACCGGCTGCCGCCTCATTATTATGAGGCGATCCTTTGTCTATATTGAGGGGGTGTTCCAATAAAAAAAAAAAAAACTAGTTTTAGTTTAAATGAAAAACTACTTCATTCCATTAAACAAAGCCCCACAAAAAACTAACAAAAAAATCACTTTATTCCACTAACTTAAAAAAAATCAAATCATTGCACAACCAAGTACATGTACTTTAATCATGTAAAATTACGAATCTGCCCTCCTTTCAAAAAAAAGAGCAATAGTTGTTTGGGTAGAAGGGTAGATTTGTAATTTCATAACACAACTAAAAAAAACCAAAAACTTGTTAGTGGAACAAGTGAGTTTTTTAAAAAAATTAAAGATCACAAAAAACCAAAAAACTAAAAAATTACTTATTGGAACACCCCTGAGTTTGAACCCATTTTGTTTTGGACAGCTCCAACCCGTGAAAATTCGCCACTTACAACTCTAGCTTCTAATATTATGGCCCACATAATAGGCCCAGTGGCCCATCCAACAACTGCATATTGTACCTAGTAGGACAGTTACCCCATGTTGTCCAAATTAATTTGGTCAAATTTTGCAGGCAATTTTTTAGGGTTAGGTAAGGCTAGTTTTGCAGTAGCGGCATATCCTGGAAATATATATATGTATGTATGTATTGCGCTAATTTTTTATCACTTCAATATCAAGCAAAATGTATGCCACCATACTTTTTTAGTTTGAAAATTGCACGTAATTTCGTAGAGGACTAATATTATGGAACGGAGGGAGTAAATAATTACAAGCACAACTATACATATAAACTCATTGAATGACTTTGTAATCGATAGAATATGCAGAATGATCAGCTAAAACACAGGCTAAAAATAAAATGAAGAAGAGGATTAAATGATTTTAAAAGACCAAAAAAAAAAATGCTCTTCAAGTCTACACATCGTAAATGGGTTAATGCATTTTCTTCTATGAAAATTACTAGTAGAGGTACATGCCGAACACTCAATTATAAGAAAATGAAAAAACTACAATACACACGCAATATCATATGCACTCATATAAAAGTTACAAATCGATTACCTCTTAATAATAAAAGTTGTGAATTTGTTGTATAAAAGTTACGAGACGCACTAAATATTATGAATCATAAAAAAATGTTTCGACCAAATCATATTTGTTGAAAAGTTACGAAACAATAAAAAATGCCATGATTACCAAATGGCGTGAACACAATATAAAACCATATAATAAGTTAAGCATAAAGACGATTTTTAATGAAAGATTGTAAATGCATTCCTAAAAGAAAAATTAAAATTGGAAGGTGTATATTTACCTTTCGGCGCAAGGGACAAATCTAAACAAGCTCATTGAATACTAGCTAGCTAAAGTAGTACTAGAAGTGGTCCAAAAAAAGTTTGGTTGTTAGTTTAGGCATTTATGGTTTCTTAGGTGAAATTAATGCGACCATTCTAGGCAGATCGCAAAGGTCATGTCATAGAGAACATTATATTTGATCATCGGGTGTCTAGATGAGCTTTTATAAGCTTTTGCTTGTCTTGAACTCCTAAAATTTAACGACAGGACAAATTTTATTGACTCGTACCCCATAGTCGTATCATAGAAAATATAAGGCTCCTTCTCAATCTCACTCACTTTGTAAGAGACAGTGGAACTTAGTTACACAAATGGTACTATACATCTCTCCATTTTTTATATCTACACAAATTACACTATGTCGATAAATGACAACGTCATGCTTACTTTCCTGGCTTCACTTTGAATTGGGGATAATCTTGTCATGTGTTGTGCACTTTGCCTGTCCATTGGGCCGTCCGTCTTTCTACGAAATGGGCGGTTCAATTGTTTTAGCGGACGATTTAATGTATTTGAGCAGATGTGATCCGATCCGAACCGTCTATCACTTAAAGACGGACGCCTAAATCGCATAACATATGCATCCAAAGGGACAACAAAAAATAGGGATCGATAAACTAGCTATTAGGTCAAGTTGGTTAATTAATGTCAAATTTACGAGTTTATAAAGTGTAGAGAGAGAACGAAATGCCATGGATTGATATAAAGCGCATACACGCACAAACTACTTCAATCCTCTAATTTTGAACAATAACTAAACATCGTGTTACTTTCTATTTTAATTTAAAGATTTCAATTAGTTTTTTAAATTGGTGCAAAAGTTCAATAAATTATGTAACAAATATCTTATTTGATATTACAAAAATAAAATTAAAAACTTATTTTTCCTTTCTTGCTAAATTTGTTGGAACACTTGAGATACACCCACTTGAACACTAGAGATACACTCGCTTTTGAACATGCGCACCCCACTATATAGTGTGCATGGGTGTTTGTGTTGTGCACTCATTATGGAACTCTTCTCTGGTCTCGTTATTTGATTAATTTGAATCGTTTATTTCTTTCATCTTGTGAAATTTGTGCTCCTCGGGAAAATTAAAATTCAATTGATACCTATATTTTGAAATGTAATTGTCTTTAAAAAAACACAGCTAGATATGATTTTTTAAAAACAAGTTGTTGGGTAAATGCACGCCGATAAAAAAAGTTACCGATGTCCAATCAATCTAAATTTTTGTAAGAACTATCTACTCAAAAAGAAGAAAAAAAAATGAATGACTCAGATATCTAACATAACCTGGGGTCAAAGATCCATAATGGGTGCACAACAGAGAAAGTACCATGTACCTACCACAATGTACATGGGGATCTTGTAGTGCATTGCCAAGACTACAACCACAGAATAGTCAAGACACCTGTACCGTTGATCCAAGAATAAACAACTCCCGGATTTCATCTCGGCGATGAACTACTTCCTGGATCACGCAGTTGGCAAAGATGAAATCCAAAGTTCGATTATTCGCTGGCGATCAATGGCTTGAGACAGACTACAACTCAGGAAGTCTTGGCGGTCGCACTACATGATGCCCTCTTCTCTAATTATTCAACGGTGCTAATGTATTCCGGGACACTCCAACACCATAACTTTTTTTTTTCAAAATGTGATGAATAATCCGGAGCACCAATGACCGTGCTTCGGGACTATTGAATAATTACTACTACCTATCACAGTTGACATAGAATTCGTATATCATATGGTAGGGAATGTCAAAAATAGAAAAAGATGACAGGCCAACCCCCAAACAAGTCCTACAAATAAGGCACAAACAGGCAAAATCAACATCCACACACAACACAAACACCCTAAACCCCTCTCTCTCTCTCTCTCTCTCTCTAAATTTGCCACATTTCCATACACCCATTTTGTAAGCCCTGACGACCCAGTCATAGTAATAATATTCCCTCTGAGTGTGTGTGTGTTAACTGAATTGAGTGTGATGGGGAAGATCTCACAGAAAAGCCAGAAGAACAGCTCAAACACAACTACTAGCAGCAGCAGCTGCAGCAGTAACGATACCGATACCAATACCATTAATCCCGCTCTTAAAACGAAGGTGAAGCGCACACGGAAGAGCGTCCCTCGTGATTCTCCCCCTCAGCGCAGCTCCGTCTACCGGGGCGTCACTAGGTACTAATTAATTTTTCTCTCCCTCTTGAATTTCTTGTTATACTGGAACACGTAATGCTAATGGTTGTTTAAATGTTACTGAAAGTCAGACATTGTAACTGTGAAAATTTCGAAACTAGGTTTTCAGAGTAGCCGAAATGGCTTTGAGAATCGATTAAAATCGATACGTATTGAAAATCGGCCGATACAACAAGTAATAGTGGAAGGAGTATCGGCTAAAAAATCAATGCACTTGGGAAAATCATCTTAGACATTATGAATTTCCATTGTGCCAATGTATGGGGTGTAACGGTATTGGAAGATGAAAATTCCTTCACGTTTTTAGAATTAGTAATTGTTTCTATTTTTTTTTATTACTGAATAACGGCTGATATTTAAAACCCGATTTGTTAATGCCGATGATTTTGTCCCAGGCATCGGTGGACAGGCCGATACGAAGCACATTTGTGGGACAAGAACTGCTGGAATGAGGCACAGAGCAAGAAAGGAAGACAAGGTTTTTGATCGATCGATCATCTTTTTGACCAATTATCCGCAATTTTTATTCTTTAATTAAAAAAACAGTAACAAATTTTCAATGAATTGCACGTAATTGATGAGTTGTTTTCCTCTTTTGACTTTACTCCTGATATGCTGGTGATTGTGCTGGAATTCAACTGAACTGCAGTATATCTAGGTAAGTTTGGTACACCCTTATCTGCTCTGTCACTTGCTTTCCATTTTCCAACTACCCTCATAATGTGCCAAATGTGGAAAACAAATGTTTGTTAGTCCGATTTTTTTGAACTGGGTTTGTTAGTCCGATTGATCAGTGGATTTACTCCCACACAATTGATCAGAATTTGATTCTTGAGGTCGGGGCGCAAAAAAGTAATTTCTTGTAAATGCCATAGTCTTGATTCGATTCTTGAGGTAAACAAATGTTTATTAGTCCGGTTGATTGGTGGATTTACTCCCCACACAATTGATCAGAGTTCAATTCTTGAGGTCGGGCCGCAAGAAAGTAATTTCTTGTAAATGCCCTAGTCTAGTCCCAGCGTGAATAGTTTGCTCTTAACCAGACTGAAGAGGAGATTAGTTGAAGTACGCGTCAGTTGGCTCAGATACTCTTGACCATCGGAAAAAAAATATAATGCTTATTGCATTTGGGTAACAAGTTTGGATAATATGAATTTGAATCACAGAATGTGAATTTCCAAAACAAATGTGAATTTCCAAAACAATTATGGGATTCAGCTGGAATTCTGAATCTGGATCTAAAAACTACTGTTTTACATGAATGAATCAATTTATTTAATGGCCAACTCATGTCACACATGATCTGGCCAGTGGCAGACCGAATGGAGTGCAAAGGGGTCATCGAACCCCTAAACTTTGGAGTATTTTTCTGCATACATTTTGCAATTTAGAATAAAATTCAATTCGGTCCCTGTTCCCTTCAGAATAGTGATTGTAATTTTAGCCTCTCAAAACTGAATTTCTTATTACTACAATCCCTCCAAGCTCAAAATAATTTGTAGTTTGGTCCCTCTATGTAACAAATTCCCGCATCTGGCAATTGATCTGTCAATGTAATCACGTCAAATAGTTCGTGAATCGTGATTGTACTAAGTCACACGTAAATTAATTTTTTGGACGGAGTTTCTAAAACACTCCTTTTTGGAAACAATTTTCTATGGATATTCAATTATTTGAATATTGTTTTGGGTTTTACTTTTAGGGGCCTATGACGATGAAGAAGCGGCAGCTCGTGCTTATGACTTGGCGGCATTGAAGTACTGGGGACCAGAAACCATTCTTAATTTCCCAGTAAATTTACTAACCAAATTTTACTTATATAGTTTCTTGAATTATAATTAATTTTCCATTCAGTATATATTGCGTATATTTTCTTTTTTGAATTATAATTAATTTTCCATGAATTATATAGCTTTCTACGTATGAAGAGGAGTTTAAGGAAATGGAGAGTCAGTCAAGAGAAGAATATATTGGTTCTCTAAGAAGGTAATATTTACATCAATTGAGCAATAAATTCAAAATTATCATAAACATATATGTTTGACTTATTATTTTCTTTTTCTTTTTCTTTTTTCAGAAAAAGTAGTGGATTCTCTCGAGGAGTCTCCAAATATAGAGGAGTAGCAAGGTAATGGATTATGTAGCTATTTATTTATATAATAAATTTAATTCCACTTAATGATCCCACTTATGGACAAAAAAAAAAAAACTACACTGCTTTACTTGATATAAGCAAGAATATATTAGGCTTCAAAAAAAAAAGGGCAAGAATATATTAAGAAAGTCAATCATTTTTTTTTAAATCAAGGTCAACCTTTCCCAACTGGAGTTGGTAGGGCTCACATCGATTTCACTTTGCAGATGTGAATTGTTCGGTTTGCAACATTTTATTCTAACATTTATCATTCGGGAGAACATTCTTTTCTTCAACGGTGTAAACTAAAATTTTTCTTCAAATCTACTGTTACATAACAATGGCCCCAAAAGGGAAAACAGTCCACATGGCGCAATGCAATCGATTTGGAGAAAATTTTGATTCACACAGCTGGTGTAAAGAACATTTTCTTTTATCATTCGTGCTAGGTCGACTAAGGTTAACAATTAGACAAAGTTTTAGTAGTTAAAAAGATTTTTCGCCGGCGGTGTAAATTAATGAAAGCTACGAATTCGCAAAATTCAATTCCTTCAGTACTTATTGGACCAAAAGTGGTTAAACCCTCAAACCAATCCATAACCATCACAACACAAGGGACCCATTATAAATGCAATGTTTTTTTCAATATATTTGTTTGACTGTACACCACTTGACATTTTCGGCTATTAAATATGCAGACACCATCACAATGGAAGATGGGAGGCTCGAATTGGCAGGGTTTTTGGCAACAAATACCTCTACCTTGGTACCTATGGTAATTAATCTTTTCTTATGCTTTTTATCATATTTGTTTAACCCCTAAATTTACTTCTTCTTATCTTTAATTAATTAATCATTTAGATTTATAACTCTTGTTTAAAGGGAATGACAATGAAGCAGAAAAAAAGAAATGATAAGAAAAGAATTTCTCTTTATAGCATAGGTTTACCAAATGAGTAAAGGAAGAAAAAAACAAAGCCATATCATATATGCTCACAAACGCATTAAAGCAAGCTTTTGATTTAGTATATTTGATTAAAAAACTTGTTCATTATCAAAGTTAATGATCTTTGTATTTTTCGCTCGTTATAATTTCTTAAATAAATCTATATTTTATGTCTTCTCAGTTAAGTAATACTCCACTATATTTCTATCAATAAGAGATATAAGTCACATATAGGAGTATTATCATAACTAATCTGCACTAGACGTAGAAACCTCTAACAATAAAAGTACTCCACAACCATACAACTTACTGACTTAGCCCAATCCAACGACCGCAACTATAAATCACAAAGGAACCTTTTTGATGGGTGAGAAATAGGGTTGCAGAAGAATCAAATTACTTCCGAGTAGCTCGTGGTTCCATGATCGATTTGTAAAAACTTGTCTTGTTACAATAATCGAACCCTTGACCTTTCAATTAAAAGTATATAAGGTGGTAAAATTATGTTGATAAGTTAATTCAATATTAGCTAGGTTGAGTTAATTCAATAGCTAGGTGACAACAAATTAACAACAATCTAGATTGCTGTCAAGCCATTATTGGATACAAAATAATGTTTTGGCAAGAGAGAAAGTAAATTAATTGTAATGGTTGATTTTAAAATTTGTAAGGTGGTCAATTACTTGTATTGACAAGAAAACCTTAGGAATTGGCATAAATAAATGCACGTGTACTCCTTGATATTTTGCCAAACATAACATCACAAAACCATCGATCCCTATCACATACTGTTCCTTATATCCCTTTCAAAAAAAACCCAAATAAATTTTTAAAAAGGGAAAAAAAATACTAATAAACAACTAATATCTGTCAATGTAAGTTTGATGTTAAAAAAATTAGAGATACTTAACGAATCTTATTTCGTCATGTGATGATGCTTAATTGATAAAGTTTTTTGGGTTAATAGGGGAAACACTAATACTTGTAATTTAAAAATGAAACAAGCAATTACATTTGGTGGTTGTACGTGTACACAAAACCTCACCGAACGCGGGGTCTGCTGTTCTCATGGATCAATAAGCCCCGTCAATCTCAATTCATATCGGTCAAAAGTGTTTTGAATGATTTAGATTTAAAATAAAACTCTTTTGAGTAAGAGTTTTATTTTAATATTTTAAATTTGAACCATTAATTGCCGAGACAGATTGTTCTAGATGTGATTGGGAGGACCTATTGACCATGAGGACGAGTGCCCCCCGTGTACAATCTTATTTTGTCATGCGATGACATCTTTTATGAAGTAAAAAAAGCGATTCATTTTTTATGGTGACTTCAAAAGAAATTGCAAAAAAGGAAATATACCAAATTATGTCCATTCTATACCAGTGTTTCAATGCATTTCCGAGAACTTTTTTTTTTTATCATTTGTCATTCATCATTCGTCATTTCTAACCTATAACATGGGAAGGGCGGAATGAGACTCGATTCCGGGATGTAGTATGGGGCATCTAAGAGTTCTACCGCATGAGCTAGCCACCACTTTCGCATTTCCGACAACTGAAAAGTCAGAATTTTAAATCACTTTTAAGATGCTCGCTTAATTAATTATGTAGCCGAAAATGAAAAGTCCGAAATTTAAGGAGATTTAATTTAGGTCATATGTTGCCCTTTGAGTGTTATCAAAATGCACCATCAATAGTTAATGTGTACCTGAATCTGGCCAGCCTAGGACAACGTGGACTCGATGAGTGCAATTTTTTATCTGAAGCTTACTTGAAGAGTGCAAATTTGCATCTTTACTCATTTTTAATATCCGAATATTCAGGTCAGCTTACACATATTTCAATTAATTCTTGAGCCATGAAGTTAACGATCGAAAAAATCCTCCAGATTTAGAGTGTTTGACCTCCATACACTTCAAACATACATTTTCGTATACACTTATCTTTTTTTCTTACCCACTTCGCAAAATCCGTAAAAACAAATGGTATTCAGCTGGAATCTAACACTGGAATGATGGATGGAATCTACAATTATAACGACAAAAATTATTCAGATGGACTTTTGCTATGGAATCTACTAGTGCACGACAAAAACATTTAATTACATTTTGGTATTTGTAGCACTTCTTGACTTTATTTAAACATTTTGTTTATTTTGAAAAATCTGCAGCTACCCAAGAAGAAGCAGCAACAGCTTATGACATGGCAGCTATAGAATACAGGGGACTTAACGCCGTTACCAACTTCGACCTAAGCCGTTACATCAACTGGACACAACCTAACCAAAACAGCCCCAAGAACTCTCCAACAAACCCTAATCTTAACCCTAACGTCGAAGTCAATCCCATTCCAAACCCTACCAACGATCTCGACCTAACCTTCCTCCACCACCAAGCCTCCACATCCACCTCCGACATCACTGCCACTGAATCAACCTTACTTCAACCGCGGAGTAGCTTTCCGGATGATATACAGACGTACTTTGACTCCAGTGATTCCGGAAGCTATGACGACGAAGGGGATGGTATAGCATTCAATGATTTAAATTTGTTTGCTTCGCATATCTTCAATTTTGAATTTGATGCCAAATAGAAAAAATTCAGGAATTTGAATAACTTTTTTTGTTTGGTGTACAATATTGGGGTTCTATTTATCTACTATTAAATACGGGAGGGAGTAAGGTTATTAATTTTTCTTTTTTTAGTTTTTTTTGAAATTTGTGCTATCGGTTAATTTAATGGACATAAACGAGAATAGACATTCATTTAGATGTGTTTCAATAAGAGAATTGTTGGGATGTAAGCAGTTTAAATTATTCTCCAACACATGAGTGTTTCTCTTTAATTTGTTTTTGTATTGGTGCAATTTCATTACTTGAACTGGATTGTGTTGTTAAGGTTATTGGCTTATTGCTCAGAGGAACGTACTTGTTACCATACCTGACATGATCCTATATTCTCACAAAATAAATAAATAAACAAACAAGAATTGGATTCTGTTCAACCAGACAATCAATAGTTTGTAATTTTTTTTATATAATAATGATAACATTGACCCTCATCGGCAAGAAACTATCAATAATTTTTTACCATTAGTTATCGAAATTAATTGGTGGCCGAGATCTAAAATATCTGGTCGTAAAATCACATTTATTTTTGTAAGCCACTATTGAGGACACCAAACAAGATCTTCTCTGCATGTGCAAGTGGTGTCTGACTCATGCAATAGAGCTCTTGAATATCCCACACCGGCCATACACTGCATTCTGGGATGGAGTCTCAATCATTCTCCCCTCTCTATGTAATAAATTAGGAATGACGAAGGAAAAAAAAAAAAAACAAAAAAACAAAAACAAGATCCTCTCTTGTAAAAGTCTTATCAGCCTAATTTGGGCACCGGACCTTTTAGAATACTTGAGTTTAAGATGATCTAGATTTGACTATGTTCACCCATTTATGGTATCGAGTGATTCTGCATAATTAACAAAAGCTTTTCATATTATCTAGGTTGCTCCATTTGGCACTTTACTCAAATCATTAGGTAAAAAATACTATCTCCATTTTTCAAAATCATGTTCTAAATCTTTAAAATGAAGAATTTGTGTCATCCAGCCATGACTAACCCATTTTTAATTAAAGTTGAATTATAGTAAAAAAAAATACAATCCCATTTTTAGAGTTGAGTGGGAAGTAAAATGACGACTATCCCATTTTCATAGTTGAAAGGGGGAAGGAGTGAAAAGTGGGTACGCCAACTAAATTTCAATAATTTCAATCAATTCAAGGCCACCAATTTCCATAAATGGAACTCTATGTCTCCATTCTCCATCTCATTGGAAGTTCAATTGAGATACTTTGTTATATTTTTCTTTCCATAATTTTAATGTCACGCTGGGCTTGGACTGAAGAGGAGGAGGAGACATTGCTACAATGGCTTACGAGCCTTGTAGATTCGGGGCTTTGGAAAAATGAGAACAAAACCTTTATAAAAAAATGCTGAAAAATCTTATGGGCCGCTTCTTTCCCCAACTTGATATTAGAGAAATTCATATGGAGGGTAAGATTAGGACATGAAAGCGGACTTACGAGATAGTTCATGGTATGCTTAGTCATTTTCTCTTGTTGTGGAGAGGAGAGATAAGAAATATTGTATGCAAGCAATTTCTATTGTTTATTGTTTTCAATTCTACGTGGCTGCACATCTAGCCTTGGGTGTGCCGTTGAACACCCTCAAAAAAATAAAATTTAATTTTTGTCATGGTAATTTTAGTTTAAGTTTTATTTGAACACTTAGCCAATACATTGTGAACACCCATCAATCTAAGTAATTCATAGATGAACACCTAAAACAGTTGCTCGAACAAAACTCACACACATAGTAAAATAGATTTGAAAAAAAATGACATTGGTATCGTGCTCTCTCTTCTCTCTATGTTCATTGTCTATGGTCTATATGTAGTAATTGTGTATTCATGAAATCACCTAGATTAAATTTCTCATTTGTTAAGTTTAACTTATAGAATTAGGGAGAAGCTTAAAAAAATTCAACTACATGGAGTAAAAATTATTCTTCCTTCAAAGGCAAAACTATGATGGAAAATCTCTTTACATCGCCACAATTTCTTTCAAACGGGTATTAGTAAATTAATATGTTGGCTTAAAATATTAAACCTCTTCCAGAAAACTATAGAATTATATTTTCTCCATTCTCAAAAGATTCTCCACTATACATACGCAAGATGATAACTTAAAAAAGTTTTACATAGTAGACTATCTGTTTTTAACAGACGATATGTAGTTGACTGCACTATTTCTACTAATATAGGACAATTTGTTCATATATTGTTGGATAATAACATAATTTTTGAATACCTTGTTATAAATTCCTAGAGCCGCCACTGATCGTTTTCAACCTTAAAATACTCTTAACTAACTCTATGAAAAACATTTTACAATGTCTAAAGTGTGACATTCTTTGATTCTCTATCTAACTAAACCGTGACACAAATTTGACTCTTATTTTGAATTGTTGTCATTTTCTCTTGTTGTGTAGAGGAGAGATAAGAAATGTTGTATGTGACATTGTTTGTCGTTTTCAACTTTTTAATACTCTTAACTAATTCTATGAAAAAAAAATTAGAATGTCTAAAGTGTCATTCTTTCATTCTCTATATAACTAAACTGTGACACAATTTTGAGTCTCATTTTTAATTAATTTTGTCACGTAACACATATTTAACAAACATTTTTAGAGAGGTAAATGAGATTTTCTAAAACTCCGCTCCCACTTTGATCGACTTTTATATACCTCTTAAAACATCTTCAATGGAAATAGCAAATTTTTATATCCAATTTAGCTTGGGTCACACATGTGGTAAGTTAAAGAGCCTTTTGCAACGTACAAGTCTATTCATATGGACTCTTCAACCTTTAAATACTCCTTATTACTCTTTTACCATTAGGGGGGACTCACTTTGCCAAAAAATAATTAATTCACCAATCATCATTATTATATTTGATAATGTGTTAATTTGAAGAGCCATTTTTCTCTCTGCAAACGTGAAGAATAAGAGAGCTACACCAAAATAGTGTTAGCAAGTTTGCTACCACCATTGGAGTTCCGTTTCAGGACATGGCTCTCCAAATTTAGTCTAGTTTATTTTGAAGATTCTCTTATGACTTAACCAATAATTAAAATAAAATAAAATAAAACAAGACATGAGATCAGCGGACGTGGATGTTTACAGCAACATAGAGGTTGAGAGCAGCCACCAAATTAGTTTTGGTGATTCCCTATTAAATCAAGATTTTAAACTCCAAATGATGCGCGCTTTATGACTTTAATACAATTAAGTTGTTGTTTTGACTTTAGGAACTAATTGATCATGAGAGCATCTCCAATGGCCTCCTAACGGCAAGCAAGAAATGAAGAGATTAATTCTTACAATTGATGATTTTTTTTAGCATAGATGCCACAGTGGCAACCAATTTCTCTCTCAAATTTGAAAAATGCCAAAAATGATTCCGGGGTAATGAGAGTGAGAATGTGAGTGTGACCACCTGTGGAGAATTTGGAGGGTGGGTGGGAATAGGGTCCATACAAATTATTCGAGCCATCCATTTTATTTTACTTTTTGGAATTTTTTAAGTGTCCTTATAAAAATCACCACAACCAACTAGGATTTGATTTATTAATTCATTTTTTCAGTGGGAAATTCATTTTTGGCAAGGGTGCTGAATATGGGGCAACACCCTTGCTATTTTTGGCATAACGACACTCATCATTGCTATTTTTGACAAAATGATATTCGGATTTGTCAATAGTCTGTCACCGGCTCCATGAGAGTCTAAGACTATCAATAATTTTTTCTTATCAAATTTATTGAGATGGGTGGTCGAGATCTAGACTGTCTAATAGTCCAAATAACTTTTACTTACAGAATTATGGAGAAGCTTAAGAAAATTTGAACTACTGGAGTAAATTAAAACTATTCTTCCTTCAATGCAAAACTATGATGGAAAATCTCGTTACATCGACACAATTTCTTTCAAAAAGGTATTAGTAAATTAATATGTTGGCTTAAAACATGAAACCTCTTCCAAAAAATTATAGAATTATATTCTCTCCATTCTCAAAAGATTCTCCACTACGTACATATGCAAGACGATAACTTAAAAAAGTTTTACATGGTAGAAAATCTTTTTTGAATGGATGATATGTAGTTGACTGCACTATTTATACTAATATATGAAAATTTGTACATATATTGTTGAATAATAACGTAATTTCTAAATACCCTGTTATTAATTACTGGAGCCGCCACTGATCGTTTTCAACCTTTAAATACTCTAACTCACTCTATGAAAAACATTTTACAACATCTCTAAAATGTCTCTAACGTGTGTCATTCTTTGATTCTCTATATAACTAAACTGTGACACATAGTTTTGACTCTCATTTTTAACTATTTTGTCATTTTCTCTTTTTGTGAGAGAAGAGATAAGAAATGTTGTATGCGACATTGTTTATCATTTTCAACTTTTTAATACTCTAACTAATTCTATTAAAAACATTTTACAATGTCTAAAATATCATTCCTTCATTCTCCATATAACTAAACTGTGACACACAATTTTGAGTCTCATTTTTAATTATTTTTGTCACATAACACGTATTTAACAAGTATTTTTTAGAGAGGTAAATGAGATTCTCTAAAACTCCACTCCCACTTTGATTAATTTTATATGCCTCTTAAAGCATCTTCAATGAAGGTAGCAAATTTTGATATCTAATTTAGCTTGGGTGACACATGCGGTAAGTTAAAAGAGCCTTTTGCAACGTACAAGTCCAATTCAGATGGACTCTTCAACCTTTAAATACTCCTTATTACTCTTTTACCCTTAGGGGGACTAATACCAAAAAATAATTAAATCACCGATCATCATTATTATATTTGATGATGTGTCAATTCGAAGAGCCATTTTTCTCTCTTCAAACGTGAAGAATAAGAGAGCTACACTAAAATAGTGTTAGCAAGTTTGCTACCACCCTTGGAGTTCCATTTCGTGACATGGCTCTCCAAATTTAGTCTAGTTTATTTTGAAGATGCTCTATAACTTAACCAATAATTATTATAAATAAAAAAATTAAAAAAAAGACATGAGATCAGCGGAGTGGATGTTTACAGCAACATAAAGGTTGAGAGCAGCCACCAAATTAGTTTTGGTGATATTCCCTGTTAAATCAGGATTTGAAACTCCAAATGATGCTTTATGACTTCAATACAATTAAGTTGTTGTATTGACTTTAGGAACTAATTGATCATTAGAGCATCTCCAATGGCCTCCTAACCGCAAGCAGGAAATGAAGAGATTAATTCTTACACAATGGAAGTTTTTTTAGCATAGATGTCACACCGACGACCTATTTCTCTCTCAAATTTAAAAAATGCCAAATATGATCCCAGCGTGATGAGAGAGTGAGTGTGACTAACTTCAGAAGGTGGGTAGGACCAGAGTCCATACAAATGATTCGAGCCATCCATTTTTTAAGAATTTTTTAAGAGTTCTTATAAAAATCACCGCATCCAATTTATTAATTCGAATTTTTTTAAGTAAGAAATTCATTTTTGGCAAGGTTGCCAAATAAGGGTGCAACACCCTTGCTATTTTTGGCAAAATGACACTCATCATTTCCAAAGTAAACGACTCTAGTTACACTCATCATTGCTATTCTTGGCAAAATCATATTTGGATTTGTCAATAGTCTCTCACCGGCGCCGAGAGACTAAAATGCTAATGATAATTTTTCTTATCAATTTTGTAGAGATGAGCGATCGAGATCTAGCCGGTTCGGTAGTTCAAACAAATAAATGCAATAACTTTAGCTAACGATTGTATAGGACACTAGCCAACAAGATCCTATGACATTTCTGTCAAATATGATCTATATGTACAAAATGATGAATGCTGATATATGCAAGAAAGAAAACAGCTCTTTGTATGGTTGATTAAAATAATGTGAATGGATCATATTCGAGACGATAAATAATGATGATATTCGAGACGATGAATAATGATGATATATGTGGGAGGAAAAACAATACAATGTTTTAGGTTTATACAAATTAGTAGTTTTTATAATTCCAATTACGTGAAGAAAAAAAAAAAGAAGCGATGTTGAACAAAAACGAATTCCATGGTTGAAATGAAGTTTATACTTCCATGGGTAGTTGGCTGGCTAATGAAAAATAAGATGAGCATTTATCCGTACGGGATGTAAATTATATGTCATGGTCGAATTTCCATTACTTCCATAAATGATGGAGTTCTGGCCAATTTGCGAGCACACAACTAACAAAATAGCCTAAACACTAATGTAAAATAAGTAGCGGTCCAATTCTATGATCAATTAGACCAGTCAAAGCTTCGGAGGCCCAAACAACTTTTGATTGAAAATTGCCAAATGCGGCAAATTATCGACGAACCAGGTATATGCCCAAACTTGGCGGGCTTAAGTAAAATTGTGGTGCAGTCATGACTCACCACCCTAAAGTCGTGACTAATAATAGATTTCGGCCAAATTCCTTCGTTTAGGCCTTCAATTTATTATTTTTGCAATATTAGGAAATAATTACATTATAAATTACTCTTAGCGAATATGTTTAAATTGATTGCAATTGGGAATATCTTGTTTTTCTTTCTAGTTTTTAATTTTGAAAGTTTCCTTAATTTTCGGGATACTTGATTTTTTAGTAATGTTTGCTAGGATTACCCTATAAAAGAGTATGTAATCTCTATTATTCAGTAGCTTTTAATCAATTATAATTTAGAGTGTCATCTCTCTCTTATGGATTCAAGAAAATTCGTGAATTTAAGTAACTATTTCTTTTAGACTAATACACTAACTAGTCTCTCGTGAATTCCGTTGCGTCATTATCATTCAACTAGGCCAAGTAAAACTGAGACAAATTTCACTGTCACCTAGCGAGAGGCCTAGTTAAAACAAAGACAAAACATCATATAAAATGGCTAATGTCTTTGCTTGCGTGAATCCTCACTATCATATGACATTAGAGAATCTTGAACTGTCTGCTTACGATGAAGTATGTACCTAAGCACAACAACGACAAGGCTCAAGTGATCAATGGGTATGAAATTAGTTTGTGGACCGTTTGATGTGATGTGTTACTAGCTATAATAAAATAGGTCATGTTTGCCAGCCCAAATAGTACTAAAGTCTTATCACTCTAATTTTGGCTTTGTGATTAAGATTTGAAATTTCGGATATGCTCCGTTTTAAGGTCTTAGATTTGAAATTTTTGATTAGGTGTTATTAATTTTTTTGAGATCAACTAATACGGAGTTTTGCATCGACTTTAATTTGACTCTCCACTAGTGCGCAGTGAGATTAAGCCTCATAATTAGTCAAGATGTGCATAAACTGACCCAGACACCTAAATTATAAAAAAAATTGTGACTAAAACCCACCTCCCAATTTGATTGACTTTTATATGCCTCTTTAATATACCAGCCAACCATAAAAGCCTCCATGAGATCATGGTAGAAGAAGACATGTATGTTAAGGACAACAACAGGTTGAGAGCAGCCACCAAATTAGGTTTTGTCATTTTCCCCCCTGTAATCAGCAGGTAATTAAGTAGGGTTTTTGACTTTAAGAGAATCAATTAAATCATCAATGCTGATGCTTTAGAACAATGTTCCCCCCTGTAATCACCAGGCCAGATCCACGACTGGATATTATTGTAATCTCTAGATAATCACGGCAGTCGGTCCCATCAATACTAATATTTTTCCTCTCCCTTTTTTTGGGGTTCGATGGTGAAGGTGTCTATGCGAGCTTATATGCACCTCGATAATCTCTTTTCCAGTCTACTCAAAAGTAGGTTATCCACTCCAGGACTTGAGATTCACAAGAAATTAACTTTCTTGTGGCCTAATCCCGAAGAATCAAAATCTTGGTTATTTGTATGGGAAGTAAGCCCACCAACCAACGAGACTAACGCAGGCTGCATCGCTAATATTCACTGCTATGTGAGTAGACACCCATTTTGAAATTATGAGCTGGAAAACTTGTGGGTTCAATGGGAGAAGGTAATTCTATTGATGCTAAGAGCATGACAAACTCTTTACGGTCTAAATCTGCTAGAGTATTTCTTCCAAACCATTGTCATGAAGTGGAGAAATTTTTCAGTGCCGAGCAGCCAGCATGTACCACGTAACGGTACCCAGCACGCATCTCAACCTTCCAAAAATATATGGACGGTCCGAATTTTAAATAAACTTCTCCTAGGAAGGGTTTGTCTAAAATTTAGGCCATTGAATGCGGAAATAGACAGCTGTAATGAGGCATTTCAGATCAGCACTGAAGAATTTCTCCATGAAGTGAGATGCATGTACAAACAGTACAATGAAGTGAACTGCTGGTTAATGAAATGGAAAAACATAACCTAATTCTTTGCTGGATTCAATGGTTTTCATAATCTGCAGAAGACACAAAATAAGCAGACAGTTTTTCCCTTTCCAACAAAACCATTTTCTTTTCCATTTTCTACACAAACATAACCTATGCCGCCTCAGTTTTTCTATCAGCTATAAGGAAAGAAATTAAGGTGCCACTACCATAGCCATTGTCATTGAATCTAATAATAATGAAAAAAAAGAAAAGAGAAACAAAGAAGGAGAAATGGGTATTTTCAAACAGGAATAACAGAGTGGAAAATGTATTATACATTTGAACAAAAACCAGTAAACCTTCTTACAAAATAATCCAGACTCCGGGAAAGTTAGATGAGTTTCAATTTGCAAATTACTTGGATAACGAAAGGAGATCTCAGGCGCATTAAGGGTATGAATAGTGACCCGAAAATTCATGTAACATAATTCTATTTTCATTGAAATTTGAAAGAAGAAAAAACAAAAGCATTCTCCTCGTACTTTTCTTCACCGTTCAAGTTTCAACGATTCAAAGGCATCGATTACTTGTTGCCCTTCAGACATTGAGGACTGTTTCTCCATCTGCTCAAAAGGTTTACAAATCGAGCTCAAACTTGCGGTATAAACGCTAAATCAGTAGTAGTGGAAATCTTCGTGTTCAGAGGTTGAACTAAAATGACAGCTGCTGAATACAATCACAACGCGCAGCAAAGCTTTGAATCAATGGAAGCCAAACATATGCAAAATGCTTGGAAACCAGTCAACGGATATCTGCAACAAATTAAAATGATAAAACTTTAGTTTTTTTCGGTCAAAGTCATTGCTCAAGTATCTAGATATATGCATCCAAGGCAATAAACCTAATGCCGATAAGGGAGATATTTTCTTATTTACCTGTAATCCATTACATACTTTGTCTTTGCCACCCTTCCAAGTTGTAAGATCGTTTGCTTTCCATTCTTCTAAGTAAATATCGAATTAAGTTAGTACTTCACCGTGACTAATGTTAAGAAGGTTTAAGGATAAATATGAAAATTCTCTCATGCGGGGGTAGAGGCTAGAATTTTTTTTCTAGCCAGCATGAGCATCTTTTCCTTCAATAACCTTAAGCATCGAAGGATCCAAGTCTCTTACTGGCGTACATGTGTCGGACACGTATGCCACACCCTTACACATGCCATATCCATCGAACAAGGGTTCTGTGAGCAAAATAGAAGATGCCAAAGAGTCCATGTCACACTAGTGTATAAAAGTTTGTGTCCGTAGTAGTGATTTTTCCCATCTGACATGCAGTATTTGTACGTCGGAAACTGGAGTCGTGTTGTTTAACTTCAACCAGCCTGGGAACAGCTTATAAAGCACTCAAACAAGGAATGCAAATGGTGAGAATAGGAAGTTGATTATACCTCCAAAATCAGCTGGAAATTCTTCACCGAGCTCTGGATTCTAAGTCCAGCTCGCGTTCTGTCTCTGAAGTCTAACTCATACTGTTTTGAAAGCTGCTAGAGCAAAAAAAATAAAACTCAAAGCAAAGATTAGGTGGAAAAACATGATTTGTTCATAAAGAACCATATGCCAGAGCAACAAAAACAATCCTGGCGAAACAAAGTAAAAACGTGGTAAAACATTGTTGGTTCATTACAATGTAGGCTGGGTCAAGGAAGAGACTGTGCGCCAACTTACACTGTTGTAATGTGGAATCCTTGAGAAAAGCTGATGGACTTTGCCCACTTTCCCTTCCCAATCCTTTGGTAGTCCAGCAACATGTTGTACCTACAGTTGATGCGCGAAACATTTCAAATGACGAGGAGTTTGGCCAGTGGAAAATGACTACATGAAATACAAAGACATGGTACATGTTTCTAATCTAATCTGTTATGTCAACCTGGCTTGTACTTTTTAGCAGCATGGATTGGTGCTTTGATATCCACACCCTCATGCTTCTGTAACTTCCTGTCCATGTGGCTATTGTAGGCATGAATCTGTAGTAAGAAAAAAAGAGTATTAATCGTCATTAATAACGAACATAGAGAGAGAGAGAGAGAGAGAGAGAGAGAGAGAGAGAGAGAGAGAGAGCTTACGAAACAACAGCCAATGGTGGTTTGGAGTCTTTTGACGGTTTTGTTGGGGAATTGGCACGGCTATCCTGCGATCAAATGGATGATCAACAAATTTTAGGACTAGAATCTGTTTTGTTATTTGGATTGATTAGATATACTTGTCATGATAGTTACTTAAAAGAACTATACCTGATCCCAGATACGGTATTTTGAACCCATAAGGTTAGCGGTTAGAACACCAATAAAGCTATCATCTGAACTGCTAAATATCCCCTTCATGTTTTGAGCTACAACAAATACAGATCTTCCATTGTGTCGCCTGTGATGAGCCACTGCAAGTTTTCGATCTTGTCGTCCTTTACCTTCCTAATGTCTCAAATTTGGTACCAACCAAATAAGTAAAAATGTTGTCAAAGATTTAAATCCAAAAAAAAAGAGTTGTCCAAATCAATTGGTGTTGCCTATCCAGAAGTCAATAATCAACAATGCTAGTTCAAGACACTGCTACATGGTACAAACAAATTTTTGATGAGTTTACAAGGGCTGATTGCAATGCATCTGGAACACTCAAACTAACAACTACACTACATTGCTTTGTCATCCTTTTACGCGGGCAATTCAATCTCTGAAGACAGAAGAACCACTCTACCTATGGAAATGACAACAGTATGCACTGCCTAAACATAAGGATCTCAATAATTGGGTTCAGAGAATGGTAAAAATAACTCCAAATCATAATGAACATGGTTAGATCATGGAGTAGATCACATTTCCTATTCCACAATATTTGATAAGTTCAACAATATGTCGATACCAATTGCAAAAGTTCAATAAAATTTCTCTACCCAAGCAGAAACACTAAGTTCTTTCGCACGTTCCATAGGTGATCTAAGGAAATGGTAGGTACTTTTGCAGAGGTCGGCTATTCATAGTAAAAACACAATACTTGTAGTGAAACCAGTGGAACTCTATAGTTTAAGATCCAATTCTCAATGCGAGGAGGTAACAATTTGCAAGTGCAGGGAACATTCCCTGCCCTCCTAAGCAAGTTGAAAAAGAGAAGTGCAATTCATATCAGGGACATACAAGTAGAAACCATAACCATTAACGCATATAATCAAGAGTGAGTCGAGTGACATATTATATTGAGAATCTCCTTAAGGAAAAGAACACAAGGGCCTTGGAATAGATAGGTGCGTAACTTAAAGCCCGAGCCTAGATGATGCAGCACGTAAAGGGATGAGAAGGGGTGAGAGGTAGCGGCGTAGCGCAAATGGGCCACAGCTCTACCACAAGGTCACAGCCTTAAAACTCAATTCTTATTAATCAAACTCCCCATGGTAAATCAAAGAAGCTCTTATATATAGAAAACTACATCCTAACAGAATAGAAATTAGCATCCCAGTAAAACTAGAACATATTCATAATAAAATGTATCATAACTAACTACTTATCATGATCATATCTTATCTTATCACTACTAAATATTTATCAACATTTATCCTACTAATAATGGTAGTAATACTAATGGTAATACTATAACTAATAGGAGCAATAATGACAATAATAAAACAACAAATATTTGTGGGACCAAAATCTTCCTACGGCGTCTATTACAATAACATTCAGCATCCCTAGACATGCAAAGAAAGAAGCCTTCAGCGAGTGGCAAAAATGCAACAGAAAATGTAATTTGATCAACTCAAAAACTCTTAATGAAGACTTATCTTGCCTGTAGGAGAATGAATACCTCTTTCCAAACATGTTTGTATCTTCACAAGTACAACTTTTCCAAATAGAATCATCCTCTAAATCCTTCGCCTTTGTTAACCCTTTTTATTGAAACTATTCACTTTTATATTACATTTAACAAACCTAGAAGCTACACTTGATTGAAGAAGAAAGTGCTTTCATATTAAAATATTTGTACTCATACGAAAACTACCAATTTGAGTATCCATATTACCCCAACTTATCAATAGGAAATAAAATAGAAGCGAACAATTGACATAGTCCAGCTTCTGAGCTACATCAACGGCCACTATGGCCTGAAAACTTTCACCGTGAACTAAATACTAGCACATCCTTGTATTTTGAGCCAGAGTGCTTCTAATAATTACTATCTTCTTTAAGTAGGCAACAGAGGGTTTTCCTCTCTAGTGGAATAAGTATTCCACTTAGAAACGCAGTATGAAGTGTGTACGGTTCCTTCTGCAGAGATGCTTATCAAGTATTCTAACTTTTATCCTTCATATCATCTTTATAGGTCTACACTCTCCCTTGAGCTTTTCCCTTTTTGCAAGAGTTTTCATGTATCCATTCCATCTCTTGGTTGTGATTGTGTTATAGATTTATAGTAGCTAGAGGTTATTTGTGGCGCCCTTCAAGGTTTCAATTGTAGATCTCTTGTAAACTACAATTATTGCACTAATTATACAATTAGGACATCATTACTCGAGGGTCGAAAGCCTTGGATTAGAATAGCTATCACGACATGTAGACACAAGCATGTACTACCTCCGTCCCAAAATGTTTGTCTGGTCCACAAAACGAGGACTTGAATATACACATTTCTTCAAGAAAAAATTCGTACTTTTTTCATAAATTAAAAGAACTCATTGATATCTAGTAAATTGTTCAATATATATTGCATTTGTCTTGAAAAAATGAATTCGATGCTATTTTTAAGTTCTTGTTTTGCAAACTGGACAAACATTTTGGGACATAGGGAGTATCTAAAATGAAACCGGTAATTCGGGGGAAACTCAAATGAAGTAACTGAACCACATTCATCATTTTATGAAGAAACTCTGCTCAGTTACTGGAGTATTTACCAGCCAAAAATTGGGTAATCTGCAAAATCACACCCACCAACATTTCCATGAATCCAATTAATCCAAACATGAAGAACAAAGACCTTACATTTGTGTATAATGAGTAGAGAGTGCCCCCATTTAGCCCTTCTGGTGATGCTTCCTTCACTATTACACACGTACACCTCCCAATATCCACTGGCAAAGGCCTACACAGCAAAGACCTGAAACCAAAGTATAACCAAAAAGAAAATTCAATTATTTCTCTATATTCTAGCTATAAATCAGGAAAAGATTTGAACTTCAAATAGGTTTCAGTTCAACAGAAAAATAAAACTTCAAATGCATACAAAAAACTAGTACCTGTTTGGCAGTGTAGCCCAAGATGAAGCAGGAGCAGCCTCAGAATCCGAATAATCCCAAATATTACCCGAATTCGCAGTCTCAAACTCAATTGGGTCCAAACTTTTCGACCCAAAAGTCCATTTAGGATCAGTTTGTTGCATACATAGCTGCAAAGAAGATGGCTTCAATGCCCTATCCCTTAAAAAAGACTTCCCATTGGGGATCTGCTTGGATGCAGCATTACAAAAGCCGTTGTTGGGCACCTCATTTTCTTTACCACCACCACCATTAATGGAGTTCTTGGGCTTATTTGGTGTGGCATTCTCTTTGTCGTCTGAAATGGTCCCACCTTCACTGAAGCTGCGGTTGTGTTTGATCTCATTGAGGGGATTTACATAGAGTGAATTGTATGAGGATTGGCGTGGGAATGAGGATTTCTTGAAACCAGACATCTGGGTATGGGCAGAGAGAGAGAGAGAGATGAGACAGATGTAAATTCTTCTATAGTTTGAAAAAAGTGTTCCGTAAAATGGGTTAAGACCTGGGACCACAATACTATAGAGTAGTAGATCGGAGTATAAATTTGGGGAAGTTTTGGTAGATACGGGTGTTTTTATTAGGCAGAGCATCCTCTTTGGTAGCAGGAAAAATCGGACCAAATTTATGGAGTATTTTGGTGGTTCGACTTTAATGATTGCAATAACTTTTTACGTATTGCTGCAAAAAAATCAGCTTATTTAGTTATTGAAAGGGGTTGATCAAATTTTCGTTCAATTCCTTAATAGAAAGGAAACGAGAAATTAATTAAACTTTTACCGATATCCAACTGAGCTTATTTTTAAAAAAAATTTTAAAATAACATTTTAAATAAATTTAACGTCTTCAAACATTTGTGCAAAACCTCTAAAAAAAATACTCTTCACAAGCTGATGTATGTTTGGTGTACACCAAGTGGTGTACATTTTGTTTGTTGATTAATGCTCATGTGAAATCAAAAGTAAAGTTTGAATTTGAAAATTTTGCAGTGGGGAATGCGACAGGTTTTGGGAACTTGTGGGTGATTGGTGAGTTTTTGGGGGAACAACGGTAACTTTGAAGATTTTTGACTCTAGTGTTTTTTTGGGAAGGGTCCAAAAAGCGGGAAATAAGTTTTGAACGGAGAGTAGGTTTTAAAATATAAAATAAAATAAAAAACCAACAATCATTAAATGGTATAGCTTGTGAGTGGATTCGCGCCACTCACGAGAAAGTGAGAAACAGCATCAAGTGTAGGATTTCTGCATCAAAAATTTGAGAAATGAGTTTTTTTATAGCCCAATTAGTGTTTACCTCATCTTATTCCGAGATACTAAGGTCAAATGTAGTGATGGAGTTAAAAACGTGTTGTTATATAACACAAAAGTATAAAAAATAACCTCATTTATGTATTATTATGTGTTGTTATGACAAAATGTATTGTTAAATTAATGAGTGTCACAGTGGTGGTGCTAAAAAATAGGTGTGTGTGCAGACTCACCCCTACATTTTCACCCACCCCCACTTTTCTATCTCTTACTCTCTCCTCTCTCCTCATTTGGTTGTGGTACTGTGCATATCACAATTGACTCCTCTACTAGTTCTCTTCCCCTCCTCACACAAGTTAACTATACTACTATGGGTCAAAAAAAAGAAAACATTAGCTAACTATGGTAATGACTAACTAATTTGTCCATTTAACTCTATCACTATGGATGGCCTAATCATCCTTTCAATAGCAGTTGGCGCATTTAAAAGTAAAGCAAAACTCTATATAAAAAGACTTTATGATTTCAGAAGTGAGTCTTGCACCCAACTTTTTTATACTCCCTTCGTCACAAAAAGTTACTTACTCTATCCTGAATTTCTTGTCCTTTGACACTAAAAACCTGTGTTCCCTTCCAGATAATTGCCTTCTAAGTTTTCCACCCTATGGGGTGTTTCACTAACAAAAAAAATGATTTTTTTCCAAAAATTGAGACAGATTATTCTTTCACAATATATCACATAAAAAAGTATGAAAAACCAATTTATTCAAAAGACTAGCTTAATGGAAAATAGGGGAGACAACTTAAAAAGTGTGGATTGTCTTTGAATCATAACCGTTTTTTATTTTCCATTCGTTATCTATACATGTGTTAGCAACAAAACCAACAAAATTGGTGTAATTTTATTTTTGAGTACAATTTTTTATTTTATTTGTACAATTTAAATATTTCAATTACTTCTTTAAAAAAATTGTGCGCTTAAGTATTTCAGTTTTTTATGTAAAAATTACACAAATTTTAACCTCGTTTAGAACGCGTTGCTTCGTCCCTTCAAGCACAAGCAATTAGAGTAGAGAAAAAATTTGTTCACCTTCACCAAAAGAGGGTGAACAAAACCCTCACTCTGATTTGTTGAAATAGTGTAGGGCCTACGGAATCAATACACTTTTTCATAAGAATGACATTACTTTGTGGTGAAATCCACACCATTTCAACCTATCAGAGTGAGGGTTTTGTTCACCCCTTTTTGGTGAGGGTGAACAAATTTTTTGTATGTGTGAGTTTCCACTACAATATTTTTGGTAATTTTTGTATTTTCGGTATTAAGTTGTAGTAAAAAGTGGTTATAGTTTCTAGTATGTGAGGATGACTTGCCTTAGAATACGTGAAAAGTAGTGAAAATGATGAAAATAACAAAAATACTGCACTGGAAACTTGGCTATAATAAAAGAGGAAAGAGTTTATACCAATTCTCGATGAAGATGAAGATGAAGAAAAAAGAGGGTCAAAGAGAAAGCGAGGAATGGATGGCTGAGCAAAAACCATTAAACAGTGAGTTCCTGAGTGGACAATACCTCGCCGGATGAAGCAAGGTAATGTAGCTCGATGGACAATGCGAGGTTGAAGGCAAGGCTCTTGAAGTTTGATTTCTTGAGAATGGCTAGAATGTGGCGAAAAGCAGAGAATAACGAACCTGTTGCTGCTGACACGAGAATTTTACTATGGTCTACTTTATAAAATCACTTCTAAAATCTAAAACTAATACATTAGGTTAAGGTGGCATATGAGAGAGGATTGGTCACTTATTTCTCGAAGGAATTATACCAAAGTTACGTGAGAAGTACTTCAATTTCTAACTTTTGCATCCGTGCTCAACAATTTGCATTCGATATGCTTTGTCTTCTTTTCTTCTATCTCTCAAAATCCTCGCCGTCACCAAAAAATAAAAATAAAATCTCCCTTTTCCTTCCTCCAAGGGTTTCATATTTTGCCTTGTTCATTTCTCGAATTACTATGGTGAAATGCTCCCGATGAGATTTCACAGAATCTTTGACAGATTTTTCTTGTATAACCCTTGTGTTCATGCTAATTTGCACGTACTTAATGATAGAGATCAATTCCAATATTCCATTGTTCATTGATAGAGTTCCAATAAGTCGGAATTTGGAGAGATGGCAGCCAAATTTTTTATTTCTATTTGAATGAATTAAAAAAGGGCAATTATATTTGGATCCCAGAATATACTATTTAAACGAATCTGGGAGAGGTGTTATGCGATAAGTGATGTGCGCCGTGTTGTGCAGCAAAACGATTTAGTTTTGCTCATTTTCTTGATATACTTCCAAAGCCCTATTTGGAGAGTCAATTTTGGGGTTCAATTTTAGAGGATTTAGGTTCCTTTGGGTATGGTACATTGGTTTTAGGCACTTTGATTTAGACACTTTGGATTTAGGGTTTAGGCACTTTGATTTTGGCACTTTGTAGTGATTTTTTTCTTTCTACAAACAAGGCCCTTGGAAGCTTCAAAGGTGTGTCCAAAATTATGTCGTTTTATTGCACACACAGCGCACATCACCTACCGCACAACACCTACCCTGGATCCTATTTAAATCCCATAAAAATAATGACATTTTTCCTTAAAGGAACCCGTTCTTTGCAGTCGAATCTCGATCGTTTATCTTGACAATTAGTAGTTCAAATTTGTGAAATATTCGTACAAGTCAAAAACTATCTTATTGGTAAGATTCTTTCACCGAATTTGGATCATTCAAAACATTTTTGCTGGTTGCGAATACACAAAAACTGCCTATGCAGTCCACTAACCAAAAACAAAATTTTTCCTAAATATTAAGACAAGTTATTCTCACACAATACATCATATAAAAAAATCAAAAAAACCAATTTATTCTAATAATTGGCTTAGTGAAACAAGTCAGCTGAGTTTTTGTTGGGTTTGCTAAAATCAACAATAATTTTAGTAAATAAGTTTACCAAGTACTAAAATCATGATTGATTTAAAATAATAGAGACCATAATTTTAGTACTCGTTGAACTCATTTGCTAAAATCAAATAATATATGATTTTAAACGGAAAACTTTGCGAAACAAGTAGGTTAGATAATGGAAGATGCTAGAAATGAGTGGCTCTATTTGCTCAATCTTCACCACCAAACAAACCAAAACACCAGAAAAAATGACCCGAAAGCTGCGGTCTTGGCTCTCTCAATCTAACCATGGCACAAACAATTACCCCCTCCACTTCTCCCCTTTGCTACTTCTACACTAAACCCACTTCAAGATTTCCTTTCACCTTCAAAATCAGGGCTTCATCACCATCACCACCACCACCAACCACCATGGCCGCCGCCGCCGCCAAGGTGGTACCAGCAGTCATAGTCGGCGGCGGAAGGGTCGGTAGGGCGTTGCAAGAAATGGGAGGTGGTGATGATGTGTTGGTGAGGAGAGGGGAACCTGTGCCGTTGGATTTTGCTGGCCCCATCTTGGTTTGCACAAGAAACGATGATCTAGAAGCCGTTCTTCAATCTACTCCTCAGTCTCGATGGAGCGGTACTAGTCTACCCACATGTTTGATTACACACAGCAATTCTTGATCTTTATTGTCTAGAAACTGTGAATAGATTTTGAGCTATTTTGATTCGATTTTCTTGTTATTATTGGTGTTTTTGGTAGTGTTTTCGTGGTGCGGTTTACATTTAAAATTTAGGTAGATTAGAGAAAGTCCCCCTGCGTAAGCCAAATTGCTGCCCAAATGGCATAGCCATATTTGGTGTCAAATTTAGCAGTAACCTCGGGTTTTCGAATGCTGTCACGTCATCCAGGCCAGTAGTCCTGCTTCGAAATGTGTGATATGAAATGGGTTTAGTCCAATGATTTGGATTTGAGATTGTGCTAAAATGACACCAACCTGGTGCACCAATATTGTTAAGCTTTTAGACTCTGTAGCCAGTCATAAAATGGCTTTCACAATGTCGTTAATCTTAGTGCTTAGAGCATTTCCAATCTCATGAGCCTAAATGGCAATGCCAAATGCATTTTCTGGCTTCAAGAGTGCCACAGGTCCATTTTGGCAATCTTCATCCAATTGAAGCTAATAGGGAAAAGATTAATTATGGATAGAGCAATTTTTTGGGGGTCTGTTAGGGGATAAGTTTGGGTTTGGGGATAAGTTTTGGCATCTAATAACAAAATTTACCAGAAGATTTTATAAATTGGTGATGGATTTAACTACCCATTGGCATTAAATGATTGAGAGATGTAGCCTAATCATAGATTTTACAATGGATTTGGCTAGCCGCTCTTAGGTTGCACTTTCATATCAGGGTGTGGCCACAAAATTATTTATGCATTTAGACAAAGTTTTGCATCAAGTCTTTACATGGAATTTATGCACGTGATGATATGGTATGACGCAGTTTGGAAATGAATTTCTGTGGTAATGATAGGCTTAAGCTAACAGTTTTATATGGGTAACTTGTTCAATAATGTTATTTCGATTTTCACTTTTGTAGAACTGATTGCAACAGTGCTTGTGACATTATTCTAATTCTTGATTTGAATGGCTTGATATCTCAGAGCAATACTCCCTCCGTCCCTAAACTTTTGACCTTTTTGGGATTGCGTGCTATTTTAAATTGTTTATATCTTTTTATTTATTACATTTTATGTGATTTTGAAAACGTTGTTTATTAGAACTAATTAAAATCTATCAAACAAGATCCATATTGCATATTTTTTTACATTTACATTGAAAGATACAAGCATTTTAAAATGACACACTGTCCAAAAAGTGTCAAAAGTTTAGGGACGGAGGGAGTATAAATTATGAAACACATATTGAATATGCAAAATTGCATTAACTATTTGAGTAGCTGTTGAGTTTTTCTTGCAATGGATTTTAACAATATAGCAGATTTGGTTTTCTTCCAGAATGGAATGCTGGAGCCGTGGTTTCATAGTAGAGGTTTGGGTGATGCAGGCCAAGTTTTGGCATATTTTGCTATATCAAAACTAGGCGAACCTCCTATTGACGGAATAACAGATACTAATCCTGAAGGATTAACTGCCGCTTTTGGGAAATGGGCATCTGCAGTGGCAGCAAGATTGCATGCTGGAGGCCTTTCTTGCAAGGTAACCGATGAGCTTTGTGTCATAGAAGTAATCAAAAATCCAAGACTAGGTTATGGGCACAGATATGGCTTCAGTTTAGGAGTAACTTAGGATAGTCTAGAGGGCTATGTGCTTTATGTAAGCCTAAGTGTATCTTAAAACACATTTTTCGGTACAGCACTCAATATTGTACTAGATCATATTGGAATTCCATTACATACCAATTTTCTTCTATCTTCACCTATTTGTAGTTTTCGGTGAAAGAAAAAGAAAGGGATTTGGTCTATCTCTTCCTTTGGTAGTTCTCTAGCAAAAGGGAGTCATCTCTCTCTCAGCCCAGGTCATGTATTTTATTATTACGTCACTCCAAAGATGTATATCTCCAACTTTTGCAGAGACCAAGTTGAAATTGTGTATGCTACGAACCAAGAGTACGAGGCAGAGTTTTTTTTAGTTAGTAATTCCTCGTTAAGAGATTCTTCCTTCATGAAAATTTGGTCACTTTTTTGGTGATATGTACCAGGTCCTTGACAACGATGCTTTTCAGAAGCAGATGTTGGAGAAACTTATCTGGATATCCGCATTTATGCTAGTTGGGGCACGTCATCCCGGAGCAACTGTTGGTGTCGTTGAGAAGGAATTTCGGTCAGAGGTAACTGCAACTGCTTAAAGTTTCCAAACTGAAAGAAATGATGCTGAAAATTTTGTTTAAGTGTTCTGATTTTATTTGTTCTTTTTTTTTTCAATAAATAAATAAATATATTAGAAACAAGGCATTAAGGGAATGCTATCCATGCAAGGTTCTAAAACTCGCTAGGCGCTCCTAGGGCGGCCGGACACCTTCTAGCTTCCAGGGCCGAGTACTTTGCGCCTAGTCGGGCTAGTTGACGAGGGGCCTTCTAGTGCCTAGGTGGCGAGTACTCGGCCTTCCAAATTCTTTTAGGACATTGCATCCATGTACAAAAAGAAGACGATTACAAAAAGGCCCTATACCCTACCATTAGTATGAAGATGATTAAACCAGTCTATTAATTGGTCAAGGGAAGGATTATGCTAAAACATCCAACTCAAACCAATTGGCAATGAGTGAAGAGGCCGCCCATGCTGATATACTAGACTCGGAGTTTATAATTAACCAATGTGGGACAAACTCTAACACTTCCCCGCACGTGCGACCATTGACCTGCATGTGGAGAGGTAAACAACGGATCCATAACATTGGGACCATAACGAAACATGGTGCACTTATGGCACAAACAACGGGACAATAACGAAGAGAGTGTCCAAAATCCTCCGAAAGCCTAGCTCTGATACCATGTTAAAGCATTCAACTCAAAACCAATTGGCAATGAGTGGAGAGGCCGCCCAAGCTCATATACTAGACTCGTAGGTCATAATTAACCAATGTGGGACAAACTCTAACAGATTACATTCCCCCTTGTCCCAACTATACAAGCTACTTGTCAAAAAACTCTTGATCTTAAAAAGAGGTTGTTCCATTACTTCAAAACATCTCATGTTTCTCTCACCCATGTTATCCACATCAAACAAAGAGGGATCATGACCCAAACACGCTTCTTTCTTTTTCTCACTCTAGCACCTCTCCATGCAATTAAAAGCTCCATGACATTCCTTGAAATGGCCCACTTTAACCCACTCCAAGAAAACACCAAAGTCCAAAGCTCCCATGTTACCGGGCAATGGATGAGAAGGTGATTAACCGTCTCCGCATCACTTTTGCACATACAAGACCAGTTGACAATAATCCTCTTTCGAATCAAATTATCAATAGTAAAAAAATTTCCTTGTGCCACACATCATCAAAAAAACTCACCTTAAACGGAGCATTAGTCTTCCAAATTTCTTTCCAAGCGAAGGAATGATTACCACCCTCACATGAAGCATCTTGTCTTGGAAAGATTCCCATGAATCTTATCTCTTCCTTCTCCAACCCTCTCCAATCCATACACTCTAAACAAGCAATTCCATCGATGTCTCCTCCTCCCGAGTCCCAATCACGCACATTCCTGCACAATCAAATATCCCACATTATAATGCTATCATGATATTGAAGATAATAAAAAACGGTTGCATTCCTATCGGTAGCCATATGATCGATGCTCGGGAAAGAATCCTGTAACTTCGCTCTCCCACACCACACATTCTTCCAAAACTTCACTCTTCTTCCATTGCCAACCTCCAAATGAGTATTACTCACAAATACCTCCCACCCATTCATGAAGCCTTTCCAAAGCCCCACTCCATACGGCAAACTCATATTAAACGAAGACTACTCGCCCAAACCACACCCACACTTCGCTACCACCACCTTTATATACCATCTCTCCCTTTCACATGCAAATCGAAAGCCATTTACCCAACAAAGCTTGATTAAATAGCTTTAACCTTCTCACTCTCTATCCCAATCAACTAAATGATATTTAAACTCCTCACCCAAACATCCCCATAGAAAATTTCTTTGCATTTTCTCAAGTCTCTTGACGACCAAAGCCGGAATAACACTTGAAAGCGTACATCAATCTCCCTCCTTTTGAAAGATATTGCCGCTTCCACCCTGCCAATCTCTTCTGAAATCTTTCCACCACTGAATCCCAAACCGCCTTTGCTTTTTAGGAAGACCCCAACAGCAAACCCAAAAAACGACTCTACGCCCCAATAACGGAGCGATTGTCAATATCGTCAACCTCCCCTACCGGAATCATCTCTCAGCCCCAGGTCATGTATGATTTTCTTTTCAAGATATCATGGCTTAAGTTATATATATGAGCTACATCAAAGACCAATTTATTAAGCTAAGTAATAAATTACTATTGTTTTGTACTAGTATCATACAAAAGTTCCCATCTTCGTAAGGAGCAAGCTCCCATCTTTATGGGAGCGCATATCGCGCTCCTAAGGTGAGAGAAACACCACTTTAGGAGCTCCTTGCAACTAAGCACACACAAAAGATAGCCCGCTTGTGTAGCCTCTGCGTTGCAAAACAAAAGTGTCTGCATATAGAAGGTGAGAAACCATCAACCTTGCACCATCCACCCTTCCCACCTCAAAGCCTTGTAAGAAACCACCTTGTAAAGCTTTCTGAATCAATTGATTGAACACCTCCATTACTGAAATAAAAAGAAGTATGGAAAGAGGATCACCCTGTTGGAGGCCTCTTGAAGTTTTAAAAAAAACCGGTTGGAGTCCCATTCACCGAACTGACCTCCTTGCAGAAGATATACAAAAATGTATCCGCTTTCTCCCTTTCTTTCCAAAACTAATCATTTGCATAATATAGCTCAATAAATTCCAATTAACATGTTCAACACCTTTTCTATGTCCAACTTGCACACAATTCCCGGGATACCACTTTTCAATCTAGAATCCACATCCTCATTTGCCACGAGCAGTGCATCAAGAATTTGTCTACCTTCAACAAAAGCATTTTGTGATTAAAAAACAACCTTCCCCACCATATTCTTCAATCAAATAGCCAAAACTTTGGCCAACAACTTGTATGCACCCCCAAGTAAACTAATCAGCTTGAAATCCCGGATGTCCTCCGCTCCTCCCTTCTTCGGAATCAAGGCCACAAAAAAAGCATTCAAAGTTCATTTGAATTTCCCAAATCTCCAAAAGTGCTCGAACATCCCCATGATCTCCCCTCTCGCCACCCCCCAACATAGTTGAAAAGAATGCCAAAGACATACCATCTGGATTGGGCGCATTGTCACCCTCCATCAACTTCAAACTTCAAAGCCGCTAGAACTTCCTCCTCGAAAGACCTCTCCAACCAAGAAGCCTTGCCCTCTGAAATAGCATCAAACTCCACCCCATCAGCTTGAGGTCGGCTCACCAGCCTCACCTCTTCCTCCCTAAACTATCCCTCGTAAAAGTCAGCAACTCCTATTCTTATGTCATCAACTGTTTCAAGGATTCTGTCACCAATCCTTATCTTTCCAATAAAATTGTGTCTCCGATTAAAATTAGTCATCCTATGAAAGAACCAAGTATTCTTATCTCCCTCGTTAAGCCAAATATTTCTAGACTTCAGTCTCCAACTGATTTCTTCATACTTCGCAATTTTACACGTTGGTTAACAATTTTTTATTTTGAGGTCATACTCAAAACTTTGGTTCACAGTGTATAAATTAGAAGCCTTGTGATTTGGACTTAAACATTGCTTCTATTTCTAACGAAAACTATTTTTCTGGACAAAAAACATTAGCATCTTCGCTATTTTTTTTCCTTTTTGCGGAAGAAATTTATTGCTGGGTGCCTGGTTTTTTTTTTATACTTGGAACCTGTTTATATGATATGGGTTGGATCACTTATGATACCACTTGTCAAGTTTTGTGTCCTCTCTCTGCGGATCTTTAGCACAATACATAGATTCTGAATCGATACAGAATTTAATAGACGTATCTAGGGAGAATTCACTTTGAATACAGCATCATCATGCTTTTGCTCTATTTATTCTACTGTTTATGGTTCATTGTTGTGCTAGTTGGGCAAATATTACCAACTGGAAGTCAAGACTTGGTCTACCCTTTCAGGTGTGTAGCCTCATCGCTGAACTAGCATCAGCAGCAGCTGCTGAGAAGGGAATAGCTTTTGAAAATGGCATGGAAGATAGATTGTGTGCTTATTCACGGGCTGTTGCTCACTTCCCCACAGCGGTTAAGGAGGTAAATATTGTTAATCGCAAGAACCAAGGAATAAAATTTCGTTCTGTTTCCAAAAAAAATTGATCCATTTCCATGCCGATAGGAACCAAAATGAAACATTAGCAAAATTGTGGAATTCCCTTGTTTTTGCGGGATGCACATCAAAACACATTGAAACATGGAGTTGCAACGGCATCTGTTGTAAATATTCAAAATGGTAACATTTGACATTTTCACACATTCCCAACTCTTTTTTTTTCATACTTCTATTATGCTTCAGCAATATTTGTTAGATGTTTTTGAAACAGCTACTTTTCCTAGCTTACCAACACGAAATTCTGATCCTTTCCAAGGACTAGAGCCTTGTCTTGGTGACTGATTTTATTTTTGACCAAGTACGTTGTTGTATACCTGCAGTTCAAGTGGAGAAATGGTTGGTTCTATTCCCTTTCCGAAAAGGCGACCGCAGAAGGGAAACCGGATCCATGCCCCCTACACACGGCATGGCTAAAAGAACTTAAAGTTGTCTAGAATCGACTTTGTTGTACAATAGGTATCAGAAAGTCCTCTTGAAAGTGTAACTGGCAAATAATTTTGTGAGCACAAGACTCTTTCTAGTACCATTCGGAATGTGCCCATGCAACTTCAAATCATAATCGAAAATCTATTGTTGAAGTGTGTTCCCCCTTTTTCATTCCTTTTTTATAGTCTAGTATTTCATTTTGAATTGTCCCTTAATAAGTGTCCATTTAAAAAATTTAGTGGGTAAAAGTTGGTAAATATCTCATTTGGCCCTTTTGAATAGATTTTGTTTTTTGAAAAAAATTTAATTTACAAAGTTTGAAATTTAAAAAGAGTCCAAGGAGTATGTTCTTTTGCATTCCGATGGTCGATGGTCTTACATGTTACAAGAAACCTACTTTCACACCTAGGGCATCATTTGAAAATTGTTGATGAAGAAACTTCTTCCTATTTTCTGATTTGATTAATCGATGTGCGGAAAACATAAGATCGACAGCGATAATGCATGATTTGCTGCTCGTATCAGTACAAGTTAATTGATTCGATTATTGAAGGATAAAGTTCCAAACCCTCTCAGATTCGATATGGAACTTACTGCTCTTATCGTTATGAGAGAAATGATTCAACTATTGAAGGATGAAGTTTCCAAACCCACTCAGATTCGAGATGGAACAGAGTAATTGATTCGGATAGTTGAAACCAAAAAATTAGCTGGAATGGTGCAATTGAATCTTTTATTCAACAGAAAATAAGGAAAAAAGAGTTCCCCGTGTTTCCAGTAAGCTTCACCAACCCTAAGATTTCTCAGTGATGGGTCACTGAGAAATCTTACTGTCAAGTGCAAATGCAAAAAACGGAGAGACCTATCTGGGTGCATGTGTGCGCTCTCTCTCTCTCTCTCTCTCTCTTCCTTCGTAGAGGGGACAAAAGGAACTGATCTTGTAGCCTGTAGGTGTGATCAAATTCACCATCATTGCAGCCAATAATGATCGGGAGTTGCCTCCCTACCCGTCCCACATTCCATTTTTTACCCTCCAGAACTGATGAAAAACTCCGGCAAAGTATATGTTAGAAACTTCCTCTTAACTTCTTTCTTCGAAGTAGGTTAACTCTTCCGTAATTCATCTTCGAATGCTCCTCCTCCGCATATTCAAATTTCAAACCTCCAAATCTTTGAATACAAAAACGTTGAAGAACGAAGCCATCAATCCTCTCAATAGGCAAGTTAAGCCATGAACGCCGCACAAGTTTCCGTCAAGAACAATAGATCTCTCCTCAAATTTCATAATCAATATCAGTAATGTTCTGCAACATGGATTGCTTGACCAGCCGTCCTTGTTCATCATAAAGGTCTAAATTCTCACATGGAGAAGGAAAAATGCTTCCAATCACCCGGCCTTGAACAAAAGAACACTGGAAGATACGCTTCTTTTTGTAAGTTATTCCGACTGACATGTCCCGAAAAGTGACATTCCTCACAGGAATTTCTGGGCTACCATAGATACGGACCGGGATGCGGACTCCTTGACCATGAATTCCGATGAAGTTTATGTTCTCAATGATTGGGAGGGCTTTTGGGTCATATCCTTCATCCGGGTGTTCGTTGTAATCTGTTTTTATAACTATCCCAACCCTAACGTTATCTAATGTCAGGTTCTTATAGGTTATATTACGAACATAGCCACCCCTACCAGGGCTGGTCTTAATCCTGACTGCCCTTCTCGAATTCCAGACATGGAGATTCTCCACGGTGACATTTGAGACTCCACCGGACATTTCACTGCCAATCGACACTCCAGCACTGTTAAGATTAACAGCGAATTTCAGTAAAAAAGTATCCAATAAATGGAAGGTACAGCCTGATTATGCATATCTACTACTTTCTGTTGATACTGTTACCAGCCAAATGCCTTGAAAATCACGTCATGAAAGCATAACGAGAATACCACAACGTGGGAATTTGGAAATTTCAAGAAGCATGCAAGAATGGAGACAAAGTTCAAAATTCAAGTCCTGGCTATGAAAGTTTGAAATATTGAGAAATCGCCAGGACATCCATGAAGACAGCAGAACTAAGATCTTATAAGTTATGACTCAACTAGCAACTAGTCTCAAGGAACCCCAAAAGGAGGGATTTGAGATCCTCTTCCAAAGCAATTTCCAAACGGAAATTCTGAATAAGAAATCAATTTTCCCATTTTGTTGTAAACAGAACTCATGATTGATATTCACACAGACAAATTCACATAACAAAGCGAGAATCATGCAAGTGCAGGGGAATGCATGTGTACAGATGTATGGTTTGAACCCAGATTTTGCGTGCAAAAACAGACTCATATGCAGAAACGGAATTATGATACAGAAGAAATCTCACCTTACGGTGGAGCGTACAATGAGATTACGAATGAGAATGTTGGCGGAAGGTCGACCATAAGCAATTCCATACTGATCCCAGCCACTCTTTATTGCAATTCCATCGTCACCAACACTGATATAACTATCTTCTATTACCACATTCTCACATGAATCTGCATTAGTCACCAAAAATATCTCAGTACCAAATGGCTGAAAATATTAAAAAGGAGATGCAAAATGCATGCAACATTCGTTTTCTGAAATGCTGCACAAGTTGGCAGTCTGTTTTGAATTGCAGTCTATCTTCTCCGTAAAATTGCATCACCATAATGTACATTTGTAGTTGAGGTTTTCAAGTACCGAAAACAAGATTTCAGATCTTCCCAGGAGCTGGAAAAGATCGTCCCCAGCTAAAAGCTTAATAACTGACCAGCAGAAAACAAAAGGAAAAAGAGGGGCAAAATTAACCATAGTCGTGCCTCTCTTCACTTCTTCTTGGGTTTTTCATGTTTACACCATCTTGTGATTTTTTTACAAAGAGCATAAGTTCAATTTCTTTCACAACAAAGATTGTTGAACATCCATTGTGTATTAAAAGCATTGAGATCAAGTTTATCAACTGCACGCAGAGTGCAGTTAAGCAACCAAACACTAGGCAAGTTGCGACATAAATCTGTTTGCCTTACTATGATAATCCATGGAGGTTCATCATGTACTCATGGTCAAAGAACAATATATGTAATGCAAACTTACCAGGATCAATTCCATCTGTATTAGGGGCCTCGGACAATGGAGCAAGGATGGTAACATTTCTGATAGTGACATTACTGCAATCATAAGGATGGAGCGTCCAGAAAGGAGAATCACGCAAAGTTATGTCGGAAATCTCAATGTCACTTGACCACATGATCTGCACAAGGGGGCCCCTTGTGTGATTAAGAAGTTTCTTTCGATACTTCTCCCACCATGTTTTTCCTTGTCCATTTATGGAACCATTATGCCCTGTCAGCCATTTGTAGAACCGTTGGAATGAGTTTTCTGTTTTCTAAAAACAAGTATATGAAGCCCACTTCTTTTACAACCACAGTACATTCAACTCAAGTTGTAGTTCAACAAAACTTATGGCCTGGAATGACCCATCAACACAAATGAATTATGGGTCTAGTTTAGTTTGTAGGAATCGTTCTATCCATGCCAAACATTGACTGGCATACTGCATACTTTAAATAGGAAATGAGTGTTGCCATCTGAGGGTTGATGTTTTACTATATACAGGCATATATCACCAAGTTCCCTATCGAAAGCCACCTAAAACCAATTTACCACTACTCTAGTCCACCGCCCAGATTAAGATGTTGATATTCAAAGAACAAGGAAAAGGAATTTGCACAAATAGTGAATAACAGACAGAGGATTCCCGTGATCTAACCTGTTATAACAACATCCTTGAGATTTTGACCATGGATAAGACTCCCATAACGAGGCCCAGGGCACTCTCTTCCATACCCATATGACGGCAAAGGAGGCATCAGTGGCCAATACTTCTCATCCTGCCACATGCCATGTAAGAAAAGTTTACAAAGCTTGAATAGTAAAAAAACAGCTATCAGCCTATCACCCAATATTTGGGTGAGTAATAAATGAGAAATTTTGATCATGTTTATGCAGAAATCAAGCCCAATTCTTGCTAGAGAAACTGCATGACTATGAACTCATACACTGGAAAGGGATGTTTCACCATCGATATTCAGCTGAAAAATAACAGAAAATATGTTCACACGAGAAATTTGCCTTCTTTTTACAAGTCTTTTTCCCATTTTATTAAGCGTAATTAATTACCAGCTTACATAGAAGACGCCAATTAGGAATTTATGCAAATATGTAGATTGTAGAACATGCCATCATTCTGGCATTGAAGTTTGGTGATGGTCAAGTTCTGTCTTCCAAAAATCAACTTTTACCATTTCTTTTTTGGTGCGTATGAAGATTGCCGCTTTCTTTTAAGCATTTCCAAATTTGGAGATTCCCAAATTTGCCCAAGTACTATGACTTTGACCAAAATTCACCCACTTTATGCAATCTCCCTCACAAACTTTGCAGTCTTACAACACCAAGGGCAAATCCTAAAAACAAAAATTGACTTGACATTTGTTCTCCTTTTCATACATTTACAAAGCAGCTAAAAAGAGTCCAGGGAACATCTGTCTCTTTTTTCTCTTTCTCAAATCCGGAGGTTTCTCATTTGCCCAAACATTACAATCTTTTCCTAATTTACCCATGCTGTGCCATTTTACACAAAAACTATCCAAATCATAAGACCAATTACTAATCCTAAAGGTTTCCTCCTTTGGATTTCCTACATTTTGTAACCAGCTTAACAGAGTCCAGGAAAATGTATAGACGTCCAAATATTCATATAGACATCCATACATACATTCATATATACAACACTTATTTTGGCGTGAATGTCAATTTTGAAGCTGGCTCACATTTTAGTTTCCTGAACTACCCCTTTTAACGGCATATCTTCTGCGATATATAATCCATAACTATTGTAAAAGGAACACCCCTTTTAGTGTGAACATGAGTTTTGAAGCTGGCTAAAATTTTGTATCCGAAACTAACCCTTTAACTGCCGATGACAGGAAGAAAGAAAAAAAAAAAAAAGAACACCACCGCCCATAATTTTCCTATCCGCTCTTTTCTACTTTCACATCTCACATTTCAATATCGATTAATCTCAATTAAAGATTTTCCAGTCACCATCTTTTGCATAATACAATTTGCACACGCATCGCGAATATCTACAGACAACAAATAAAATCGAGTCAAAATATGAGAGATGTAGAATGGATTAACGCACATCGATTCCGAGTATAACAGCATTCTCAGCCAGAAACAGGGTCATGTGGCTCGTGAGATTAAACGGCGCCGTAAGCCAATACCCAGGCTGCACATTAAGCTGACCACCCCCTCTCCTTTTGATTTCCATTACTGCCCTCTCGAACGCCTCCGTATTTACCGTCACGCCATCGCCTACCGCGCCGAAATCGCTCAAATTGAATGCCACGTGCCGGAGCTTCGGCATGGGCCTCGGCGGCGGGGCCCAGAGGCGGCGGAGCAAGAGTCGATCGACGGCGTTGCGTTGCCACAAGATGATGAGAGCGAATAAGAAGGTCCAGAGGAGGGTGAGGAGGGTTTGGTGGGAGGAGAGGAGGAATGTGATCCAACGGTTGTGGTCGAATCTGCGGTGGTGGTGGTGGTGGTGGTTGTGGAGCCTAGATGGAGTTTCTGCCATGGGTAAGGTTAGGGTTTGTGGATTGTGAAGGACTGAGATTTAGGGAGTGTGGTGGGAATCTGGAGTATACAGGGGAGAGAGAGAGAGAGAGAGAGAACTTTCTGTTAACTGATGAGAAGAACTGAACAGCAAGCAAAGAATTAGCTTTTTTAACCTTCCGAAGTACAAAAAATAAATGAAGAATTAAGTTTTTTGAGAAAATTTAAAAGAACACCCTAAACTTACACTTTAATGTCTCACAAACACATGAACTTATTAGTATTTCAATTAGAAATCTGAACTAATCATCCGTTATTAAATTGGGTACCCGGTGTCAATTTCGGTCCATTTACTAACAGAAGTTGCAGATGTTGGATGATTGAACATTGAGATGGCATTGTAGTCCCAAATTCGATTAGAAAGCAAAAAAGGTTTGGCAAAATTAGAGCATTAAAGGCAGTGTAGCAAAATCACAGCAACCACCACTGTTTGCTTCCATTATTGGTATGAACATGGATCATCCCATGCTTAAAATTAGTCTTCTTCTCCTTGCTTTCTTCCAGCTTCACCCATCTCCTCCAGATCTCATCTCACTCATCACTCTCTATCTAACTTGTTTTTTGAAGTACCTAATCTAATTGCTTTAAAATTCTCATTCGCTTAATTTGTTGTTAGCTAATAAATTGGATCACATTTTATTTTCTCTAAATTTGAAAGATCTCAACATCTTTGAACAATACCTAGTTCGAAGTTCTTCAAAAATGTATCTGGGAATGGTGTTGCCCTAACGGAACAACATATATGTTAGGCCGATCATGACCTTCCGTGGTCGACAATAGACAATTCAGATTTGTTTAGACAAAATGTAATTTAAACCATCCATTGCTGACCACAGACAGCTGTGATCAGTCCAACATGGATGTTGACAACACCATCCTTGAATCCTTCCAGAATGCATCAAAAAAACGCAAATAGGATGTGGATTTTTGGAATTGGAAGAGTTACATGACCTTTTTTCTAGAAAGTTTTGCTAGATCTTGCCATTTCCACTCCAGAGAATGGCCTAAATGCTTGGCTCGAATGATTTAGTGAGTCAAGCTCAAGCTACTTAGATAAGTCAAGCTCAAGCTACTTAGATACATACAAAATACAAAAATATGTACATGTTTACCCAGTTGCCAATTGGCAGTACTAGAAACTCAGGAGGGGTGGTATCTTTATAGGAAGAGGAAGGGTTAGTGAACATATATTAGGCATTGTGGGACGTGTGAATATGTGGGAATGGAGTGTACATTGCTCAACCCTTTGTCGAGCTGTCCCACATTGGCAGATTTCAAAGGCTTCGTGGGATGGTAGCCCATATGTTCATATGTAATGGCCATTGCCGTTAATTTGGCCTTTTGGGTCATAATTATTGGATCACAAAGTATCCTACTCAAAGTTATTGTGAATAAGTATTGGGTGCCCCCAAAATTTGTATTTTTTAGAGTGTCTTAGGCCTAGGCCTCTTGGGCTAAGGGTCTGGCCCGGCTAAAATCAGATTTGTTTGAGTTAACTTCTTTGGGGATTTGGGAATGCTTTTTTTTTAGGTTGCTTTCTTCCCATTCCAATGAACATATACACAAATCTTGTAGGTAAGACTTTGGAACATGGGGAAGCGAAGAGAAAATGAGATAAAATAAAATGAGAGGAAAGTTTCACTAATCCCAATACTATGATTTTTTTATTTTCTCTCTTTTTTCCTCCAAACCAAACAAGATGAGGGAAAAAAATTAATTTTCCTTTTTTTTCTCTCACTTTCCTCAAGTTCCAGACACACCCTTAGGTTTATATTATGTGCTCAGTGGTGGAAGACAACGGAGACAAGTTTAATAGCAGGTGACTAGTTCAAACATACCATTTCGGCAAATAGACAAAATGCCATTTCAGCGTCTAAACATACCACATGTGCAACTTCCGTTAACAAATAGATGGAAATTGACATCAGTTGCCCAATTTAATAACGAATGACAAGTTCGGGTGTCTAATTGAAATAAAGTTAAGTTCAGGTGTATGTTGAGGTGTGAGTTTATTAGTTTAGGAATTTTTAAAAAAAAATTTCCATCTGTCTTTTTCTATTACTAAGCAGTTCTTCTTGTCATTTTTTTAAATATAAATAACACCGTAAGTGAAAGTCGGAGCGAGAATGTGAAAGCACGAGATATAAAAATAAAATAAAATTGAAATGCTAGAAAATTAATGAAAACAAGAAAAATAAATAAGTAGACAATTTCCCTTTACACAAACCAATATGTACAGTGAAAACTGTATGAGATTAATTTCGAGGAAAATAAAAAAAAATTATAGTAATTAAACATGGCTCAGAAAATTAGGGAAAATAATAGTTGGTTGGCAAAACATAGTCAATAATCAATGAATACGCAGGGATTTCAAGATTCATGTGGGTAGGTATTCGAAGACACACTTCAGCTACATTGATTCCCTTTTTCTTTTCTTTTTAAACTTACTCTCAATTCATATGAAATCAAACTCGATTGACAGTATAATTAAAAAATGGCTCTTTCAGAAAAAATAGATAACAAGAAAAACACTAAATAATGTCAGTACAAGTAGACCTAAATGATGCAACAGATTAAAACATAATTAGAATTTAGAACACAGGGAGACCTGCAACACCATCAATTGAAAATTTTAAAAGAAGGCCAGAAAACCTAGCCTAGATACCATACCCTAGCCAGAAGCAAAATCACCCACACCAACAAAAGGGTGTGCGTAAATAAAGATAAACTAATATTCCTGAATTCCATTAATCTTGCTTTTTCTCACAAGATGATTGCTGAGGTTGTTACACAAGTTTTTTTCACAACAAAATTAGGGATTGGGTCTGCCATGCCTTTCGGTTGGGATCCATCCGGGGCTTACAAGTGTGATCCAAATCGTTCATTTTGTTCGGTTAGTTTGTCATCCATGTCAAAAATGAGATTAATAAGGCATCAGCACTCACATGAACGAAACAAAATTTCCCATGAATTTATTCTTAAAATCATGAGCTGTATTTTTACAAGGAAAAAAAAAACGTGTTTTCATTCACATGGGTACCGACGTACGATTGAGATGAACAAAATGTACAGTTTCGATCACATTCATAAGACCGCGATGGAGTCCAACCGAAGGGAACACCACCCTGTTGCAGGGCTCCCAGTTCCAACAAAATTATAGGGCAATTAGTGTACACTACTACACATGATTGAAAACCAATGAGCTGGCTCTTGAGAAGAAGAAAATCACCAGTTCACCACCAATATCTGCTTTTCTATCGCCGGCACTCTAGTGGAATTTCAATTTTCCTTTAGCCATGGTTGCTTTTGCTTGCTCCACGCGGCACAGCGCCTTCTGGGTCCCAGTCAAACCGAACACAATTTGGCCAGGCACGAAAGTGACAGCAAAATACAGGTATATTGTGCAGAGAAAAGCCAGAAGGGCAAGGGCTGTGAGGAGGAACTGGTGCCGCCGGAGCAGAGTAGAACAGCTTCCCAATTCATCTCCCTTTGAGTATTGCTTCCGAGATGACGACGGAGAGAACATGTTCTGTGCATTCTGTGACCTTCGATGTGGAGAGGATACAACGCCATCAAGAGCCATAACTTATTCTCTGACTTCCTTCCACCACTATAAAATTCCTGCACTTATTGAATTAAATATAATTGGCAAATAATGGGTAAAACAGCCACAGAAACATAGATTGCTATACTAGTAAAGTGTTGTACTACAACTTCTTTTTGAGTGTCATCTTTGGCGTCCAAAAGGGAACAAGTTGCCTGGCTCCAAATGAGGTTTAATCCACCTTTGGCTAAGTCCATAACAAAACAACTATACTATAAGCTTTGACCTAGATCTCAAACAGGATAGCAAAACCAGTAATGGTCAAGTAAAACAAAAATAACATGCACCAGCTTCAAAGTTCTTCAAATTTACCGCTGTGGTCTGGGCCTAGGACACCAGTTAGAAACATGACTTACAAGCCTAATAATTGCAGAATGCAGACAAAGTTTGACACATAAACAGGGCAGAGGCAACGGCATGGTGGTGGCAATTCGCAATTACAGACGTCCCAGATACTATAACTTCAGTTTTCCAAAAGAAAGAACATCACAATAACTTTTCACAACACTAGCCAGGTCAGATTTACTTGACCGTGCAAAAGTATCAAGCAAGCAGGAGATGCCAAAACCCAACAAAGAACTAGCCTGCTCACACTGGTCATCAAAAATAGACAATGTTGTCATAGGTTGTTCAGTCTCATTAATAACACATCCAAAAAAATAGGATTCTAGGAAGAAAGGATCCATGCAGCAGGAAGGCAGGAGATTGATAACAGCCAAAATTCGTACGACAACAAAATAAATAGGGTCTGTATGGATCTTAGCCAATGACAACAGTACTAGCTGATATGAAAATAGAAGTCTGCTGGAAAACTGGAAATGGAGAATTCATTCTTCCATACAGACTGGGTTGTTTAAGTGGTTGATTCTCAGGGTTTACACATTGGGGATACTAACACTGCTAGTTAAAGTTTCCTGATTAACATATCTACATGCACCTTTGTACTTCAAGGCACAATAGCCATTAGAGGACTCACCATACTTTTCACAGCTTGCAGCTTTTATACACAATAAAGATCCATAATGTAACCACCTAAGATCCTCAATTGCACACCCTGATACATGTTTTGACATAGCAGAGCCAATGAATTCCTACCAATAATTTCTCTTTACCGATTGAAAACGGAAGGTCTACATAGATATATAACCTGATCTATAGCAATAAACATCCAAAAAAATCTAGGAGGTCATCAAACTTGCTTATCAGTTTCAAATTCCATTAACTTCCAAATGTTTAGTCTATTGAGGAGAAAACCGAGTTCATCCAAAAGACAGCATGGACTGTTTGTTTCATTGGGCTGGAAGTGAAGGGATAGTCCCTTGGCATATCTAATAATCCCATCGTACTAACCGATACCATATCTAGCAAGACATAAAATCTTTGTTTGTCTGGGATTTCATGTTGGATGGATACTTGACAATGAATGCAAGTTTCAACCAAAAGTAGAATGCAAGTTTCAACCAAAAGTAGATATGTGATACCCTTCAATTCACAGTCAATCTGAAGCTCAAATCCATGCAAACAAAATCATAAAGACACAAAGACACATAGCGTTGGACTAAAGACTCAAGAGAATAATAGGAAATGACATAGACAACTTGCCTCCAAGGCTCCAACTAATTGAGGAATTCAACATGTGAAGAAAACATCAGCCAACTTTGGGACAAATTCAGCAACCAATGGACCCAGTTAGCAAGCAAAAGTTCAATTACACTTTCTGCGGCCAAAAGGAAAAGACCGAGTGTATTTCAAAGGAGCAACTTCAAACAGTCATCTAGTCGACCTTTGCAGTTTTAGGCAGCCTATAAGTTAAACCTCAATTATAGTACACAAGTTGTAGAAGACTTGAAAAATATGCAGAAAAAAAGTACCACAATCCCACCTAGGACGGCAATCCCACAATTCATGAATCTTTATGCTTATGTTGGGGGTAAAGAGGCAATTGTTTGAAAAAGTAAAAGTGACAGCTACCATGTAGGAGAACCGGATTTTTGTCACGAAGGAACTACCAGTTGCGTCCAATGCAGTCCTCCCACCACCCTCAATTAACAGGGATGCCACTAGCTAATTGCCTTAGGGTGGGTATAAACTTCCTATAAAACTAAGGAAAAAGAAAAAATTATTGCCTATTAGCCAGTTTCTATGTGTCAACAACTATTTAGTAAGCATAACTAACTACTTAGTAAGCACCAAATTATTATTAAAACTAAGGAAACAGAAAAAAATTCTTGACCATTAGCCAGTTTCTACGTGTCAACAACTATTTAGTAAGCATAACTAACCATTTATAAACAACGCGCAGCTACAAAGAAAACTGAAAAATATCCCTTGGTCAGCGTAGTGACAACTCTCCATACCCAATCCAACAACTTTGACAACACAAGTATTTTCAAGTTTTTCCAATATTAGTACAAGTTTTTGTGTCTTAGTAATTGGAATCTGGGCCAGACACAAGGGGCAAGGATGGACGCAATGGCAGGTTAGCCCGGGTGATCGCGCAGCCCAAGTTTCAAAATTTTCTTATAAATATAGCAATTTTTTTAAAAATCTTTACAACCATATAGGTTTGCCCGCCCCACTAATAAAAGTTGTTGTAGTGTTCGCCCAACTCACACTCAAATCCTGAGTCCGTACCTGACAAATGGGTGCTCGGCAGTCATCCCCTTACATGACTCCAAGTATTTTCAAATATTATACTAGTTTTGTTAGTTTTTCAGTTTAATTTGATAAAGTTACATGGGATCAGCCCTACAAGTTCCTTGAATGAAAATGATCTTAAAATTCCTATAGAAGCGTACATAAAAATTTCTAAAATTCTAAATTATCAACCATTTTTAGATCAAGTGTACAAAGTTAAATTAAATAGCGGCTATGTACACATACTCAATCTAATCTCTTCCTTGGACCTAGCACGTACCAACATACTATAGAATATTCTTTTTACATCACCGTATAAATACATGTACAGGCCCCCACTGGGTACCAATCCTGGATTCCTGGTGGACAGGTGGAGGTACAAATCCTGGTGGACTGATTGGGGTCACCTACTTGAATCCTTTTTCGCAATTCTACATGCATACAAAATTGTGATTAGAAAAAAATAATAATAATAATTCCGGTGGAATGCATATTCGTTGCAGAATTTAGTGTCGCGGATCTTGGATGTTTTTCTTATTTGATTTCGGGCACAAATCACTGCATTGCCAAAATACCTCAATGCGTATTACGTCCCCAATTTTGGAGCAATCTAATCGAAATCCAGCGGACAACCATTGTACGGTTTGATAGCACAACTAATGAAAATAATAAGCGAAATCCCCATTGAGGTGCAGATTAGATCCACATGCAAATTGCCAACAAAAAAAAAAAAAAAAAAGATTGCGAAAATGAACAGAACAAAGGAACAGATTTAGATCTGAATTGAAAATCGAAAGCTTCAAATTGTAGGTAAAATGGAGGGCACCAAAGCGGGGAAAGGAACTTACAGCTGAAGAAATGGAGGAGAAAGGTGGCGTCTGAAAACGATCACGTTCGAAAGCGACTCTGAGGTCAGCTTTGTTTGTGGCGTTGAATTTTTCTGGTTTACGGGTTAAGTTAAAACAGAGTGTAAAGTTAATTTGGAAACACTATTTTGCAGATTCTCTCTCTCTCTCTCTCTCTCTCTCTCTCTCTCTCTCTCTCGGTTCGACGCGAATCACGCGAGAAGATTCGAGGGGCGGGGCCGTGCACCGACTGTTGCCCAGATTGGAGAGAGATGGGTGAGTGAGATGGGACAGGGCATTTGGGTCATGAGCGGCGATATTTGGGCTCTATAACGGCCCGTTTGGTTGGGTGCTTTTTTATCATGCTGTCATATTCTAAAGTTTATTTACAAAATTTGAATGAGAAAATTAGTCATGTAATTTGAAGGTAGTCGGGGAATGCAAAAGATCATCTAGAGATGATTCTTGAATTGTGACTTTATGATTAAGTTTTGAGAATTAATGCTGGCCAAACACATTGTACATAGCTTTCAAATAGTTAGAAATAGGATTGCTAAACGGTCCGCATAACTTGAGCTTAGTTAGACGTTAGCCTTGTTCAAACTCATTAGAAAAAAAATACACGCGAGGCTCAGAACTGAAGCTCAATCAGTTTTGATTTTTTGTTTAAAATCCAAGACAAAATTGAGCATATGAGTGATTGGCTCATTAGACTCTTGAACGAGGTTGTAATGTATAAATATTATAAAATAGAGGTAAATTAGTAAATAGCAAAAAATATATAAAATCTAACATTCCTTTATTTAGACCTTTTATCCACCATGTTTTCTCACTCTATTGAGTATCCGATCGAGAAAAATTTTCATGGAATTATGGAAAAGACAGGGCCTCGTAAAATCCTATAAAATCTTCAATGGAGCAATTCGTAGGGCTTAGTTCCAAAAAAGCTCAATTGGTTGAGCCAAGCCTCGTTTATCATGATCACAAAAATCTAAACGTGAGCCAAGCATAAATATTTATTAATTCTCGGAAAATTCTCAAGTTGAAGCCAAGCCAAGCTTGAGAAATACTTTGCCTTGTTTGTTTGGGTCGATAACACCCCTCCCTAGCAAGCAAAAAATATGAAATGAAACAGCCAAAGTCAAGGCTCCCGAACATCCTTATCTGATAAGGGTGTTTTTATAATAAATTAATTTTGCATAATTTTTTTTGGTACCATATTGTAAGAGAACAATCTATTTTAATTTTTAGGGGAAAAAAAACTATTTTTTTTTTATCAGCGGAACACCCCCATAATTGTCATACTAGATTTTTCTGTCACCGAAAAGGTCGAGGGGCTAAATCGAGCTACAAAGTATAACAAAGGATAAAAACTGCAATTCATTCCAATAACCACGATTCTGATGAATCTGATAGAACAATGATACATACACACCCACTTGGACGCACTCTACCACACTCTCTCTCACATGTGAGGGGACCCATCCGGGAGGGACTCACCCCACATGTGAGAAGGGGTGTGACAGAGTGTGTCCGAGTGGGTGTATATGTATCATTTTTTAATCTGATATGTGCATGAACAGTATTCAACAAGTGGCGGGACTGTGCATGCAAACGTTTCCCCGTCGGAGTCGCCGATCCCCTAGGCTGGTTCTCTCTCTCCTCTCTCCAGAAAACGGAGAACATCTTCCTAGGTCATTGCCGCCGCCATCACCACCACCGATTCACCATCCTATATCAAACTGTCTATATACGTATACAACTCTCAACTTGATTCATTTCTGTTTCCAAAAATTGCTTGCCATATCTTCCAATACATCGCTCGCGTTTCCTTTTATGCTCTATTCGACTTTGATCTGGTCGTGTTTTCTCACAGATGAGTTCGTTGGGTTGAGTGTTGTGCGACGTTCAATAGACGATTTGGTCGTTTTAATGCGACGGATAAGCTTTTCGGAGTGATAATGGATAAGAAGAAGTATCCACTTGGACCTGAGCACTATACTCTTTTCGAGGAGGTCGGGCAAGGTGTTAGCGCTTCTGTTCATCGAGCCGTCTGCTTTCCTTTCGATGAGATAGTCGCCATCAAAATTCTCGATTTCGAACGCCAAAATTCTGATCTGGTATATCCTCTGTTTTCAATTACGTGCCTACGTTAGGTGTCTTTATATTTGTTTGTTTATATTCGTGTGCGAGAATGTTGAACGAGCTTTAATGTCGCTTTAACTTCTAAGCAGACGGAATTCATATAAACAATGGTTTCCAAGTTTGGGGGTAATATTTACCCCAAAAAAAAAAAAATTGGGGGTAATGTAACTTAACCTTAAAAATAAAGTAACATTGCTATGGTACGCACATATTCATAGCTATAAAATAAAGTAATTTAACCTTAAAAATATGTAACATTGCTATGGTACGCACTCCGTGTACCACAACTTTCTCCTAGGGGGGGAATGCCCAGCCACCATAGACAGATCAAAGACACAAGATTTTAATTTGAGGAGGCGAATGTACCTACTGTGGCTGATTATACGTTTCACATTATTTTGGGGTCGTGGATATTATATTTTTTAAGAAGAAATGTGGGGTAACAACCTATATAACTTCAAATAATTGGTTAAGAATGCTACTTTAATAAAATGGTTTGTTTTTGGGAGATGAAAGCAAAGTTGTAAATGAACACATTATTGCGGTTGAATTTTTTTCTTTTACGTAGTAAGAGGATTAACTGCTCCAAGAGTTTCTGCAGAGCTCATATTGGTGATATTCTGAAGACTTGAGTATAATCAAAGGAGTATAGATTCCCATACTAAGGTGTTAAATGTATTGAAACGATAGGGGATCTTTTTGCGGACATGCTTAGGGAAAACTGCTATGTTGAATGCAGAAAGACTTATTAGTCCAGTGATTTTACTTCTTAGCGACTTGGTGTCTCGTGCCCCTTCTCCCTCCAAAAACGAGACTTTTCCATTCTTAACTTGTGGGAAAAACTGTATACAGCAGGTAACGAGTAGAGTACCTTAAGGTTCATCTCACTCATTCCCTTCAACCACTTGTGAGTCAATAACCAATGTACTAGTCTGGTTAAAATTCAATAGTGAGTCTTTCGTATGTCAGTAATCACAATGAATTGTATTGTGTTTTCTGCCCCCCATTCCAATATACAGTTATTAAACTGTAAATCTGGAAATACCAGATACATCTCCATTTATTCAACTAGCAAAGCTGATTCTTGTTTAGTTCTGGTTTAAAATTGTGCTATATGTCTTTGTATCTCCCAAACTCTCCAGTTAAGCATTTTTCTTAAACTAAATCCGAGAAAGTTCAAATTCTCGTTTCAAATCAAATTTTTGAATAACCACTGACAAATTGCAAATACACAACACACAATAACATAACCCATTTAGTCCCCAATAATTGGGGGTATGGGCGGGGGATGGATAGGAGATAGACCTAACCTTTGACAATAAATGCACAAAGTGGTTGCTCCTAGAATACCACTGAAATAGATGGATTGGAGACAGACCTAACCTTTGGCAATAAATGCACAAAATGGCTGCTTACAGAATACCACTAAAACACTGGTCCCCCTATACCATCGCGTTTGTTGTGGATTCATGCCCTCAAATCAAAGCCAAAAGGCATCAGAGAGGGCAGACCCAAGAATCATTTTGATTTATGTGCACATTATCATACTTCTTTCATTCAGCATCCAGAGCATTTGCGTTGCACAATCACTAACAAATTGCAAATCAGCGCCATAATATATCAACTTGCAGTGGTGCTCAAGATTTACTAGTTCTGGACGATGCACCTACAAAGATACTATCTAGAGCTTCCAAAACTTTAGGTGAGTAAACTTCACTATCTTAACTCGATTTGATGCCAGACACATTTTGTGTATCCTATGTAATTCTGATTAATCATAACAGCAAACAGTGATGAACTCGATGAGAGGGCAAAGCCAGTTGTTCAACTAAAGGGACGTTTCAAAGTTACATCTGGGAATGTAGACGTAGAAAAGGTGACATTTTACTATTTCTACTTAAAGATGGTCGTACATTTGTTCACAGAATCACAAGATTAACATTTGTTCTTCTAGTTAGGTGGCCCCATCTCCTTTTCTGCAAAAGAGTCACAGCGTGCAGGTTTGTGCTTTTCACAGTAGAGCGCATCTCAAAGTATCTGTTAGAACCTATGGGTAGATTACACTGATAACCGTTTCACAATGGGGAAATATCATTTGAGACCCCTTTATCATGTGACATACTCATGTAGTGTTATTTTCCCTTGTCCGAAGGTTAGTCAAAGTGGATTAACTGAAACTATGTATTAACCCTTACACTTAATTGTTGGAATTTATTGTTACTATATTAGTTCTTCCATCTCTTGATACACCTCACTGCAAGACACCAAAGCAGTACTACCGAATCTTGAGTGTACCCAGACTTTGGGTTTGCCTGCCTCTCTCTTGGGTTGTCCATAACGGGATCAGTCTTCCGATTTATAGCTGTGCCCAGTTGATTCTAGGTCCCATACTTGTAGGGTATTTTTGCAGTTGAAATTGTTTCTAGGGAAGTGTAGGTTCACATCTAGTGTTATTTATCTATCTTGAAGAAACATAGGACAATTATCTAGAGATTATTCTTTTTGATCGATCAAACAAATAATAATAATAATAATAATAATCAAAAGACAATTCTAGATAGATCAGGACTAGAAATATGTGGAGTTGTCAGTGGTGGAGTTTTCTGGAAGGATGGAGGTTCTTGTGCATCTCAAAGTTGTGGTCCAATGACCAGGTTTGGTTTGGTATGCCAGCACAGCTAGCTTATGGGAATTCTATAGGTCGTGGTGGGGGTGGGTTAAACAGCTACAGTCGGATGTGCCACCATTGTGGTTGTGGTGGTTGAGTTGATGCATCCATGGAGGTGACCTATGAGGTGAGGTAAATTAGATTGTGTTATCAGTAGTTATACACTATGGCTACGATGGTTCACTTCTTGTTTCGTTACTTTTTCAAATGTCCACAATGTCTTAATTTATTGGCAATCTTTTATCACGCCAAGGTAAGTAGTTCTCACAGCAGAAGGTTATGTTTTGTGGTTGTCTTGATGTTCTGAGAACTCCTTTGATTTTAATTCCTTTAAGTAACTTTGTAGAATTTTGGAGTTGATTCATACATACAGCAGTATCCTACCAAAATCCTTTCTGTTGTACGAGCCCAATTTTCAATAGTTGTCTTCTAAAATATGATATGAATTTGACTCCTATTGTAAGTGTTCCCATTTTGTTGCTTATAATGGTTATAGGTACTACATTTTTCCATCTAGCAATCCTATATTTGCTAATTGTGGCATTGTTTAGGAATGATTAGTTGCATCGCATGACATGAAACTAATAATTTAGTGGTATTTCATTTACAGAATTATCTCATCGGAATATGATGGGTTATGTAGGTGATTACCTAACATTCCACCGGTCCTCTTCCATCACCAGCTGATGCAGTACCACCAAATCTCCACTCCTTTTTTCCAATGTTGCAGTCTGTTCTAGAAACAAATATTTATGAAAGGGTACGAGTTAGCCATATGTGTTTGACTGTTCATCCCACTTTTTTCCCTTGAAAAGATTCTATTTTTCATTTTGTTTATCCTAGGGAAAAATTCTAAGCCTAATGAAGCAAGCATCTGCTTGTGATTTTATAGGTGCGAACCCTCGTCCCTCTTGATTTTGTGCATTTGATTTATAAAAATTTGTTGATCTTACTTGTTATGTATAGCCAACCATGCAGTTGATGGAGGATGTACGCCAGTAAACCTAGCTCCGATAGAAAAATCATTGGTGTGATAATACATGGTTTTGTCAGTCTGCTCTAATACATTCAAATAAATCATCTTCTATTTAAGAAATTCGAATGCTTTCCACTAATCGAATTAACAGCTAAGATCCTACATATATATTCTAAAAGCATTGACTTGCAGCTTGTGCGATAATGTTTATGACTACTTTATTTTCCTTTTTCTTTTAGGCTTGTTTTCATAAGTTCTTAGCAGTCTTTCACAAGTGATAGCCTTTGCTAATTTTGTTATTGTTGCATGTTACTGTTACATGTTACATCTATCATACTGTTTTGAGTGTCTGTAGTACACCGGTAGGTATAAGTCAAGCAGTCATAAAAAGGGCATTGAAATGGCCACTTGGGTACTAAAACAGACATTCACTGCTATCAGGTCTTCAAAGGTAGATCTCATATGTTAGTAGGGGTATTAACCAGACAAGGGTCAAGATGATACTGAAGTAAATATGTAATAAAGGCTTGGGACAATGTTAATGTTCTATACTTTTTGTTATTTCAGTTGTCTTAAACTTTCAGTTCTATTAGCAGGTTACTATTTTTCGACTCTTCTCTGACATGGAGGAAACTATTCATATACCATAATGGAACTATCTAACAGATACAGTCTCAAATGTTCTTTTTTTCTTTTCAGAATTGTGTTTTCTGAAAAGGAGGAAAGTTGCATTTGTAGTATTGTGCATTATGGACATAGTTGATATGTATAGCCTCGAGAGGTGCTCATGAACCTGCCTATCACAACACTTTGATATACTCGGTACCTTGGTCTCATGTTCGTTTTGGGACTCTTGTGGTTGGATGATTTTGGAAACATACCTCGGTGTTTGCTTGCACGCTTAAATGTTGTGTATGTTTCAGTGCAGCTGGAGGCAGCTCATGACAGAGAGAGAGAGCTACTTCACGAGATAGCTGACTTGCGATGGAGGTAATCTTGCATAGACATATGGAATGTTTTCATTTCATCGCAGTGTTATAGAATTCTCATGGTTTGTGGATATTTGATTTTTCTCTTTCCTTGTTTAAATAGGCTAATATGTGCCCAAGAAGAACTTCAGAAATATAAAACACAAAATCCTCAGGTTATATCCCCAGGTTGTATCCTTGCTTCTCATTTATAGCTTCTGGTATTCTTTACTCCTAGCTCAACAGAATTAAGCCTTAACATTTTTTTCAGGTATGATTTAATTCTTCAATCGGCACGAGACAGATGAACAAAATTGACACCGCCGCGCACTAACCAAAAAGGAAAAAAAGAAGAATAATATAACGCGATTATTATGACAAAAAGTATCTCTATTTGTGAGAAACTGGCTGTATAGCTCCAACAATATGTGCAGACCTTAGGTAAAATTGTTGTTTTGTACATAACACAGATACGATACGTCTTTTTCAACACATGTATCTGGTTTTTTTTCTCAAGCATATACCGAAGAGCTGTTTTTCTTGTAGTTTGGGTAGTTTTTCTTTTCCTTTTCAACCTTCCTGTAGAACCAATATTCGCAAATCAAGATCTTCTTATGTGACGCGAAAAGAAACATCGTGGTTCCATTCACTGAAACGAGCCGTTTGTTTTTCGTGAGTATCCTTATGCGTAGAAAAAACTGAAGTTGATCAGATCTGTTTGTTTATTTGAACGAAGAATGTTCGTCTTGAAAGCAATGGACAGTTAGAGTTTGACAACTCTAAGGAAAAATATGACTCGGTTGACCTTGCTTTTCTGCATGAATTGTTTACCAGGTCTACAAAACAAGAGGACCAAATCATTAAATGGTACCATGGCAGGTCATATTTTGTGTTGAGGCAGAAAAAATTCTGGATGCGTGACATTTAGCTAAGAGTATCTAATAAAGTGGGCCCTTTGGAACCTACGTCATTCTAACTTATGATGCAATATTAATTTTGGGACCGGTTTCGCAAACACAATTTTTTACACAAGTTTTGACACTCCATATCAGCCCTCGAAACCAAGGGCTGAGATTAGAAGCTTGTGTGTGTGTTCCCTCTTCCCCTGCTCTCATTCACACCTAATCTCTTTCTCCATGTAACCTGTAATCTCCTTCCCCACTCCGGCGAACTACATCTCCGGCTAGCCCCTTCTCCAGTTACCCTGTCTTCTCTCTCACCGCCACTACTTCAATCAACAAATCCAATACAAAATTACCGACAAAAATACTCAATCCTGTGCATTTGCACAATCAAACACACATCACAAGAGATTGGAACAAAGAACTGACTCTTCTATGTCAATTTTCTGCATTTTTAAAACCAATTTAGGGTGTTGAAAACCTAGGATTTCTAGTAATATTTTAAGTTACCCAGATGAACATGCTGCATTCAAGCTTTCCAGGATATAACCCCATTATCGGTCACAGCTTCCAGACAAATTGAGCACGGCACGGACGAGGCTTTTCCTCCCTCGTCTAGAAGATTGGAATCTCGCAAACCCATTTCCACATGTACGACAACAAAATACGTGGTCACAATCCTATGGGTATCAATTTTTTGGATTAATCTGATGAAGCTTGTAGATCGTTCTGAATATCTGCAAAGTAGAAGTGATTCGAGGTTCTTCGTAGATATTGAACCTCTCTCTCTCTCTCACTGCGTATTACTTGTTCTCTCCCCCCTAAACGGAGATAGGGGTCGCCGGAGGGGGGAAGGTGAAAGGGAATTACAGGTATGGTAGAGCAAGATTAGGTGTAAATGAGAGCAGGGAAGAGGAAGAACACACATAACCTTCTAATCTCAGCCTTTGGTTTCAACGACTAAGATAGAGCGTTAAAAATTGTATCCACAAAACCGACCCATTTACTTTTTGTAACGATTTGGGGCCCACGATATTAGTTAAGCTATCTGTATGAAAGAAGAATGGAGGATACTGATAATAATGATAGATTTTGTTTGATTGCCTAAAATATTTGGCAAGTTGTTCGACAAAAAAACATGAAATACATATATAGAAGTCATCGATAACGATGGAAAAGATTGATTGTGCTAGACCGTAGAAGTAGTGGAATCAAAATATGTGAGAGATTGCTAGATCCAAAAACATCTCACGATACGAATAAGGTGATTAACAATAGTAGTTGAGAAGATTGACAATTCTGATACGCAAAGATAAAACATATCAACGAATTGTTAAAATAAAAACTAGATTGTGGAAGTAGTAGAATTAAAATATGTGAGAGACTGTTTGGCCTAAAAACATCTCACGATATACGAATGAGGTGATTAACAATAGTAGTTGAGAAGATTGACTATTCTCATACGCAAACACAAAACGTATTGACGACATTGTTAATATAAAAATAAGCAAGTACATCGAAAAATGATGTATACCCTATTTCCAAGGATGTAATTGGCAGGTAGAGGTGATGTCCAATGTAGTTAAAAGACTAGATACAAGGCTACGTGCGTCGCACGAATTTTATGCCTGTGTGTTGCTGATGTAATGGGTGTTTTTTTTTTAATCTATGGATTGTAGCCAAGAAATATGTAAATGTGAACGTTGTTGCATTATAAATATGGAATTAGAGTTGGTAATGATAATTTTAGGCAGCTGATAATGCCAAAACCACTATTGTTTCTGTCAAAACTCTAATTTTTTTTGCTTCTACAATGACTTACATGCCCTTCATTACATCATCAGTAACTTTTCATTCTCTTATTACAAAACTAACCCCTCAATTTCTTATGGGTTAGTTTATGTGTTTTGGAGTTTTCTCAGGCATTAACATTTGGAATCTTAGACAGTTCATCTCCAAAAGTCAGCTAGGGTATTTTGCCATTCTCGGATCTTGTTTTATTTTAATCATCAAGGTACATGTGGGTTCCGCCATTCTCATTGTTTACAAAACTAACCCATCAATCTCATTGTTTATACGAGTTTAATTTTTTTTTCTTTGGATCCCGTTGCTCTTTTTTTTGGTTTGCTCAATTCTGGACTATTACAAATTGGTACATGGCCCTTACAAACTAATAGTATATGAGTTCTCCATTTTTATTTGAGTTTTGATGTATTACATATTGATACATAACTTACAAACTGATATATGAGTTCTCCATTGTTTGTTTGAGTTGGATGGTGACTTGAGGTAAATTTATTGTTTTCAATCTTTCATAATTTTTTTTGATTGTTTTCATCACAGTTTTGATACCTCTTTCATTTTTTATTTTTTTTTGGTTTTTTGTCAGTAGTAATGAAGGCTTATCTTCCAAGTCCTCCAAGTGATGCGTAACAAAGTTTTGTGGAGGCTATTACATTTTATAATTTCATTTTGAAATTTTTTGGAATTGATATCGTAATCTGGATCGATTTGGATTGAAGCTTTTTGGGGTAGAATTCCCATGTTATGTGAACTATTAATTTGACTTGGATTTGGATGTCAATGTTGAATTTTTTGTTCTAAAATCTTTACCTCTCCCTTGAGTTTTTGATTGTTTGATTTCCCCTAATTTTATTGGAGTGTTTTCTTAACTGCTCTTAGGGTGATTCAAGATTTCAAAAACTGCAATTGTGTTTGGTTTGGGTTTTGAGTTTTGGTTTTTGTAATGATTAGAGGGGAAAATATGGATAATAATCATAAAAAATAGGTATTAATGATTAGAGAGAGATGGAGAGAAAAATAAAAATAAAAAATAAAAATAGAGGTAATAATTGAATAATAATTGAGAAAATTGGTTCTTGAAAGCCAAAACGAACAAGGCTAGGCTCCAGCTGAGGCTCCATCTCGTCTTATCATGTAAAGGGGACAAGCTTTGTTGTGTTTTCAGAAGCAGAAGCATTAGCTAACAATCAAGCATCAGAAGAAAAACAAAACCAAAAAAAAAAAAAGGTTGTGTATATATGATTCTAGGAATAAACAAGTAGATTGTTAAGTTCAGTGCAGTATGAAGTATCAAATTAAGAACGTTGTGCATAGGTCTCATTTAACCAAGTGCATTTCGGCCGATGATAACGTAAAACTAATAGGTGTCATTTAACCGTAGTAGTTTTGTTGGATATTAAAATTAAATGGTTTAGGTTGTGATAAATGGGATCTAATGGTAAAAGGGCATGTAGGTAATTGTGGAAGCAATAAATATCAAAGTTTTGGTAGCAACATTTTTAGTTTTGGCAGCAACACTTTTGGTTTTGGCATTATCAACAGCCTAATTTTAAGTAACAAAAAGTGGTTTTGAGGTTAGTATTAGTTTTTGGGTTGCAGCTTTCCAAATTGGAAGGTAACAGGGTTAGATCCAAATGATCAACTACTATAGTAAGTAAAGTACATTTGCATCTATGATAAAATAGGGAATATAGGAGCAAAAGATGGCTATTTTGTACAAAGCCATTTTCATAGAGTGCGGCACAAAGCTCTGTGTGTTGCACGAGTTTTATGCCCGTGTGTTGTTGATGTTAAGGTCAATATTTTCTATATGTGTTGGCTCTCTATATTTGGGTTTGGGAAGGGGAGGTTTTAATTGAGGATGAATGACCATGTCTTCTTTTCTAGTACATAAAAAACCAAGACTTTCACTTTGCAAACATAAATATACATATTTGGCGTATCGAGTATTATTGCTTTATAGTTTGGAATTGAAGCCAACAAATATCTAGATGTGAAGTTTATGCTATAAAAAATCCGGAATTAGAGCTAATAGATGCAGCAAATAGACACTATTAACTGGGTTTGATAGTTAATTAGTAATGAGTTTCACATATTCGTTGAGTAAAACTTTATCTCAATCCTATCCTTCCAGGTCATTGCTAAAGAATTTTGTTATAGTTCAACTACTTTATACTAACAATAATCTCTTCAAAAATGTCAAGGCATTGATTGGCATTAAAGAACCATAATTGTTGTGGGGAAAAGACTCTTATTCAAAAAGAGTGCAAAACTCCGCTAATTCAGGACCAATTCTTAGGCAAAGGTCACCAAAAACTAAGTTCATCCATTCTCATGAGTCGTGCATTCAAAACTCTCCTTGGTACACTTCATCGTACACAATTTTATTAGACAACTGTTTGATACTGATAAGATTTTACTCCAAAATTAAGAATCGACAGCAACAAATCAGCTATTCAAAGAATTCATGGCCACATCAAACAGAAAAGAAGTCCTACACAAGCCTACCAAGAACTATGACTGAAGTTGTCGCATCACCTACTTCTTCATCTTGTGTGCGGCTCAGTTCAATCATGGACTGTCATGTATATACAAAGGCGACAATTAGAAAAACAAAAGATCTTCGAGCCACCTACCCATGCACACGCGCACACACAGAGGGAGAAATGAAAGAGAAACTGCAGAGGGCTACAAAAGTTATGCTAAACATCGGTGCTGTCAGAAATACTTAAGTAGATAACCAAAAATATAATACAAGACACAACCAAATGAACCAACAAGAGCCACCATGAAGTTAAATTTCCAGTAACAGCTATATGATACCTTAGCAGCTGGATGAGCAAGGGCTAACCCTTTGAGGATGGCATTCCCATCATTAGTCACTACAATTCCTGCCAACAAAGACATTCATAACTCATAAGATAAAAATGATACATCAGAACTAAGAGGATAAATAGACCAGATATTCACCCATAAATAAAACCCATTCACATTTACAAAATATTTTAACACATACCATTGATACCATCTTTGACAAAAGTAAACAATAGGAAACTCGGCTGAAGGTTTTCAACATTGAACTTGTGGTTATTATATAAATGATAAATTGCCACGGTTAGGCTTCTATAACGTGAAGGAGTCCATATAGGATTTCTGGATGAAGAAAAATGTAACATTTGGTTTGCCGTTGAGGACACTCAGAACTATGGCTATTCAAGACATATACTTATTACAAGTATATTGTTGACAAAGAATAAAATTGAAGGCCAATAGATATGAGAAGGGTTTTAGCTGGTTACGGCTTGATTTAGGAAAGGTTAAGGGTTGACATCAAGGTCGCACGAACAATGCATAGAGTTTGATTGCACGGAAAAATAAGAGGATAGAGGCTCTTCAAACTTGCAAGGCATAAGTGAATCAACATCAGCAACATAATAGATTGGATTCCTAGAGTACCATTAATCAATCATGTCTGATGCATACCACAAGTGTCTGGGCGCAAAATATGTATCCAACATCTGTACCCAACCTAGATACTCGGATTATTTAATTGTTTACTACTCCCTCCGTCCCAATTTTATAGTTCCTTTTGGGAGTTTGTGCCACTTTTCAAACAAGGCGTTATATCTTATAATCTATAATGTTTTAGGTGATTTTGAACACTTTGTTTATTAGATTAAATCAAGATCTATCAAACAAGATCCATATTGCATATAAAATATATTATCGATTGAATGATATTATCGTTTTTTTATCCGGTTAGAATAGAATGAAAGACTATAGAATTGGGACAGATGGAGTATTTCAAGAGAAAGTGGGTCAGATTAGCTACAAATTAACAGTCTATTTGTTCACATGGATGAGAGAGAATTCTCATATTGTCTTAACCCTACTTGATTTCTAAGTAGATATCTTACAAACTTACAACATACTATCGAATACAAATAAAGTGCAAATAAGGGGTAAGATTGTGTCTCCATACTATAGTAAACCCCTCATCTCCTAATATTAAATCTAGGAAGGTTTGACATTTGGACAGGCACTCGATCCCAACACTTGTAAGTTTGTAATCAAGTACATGCAAGCGATTTAACATTGGGGTGCTGAAAGATGACAAGTAATAACTCTATAAAAAGTAAGAACCGACCAAAATTAGTCAATAATTACCCTTAGTCCGTTACTATTAAATACTTTAGAGTTGGAACTGAAAACAACCCTAAACAAGTTCATAAAACTTCAAAAAGCAAGTTCCAAGTGAAAGCCTCACATGATCCAGTGTGGTGGTCTTCTTCTCTCTTTTTTGTTCTGTTCAACACATCAATGGTTGGGCAAAATGGTAGTGGGGTAAATCGGTGAATGGATGTTGAACCCGAAGGCATAGAGGGACGAAATTGGGGGTTTATGTCCTCTATAATCGATCTTTTTCTCTTTGCGGTGGTGATGGAAGGTGGTAGTTCGCCGCTTTCTGCTCAATCTCACTATTGTTTACAACTAAACTGCAAACAAGTAAACATACTACTCAGAATCGAAAGTCAAATATAAGCAATCTCACACTAAATTAGGCATTAAAACACTGCCTAAGTAAATTTTACGATTTTAACGACAAAATACAACAAAATTTAACTCCATACAAACCATACCCGAACATACCCACCCAAACAAATTCAGTACTCAAACGAAATCAAAATCTGAAAATCGAGAACTTGTTCAACACACAAACAGTAACCGAAAGCACTTACCGGAGGCTACGAAATCTCCAAACGGAAAGCAACTGTAACTTTACTTCCAAAAACTGACTCTCATGAAAATAGCAAAAGAAACCCAAACTACAAACCTCAAGTTTTCATTGATCTGTTTGTTTCCAATAAAGGTGAAGTCTGTAATATAATATCTACATACGTCGGGAAGCTACTACCTCCGTCAAACCAAACACAACATTTATTTCTCGTAGGAGCCCATGTGAAAGCAAACAACACACTTCTGGACACTACTACCTCCGTTCCTCTTTATGATCCCACCTTCTGCAAACAACATTTATTTTTGTTTGATCTCTCTTTCTTTTCTTTTTTAAATAAAAAAATGAAGTAATTGAAAAATAATTTACGGAAATAGTTCATTTTTTTATTTAAAAAATGACACAACTTTTCGTAGCGGAACCATAATTTGGAACGGAGGGAGTATTAAAAAGGGAAACGAAAAAGACCACGCAGCCCATCGAATGACAGATAAACCACAAGAAAACCAACAGGCCAATTCCAAAATTGGAGGGTAAAATTGGCCCAAATTGGCAAAATTGGAACACCTCAATTTCAAAACCCTCTCTTATATAAGCCCTCCGGTCTGGATCTGGAAATCCATCTTTTCTATCGCCTTTTTCTCGATTGTCAACAATATTGGTGATAGTGAATATGACGGAGGACATCAACAATAATTAATTGTCAATAATGATTACATGTTTTACAATTTATAAGTGTACATGAATGAATGATTGTCAAAAATGATCGTGTGCATAATATGTAGTCTAAAAATCTATTGAGACCATTAGTTTTAGTAATATGGGTTTTGTTTTTTTAGCCCAAAGGCCCCATACTAAGCACCTGACCGACATTCTTAATATATAAAATATCCACACCCACGGACATGTATTGTACCTTATGGATTGAGATAGATTTTTTCACATAACTTACTTTTTTGACTTTTTAAATTTTCTATAGTTTTTGCAGTTGTATTTATTCGAGTTTCAGTCATAGTTTTATACTTTTTTTCATTTTTCACAGAACATAAGAAATTTGATGCAAAACTCACAAATATGAATTATTTTTTAATAAAGACAAAAATCTAAAAGTGCAAAAAATTAAGCAGAACAAGACATGAGTAGGCAAATTTATAAGATAGTCTTATTCATTTTGGGCAACAAAAGTGCATCGAAAGTCAATTGACAAAATAGGTGCGGACCATACCTTATTTTTATCCAAAAATTCAGATAAAAATTTATGATTTTAATTACCTCGTAAGAGTATAGAGATAAAGTCATTTTCCATACGAATATTGAAAGTGAAAGAATATTGTTTTTAGCTTTATTTTATTGAAAATAAGACTCTTTTTTCCCATAATGTTAGATACTTGGGTAAATTTCACTGACCTCTCTAGAGGTTTTTGACAAAAAAAGAGACCTCCCCTGAGACTTCTGAAATGTCAATGACCTCTTTTACTTTATCTGACAATATACATTTTGCCCCATTTCGTGATATAGCCTCAAACGGCAGTAACGTGGCTGATCAAATGACCAAATGCCCCTTCTTCAATTTCTTCATCGTAAGTTAGAAGGAATTGTCTCTCTCTCTCTCTCTCTCTCTCTCTCTCTCCAACCCCTTTGCCTCGACCATCCCACGATGCACTACCAACTAGTCAAGCCCAAAATCCACCTATGACCCCCAAGAGCCACCAGCAACAATGAATGTGGTGGCCATTCATAAACCCAGATTTGGCAATCCCTCAAACCCACTTTTGGTGGCTGGAAATTTGCTCGGTTTGGAGGTAATTAAGTCACTCCCCTACTCCCAGTGGTGTTCCATCAAATATTCCAACATCTTCGCTGATATCAACTGATATTTTTTTCGAAGAACAACGCCAGGGTCGGAGCTTGTGGCTTTCCCTTTGTTCCCCGTGATTTATGTGCGAGTTCTGGACTGTCTACAAAATGATGGTCTATGAAAATGCAATTGGGAGTGATTTAGGAGGAGGGTCAATCTAGGTGATTGATTTGGAGAGAAATTGGACAAAAAGGTAGAGATCTTGTTTCACTTGTGTGTTGGATTCGTTGAGCACATAACCAATTTCGTCCCTTAACCCTCTGAATTTTTTTTCCCCTGTTTTTCAAATTTAATCTTGTTAGAGTAAATAGACAACTAGATTTGTAAGTTCAATCAGTTAAGGCACTATTTGGATCCTCTAATGACCCCGATCATTCGTTGTGAATTTTAATTGTTTTGTTTTTTAAATAAATTTTAAGGGTAATCGGGACATAGGAATTCATGATATACAAGAGTTCTAAAATTTGTACTTAGTAACTGGGAACACATTTATATAAATAAATTTTTGAAATAATGATTTTTAGAATCTCGTATTCCATGGCTATTTTTAACTTTTGGCGGACTGGGTTTCAATTTTTTTAGTTTGCCCGGAACAAGTCATTGAACTTGATATATATTTGAGAATTTTTATAAAAGTATTTATAGTTGTATGCGTAGAGACGATGAAATAATAAAGACAATGAAAAAGTGATACTAATATAATGAGTGTGAGTGTGAGAGAAAATGTCATAGTGGTGCTTTGTTGGGAATCAGATGAGGGAGAGAGTCCTTAAGGAAGACATGGGCAGTTTTGACATTTCAACAATCAAAATATTTAAAGCCCACAGATTCTGTCAAATTTTTAACGGAAAGGAGACAAAAGGGGGAAATTCTATATTGTCAGGTAAAGGAGGGGATGGTACTGATATTTCAGAAAGCTTAGGGGAGGTTTCTGAATGAGGGCACTGCTTTTGTCAAAAACCTCAGGGGAGGCGAGTGAAATTTACCCTAGATACTTTTAAGATTGCATCTTTCAATTCTATTTTATGTGCTTTTCAAAATTTTGTTTAATCCAACTACTTGAAATATATCAAACGAGATATAAATTGCACACGGAAAAATTACGAATTAAAAGATATAGACGATTTTTTTATAGGACTATACCACTAAGTGAAATGTTAATGGGTGCTATAGTGCATCCGTTAAGAGTATAAAAAATACAATTTAAAAGTATATTTGTACTTTAAAGTACATTTTTAAGTATTCTTTAACGTACAAGTGTACTTTTTTGTATATGTGAGACCCATAAAAGTATATTTTTTATACCCTTAACGGGTTCACTATGACACCCCGTTAGCATGACCCTTCTATTACAAGTGTTTCACTTTTTAGAATGATGGGATGATAATATAAATAAGTTATTCATAAAGAATTGTTTGCTGCAATTGATTTCACTTTCATTTTCATTTCTTAGTAGGATATAATCAAACATATTGCATATGAGATTCCCTTTATATATAAAACATCTCTTCGGTTTTATGCGGTGCAATAATTTCAAAAGAGTGAATATTAATTGTCATAATCGATAAATTGTCAAAATATTAATTTTAGAACACTCGAGATTTACTCGGTAATAACATCACATATTGTCATAGGGTTCAAAACTAAGTAAGTGTATGAACCGTATACCACTATAGGAACGTTGCAACGGCTCGTGACCCTCGGTAAGGTGTTGGTGTTGGTGTTGCATACCACTCAGGCTTGGTTTGGCTAAATTGAAAAAACTAGATTATTGATTTTGTCTTTATTCAAATTTTTTTTGTATTCGTTAGTTTTCGGTCGATTTTTTGAGGTTTCTTGGCTTGTCTCGACGAGAAAAATCTAAAAAGTATAAAATTATTAGCCAAATTTTAAGTTTTGTGAATAAAGACGAAAAATAATCCAAAAATCAAAAAATAGACCGAAAATCAACAAATGCAATTTTTTTTTGAATAAAGACAAAACCAATAATTCAAAAAATTAATTTTTTCTATTTAGCCAAACCAAGCCAATAATTGTTTGTGTGAAGCCCGGTAACAAAAGAAATTTGGCCAAATATATATGAGTCTTATGAGATGTAGAATTCATAAATATGGTTAGGAAGTCATAAATAGACAAAATAAATATACTTGCTCAAATTATCCAAATCGTATTTGAAACACCCAAAAGCCCCCAAACAACGTTCGTTCTTTGCCAGATCGTCCGTCCCCACTCCATCCAATCCTAACCCATAAAAGCAGAAGTTTCAATATTCCGAGAGAGATAGAGAGAGGGAGAGAGAGAGAGAGTGCGATGGGGTATTTGAGAATTTGGGATTTGTGAAGAATCTTTTGTTTTTGGGCGTAAGGGATCTGAGAGGTGATGCGATGACGAGTGAGACGGTATTCGTGGAGCAGTGTAAGGGCATCAATGGCCTCGATAAGGTGGTCTTGAGGGAGGTTCGTGGAAGTTCTGCAGAGGTATGTACATAAATGTACTTGGATATGTACATAAATTTAGTTACATAAATGTCCATATGATCTAATGGTGATTTGGATTTTTAAAATTCTGTTCTTGTCTTTTGTATGGAGTTTTAGCAATCTGGTTTACGATATTTGATGGGTTTTTTTTTTGAAGATGAAATATATCATCCGAAGAAACAAATTTGAATCCACTTTTACCTCATTAGGGGCTATTTTACAATTTGGAATGCACTTTTTACTTTATTACGGACTAATTATATTTAGATATGTGTGACCATAAGATCTAAAGCTTAATTGGAGTTTCAAGATTCTGTTGTTGTTTTTTGTATCGAGTTTTAGCATTTACAGAATTTAGATGATCCTTTTAAAGATGAAATAAATTTTGCGGAGATACAATTTTGAATCCTCGTTTATTATGGACTAATTTAACTTAGATATATATACCCAGTGATCTCATGCTGTTGGAGTTTGAAAATTCTGTTGTTTCTTGTATGGAATTTTGGCAATCTGATTTGCAGAATTTGATGGGTTTTATTTGACAACGAGATACCCATGTGATCTCTTGCTGCTGGATTTTTAGAATCCTGTTTTTGTTTTATGAATGGAATTTTAGCAATCTGATTTTACAGATTTGATGTGTTATTTTTATTTTGAGGATAATAGAAATTGTGTGCAGTTTGAATTGATTGACTATGGGGTATTTGTAGCTTACCCTATTGTTGAATCAATGTTAGGTGTCTAATTTAGGGCCAGAATTGAAGCACTGCCTGATTTATATGAATGTGTAACTGCTGGATCGTTTAAGCATGTCTTGAGTATGTGAATTTGCTTGATTATTGCACATTACATAGAGCCTTTTGCAATTGCGTTTCAATTAGCACCCTTGGATGTGGAAGAATTATGAGGCACCTGACTGTGAACGTGGGTTTCATTTTTTTGTGCTCCTGATATTGCACTTAGTTTTCCTTTGGGACCAAAAGATGGTAAATTTTCTTCTGCTTTAGATTTTATTTTCCTTTTCTGAGTCAGTAGATTCTGGGAGTAGCCACTTTGTGCATTTATTGCCAAAGGTTAGGTCTGTCTCCTATCCATCCCCCGCCCATACCCCCAATTATTGGGGACTAAATGGGTTATGTTATTGTTGTTGTTGTTGTTGTTTTCTGAGTCAGTAGACATTATTTTTGAGAGCCTAGAAATCTTTCAAAGTGAGCTAATTAAGGGACCTATCTAGAATCATGCTCAAGGTTCTAAAACTCGCTAGGTACTCCCTGAGCAGCCAGGCACCTTCTAGCTTCCAGGGCCAAGTACTGGGCGCCTAGTCGGGCTACTTGGCGAGGGGCCTTCTAGGGCCTAGGCGGCGAGTACTCGGCCTTCTAGACCTTCTTTTAGAACACTAATCCTGCTAAAGTAATACAAAGAAGTCGTATTTGCCTCCTGTGCATCAACCAGTAGGTCCGGACCAATTAACCAGAAAGTGCTGCCCGACAATCTGCTGGGGTGTCATTCCTTTTCGGGACTCAATTCCCTTCTGTAACTTATATTTACATCCATAATGGAGTAAATAAGACGGAATGTACTCGCTTGGACTTAGGTATTACTGGTGCACGAAAGATCCACTAAACATATGTACGATCTGTATTTGAAGTATCAGTTTATCTTCTTGATCCTCTAGTAGGAAAGTGTGCTTCTCCAAGGTGGTAAGTTGAATTAAAAATATTAACTGTAGCTGGCTCGTTAATATGGTGTTTTTGTGGGCTATTATGAGATGATGCATGTCTTTTGCTATCCTACCTACTATAGTTGCTGATTGGACTCATTCTGTGCATTTCTGCTGTATAGGTACAAATTTCTTGTGAACACCATATATACTGATTTTGAATTAACAAATAAGTTTAAGGTGAATATGTCGAAGAAAGCATGGAATGCATCCCGAACTATGTTGTATAAGTCATCCATCTGCTTGTTCTGTTTCAAGTTAATGTCAATGAAGGCATCTTGAGTATTTTGTGAAAGATCAGAATTGTTTAACTATGTTTTGGTGGGTTCAAACTTGGAAAACATGGGATATTTGAATCTTATCATGTTGTACTTTTGCTTGAATAGGTGTATCTGTATGGCGGTCAGGTTACATCATGGAAGAATGATCATGGAGAAGAGCTGCTTTTTGTTAGTAGTAAGGTACCACATGTCACTGGACTCTTCTTAACATTATGGCTTTTGAACCTCCAACATCAAAGTCTTAGTTTTAGTTTTTGAAATGATTTTCGTCACTCCCTGGAAGAGTTTTGCATATCTGTTCTTCCATTAAAAAAAAAATGCTTGAACATAGATGCTAGTGTAATTTTTTATGACAATATGATCCAGACTAAAATGTTGTTACGAAAACATTTGTGATAATCGGTAAGGCATTATTTTGGTTAGACAATGATCACTAATCAGATGGCCTTGATGTTAACATGTTGATGCAGAGTGATAGCGTGATTAAGTAGATAGTATTTATTCCGCAACGGATTGTGACTAATGCAATCTGAGCAGGTAGATTGTATGCGTATATGAATTTTACTTCACAAACCCCCATGCACTTGTTAAGAGTTACTCCTATAAGCTATCATTTGGTCTAGATTATAATTATGGACATCGTTCCTTTGATTGATGTGCTATACTTTCCCTGCTATTATTGTGTTACTCATCTTGCAACACATGTTGGGGTGACCTTCTAGGATTGCCACCCAACTTTTGCCACTTGCCCATTATTTGCAAGATTCAACTGCCTCAATTCCCGTCTCTAGGGTTGGATTTGTTTTCGTAAGTTGGCTGTAAATAAGTCATCTTGATCTTGTCATGTATCACATGTATTTTCCATTGGAGTTCTTACTGTAACAATATCCATTGAAATTTTAGATTTGTGAATTGTTTTGTATGACTCTAGTGGGTGAGGTGACGTACGTAAATAAGTCAAACATTGCATATTTTTTCAATTTGTATGGCGTTGTTGGCATTTAATAGTACTTAAAGGGTTCGGATGAGTCTTTTTCTCATTTTCCAAGTGATTCGAGTTATTTCCCCTTTCTCTGTAAGTCTAGTCATTTCGCAGCAATTAAACCGTCCATTGCTTTATGTGGGGTTATGTCCCTTTTTCTGCTGCTGTCTTTCCTGATTCAAGGATAATTTCTTTTGCCGCATGATGGGAAAGAATATGTATAACCTTTCTCCAGATTTATGTGCATTTTTGTTTTCTAAAATATGTTTTGGGTATTGCAGGCTCCTTTCAAGCCTCCGAAGGCTATACGCGGAGGCATTCCGATCTGTTTTCCTCAAGTATGTTAAAACCTTCCATTCTCTCTCCCCCTACCGCCACCCTCTTCCCTCTTTCCCTTTTTCATAGATTCCAACTCTGAAAAGTGATTACTCTGCATTCCAGTTTGGAAGCCATGGTCTTCTGGAACAGCATGGATTTGCAAGAAATAGGTTTTGGAGCATTGATTCTGATCCTCCTCCTTTTCCAACAACTAGCTCCAATAAAGCTTTTGTTGATTTAGTACTTAAGCACTCTGAAGAAGATACAAAGATCTGGCCTCACAGGTGCACAACTCAAATTTGATAACATGTATAATTCAATCCCATATTCTGCGCAACCACCCTTTGCAAAGGTATTTAAGTTGAGTAATCAAAGCCTCCTAAGCACAAAAAACAGTAATCAACACATCCTTCGAGTTTTCCATCTGCTTGACTTGTGAATCTTCCATTTTAGTAAGAAAATTTCTCCCACAATCAACCGACGTTGCCTGAAGTATTTTCCGACATCTCACACCTTCAATCGTTTACTCTAGTCTAAGAAGCACGGACACTCTCCCGGGATAAACGAATCCATATCCCGGACGTATAAGACACTGATACACTTGGATACGTTCCCGATACGTGAAAATAGGTATCCGAATATTTAATTATTTTTCCTGAGTCGGATACTTTTTCCGATACGCTCCGACACGTTTTCTGATACGTTCTGACACGTTTTCCAATACGCTCCAACATGCTACTGATACGTTTGGGGACACTGGGTCAAAATTCAATTTTTAAAATTCGAAATGGGGTAAAAACTGTAACTTTTAAATCTAAATAGAATAATAAAGCAATACCCAATAAGTAAGGGGTAAAAAAATGTAATAACACATATATCAGACAAATTAATAAATATCGTTATTCTTCTCCCTTCAATGTTAAACCCAAATTAGTCCTAAAAATTTTTATTCTCAGTTTTTCTATTTTCTTTGTAGTTTTTCTCAGTTTTTTAGGTATATATATGAATTTAATATTATATAACATACCCCAATGTATCGGGTCCTAGTTTTTTGAAAAATTACATATCTGCGTATCCGTGCTTCTTATATCCATCTTTTGAAGAACCGCATGTCGATCCGATTATGGGAGTGGTACTGTCAACTGAATATTTGAATGATTTTTTTATTTTTTATGGAAAATCGCGTCTATGATTTTTTATTTAAATGTACATGGCTTGAAATACTTTGAATATATTTTGATTTGTATTCACCGGGTTCCAGTTAGATGGCTTGAGTTGTCCAATTGAATGAATATGATGTGCTTTGTGGCAGATGATGTTTGATTTAACTCTTGCATTTGGTGGGGAAAAACTGTAGTTTTTCCTGGCTTATGGCACATGTATTCACGAAAATGCCTATTGACAAAGTAATTAGTTCAACTAGTTTCTGTCTTTCTGAACTATGGAGTGATGGGTTTAGTTTTGCAAATGCCTCTCATAACTATTGATTGCATCTTGGTGCTTGCTTACCATTACAATTAGGAATTCATTCCTTTTTAGTTTTTATGTTGAAGTTTGAAGTACAAGTACTTCCCAAGACATGGAAGCAAAAAAATGAATTTTGAAATGCAAGTACTTTCTGAAGACATGGGATGCAAAAGAAAAAACCACAAACCATCATGTTTAACATGTATTAAATAAAATCTCAATTTCAGAGTAGTCGACAAGTGGCGAAGTTCAGTACGCCTTGCAACGAAACTTAATTTCTAAGAGTGGAAATCAACTTTGCAAATTTCAGAGTAGTCGACAAGTAGCGAAGTTCAGTATGCCTTGCAATAACAACAACAACAACAATAACATAACCATTTAGTCCCCAATAATTGGGGGTATGGGCAGGGGATGGATAGGAGACAGACCTAACCTTTGGCAATAAATGCACAAAGTGGCTGCTCTCAGAATACCACTGAAGCAGATGGATTGGAGTCTTCATACTTGGTCTGGATGTTCCTTCCTCTTCCTTTAAGACACCTATTTAGCCAACAAACAGAGAGATACACACACAAATTAGTAGGTGCACAAGGATCTACATTCAATTCAATGTCACTCTAGCCGTATCATTCAATTCTAATTTTCTTTTGACATGAGAATCCAAAACCTTGTTGCATCTGAAGTGACATGCTTTTCCAGGACTTAATCTATGATTATGATCCAATTAAACATGAGTGCTTGCAAAACTCCCATCGCATACGGTAATTTTAATCTTGGCTTTGCAATTGGTTTTCAAATAAGGCCTTAGATGAAAAGAATCTTTTGCAGTAGATATTGACATACCATTTCGAGCGCAAGCTAGAGAAAAGTACTTTTGCATTCGATCATCTCCATTCTTTCTGCTCATTTTGGATATACCAAAACCCTCCTGCTTTGCATATCTGTTTTCATTGTCTTTGCCATTCTTGTTGTCAAGAATTTCTTCAGGGATAATTTAAAGAGCCATTTTGCGTTTGAGAACACTGTTAAAAGAAAAGAAAAGAATAGAACAATGAAAATATTTATAAAAAAAAAAAAAACCCAACTAGTCCATTGCAGCAAATCACCTTCAGTAGTAATGAAATATGTAATCGTAGATTGAATGATACTTAATATGAATATACGTGCCTGAAAAAATTTGAGTTGTCTGCTATATTTTTTATGGGGTGCAGCATTGCGGCATCTGTTCACTGATTATTCGGAGCAGTAGGGTTTATGCAGTTTACCTAGAGAAGATAGGCGAGAAGACGTTGCTTGTGAAAGAGTTAAGGTTTGATACTGATTCCCCACTAAATATGTGGCTGACATGGAATTTGAGTTGGACGTCCCACGTCCTTCGGTAAAATTATTCAGCCTAACTTTTAAACCCAAGTAGCAGAACTGTTAATTTATAGTTTCAGTTCTAGCTGGCAGGATGTCAGTGTTGTTTATATACACATGCTTGTCTTACATTTTTTGGGGTTCTCTTGTTGTATATTAGTCAACTAAATATGACTCTATGGTCTATTGTTGGACATGGATGATCTTCAATATCTGGTGATTTGCAGATACGAATTTCGCCTACGGGTTACCCTGGGACCAGGAGGAGATCTGATGTTGACATCCCGCATTAGAAATATGAACACTGATGGAAAGGCATTCACTTTCACGTTTGCCTATCACAACTACTTCTCTGTTTCTGATATCAGGTTATATATTCACTCCTCTTTTCCGTCATCTATGGTTTTTATGCTGTTCTTATTTAGCTGTTGTTAGTGCAGGAGTCAAGCTGTTGTCTAACCCTCATAGGATTTTGTTTTGGCAAGGAAATAATTGGCACACAGCCTTTGTTGAAAATTCCTCTCCTACAGCAAACCTGTGTGGGCTGTAGTTATCTTTGATATATGATGATTTTAAAGTTGTTTTCATAATCTGTGAGGCAAACTTTTTAGAATGTTTGTTAGTGCTGACTTGATATGAGTACACTTGTACGGGACTGCAATCTGCATCCTGGTTAATCATTTAAAGAGCAAGTGTGAGTTTGACCATTATTTAATGGGCAAGTATGATTTTTTACTTTGCCTGTTATTTTTACCATAGGAGGGGCTGTAATGAAAGATGGCAATGGGACGTAAATGTTAGATTGACATGCAATCTATTATTGAATCAAGAGTTTAACACTTTAACTGGGAGCACAGTGAGAAACGTTGCGACAAATTTAGGGAAACAAAGGGAAAACATTGAGTAATGCATGGGAAATTAAATCAAAACTTTACTCCCTTTTCTGGGCTGCAAGTTTTGATGGCCTTGTGTTTATGGGATTTGAATATGGTGACTTTGGAGGAGGCCAAAAAATATTATGGTTTCTCATACAGATGGTCCTCACTATGATTTTGGCTTCTTCTTCCTCCGTATTTTACTCCTGCAGTTTCAACTGTTCAAGTTCTCAATAGAACATATTATCTAAAATATGCCTGTCCAGGAATCTCAATTTCGCCGAACTCTATGCTCGTACTGAACCTTACACTAGATTTTGGTTGTGATCAGTGAGGTGCGCATCGAAGGTCTGGAGACAATGGATTTTCTAGATAACCTGCAGAATAGACAAAGATTTACTGAACAAGGGGATGCAATTACGTTTGAATCAGAAGTTAGTATTATCTCAAATCGGAGGCTGGTCTTTATTTACTTTTTTATTTGTTATTTTACTGAAATTTGGTGCTTTTTGGTGGAAAAGGTGGACAAAGTATATGTCAGTACACCCACCAAAATTGCTATTCTGGATCATGAGAGGAAGAGAACACTTGTGTTACGCAAGGATGGACTCCCTGATGCTGGTGAGTTTAGCCATGTTGCTTCATCGAGCTTTGAAGTTTACCATTTTTCCCATTTATGTTGGGAAGGTGTATTATCAGGGCATTAAAGTTTTATTATTGGTACAATAGGATGGAAGGTTAAAAGAATAAATGTGCTACTAGCATGTATGTCTAATGCAGTATAGAATAATGATTACTGATGAACTGCTTGTTTAATTCCATGGATTTAATAATTCAATGGTGGTGGTTGTTTATCAACTTTGAAGCTAGAACATTTTAACAAGAGCTACTGTTACCCTATTAAAGCAGTCAGATTACTGTGCCCCTTCAGCTGCCATGTTGTGTCTGATTAGTATGGATCTGATTTTGTTCTTTGTAGGTAAGTCATAAGAATGTTCAAACCTTGCTGACCTCATTGGAATTCAGGGTTGATGTTGAATATGATAGAGATATTGTGGTTGGTCATTAGGAGCCTAAATATATGAAAAATATTGCTCCAATGAAACAGTTGTAGGGGAGAGTTTACATTCGCACCTCCTCCCTATAGCTTCCATAACATCCCCTCAATTATATGACAAATCACATGCTCTTTGCTATATTTTCACTTTGTCTGGACTTTGTGGAACATGAACTGAAGTTTGAAATATGGTGGATTCTCTTGTTTTCCTTTAACAAGATCAATTTGAAACAGATAATTCAAACTGCACTTGTTGGTTATGACATCCGTATTTATTTCTGCAGTGGTTTGGAATCCTTGGGATAAGAAGGCAAAGGCAATCCCTGATCTTGGGGATGATGAGTACAAGCACATGCTATGCGTTGAGGCTGCAGCTGTGGAAAAGCCCATCACCTTGAAACCTGGTGAGGAATGGAAAGGAAGGCAGGAGATCTCTGCTGTTCCTTCCAGTTATTTTAGTGGACAACTTGATCCGAAAAAGGTATTTCAAGGCAGCTGAAATACGTCCGCTGTTCTGGTGCTTATCTATGTACAGGTACTTCTGAGTAACATTTTGTTATACCTCGTGCATCTGCCCATCTTGACCTACTTCTGTGCTTTACTCCATTCAGCATTCATCATTTAACCTGGAGAATGCTTATATATTCTCTCTGTGCATATGCATTCTCTCTCTCTCTCGCTCTCTCTCTCATAGACACAAACGAGTGCATGCGTATTCTATGTGATGCAAACCTTTCAAGGTGATGAATGAGTTTATACCTTGGAGAATTTGTCTCGTGGGTGAAGCTCTTCACTCTTGGAAAGAAAGCAGTGAAAGTGTGGTTGCTGGCTTCACTTCGCGTTTTATGACCTTTTTTGGGAAGAAAATTGAATGTCTTTTTTACGGCATAAAGGAGCCTATTTTAAAAGGATGCATAGATTTTGTCTATCGGGATGACAAGGTGAATCCTTCCTTGGATCTTTCTTTCGACTTTGTGGTGTTTCTTAGTGTAAGCTTGTTATTGTGTTTTATAGACCCTTTGGTGGTTTTGCTCTTTCTTTTGTTAATCAGATTGAGTTATAGAAAGTTCATTGCAAATTGACTATGTAGAGAAACAAGAACTGTGGGGTGGTTACTCCTCTCCACTTTTTTGCTTATTATGATGATAGACAGGTAATAATGAAATTCCTGAAATGAAATATTGACTTTGATGGTGTTATTGATTGGCGAGTTGCTTCGAAGGGTGAAGATTACAATTACTGGGAAATAGTTCAATAAATTGGTCTGATTCCCGTAGTCAATTTGAACTCAAGGAATATCCAAATTTCGAGAACATAGGGATAACCAACTAACCAAGTCGTACGGCTTCCCTTAACTTTATTTCTTTTGATCTCGTACGGCTTCTCCTTTACTAGGATTGGTTTCTGTGTTCAATTCTCATCGTCCGGTCCCATTCCCCACCTTTTAGGTTAGGTTAGATTAGGTTTCTTAATTCTTACATGAAAAAAAAAGAAAAAGAAAAAAGTGTGAGGTATCTAATTTTACAGTTATTCATCCCAATCCTATCTTTTGCAGGTACTCTTTGTTTGGTTCTAGGTCTGGTGCTTCATGGTGAATTCTTGCCAAGATTTTTAGTTTGAAGGCAGATTCATTTGCAGAATTGCCAATTATGCATTATTTTGGAGCAATATTTTGGCAGTGGGAAGAAGTATTGGAAAGAAGGTAGCAAACCAGTGAGGCTGGAACTTCCTCTCTGCAAGTATAATTTTTTCTTCTTGTTTTTTGGTTACTTTTCGCAGCAATGCCATCTTTGGTGGATTGACTCTTCATATATTCGTGCGACTTAATGTGATAGCTACTGTCAAATACCCAGAAATGAATGGATACCGTATATATAGTAATCTTTACATTGTGATGAATGGTTCGTACATCTTGTGTGAGGTGTCTGCTTCATTGCTACTAGCTTTGCTTATTTCTTTGAATTCGTGACCTAACGATGTTCGGTTGGTTTGTCGCGTGAACGGGAGTCGATGATTCCTTGTCTCTTAATCTTTGATGGGATAAATTTGGAATTCACTTAACTATGGTTGGCAATGAGGAGGGTAGGTTTTGGGCAGGTTTCACTCACCCCTCTCCCGGTCTCCAAATATTTCACTATTTCTCATTCCAGACCCAATTTTTTTATGGAGACCCCATCCCCGCACTATATGGGCAATGTATTTTCCAGCTTCTACTTTGATTCGTTGTTCCAACTGTCTTTCTTCTTAATAATCATTTTGCTATGGTTCAAAAAAAAATAATTCATTTTGCTGTTCAAAGAGCAAAAAAAACACCCTAAATTTTCTGGAATTCATCATGTGTATTTTTATGTCTTATACCACCATAAATCTTCTGATTAATGTGTTAATTTTATAGTAGTATCTTAAATTCCCTGCTCTGACCAATTTACCTAAAGGAGTATATAAAAGGGTGAATAATATTAGTTATGCGATTGGGATTTAATTGTACAATATAATTTTGGGGCAGGCGTTAGTAATATCGAAAGAAATTCAAAGCCAAAAGAATTCAAAATTCATCCCCAAACCCTAAACTGGAAAAAGAAAAATGGAAACCCATCGAGGTCCGGGAGAGTGGCGAACTGGAATGATTGAATTAGCGTTCCTACTTATAGATGACAATTTGCTTTGGATATCAAACTCGGGTCAAGTGAGTATCCGTTTCTCTCCTTTTTTTAACTCCTTGCCACTTGGGCTACTTTTTTTTTTTTTTCTGTGAATTGTATGAAATGACTTGTTCCGGGTTCTATATGCGCTTCTCTTGTGACCCTTTTCGAATGTAAAAATAAATACATAAACAAAAGAGAGGATTAGTAGAATAGCGGACTATTTCATTGAAAGAAACTGAGAAGAAAAAGTACTACAAGGAACAACAAACCTGGTTTCTAATTTTGGATACTTATTGATACGTGGTTGGAGTCAAAGATTGCACAACTTAACTGGTAGTCGCAACCCCCAAAATGACAAAGACTGAAGAATATGTCTCTTACTAAAGAGGAAAAAATAACTGTTTTGAGCGACAAATTTTCCTATTAATAGATAAGTAAAAAAGGAGTAGCATGACCTTCTTTTTTCTTTTTTGGTTACCGTTGGGGTCTCCTCTCCTACTTCCAACTAGGGTTTTAGAGCAAGAGTTATATTGTATGGAACCTCCTCCAAATCATGTACTTGCTCTGGACGAACTGAGTTGTTGGCGAGTAACTCAAGACTTGGCTTGGCTTGTTAGTAAACGAGGTGAGCTCGAGTTTTAAGCACGTTTACAAAGGCCCGTTTAGTAAAGGAACAAAGCTAGAACACTTCAATAATAAACCAGCCGAGCTAAAGTTCTATTCTGATCTGAGCTCAAACACTTTAAAGCTCAACTTATTTGTAGCCCTGCATTTTAGTTTAAGTGCAAGTAATGAAGGGTTAATTTGCAAGTCACACGTGCTGATACACATAATAAAATCACAAGTTAGTTGAATAAGCTAATCCCAGTCCATCACCATATTGCCACCACCACACTGCTACCATCTCTCCACCATCACAAACGTACTACCACCACCATCTCTATGTTACACTATCACTCCTCTGCTCACAACATGCTTCTCAACCACCACTACCTTTTGCTTTGCCACCACTCATCCACTACCCAGCTCCACACAATCACTCTTCATCCAAGAGCAAACAAATTATTTCAGTATGGTGGGACAATTGATCAAACAAGGGCAAATATTAGTTTTTCCAAATAACTAATAGCGTGGCAAACTTGTAAAACTTGGGACACTTGGTTGACATTGCCCGCCCACTTAGTTCATTCTTGTTACCACCACCACTATCACAAAAACTACAAAAGACCCCGTAACTCTCCACCACCATCACCCTTTGTACTATTGACGTTATCAACCACCACCATCACCTCTAACCTCCCCCTAAGACTACCACCTCTAACGCCACAATAGCCATTTGCATAATAACATCACCTCTCCCCCTATACCACCACCACCACTACCATCACCATACTACTACCACTCACCAGTCACCACCTATAATAAACAAATAATTCTTTTGAATACAAGGTTTATTTCTTATCGAATAACTTTTTAATTGAAAACAATAATAATAAATTGTCATCACATATTTATGGAGTAAATTTTATCAACATTCTAAAATACCACGCATAATCGCACATTAACTCATCTTTTTTCCCCACTCAATTGATATATGGCTATCCCCAAATAAAATGGTAACTTAATTTGAGTTTCCAAATAACACAACGACCACGCGCTCTGAATCCACTTGCCAAACAAACCCACATGCATCTCAGCAACTTGGACTTATAAAAAACGGCGCGTGTGCAACCACTAAAATGAAGACGCGTGGGATCTCTGTGTTTTCTGAATTCCAATTGTAAGACAAAATACAAATATAAGAAAGTATTAAATTAATAAAAATAAATAAATAATCATTTGCTCTGTACAGACACACAAACGAAAAAAGAGTCGGAGAGAGAGAAAGAGCGATCGGAGAGAGAGAGAGACACAGCGGGGTTGGGATTCTTCAATCTCCGATTTAGAGAGAGGTGCGAAGACTTATAGTGAGAGAGAGTAAAGGGTAAACCTAAATGCAGAGGGATTATTAGTGAGAGAAGAGAGAGAAGACAGAAGCTATTGAACGAGCAATGGAGCAAGAGGCTACATGGATTCCGACGAGTAAGTCTCCACCAAAACTCTTCCTTATCTGAATTTCAATTTTTTTCTCAGATTCTGAAGGGAGGTTAGGCTATCGGATTTCTCTCTCTATAAATACTGCAGTTTTCTCCCTCTAGAATCTTGAATCTCCGTTGTTGTAATAGATTGAATCTTTCTTAGCAACGGGAAAGTTCAATCGAAACCCAGAATCAAAATTGAGTCTTGTGGTGATTTTGGAGTGTATAATTGGGAGTGTGAGTTGTTGAGTATGTAGAAAATTGGGGTTTACTTGGTCTTAAAGAGAGGTATCTGTGTTGGATTTTAGATTCATGGTTGAAAATAGGAGCTTTTTTGGTGTTATTGGAGCAATTTGGATTAGGGTAATAGGGTTTGAGTTTGGTGGATTGCAATTTGAAATTTAGGTTATTGGTTTTGGAGGGAGAGTTAGTTGGAAATTGGGATCTCTGATTTTGGACTCAATACCCTCCAATCTTGATATTGTCTTGTTTCGATTTCTGACGATGTGCTTCGATTCACCGGTGTTGGGTTTGCGTGGGGAGAGATTAAAGCTTGTTTGGAAAATGGATTTTTGGAAAAAAGAGCAAAACCCTAACTTAGAAGTGAAATTGGGGCCTTAGGGTTTTGTGTTGTGGCTGTGGAGAATTTGCGGCCTTGTTTGCTTTTAAGAAATGCAACCACCGAATCAGCACCACCGGGTCAACGTCGTTGGATTGAAAGCTCAGATAGTTAAGAAACTTGGGCCGGAAGGATCAAAGCGGTATTTTTACTATTTGAATAGGTTTTTGAATTTGAAGCTGAGCAAGGTTGAGTTCAATAAGCTTTGCCTTCAGATTGTTGGGAGAGAGAACATTCCACTGCATAATCAATTCATTCGTTCGATTCTGAAAAATGCTTGTAGTGCAAAAGCCCCGCCACCAATTCTTGACAAGCAAAATGTGGCAAATCCATCAGTTTTGCTGAATGGAGACATTCCGGCTGTTTCAACCCAGAAGGTCAGGACAGATTTTGGTGATCACTACAATTTGGATAGTCACAAAGCTTTTGGGCCGAATGCCAGCACAAATAACAGCAATTCCACTTTTGCTTTGGAAAATGGAGATTTGACTCCACATGAAATTCGAAGGCCGGTGCAGCATCATCAAGGACGCACAGAGCAAGCTGAAGTAAATGAACGGGAGGTTTCATATTACCCCTCTAGTAATATCTCGTCAACAAAGAGATTTCCAGATGGTTCTGTTTCTTTACATAGTAAAGAGCCAGTCGAAGCGGTACGTTTGGAAGATAAGAAAGAGGGCTTTTCTAGGAGGTTACTCAGTGCCCCTCTTGGGGTTCCATTATGTCAAGTTAGTGTAGGTGGAGCCCGCAGGACGACGCCTTTGGCCAGTAGCTCTTTCAACAGCAGTGGTTTGTTGGACACTGCAACATTGAGGCAACGGATGGAGCAGATTGCTGCAGCACAAGGCCTTGAAGGGGTGACGATGGACTGTGCCAATTTCTTGAACAAGGGTTTGGATGTTTACTTGAAGGGTCTAGTTACATCATGCATTGAACTAGTGGGGGCAAGGTCAGGACATGAATTTAGGAGTAGCACAAACAAGAACCAGACTCATTCGAAGCTTGTTAATGGTGTTAGGCCAGGTCATCATCTTCATACGCACAGTAGCAGTAATGCTACGGAAAGCATACGAGAAAGGAAACTCGATTGTCCCATATCGTTGCTAGATTTCAGAGTTGCAATGGAGCTGAACCCACAGCAACTTGGTGAAGACTGGCCAATACTGCTGGAGAAAATATGTACAAATGCATTTGAAGAATGAAAATGATGCCAGATTCATGTGTTCTTGTTTTGATTGAGTTCGCCGTTACCATTGCAAAGGGCATGCTGCCTTCTGGGGTTTTGGGCATGTTGATGCTGTAAGATTTCTTTTCATTGCCTTTCTGGCCCCACTATACTGCCCTCGAGGATACGCTTCGCCCCAAAAAGATGACGGGGTTCAGAAAACGAAATCTCAGATTTCGTGTCCCCAGCCAGCAATACAGAATTCATAAGCAACCAATCAACGGGACTTGAAGAAAATGATCCCGAATGTGGTTGCAATGTTGTAATATTAGCATGTCTCACTGCGTTTTTGTTTTTTTGTTTTTTTTCATTTTCTCTTTCTTGTAGCTTTTACTGCCCATTAAGTGGAGAACTAGATAAAGTTTTGCAGGAATAACCTATGTTAGTCTGGTAGGAAGCTCAAGTTGGATGTAAAAGTTGTTGTATCAGTGTATGTATTTTCAACACTAGGAATTGATTTTTACCTCAGTATCAACTCGTTTCGTCAACACTGCTCTTTTCTTTTAGTGCAGATATAATTTTACATAGTGGGTTGTACTTGAAAGAAAAGCTTGTCTGCCTTCATACTTTGTGCTCTCGAGTTAGATATGCAGTTTTTTTAAGGAACAAAAAAACGACATGGCTGGAGAATATCATTCCCCCTTGACTTACTTCCTGGTTTTAGCAAATTTTGTGAATTTTGCTTTCTGGGCGCCAAGTTTCTCATAATCCATCTGTTGGATAATGCTGGCAAGAAATTTTTGTTTCCGAAGGATGGACTTCTTTCTCCTTTCATGCTAGTTGTTCAGCCATGATGAGTACCTGAATATCTTCAGATCTAGGCATGTTCATAGATACCGATGAGAAGGGCTATATGCATCGCATTTAAAAGGATCAACTTCCCTGTACTAGCTGTATTGACTATTTTGCTGCTATTTAATGTTTCAGAAGTATCGTCTCCACAACACATTGTTTTATCCCTGAATCTTATATTTAGCTTGTTCATTCGTCGACTGGATAGATGGATTAACTCACTAATAATTTCGTACTTCGTTTGGTACTTTCTTCTATCAATTATGGTGTATTGTCTCACTTACAAAGATCAGAACAGGATCAAATGGGATTAGCATCAAAGCAAACCGTCTGTATCGGGAGAAAGAGAGTAAAATCCATTGATTATGATGGGGTGCATCGTCTGTAAGCCGTCTACTGGATGCAATAGAGAGTTACTGGGGAAGGCCTCTGTCCAAAACCCAAGCCAAACCAAGCTTCCAGCAATGGTAGATATAGAAGAAGTACAGGATGTTGGATGTGTGTCCGACAATGACACGACACTCCTCAAGTAATACCTAACTAAAGAAAAATCAGTAGAATGGTACTGGAGACCTGGGCAGAAAACCCACCTGGCCAGGTGGGTTTCATGTTGATTCAAGGGGCCTAGTTTCATTACACTACAAAGGCCTAAGGGTTAAGAATTCCAACAAACAAGGTGGATAATTGATGCAAGTGCACTGATTCCAATTACTAAGGCTAATCTAACATGGAACTTAGTTTCTTATATGACAATGCAACGAGTATATCCCGGAAATCCCCTGCAATCGTGATCTGTTGGTAGCCTTTGATGTTATGATTTGTACCACTTGGACTTGTAACTTTTCATTACATGTCACCACAGCTTTTATACCTGTACAGTGCACCGGTGGAGTATACTCAACAACTGCAGTTGAATTAACAACTACGCAAGAGCACCGGCTGTGCACCACCACCCACGCAGCACTGGTAAGTAGGCGGCGCTGGGGGCCGTGAGTAGAGTGTGCCCCTTGGAAACTTGGTTCAATTTGCAGGCACATATCTGTAGTATATACCAATTCAATACCAGGGCAGTGTTGCATCCTTTTTTGTTTTCTTTGAATACTTCTCCTTTTATCTATCTTCCAATGCTGTTCTTCTGGTGAAAACGTCATCATAAACCAATTACAGTACACCAAATCAATTTTCAAACTTAGATTTATAATTGGAGAAGAAAGTGATGAAATTTGACTCTTAAGTTAAAGCAGATCAAACAAATCCACCCGCCTACACATTTCAACAGCAAAATTGAGTCATAACTGCCATTGTGCCAACCAAACAAAATCGAAGAAGAAACAAGTTAAAAGCAAACATCCTCCATTGGATCCAATGCCATCAGCAATACAAATGTCCTCCATTTTCTATAACTGCAGCTTTGCAAGCATTTTAACTTCACACCACTACAATCAATTTATTCACAGCTCCACTTTCATCCACTTTGAACTGTATGACTTGATTGTGGGTGATGACAAAACACAAAACATATTTACAAACGACTTTGTCACTGTGATAGTACTCTTACACCAGCAGCAGAGGTAACATTGGTACACAAAACAGGATCAACCCGATACGGGCATGCTTGTACAGTAGCTCCATACCATACCACTGATCAAGCATGAGAAGGGGCGAACGATGAGGAATCACTACGGTTGGAGCTGGACAACACAAAAACCCTCCAGAAAGGCCTTTGCTTACGTTTGGTCGTTTGGTTTGATGTCAAATCCGAGTCTGATCTCCTAAGCATTTCCCACATTACTTGCACGTCCTCGTATCCACAGGTTTGTATATCGTCATGAAGCTTTAACAGCCCACCACCTGTCCAGAACCATACAGTAACACATAAGTGATCTTTCAAAAAGAAATAAAAAAAACATAATTTAAATAGCAAAGTGAAGAAACCTTGACAATCAACAATGATAAGCAGAATATGCTATTACAGCAGTCCTTCCAAATTTGTACAATTAATTTACTTTGTGGTGGCCAATAATATGGATAGATACATAAATATGTATAATCCTATTGGAGTCATTCATAAGGAGGCTAATCATTGTGGTTGAAGTGGATTTAATGGGTTTTAGCAAACATAATTGTGTCATTTAATACCTTTGTGTCTTCAAGTGGATTTAGCCTAGTGGATGTAGCCCACCACTACAGGAATCTTCTATAAAATATTGCCAGTTGCAATTATAGTATAGTCCAAGAAATGATATTAATTTCAGAACCTACTTAGCAGCTTCTTCTTTTTTTTAATTAACTCAGTAGCCAATCTAATGGGCCAGCCGACTTATCTTGGAAACCACTATTCTTAGCAACTTTTTCTTCTTTATAACTCAGTAGCCGGTCTAATGGGCTGACTAATCTCATAAACCACCACCACCATGTACTAGCGGGGAACCAATTTAAGCCGGAGCAAAAATTGCTCTGTATAGACTGATCCAATACAAGAATTTATAGCATGCTGGTAAAAATCAAACCCTAGACCCAAGACCCCTGGTTGCTAGGTGATATAGTACTCACAAGATTTTGGAATAAAACTGGAGCATTATTAACCACTGTGATGAAGACAAGTGCTTATAAAATAGAATACACCTGTTTTCTTTTCTTTTACCCCGTTCATTGTTTCACTAAACTATTAAACATGCTATTTTTCTAATGTGCAGCCGTCTCATTTTAATAATCACGCTAGGTTTCTCATCTTTCTTGGATGTACGTAGCCATCATCAAACGGAATCATTTAAGCTATTTTACAGGTTTTCTTTTTCTAATGGAAAAAGGAAGATTAAGATATTGATACAGATCCAAAAACAAGGTTTGGAAACACTTGGCTATAATTTAAGCTATAAAAAGGTTGATGAGTGTGAATGTAGTTTTTGGTCAAAAGATGAATGAAAATTACACACTACACATTCTTTATAGGGAAAAAAGTTGTGTTATCACATCTAAAGGCTGTAATTTCAAATTAATATGAAGATCTTTTGCCCAAATCTAAAGTATCTATTCAAATCACAACTCATGTTTTCATGTGCTTAGAAGAGAATCAAGGATATGCCTCCCTCCTAAGCTAGCTAGACTCCGTTTGGTTGCCATTTTTGGAAGCAGTCATGCAGAAACCTTTTCACGGCAAAACTTTTCAAATATTTATTTGATTGATGGTATCAAAACTCATTTCTGAATTTTTTCCAAAAAAAAGAATTCATTTTCAAAACAATGAATAAACATGGTTACAGATTCTCAAAATCACATCAGTCAAACAATAAATAACATACGATAATCAGGACTATTTTTGTTTCCAAAAACATATGAAAAGAAACTGCAGTTGTTTTCCTTTGAGCAATTGACTAGAGAAATTTGATGACAATAATCATGGAAAATTTTAAATTATTTTAAAGACAACAAAATCTAATTTGAAGAAAAACTCTAGTTCCAACAAATGAAAATATTCCACTTGTGAAGAATCAAGTTTGACAAGGCTTTTGCATTTCCTATAAAAGTGAAGACCAAAAGAATCCCTTTTACCGGTCACTAGCAGCAGCAATGAAAATCCACCAAGAAAAAGGCCCAATTAAGATTCTTGTTTTCAATGCAGCACTCAATAGAATAAGGCCCAAGAAGAACATTCGAGAACCATTGCTTTATAGTATTTTTCTTTCTCCAGTCTGAAAATCTTCAACTTCGTTATACCCCCCATCTATAATCTTTCCAGTAATTACAAAGTTATTATTTTAAAAGTTATCATTTTCTTCTCTTTCTCTTTCTTTCTTTCTTTTTTTTTTTTGGTAACGATCGATTCAGAAGAACCAGAACTATTATTTAGAGTAGAAATAAGGGTTCCGATTTTTTAATTTGCGGGGTACTTTTCATAGTAGACCAGAGGACGCTTGTTTGATTAGATATGAGCATCGAATTGGACTATATGATATGCCTACAGGACAATATATTTGGTGCTTGATTAAAATTCTCGTGTCCGAATTAACCATGTATCGGATATGTAAAATCCCACAAACCGTGGGATATACAGCAGGAGATCCGGTATTACTTGTTTCATAACCATCAGTCCAATACGATTACATTTTTTTTTTTATAGTGTCCGTGTCAGTTTACAGCTGGAAGTACGAGTGTAATCGGTCCGGTTTGGTCCGTGTATGGAGTGACTATTGGACAAACCAAACATAGTCACTATGCACAAATCAATTATCTTTGAGCAAAACAATAACGAAACCAACCGAATTAGTTATGTGACTGAACCAAATTGCGTACGCGTTTTAGGTGGGTTTGCCAATTAATAACCAGAATAAAAATAGTAAAAAGGGAATTTACCCAAAAAATCAAATTACTAAAATCAAAATCAATCAAACAAAGATACTGCATAATTTGTTCAAAATAAAAACGCTTTCTTGTAATTTTTAAGGAAATCACGACAAAGAGTTAAGAATCTAGACAACATTAAATCCAAAACCAAAATCAAAAGTTCAAATCTTTCCAACAAATTCTTCACCTCTGTTTCTTGGAAATTCAAATGACACACCCTTCAACCCATTTTTCCCCAAAATAACAATACAGAGAGAGAGAGAGAGAGAGAGAGAGAGAGAGAGAGAGAGACTGAGTGACTCACCGTTCTTCCTAGCCTTAACTCGGGCAGAAACAGAAACCCACACTCTCCTAACTGGGAAAACCATCTTGTTCCACCAATCCATGTCCTTAATCTTCTTCACCTTCCTCCTCCTCCAAATCCTTCCGAGTCGACTCCCTATCCTTCCAAACGCCAGACCCTCTCTACATATGTCAGTAGAGATACCTATTGAGAGAGAGAGAGAGAGTGGAGTTTTGTTTAGAGAGCAGAGTTTGGGAATGGGACTTCATGGGAGTTTAGATGGTGGATATTTCAAGGGTGTGAGAAGTGGGATTTTTTAATGGATAAATTTCATTGATACCCCTGGATTTTACACGAATCACACTTTAGTCCATTTTCTCTGTTAATACCAATTTTGCTATTTTCAAATAAAACAACTCATATCACTTGTTAATTAAAACTAAATAAACGTAAAACTAACAAAGTAATACCAAATGTTCTAAATCACTACCAAATCAGCCAAATCTATGAGATAGTTTAACCTAAATTTACTATTTTTTTATTTTCATTTGTTTAACCCCAAAATTTATTACTTTTCTATTCGCATTGATGACAAAGAAAAATTAAAAAAAAAATAATGGTCAAAAGATTCTAAAAAAAAAAAACTATTGAAGAGTTTTTTTTTTCTATTCGCATTTTTTTTAATTTTTTTTTTATTCGATTGATTCTTCTCTTTGAGAAAAATCTCAAAAGTCAAATATTTTTACCATAAGCTAAAAACCATAAACTCCTAGGAAAATTAGTTATACCCGACAAGAGTTGAAAAAAATAGAAAGCATGGACCGAACTTGAAAAGAAATATGTCAACCAATTTTATTTTATTTTTAAAATCAATTTACTTTGAATTACTTTGTCTTCAATGAATGTTTTTTATGTTTTTGTCATAATTCTTTTACTTTTTATAATTCTCTCATGAACGCGAATAAAAAAAAGTAATAAATTTACGGTAAAACTTATAAAGGTTCAAAAGAATCAAAGATAAACCCAAGTAATTAATTTAGGCCAAACTATTTCTTGGATTGATCGATTTTGTAGTGGCTTAGGAGATTTAGTACTAATTTGTTGGTTTTACATTGATTTAGTTTTAATTACCTAGTTATTTGTATTTTTTTTATTTGGCAAGGTCAAAATTAGTATAAATAAAACAAATGGACTAAAGTGTTACACAATATAATGTAGGGAAGTGCAACATGATTTAAAAAGAGCAGAGGGATTGGCAGTGTGATTCAAGTAAAATTCAGGGGATGTTAGTAAGATTTACCCTTTTTTCATCTAACATTACCGGGATATACACAACTTCGGATACAACTATGTCTAAAGTCCGTTCGATAGGTGAGTCCACAAACATCTTACACTTTGGTATACAATTGCCTCCAAAATTGTGTTTAAAGTTATGATCTTGACTTTTTGTTTTTAATTGAATCTAGATTCATGTACCTTACAAAAAATATTATGTAGTGCACCTTGGTGGAGTCCTTCGCAACTTTATTATTATTAGAATCGTTCATTAAAGAGGTCACCGAGCACCTTATGTGTATAAATAATAATAAAATAAATTAATCAATCTCACAATTGAGATAGATTGGTCTAACAATTCATTCCTGGTCTTGAGATTTTACTAAATCTTCCATTTTATTTTTTTATTTATATCTAATTAAGTGCTACCAATTTTTGATGACTAAAATTAATATTTTTTGTATAAACTGAGTTATCAGCAGCTTTTATTTTAAACTATTTAGATCTAAATGATAAAAGCTCAAAGGATTCCACTGAAGTCCACTACGACCTTAAGTTATTTTACAAACTGAATCGCTACCTCTCAATTTTTACGGGTCATTTTGATAATAAAAAAAATATTGAAATAAATTTCTCTTTCTAGAAATAAATCGAAGTTTATTTGTCTTTAATACGGAGTATATGCTATCAGATACGATTGATATTCAAACCCAATATTTGGTGTGATTTATCTTCTCTAACTAACCTGAATTTAAATCAAATCTGAAATCGTAGTTTATAGTATATCTCCAAATATGTGCCATCAGATAGTACGATTGAAATTCAACCCAAATGTAAAGTTTGGTGAGATTCATGTCCTCTAACTAATTTGAATTAAAAAATAAATTTGAAAAATAAAACGTGTCACCCTCTTGCTTTTAAATTTGAATGGAAAAAAAAAAATGCGAATATGCCACCGACACGTAACGGTGTGCCGTTGATTTTATAGTATGTGTAATTATTGGAGAGGGTGAAACGTGGCATCTGTTGTGTGGGGGTTTCAGCTTGGGACCTCGGTTTAAATGGTGTCACTCTCTTGCTTCTTGTTTTTAAGTTTATTTTCCGGTGTGTGTCGGGCGTCGGATTTGACTTTTAATACTGTATTTCCTGTTATTAGTGGTTGATGAGTTTTGAAACGTCATGTAGGAGAGAGGAGGGAAAAAAGTACAAGTTTAAATTCTTTCCGGGCGCGGTGGAACAGGGACGGATTCAGGAATTCAGCGTAGAGGCATTGTGTTAATTACTCCTTTTGTCTTTTAAAGTTTGACATTTTTTAGACAGTGTGTCATTTTCAAATATCTATATCATTCAATGTAAATATAAAAAAACATGCAATATATATCTTGTTTGATAGATTTTAATTAGTTCTATTAAACAACGTTTTTAAAATCACATAAAATGTTATAAATAAAATATATAAACAATCTAAAATGGCACGCAATCTCAAAAAGGTCAAAAGTTTTAGGACGGAGAGAGTATGTAGTTGAGTGAGGGCATGTGTCATGTGACCCATGTGCTCCCGTGTAAGTCTTGTCCTGGGTGGAATTGCGGGTTTTCCTTCACTAATATTGTGGTCTCTAATTTAGTATCGTCTATTTATTATATTCATCTGGACGGTTTATTGTAAGATTCGCTAGATAGTATATCATGTAAAAAAATCAAATTGATTGGATGTCAAAAGAAATATATCATAAATAAATTGATTTGTAAAACCAACAGTCATTGAAAGTTTCAAATTTAAAATAGATAACAACAACTCCCTCCGTCAGACTTTGTTGGTTCATTTATTAAATTCGTATCATTTTTTATTACTTGTATATTTTTTAATTTCTAATGATTTTCATGATTTTGCTAACTTTGTATAATATAATTAAATTGAAATCTATCAAACAAGATCTATATATTTTTTGAGAATCATATTGAAACATATGAACTATAAAAAATGACACAGAATTCAAAAATGGAATGACAAACACGGATTGAAGGAGCACTGTATACTTATATTTGGGGAAAATTTTTTGACAAGTGAATTGCAAGGGAAGGGTGTGCCATGTGCATTAGGCGTACCATACAATTTTATGCAGTTTAGTAAAAGTCACGGCTAACTTTTACTCCAAAAAAAAAGAAGAAAAAGTGCAGTGATTAATAGTTCTTGGGTAATGGGATGCAAACAAGTTGAGTCGAGTATGGTTATATTCGATCTAGGTTCGTTAATTAAACAAAAAATTAAGCTCAAGCTCGACTCGGCTGTAAACGAGCTGAACCCAGTACATGTACTAAACTAGCCGATCTTTTTCGAGCCAATACGAAACTTTCAAGTATTAAGTTCGGCAGCCTTGTCTCGAGTAGCTCGCGAACAGTTCAGTTCGTTTGCAACCCCTACCTTTGATAATGTCAAAGGACCACCGACTGATACCTCATTGGCTTTTTTGGGCGGCGTGACGGTATAAAGCTCTCTTCGAGTCTTCCAATCAAAAGCCACATGCTAAAACATATGATACGGAGGTCATATGTAATTACAAATTATCTACACCATGTGTTTGATTTTCAACAGTTTTCTTTTTTTCTTTCTTTTTTCCAAAGCGTTGAAGACCACGAAGTAGAATCTTGAATCCACCGACAGTCATTTCATTCGAAATTTGCCGACACTAAATAAATACATGAAATTTCCAAGTCCATATCAATAGTACATTATCCACACATTAATTTACACATAGTGTAATCAACAGTGACGGATTCAAAAATTTAACTCTCCGAGAGTGCATAACACAAGCTGCACTACAGTGCAATTTGGGTGGTCAATTGAACACTCTTAACAAAAAAAAAAAAGTTTAGAATACGTGTAATTTTTTTTATAGTTTTATTTAAGTTTTGCATTTTTTGAATACCTAAGTTAAAAATATTTAAACAACTAGCCCATAATTTTTTGAACAACTAGCCCTAAAAAAAAAATCAATCTACAAAATAATCCATTATAAAGAACCCAATCAAAAGCTGTAAGAGGCTCTATAGATTCTCATAGAAGATCAATTGAATAAACTAAACTCTTTTACATTTTACATATTATATATTCATATGTAATAATTTTATATCAAGTTTGTTTGAACACCTATTCTTATACAGTTAACATCAATTAATCCAGAATATGCACAATCGAATACCTAATATTTTAGCTCAAAACAAAATACCCACTGCGTTCAACTTTTTTTTTTAGAGGCAAAGAAATAGTGGAAAAGGCTACAATATACGTTCTTTATTTGGATGTGTATCTAGGGGCGACGCCACCATAAGAGTATTGGTGTTAATTAAACCCAGTAGATAGAAATTTGTTAGAAACTACTGAGGCCATGTTCCACTAACTTGTTTTTTGATTTTCTTTTATCTTTAGTTTTACAAAAAAAAAAAACCCCAACTAGTTCTACTAACTAATTTTTTAGCTTTTTGGTTTTTTGAGTTGTGTTACCAAATTACCAAGCTACCCTTGTACCCAAAGGATAGGGGGTTTGAAGGGGAGCAGATTTATAATTTTACATGATTTAAGTAGTTTAGTTTTTTTTACGTTAGTGGAATTAAGTGATTTTTTGTGGGTTTTTTTTAGTAGAATGGGATAGTTTTCTAGTTAAAACAAAATTAATTTTTTTTTAGTGGAACATAGCCTCTAAGGGACACGGGGTGGCTGCTGTGCAACCACTGCACAGCAGCAGCTGTGCACCATCCGATGTGCAGCCACCCCAAATCCGCCTCTGAGTAGTAGTAATTTTTTGGTATGAAGGTCCAAATAGGCACTTGACACCACTTCAAAATGCCATTGAACCCATAAAGGCAATGGAAATGGTGAAAAAATAATGATAAGTACACACCCTCTCAACCACTCCCCACCACACCCTCTCTCACATGTGTGATGGGGTCTACTGAAACCCACCGAGTGAGCCCCACTTCACATGTGAGAGAGGGTGTGGTAGGGAGTGATTGAGAAGGTGTGTACCTATCATTTTTTATGATAAAAACTACTCAAGAAAGTTCTGTGACTCTGTCCGAAATCTGGCTCTTAATAGAACTTTTTTCCTTTCAAAGTCCTACATTGCTCGTTTTGGTTTTTAAAAACCGATTTTTTCAATTATTATTCAGTAATAATTTTTATTTTTATTTATTTATTTATTTTTTTCTTTATCTCTCTCCAATCATTAATATCTATTTTTTAATTATTATTTCTATTTCTCTTTCTAATCAATATAAAAACCAAAACTCAAAACCCAAACCAAACATAACCAAGAGAAAGCTATGACACAACTATTGTATACTTGATGGACAAGATTAACCTCAATTTCTTCATCAAATAACAAAACCACCTAGTCAAATAGTCCAATAAAGTTCGATTCTTTTATTTTTACTTTTTTGGAACATTATTATCAATATAGTATGAAAAGAGAAATGATTCTCACACCATGTTTGTTAAAAAAATTATACAATTTTTTTTTGGCAATTATACATTTTTTTTTTTTTGGTACTGCACTTTTACATGCAATTTTTTTCACTAAAAGTTAAAAATTGTGTGCATATATGAAAAAAGGGTTGCCACTATGTGTATCATACACACCTATAAAAGTTACGATTTTTTGGTAAAAGTTACGATTTTTTTATAAAAGTTACGAGACACACTAAAATGTTACAAATTATAAAAAAATGTTACGAATCATATTGTTGAAAAGTTATGAAAACTAAAAAATGTTACGATTGCTAATAAGGTGGCAAAATTTGGACCATACAATATGTACATATGCAGGGACGGAGCCAGGAATCTCACTACGCAGGGGCAAAATTTTTTCCTAAAATACTTTGCAGGGGCAAATCTATATAATTCATGGGAGAAATTTTATTTTTCTATATAATACTAGAGGTTTTTCTCTTTTCTTGCAGGGGCGACTGCCCCTACTGGCTCCATCCTTGTACATATGATACACCCAAGTAAGGGGTGTGTATTGCAGCCATTTCCAGAAATAATACTCATCTTCCGTCCATTTTTAAGTTTTCATTATGAAAAAAAGGTGTAATTTTCAGGGGAAAAAATAACGCACTTTTATGTTCATAATTTTTTCAATTTCTTTTTGCACCAAATTGAAGAAGAAATAGACTCCATTTGGTGTGTAATCTGCACAAGTCCCAAACTACTTACAGATTCTAGTGCAAGTCTTTAGGACAATAAAGTAATAAATAGTATTAGTATAAATGTATAATTACTTGCAATACTGAAAGATCCATGTGGTCACGTGTCGGTCAGCTCACGTGGTCATGTGCCAGCTGACACTAATTAGTGGCTTATAAAATACTTTTTGATAAATATATACTCCATTAGAATTTGGAGGTCAATGTAAAAATTCAAATTTGAAAATAAATTCAGAAGATTTTTCTTTTTGTATAGATTTAAACTGTAAGAATTCATAATTTGGAAAATAAATTCAGAAGATTTTACTTTTCGTATAAATTTAAATTGTACTTGTATGCATTTTTTTTTCTCATCTTCATTTTGACCACAATGAAGTTACAGTCACCTTCGGCCCCTCACTAGTCAGCAATTGCTTATTTGAGCAGGTTAAGTGAAATTATTTTCTTACTTTTTGGTAAAACAAAGGGGTGTTTTGGGTAATAATCCATAATCGGATTATTGGATTATTTGTCTTGTCTTTATTCAAATTTTTTTTTGCATTTGTTAGTTTTACGTCAAGATTTTGTGGTTTCTGGTTTCCTCTCGACGAGACGAATTTAACAAGTACAAAATTATGGTCAAACCAAATATTTTTTTGAATAAAGCCAAAATACGTAGATTATTGGCCAATAATCCAAGTATTTTGGCTTTATTAAAAAAAATGAGTTTTGACTATAATTTTGTACTTGTTAGATTCGTCTCGTGGAGAGGAATCCAGAAATCACAAAATCTTGACGCAAAACTAACAAATGCAAATTTTTTTTGAATAAAGACAACAAATAATCCAATAATCCAGATTATGGATTATTACCCAAAAGACCCCAAAACGTTACGGTTAGCAAAAGCCTCCTAAAAATCTTCTGTAAATATGGACTATATTTCTCTTTAAAGCTACAATGATCAATAGATCTAAATTGCATAATTGTCAGGTAGGTCCGTCCACTACCACTTGTCATTTTCGTTTTCATAAATTTTGTAGTTTCGAATGTTTTTAAATACATTTTTCTCACTCATGCTTGCACTAATTCACGCACATTATTGAAAACAATATTGTTTACTCTCTCACTTTGTTCACTCTCAACGAGAATGTGCTCATTTTGAGTTCCACTTTGATGATTAATCACTCTTATTTTGATCAGATTCTTTTGTTAGGAGACCAAGCAAAATTCAACTCATAGTAAGTGACTAAGCTAAAAATTTAAATTTTTGCTCCAAATTTCTTGAATCAAGAATTAGACTACTTTTATCAAGTACTTACCAATATATGATTGCGCTGAATTATTGCAAAATCTCCTAACAAACAAATCTAAACAAAAAGATTAGTTGGATCATCAAAGTGGGATTCAGAATAAGCACACTCTCACGTTGGCAAAAAAGAGAGGGTGAACAAAATCCCTCTTCACTTCCACCCAAGAAATAAAAATTAAAAAATTAAAAAAAATTAAAATTCCTCCAAAGTAGGAGTATGTGAATAAGAGTGGAAGTCACCCTCATCAACTAGAACTAGAACTCTCGATTAAGTCATGAAATCGATAGACATCGATTAAGTCATGAAATGGTGGGTCTTGCTTAGTACTATTGCAATAAATAACACTAAAATGATTTTTCTATTTTTTTCTTATAAGCAAGAGCCTGGGCCAGTTTGGGGCGTTAAAGTTAACGACGGGACAAATTTGTAGTGGGTCCAAAATAGTTGATAGCACCCGAGAGATTTCACATCTAAAATCACATGAGAGAGCAAACTCGTAAGTCTCGGGTCTTGACCATTGCAATGTTATTAATGGGATGCCAAGAACTTGGCCAATATGCTTTCACTTGGGATACTCACTCACCATTTGGCTAAGGTTGAATATTTCTGACTGGGTTTTTGGTCAAATTCCACTAGCACCAGAGTTTGTGGCATGTCTTTATATTTCATACAAATTACCTTTACAAGTCTGGTAGCCTCTCCATTCCAAACAATCCTCGATACTATGATCTCATTTCCCCGTCATTGGTTGGAATATTTTACAGAGTCCGTTTATTTGACCGGACCAATAGTGAGGGAATATATGGTGTCGTAGGATATGTTTGATCAATAAATATTGATCGAATTAATAATCCCATACCTCGATGCCATTTTTTGTCTCCTATTTTGTATATCTCATTCTTTGCAAGATTATAAATTTATTGAATGTTAAGTTTATGTATGTAATCGCCTTAGAGATATAGTCAAATATGATGTTCATATTCAGTCAAACAAACAAGCCCAATTAGCACATGTTACTAATATTTTTATACGCGAATCCTACTTATATTTAACTTTTGAACAATTGTTTAGGCAAGTGGTGATCCTGGATTAAAGGAGCTTAGTTAACCTAGCTGAATCAAACTTGAAAGGGCAAGGGCCATCAAGTAGGGAATGGAAATGTACAATATAGGAAATTAAATTCAAACAATATATACTCACAGTTTTTTTTTAGCAAAATATATACTCACAGTTGAAACCAAAAGAACACCAAAAACTTCATGAAAAGTTTGGTTATTGACAAGTGGAGACCATTGTAGGACTAAACAAAAGAATTTAAAATAAGGTACATAGCAATGCTACATAGAAAGACCAAAGTGTACCGATCTAAACACAGACGTGTCTGAAAACGTTTGATGCAGGTGGATACCATACGGTAGATGCGGGACCATATACTTTGGATGATTTTGAACAAAACTGCTTCAATTTTTGTGCACTAAATGATCTGTGTCTGTAGCATTTTGGTAAGGTAATTCACAAAAAAATAAAATAAAAAATGAAAGACTCTTTCACACAAGAACCAATAAGCAGTAACTAATAATGATCGTGTTTTGGCAAGATTTGATTCTCACCTTAGCAGAAAGTCTACAATAGTGACCAATTAGGGTGGGCATAGTTGTTTCACACAAATAACTACTACTCCTATTAAAGTAGCAATGCCGAGTAACTAAGAGCATGGTTGCCGTTTGCTAAATATTTAGATACGACATGACATCTAACATGAAGCAACAATATATGAATGTGGGGAACTGGGGATCATCATATATTGTGATTGGTGCCATATAAGATCAGGACACATCAAAATGATATCGAATCGAATCATCGCGAATATCAATGATATATATATACACACACGCTGACTATAGCAAAATCTGCATAGTTTGATCTAAGAGAGTCTTTTTTAAAGCTGCAAAATAGGTTTGGACACTATCAGCCTACAGGAATTCGGGTGGTGGCAATTCTTTATCAGGATGTTGGAACTCATACTATTGAGTGTCAACTTCAACCACTATCAAGTATGGGTCTACTATTTTGAACAACACAGCTAAAAGGCATATCTTCAGGACTATTTTCCTTCCTCTGTTTTCAGCCCCTGTGAGAGTGGGATTCGGGGGTGATGGAGATCACCCTCCTGGAGAGCACCTTGGAGATCACAACCGGACTGTCCAAAAGGGTTTTGAACGGTCCGAATTTAAAACAACTCTTCCATAGAAGAGTTAACTCTTACATGGAAGAGTCTATTTTAAATTCAGATTGTCTATTGCAGAGATGAATGGTCCGGATGTGAGCTCCAGGGTACTCCACTTTTTGCAATTTGTCCACACTAGAACTAATCCATCTTCGCTGGGAAGAATGTTTTAGGGGAATGATTTCCACACCCCCAAATTGTTATGAACACCCCTTTTTTTGTCTTCTAGTGAGATTTTCATGTGTAAAAATCTCATTAAAAGACAAAAAGGGAGAATCTAGTTGGCTAGATGGGAACGATAGTCTGCAAGCGTATTTTAAAAAGGGAGAATATCTCATTAGGGTCAATGTTTATGATCGGAGGTTAGATGGGAACGATAGTCTGCAAGCGTATTTTGTATTCCCTGTGGATTGTCAGTGCGAGTTAATCTACTACGGGAATGGATATTGTTCGCTTAACGAGAAACAGGTTCCGTGGGTAATTAAGTATCGCATCGAAAATTCTAATATTAAAAGGGGTATCACCTATTGTAAAATGAAGGGGTATTTGAAGTGTTCTACTAGCGAGATGCCGGATGAGCAAACTATGAGACCGCCATCTATTGTGGTGTTATCAAAAAAATACACCCGAGAGAATGTTGATGTATGGCATTGTGCTCCTAGTAAAGTTGTTCCAATTTTGTCCCGAACTATGTCATTGCGTTTGCCAGAAAGGAGGAACGATATGTTATTAGGAGGTTTTGGAGAAAGTGAATCAGTTGTTGAAGAACGTAGAGGTCGTCTTAGTGTATCTGAGGCTGACGTACGTAGAGGTGCTGTTAGCTTTACAGAGCTTGATCCTGGACCATCTGTTTTGGAAGTTGGTGCTAGAAGAGATGAAGTTGATAGGAGAGGATCTGTTGTTATGGATCCTCAGGAATTTTCTGATGTTTTACGGAATGTAATAATGAGTGTCAAAAAATGTGATGATTCAAAAGATGTAATAGTTGATGACAAGGGAAATGTTGTAACTAAATGAGAGATTCGGAGAAATAATATATTAATAAAATTTTTCATTAATCATCACCGTGGTTACATTAACATCAAACCATTCTTTCATTTTTGGGGACATCGCATCTAACCAACTGTTGTCGCCATTAACTAAGATAATAGACGGTATTCCGCCTTTAATTAATAGGTCTGGCTGTGACTCACTCTAGTCCCTCCGGGTTTTTTAAGAAGTTTGAGCCTTGTACGGTGGGAGGGACTTCCCCAATTTTCTAAAAATACTTGGAAAAATGCCAGACGATTTTTTCCGTTCTTGACGGTCCTTCGAGGTAGAGGGAGATTGGGCGGATTGGTCGCTGTTCTGGTTCCTGTTAGAGTCAGATAGCATTGGTTCGTTAGCATAAAAATCTGGCATTTCATTTTTATGTAGCTTTAATCTAATCCAGTCGTCTTCACTGTATAGTGAGATCCGGCAATTTTGACAAAGTTCATATTGTGCGAAATTCGTACTTACGAACAAAATATTTTGTTCAGCCCAATGTTTTAGCTCTTCAGGAAGAAAAGGAAATAAATTAAAAGGACTTGTATATGGGGGCCTTTCTCTTCTGTAATGGTCCCTAGAAAATGTTTTTAACTGGGGATATCTTATAACATAATCTGTGGGACATCTCTCTTTGCAAAGAGAAAAAAATTGCTCTTCTGTTTCTGCTTCAGCCAAAATACCCCTCCACATGGCGTCTCTATTTTTTGAGGGGCTCCTCCCCTTTGACGAGAATTCTCCATGTTCGGCGAAATCTCCCTCTTTTTGTATGTAGTTTCACTTGTCGTTGGTGAGTTGAGAGTTTCCATCTTAGGATGGTAGATTCACCGCTTGTTGTCAAGTAGGTCGAAAAACCTAGGGTTTGTTGTTTCAATTTTTTTGGTGCATTGCACCATGGCATGGAGGTGAGGGTTTCCATCTTGGTGGAGCTCTCGGGCAACTAGGATGTAGTAGGGTTGGTAGGCTAGTTGGAGTAGTGAGAGTAAGAGTTCTGGTAGAAGTTCTTTTGGACATGGGCATTGTGGGTAGGTGAGGAATACATTTTTTGCTTGAAATCGAAAATTGGTTCGGGCGTGGCATTTTTCCAAGTATTTTTAGAAAATTGGGAAGTCCTCCCACCGCATAAGGCTCAAACTTTTAAAACCCTGAGGACTAGAGTGAGTCACAAAATGCATCTATTAATTAAAAGGCGAATAATACCGCCTATTATCTTAGTTAATGGCGACAGCAGTTGGTTAGATGCGATGTCCCCAAAAATGAAAGAATGGTTTGATGTTAATGTAACCACGGTGATGATTAATGAAAAATTTTATTAATATATTATTTCTCCGAATCTCTCATTTAGTTACAACATTTCCCTTGTCATCAACTATTACATCTTTTGAATCATCACATTTTTTGACACTCATTATTACATTCCGTAAAACATCGAAAAAATCCCCGAGGATCCATAACAAATGCATCCTCTCCTATCAACTTCATCTCTTCTAGCACCAACTTCCTCAAAACAGATGGTCCGCGGATCAAGCTCAGAAAGTTAACACCACCTCTACGCACGCCACCCTCGAGGATACACTAAGACGACCTCTACGTTCTTCAACAACTGAACCACTTTCTCCAAAACCTCCTAATGACATATCGTTCCTCCTTTCTGGCAAACGCAATGACATAGTTCGGGACAAAATTGGAACAACTTTACTAGGAGCACAATGCTATACATCAACATTCTCTCGGGTGTATTTTTTTGATAACACCACAATAGATGGCGGTCTCATAGTTTGCTCATCCGGCATCTCGCTAGTAGAATACTTCAAATACCCCTTCATTTTACAATAGGTGACACCCCTTTTAATATTAGAATTTTCGATGCGATACTTAATTACCCACGGAACCTGTTTCTCGTTAAGCGAACAATATCCATTCCCGTAGTAGATTAACTCGCACTGACAATCCACAGGGAATACAAAATACGCTTGCAGACTATCGTTCCCATCTAACCTCCGATCATAAACATTGACCCTAACAAGACCATTTGCATTGGGGGCACAAAGGGGTGAATATTTTATCAATATTTTATCCACTTTAATACTGTTTTTACCCATTCTTAACCTCAGCTGTGAAAACAAATTAGGCAACGCAAGTTCGATACAACTGAAATCACTTGTTGAAACACCTTCCACGACACCCGTTCTTATATCCTCAACCTCCATTTACCTGAACATTACAATATCAATTCATTCGTTAAACACTCCATTACAAAACTGCATATTCTTCTAGTAACCTTTCTATATAAGTTTCATACCATGCAAGGACATACCCATCTCCAAATGTGAAAATCATTCTCAATTCTAACACCCTGCTTCCACATCATAATCATCTTTCTTTTCTTGGGTGTTATACTAGGCTGTATAATGTATATCATGACAATGGGAGGACAAAAAAGGCAGCCCTCTTCATCACAGCTAAGCCTCATGAAAGGGAGTCATCAAGCCAAGAAAGAACCTCCGAACAGGTCAAAATCACAATGAACTGTAAAATCAGACCAACCTGAAAGCGAATGACATGTCAAATTAGTGCTTGTCCTACTTATCCAAATTTCTGTAGGTAAGCTTTGACACCTCACATATATGACTAATAATCTCCTGGGTTGTGCAATCAAAAGGAGAAAAGCAAACATTAAAATCTCTAAAGCATATGTCACGTGTCAAGAACTGTCATAATTTACATCATTGTCTTCTTGTAAAGTTCACCTCTCTAGAACTTCTGATTCTAGGGACAATGTGGATTGGTGACATCACATGTCAGAATGCATTACTCTTGGTTTGGCAAATGCTTTAAACTTAAGATTTAAGAATAAAGACCTATTTCATCTAGGGACTCCTTCAAAGTTAGGTACAGTTGATGGTTCATACTTTTAGAGTAAGTTTTCTGCAATTTGATGCAAAGACACTTTGGTTTGCCTTCATCGAGACTTCTCTTTAGCTGACATGAGGAAATATAACTAAGTCGTAAGCAAATATAACCCAGTAGAAAAGAAAACAAATCCACAACTTTGTTCGTTTACCATGCAGAAATTTCGTTTCAACGTATGCATCTAGTTTGGGCAACTATCTCTGCTATTATAGGGAGGATACATAGCTTCTGTCTCATATTTTTTGAACACCAATAAAGCACAATCCTAGGTTAAATTGTTCACAATGGATCTCATTCACCTTTGCACTCTCAAGTTAAAGACACTTGGGCAAAGGCCAAAAAATCACATCAATGGGAGTTGGTAAGGTTTCGCATAAGGGAATTTGTTGTAGTGATATTATGGGGGTGTTTGCAGTAGCTGGGTAAACATATTTACGAGCTTCAAATTCTGCCGCAAAATATAGATTTTGAATTTTAGTAGAAGCAGAATAAATATGTTTGCGAAATTATGATTAAAAGGCAATAAAATCTGGTACTGTTCACTTCAAAAAACTGAAAAAGAATTTTAAAATACTCAGAAACTATGATCTGATCCGCAAACCACCACAAAATCAGCTTCTCAGCCTTATCTAGAATGAGATTTTATGCATTTCTAGATATCCTCATAACAACAAAAGCTCACAACTTTTTAAAAGTTAAAAATCTCAAAATCTACTTCTAAAATCTCCCTAACAACTATACATGGTTGCTTAATACATGACGAGTCCAATAAAACTCGATATGCTACGTACATAAAAAGAAAGAACGAGTGTCATCTTGTCAAAGATCAAGCTAGTTACTATTTATGACACCTATTGTACAGGGATCATATACAAAAACATTAACTCAACTGATAGCAACATACCAAGGCGTAGTAGATATCAACGCAGTGGTCTCACAGGTAATTGCTAGCTGTCAATGTTTTTCATGTACGCCTTTGAAAGTTTAGTCTCCATTATCAGCTTTTGTTCTCTGAGAAGGGAATAGCCTGATTCCAGTAAAGCTTCCGTTGTTTGCTGTTCACCAAATGCAACAAACAAATCAAATGTGATTAAACTAGAATAAGGAACAAAATATTTCAACTAGTTAATTGGGAAAAAAGCACCAAAATAGTATTTAATAGGGACATCAAAGTACAAATATAAACCATTCAAGCCTTGGAAGTTGGATCTATTTTCCATCTAGCATAGTTTTTTGGTAAGTAGAACTTTCATACCACATAACATATACTTGGATGTATATTACACGTTTTTTTCGGGACCAGGGAAGGGCCCAGAAGCGACCAGTCAGGACTGGATTCAGGTACTTAAAGAAGCACGGATGATTAGATACGACAGTTTTGATTCTGTGACAGAAGGTGAGCTGTCAAATTAGCATTTTCCCTCTACCTCTATGATATGTGGAGTGTGGACATGGACAAAAAGAAAGGCTTTCTTTGGGAAAACAACCAGATTCTGAGAAAGATGACAAGGACAACTGAGTCATTCAAAGGCAAGTTTTCCTAATGATAAGAGGAGAATAATCAAGTTTCATAGACAACAGTATATGATAATAAATTCAGTAGATTCTTTATATAGAAAGCAATAGAAGCTAGATGCTATTATTTTGTTTCTCAATATTTTGACTCAGTTGTGAGACAATCACCATGACAGTAATTGAGAATTTTTTCCCAGTAAACATTCAACCCCCCAACAACAAATTGTCGACCAGAAAACAAAAGAAGGAAAGGAAAGCTAAAAATGCATGCCCTAACGAAAGGACCGAAACAGTTGGATCCATTTTGTTCAAGCAGAAAGCTGATTAATGCTGGTTGGTGTTTTGGAGCTCAATACAAGTCCAATTCTGGTTTGTCAAGGTAGCTGAAACTTTCTGGTTGGGATAAGAAACTTCATAGGTCAAAGCAGAAGGATAACTTAATGAGGCATTTCGGTATGACTCTAAGAGATTTTAAAAGCCCATTAAGGAACAGAAGATTCTTTCTAGATTCACAACTTAAGTTTTTCATTGTGGTTTGAATTCATTCAACATAAACCAGCCTAAGACAACCTGGAACAACTTTAACCTTACCTAACTGGAGTAATTCCCATCTTTTATCATCATTTTGAGGCTATTGATCCCAATAAGTGTAACTTAATGAATTAATCTGTGGCATTCGTAACACGATATTGATCAACACATTTGAGCGTTCATAGAAAGACGAGGACAGGAAGGAAACACTGATTTAAAAGGAAGATAATAGTTTTGTTACTGAGATCTTACCTTCGGGGGCACGTACACGGGAAGCTTTTCGTCCTTCCTCCATTTGAGGAGCTTATTTCCAAGGTTTTCAACACCTCCAATATCATCTATCCACTAAAATCAAGGAGTTCAGCAAACAGTTGAAAAGAAGTTACAACAGGTCCATGGAATAATGGCCATCTGGGAGAATCATGTTTTGAAGTGACAGCGATGAAACTAAGTAACCCTAAATAACAGTAGTTACTTACAGAATGAGCAACAACTATTAACTGTTAGCCCAAGATAAGGCATGTAGGCTGGAAGAGTTTTTATACAGGCATGTAGATTGGATTAACTAAAAATGCACGTGAGAAACAACTTCTGAACTGTCACTAAATATGGCTTAGAGCTGATGGCCAATTGACATGATTGCAGGTTCAGCTACAAGTTCAACCGTCTCGACCATACACTATTCTCTCTAGATATGAAATTTTTTAAATTGATTTTAATAAACATGTGCACATGAAAATGATTATCTGTTTCATCATTATTTGTGCATGAGTACTTATGAAATGATGGTTTGTAACTTCCAGAGATCAGTAGACTAACTGCAGGTTGAACTATGTCAATCAGTTGGCCAAAATATAGAGGTGTTTGTCAAAACAGTAAAATAACAATGACAGTAACTTTTTGTGTCTCATAAGCTGAGGTGTTTGCTTTTGCTTCTTAAGCAAGGATTTAAGTTTTCAATTCCCCATTAAATTGTAAAATGCATTCCTGCTTTCCAGTGATCCGATGAACGAGCAATATGCAAATGAAAATATATATCAAAGAAACTGTTGATAGGCAAACTATATCGCGAGCAAATAAGTAATTGCAGAGTGGTGTATGAGGGCTGAAGCCATGTCTTAGTCTGCAAATAAATCTGGTGGAGTAAAATAATTTGGGCTTGCTAGTCCATAAATGATCAAATAGCAATCTACACCTAGTGTGTGGATAACACGTATCACTGCTTATCAACAAGATAACAAAGGTTTTCATGGAGCATCACAATTAATTCAAGCAGATAAAATACTGAAACAGAGATCACTAAAGTTCTGAAACTCAAGCACAAAGATAAAATGCCTGGCAAATCTACATTAGGTGATGAAATAAAAGAGAGGTAAAGCAATTGTGTGACATCCATGCAAACAACTACAATAAAGTACAGAGATAAAAACACATGTGAAGGCAGCATGATGGGTACCTTAGAGATTGACCTGTCATATGTTCGGGACCTAAGAGCTCCATAAAAATCCAAGGCTGCACAACATTAAGAAAATGAAATAAATCAAAGGATGTGGCTTCCATACTTTTCAATGAAACATACACCATGAGACAAGAAGCACTTGACATTGAAGACATTATTTAACCATACAACTGAAGTATATATCAGGTTCAGGTAAAACAAACATCATTATTATTGTACAGAGCGACAATCAAAATGGATGAGATTACGATCTTCTCTTTCATGAGGCAGATTATGCAACTTTCAACAGTATGATAACATGAATCATGATAGTCTCAATATGAAGCAAAATCATCCTAACGAATTTAGAAAAGAAGATATATCCATCAAACTTGAACGAATTTGGAAGGAGAAGTACTGAAAATTAACTTATATGGAACTTGGAATGCATTTAATTATGTAAATGGGGACGGGCGTTCTCCCATTTCGAGGTACGTGCCACAGTTTAAAAATCATCATATATAATAACACAAACATCATTTAGCAAGACATAGAACGAAACATACCTTGATTTGGAAACGTGTTCACTATGCTTTCCACCTCATCCCTTGATATGCCATCTCTCTCATATGTTCTGTGCACAATATTGATAATGTCTTCATGTGTAGGCTGCCTGTTCGACAAAGAAACACTAATAATGTTGGCAAAGGACCACAAGGTTGAGTCTTGCACTAACAGCACTGGTCCAATATAACCCGGGATGCTAGAATGGATACATACCCAACAATTATTATATTCCTTAAAATTTGCTACTCTCATCTCTCGTATGTAACTAAACATAAAAAATCGACTAAACTTGAAGTTGTAAATCTGGTCGGTCATTAATTTGCTCACTAAAGAGGACCATAAACCATGTCTTTTGAAAGGACCTTTTCATCATTCAAGGGGGCCTAGTTCAGTCTTAAAAGTTGACCCATTAACCTTGATGTTGTAGGTCACAACAGTAGCCACTTGTGGAAATAACAGTTATGATGTGTTTTCAACAAGATTCCATCAACCCAAGTTACGATTAGGAGTAAAACAAATCATTGTGGTAACACATCATAAGCAAGGTTAAAAGCCACTAAATAACCACACATACCAGTAAAACTTTTCCATTCGACCATCACGAATCAAGGGAGCATAAATAGTTGAAAAATCATTCCCTGTTACGATGATAGGAATTCTTTTCGTAACATCAGATTCCCTCCAGTCTTGACCGACACTGACTCTTGTTGGATTATCACACAAATTCATCAGTGTCCCTACAACAATCTGATTGTTGACTGTCATTTGCGTATTTCCTACACAAGAAACAGAAGAATAAATTTCTTCGTTAGAGAAATCACAGAATAATAAGAATTAGAACAGTATTCCATAAATTCACCATGAAGACTAATTTCAACGAGATTAGTGTTCATAGAACAAAAGCCGACAAGTTCATAGCGAGACTCTAAATAGAAATACAGTAGACTACTGCTTTAATTGAGCAAGATTTCACATTCAAAGTGAAATTGAAGCAGATTTTGCAGTCAACGTGAATCGTAGCTCACCAAATCTTCCAAGGCCAGCATCAATATCATTGATCATTAAACAGCTCATCTTCCCCTGTATAAGTCAAGGGGAAAATATATTGATAGCTTAAAGAAGGCAAACAAGGAGGAATGGGAAACACTCGTAATGTTGACAGCAATATAAATACATTCTAATAATTGCTGCTCAGAAGCATAGCAGTATTATTTAAACCTTTCAACTTCCCCATATCACAAGGCTAGAGAAATACACGGCCTGTCCTTATCAACCCCGTGTTAAGTCCTCTTTGTCAAATATGGACTGGATCTAAGATGGCCAATCACCCACTATTACAGCTGAAGACGGAAACTTAGTTCATTTAAGGTAATTATGCGGCCAATATTTGGTTGCAGGACATTGTATAACAAAAAAACAAGTGAAATTAAGGTTAAATATTCTGGAGATGGTTAAGGATTGGCATAATTTATAAGAAGTTGAACTGCTGTATTTGCAGAGAACAAGTTACGTGATACTGTAGGATGTAACTATGCTAGGTCATAAGGATTGAATTGGAAAGCCAGCAATAGGGGGACAGTAAAGATACGCCACATTTTGGCTGGCTAGGGTTTTGGAGTTCAAGTAAGTTCTATTAGGTGGCTATGAATAGTATCAATTGGAAAATGACTAAAAAGAGAGTACGAGATTAAGATCCTAATAATCCAACCAAGAAACTTCAGGTAGTTCTCCGTCTAATAAGGTTGCTTCAAGCATAACATAAAGATTCAGAATTTCCTCACAATTACTCAAAATCCAACCTGTTTAACGGAACGATTGCATGCATAGAATTTGAGCACTGCTCATCCCCTAATTCTAAAAGTAAAATCAGGATCAAGACTCCAAAACAGGAAAGTACAAACTTTTACTACATAACTTTTTCTAGCCAACATAACTTTTTCTATTTGACACAGAAGTAAATTAGCCCATGACTTAACCTATGAACCAACACTAAGTCAATATGTAGCAAATACGGGAGTTTTGCTCATAAAGCCTAATAAAACCATGAACCAAAAGTATACCAGAAGCAAATGACTAATGGATAGGACAAAGTCTAAATATGCTCCATACAGTCCATAGCTGTACTTCTCTTCTTCGCATGCTTTGCATCAAACGTGAAGGTTTTGTTTTCCTTATTGTGGGTAAATTCCAACATAGGTTAGTTTGCTACTCCATTGCAGTTACCACAGAAAAACTGGAAAGAGAAAATTAACCGGGCAGGAAAGGCTTTCCTTTTCTTCTTCTTTTTCTTTGGTGTACCTGGGCAAGGGGAGTGTTTGACCAAATTCCTCGTACTAAAGTCAAACGAGAAAAAAGTTCCTAATAATATCGTTCTCCACATCCAAAAGTACCCCAGGCCTAAAGAACTTCGTCTACTCTGACCCCATATCAAGAAAAGACATCTTAACGCCAAGAAGTATCCCCTCAGGGCAGTTAAACTTATCATAAGAGGCTGTTAGGCTGGCCTCGATTCTTTTGCATAGTCCAGGGGCCGGCCATAGCAGATCAGCGGGGCATATCGGTGCCCTCGTCTAGCGCCATTCCCAGACCTAGCAGCAGATGGGTGGACCACCGTGCCTGAATTCAGACCGGACCAGACTCTTCTTTGTTTGAGCTGTCACGATCTTGATTTCTGTATCCTTCCAAGTCATTTAGCAGCCAACGATCTATTTCGTTGTCATCAAACTCATCTCATCAACCATTCATTCCGCTCCATTCTTTTTAAAGGTTCGAAAGAATAATTAGATTCATTTGGAGGTCAAATGAAGTGAAAGAAAAGAAAAATTGGTGATAAATCAAATAAATAACATCATCAAATCTGACAACCAATGACATACATATATCAATAGTGAAAGTAGTAGAGCTTCTAACTTTGTTCTGAACAACTTGTGAAGCAGTTCTGTACCGGTCACGTATTAATCTTCCTGGTTCTCCTGTCAAAGGGCAAATTTACAAAAATTCAAATTTCAGTTAAACTATATACCTTGCCTTAAGTTACACAACTTGTCATTTTCTTACTTCTGCCTTCACCATCACTATCTTCTTTTTGGAAAACACCCAATCACTAGATTGAGGAGTACAGGCAGGCACCTTAATTACGTAATTAACTATTTAGCTAATGTTGGAGCAGTAGGATCTTGAAAGAGATTGCATGTGAGTTCAAAATTAGGTAATTATGGTGGCTATTGAAGTGCTAACATAGATATTTACCAACACTAAAAAGAACAAACAAAAGACAAAAGTAAAAGAGCAACAATAATTTGATTTTCACCACCTCTTTCGCTCGTAGGAAACTATCTTACCAGCTCTCTCTGATTCCAATTCTCCAGCAGACATAATAACTGGTTCAACTCCCATGGCCTGGAAAATAAGTTCAGTCTGAAAGGATTTGCCTTGTCCTTTTCCTCCCCAAATGCCTGCAGAAATGCACTGCAGTTAAAATAGCTTTGATTTCAAGAACTATCCTTAAATAGTAGTAACTTACATAAAAACATTTTCCCCAAAATATGTCGACAAAAATAAGGTATCTTTAAAGTTTGAATGTATGGGATTGATCATGTGCCCATATCCTCAGATATGGAATTTGAGAAAGTTCGACACCCGAATACACCTGATGATTGGATGCAATTCCGTGCAACAAAACCCTGAATGAGGCAGAATGAACATCGTATCTCTGTTTCATTCACCAGTTTCACTAGATTTATATTCTCCAGTACAAATTCTAGATTTGCTCATCTGAAAAAGGCTATGGCTAACAAAAGAAACAAGAAGGGGCTAAAGAACCTAGAGGTACATATGTAGAGAGAGATGTCCAATGAAGCAGAGAAGGAAAGTGAATAAAAACTAGTGCCATGTTCCTTAACTATCTTATCTATAGTATAAGCTCTTCGTGCCGCAGAACTTTACAAAATCATCATACAAACTTACCTAGAATCAGAGGAACTTTAGCATTGAGAAGATGAGAAATGTAGTTCTTCACAATGTGGCAAACTGCATTCACAGAAAACAGTGTGCAAAATGTTATCAAGGTCACAACAACTTTTAACATCGAAAAAATAAGCAATTCAAGACTTCATATACACATTAACTTTAACCACAAGTCAGATGTGAACAAGAGTGCTAGATAGTAAAAACCATTTGACAAGTGGCGAAAAGCAATGACAGAATCCTATCAAAAAGAAAAAAAACAATGGCAGAACTCATAAGAAGAGTTATCTTACCATTATAGAAAACAACACTAAAATCTCCATACAATGCTGTACTAGGTTTACCTCAACTAATCACCTGATATGTATCAAGAAACCCATCAAGAAAATATTCTCTAGGATAGAATCAAACACAAAGGGCGCTTGGCCCAACAGTAAGACTTGCCTCAAATCGTGGAAACAGCCTTCCCAATGATATATCTTTCCCATCCTAAACTCTGCTCAGACTCAGGCACTTGTTGGCCCATTTAGTAATTTAAACACACACCAAAAGGCTCGTCTTGGATAGGATTTTATTACCTAACATGTAGTTGAAAATTATGGGCAACCAGTCTAGCACTTGAGTTCATAGATAAAACTCAACAAGGAAAACATATTATAAGGGTCAGATTAGTACCAGCCTACCTGGCGAGCCCCAGCAGAAATATTATCAGGGTAATCGACTATAATACTGATCCAATAGAATATCAATCTTTTACAGTGTGAACATTCATAAAACGTTGCTTCAAGAATCACTAGGCCTGATGTCCATGCGGAAAATTTACCCACCAAATGGCAAAACACTGGTGTTTTGGGACTGTCCACTATCATAGCTGCAGTTTATGTTTATTTGCATAGGTGAAATCTACATGTTGGCGGCATCAATCTTGTCACCTCATGTGAAATCAAGATACGTTAGAATTGTGATCCCCCAATGATAATGTAGTGAGGGAGTACCTCACATAACTTCAGAACAAAAAGCAAGGACTAACTCACATATGAATTAGTATCAGGAACTGACTTCTAGGAAATGCTACCAATAGTGTGGTTAAAATTAAAGACAAAATAGCCCAAGGACTGCAACAATAATAGTAGAACATGCAATCCCCAATCGATGAGGGTAGGGTATCAAATAAAGTTGAATATTAAGATAGGTAACATAGATTGTCCTATAAGTATGATCACGCAGATGGGCATAGTTGAGAACAAACACAAATGACGATACTCCATGAGGCATGAAATCAACAAAGTGGTGCTGCTTCTAGATTAACCAGGAAGCACATGATTAGGGGACATAATTCTTCTTCTTCTTTTTCTCTCAATAAGCAACACGAAGGAATAATATCCAAAGAAGAAATCAGGGAGCATCACTTCTAGAATGACATATCACTTTCAACTTGTTCCTTCGCAAAATGATGGGACCATGAAAATTATTTGAAGGAATCCCACGGTGAAGTAAATGTGACAGCGTTTATATTTGCACATTGAAAAAGGAATTAGCAACTTACATGCAACATGCATGGATAAAGAAAAGGACCTACAAAGCAGAAAGTCAATTTACATGGGTAAAACCAAAGTAGATGGGTCCCTTAACCCTCTATGAAAATAAAAAAGCAATGAAAGTGAAATTAAAATGAAATTTTGCCAATGATATCCAAGATAAAATTACACATCAGACAAAGCAGACTCTGTTACAGTCATTTCTGAATGAAATCATCTGCCGCAGCAGCATGCATGAATGTGTTCTTTAGATTGTACGAGTCGCTGACTTACCAACTTTATCCTGCAAAAGTTAAAATTGAAAACAGAAGAGAAGTTAATGCATATAATGATCTTGAAGAATAAGTCACCAGAATGGAAAACAACGGCAGTCTATATGTTCAACATAACATCCAAAGATTATCAAGTTTGTCAACATACATGTCTTCTTATTCGCATGATAAACATGGGCTGATTCAAATAGGGGCAACAAAAGTCAAGAATACGGCTAATTATCCCGTGTTGTTTCTCTTTTGGTTTACCCACTCTTAAGCAGTTGTACACTTGAAAATAAATGGTGTAGGTAAACGCTTTAGGTTGCTTTTTCAGCTCATTAGGACAGCATTTTAAGGCTGCCTTGGACGAAACTGAAATGAAGCAGAAGTGATAACTTCATAATTCTGGAAGGAGACAGCCCTAACTGCAGTGTTCAGTGCTATAACATAACAGCACATGTCTCATTCGTATTGAAATGGGTTTCCCATTACTTCTTCATAATGACTTATTAAATTGTTATACTGAAAATATGGATTTGTTCTCCAGTGGATTCACTTCTCGATACCCAAGTGGATAGATCTGTAAGTCCTGACTAGTCCTCAAAAGACAGTCAGCATTCAGCAAAGAGAAGATTCCTATAAATTCTCTCCATAGCCTCCTTAAATCAAGTTGTCAGTATCAGTGTGTTAGCTATTCATGAAGGCTGATTGAAGCACTTCAAGCACATTTGCCACATTGCAAAGCTGATAGCTATGCAATACACATCAATCAAACTACACAAGACAATCATGACAATAATTGAGCAACATTACCATGAAAACTGGAGCAATGTAATAATCGCCTTGCAGGTACTCAAATGATCTAGTCACTTTCTGACGGTAATCGAACACAATATCCGCTGCAATATCAAATACGCTATGATCAAACAATAAAAGCTATGCAGTAAAGCTCAATCAGCATTCGCGTTTTTTTTCTCAGTCATGGGAAAACAAAACATATTGATGCACAAGAACAATAAAGGACAACACAAAATGCAACCAACGTTTTAAATAGTGACCGCTGCATAGTGTATCGGTTTCTCGCCCTCAGATATCATGCACCTGTGATAGCAATAAAATCACATTTGTATCCACCAGTTCTCCATATGCATTGGTTTGTGTTCAATTTTCTACCCGTTTATTGAGCTACAGCCAATACTCGACCTCTACGACCACTTTATGGGCATATTTTTTCGCCAAAAATAATTTAAAAAGTTCATGACCACCATCCCCAACTCCACTGCTTATTACTTGATACTCCTGATACCCTTAACCACAATCATTACAGTTACATGATGGGCTACTTCTATTTAACACTTTGCACACAACACTAGATATATCATATACCACATTAGATCCTGATGTTATGGATCCTTGCACAACAGCCAATACCTGCCCCATTGTTTCGTTATGATCCTGATGTTATGGGTCCTTTGTTTACCTCTCCACGTGCGGGTGACAAGTCGTGTGTGCGTGGGAGAGTTAGAGCTTGTCCTACATTGGTTAATTATGACCTCCAAAACTAGTACATGATCCTAGGTTACCTCTCCACTCATTCCCAAATGGTTTTGAGTTGAATGCTTTAACATATGACAATGTGCAAGAAGCATCCACCATAAGCATTAGCGATCATAACACCCAGCTCTCATAGTTATGGAAACACTCAGTTCTCTCTCTCTCTCTCTCTCTCTCTCTCTCTCTCTCTCTCTCTCTCTCTCTCTCTCTCTCTCTCTCTCTCTCTCACACACACACACACACACACACACACACACACACACACACACATTTTATATCCCAAAAAAGAACACTCAAACTATCATGCAGACTTCTTCTCCAGAGCTATAGATTCCGGACACCACAGTCTAAAACACATCAAAACATTCTCAAAACATCTCATTTGGAACTTCTATTCCGTCGGGTCACAAAAAGGACAATTTTCTTTCTTTTTTCCTGCATCTTCTCGCTAACCAAACAGACTAAAACCAAAAAGCAAACAAAACCACTTACAGTCTCTTCCGAGGAAATTCCCGGCGAAGAGGTCATCAATGACGCCAGCCCTAGCACCAACAGCAATGTTCATGTTATCCGCCTCTTTACCTAGCCTGTAAAGATAATCGTTTCCCTCCGAGTCTTTCGCCTCCCACGACGACTGCTCCGAGAGCCTCTTCTTAGTTTTACTCGACTCTTTTTCATCGCTGCTGCTACCATTTTCGTTAGAATTCGACGACGAACGTACAGAGCAGTTTTTGGTGAATGAGATTAATGGTTTGGGGATTGGGGATTTGAAGAGTGCAAGGGGAGGAGAGAGAGGGAGGAAGGAGAGAGAAGGGGAAGTGAGGTGTAGATTGTTGAAGTTGCCGAAGAAGAGCGCCATTGATTTATGAGGAAAGCTTTCCTTTCTAGCTGATTATTTTGGTCGTTGTTGTGACGATATCGATACAAAGGAAGTTGGGAGTATTTCGCGCCACATAATGTCAAGCGTTAACCGTAACGGGCGCCACCTTGTACTGTTTCACAGTGCTGGCCGGTCCTCAGCTGGGAGGGTTGATAGTTTTGTTGTCCACGTAGTTGATTGGGATTCGATTCTTAGAATTTGGTCACGGGATTCTTGGAACTAGGTCGTAACAAAATAAATTTTTGTGAATTGGCTAATTTTAGTGTGAATGACAAGTCTTTGATTGACTATACCAGATAAAGAATTAGTTCAAATTTGAGTAAGTTGCCCCGAAAGAAGTTATAGGTCCAAAAGATTAAAGTGAAAAAGTGTATGGAAGATGGTGATGCAGTTTCATATGGACCCATGGGATGTAATTATTCAGGTCATCTTGCCACATTTGTGGGCTTAAAAAATAGGCCTATTATTGGGCTTGTATAGCATTGCTCTTAATTATGTCAAAAATCATGTTGACTACAAATTAGGAATAATTAACATTTTCACAAAGCACATTTCTATTCTTTTAAAGCATTTTATCACACCGGATCATACCCAATGAATCGAGATACATTTGTAGCGATAATTGGTGATCAATGTGTAATCGACATTATATTCCAAAATACTCCATAAATATGCAAAACAAGATGATTCAGTTCCTTTTTAGGGACCGGAGAGGAGTATGATCACTCAAATAATTCATTCTATGGAGAATAATTTGGATGCGTTTAGGGTACCACGTGGTATCTAACGTGGTACTCATATTGCCTTGTCACAATTGTCTATCTCAGCAATCAATTGTGCAGATTTTAAATAAATTATTCATTAACTCTTCCCTGGAATAGTTTATTTAAATCCATACCGTCTAAAATATTTTTGAACGGTTGGAATGCGCGCTGGGTACCGCCACATGGTACCCTACATGCACCGAAATTCTTCCCATTTTATGGGCTACTCAAATTTGGTTTGATCTTTGTAACATAGTTTATTATTTCATAAACAATTCTTTTAGTTGTAGAACATATCGTTCACTTTTTGTAAATAGATTACAGATATCCACTCCAGAGGAGAATATAAGAGTATCTCGTTAGGATTGCTATTTTGGCTAAATGGTTATTTTGTTGAGTCCAAATGAAAAAAAGACCTCAAAATCAGCCTCAAAAAATATTTGGCTAATTTGCAAAATTTATAGTTTTGCTACAGTAACTCGGTATTGGTGTAAAGTTACTGTTCACGGGCTACCCAATAATTTAATTGTTTTTTCTGGTTTTGCATCAGAAAGTGGAATAGCCGAAGGGAAAGTGGAATAGCCATGCACACGTGTCTGGGCAGGGAGAGGCACTACAATGCCGACATGTGGGGACCATGTATACGTGTCAGGTGGGGAGAATCAATGGGGGAGTACCCTGCACCGAAAAAGTGTTTTTTAGGGGGAAGTTTTTATTATTATTATATAGATTTGAGGGGAATAATTTAATATAGTGAAATTAAAATAGAGAGTCTGATTTTGTGAGTTTTTTAAAAAGTGACTTGCTAAATTATAAAATGGATTTTTGAGGTTAAATTTGATGTTTTTTTTTTGTTGAGTTTGATGAGGATGCTTGTAGAGAGATTTTTCTAATTTGATGTTTGGTCATTTGGCTAATTTGGCCAATAATTTAATATAGTGAAATTAGAATAGAGAGTCTGATTTTGTGAGTTTTTTAAAAAGTGACTTGCTAAATTATAAAATGGATTTTTGAGGTTAAATTTGATGTTTTTTTTTTGTTGAGTTTGATGAGGATGCTTGTAGAGAGATTTTTCTAATTTGATGTTTGGTCATTTGGCTAATTTGGCCAATTTTACCCCTCCAATTGAGTTTAACAGTGTTGGTTTACGATAATCCAACCAAGGTGAATAACGGGTGAGGAGGTTTTTTGTTTCTTTTTTGTTTTTTTGGTTCTAGTTGGGTTTCCCTTGGTCCGGTGTGCTCTGGTCCTGGTCTAGTTTTCCATATCAAATGGGTTGTAGTGGTGGGAATAATTGTTTAAATAGGTTTTTTCTGTTTGGTTGATCGCCAAGAGTGGTGGTCTGTAATCGTTGCTGTTGTTTCCGGCGATATTTGCCTAGTTTCGTTTGGTCAGGAATGTGTAATGACTCAATTTCTACTAGTAACATGCTCGTTTCGAATCAGGATATTGTCCGGTTTATAAGCAACTTACTTTGCCTTTGTCTTGTACTCTTGTATCTGTACTTGATCCTTATGGATCTTTTTTTTATGACAATGACAACGATTTCCTCTTAAAATAAAATGCTCTAACCCACCCAAGTAATCGGACATATTATTAGTAGTAGTAAAACGTGAGGTTATCAAATGAAGTCCTCATTGTTGGTAAACCAATTGACCCTGAAGTCCTTTCCTGCTCCCGCCGGAACGTCTTCAATGACTTTCTCTTGGCCTTTAGGGTAGTAAATTCCGGTTCGGTGATCGGGAACCCAGCTGCAGTCACCGTCGGCCCCGCCGTTGTCTCCGGCAACCAAGCTCTTGTTCTTGACTTCCTCCCCGTTCAATTTCGTAGTAGCACGATCACCACATGAGCCTTTCTTGCGGTAGGCCTTTCGCAGCATTGGCCTGTGTTTAAATTATAATTAAGGTCCAAAAAAAATTAAAATTAACTAGTCTAATCGAAAACGCAAAACGTAAGAAATGTATTAATTCTTCCCTTTCAATATATTTTTCCATTTTTGATACCCATATCAATTTTCAATTGCTACGTTACGAAATTGAGGCCCCGTTTTACTAAGCTTGACTTTTTAACTTTTAAGGATTTTTTACTTGATGTATGCGAGGAGAATGACTTTTCTCGTAAAGCGTGAAAAGAGCTCGTTTGTTTGCTCAAAGATAAAAAGATGTAATATAGAATATTTAGTATGAGTGAGATGTAAACTCCCATCGAATATAGAAAAGATTGAAAGAATAAAGTATCCCGTGTTTGTTTTTGTTGGGATTGTGAAAAGCATTTCACATGTTATTCTCATGCAAACTAGATGAGGACAAAATGGGAATGGCAAAATAGTTACATTTAGTAGCTCTTGATACAAGGAAGGGATATAAAATCCCACCTTCCGTGGGATTTCATAGTTCATGATTAGGCAGTGCAGGCATATGAAATTTCATCCATAATACGATAACAAGATCGGAATTTTAAAGTCCGTGACATAACATATCCAATCTCACCCTGAAATCCCTCTAAACAAACAAGCCCGGAATAGGGCCTGAAAAAAAATGTGAATAATAAAATAAGTTGGACTAGAGACTCCACTACAAAAGACTGCCAATATTGTCATAGCCTCGTGACCATTAACCACACTTGAAGTCTTTGGAGCTTTTTTCCAGCCGTTAATTTTCAGAGTTCAAAATTCAGGGCAGAATCAGGATTTTTGAGAAAATGGGGTCTATACTTAATTAAGAGATCTTTTTCCAATGTGCTAATAACAAAATTAACATATACTAACAATATAAAAACACTAGTACCGATTACCTTCAAGCCGACATCTAATGTGCATAAAGAATCAAGATCTATAAAAAGTGCATGAAAACTCGTGGATTAAAAATTGAAAATTGTGAGTATTATCCACTCCTATTGAACGATAGTTAACAAAATTGTAGATTTAAAATGAGAAACTACTATAATTTTAGTGAAAGTACTACTACATTCGTGAGGCAATTTCAACACATTTTCTGGGATCAAATCCTCAAAATGGAGCTAAATTTCAATCGATCAATGAATCAATTGCAAAGTAGTGGGATCACTTGACCCACATGACCCCTCCGCCCTCGGGGAATAAGTCAAAATGCAGACACCCGATTATCAGGCAAAAATTAAAATATATGTGCAATTAATTACAGTAGTTCAATATTCTTTTTACGATGTTCTACCTAAATTCAACCAACAGAAAAATTGATAAAAATCTTACTTGATGTAGATGGAGTTCATGTTCTGGGCTCCTCTACCAACTGTCGTTGCCATCTCTCCTTTCTATTTTATGTGATGTGATGTAAAAATGGAATGGATAGACTGACGACCCATTTCCCTCTTTTATACTCCTAAACAATAATGTTATAGACCCGGAAATGTTTTCTCCAATTGACCTTGAAAGTGTAAATCAACAGCCCAAATTCACTCTAAGTGAATCTCGGCTATTGATGTTAAAATTCTACATAAACTCCGGATGCGTTTTCTGTGTATGTAGCAGTGCTGACTCCTAAAAGAGGAAATATTTGGTTTCCCAAGAAAAGCTTTAAGACGTTAGGCCTCGCATCATTGGTTCTTCAATCTTTCGTCCTTTAGTTGACAATACTTTAATATTTCGGTTGTAACTGAAATTATTGCTTGGATAGCCAGGCCATGCAATCCCCAGTTGTGGGCTGAATTTGCACCCAAAAAAGAAGTTGTGGGCTGAATTGCATGAGTCGTAATATCGCAAGGTCTTAAAGTAATCTCAAGATTATTGTTATTTTTCCTAATTCATGGTATCTGAATCAAATTACGCGTAGAAATACGTCTACCACAATAAATTATGGCAAAAGATGTAGTTTACCATTTTTTTTTATTCAGTCTCATGTGTTCACATGCATGTCTATAGGACTGAAATGAACTCAGTCGTTTGTGAACTGTTCGGAGCTCGATTTTGTTGAGACTTGTCCGAATTTGATTATGGTAATAAACTAAGTGAACCTGAGCATCAATTTTAGGCTCGTTTAATAGATGAATCGAACCTAAACGTGACAGTGTTCGACTAAATTATGCTCAAGAAGCACCGAATGAAGTTTTTGATAATATAAGGGGATGAGTAAAGCTTTCTAAGATTTTGAAAGTAATTTTATGACGTCCTTGTTATACTTTGCTTACATCATTAATAACAAAATCAGGTTTGTGTAATCACTTTTCAAAGCTGAATTTTAGTTTGCCAGTTAGTAATAAAAGAAATTCTAGCTAGAGCTATGAATATTTTCCCAATTTTGTAAATGGCTTTGTTTGCATGTATATTGAAGTTAGGTGCACAATATCCTCTTATCGCCTTCCCAGAAGTGGACCCTGAATTTGTCTCCACAATGCCGCCCTTATCCTCTGCCCAGTGCCCATAATGAAAATGGTGACGATTCTGACAAACGTACAGAATTTTTAAGGATCGGATATTTCTGCATTTTTTTTTCTAGCAATATTAATGACAAAATTATTTTTTTTAATGTCAAAAATTGTATTTAATAAAAATTCGTAGCATTTCTTTTTTTGTGTTTTTAATTAGAAGCAAATGATTGCATTCATGAAAAGTCATGTGGCACTTGCACCGATTTTCATCCAAAAACAAAGACTAGAAATTGTGGCACAATTCACCAAAGCGAAAAATAAACAAATTACATCAAATGAAAATATTAACTTCTTTTTTTCGCTCTAGGGAGCTTGCTGGGCTTACCCTGAGCTGGCCCTGAGTCCTCACCTCCCTCAGCCATATGGGGAGATAATCTCTACAATTCTATCTCAATCTCCCATCTCAATAACAAGAATTGGCTTTTTCTGACAATATAACCGTAAAGAACCCTCCAAATTTCTATCTCGATCTCCCATCTGATCAATGATCATTGATTTAGATTTTTAAGAATCGGCTTTTTCTGCAAATGAACCGCAGAGAACCCTCTACAAATCAAATTTAAGTGGTTTGACCGGAATGCCCTTGTTGCAGCGGAGAAACACTCAAGTTTATTACTATTGGAAACCATGGAGTTTGTTTACCTATAAAATTAACCAGTCCAATAATTAATTGACACGTAATCAAAAGTGTCAAACGTTGGTAATTACTCGTCAGCGAAGATACACTGGATTAATAAGGTAAAATTGAGTAAATACGTTATCGTATCATTTCTCAAACTGAAAGAGCAGTTATTGGCAGTTACAAGCCATTGTTAAAATATAGATTGGCTTTGAAGCCATAATATTAACTGCTGAACACACAAGCTTCACGTGTAAACTTGCAAAACAAGGCAATTGGCAGTTAGAACACGTGGAATACTTCTGGAAGGAAGTTATTCCCTTAACATGTTATCATTTGAGTTGGTTTAAACAAACGTGCAAATTTAAAGCTTCTGGAAGAAGAAAGAATTCAAATTAAATGGAGGAAGAATAGCTGCCCCTCAAATGGAGGTTTAGAGTTCAAAAGATCAATTCAAATTCATGGGCGGGGAAGTTCAAATTACAAAAGGCGTGTATAAATAGAACACATTGAAGAGTGAAAAAGCTCCCACAAATCTTGAACAAACGGTATCAAAAAATTGATCTTGGTTTGTTCATTGGCAAAAGTAGTTTAGGATTTCAACCCAGGTTAAGTAGTTTCGGATTCGAACTCGGTTAAGTAGATTAGGAATTAGATTAGATTTATCTCGATTGTTCTTGTAACAATCACCCCTATCTCAAGCTGTTCTTTGTGTAATCACCCTCAAGCTCAAGTACATTCAGATTTGAAGTTGGAGACAATTTCGAAGTAAGTTTATCTTTAATTCATCAATCGAAGTGTCTTGTTTCTTTATTGTTCTTTGATTTCCTAAGTTTATTGGTTTGCATTTCTTCACTTATTAAGAAAAATCCTCTTAATTGAGGTAATTGAACCAACAAAACACAATCGCCTGATTAGGTTTGGTTTTTCCAAAGTTAATCTGAGGGAGGAGATTGAAACTCTCTCTATCACGCTCGCACACAATCATTTTCCATTGCAAAGAAGTAAAAAGAACCAAACAGAGTTACACAAGGAATTCTCTCTCTTGCAACTCTCAAAATATACCTTTCGCAACCAACTTAGACATGTACATATGTACAATTAAGAGCGAGTCCAGACTTTACCTTTTTTCTCCTCAAATTTGATGCAAAAATTTGGTTCAAAACTTCAATTGATATGACTCACTCCAACCCTAGAATTAGATTTTAAAACTCTTATGCCACCTGCTGCCCGCCGCCGCAACTCTTTTGAAAAATCAGATCGAGATCTAGAATATCACACTACCGCCGTCCTTCCTTCAGGCGCCGACAGTAGCGAAGTAAACAACGGTGCTGGTTCGATTGTGTTCTACTACAGTGGTGACAACGACGACCGTGGTGATGACGACCACCACCACCACCTCTCGTCTAGATCAATCTACATTCTTCTTACCTTCGCTTGTGACGACGACGACACTGGCGGTGGAAGGTGCTCCGACGATCGTCACCACCTCAAAGTTACCATTTGAAATTTGGTTCAAGAGCTTTGTTCTCCCCAAATTTGGGGAAAAATTGGCGTAAAACTTGATTTGGTATAGGTTTGGTTCAAGGACTAGAGGATGAATTTGATGGTTTTTTACTCAAATTTAAATTTGATTCAGGATTTGATGTAGGGCTGGAGGTGCTCTAGGGGAGAAAAGCAAAGCAAAGCCAAGCCTTCAATGGCAGCCTCCAAAACAAGTGATTGGAGACTGTTGGTGGATTCAAGTCACTTTCAAGGACCTACCATACTAATTTTTTCAAGAAAGGGGATCCAAAATTTATCCCGAATGTGAATTCTCATCATTGGATTTCAAATTCTTGATTAATTCTAATGTATTTTCTATGTATGTAGTGTTGAATTTTTCCTCGAATTTGAACCACTAAAAATCATTAAATATCTCATCTCGATGACGAGGGTGACCTTGGAACCTGGTATGAGGACCTGGGTTGATCTTTGTGTTTGTTGTTGTTTCGGCTTTTGAGTTGCTTCGTGTACTTTGAATTTCCGATGGACCCCCCCCCCAAAAAAAAAAAAAAAATCATTAAATATCTCATGATATGAAATGTCACCTAAAGAAGAACGGAAGCAACCTTTTCCGTCGTGACATTATTGCAACCCTTTGATTGGCTAAATTCACACATCAACAAGCGCACCTACTCAAGGCATAATCACGAATAGAAATGTTGATTCTACGCATCCTTGTTTCTTCATGAAATGACATGGCACTCGAGAGAGCGCATTGACTCTTTTTCTTCTTCTTTTTTCTTTCTTTTTTTGTCGTGGCATTATCGTTACCCTATAAATAGTTGCAGAAAGTCAGGCATTAATGATGCTATATAATTGCCCATTATACACAGGGTGACACTATGAGAACTAAATACGTAAGCTTATCCACTTTAAAATGAAAGCCACTCAAGTTTCCAGTAATTTGCATAGGTCTTCTTCAATCACTTCAGCAACCAACACCGCCCTCCACTTTATCTGTCTTTTGTTGGGATTCGAGGACCCTGTAACGCCTCATGATGTAGAACGCATCACAACCGTTTAATTTGGCAATCAATGGACTGGATTTGCATACGTTTTCTTCTTTATTACTGGTGGGTAAGAAAGCGTCTGTAAATCCAAATCATTAAAAACACTTTTGAACGGTTGTATTGGAACACTACACCTTGTAGCGCGGCTGAGGAGCTACAGGGTAAGTACTAAAGATGCTCACATATTTGTAGGTATCTTCATGTAGGAAAGATTGAGGGACACCCTATGGTAGGAACTCGGGGGCTGCTGTCCGTAAGGGTCGTCAAGCCCTGCCAACTGCCATCCGTGCCATCCGTTTCACACATCGACGACTTAGATTGCATAAAAAACTGGACGGTTCGGATACACTTTACAGAGTCCCCCAATTCCTATGGTGAACTATTGGTGTACTAATGGTCACATAATCCATTCCCACTCTCCTTTGAGGCTAGTAATTACCTGATATACGTGACAGCATGGACTAAAAATTAAATATTCGCGGCAATTGGCTAAGACAAAGTCCCGCAAAAGGAAATAGTTTCCAGAAACTTACCCGGAGGGCTTTTCACCCCTCAGTCGTCCAATTGGACAACTGTGTTTTGGACAGCCCAGATGCGTGGAACAATTTTGATTTATTTTTACCAGTAAAAAATCAAAGCACATACAAACAGTCCAAAACACGATTGGATGACCGAGAAGTGCACAACACCGTGCACAGCTGGCTGCAGTTAGAGAAATCTGATCCAGAAACAAAGGTGCAGTAATAGTCTCTGCATGAAAATTACGAAAACGCCTTCACTTCCCCGATTGCAGAAACACCTATAAGTAGTCTAAATGGTTATCATTTTACCACATGGGTACGGTACAAAGGCTTTCATCACTTTTGTTCACATATAAGTCATAGAGAAAGTTACAACGACATTATCCGGCACGGTTTAATGGCGACATACCCAGAATCCATTATTACCTTTATAGCAATCCACTGTGATCACCCTACATAAACGTCTCAAAAACTCGAGTCTTCTGTAGACGGCCGCCTCAAGAAATATTGCAAACTATTAGCAAGAACCTGCCAAGATTGATGAGGTTAAACGTCGTAGCTTGTAAATACACAGACAACATTTACATGAACCCCTCTTTTCTATTACTATTTTTGTTAAGAAACGCTAGCCTCTCAGCCTTACTTTATTTTGAAGCTTGATCTCAAACGATCAAGTCTAGATTAAATCCACGATAAGCATAAAAAAAATTTGACACTGAAATATCAATCAAAATGAATTAGGAGCAATATATTATATATCCTTCTGTTCATAAGCCCAAGCTATTCATGAACTGCTCAGTTTGCGGTACCCTAGTTTTTGTAATTAATCCCGAGTTGATAAAAACAAATGATTTGCTTACATCTACCCATAATCTTTATTTTTATATTTTCTAAAAACAAAATGTTCTGCCAAAAAATGTTGGAGTAAAGCTGAGTGGACCAGGTCAGGTAAAATTCTACACAAGGATAGAGCCGCTAAACTGGTTTTCTTGAGAGACCTTCATAGTCGTATCTATATCCTGTTTTACCTGTTGAAGGGGTTTGATGATGGCTTTACCCCGGTAGCTGACATGGAACTTCGCCCTAGCCAATAACCCCTGTGTACCAAAATCAAAATGCAAGTGAAATTGTTGATCCACAATCTGGTAACATCAGTAGTATAACTGTTAAGTGTAAGGAGAGTGCAGATAGCCACTTGGTTATTACCTCAGTGTCAAATTCCCCTGATTCCACAGCAATGTTAATGTCAGTAATCATCTTTACAAGATCCACCAGTAATCCAGGGCGGTCTGCTGCTTCCACATACAGTAAGCTGCAAATTAACAGGAAATGCACGTTTGGAGCCTCATTAATTTGTTCAAGATACGAACAGAGACGACTAGCAGGGCAGTTTAAAGTAGGCTTCAGCATCTAGAGTTTATCAAGTGAGGCACTTAATTTTGCAACCGGAGCCTCATTCATTCGTATATTTTAAAAAAATTGTGGACTACCTCCGATCAGGGCCATCATCATAAACATTAACGCGGGTTGCTATGTCCACGTCTACCTGAGGTAATCAACCACAAAAAAAATTATAAACATGTAAAAGTAGGAAACACTACTGAAAAAAAATAAGAAGCTAACGAGACCATCGGTGGGACTTGGAACACACCAACCCTGGTCTGTTTGTACACGTCATGGGTAAACACAGTGCATTTACAGCTGGCACTAATTTGGGAGCATTGTCCAGGGGTATATTGGGGAAATCACAGACAAAATAATGAAAAAAAAAGCATCAAGTTTATACCGAATGTTCCCACCTAAAAATTCCAAATTCCATACCTTTGAAGTTATGAATTTGATCCACACTTCATTCCATTGAAAAGTGGGTAAAAAAAGGATTATTGGAGAAAAGTTCAACTTTTTCCATTATGCTATTGCTATAGTGAAGGAGCTCTTGATAACTTTCCTTCATAATTCTTACAAGAAAAGTAATGAGCCACCATAACAACTATGAATAGACCATGCTCTTCTTATGCAACTAAATCATAGTGTTTGCAAAGGACCTGCGGTAAAATAAAAGATGAAGATAAAAATAAGCATAAATCCAACGGGGAGAAGGAGAAGGACCTTCTGAGGTGGTGGTTCAATTCCAAAGGCTGCTCCCATAGCCAACTGGGAGCTCGACTCCTGGACCAAAAATGGAATACAGTAAGAAATCTGCAAAGAGAGGTAAATCCAGCAGCACGTGTTCAATCGGACAGCATTAAGCATGGAATCATGTAACTGAGGAATACCGGATGATACTCAAGAAGATTGTTTATAATTGTCAAACGAATTGCCTCAAGCAATTCGGGATCCTCAACTTTTCTACCAGTGTCACTGCATAAGAAACACAATGATAACAACCAGAATCACTCCATAACATCAGCCAAACACCAATCAGATTATTTGAAGAACACATTCCAACTAAGAATGGATTCAAACATTATATACCGCGAATCTCTACACAAAGTAATTAATGATTATAAACATGCGCTTACTTCTTTATGTGGTTTTATAAATGAGCCAGAAATCTAATCGTGTGTCCAAGTCCGCTCCAAGCCTCCAAGTACTACATGAAGGCTCAGTTTGTTCAACCAGACTAATAGTTAAGGGTTATAACCCATTGGATAAGTCATTACGGTGGACAAATAGTGAAGGAATTAATAATACTACACACCTCTGGTATTGTAAATCTCATGTTTTGGGAGATAAGGTATCCGGTGAATATTTACTCCTGACTGCAAAAGTTCAACCAAATGCAGGTATATGGTCCCATTTTGGATGTGTAGTCCAATATGACAGACACTCTAATCTGGACAAACAAACAGGGCCCAAGGACTTAAATAGTACCATGTAAGAACATGATAGACTTACACTCTTGTGATGGCGAATTTGTTGTGCTTTCCAGAAGAATCAAGAAAGACATTTGCCTTAACAACGTTCAGCCCAAGGTTTTTAAGTGCACTCATCTGCAACCCAGTCACAGACAGCAGGCAAACACGTGAAAGGTTTATCTAACAGATTAACAACAGAAGCAGTCGTTGAACACACAAAACAAAGCTATTTAAATAAACTAAACGAGAAAAGAGAATTCGCATAACAAAAATACTTGAACAAATGGTCATACAGTGTCAAGTAGGGCTCCAAGGCGATTGCCAAAGGTTATCTCCACCACAGTCGCGTTAGGATCTGAATCTTGGTCTATTATAACTTTGGGCGTTGGAATTGAGTCAGTCTCCCGATAACTTCCATCCTGCTTATCATACGACATCCCAAGCCAACCAACGACAATAGATAAGACAACGAGAAAATAGCATTGTCAATTACAAGACAATCGAAACCAATCACGTGGTCGTCGTTGCTTTGTACCTCCACAGCTGTGGCAGCTGATGCTCTAGGAATGAGTGTGATTACAGAAGTTGACAATCTGACATATAAACATTGAAAGTTAATGAAAAAAGATTGCTACAAAACAATCACAGGAATTGCAAATTATTTGTATAAATGTGACACAATATTCTAGTGTACTGAGTATCCATCGAAGGAGCCTATTATGTGGTTTGCTGTGCATTTGATTTTGTTATGATTCTTACGAATAACCTCAACTTATGAGATAAAATCCAACTGGTCAGAAAATACTATTTTTACCAAATAGCCTGTACTGATACCATTGATGAACATTCTGGTCTCAATCGATTTTTCACACCAAGATGATTAAGAACGGGAAAAAACAGTAGTCCATCATCAAACTCAAGTAAACATAAATAAATAAGAACAAAGAACAATTTGCAAAAATACAACTGGCATGAGTTCAACAATTTACTGAAAGAAATACAAGGAACACATAGTAAGTATATTGCAAGTATAAACTGATAATTTAAACACAAAGGTCCCCAAATGGTATTAAAAACAGATAAAAGCCAAATAAATTAAAAGGAGCTACATTGATGGTGAAATCGCAAATCCTAAATTCCCAAACTTGATACTCCACAATACTAAGTTACTAACAGCTAATTGACTACAAATTGGTCCCAAAAACCCAATTGGGATTTGGTTGAAACACTGTTGCAGGTCACTTCATAGTGTCATAGATCCCATTTAGAGCAGTGGCCTGGCTCCTTATTTCCCACTCTTTTAGCCAATCATATGGAGGATAATTTTCATCCACTTTGTCAGACAAACAAATCAAAATCTAACTAATTAGGCAAATTAGCAGCAAAATGGATACACCAGATTGATATACATAGATAACCACACTGTATATGTGTCTGTATAGGAGTACAAATTGAGAGAGAGAGAGAGAGAGAGAGAGAGAGAGAGAGAGAGAGAGAGAGAGAGATGTACCTTCCCTTATGAGAAATGCTGAAACGGCGAACTGGATCGAACCCATAAAAGGCTCGAACGACACCTACTCTACGGAAGGATAGCTTCTCAGTGTAAAGTCCAAAAGAAGCACTCCCAGAAGCCATAGCCACAGCCATTACCAAACCCACAAAAAAAAACCAGCAAATTGGGTAAAAAAAAAAACAAGCAAATCTCGATTCAATTGGGTTTGCTGTGGACTGCTACTAGTACTAGAAGAAGAAGTCGAAGAACATCACGAATTTCAAGAAATGGGTGCGTGAATGGATATTGTGGGGGCTAGAATTGGAGACCCATTTGGCTTTCAGAGTAATGGTACTACTTTTTGTTGCTATTCTAGTAATATCCGCCATTTTTCATGAGAAATCGTGACTGCTGTCTTTATCTCGATATATGTATGCACTGTATCTATATACGCTTTCTTTGCGTCTGGTCCTCAATAATCAATCCAACCAAATTTGTAGTGTTATCTGATCTCAACCAACGAACCCCCCCACACCTCATCTTTTCCCACTCTGAAGAAAAATATGGGCGCAAATGGCCTATCCACTGGGAGGCAGTAATAGCGACGCGTCTGGTTAGAATAGAATATGTCCGTGGCCGTCACTGTCTTTACATGAAGGATATTTATTTACAGTATCATTTTTCCACCCAACCCACTCACGTATTTCGTTTGCGTGTGTAGCGGGTGGGACTGTAAAATGCAAATGAAATGAGATATTTTTCTCAGCTGGTTATGGGTTCGACTCGGTTCAACTCGGATCATGAAGTTGTCTTGTTCGTAGAAGTTAGGCTTAGGTTTGATTTTTCATTTGTTAAAATATAATTTTCATATACAACTAAATTTATTAGAGATAAAATTACTTCCCCACTTCAATGGCTAAAATCAAGTTAATTTTAACAAATGTCCATTTTAACAAATAAAAAACCAAGCCTTATTTTGCAAAAGCTTATATCATTAACAAGCTGAAATTGAACACCTGAATAATAGACGAAGCTCGATTGTTTGACTTGAGCTGAGCTCAAGGTTATCAATACCGTAATGCAGATGCCGTGCCGGCAGACGTGGATCTGACGCACTCGCTTTCTACAAAAAATCCGCACCAACGACCCTCAATACCGCATCGCCGGTGCTTCAATCTTTGCTTGCACTCTAGGCCGTCTCGGAAAATAATGAATACCGCCGGCGGTGCCCAGGAAAATACCGGCAAATACCGCGTAACAAAAAAGCTACCAATCGTATTTCGGCCATAACTTTTTACTCTGAACTCCGATCAAGGCAAGTTATATATCAAAATTTAAGAGAATTTCAAGATTTACAACATTGTAGTTACACATTTTTTCTAATTTGGTATCGATGTGACCCAAAAACTATGATTTCTGAATAGGGAGATTATAAAAAAATAGGGTATGTTTTTTAAAAAGGGTTTGTGATGCATGGGTTCAACTTCTATCACTACCAAACGTCAAATACAACAAGTATGTACTAAATTTACATAGATTAAGTGGATTTAAGAAAATGAGATTGAAAACGTCATATTATGTGACAAATTTTGTGTCTCTTGAATCCTATCTCTCAATATATATATATAGTTATGCAAGAATCAATCGTCGGATGCATTATTGGCCGATTGCAGAGTGCAAATCTGCATCAATCTGCGAAAAAACCCCAGTCTTTCGTCTTGATCTGGTGTCGAGCATCCTACTGAAATTAACTCATCAAAACCCGACTCGGCTTATTGTTGGGCCTAGCAGTGGGATAGTTAACCCAAAACCTAAAGATTGGATTGACTTTTTTTTTACACGAGACAAATATAACAAGACTGGACATCACAAAAATCAAATAGACGAACACGAGCTGGATTCGTGTAATAAGAGGAGGACATTAATAATTGTATAAATTTTATATCGACCTATTAACCCAAAATGCCATTAACCTAGTGCGACACGAATTTGATTTCCACTGAATGCGAGTGTAATCAATTCAATTTGTTGGTATAAAATTTTTACTTTATTTTATATATATATAATAGGTGTTTGGGCCAACTTTCTGCACCTTGACTAATTCTTCGAGACCAAGCCTAAGAACTCATATCAAACCATTGAAGAAAATAACACTGGATGCATACCTGTCGCCATAGAGTGTGAAAACTTTGTGTGTGTGGCCCCATTTAAATCCTCGAAACAAAAAACTTTATATGAAAGGCCAAAAAAGAGTTAATAAAGATCTATGGTTTTGAAGAAGACCTTTAAAATGAAGTGATCTGGCTCGATCACTAGAAGAACCCTTGGGATTGTGTTTGGATACTAGCCTCTTTAGTAGAAATATGAATACGATTACCTGGAATCAAATTTCCAGAAAATTTATTGAGTATAAATAAGAATATGATTACTGATAATCGAATTCCTAGAAATTTGATACATGGAGGAATTGCATTTCGGTGTTTGGATTAATTTAGTAATTTTACGTGAGAAATAATTATTTTGAAAATTTATTAAAGTCAACATTTTCTTTTCTTAGTGAATGACTCATAAATCTGAGACTCCCATTGGGTAATGGAGGGATCAGATTCTCACTCAATTTATGAATGTGATTCTTGATTGAATATGTATCATGAATCACATTCTTATTCGTATCTCTGTCAAATGTTGGAATCAAAAAAGTGTGGCATTACATTCTTGTTCCTGTTTGTTCCAAATGTTGGAATCATGAGTAGAAGACATCATACTCTCATTCTCCTTTGAGATTACTGCCAAACTGAGCCTTAGGATATATTTGGATGACTGGAATCTTGAGTAGGAATAGAAATATGATTACTGGGAATCGAATTCCTAGAAATTTGATACTTGGAGGAGCGACATTTTTTGGTGTTTGAATTAATTCAATAATCATATGTTGAAAAAAATTATTTTGAAATTTTATTAAAGTCAATATTTTCATTTCTTAATGAATGAGTCAAGAATCTGATATTCTCATGGGGTAATGGAGTGATCATATCCTCACTCAGTTTAGAAATGTGATTCCCGGTTGAACATGTCATTAGGAATCGCATTTTAATTCCTTTCTCTGCCAAACGTTGAAATTAGAAAATCCTGGCATCACGTTCTTGTTTTTGTCTATTCCAAATGTTGAAATCATAGATAGAAGACATTACATTCTCATCCCCCTTAATATTACTGTCATTTAAACACAGCCTTAGAGTTAAGTTTTTAGTCTTTCATCGCACGGATCTATAAAATTTATTGTTACTCAATGCGTTTTTGTTCTCGTTCTCTACTTTTTTCGATTTCGTAATTTCCACAGCATTGATGGTGTTGAAAATGTTTTCATTGTCATTGGTCAAACAAATTGTTCACATTCAACAAAAGTTAAACATGTCAACATTCTACGGCTAAGTTTTTGAATGGATTTGATTTTATCTATTCTTGAAGAGAATTGATAAAATATACTTATCAAAAAAAAGAAGAGAGTTGATAAAATCCATTCAAGAACTTAGCCTACAAGTAACACTCCATTAGACGAGATTAATCAAACGTGAATATAGACGCAAATAAATTGTTATATACAATTTTCACAGATTTTTAATCAAATGTCAAAGTCATTCTTAAACAATTCAAACACGACACAACACAATACAAGACAATGACTACTCCTTTGACAGTGGCTCTGTATTGGGAACCAGATCATCTTTTCCCAATTCCCACACGCCTCTATCACGAGGTTTTTGAGCCATTGGATTACACATGAATTTTTGAAATATAAAAACAAAACTCACAATCGAACGGCCCAGAACCCTTGCAACGGAGGCACAGGGAAATTAAAACATAAAAACAAGACGCACAATCCAAAAGTCCAAAATCCCTTGCAACAGAGGTACAAGAAAATTTAAAAATTTATGTGTGATCCAGCGGCTCAAAACTCCTTGCTACAGAGCCACAGGGAAGTTTGGAAAGAGGATATGCTTGTCTCTGCGTTGCTATGGGCTGATGGGGCATGTGGATGAATACCTATATGTCGACCCACTGAAAAATTAGCCCTCGACTGGGCCCAACCTATCCCTTGGAAAAGTTTGTCAATCGCTAGTCGGCCCAGCCCTAAAACCCACACCGAAGTCCATATGACATGCCCATACCATATTCCACGAGTAGAAATTACGAAGCGGGGGGAGAGAGAAAGAAGAGAGAGAGAGAGAGAGAGAGAGAGAGAGAGAGAGGAATGTCGAAGTCCTGCAAGGGCTTAGCTCAAGAACTGGTCAAGTGCCTCAGTGAATCAGACTGTGTTAAGGTATTCCCTTTCAATCTCTAGATACGCATATATACATGTAATACCGAAAATACGTTGGTGGAAGCCTCACGCAATTGCGTAATATACATGTCACGTTGTTGGGATAAAGTATTTATCCGTTTGATACGCTATTGTATTTCAGACTCTGATGATTTTGCTAATTGGCTAATTGCTATGATTTTTGATCCAGATACGGTGTAAAACTCTCACTGGCAGTTCATTTGTTCAACTAATTGTATAAGACCCATTAAAAATCTTTAATTTTTAAGTCATAGGTCTTGCTGATCGTTTGAACCCGGTTGGCATTACTCTCCTTTGCGTTGGATGTTGTACTATTAACACTTTATAGACTCGTAAAAACCAAGAAGATAAAATTGGATATTTTTCCGGGTTTAAACGAGTTGATACAGGTACCGGGCTGTTTTTAGCTAGCCGCCACTGGTTTATGTAGCCTTGGTGGAGTTAGGGTAGCTGCAATTCTTTAAGCTTGCTGTTGAAATGGAACGTGTTCCCAAAATATGTTCAGAACTATGGTTGTTTATTAATCCACCTCAAATGATTTTTGATCAAGCTTGGCAATTATTTTATGATACCCATCATGAGATGAGCTTCAATAACTTTGTCTTTTTTCTTCTCCTTCTTCTTCTTTTTTTATTTTTTATTTTTTTTTATCATTTTAAGCTTGTTGATTTCACATGCCTCATTTGTAATAACTCAATCTCGAACAAGCTTTTGGTTGAGTGTGAGATTGTGAGTAGAGTTCGTTCAATTGCCCCTGCTTTTGTGACTCCATACAGCCCTTTAATTGGAAAATAGATTAGTAGTTAAGATTTGTTATCAAATCAAGGCATGATGAGAAGTTTGGCTGGTTTCAGATTGGATTCTAATTTTTTGTTTTTTGGATGTATTTGATATGATTTGTATACAAAGATGTATGCAGGCATAAATGTCTTCATTTAAATGCTTTCATTCCCCCGTTGACATTTTATTACTTCAGTTATTCTTTTGTCTAGGTTGAGAAGAGACCATATAGGGAATGTGCAAAGGAGAAGAGCCCATGCATTTCAAGTGAATGCGTGGGACTGCGGGAAACATACTTCAATTGCAAGAGAGGCCAGGCATGTTTTATCCTCTTTACTTTATCTCACTGTACCTCTTCTTTACTTTAGGTTCAGTTCACAAATTCAACTCATGGTAAGGCCTTAAATAATGTTCTCCTGCGTACTGGCGTCCCATACTCCCATCTCTCCTCAAGCTATCTGTGGATGTAGTCTAGGTGTATGCCTGTTCACCTGGCATTGTTCTTCTGTGCGTGTCAAGCGATCAAGATGTTATTTTCTGATAGCAGTGGATGATCTGATGATCAGTCAATTAGTCATATATACTTCTCGTGATGCCTTTTTTCAAACCTCCTTTCATGTAACATTGTATTAACCTAAGTGGGTTGTATGCCTAAATATTGTTAATTGTTTTTAAACTGCTTAAGAGCTTCTGATCTGTAGCACGAGAGCTGAGAGATCTGTAACACGAGATCAGGGAAACAGTTTTTGTAACTGGATTCAGAAAGGAGTCCTAATGTGCCTAGATGCCTCACTCTCAATTAATTTTGCGAACCATTCATTTATGGGGTAAGTTTTAATATAGAAGATTAACCTCATTAAAATTGCAAAGAATTGGTGAATATTAGGAAGGATTGTAGTTGTGGATTTGTCATATCCTTTGCCATTTGTTGCTGAGAACAAGGGGAAAATGGGAGTCTGGCATATTAGCCCCGTTTTGGGTGGTACTGGTTGCACCTCCTAGTTGTTCTTCTATTTTCTCTCATTATCGGCTTTCGATGACTCGTTATAAGCAAATGTTACCAAGAATCATTAATGCCACTTTATGTGACTGAACGAGTGAATGTAGAGTGGTTGCGTCTATCCCTTATGAGTAGTTGACACCAGATGTTTCGATAAGACAGTCATAGCTGCTACGATTGAAGAAAATCTATTCTTGCCCTTCGTTGCACGAAGTGGGGGTAGGGGAGTGGATGATCATAGAAGTATGGGAGCGCCGTCAAGAGAGTTTAGGGAAAATGATTAAAAATAGAAATGTTTTTATGTTTTTTAATATAGTTTAATGTCAAAATGAAAATATTATTGTACCACTTAATTGGAAAACATAAAAGTTCCCATAAAAGGACAACAAAATTTTGGTTTCCACCTCTTTAAAATAACATTATATTTTGCCTTCTACTATACATAACACTATGCACATAGATATGTGGGTTTCATACATATAGATAGACACAAATTCTAGCCTATATATGTATCGCCAGGGATTGCCATCGCCGGTCAATACGTATTCTAGCCTATTGTATTCATCTTTGTGGCGTAAGTTCCCGTATAGGTTAGGAACGAGTTCCCGTTATCATTGGTATGCGTTTCCTTCTAGTTTCCTCCTCGCGGAAACGCGTTTCTTTCCGAGAAATGTCAGCTACCCCTAAGTGTCCTGCAACTAAGTTCTTGCCACGGGTTTCAGTGGTGCCCCTCCATTTTCTTGCAGTATTTTCTACTGGTGACAGCTGACAAATGGTCAGGTTAAGCCGGGCAACATGGGAAGAGTTAAATCATCTCACAACATACTGTAATGACCCAACCCGGAGCTGCGTCTTAACAAGTCCAAATCTGAGCCAAACAAGTGACTAAAGCCCCACAACCAACAGCTCACGATGCTAGCAAATTAGTTCAACTAATATAACAAACTCACTTCTTTAGCAACTTCAGAATTTACTATTTTTATGACAGAACAGTGGAAGACTTTCAAAATTTTAATAACAATACAGCTAGACAAACCATTATACAAGACCATGAACAAACTATGCTAAACCTCCACTTCAACTACTAGCGTGATGCTCCAGTCTAAGAGCCCTGAGCAAGGATATGACACATGGACGCCTAACTGTGGACAACATCTCTAACCTGCAAAACTGGAATCCTCTAGTGTGTAAGTCAAAGGTATTGAACAAAGAACAAACATTCATACACTATACTATAACATCAAGTAATTAAATTGAATTCATAAGTTCCAACCCAAATCTTATTCACATAGCTTGTAACCCAACATGACACAAAGTCTACTGGCACGAAGCCAAGCACAAGGCCAATATCAAGACTCAATTGTCCACACGGCATAAAGCCTCAACATGACACGAAGTCTACTAGGCACGAGATCCCATCACGACACGAAGTCTGCTAGGCATGAAGCCCGATCATGACACAAAGTCTACTAGGCATAAAGCCCCATCACGATACAAAGTCCATACTCGCATTTAAACAAGTTTAATTCAAAATGAAATGCACTTATGAGTCAACCACTCTCCTCGATCTTCAAAAAGAAAGACACGACTATGGTTTCGGCATCTTGGACGTGCTTGTTCCAGTCTCTGTTATATGTATCCTTAATTCGCACAACCACCATTCATATTTTATAGGGAAACATCACTTAAGACCAAAGATAGCAAATGGTTCATGCTCAAACGCAAAAGAAATGCTTAAACACGCTTGAGACAATCCGACACCCTTGCGATCTACAAATTTATAGAATTAACCTACTCATCCAAATGTCCCAATATATTCACCACACTCCCTAGACACATACAAGAACACCATACTAAAAGCTCAGAATATTCAAAGCTATGTAGCTATTTCTAATCAATTAACAGTTGAACTAAAAACCGCAACGAATCCGCCAAAACAGATTCATGATCAACTTCAAGCCAAAAACTGCTATTCTCTAGAACAAATTAAAGCACAACCCTCACACACTTTTGAAGGTATACGGGTCTAGTTTCAGAATCAAAAGACGGTGCGTGAATTAGATACTCACGCTAGGAGTTGTGACTGTTTCCCCAGGATGTGACACGAATCTGACAGCAGATTAGTGGACGAATTTTCATATTTTCTGTGCTTTGAATAAAATCACGAAAATTTAACACAACACAAGAGACATCCATGGGTAGCCAATGTATAAATCCCATAAATTTATGAGCTCTGGAACTACATCTAAAAATTTGACCAAAACCAAGGCAGATTCAACTTATTCAAACACAGTTTCACTTATCCATGATAAACATGAATTCTTTCACATAAAAACCCAATACCACCTTCTAAAACCCGCTCTCATGGACACAATCGATTGCAATCTAGATCTAAAAGAAGAAATTGAACACTTAAATCATGAAATTAGAACATAGGAAAGCACAAACTCACCAAAAACTACTAGAATCGAGATTTTCCCAGGCTCCCTCTAGTTTTCCCCAATTCTCTCGGTTTCTCCTCCTCTTCCTCCTACTTCTTCCGACTTCTCTCTCTCTCTCTCTCTCTCTCTCTCTCTCTCTCTCTCTCTCTCTCTCTCTCTCTCTCTCTCTCTCTCTCTCTCACACGAAGCGTGTGTGTGTGACTTCGAAAAAAAGAGAATAAGACGTGGAAGCGTATGGGTTTATAAAGGAAAGCTATTCCGCGCTACCGCTCCCCCAAGGTTTCGATGCTCCGTCCAATAAAAACATTCTGTTTCGCTTACTTTCAGATAATGCCAATTAACGCTAGTAATGTGTACAATTAAGATAAACACGCACAAAATCTAACACGTAAACATAATATAAAAGTCGGGTATTATACATACTCTAAGCTATATCTGTGAATAATCAAGTGCTTTTGGTTGGATCATTGAGGTGCTCTCATGAAACTCACCTTACCACATGTCGGTAACATGTATATTAGGCTAATTCTTCAACTATTATTGAGTACATTATTCATAAAAACCCAATACCACCTTCTAAAACCTGCTCTCATGGACACAATCAGTTGCAATCTAGATCTAAAAGAAGAAATTGAACAATCATGAAATTAGAACATAGGAAAGCACAAACTCACCAAAAACTAATAGAATCAAGATTTTCCCAGGCTCCCTCTAGTTTTCCCCAATTCTCTCGGTTTCTCCTCCTCTTCCTCCTCCTCCTTCTCTCTCTCTCTCTCTCTCTCTCTCTCTCTCTCTCTCTCTCTCTCTCTCTCAGTGAACTTGTGTGTGTGACTCAGCAAAAGAGAATAAGACGTGGAAGCATATGGGTTTATAAAGGAAAGCTATTCCGCGCTACCGCTCCCACAAGGTTTCAATGCTTTGTCCAATAAAAACATTCCGTTTCGCTTACTTTCAAATAATGCCAATTAACGCTAGTAACATGTACAATTAAGATAAACACGCACAAAATCTAACACGTAAACATAATATAAAAGTCGGGTATTACACATACTCTAAGCTATCTCTGTGAATAATCAAGTGCTTTTGGTTGGATCATTGAGGTGCTCTCATGAACCTTACCACATGTTAGTAACATGTATATTTGGCTAATTCTTCAACTATTATTGAGTACATTATGCATTGGTGCAAGACCAAATATGTGTGTTATTAATAAATAAAAGCTTTAGACAAGCAAACGGCACATAAGCCAGATACAGAAATCCAATACACTGTAGAACAATAGAGTCGGCTGACATTATTTAAGTGCAATTGAGTGGAGAAAGAAAACCCAGAAAGAAATCTGTGCATGTGAGTTTCTGTTAGTACATATAGCATGAAACTTGATGGATATCGATTTTGGGATGGTGTTGGAGACGGATGTACTGTAGATGGCTTCAAGTAGGAAATAAAACTTATCTGCAGAACTCGCTTAAAAGTTTTGAAACCAATATGGACCTGTGGTTGATTCCCTCAACTTCTACTTTCTTCTAATTATTTTTTATATTTTCAGGTTGACATGAGGGCTCGAATTCGCGGAAATAAGGGCTACTAATTGGCGGGGATTGGAGAATATAGAATAATGTGAAGCATGATCGACCAAACTTGATGTGCTTGTGATGCCTTGCACTAAAGAAGCAGATGCACGGGCCCGTTTTGGAATGTTTCCTTCACCTTGATCCTGACTGATAATTTTTTACCATGTTACTGACCAATCTTGTATCAAGTAGACTGATGTTCTGAGAGGTTTTGGATGGTGGTTATATTCTGTATTAGTTTCTTTTTCTTTTTTATACAAACTATTCTTGTGCTATCAAGTGAGAATGACCGTGGTGTACCAGTTACATTTGTAATATCAGGATTCTCTGAGCTCTATGCCTTGTAGCAAAATTTATGGTTTTCTGCTTTATATTGTACCTGCATTTTTTTTAGGAACTTGTACCGGCATTGTGCCTGGTCTATTGTTGAGCTTAGTCCTTATTTTTAGGCATGAAAGATTGCAGTACATATTTGTATGCCGGATATGCTTCTCGGAAGTTATAATCTGGAGTCTATTGTAAAGTTAAGTTTGGTTAAATGCGGGGAATTTTTCGGCTAATAGGGAAAGTACTTCAGTTTTCAAACTATTTGTAAAAATACTTCTTAGTGAGATCCTAAATTGCGCTTCCACAGCAAAGTTCCACCTGGCAAAGACCCACGTCCACATGTGTGCCATGTGGAGGTGACAGAAAAGAGCGTTTGCAAATTGCGCTATGTATTTTAAAATTGCGATTAACCATGCTAGGGCTTTTAATGATTTTGCAATTTTCAATCTCGCTTCGTCTCATTTCCCCCTATTCCTCATCCGGTCATCTTCGTTCGTGAGATCAAGCGATTTTTGGTGATTCATGGGCGCCGGTGATTGAACTCCGGCTACAAGTCCCGCAACTCTTGTGGCATCCTCTCTCCTAGCCCCGTATGTACTCTCTCTGTATTTCTCTATCTCTTATGTGTGTGTTGATATATATATATCAGTCCACTTCCAGTTAGGGAGCCCGGATTTTAAAAAAATCCGGACCTCCACTTTCCCGATCGAAATTTGACGATCCGAACGTCCAATGTGTTTAAAAGGTATTTTCAAGGGTCTCCGTGGGAAATCATCAACAAAAAAAAAAAACCGGGTAGGGCTTGATCCGAGCCATTTTTCACAAAACTGTATAGGATCGTCGAAATTCGATCGGGATCAATGAGATGTGGATTTTTTTAAAATCTGGGATCTTGGACTGGAAGTGTGGTATATATATAGTCCACTTCTGGTCCAAACTCCCGAATTTTTTAAAAATCCAGACGTCATTGATCCCAATCAATTTCGATGATCCGAACTGTCCAATGTGTTTAAAAGGTGTTTTTTAGGGGTCCCATGTGAGAAATCGGCAAAAAAAATATTGGGAAGGGCTTGATCCGAGTAGTTTTTCACAAAACTATACATATAACAATTTTGTGAAAAACTGCTCGGATCAAGCACTTCCCCGTACTTTTTTTGCCGATTTCTCTAGGAGGCCCTAAAAAAACACCTTTTAAACACATTGGATGGTTTGGATCATCGAAATTGGATTGGGATCAATGAGGTCTGGTTTTTTTTAAAATCCGGGAGTTTGGATTGGAAGTGTGGTATATATATATATATATGCATTAGGTTTGGGTTTCCCCGTATGTAGAATTTTTTTCTTTAAAATGGGTTTCCCATGAATGGGTGTTTTAGCTATGGACAATATATGGACATCTTTTTTATTAGGCTTGGTTTGGTGGTGGCTTTCATAATTGATTTCCAAAAGTACTTGTAGTTTTTATATCTGTTTGTGTTCAACAGAAATAATCTCTGAGATTTTTTTGTTTTTTTTGTTTGAGGATTAGTGTGTGAGAGTTTGATAACAATCTTTTGTTCTTTGAGAAGGATCATTTTTCATGAAATTACGAGAATTCAAGTTTTAGAATTTGTCAACTGAACAAGTTTTATGGAAACAAGAAGGAAAAAAAAATTATAGGGATGACATGGATTTTAGGTCCTTCATTTTTTCTCGTGCTAGAGAAAAAGTAATTAGGCCATTTGGTTGATCAGAAACATGAAGAGTTGGAATTGATTCAATTTTTATTGTTCTATATGAGGTGATGGATACAATATTGTTCAAATTGTTGAAAAGGATAAATTAAGATGGCCGAGAAAACATGGAAGACTTACTCTTTTGACTGTTGACTGTAAAAATGATTGAAAATAAGTGAGTTCAATCTCTGTTCCATTAATTTTTCATGGCTAAAGTAATTAGTTCAAGTTGATGAAAAAGTGAGAAAGTTAGAATCGTGTAATTGTCATTTCCTGGGCAGAGAACATCATGTTCTTTTGTTGTATTTTTTAAGGAACTCTTGCTTTGAAGTTATTGTTTGTGGTCAATATTTCTGTTACTCTAGTTCTTTAAAATAAAAAAAGTCACGATACACTTCACTCCAACTGTTTGGCTTGGAAAGGCTGTATTGCCCCAAGAGGGGAGTTTCAGAACAAAAGTCATATGTTTAATTGTTTGTGTCTTACTTGTTTATGACTTTTTAGGTTGCAGTATGGATTTAATTGACCAAGAGTTGGATCGCTTGCGTTCTCCCGATCATGGGTCTAGGGATTTGTCTGTGCTTACAATGCAAAATAGGCACCGTTTGAAACGCATTTGGGATGTTGATGTAAGTATTGTCTTTGCACTGTTAAGGTTTAAATAAATATGTGCAATTAAAATAGTAGTAGTACATAAGATATAATTTTTTTTAGTGAAACTAATCGTTTAATTGTCAATTTACCATTGTTTTCAAGATGGAGCCTAGTTTTGAAGCCCAACTATGGGTACACCATTTTTGGTGTACACCAAATGTATACTACCAGTGTGATACTCATTTCGGAGCTCCAAACTAATAATTAGAGCCTTTCAATTTCTTTTTTGTGCATCAAACTTATGAAGTTTCAAAGGTTCGTATGGTAGTTCATTTTGTCCATCTAAGGTTAGCTTTCGGAGGGGAACAGTTTTTTGAGGTTAAACCCTAATCCCCATTCTCGTTGCAAAATTTGTTATGCACATATTTCACAAACACTCTTCGTATCTAGTAATACATTTTGACCCATATTCTAAAAAGTCAAAAGGAAAAATGCAAAATCAAAAAATTGAAAATCAGAGTCTCCCTCCCGGATTTGGGGAGCCTGCTATTCACACCCTGCCATGCACCCATTTGGCCGCTTGTTGCGATTATGCACGACTCGGATAAAATCTAATTCCATTTGAGAGTCATTATTTGGATTTGATACGAATCGTGCATCTTCACAACAGACGAATGATTGGATTTGATACGAACCATGAGTCTTCGCAATAGACGATCGAATGAGATGCACGAAACCATGCCATGAACCTAGTGCACAGCAGAACTCGTCCCTCCCAAACTCCCCCTATAATGTGTTTTGGTTGTTTGCTCCCATCCCCCAAAAACTTACCGGTTTGATTCTTAAGGAAAGGAAGAGAAAGGGAGAGAAAATTTTCCTTTGTTTGGTTCTGCAATGCAAAAGACGAAGGAAAATTATTCAAATTCCTATTCAACATTCCTCCCATTTTCTCTCAAATTTCATTCTTAATTATTTTATTTTATTTTTTTTCTCATTCTTTTCCTAACTTCCAAACTTAGCCTAAAAATGAGAACTAAACAAACCAAAAGGAAAAAACACCCCCCGTAATCAGGGTCACCTCCCCATGGCGAACCCCTCTCCTCCTCCTCCACCCGTCGAGGTGGCGGAACCAACTCCCGTCGTCAAACAAGAACAGCAACAAGAGCTGGCAATCACAACCAATCCACCAACCAAAACACCACCAACACAGCACCAGCACCAGCAACAGCAACAGCAACAAAAGCAGCCTGATTTCATCAATTACGTGGCCGGCCTACGCAAGCTCTCCCCCGCCCTCTCCGCCTTCCACCGCCGCTACGACGAGTTACACGAGCACCTCGATTTCATCAAAACCTCAATCGACTCCCAATTACTCCAACTCCTCGATACAGAAGCCATTCCAACTGTTGAAATTCTTCCGCCTGTTGACCATTCAGGTAAATTCGATATCAAAACAGCTCATAGCAACAACGATAATCATAACAATGACAGAAAATAATCACTTGTCTCGATTTGGTTCCCTTTGCCTTAAATTGGGGGATTATTTTCACTGTCTTTTTATTTTTTATTGTTTTTTCTTTATCTTTACTAATTGCTCTCAATTACTCCAACTCCTCGATACAGAAGTCATTCCAACTGTTGAAATCCTTCCTCCTGTTGACGATTCAGGTAAATTCGATATCCAAACTACTCATTGCAACAACAATCAGAACAATGACAGAAAATTATCACTTGGTCTCGATTAGGCTCCCTTTGCCTTAATTTGGGGGTATTATTTTCCCTGTCTTTTTTAATTGTTTTCTCTTAATCTTTACTAATTGGGGTCAATTTTTTTTTTTTTGGAGTAACCGTTCCTCTTGATAAATGGAACTTAAAGACCAAAAAATTGTCTTTTGGATTACTTAGACGCAAATAGTTCTAAAAAGCTGTCTTTCTGATTCTTAACTTTCTCAACTTCAGTTAATATTTTTATACGTTCTTTTTTATTCTTCTCGTTGGGACGAATTCCAAAAAGATAAAAGATTGATAAAAAGTGACTAAATATCACTTTTATCCGACTTTCTTCAAGAAAAATTAATTCAGGCCAAACTCACTCTTAATCCTTTGTGCAGAACCTGCCCCAATTGTTGATGAATTGGGTAAATCCGAAAGACAAACGGAAGATGATATTAAAACCGAGTCATCTCAACCGGAGATCGAAACAATATGCAAAACCATGTGTTTTCGCAGCCTGCGAAGGTACATCATATCGAACCTTTCAAATTTATCCAAACTTCGTGAAGAGGTGCCTTTGGCATTGAAGCTGGCTTCGAACCCTGCAAAGCTTGTGTTGGATTGTTTCGGGCGGTTTTTCCTTCAGGGAATCAAAGCTTATTATAAGGACTCACCTATGATACCGTCTAGAAAGGCATCGGTTTTGATTCTGGAGTATTTTCTGCTTATGGGATCTGATAGTGGTGAGATTGAGGATGCAGTTAAACAAGAGGCCGAGTTGTCCGCGGTGGATTGGAGGAAGCGGCTTGTGATTGAAGGTGGGTTGGTTAAGGCTTGTGAGACTGATGCTAGGGGTTTGTTGCTTTTGATCGGTTGTTTTGGGATACCTAAAGTGTTTAAGTATGAAGATATTAGGGATTTGATTCGGGCAGGGAATGTGAGAGAGATCTCTGATGTCCTCCGGTGGTCAAATTTCCTTCTCACAAGAATTCCAGGTACTTGCATCATGCTTAGTACGCACAGTATCTGCTAAAAGCATACTATGCATCATTAGTGTGCATAATATCTCTTAAAAGCATTGTATGCATCCTGTTTAAGTATGCATAGTATCTCTGAAAAGCATACTAGGCAATGGATAGTATGTCCTAGCAGCATCTCCAACCCATCGAACCACTTATTCCATTTTGGAGACTCTCAAAGGAATGTTTTGTTTTTTCGTTCATAGAGTTAGTTTAGGGAATTGAACTATTCTTTACATGACACCAACTTCAATCCCAATTCTTTGTCTTTTTTTGCAAATGTTTTCCTTCATCATCGCAATGGATCTAATCTATTGAAATTGGATCTTTACTGTTGTGTTGTGTGGATTGGATCTTTACTGATGTGTTTTGTGGTAATCTAACTTGAAGTGAATACCTTAGTTCTTGTATTGTGATATGTCGAACCATAAAATGGCGATTTTGAAGAAAAATGGAGAAGGGTCTCCGCAAGTAGGGAGAACAAAATTGAGTCCACATTTTGGAGACCCCCAATGAATTATGGTGGTTCTCTAAAATGGAGGTATGGTGTTAGGTTGGAGATGCTCTATGTTCTTATGGTTATCTACGATCTAGGTTGTTGAACTCGTACGTTACTATTATGTGGCTTGAAAGATTTGTGTGATTAGGCTACAACACTTATGTATCCCAGGTTTAGACTGCTGTTATTCCCTATAAAACAGACTTTAGTTGGAACTGTAAATGTAAGTTAACGGCAGAAGATTATTGCAAGAATTAATGTAGGATTGGATTGAAGCTAAGTATGATCAAAGCGCAAAAACAATGGCTTTTTTACAGTAGTGAACAGTGGATGTGAATAGTGATTGTTACAATAGGCCTAGAAAGCAACAACAGATATTTTATATATTCAATCATTCATAGCTTCATACTCTTGAAGTACATCAATTTATAGATTCATAAGCATTTGTTAAGTGCAAATAACTACTCCTATTTCCAAGATATTCCCTAGATGGCTGGATAGGTTGAATCTGTCATCCAGTGGTTGCATTCATTGAAAATGTGGTCAAACTTCCCTAAATGGAAAGTCACAAGGCTCATGAAGTCACAAAGCCTTTAAATGTTCCAGCCATGCCTAGTTGACATCCGAAGTAGGTCCAATTAGTGGCCAATGGACTGCCCTTCCAATCCATAAGGACCATAACTTCCAGCCATAGAAAATTACCAAAATACCCATGACCTCTTTGTATGGACTGCATCATTTTCCCTTGGTTGGAGAAAACTCAACCTCGAGTTTTGAAGTGTCTTATTATGAAAATGCATGTGCTTTGAATTTCCAACCATGCTTTGGTTAACCAAACAACCTGGAGGGATATGGACCGTAACAGTTAAAGACGTCATGATGACTTGAAAATTAAAGATAATGAAAGAAGCATTCTTTCACCAACAGTCCATTTGATTACTTGGCCGGCATTTCTAGTGTATGAATGCAACATTGAAGGGAGGGATTACATATCCACTGAAAAACCCTAGTCGCCTAGGTTTAGAGATTTGCTATGTTTAATCTTTTGTAAATATCAGTCTACCAATAATAAACGTAATCAATCACACAAATGACAACAACCAAACATATGAACACCAGATATACGTGGAAAACCCCAGGATGGGGAAAAAATCACATGAAGGAATAAAAAACACTATAGTTAATGTGTAGTTACAAGCAATCTTACCCTACGATTAGAATCCTCTCAATCAAGCCTAAGATGTACTTGCCGAATCCATGTTCACCACGCCAAGTGCTTTGACCGTTTCTGTCTTGAATCCACAAGCCTTTTGTTTGCCTCCCAGAATCCAACGAAGGACTTTGTATTGCCTACGAATCCTCCGTAGGTCTTTTTCTCAAATAGAAAAAAGACAATATTGAAACCTCTTGGAGATGTCTTTCATGCACGATTCTTATTTTATCCAAGATTCAAAGCTAAGACCCCGTTGAATGTTTCTCCACTTCAAGAACGTGTTTGAGACTGCTCTCATATGCTTAGTCACCTCCAAACCCTAACAGACAATAAATTTATAGCTGCCGAAATCTATCCAAGTTGCTCGAGCACATTGCTGAAAATACGTAGACAACACACTGCATATCCACTTACCTTAAAACTCGAAATCTCAATACAAAATACATTGATTTCCTTCCACTTCCCAAACAGACATTCTAAAAATAAAATGGAAAAAAAATTACAACTCAATTAATTGGGAGACACAATGCTTTTTGTCAATAGAATTGCCAACACAAAGGAGCTTGGCTTTTTGGAGCTTACATCTGCTGTAAAAAAATGTTGGAAGTCGTCCATTGAAACTTTATATCTTTGCGAAAGTTTAAGCTGCAACACTGAAGTTAGTCAGAGTTAGATTGTTGTTGTTATGCATGAAAAGAGTTGGTAGGAACATAAATGTCAGCTATTGAGGCTGTAGAGAAAGTGGCAAGACCTCTTTCATGGATAATTGTGATTTTGTGTGTTCATGATGCTTCTTATTATTAACTGAAAAATTAGGAGAAGAATTGAAAGTTGGGATTTTTAGATAGTTTTTTACTGTATGGTTAATATCAGTGGAGTATTTAGCTATGGATTTGATGGAGTATGGACCAGTGATCCAATATCCATAACCAGTTGTTTTACTGGTTTGCTTCTCAGGTCTGTTTGAAAACTTTTTATTTATTTATAAGTAATGGCATCAAGGATATGCCAACCATGAGTAAAAGAAAGCGAGGAACAAAAAGGTCATATAGCCGTCTATTCCAAAAAGTGACCAATCAATAAAAATACCTATACACTACTCTAAACACCAAAAATATCTACCATCTAAAGGAATTGATAAGGGTTGGGTTGCACTCCCTCAACGCCCATCTAAACAAGAAAATGGATTTTGTACTCATCAATAAAGAAAGGATCTTGTAATGAAAATGTTATATTGGATGTCAGATAATAATCATAGCATTATGAAGATATGTGGTATCTTGAACACAATAACATCAAAATCAAGTTGGTTGTATGCTTTATTGGGTGTCATTATTGCTCTTTTCTGTATTATTTGGTGATATGAAAAAATGATATGGTTGTTACTTGTAGTTTTTACTCTTCATCCTTATATATATCTGTTACAGATATAATTGAGTGGATGACGAAGAAGAAAATGGAAGTGGAAGCTGTTGATATTATTTATACTTTTGGGATGGAGAGCAGGTTCCTTCCTGGGAAAATTCTGAAATCTTTCTTACTTGAGAGTAAACAAACTTGGAAGAAAAGAAAACAAGCGTCAGAGGGTTCAGTATCAATAGTGGTATGCTCTAGTTTGCGTTCCTCTTTTAAGATTTCCTTACATTGTTAGTTTTCTAAATCAGCAATTCATTATATGTTACACAGAACGATGCAAACAAAAAACAGCTGGCTGATATTAAACTTGTAATCAAGTGTTTGGAAGATCACAAGATGGATCCGTCAAAGGTTCTCCATGGATGGAAACTCGATGAAAAGATATCTAAACTCGAGGAAAAAATATCCGATCTGGATAAGATAATTAAAGAGCAGGTTAAATCAAAGAGAAGAGAAGCAGACGAACCAGAGTCCTCATATAAGACGAAAAACCAAGACCTAAAACGAGCCCGATTAGCCGATAGCAGGCCACATGTGAATCATATTGAAAGGAACTTGTTGGATGGTGGTATCCCTCAGTACAATACTACTTATTCCGCTTACTCATCGGTAGCAGGTCCTGCTGCCCGAATTAGGGTCGCTGAAGTTATGTCGCCAGGGTCTTATGCCACGTCCATTCCCGGTGGTATTCTGGTTGATAGGGTGGGACAAATCAGTAATCATAGTAGCAGTGTTCAGCCTTACGGGTGGCGTGGGGAAGCGTCCTTAGATGAAAGGTTAGTTAGTCGTAGCTATGTTGAACCCTCTGCTCATGGGGTCAGTGGCTTGTACAGGGCAGCACCCCCAGCGCTGGAAAGCTATGCGGGGTTGCCAAATCCCTCATCTATTGGTCTGGGGTTGCCAAATCCCTTGTCTAGTGGTGTTTCTTATCGGAGCTCAACCTCAGATCTTTACCAGTTTGCCGATAACGTTGTGGAGAGAGAAACATATGCTGGTTCTCGAGCAGGTGCTAGTGCTACTATCCCACCCACTCGTATTGCCTCCGCCCATCATACGGCTTACTATTACTGAGGGAATTTTATGATCCTTGTTTTAGGCAGTTTCATTGTTTGGGTCTTATTTATGACAGATTCTGCCTAATTCTTGATTTGGTCTACTGTATCTGGCAATGGCTGATGGGAATTGGACAAAAAAATTGGGGAAAATGGAACTTCAGCTTTTTCGAATAGTAGGCCTGATATGTTTTTGACTTTCTGCTGAACAACCCTTCATGATCTAGTTTTTGTCTTTGCCATGGAATCACCTTTTTCCCCTCTTATTTCTTCTAAGAAAATACTTTGCCCCCTTCTGTATGGTGATGCAGATTCTAATTCAGTATATTTAGGGCTAATTTGGCTTTTATGTGTGACTTATCCAATTGTGCATGTCCTGCCCCCTTCTAGTGTGAACGGTAAGCAACTTCGTATCCCTTCCTGTCCCCTGATACGTAAGACCGGTCTCAAACAGTCAAACCCGTCCCAAATAGCTCACTTTTCGGTACAGCGACGACAAATGGGCTGTGTAGATACTAGGATTTTTTTGGGTCGGTTATATCCATTGCAAATAATGATTTTTTTTTTCATTGGTAAAGAGTTTTTTGCATGGCAAAAACATTTGATAACTATTTTACATCAAAACAAATAGAGCCTTAAAGTAACTACGTAAACAAAAGTAAATGTCCTCTAAGTTAAAAAGAAAACAATTCTAGAAGAGATTCCTATGAAGAACAACCACCAATGGCAATGTATCTTTTTCCTGCCACCAAAAAAATAGGATGTTAAATTAAGAAACAAGTTAGAAATGTAAAAGCGAACTCAACGTTTTTCTTTGAACAAGGGACAGATTAACATTTTTTTACAACGCAGAGAATCTTTAAAAAAAATTACTTTTGCGAAACCCACACTTTTGAGTCAACTGCAGAACCGTCCATAGTAGTTATTGAAAATGCTCCACATCCTATAACAAAGGGGCCATTTGTTGTGATGGAATTAATATAATTCCACGACCATTTTGCACATACTACAAATAGACACACTCATGCAAGTTGTATCTATTCACACTGCACCACAAGAATAAAGTGGTATTTCGTGATGGACTTAACCTAATTTCACACCCATTTTACACATAATACAAATGGACATACTCGCACAAATGTATCGTCTCCCACTTACTACGTCACAATGGGTGTAGAACTAGAATGATTGTTTCATGACGTTTCTATGTTCCACTAACAAAAAAAATTTTAGTTTTTTTTTAAAATCAAGACATATCATTCTCTCATAATACATCACATAAAAAACCAATTTATTCTAGAAACTACTTTAGTGGGAACCCTTAAGTATGAGAAATTTTTTAGGGGTAAAAATTTGAACACAAAAGATTAATTTTTGTAGGTGTACTGAGATGTAAAAATAAGAGTGTGTAAAGAGCACCACCTCCCCTGATATAAATAGACCAGACTCCTGTGCTCAAAACCCGCACTTGGGGTTTTTCGGCCTCCAAAGGCGCACACAGTGAGCGAAGAAGAAGAGAAATGGTGAGATTAACAGCGGACTTGATTTGGAAAAGCCCTCACTTCTTCAACGCCATTCGAGAGCGAGAACTTGATCTTCGAGGTAACCCCGCCCCCTTCTCTCTCTACCTGTAGATGCAGATGTATACATCGAATACTTTCTATGGGGTTTATGTTTGAATCTGCTTCGTTTTGAAACCCTAATTTTGTTGAAACTGTTTCCTTAAGAAGTACTTCAGGGGAAGCCTAGGGTTTATCGACTTCGCCTATTAGTTTTCTTCTAGGCTCTCTCTTTGTGTGTATGCGGATCTCTAAGTCTGATTAGCAAGAAAATCATGGAAAGAGTAAAAGTTTAGTTTTTAACTCTTTTAAGTGTTTGATTAGCAAGAGAATAATGAGAAGTACGAGTAGAGCAAGTCCAACCCCCTTTGGTGCCAAAATAGCATTCACTGTTAATTTTTGGTTTGCTACAGTTTAAGAAACCAGAAAATACCATTGTCGCTAATCCTGCTTGGTGCCAATTTAGCACAATCTTGAATTGAGACAATTGAAGTAACCTATATCAGTTTTTTGATGCAAGTTTGACAATTGCCAAATTTGGCCCCAAGAATGGCATTGCCAAAATTTTGCATTGAGTTTGGCACAAGGGTGGAGAGGGTTTTTGAAACACCACATTCCGACTATAAACTTGTGCAAGTATAACCCATGGTACCACCACCACCTCACATCACTCTTGTAACTCAACTTTGTAGCACCCGCCCAGTAAATTCTTATGAACCATGGGAAAAGAAAATAACCATACTGACAACACCAAAATTATTAGCCCACCAAGTCACCACAATTCTTACTTGCCAACCTTGTCCTTGAAAATTCTCCTTTTCATTTTCCTTGACAACCCCTATAATCTTCCCCCTTTCTAATCCAAGATTGTTTATTCTTTTTTCGCCACCCCAAAAACTCTCCTTGATAGTCATCCTCTTCCTTTCTCTTATGACCTTTTTCCCATTCCTACGTTGCAACATGAGGTTTAGAATTTGGACATTTAACTACAATTGTGATGATATACTGGATGTTTATGGATGGCAATACTTGTCTTCTCTTCTTCCCTTTTTCCCCTTTATTTCCTTAACCTTTGCTTCATACAAGTAAATAGCCCTACATAAAAACACATCCCTTTTACATATTTCACCCCTTAATTGTGTCATTTTCAATTCAAGTCCAACAACAATTTAAGTCCAAAATAATGTGTTTTACCATTTTTCTCGCCATGACTATTACAGTTTTGCCATTTTGGATTCCAAATTTTGACTTTGGCACATGTGTGGACTTGCTCAGTCACCTATGTATGTAGTGATATACACACTTTTATTTAAGTGTATTTACAAGGATGTGCATGTTAAATCTGTACTCCCTCCGTTCCAAAATAATGTTCCACTATGAAAAGTCGTGCCATTTTTCAAATAAAAAAATGAACTACTTCTGTAATTCATTTTTTTGAATTTTTTTGCACCAAATTAAAGTACTTGTCGAGTACTTTAATTCAGTGTGAAAAAATTCAAAAAATGATACACGAAAGTACTTCATTTTTTGATTTGAAAAATGGCAAGAGAGAGGAAGTGGGACTCTTATTTAGGAACGGAGGGAGTATATGTTTTGGGAAATCTATGTAAAGTTCAATAGCCTTTACTTTTCCTGCAAAATCCATGAGACTTTCGATTTTCTCACGCGAACAGGTATCTGTGATTTGAATTTCAAATTTATCCCTCTTACGACACGAAACTTATTTTGTTTAAAATTAAAATCCAAATAAGTATATCTTTATATTGACTTTCATGGCATCTGAACTTTTACGATGAGAATATTTGAGGCTTTCCTGCAAATATTTCATCCTACTCAAATGCATGCAAGGGAAAAAGTTCTTATATTTTTCTTACTCTCGCTTTACTTTCCATCATCTTTTCTTTCCTAATCAAAGAGACCCTAGCAGTATTCATTTTTATGCAGTAGTAATTGGTTTATTTACGTGTTTCGTTTCTCTCTTTCTTTGTGTCCATGTTGTAGGGAATAAGATTCCTGTCATAGAAAACTTGGGTGCCACCGAGGTGAGTTTATCTTTCGAGGACTCAATGATTTTCTAGATGTAGATGGATTTTGTATCATTTATTTTCCTAAAATGTATTTGCTTTCTATCAGTTATATGGTTTAATTTGAATTTGGTGCTGCTGCTGTACAGGATCAATTTGACAGCATTGATTTGTCTGATAATGAGATAGTTAAGCTCGAAAATTTTCCTTACCTTAATCGGCTTGGCACTCTGATAGTCAACAACAATAGAATTACCCGTATCAATCCGAACATTGGAGGTCAGGCCACTGATTTTTTCTTATATGTTCTCATTTGTTTTCTTGATAGGTTTTGCTTGACAAGTTTTGTTTTGTGAAATGGCAGAATTTTTGCCGAAATTGCATACGTTGGTTCTTACAAACAATCGACTAACTAACTTGGTTGAGATTGATCCACTGGCGTCTCTTACGAAGCTGCAGTACCTTAGTCTTCTTGACAATAATATTACCAAGAGGCCTAATTACCGCTTATATGTCATCCACAAACTGAAATCACTGCGCTTGCTGGACTTCAAGAAAGTGAAACAAAAGGTTGTGTTCATTCAATGGTAGTTTCATATTCCTTGCCCCACGTCTTTTATTTGACGCTGTTGTTAGTTGGTTTGCACTTTGGTTATTTTCTGTTCAATAATCTATTTTTTGTCTGTGTAGGAGAGAATCGAAGCACAAAAGCTATTTTCATCGCAAGAAGCTGAGGAACAAGCTAAAAAGGAATCTGCAAAGACAGTTATTCCTGTAGAAGTTGCAAGTACCCCAGACGTACCAAGGGAAGAGCAAACACCTAAAACAGTTGCTCCTACGCCAGAGCAAATTATAGCTATCAAGGTATTGTACTCATCTCATATTTCTCTCCATAGTCAAATTAATGCAGGATCATTAGCTGGAAGGGCATTCCACATGAGGATTGGGGCAGTGGAAGATACTCATTTGTTTTTTTTTTGTCCTATCTACTACAACTCGACTTGACTTTGCTTATACTTGGCTCTATTTTTCCTACAACTTTGTTCCGGAACCACGCGATGTTTGATCATGAGGCTGTCGTTTAACATATAGCCTTCATTTCTAGTACATGCAGCTGTTTGTGCACTGTTTTGATTTATATGTACAACGTCAATGCAGGCTGCTATCGTCAACTCCCAAACACTTGAAGAGGTAGCAAGGCTTGAAAAGGTGATCCCTAATTGCCAAATGTTTTCTATTTGTCAATTGCTCTCTTCCAGCTCATGAGGTGGCTTTTCAAAAGTTCACTTATTTAGTTGCTTGTGTTTGACCTTTTGTAAACTTTATTGGCTTTCTAATGCTCTGAAATTGATTTGAATTGTGATGAGCAGGCATTACAGTCAGGCCAGCTTCCTGCAGATCTCATAATTGGTGATGATGATGCCATGACTAACAATGATGCAGCCAAAGAGGATAAAATGGTCACAGACGGTGAAAATGAAGCTAATGATGGGTCAGATGATTCTGAGTCTGAAAAGGAAAATGAGTCTGCAGACATGGAACAGGTATTAATAGTTTAGATGCAAAGTTTTTAACTGAGAGTCAATCTTCCCAATCGTGTTTCATTGACATCTGGTGTTCTTGTGGTATTACGAAGGAAGCTGTGGCTCTGCGCTCAATTGATTTAGATAATTATGTTCAACTCTATATGTTGTTGGGCCAAGTGGTAATTACAACACTCGTATAAGCTAGTATGGTCGGAAAGATTTCTGAATTTCTAGCAAAAGTTAGCTGGGATCCTGCTAGTTTTCCTGATGGCCGATACAAATGTTGACTGCAGCTCGTATATGATAGAATGGTGAATACTGAATTGCAAAGCGAACACATTGGGTTGAAGTAGATTTGCCCATGGCCACCTTGTATGACGTGTTCATATTTATAGGAGTGTCACTAATATCACTGGTCTTTTGATTAGTTGTTTCTTGTAATGGATTCTTGCTTCTCGTGAATAATGCCCCTCTGAAATTTCAGGAATAGATGGATGCCTTATAGTTCCTCTGCAACTTCTGTGCTGTAGCTGATGGCAATACTGATGCGTTCTGTTGGATTACTTTTCCTGTAATGTTGCTTTGAGTTTAGAGATTCTCTTTCGTCTCAAATCGACTTTGATTAGGTATTCTATGTATTGAAACCATTGTGGCAGCTGTATCAGTACAATCCCGTTGTGGCAGGTGTTTCAGTTTATGTACTATGACATTCCTAGTTCAAACTAATAGGAGGATGGAATTGTGGCAAAGGAGGTGAGGATGTTTTAGTTTTCTTTATTGGGTAATTTTGAGATCCTTGTGTGACTATGTTCGGTTACCAGCCTGACTCTTTTTAGTCGTTTCGTTACTATAAAAGTGCCAACGCCGTCTTTGGTTTTGGTCTATGAATGGCTTTACCATTTTGGATTTGGAAATTTGCCATGAGTGCATGGTCCCAACATTGAGATATACCTCAACATACATAATTGGAGAAGATAATGTGTGGAAGGTTGGAAACTGGTTGTGATTCACAAATTGCAAGCAGTGGGTTACTCAATGGGATATGGCGATACAGGTCGTACAATGTGCAGGTCTTTTGCAGGATTCTTGCTTGATAATCTGACCAATTGATTGCTGATAGATTTTCTTCCTGTCGAAGGCCCTAAACATATTCCAGATGGATTTTACCCCTATGACCAATTCGCTTTGGCTTTTTAATCGAACTAGTCAGCTTATTCTCTACAAATTTTCTATCAAGTTTCTACGACAGCTCTATCTGTTGTACACCGCTGGGTCTATTCCCCCGGGTCTATCAGAGTTTGCTTTTCCATTCTTCCATTTGTGCATCACAAGAAATCCTCCTCTTCCATTACGGTTACAGATGTAATCGCTGTTGATTTAGATGCCCACAGTATCATACTATTTTTTTCTGCAGAATCGACACCTGAGTAGAGTTTAACCACCTAGTTGGAAATGGTTTGTCTGTGGTTCCGATATACCGAGGGCGAAATATTTCAGTGCTAGGTGTGCACCAGGTGGCAAGGCCATGTGGTCAGCTCATCCGGGCCGTCCATCCGTATTTTGAATGGCCTAGATCTGTTGGGGTAAATTTACCCCTCAAAATTACAAAAATACTGCCAAACTACCCCAACATATCTAAGCCGTTCAAAACATGGATGGACGGCCTGGATGAGCCAATGGGCACCACCTAGCCCACCCGGCACTAATAACTTTTCCATGCCCAATAAGGAGTGCTCAAATGCAACCAGAAGCATTATGCCGCCAACGGAAAGTAATAATTTTATATCATGATTTCCTGGACCAAAATGGTTATCAATGGTCCAAAGAATGGATACAGCTCTTGTTATACCCCCTCGTTTTCTATACATTAGTGAGTTCATTGCGAAAACTATACAGAACAAAATTTACTTACATAAACAGGATTAAATGCAACAAACTATAGCAATTGCTACAAGAAGGTATCAGACAATTCAATATTCTGACTTGATTGATTGCGGACAACTGGGTTTCCTGAATCATCCAAATCAATGATGGCAGTCTCACCGGGCTTGAGAAGTCCAGTAAGATATGCGTCACTCAAACGATCTTCAACCAACTGGGTAACTGCCCTCCTAAGCGGTCGGGCACCATAACTACGGTCATAACCTTGCTTGCATATGAGGTCCATTACTGCTTCAGACACCTCAAGGCCAATTCCCATAGATACAAGCCTTCCCCTCACCTCTAGCAGTATCATATTTAATATTTCAAGCATCTGAAATGAAGGCAAATGCACAAAGCAAAGTAGCTACTTCAGAACGTCATATTAGCAAGGATTTGTAAGCGTTCAGTTTATGGGAAAGGATATAAAAGTAGTAAGGGTCTACATTTCTTCATTTGTTCTAGCAGAAAACTTGTGGAAGCCGGGGAACACGTCTTACAACACTTGTCCAGCAAATAAATGCGACAGTTTGCAGGAAACCTATTTTCTAACTACTTCACTAAACAATTAACTGCTGGATCTATATCGAATGAACATAAAACAGGAATATATTTTCAGTCTCCTTTACTTCAATTCCAGCTTTTCTCGGGAACAATTTCCCTGTACTGAACTCTTAACAACTGAATGGAGCTAAGTGACTCATCTTTATACAGAAACTCGAGTTCAAGTCTTCACCAATAACTTTTTAACTTTCCCAGCAGCATATAATATTCCTAGTTGGGATAATAAATTACTGAAAATTTGATCCCTAGACTTAGCGAACCAGGCTTATGACTTCAATTTATCAACAAGAAGAAAAGGTGGTATTGACAAAAAACAAAAATCATTAAGAAGACAAACCTGAGCTTTCTCTAAAGCACGGAATACAACTACTTCATCAATCCTGTTCAGCAACTCTGGTCGGAAGTACCCCTTAAGTTCTTCCATTACCAGTGATTTCAATCCAGCATACGAAGTTGACTCAACATCATCCTCTGCAAAAAAGGGATCGATGCGCCTGTGCCTGCCCTTTGCAATGGCAGTGGAGCCCACATTAGAAGTCATCACCACCAACGCATTCTTAAATGATACTCTTCGACCCTGGCAATCTCATAGAATCAGGGATTTCGAGCGTGATTAACTGACCAGTCAAAGTAAAAAAAAAGCAGAACACATGCATAGAACTCAGTTGCTGAACAGATATGAAGTGGAATTTTTTTTTCTTTGATGTGAGACCTGTTGTATGCATGTTTCAACTATTTCCAGCAAATATGCACAATATGTAACGAGGCAAAACCTGGGAATCAGTGAGGTGTCCATCTTCAAATATTTGGAGAAGAATATTGAATATATCTGGATGGGCTTTTTCTATTTCATCAAGCAATAACACTGTGAAAGGTCGTTTTCTGATTGCTTCTGTAAGAGTAATTCCTTCTCCATAGCCCACATAACCAGGTGGTGAGCCAATTAACTTGCTAACAGTATGCCGCTCCATATATTCACTCATGTCTAATCTTACCATGGCAGCCTCCTGTTGCATAATCATAAGAACAGAACAACAAGATTTTATACACAAACAAATGGGTAATGAGACCTTCGCAGGACTGAAAACTTAATCAATTGAAGTTTGACATTGAGGGTTATCCTTTCATCTACTGAAATTTGTCCTTTTATCTACTACTATTATTCAGATTCAGTGAACTCAATTAATCTGCTATTCTCATTCAGTTTGATCAAACAAGTCCGTTTGGTTCCCATTGCTTAAACAATAAGCAAACTTTTTTGGTTAGAAATTGCTGATCTTCTTAACTCCTAATGTGGTTACTGGTTTTCTTTACAAATAAGTAATAAGCAAATAAAAGGACAGATCCCTAGCTAGTTCTGTTGATTGTTAACAGAAAATAGGACAGACAACTTAATATGAAAGGAGCACATTGACGGTTCATTTTCAATATCCAGTCATGCTAGAAATTTTGATGTTGAAGACTTTTTTTGTGCGGGCCAAACTTATGTAGTAGTACTCCCTCCGTCCCCATCTAAGTGTCCACTATAGAAGTACGTGCATTTTCAAAGCCCCAGAAAATTTATTTCTCTATACCATTATTTTTAAAATTTTTAACACCAAATTAAAGTGCTCATCGAGCACTTCATTTTGGTGCAAAAGATTTTAAAGAAATTCTACGGAAATACAACTTTTTATGTCCAAAAAAGTACACATTACCCAAACGGAACATTTAAAACGGGAGAGGGAGTATATCACATAGGTGTGAAGTCTTACTGAACCAAAGTAGCAAGCTGCCAAAGCTTTTGTCAATTCGGTTTTGCCAACCCCAGTAGGGCCACAGAACAGCATTGTCGCAATTGGCCTCTTAGGGTCCTTGAGGCCAACCCTGGATCTCCTAACAGCTCGACAGATTGCAGAAACTGCTTCATCTTGACCAACAACCCGTTTCTTCAGCAGCTCATCGAGACCCACCAGAAGCATTCTTTCATCAGCTGTAAGCTTTTGAACAGGAATACCTGACCAAACTGCAGCAACTGCTGCTATTTCATCAGGTCCAACCACCACAGGTCTGAAAAGTCAACAAAGAGAAAATTCACTTTGAAGTCAACGCCAGATAACTAAAGGGAACATGTGTATACTTCATTGACAATTCAAAGTGCTGTAACTGCAAGCTTACCCATCACTCTTAGGCAAAGATTTATCTGGAAGTTTGTGATCGTTTTCAATGCTAGAAGCACCATCGTCCTCATTCAGTATACTTGCAAGGGCCTGGTCAGATAAAAGAATGAAGTAGATGCTACTGGAATATCTATAAACAGATGACGCATGTATTCCCTCCGTCCCATATGGTTGGTACTCAAATCCAATTTGGATGTTCAAATATGTATGTCAAATACCAAAGTCAAATAATAAAGTTCCGAAGTTCCCAAAACACCTCATAAGTAGCTCTAAAATAATTAGGAAGAGGAAAACCAAGGAATGATGCTGGAAATAATTCCTTGAATACAGAATTCTGAGGCATGAGTTCCATGTCCACTGAAAAAGTCGGGGGTCCAAGAAGGGACCAACAATATAGTATGGAGAGGGTAATGAAATCTGGTCAATTGCCAGTAGAAGTAGTGTTATTACCACTTCATGCATGGCCTGAACAGTTCTGATCTCTTGCCAGTATTTGTCCGGTGACTTTGAAAGTATGCAAGTTTGCTGTTCCTTTCTTCTCTTATAGAATTCCATACGAGCTTTACTTCCAGCCTCATCAATGAGATCAATAGCCTTGTCAGGAAGATGCCGATCAGGAATGTACCTTGCTGAAAGGTGCACTGCAGCATTCAATGCCTCTAATGTATACCTACATTTGTGGTGGTCCTCATATTTTTCTCGCAAACCCAACAGTATCCTAACTGCATCGTCCTGTAATATTTACGAAGGGAAAATGTGTTAATTGGTAACATACTAACATTACAACTATAAAATTGCTATTGAGAGGAAAATGTTAAGCTTGCTACCTGACTTGGTTCATTAATCATCACAGGCTGGAATCTTCGAGCTAATGCTTTATCCTTTTCAAAATACGTCCTGTATTCATCTGTAGTCGTAGATGCAATGCACTGCAAAGAGTGGAATGTAGTTTATTTTTAGCAGAGAACAACTTACCACATGAGAAAAAACGTCGGTAAATAGCTTAGTGCTAAAAAATGCAAAACCCTTTAACATCATTTAGGAGAACTATCACCTGTAATTCACCCCTCCCAAGAGACGGCTTCAATAGATTTGCAATGTCAAGACCTGACTTGTTTCCTCGTCCAACAGTGCCCGTACCAATAAGCGTGTGGACTTCATCAATAAAAAGAATGATATTGCCTGCAGTGCCATAACATCAGGCTGAGCCATAGTGTAAACTTTTCTGATCTTCAACGTAACCCAAAAGATGTGTTCACCTGACTTCTTTACATCCTTTATTAATCTAGTAACACGTGCCTCTAACTCTCCCCTCTCCCTTGCGCCTGCGATCAATAGACCAATATCTAAGGACATGACGCGCTTTGTCTGTGCATAAAACAACAAAGCTGATCAAACGGTTATTTGGAATGGACGAAAGAAGTCAAATGACCTAAAGTAACGCTAATCATTTAGTGAGGAGCAGTAAACCCACCAAAAGGAAAACAGGAATATTTCCCTGAGCAATATTAATTGCCAGGCCTTCGGCAATAGCTGTTTTCCCAACTCCTGCTTCCCCAAGAAGAATAGGGTTATTTTTTGTTCGTCGGCAAAGTATCTGAATGATTCTCTGAATTTCAGTGTCTCGTCCAATTATTGGATCAATTAGTCCATCACCAGCACGAGCAGTAAGATCCACGCAGAACCGAGCCAAAGCACTTTTATCTGAGATAAACAGAAATCTAGTAAGCATTTCTCATATGCTATTTTACTTGATAAATTAATAAAGAAACCAAGACAGAGAATGATGATAACATGTTTTGAACTTTTCACCTTTTGTCTTCATGGGAGATCTAATAATAGTGCCTTTTGAGGTGCTCAATTTTTCTCGTCCCCTTTTTGCAACAGCCGATGGTTCTCTACCATCTTTGGCCAGCTCTCCTTGAAGTCTCGTGATTGCAACAGCGGCCAAGTCATTTATATTTGCCCCTAATCTGAAAACGTAGTCTCGTAAACCCTCAAATTAATGGCAAATTAACATCGATATATCCTAACTAAACTCGCCAATTTCTTCTTGAAGATTGATGATAGTATATTATGAAACAGAAAGGTTACCATGCAAAGAATTCTGGTTTATATATTCGTTCTTGTACAGAAACAATCATGATCAATAGGAAACGAAAAGGGGATGTAAATAAGTCAGAAATAACTCACATTGGTGATGTGTAAGCATTCTGAATTGACCCTTAAATTCTGCTCACATACTGTGCTTGTGATGTAACTACCACCAACTAGCTATCATTCAAGTATTAGTTGTACTTGTCCTGCAATCTTTCGGAATTATTATGGGAGTAACATACCAGTTTTCTATGGTCGAAACAACAAGCCTTTCTACAAAATAAAGGTAATTACAAGTCTCATTGCGTGCGTTCTCAAATGTTATGACCCAAGAGCATAGAGCAATGAAGATATAGAGTATACATAGAAGGAAAGCAAAGTCTATTCTCCCAGTTTACCTCTGTCAAATGCAGGGTGCTGCAAGGGTATATTGCATGAAGACCTAAATTTTCTCATGTTTGGACACTTATGTTGTCTCGAACTAGGGAAAAAGCACCATAAAAGTACATTGGAAAGTACAAGTTGGCATCACTAATCTGCGGCATCAGTTACTCCGTTGAATGAGAATTACATATCACCTTGGAGAGTTTATTGGCTATCCGGCTCAAGACTATTCATCAATCATATGTTTTGTGGGTGACGGGTAAACTCCTCATTATTCTTAGTTCAAAAACAAAGAACCTCCATTGTTGACTTTTGCGAAAGGTCAAGCACTTCATCATTAACATGGCCACAAATTGCTGTTAAAAAAAAATAAAAATGGTTCACAAATCGACATGCAATGCTCTCATTGTTTACCGACCATTTATGCTATCAAAATTGTGCTCAACCATTTGCAATATTTTAGCTGCTCAATCTAGTTGACCACACAAGTAATGTGAATAAACTATGTTCTGGATGTTTAACAGTTGAGCAATCAGTTGATACACTGATAAAACCATATGCTTATTCCCAAAGGTCGTTTTTTGCTCACCCCCAATTATTTTAGTCTTCAATACTCCCTCCATCTCCATTTAATAGTCCATTTCGGGGATTCCAACTAAATAAAGGAACACAGTTGCACTTTTAAAAACCTACTTTTCTCATTTTGCCCTTCAAACATTACCTTTTCTTACTTTTTTAGTACTAATAATTTCAAAATGGAAGGGTAAAAGAGGAAATGCATTGACTATTACCTATTTAGTTTTGAAGTGGGACTGGGACTATGAAATGGGGACAGATGGAGCATTAATCTTGAACTCAAAGAATAGATGAGAGAAAGTGAAAATTGCTACAAGTCAAGCTTCCAACCATTACATTCATCCTCAGCTAGTCAATGTAAGGGGCTTAAAAGATTATGGGTTTGCTCCCTGCTAGTCCTCATATTCAAACCGTGCTATCAACTCTTATGGATCCGTGCTATCAATTCCTGTGTGAAACGTCCAAACAGACAGTCGAGGCCTAGCATTTTGGGGTTGCTCCCTCCTACATCTCAGATTCAAAACGTGGAATCAAACTCTTGTGGGTCGAAATGTCCATGCAGATTTGGGTTCAATCAATACAGATTAAGCTACGGCTTTAATTGGGCCCTGCTAATGGACAGAATCGGTCAATAGGGCATTAGTCGAGCTGCACAACTGCCAAAGTTCTGAAAAGGAATCTACACAAATTAAGATACAATGTTCAATCATACTTGGATAAACAGCACAAATGTAATACCTCTTGAGAACACGACCAGCACTGCCATAATCAACAGTGAACAAACCAACAGCAATATGCTCGGGCGCAATGAAATTATACCCCATAGTCCTAGAATACTCTACTGCAGCTTCAAACACCCTCTTCGTGCTAATAGAAAACGGCAAATCAGAGGCAGAAGTAACCAAATTATTCCGGTCATTATCATGACCATCCCCAACCTTCCAAATACTCCGAACCGCATCTCGAGCGGTTTCAATCGTAATGCCAGAACCCAGGAACCCATCAGAATCGCCCCCGCTTTCGGCGATCAAACCCAGCAACAAGTGCTGGGGAAACACCATGTCCTTGCCCAAGGACTTGGCTTCCCTTTGCGAGAAGACAACTGACTTAATTGCCCTCTCCGTGAATTTCTCGAAAGCGGCCGTTATGAGTAAAGATCGGTTCTTTCGGGATTGGAAAGAGGGAATTGTATTGATTGGGATTTTGAAGAGTGAAGACGAAGTGGAATTATAATAAGTTGAGCTGGTGAGATGAGGGTGGGGGTTAGGGTTTAGGGAGATAAGGAATTTTTGGCGGGAAACGACGGCGAGTTTGGTGGAGAGAGAGCGGTGGTGGGGGAGAGAGACGGAGTGGACGGAGAGAGGTGAAGCTTCCATTGGAGGATGGTCAAGTCTGTCTGTCTGTCTGTCTGTCTCTCTCTCTCTCCTTGATGGGTTTATTGGTGGAAATAAGGATTTAGGTGGAGAAGATGGAGAGAGAAGGAAGGAAGGAATAGGAGGAGGAAGACCGCACGTCAAAGGTAAGAAGAACGTTTTCTTGGAATGATTGGAAATGAGAGGATTTTTAATGGGAGTTTGGCTGAACTCTTTCTCTGGTCGAGTGATCAAACTCTCTCTCTCTCTCTCTCTCTCTCTCTCTAGGAAGAGTAAGGAAGAGGAGAGAGAGGAAGGGGGATACGCGGAAAGGATGGATTTGGCTTGGTGGCCTGGGTTACCCACCAATCGTCATATTACTGATTCCTACAGGTTTTGATGGTCAAGGGACAATGGCATCACAAAAAAACACCTTTTCAATCTTTTTAGGCCATAGCTGTTCAAAAAAAATCCTTTTATAGGCAATCCTCGGGACTCGCCTACAGTCGCATAATTCTTCTGTTACGTCGGGGATATCCCCTCTCCTTCTAGAAATCTTTTTTTGCCGGAAAGTACTGTCACGTGATAGTTGATACCAGTCGAAGCATCCGAGCTATCACAAAATTTTTCTCCTCATTCTCAATTCTTGTGATAGCTGGTACTAGTTGAAGCATCCGAACTGTCACAAAAATTTTCTCCTCATTCTTAATTCTTGTGATAGCTGGTACTAGTCGAAGCATCCGAGCTGTCACAAAATTTTTCTCCTCATTCTCAATTCTTGTAGGCCATATTCGGGATTCGCCCACAGTCGCATATATCTCCTGTTATGTTGGTGAGTACTGCCTACCATTTGTATTAGTCAGCGCATACGAGTAGTTCAAACATGATGAATTTTCTAGAGAACCAAACGAAGCAAAGCAAGTGGTGGCTAGTTCATGTGATGGTCTTGTATGCCCCGCATTGTATTTCGAAATTGAGTCTCATTCCTCTTCAGTATGTTATATATTAGGAATGAAAAAAAACCAAAAGCCGATGTCCATGGCGGTTTTGTCCTTCCTTCTGCACAACCCAGCACTGATACTGACAAATCAAGAGAATTTTGAATGGGCCAAAATACTTGTTGGTCCTGCTTTGACGTGGCTATGTCCGGCCCACTATTTCGGCCCAAATTCCCTCTCACAAGTTTCTTTTCCCCTTTCATGCCCGATATAACTTGAGTTCAAAAAACTAAAAAAAAAATCTCTTGGTCAACGCGACAATGATCTTTATGTGGGCCACTAACGAACTAACTTATCAGAGTTTACCTCTTTATTGCATTTTCACATTCTCGTTTTCTCTTTTTAGTGTTTGAGGGAGAAATACTCATAACTCATTAGTAGAAAACTCATTTTTGATTTTGAACAATTCAGACAAAAAGTTAAAAAGAGGTTGGAGACTAATTTTTCATTTCTCATTATATTGTTTCAAAATGCATTCTATACAATTCTCCCAAACTCTTCTCCTAAATTTAAAACATATTCTGACCTTAATTCAAAAAGTTAAAAATGAACAGCTAAAAATTAGGCTATCAAACACCCTCTTAGTTTTTGAAAAATAATTATTTAATAATCTCATGGCATCGCATGGCAGCACTAATCTTTTTCCAGTACACATTAATTGGTTTTAATTTTGAGTCCCTCAAAATCATGTGGTAGAAATGGGTGTTGGGCCAGGGGTTGTAAATATATATATATATTCTTTACATTAAGGTGTTTTTTTTTAAAAAAAACAAATGAAAAGAAAACATCATACATTTGCGTGAGTAAAACAAAATGTGCAAAATTCGTTGTAAAAAGGAAAATATAATTATAAAGCCTCTTTGACCGGTTAACGAATTATTTTCCTAGTCAATCAATCGACAAATTTATCATTGTGGAGTATTCATTATAATATAAAGACTCTTTCAGATGCAAGAAATATCCTTCTAAAATTAAAGTAACAATTTAGGTAAAAATCGAGCAAAACAGACTTTAGTACAATTTTAAATTGTGGAGTTGATTTGAGGTGATTTTACTCAAATTTTGAGTTTAAATGAGAAAAAGAGTAATGAGGTTAGGTTTTGCTTAATAAGCCAGTTGGCTTATTGTCTTCATATAATTTTTTTTCACATTTGTTGATTTATGTGTTAATTTTTCTAGTAGATTATTTGTTTATCTCAACGAGCGTGATTAGAAAAGTAAAAGAAAATCGGATTTGTTGGTTTACTCGTCTATTTTTTGTAGATTATTGTATTTGTTTATGTCAACGAGTGTAATAAAAAAAGTATTCCCTTCGTCCCATAAAGTTTGATCACTACGAAACTACGTACAATTTTCAAACTAAAAAATAATGTATTTACCAAAATAATTTTTGAATTTTTTTTGCATCGTATAAAAGTTCTCGATGATATTTATCAAATAAGATCCATATTGACTGAAAAATTATTTTCATAAGCACGTTATTTTTTAGCTTAAAAATTACATGTAGTTTCATAGTGATTAAACTTTATGAGACGGAGGGAATAAAAAATTTGATGGACACAAATTTATTTGAATAAAGACAATAATAATAAACCACTTTTGGCTTATTTTTTACAACCTTACTATTCAGTCAACAACAGTTGATTGGTCAACGGTCGAACTGGGTCAGACGGGTCTTTCATACCTGGTCAATCAACCGGTTCCAATCGAGTCCATCGCATCGGGTCAGAGTGTTTTTTACGTGCTTGTGACACTCCCGAGAGGTGCCTGCCACACAGGATAATTTTCATTCCATCTTCCCCACCACTCTACTGACATTACAGACCGAGAAAGGAAAACAAAGCACTCCGGGGCTCTGCTTCGCGAACCCATGTGTGCACCTCGCTGCTCCATTTTTCACGCCATTTGCAGTGGAGCCTTCAGAAGTTCTGAACAGAGTATTCAAGATTTACCTTAACTCTTAACTTAATGGTGTAAATAGTGTGACCAGACAATACGCAAATACACAAGATGTCAAAACTTTTCCTTGGTGAATTCTATGTTCTTGGGAGAAATAAAATTAAAATAGGCACATATATACTAGTATTTTATCATAGAAATTTGTATGGCGAATAGGTTCGAATGGATTTTTTTTTGTATACAGAATTGTTTGTCGCTCAGAGAGAAGTCACAAGATGATATCGATACAATAGATACTATTTTCTCTCTATTTTTCTAATTTTTGTCGTTAAGAGTGTACTTTTTCTTGAGCTGATATATTAAGAGTTCCATTGTTATTTATCAGGACTGATGAGTATTCACAGTACTCCACAAGATTAAATTTTCAAACACTGATATAATTTACATGTAATATAAAATATAAAAGGTTTTGGAGTGTTCAATTGACTATTTATGGGAAGACTTTAGACTTGACAAATGTTAATGCTAGAACTGTTTTTTATTGTGCCAAAACTCAATTTCATAAAATATTTGTACTTATATAAAATGTACAAGCCTTTTTATTAATTGGAATTTGGCACCATCAAAAACGGTTTTGGCTACCCGAAGACTTTAATTGGATTTTTTTTACATAAAATAGAATTATAGATTGATTTGTTGAGCTTGGATGTTTAATTATATTTTAGTATTGTGTTCAATATTTGTGTGTTGGGTGTTCATTGTTCAACAATAAATATACTTGTCTAAAACTAAAATTTTTTACATGTATTTCAAAGCAATTTTTTTTGTTGAGGTGTTGAGGTGACCATCCTTTACCAAGGGTGGAGCAGCCTATGGCCATTTGCACCGTTGAACTCGTATCAACGAGAGCTTAACATTGGTGCATGTGATCAAAAGTTGTATTCAACCAACTTTATTTCTGGGAAATTTTGCATATTAACTCCAATGTATAAAAGCAAGAGCATCAGTCTCTCTGTAAGAGCATCTTTGCTATTTTAGCTACCGAAATGAGGGAATTTGTGCTGCAGAACTGTGGAGGAGGAAGAAGATGTTTTTTTGGAAGGATTATGGTGAAGACGCACTTGCCTAGGCAGTTGGGGCGGCATTTTTGTACGAGGGGTAGGGCGTGTTCGAGGACTTGGTTGGTGTCGTCGACGACGAGGTGCGTGGGGCGCTCGTACAGATCTTTTCCGATTCGAGCGGCTTGGTGGAGTAAGGCTGCGAGTGTTTTAGTCTTCACTTTGAGGTCGGAGCAGTTGGATTTGAACGAACAGCTAGGCTTCGTCGGTGGACTTGATTACTTACTTGTTCAGCTAATTTAATTGGCTTTTCTAGGATGATTTTCACAGGGTACGCCACTACTGCTGTAGCGGCCTCCGGCAGGAGAATTTGAGGATTGAATCGAAGGAATTAGATTGAACAGAACGGTCCGAGAAATGGCCGGTGGGTGATTCTTGGTTTGTGAAAACATTAAGCGTTATTTGAATTGCTTGTGTGTGTCGGAGGGGTATATGCGGGGACGGAGCTAAGAATTTTATTACGTAGGGACGAATTTTTCTTTCAAAATTTTTTGCAGTAGCGAGCTTGTATAATTCATAGAAAAATTTAATTTTTTCTATATAATAATAAATGTTTTTTCTCTCTTACATTAGCGACCGCCCCTACTAACCCTTTTCTGGCTCCATCCCTTATACATGAAAAGGGTTGGAGACATGGAGTATAGCTTCGAGTTAAGAACGTCCAGTTACTACTAGTGTACTACTACTTTAATTATTTATTTTTTTGTCGTAGTAAGTTTCTTGTTTTTGCCGGCTCTTCAACTATTTATGAAATTTTAAATAATAAGAAGCTCTAAAAAAATGAATTTTAAAATATTTATCAGACATTTCTTTGATCTTGGCCCTCCTAATGCGTTATCTATTTATATTACTCATTCTTTTACTACTTCACACATTGTTTTCTTAATTCTCCCACTACTTCATACATACAATCACAGAACATCTCCCAATATTTTTCTTTCTTTTTTCATAATTCATCGAAGAACATTATGGATGGCTACTACGATACAGATGGTTGGTCATTTGAGAATGATATGCCAAGTCAAGAGAGCATCAACTACAGCAGTCGCGACTATACACCCGAATTTACCACTGACCAGGTTAGTTATTTTCGTTGTTCTTATGCATATTCGTCGGTTTTACTTATAATGTTTTGCTTATACATTTTCGTTTTTTTTTTTTTATTTTATAGATTTTTGAAAGTAGAGAAGATATGTTAGCTTGGGCGAAGAGAGTTGGTCTTGAAAACGGTATTGTGGTAGTTATTAATAAATCTGCTAATTTAAAAGGCGTAAAGTTTGCCAGTGCATTCTTTGTTTATGGAGGAGGAAAGTACAGGCCGCACCGTGGGGTAGAAGGGCAAATCTTGAATAGAAATACTTGACTAAAAATGTGATTTGTCCATTTGCGTTACGATGTATACCAATACCTCCAGACGGTGCAATGTGGGGTTTAAGGGTTTCTTGTGGTCTCCACAACCATGAACCAGCAGAAAATATTGAGGGTCACAAGTACCTATCAAGGCTAAAACCAATGGAGAAACAATTTGTGGTCGAGATGGCCAACAACACCGCACCTCGTGAAATTCTTAGTATTTTGAAGAAAAAAGATCCGTCAAACACTACAGGAATTAAAAGCATTTACAACACTATTTTCACAAACAAGGAAGCCAAACGGGGCGGTCTAACTGAAACTCAATATGTCTTAGACCAATTAATTGAGAAAGGATACCTCCATGACTTTAGGACAAATCAAGAGACCAACGAAATCACAAATATTGTTTGGGTTCATCCTACAAGTCTAGAGCTATCTGTCAACTTTTCATCCGTGTTGGTAATTGATGCTACATACAAAACGAATGAGTATCGGAAACCACTATTGGAGGTTGTGGTATGACATCCACAAATCTAACCTACTCGCTTATGTTTGCATATCTTAATAATGAGAGGGAAGATACATGTACTTGGGCCTTGAATACCTTAAAGAAGTGGATGGTTGGAAAGGGGGCATCGTTGCCATTGGTGTTTGTTACAGATCGGGACTTGGCACTTATTAACGCCATTGGAGCATGTTTTCCCATGGCACGCCACATTCTTTGCATTTGGCACATAAATCAGTGTGTCATGAAGAACTGCAGCGCTGTGCTTGGTGACAAGTATCCAAAGTTTCACATTTCATGGCAGTCCCTTATTCATTCATCGAGCACTTCGTCTTACCAACAGAGGTGGGTTGCCATGTGCGACGAGTATAGCCAGTATCCGCGTGTCATATCTTATCTTGCGGATACATGGTTAAGGCCATACAAAGAGCGATTTATTACAACATGGACAGATACATGTATGCACCTCGGAAGCAACTCAAGTTAAAGGTATAGAGACTTTATAACTTTACGAGTTAAATTTTCTGCATTATATTGTACTACACTAGTTAACTTTTCATATGTTAAACTAAATGTATTATTGTATTACAGGGCCGAGTCTGCACATGCAAGGCTAAAGAAATATTTGGGGGTAATGCGACCATGTCATCCACTATGAAACATCTTTTGAGGGCATAGAGAATATGTTGGTAAATCAATTTGGAAAAATTAAGAAGTCCTTCCAGAAATCCCTCAACATTCCACGCCATATGCATTTACGTGACGCCATTTTCGATGAAATAAGGTGTCGCATTTCATTGTATGCATTGGAGTTGATCGGGTTTCTTGACTAGAATCCGCCCTTGACGCCTACCCCTCCCAAGCGGGCGATTCGCGGTTGTTCGATCAAAATTTCACACGGGTTGCCATGCATGCACGATCTGAGGGATTTCATTGCCATGGGCATTCCAATTCCGCTATCCAATATCCACGTTCATTGGAGTAGACTCTCTATGCACGCGGACGGGTTTAATGCTGAGGGAGAACAATCCGACGAGACATCTCGTGTGGTTGACATATTGCAAGGGATGGGTCTATGTATGCAAAAGCATATGATAGGGAGGTTTGTCGATATGGCAGATCCATCTAACAGCAGTGTTCGAGGGCCATCGTATAATATAGAACACAAAGGTCGACCAGCCGGAAAAGCTGAGCAGAGTGGAAGACGCATACCTTCTTGCACAAAAAAATCCACTTCATCATCTAGGGCTGCATCTACATTGAGAGGGCGAGGGAAAGGGATGAATGCAGGAAGGGAGATAGCGGATAGGGAGAGGGATCCCAACCACTACATTCAGCATTTACCTTACCAATTTCGGCCGTTATATATGTCTCCTTTTTGTAGGCGTCAAAGGCGATGGTCATTGTGGATTGAGGCGATAGCCGCCCAATTCTATGGCGAGGAGAACTCAGTGCGACATGATCTTATCGAAGAAATTATTCAGAATAGATATCTCTACGATGCGGTTTATCGAGAACAAAATAGGGCAGACGAGATACTAGAGTCATTGAGATGTTGGATGCCTACAACTCCATATACAAAATGGATGGACTGTATGAGTTTGGGGGTAGTCATCGCATCACGGTACAACATTGTACTACACACATTTGACGCAAATCCTAGAGGTTGTTTTACTCACTTGCCCTTGAGATCCCGTTCGATTCGGTCAAGCGTAATAAAAAATAGCTATTGCTTCCGTATTATGATCACTTTGTACAACTTTTTTTTCCCGATCACCTGTACCACCCATCCCAATGTGGTGGTGGGAGAATGCATCGGATGAAGTTAAAGGATGGGCTTTAAGTTATGACACACGTCTTGATTTGTGGTTCCAGGTACTGGATGTCGTGCCGGGACGACAATTTGGAGGCAATATTGATTAGGGCTAACCACTTGTCAATGTGATTGTAATATTTATTCATTTTAAATCGTGATTGTAATATTATTATTTCACTTTTAGAAGTTTTATTTATTTATTATTCATTGTTAAGACAAATTAATTAACTAATTAAAATAATTAGTTAATAATAATATTACAATAATTAGTTAATAATAATAGAAGTTTTTTATTTATTATAAAGTTTCTAAATACAAAGTGAAATTTAAATGCAAATTTAAGAAAATAATTTACTTGTAAATGTAATTTGAATAAACCAAATTAAATGAGTAATTAATTAAATAAATGAAATGAGAAAACGAAATTATTAAAATTAGAGTAATTAAATAAATAAAGTTGAAAAAAAAAAGAGCGGCCGGCAATAAAAAACGAATACACGGTAATGTGGGGATTGGGTGGGGTGGGCCCAGGGGACAAGGGTGTCGGCGGGGTGCAAAACACCTCTCTTTTGGAAAACCATTTTTTGAGTTGAACAATTAAAAGTTAGACGGAAACCCAAGTCCCCACTTTTTGGGGTGGGAGTGGGGCCAGCAATCAACCTATACTATTTTCTCTTTCATCATCCTTTTGGAAGGTGTTACGGTGGTGCATAAGTTGTGCACAAATGAGTTAGTGGAGTCCATTTTGGAGTCTCATACAAATTATCTGAGTCGTTCATCAACTTTAAAATAATTTTTTGATTGGTCTACTTGAAAATCAGCTCAATTTAAAACCTTTAAATTATTTGATCTAATTTTTCAATTTTCATTCATAATTTAGAATCATATATTATGTAGAAATGTTAAATAAAAGTTAACTAATTAGATCAAGTAGCTATAAAAATTCGATTGATCTAATTTTTTTCAAGGAGACTTAAAATGTTATTTTAAAGTTGATGAGCGGTTTAAATTATTTGTATGAGACTTCAAAATGGACCCCATCAACTCACTTGTGCACAATTTGTGCACTACTATAACACCTCCCAAAAAGAAGCTGACAGAGACAATGACAAAAGGTGATCGGTGGCCCCACGTGGAAAATAAAGACCATTTCCGAAAAAGGTAAAAACTACAGACTTTTTACTGTTCATCTCCAAAAATACTCCTCTAAAACGTTTCCGAACAATGCGTAAGGCGTGTTCGTTTGGATTTCCGAAAACGGTCTCGTGACCTTTTATTGTGCTACCTTGTACGGTTTCCCCAGTATATGGTTTGTTTGTCCGTTTTAGGGGAGGACATTGTAAATTAGTCTTTATTACAATAAAGATATTAATTTTTTCTTTAATACTAAAAGGATAAATCACCTACACATTTCAAAAATGTCCTCACTAGCCAATCAAAGTGTCTAAACCCCTAAATTTAATGAAAGTGACTAAATCGAAACCTCAGGCTACTCTATGAAAGTGCTTAAGACCCTATGGTATCATGTGAAAGTGCCTAAATCACTAAAACCCTATAAATGAAAAGTAAATCCTAAACTTGAACCCTAGAGTATCCTATGAAAGTATCTAAAATACTAAGACACCCTATAAAATTGCCTAAATAACTAAAACTCAATAATTGAAAAATACACCTTAAGTACCTAAACTTACTATATCCTACCTCAAAGAGCCAAAATGACCCTAAAATTTAACCCCAAAATTGACCCATGCATGAGAGCGAGAGAGAAGTGACGGGCGTAGGTCTAAAATTTGAAGGGTCATTCGGTCAAGAATAGCACTGACATTGCTTTCAAGGTATTCGGTCAGGAATATTTCCTTTTGTGATTTTGTTGCATCATTAAGGGTATTTTTGTCTAGTATTGTCCTTGAAATTTCAAAAAAATTATATTAATGAATTGAAAACATTAAAATAAGTTAATTTAGACTAAATACCATTTAAAGCTCAAAACTTGGCATTTTCCCCAATTTTCTGTTTTAAAAACCCATTTGGTACTTTGAAAACCTCCCCCTAAACTGAGCAAAAAAAATATAGAAAGAAAGAAAACCTTTCTCTAAAACCGGTGGGATATGGGCCCCTCCCTACTGTACTTTTTTCCATGGTTGTTTTTTCCAACCATCTTATAGGTACCCATGATTCATACACAAATAGAACATCGATGGTGCTTTTAGGTCCCATAAAAATAATCTGATCTGTTAATTCATTTTAATTTTTTTTTTGAGTGGTTCTTCAAAAAAATTAGCTTAATCCAACGTGTGTAAGTAATTGATCAAAAAATCCTCCGTTTCATTCAAAATTATTTCGAATTAGATTTGAATGAAACGGAGGATTTTTGGATCAACCACTTATGCACACCGGATTGAGCTGATTTTTAGCGAAGTCATTTGAAAAATTGTTTTAAGATAATTGAATGGTTTGGATCATTCATGTCGGACCCAAAAATATATCCCACATGCCGTTGGTATCGACCTGTGCATGAGGCCGACGTACCTACGAATTTCCTGAAGAACATCAACGAGGACAAGATTCCTTCCTAATAATAATAAGAAGTTGACAATAAGAAGTTGGTTCTAGTAGTATAATAATCAGATTACGTATTCTTTGGAAAGAGCAATGGTTTAGAAGAGTGATGGTTTACTCTACTTTCGAAAGAGTGATGGTTTACTCTCGCTTGGAAGAGTGATGGTTTACTCTACTTTCGCTTGGAAGAGTGATGGTTTACTTTTCCGATGTTTGTTTTAAAATGCCAAAACCTAAGTTGAAGCTGTCATTGAATCAAGTTTTTAGAAAATGATATGAAAATTGTTTCTTTAATAGTGGATGGACACGCAAGCAACTGCACATTACATAATTGATTTTGATCCCTAAGTCTATTAAAAAAATATTTTTATGTAAGTCAGCTTACATTGAATCCGATTGTGGCTTTGTTCTCCAATAGATTTTAGGTACAAAAAATCTCACATTTTATAACACTCCAATCTCAACACATAAAATGTAAAAGTCATTTTTATGAGATTTTCATAAAATTCTTCTAAAACTATAGGAAAACTACTACATTTTATCAGTTGGGAAAACAACTTTATTTTATCACCTCTCCATAAAATGCTCATTTTATGCGATTTTCGTAAAATCTACCTAAAATCTATTGGAGAACAAGGCTTACATCATCCTCGTGTCTAAATTACCTCGTGACCGGAATCTGGACGCTTACGGGCAGAATTCACGATGATCGGACACATGACGTTACGTGTTGCAACTTCGTGCAAGGGGAATGACAAGTGTAATTCTTCACCTGATTCATCCTTCCTTTCTTTTTTTAATGAATCCTCGCATTGGACCTTAAAAACACAACAATATTTGTGGATCATGTGATTCACAAATGGGTTGGTTCAACCATGATTCATTATGTGAATCTCTACAACACCCACACAACACTCTCACATAGGAACAAAGCCTACAATGGGACCCACCCGTATGTGAGAGTGTTGTGTAAAAGTTATTGTGTGTGTAGCTTTTTTCGGGAATTGAGGGCCCTGTAGTGAGCTCTCTTGGCCGTCCAAATTCGAGATCAGTGATCCGGATAAATTAGAGTTAAAGTAAATATAAAAGTGCTTTTTAAAGTGTAAGACAATCTGGACCGTTGATCTCGGATTGGACGGCCGAGAGAGCTCACTACATGCATGTAGTAAGCTCACTCACTACAGGGCCCCGGATCCCCTTTTTCCACGTGGGGAGTGGGAGTTTTTTGGTTTGGAAATGGGCACGGGCAGTTGGGGTTTTGAACGTGGATGTCAAGTGTGAAGGGAGGAATAGCAAATCGGCCACTTGGATTTTTGTATATGAAAATTACTTGATAATCACAAAATTAGGAGTTGGGGTTTTGAATGTGGATGTCAAGTGTGAAGGGAGGAATAGCAAATGGGCCATTTGGATTTTTGTATATGAAAATTACTTGACAATCCTACAAAATTAGGATTTGGGGTTTGAAAATTTTTGTAGGCAAAACACATTGTTATAGGATATTGACTAGCATTGTGCACATTCTTTAACCTTTGCATCGGTCCATGAGGTGTGTATGAGGCGTTATCCTTTTCTCAAAAAATGCCAGTGGTTTTCTTCCATAGTTCCGTATTGTACTTTTAGTGTTGTTCATGTTACGGAAAAATCACAGATTATAGAAAATTCTTAGGAACAAAAACATATAAAAGATAAAGGGTTGACAAAAATGGCCTGTGTAATCAAGAGAGGCACGTCGAAGATGCTGTCCTAAAGTCGTTATGTGCTCCCTCCATGCAGGTTCTAACAATCGCAAACGACTCTAAGATATAACCCAAAACTCACAGGTATCTAGCACAATGCACAAATGCACTAGATGGATTTGTCAAGTATGTATCAGTTGCCCAAAACTAGTACTAGAAAATTGAAGAACAAGAAGAATGCTGTTTTGAGAGAGAGAGAGAGAGAGAAAGTAACATTATGTTTGAGAGAGGAAAGAGACAGAGAGATTAACATTGTGTGTGTGTGTGCAAGGAGTTTAAGAATTTATAAATTCCTAGGTGTCTATTCACAACGGATACACCTTTTCAATTTAAACCAAATACCTTTTGGTTTAAAAATTTATAACCCTTGGTGTATTAAATAACACACCGCTTGGATTTAAGTTAGTGATTAACAAATAAAGTTTTGAAACTTCTAAGAAATTAGGAATTTCCAATAGTTCATGGTGGGGAGTGAAACTGTAGAGCCAGTAGAGGATGAAGAAAATTAAAAGAACATGAATTGAAACAACTTGCTAAATGAACAGAATTTTTAATGGTCACATCTAAACTAGCCTTGAAATTTCACATATGGTCTATTGAAATTTCTAAAAACATTTAATACGATAATAGTAAAAAAAATAAATCCCGGGGGTTGTGGAGTTGCTAGTGTTTTATGAATTCTCTTTTCTCCCGTTCCGAAATTAACACACTGGATTATGGCTTGGAGTAAGGAAGTTGGTATCTTCAGTTGGCCGGTATGTGTTGAATATTTGACATATCCGTTGGATGTTTTATTATGGAAACAGACACTTACGTTAAACAGAATCGAAAGTAATGTGTACTACATTTAAAAAAATCGATGTGGAGTTGGTGGCCTGCCACTTGCGCAGAGCAAGTGGGGTGACCAAGTGGGATGGTCAAGACCATTAATGAGCCGCCCGGGCTGTCAGAGGTGTCTCAATCGAGACCCCCCGACACCAGGCGCGACCGTCCTCGGTCACCGAGGTAAAACGGACCGGTTCGGTAGGCGCTCGGGAACTCCCGCCGAGCGATCCCGCGGGTTCCTCAAATGATGCTCTTTGGGTGTAACCGAACCCCGAGGCACGGGCCTACCGAGACCCTTGTTGACACTTCCGGTTGCACTGCGGACGATGGTTCCCTCCGAGCCCCATAAACCGAGCCCTCGGTCACCGATGCACGTGGTCCACCGTACGGAGGGACGGCCCCTCTGGGCCCCGATACATTCGGCCACTACATTATGTTTTGGGACCAACATAGGGTTGCATTTGAATAAAAAGGACAATGAAAGGATTCCTACAGGTATATACAAATGTTGGCGGTAGGACCAACATAGGGTTGCATTGATACTGACCCACATTGCGGTATCCTATAATGAACCTCAAGATGACAAAAAAATTATTGCCCCCAAGCAACTAGCAAGTCTAGGTTAAAAAATGGACGTGGATGATGTTCTTGGCAAGCTCTCAAAGTGACCTGCTTCGATAATTGAAGTTGACCATAAAATGGCTCATAGAGGGCCAAACAATGCGCTTCAGTAACGGGAGAGGATCATGTTACCTAGTAAAAACAGAAGTTCACTATTTCCTAAAAAGGAGCTGCATCTAATTTGAAGATATAAAATAAAAACATAACAGCCAACAGAGTTATTTAGCACATCACTTGAACAGAACACCTGCTGAACACGGATTCAGAGAAGAGAAAAATCATAATGATACAAGCATATATAGGATCTCAATGTTTTGGCCAGATGTTATACAAAGGAGTTCCCTTCAAGGAAACAAAATTTGTTACAATATATGGTTTTGTTCATCTCTTAGCTGACAGAGTAGCCGGTAATATAAGTGTCAAGTTGCACAGAAGTAAAATTCTGAAAACAACTGATAAATACTATCATAAGGTTAAAAAGGCTTACGAAATCTTGCTCATTGTTTAGCCATGAGCATTATTATCAGTAGAAAACCGATTCCTGAGTACGTACTTCAGTTTGGCATTTGCCTGGACTAGTAAGTATTTCTGAGATGAACTTTATCAAAGAACATAGCCCACCTAAAAAGTTATGATCAATAGCTCCTTTACCTTCTACAACGTGTGCAAAATCAACCAGTTTGATTTCAGCACCAGTACTACTACCCTTCAAGGCCAACTCCTTTTCAAATATCAGAAGGACTGAACAAGAATAGAAGTGGAAAATAGTTTGATCCTCAAACCATGCTTTCAGCTCCAGCAGTTGCGCCAAAATCCCATTAGAACCACCATAAACAACTGATGCCAAAGCGCAATCTGGGTCCAGATCGGAATCCCCAGATGCATTAGAGGAAGCAAACTTCCTTAGAACTAGTTTAACATCATCCGTTGAAAAACCCTGGACAAACTTTTTGTGAGGTTTCCAGAATCCTGACTCTTTGCTTCCGTACACTTGGAACCCAGTTATCCGGAAACCCAATGAGACACTTGTGGTTTCCCTGTCTTTCTTCAAGCATTTTGCTATGTAGTCCTCAGATGCCTGCGGGGGCCACGTCATGGCGCCAATCTTAAGGTCCATGATAGATGGATTGAGGCGATTCGAGACGACGTCTTGCAAAACAAGGTGAGGAAGCAGCCCGGATCCATTGGATGCTTGTAGAAGCTGGGTCCCATGGAAGACGGGAAAGAACTTGCGGATGTGATCTGGAATCCTAGTGGTGGAAGAGAATGATGTATAGAAGGCTGCTTCGTTGGTCCCACGTTCATCACTCTGGAGAGGCTTGTAGAAGCGTCCTGAATCATCTACCAGCGGGCCAAGCTTTCCACCACCAGCTTGATGGCCAGCAACTTGATGATCTGGGATTTTAAGCATGACTAGAGACTATAAAGAACACCACTGCAAACAAGAAAAGTCAATATTCTTTAATCTTCTGGTCTATGGAATTGAATAGTCATGTTCTCATAAAAATCCGCCCTGCAACCATCATGGGTCATAAATGCCTTTCTTTGCATATTCTATTGAACAGAATTGACTTGGAAATCATTAAGACAATGCCAATACTTACGAAAATACATAAGTGCAAAGAGAGATTACAGATGCATCACAGATGTGAAAAGTTTGTTTTGAACGGTAATCATGTAATCTAATCAGTAAGATGGTTGCTTTATTTGGAAAACAATGCAAGTCTGAGTCTCCGAGACCCAGTGTGATCAAAGATTTATTTATGAGCTATATGAGATAATTGATAAAGCCATACTGTACTAAACCAAATTTATTATGATTCTAACCGAATTTATTATGCTATTGAATCATATGATTGGCCACCGATTTCACCCAAATAGCCGTTCACCTACAAATGCATATTGCTTTCCCGTGAATCGTGAATCAAATTGCAAAGCTAACTGTGAATCATATGGATTTCACCGCTATGCCTACAACACTAGTGCAATCAGCTTGTGGAATTGGACACTACAAAAACGTGAGAAGGTGCTTACTTAAAACTGCAATGACAAGGGGGCAAATATTCAACGTAAGTAAACCATAGATAAGTTTGTCCTAGTTGACCATGAAGCAAGCTTATCCGAACACCAAATAACTTGACGCTGAATTTATCAACTATACATTTCACAGGCTTAAGAACTTAATCATTATGGTCATTTATAAGGAAAATAAGCCCCTTTTTAAGGGAGTATTTAACACTCAAATGTCGTGTGGGTTCTTCTCGAGTCTGGACTATATACAAGCTAGACAACTATGTTGGTGGTTGCACCTGTCGAGTGTCGACTATATGGAACACCAAAATTTAGAAGAAATAACCAGATAGATAGCTATTACACTTGCCAAAGTCCAAGAAATATCATATTCCTTCTTTTCAAAGGAAAAACAAGGAAATAACTCATTCTCAATATTGCCCTCCCTGCCCACCTCCTGTGGGAGGAGAAGATAAAACTTAAATGTGGATCCTAACCTTTAACTTCTTAAAACAAAAGAGGTAAAAGCAAACACAGCGGATTATAAGCAACTTGTTGAGTCTACGAAGCCTTGTTTCTTGTAGACCCGTAATATTCCTACTTCTATATCCAAATTCCAAATATTAAGCTTTTGGTTACAGGCTTAAAGCATACTACAGGCTACCAATTTTACGATGATTTTCAGAGTACCTAATCTTAATACTTCATTCAAAAACTCCCAAAGTAATTCTCAGATAATACCCATGTGCTTGTTTCCTAGAGATGCAATCATGCAAAGAAACTCATGTATCAAAATTAGCATACCAATCTACTAAAGGACCAGGGAGAAATGCTATTATGGTTTCATTCACAGTTTAACGTAATGTTCCATGGAATTTAGAATACTTGAATAGCAAGCTAATCCATTTAGAAGTAGCCACTCAAAAGAAACACTCTTTCCTTGGTAAGTTTATTCCTTTTTCTCCTACGATTCTCGTCCCAATTCCCCCATCTATAGCTTCCAATTATCTGTAAAAACCAGCGACAAGAAACCAACGAATTCAAGAAAGCGAAAAATCACAAAGAAGATGATGATAAACCAAATAAAAACCCAACTTTGAACAAACCCTAAACTAAACTGTCAAAAAAACATCAAACTGAGCTCTCTAAAATCCGAGTCCCTCTCTCGAAATTTTCAATTTCGAAAACCAAAACGCTAAATTTGTAAATGGGTTTTTGATTACCTCTTGCGGTGTGAATGGGCGTGAATGAGAGGGGATCCCTTGCGCAAACACCGATCGAGAGTCACATAGAACAGAGGTTGAGCAACTTTGCGTGCTTCTTGGGATGATGGCCTAATCCATTTCTCTGGAGGCAGTAGTGTCGGTGCAAGTAGTAAATTTTTTAACGAATCTTATCTTCTTACAAGAATCTCATGACGTCGCTACATTGATCCGCCAATACTATGTGAAACTCCTGGAAATTTTTGGGTGCCGGCCGACACAAGACCTTGTTGCTTCTGGGTCGCTGATTTTTTTAATTATCACTCAATTATTATTCATATTTTTTCCTAATTATTACAATTATTTTTAATTATTATTCTCTCTCTATTTTTCTCCAATCATTATTCTTATTTCCAATTATTATACTCTTTTCTCTCTTCAATCTTTATTCCAAAAGCGAAACCCAAAATCCAAACTAAATCTTCATTCCAAAAGCGAAACCCAAAATCCAAACTAAACATGGTAATACCATGTTTGTGCCCGAACATACATTCAAATCATTTAAAAGTGTTTTAGACCACCCATATATCTTCCTTCTAGCCCTTCTTTCTCTCCCTTGCCTCTCTTTAAAATGGGGACCATCCAAAAGTATTTAGGAGAACTGAAGTGGGTGCTCGGCCATGACCACAGGCAGGGGCGGAGCTAGGATTTCTAACTTGGGGGATCAAAAATTCAAAAGAGAGGGAGGTAGTTTCTGATCATGTAGCAATTCATATATCAATAGCCACATGATCAAGAGAGCGAATATTTTTTGTTGGAATTTTGAATTTCAGGGGAATAAAATTGAGGTATTTTATTTTAAGGGTTTTGTTAAAATGTGCCCCCAAGCACATGATAAGGTTCATTAAATGAGTATAATTAAACCTTTGTTTGCATGAGAAATCTAAGTTATAGTAAAAATAATTGATATATTTCGATTTCCCATGCAAAAAGTAGTAAAAGAGTTTGTGTCTATTGTTTATAACTTAGATTTCCTATGCAAACAAAGGTTTAATTATACTCATTTAATGAATCTTATCATGTGCCTGGGGGCACATTTTAACAAAACCCTTTATTTAAAGAGTTTCCTGAGGCAACCAAAAATTCCTTCCGGCTTCAACCAATCTGGACATTGCATGTTTAATGCTATGTTACATCATTACGTGAGAATTGATTCCGGAAGTTTCTGTATGCCATGGTATTGTCTTTATTGACAAGAATCGAAATAGACAAATGGAAAAAATGCCTAATTGGATAGTTTGCGGATAACAAAATGCCTTCTCATACTGGAACAAATTCTTGGCCCCATGTTTTCCTTTTTTAGGAGTTATTTGATAAAGTATATTAGTGTTATAGGGGTGTTTGAGTCTTTGTGTATCTTATACTCACACGCTATGTACATACCGATATCATGTGTACGAGGGTTGATTAACCGCCTAAACACTCTATCCCTCAAATGGATTAATTTTTGTCTTTACTAAAACAAAATTCCATTTGTTAGTTTTGCATCGATTTTTTGTGGGTTATTAGTTTGTCTCAATGAAAGGAATCTAAAGAATGCAAAATTAATAACCAAACTAAAAATTTTGTGAATAAAGACAAAAATAATTCAATAATCCACAAAAATTGGATTGTTTTGTTTTTAGTCAACTTTTTTTTTTACATGAGGATGTTGAATGGTGTATTACATAACGCTGACAAGGTAGAACTTTTGGTCACATGATTAGGCTAAGAGCTAATACGCTTGGTATGAGTTGTTACAAGTAATGTTACCTGGATCGGGGATCGCTACCGTATGAGGAACAAGAATGCAGCACACTACCTCCTCCGATATGTGATATGGTAGGGTTAGGCTTCTCCGGACTATTAGTAGTTTAATTTGGTGCAAAAAAATATATAAAATGATAAGTACTTTATTTTTTTATCCAAAGAAAATTGCAAAAGGGGTAGAACTTTAATTGCACACTCAAGCAAAAATATGGACAGGGTCTACCTTGTCCATAATGCCTGAGGGTCCATATATTTGCCTTGGCAAAATTATAGAGAGTGCCCAAAAAACTTCCAAACCAAAGCAGAAGATTGGGCCAAGGAATAAATATGGCCCTCCATATTTATGAACCCTTCTTTCCCATCGAAACGACCCCTTAGGAGTATTACACTCAGGTGTGGTACACCTAACAAGAAGAAGACAAATTTAAAGGTCAAAATAATATAATAAAATACAGGTGGAACATTATTGGTGGGACAAAAATTAGAGTCAACGAGAAAAAAGCTTATTAGAAAAATCGGTAAAGACTTGATTGATTTTCGTCCTTGAATTTGCAAGAACATAAATTAAATGAATTGATTAAGTTCTTACCGATATTCAAGGAAGTTTTTATTTATTTATTTATTATTATTACTATTGAAACTCTAAAGAATGTTTTAAACAGATTGAATAACTTTAATAATTAGTGTGGAATTTGGAAATAGGTCCACCCAATCCTTTTTGCAAGTGGGTCCCACACGAGCGATGTACCGATGTACCAATGTGGGCTAGTGAAATCCTTTTTACTAAGGAGGATTTACGAATGGAGAGGGTTGAAGTTGGCTGACGAATAATGATACACACAAATTTTGTGTTACAATCAACCACAACCCCACTCACATGGGGTGTGGGGCTCACTCATAAGCCTGATGACATGAAGAGGTGTTGAGATGGCAAATTTGCAAGAGATGATTGGCTGTTGGGGCCCAATTAATTACAACCCTTCTCGTCACGGGGTGCTTTGGGTAACAAAACCAAAAACCAAACAACCACAAAATTTTGATGCAAAACTAACGAATACAAAAAAATATTGAATAAGGACAAAAGTAATTTTTTGATTTTTAAATTTTTACCCAAAGCACCCCGTAATAATCCATCCAAGGAAAGTACATTTTGCATGGATTTGAAGCAGACATGGACCGCATGGTATGAAACATTTTATGTTATTTTTTTCCAAAAAGGGAAGGAAATATTCACCCTTTTTCAGTTTTAGTACTGTTGGAAAAATATGATTTTTTAATCATATTTTGAGTGAATGGAAATTGTCTCCAAAATATTTCATTGGATAAATAATTAATATTTTGAGTGGGTGAAAATATCTTTTAATTAGTTATTAATCCCTTTGAATTTATCTTGAATTGAAGGCTAATAAACCAAGAGTTGCATTTTTTATAGACCAAGAGTTACATCACTTTTGTTGTTTTATTTTCCTCTCCTACCGAATCAGTGTGATTATTCACTTCCGACGAGTTGCGTCCATTCCAAACAGCTGTGCCTTTTCATTTCGTACCTTTCCGTTCGGGTGCCTATTTATCTATAAATAGGACCCTCCTCCTCTCATGCATTAAAACGTTTTTCATTGCATAACATTTTGCACTTACTGCATCAAAAGTTTTGAGAGTTCTGCGTAGTTTCCTGGTTCGCCAACTGATCAGATTGCAGTGCTGCTTCCGACCGGTGAAAGTCGGGTATTCTTGGGAGGCAAATACCCAAGTTTCTCCATCAGCACCATAGTGGAGGGCGAATTTTCCTTAAGGACAGGGTATTTTAATACTCGCCTTGACTCGAAACGTCTCTCGCCAATTTCCGGTGAAATGAAAATTGGCCCGGTATGTTTACTGATCATTCTTATTTTTATTTTTCTGTTTATTTTCCAGATTATTGAAACCAAGTTTTCAACAATTACAATGTACATACATACGGAGTATATTTACTTCACAAAATCTCACTTTGCTATGGTGCCCAATTTTATTTCCATAAATTTGAACAATCTGAAATACACTAGAAAAGCATTTTAGTATTCCCGCGTGCATTAGGTGACACTTTTGTACTCCCGCTCTCAAAAAGTTAGTCTCGTACTCTATAAAAATATGTGCACTTTATGGATAAAAAAAAAACTACAAAATTATGTGATAATAATTTTTGCTGAATTTTTCCACATCAAATTAAAGAATTAATTGAGATTTTTAATTTGAAGAGAAGAGATTTGAAATATAACGTATGGAAGTAGTTTATCTTTTGCTCTAAGAACTGAACGCATTTTATTGTGAACTAATTTTTTTCGACGGAGGAAGAGCGCCTTAACAAGAAATTAATTAAAAGTCATGAATTTCGCTTAAAATTTAGAGTTATTTATTTATTTATTTATTTTAATTTTATTTGAGGGAGGGATCAGTATATATATATATAGTAGCTGGTACAAGTTTTTGAGTTTCGTTCCGTCCGACTCCTTCTCGGACAAGAACTCCTCGCCTTACTGTCGTATAAATCTCCATAGGCATTATACATTGTTACAACCTCTACAATTCCATACGATTCCTCATCAATCCCTTTGATTTTCTCGTCTCACCTCCTCCTTCCACCGTCCAGACAAACTTCTTCTTCTTCTTCTGTTTGAACTATTAACCAGGTATTGTTTTCAGATCTCACTTTACATTATGTTTACGCACAGTCACACACACACAAAGACGGACAAGGGCAGGCTAGTCTGGGTGACCACAAGTTTCAAAATTTTCCTATGAATCGAGTACTATGAATTTTTTTAAAATTTTAGAATTCCCTTGCTTAGTAAATTTTTGTTATAGTGTTCGCCGAACACATAATCAAATCCTGCATATGCACACACATACGTGAGATATATGTGTTTGCATCTCTGTTGTGTTTATCAACTGACTGTCAATGCCATGGGGTACGTTAGCCAGCCTAAAACGAGTTCCCCAAACTTTCGGGCATTCGTACCGGTACCTGTATCGGTTTTGCAGATGGCATGCAAACTGTATATTTGTGTGTGGTATTACGAGTATGTTTATTGCTGGGACGTTTATTTAACCGTAAAACTCAAGAAGAATTTTTTGCAATGCCTCTTGAGTGCAAGAGTAGTTTTTGTTTGATGATACATAGATTTTGAGGATATGCAGAGTTTAACGGTAAAACTCAAGAAGAATTTTTGGAATGCCTATTGAGTGCAAGTTTTTCTTCTCAATGCTATTATTGGAAGTTTTTGTTTGATGATACATAGGTTTCGAGGATATGCAGAGTTTAGTACTTGGTACTCCTCCTTCCGCAAATATTTCTGTGCATAATTTTATGAAATTTCTTAACACCAAATTAAAAGATTTCAAGTTAAAATTTTAAAATTTAACGACACCAAGTTATAGAACTACTTGAAATCTTTTAATTTGGTATCAAGAAATTTCAAATAATTATGCACGAAAGTACTTTATTTTTTATTTGAAATTTGTACTTTCTAGCAGACTATTTTTGGGGGACTGAGCGAGTACTAATGCAGCCATAGAATTGATTTCGATTTAGTTCTGAATTGGTGGCTTTCTCTGTTTTCAACAAAAACGTGTTTAGCCATTGTCTGGCATGTATTTTTTTTTTTTCTTTTTGGGGTAATTGTTTTAGGGTACAGAAGTGTGGACTTATTATGCCATTTAGTCCATGTTAAAGTTTTACAAGGTCTAAGGTTCAATAATTTTTTTTATATAAAATTTAGGCACTTTAAAGGATACCCTAGGATTTAGGTTTTAGGGACTTTTCTATTATTGAGTTTTAGTGGTTTAGACACTTTCATAGGGTACCCTAGTGTTTTAGACACTTTCATAGGGTACAAACTTTTTTGGCACTTTCATAGATGTACAAACTATTTTTGGGTAAAAAAAAGAAGAAGATGCCAGCGTTAGGACTGGATAGATTATAAACTTGTTTGGTGGATTAATGGGGTTAAAATTTTTTTGCCTAAGACTTTTAACAAGTTGGCCTTTTTTTTTCTTTTTTTTTTCCCTTTTAACTCGTTGCAGCAATTCAATTCTTTTGAGCAAAGTCGGTTTGTTTAATTGAATATTATTTAAAAAATAGTATTTTTTTAAAAATTTTCCTTATTTTGGCTTCAGTAATTTTGTTAGGGAGGCTTGTAAATTTAGACATAAGTGTTCTGAAGTATTTAGTTTCCCGATAGAATAGTTAGTTTATAATTTTCATTTTTTCCTTTTTTCTTCGTTTTCTAATACTTAGGGTTTTTTCTATTATAAATTGAGTTGTAAGCCTTAGGGAAATTCTATTTTTTGATTATCTTCGAGTTTTCCGTTTTTAGCACCAATTACTAAAAGTAAAATTTCCATAAAGGTGCTAAAATCTAAGTTGCTAAAATCCAATTTTTTTTTCCTATCAGGTAAAAAAAAGCTAAGTTGCTAAAAGCCAATTTTATCTTACATACTTCTTTTGTTAAAAGCAAGGTAATAAAATCACCTTGCAGCTTTTAGCAAATAAGAATTGAGGGTGCATGCTTGCTTTTAGCAAACGGGAAACTCAACCTTAGTTTGCATACGTTTCCCTGCATCACATAAACTAGCCTATGGTAGACAAATTGAACAAAGTGGTATATGATGTTGATTGATTGGGCTTAATGTAACAAAGGTTTTTTTTCCCTTACTAGAGAGAATAAGATAATATGCTTAATGTTGGTTGTACTTTGTGCAGATATTTAGCTGTTCAGCATGGCATCAAAACCAGTAGCCACTGGATGGTTGAGAGGAAGAGTAAAAGCTGTTCCCTCTGGGGATAGTTTGTTGATAATGGGGAGCAGCAAGGCAGAAATCCCCCCTGAGAAGACAATCACTTTGTCCTCCCTTGTTGCTCCGAGATTGGTAAGTTTATTGAACCTGCATTATGTTTGTGAGAACCCACGTGAGTGTCTCACATCGGTGGGTAAAGTAAATTAGGGGTAATATATATAACGAATTGAGCAGCTATTGTATAATTTGAGGTTAACTTTTTGAGCCACATGATAATGTTAAGAGTTAGCAGGTTAGCTGACGTGAGTCACTACAATGTTTTCGCATTTTATTGCATTGCTTACTTTCTTACGAGTGTCTTTGGTCTTCCTAGGCCCATAGTGGTGGTTCTGATGAGCCATTTGCGTGGGAAAGCAGAGAGTATTTAAGGAAGCTTTGTATCGGAAAGGTGATCATTTTAATCCCTCGATATAATTGGCATCAATTAGTATTTTCGTAAATCATCTGGGAATTTTACATCTTACCAACCTGCTCTTCTTAACAGGAGGTTACTTTCAGAGTGGATTACACCGTATCATCCATAGGGCGCGAATTTGGTTCTGTTTTCCTTGGTGATAAGAATGTTGCGTCAATGGTTGTTTCTGAAGGCTGGGCAAAGGTTATATCACCTTATCTTTGGTGCAAACAATGGTACTTGTCAAAATTTGATTTTGATGGTCTATGTATGTGCATTACCTGGATCTGGTGGATGCAGGTTCGGGAGCCTGGTCAAAAGAAAGGAGATGCTAGTCCTTTCTTAGCAGAGCTGTTACGTCTTGAAGAGCAAGCCAAGCAACAAGGGCTAGGATGTTGGAGCAGGGTCAGTCCGAATCCTTTTCTGCTGTTTTCTGTGGGGTTATTATAACTGCCACTAGTTGAAGAATAATGTGCTAACGCCTTTTTGTATTTGAACTGCTGTTGCAGACAGCAGGTGCTGCTGAGGCATCCGTTAGAAACTTGCCTCCCTCTGCCGTTGGTTATTCTAATAACTTTGATGCAATGGGTCTTCTTGCATCAAACAAGGGTAGACCCATGAAAGCTATTGTGGAGCAGGTTCGCGATGGAAGCACTCTTCGTGTTTATTTGCTTCCAGAATTTCAGTTTATCCAAGTGTACGTTGCTGGAATTCAGGTACTTACAATCCAAAGTTAATCTCTGTTGCCTTTCGAAAATGTTTTTCAAGTTCCGCTTTAACTCTTATTTGTCACTAACAGGGTGGTCTTATTTTGTATATCTATCTTATTGAAACCAGTCACCATCAATGGGAAGAAGGGTTGCACCGGCAACCACAGATGCACCAAACGGTGAAGCTTCTGCTGAGCCTCATGCCCCCTTAACATCAGCAAAGAAACTTGCAGTTTCATCAGCATCTTCTAAGGGCGATTCCCCAGATCCATTTGGAAGAGAAGCCAAGCATTTTACGGAGATTCGTGTGTTGAATAGAGAAGTGAGTTAATATTTACTTACCTGTCCTCTTGGGCATTACACTATATTTAGGCACTGAAAGTTATGTTTTTCTTGACAGGTCCGGATTGTACTGGAAGGTGTTGACAAATTCAGCAATTTGATAGGTTCAGTATACTATCCCGATGGCGAATCCTCAAAAGACCTAGCACCGGAGCTCATTGAAAATGTAGGTCATAATATTTGTGTTGATGTTATTGTTATTATGTTGAATATTATCTTGATCTAGATGAAGATCAGTTACTCTTTTCGGTAATTCACCATGCCTATATTCATTGGCTTGTTGAATAACTTGTTCCGCACTCCACTACTTTAGCCGCTATTTTAAATGTCCTCATCACATACTCAGTATTGTTTGGCTAAGTTTCCTTATTCAAATGCTCCACTACTTTTGCATTTTCTGTAGGGTTTAGCTAAATATGTGGAGTGGAGCGCAAGCTTGATGGAAGATAATGCTAAGTGGCAGCTTAAGTCTGCAGAAATTCAAGCAAAGAAGACCCGGTTGAGGATTTGGACAAACTATATTCCTCCTGCTACGAATTCCAAGGCCATTCAGGACCAGAATTTCACGGGGAAGGTTGGTTGCTTGTTCTGGTTATTTGTATGTTTGACATTGTATCAAGATTTCAGGAAAGTCACTGTACTTTGCTATTGCTTAATTGGCTTTCTCCAGGTCGTTGAAGTCATAAGTGGGGATTGCGTCATCGTAGCCGATGATTCCCTCCCCTATGGCAGTCCATTAGCAGAGCGACGGGTCAATCTCTCAAGCATCAGGTGTCCCAAAATGGGAAACCCCCATAGACATGAAAAACCTGCTCCCTATGCCCGCGAAGCAAAAGAACTTCTGCGAACACGTCTCATTGGCCGTCAGGTAGGGGAACCATTTATTTATTTTTAATCTGATGCAGGGAAACCTTTTCACTTGCATCTTTCTTTCAGTCCAAAAAAAGAGAGCAGCTTAACTCGAGTCTTTGGGATTTCAAAATAGGGACTTTCTAAAATTTTAGTTTAGCTTTTTTACCTTCGATTAGAAATTGTAATGTCGTATCTATCATTTGTATTTTTCATTGCGTTTAAATGAATACATACAACTTCTAACACATAGCAAAGTTTACAGACTGAATTATGAAGGGAAGTGGCTAAATTAAGGAAACAGCAAAGACGGAGATGGGGGGTTTTAGGATTTGAAATGGAAATAGTTCTAATTTGGTTATGTACTTTTCAGGTGAATGTTTCGATGGAATATTCCAGGAAAGTCAGCATGGCAGGTGGATCCTCCGCAGATTCAAGGGTGATGGATTTTGGATCAGTCTTCCTGGTTCCAGACAAGGTTGAAGGTGACTATGCTTCTGCACCTTCTATGTCTACTGGAGTCAGCCGGCAGGGGGAAGTAAATGTGGCTGAGCTATTGGTTGCTCGTGGCTATGGCACAGTAATTAGGCATAGAGATTTTGAGGAAAGATCAAATCACTACAATGCCCTTCTGTCTGCTGAATCTCGTGCCATTGCTGGGAAGAAAGGGATCCATTCTTCTGAGGATTCTACTGCAATGCATATAGCAGACCTCACTACGGTCAGAAACCAAGTCCATATTTTCTATTTCTAGCTTTAATGTCCAGTTCATGACTTTTAGTAACTGTATTACAAATGTTTAGGCTTCCGCCAAGAAAGCGAAAGATTTCTTACCTCATCTGCAAAAGAAGAGGATGCCTGCTGTCGTGGAATATGTTCTCAGTGGTCATAGGTTTAAACTTTTCATTGCCAAGGAGACTTGCAGCATTGCTTTCTCTCTCTCAGGTGTCAGGTGCCCTAGTCGTTATGAGCCTTTTTCCAATGAAGCAATTGCACTTATGAGACGAAAGATATTGCAGAGGGATGTCGAGGTATTTATCTTTATCTTTCTACGATGCAACTGAATAATTCGTTTCTTTATTTGACGAGGATTCTTTTTGTGCTCAGATTGAAGTGGAAACTGTTGATAATACTGGAACTTTCTTGGGTTCTTTGTGGGAGTCAAAGACTAGTATGTCAGTGACACTCCTGGAATCTGGCCTTGCGAAGCTTCAAACTGCCTTTGGCACCGATAGGATTCCAGATTATAAACTTCTCTTACAAGCTGAGCAATCTGCTAAGAGGCAGAAATTAAAAGTACGCTGCATAAGTATTCGATGTTACTTCAATTATAACTATTGTACGATAAATAGAAGTAATTAATGATGATTGTGAATACCAATTGGCAGATATGGGAGAACTTTATTGAGGGAGAGGAAGTTTCCAGTGGTTCTACTGCTGAAAGGAAACAAAAAGAAGAGCTGAAGGTGCTTAAAATATGTTTTTGGTTTTAAAATTCACTGTTTCAAAATAAATTATATGCAAAGTTAATCTCAATGCTTTTACTTATTTCAGGTTACTGTTACCGAAGTCTTGGGTGGTGGCAAATTCTATGTCCAGTTAGTTGGAGACGAGAAAGTGGCCTCTATTCAGCAGCAGTTAGGTTCTCTCAGCCTTCAAGAAGCTCCTCTTTTTGGTGCCTTTAATCCTAAGAAAGGCGACACTGTCCTTGCTCAGTTTACTGAAGATAATTCATGGAATCGAGCAATGGTAAGTGTCAAACCTAATACTGTTCACTTCGCCGTTTGATGCAGTTTTTTCTGCAACTCTCATACTATATTTTCTGTCCACTTAATGCATCAGTTTTTCTTCTACAATGCGCTTCTTCGTATATGCTTTAGACCCTTGATATTCTGTACCACGAGTCCACCTCTTTTGGCATTTTACTCGTTTTTTCTACTTGAGAAAGATACCGGGTCAAAAAAACTCTATGCTAGCTGTCTCAAGGAATCTGGTTGTAATATCGTAGAGTTCTCTATTACGAATCTCTAGTAACCTGTGAAAACCCTAAGTTGCTGGTGTTTCAAGTATCCTGCGTCACCCCAATCGCACCTTTACCTGCTTTCTTCAGGGCCACAACCCATACTGAAACAGGGAGGTGTCCACTTTTATTGGGTTGCTGTTTTAGAAGCTTTTTGGAAAATGATGGTAATCATACATGTCATATGTTATTGGCTGTGATCCAATTAAACATGTTCCGCGCATAAAACAACATGTGAATAGATTGATAAGGGTATCATAAAAACATAAGAATCAACTTAGTGAAGCCATTGTCTTGAGATAGACGAACGTTTTTAGCCGAAGCACTTTTTTCTGAACTGAACTTTTTGTGTAAGATGTACTTAGATGGCAATTCCGACTCACAAACCAAAAAACGTCATTTTTTTTCTTCTCATTCTGCTCTTTTTTCATTATACCTATCATCTTCATTTGCATTGAAACATGCTAGTTTTACTGTGTACCTTCATCCACTGTCATTGAATGTGTGAAGATTGTAAATGCACCACGAGGAGCTGTTGAATCGCCAAAGGATGAGTTTGAAGTGTTCTACATCGATTATGGGAACCAAGAGGTTGTTCCTTACAGTAGGCTGCGACCGGTTGATCCTTCAGTCTCCTCTGCCCCGGGCCTGGCTCAGTTATGCACCCTTTCATACATAAAGGTTCCAAGCTTGGAGGAGGACTATGGGGAAGATGCAGCTACGCGTCTGAGTTCGCACACACTAACTCGTCAGTTCAAGGCCATAATCGACGACAAAGACACTTCTCGAGGGAAAGTGAAAGGGCAAGGAACTGGGACCATATTTGTGGTCACTTTGGTCGATACAACAACTGGTTCTAGCATAAATGCCGCCATGCTGAAGGTTCGAATAACAAACCTGTCTTATTTCCGAAGCTTTTAAGATTTAACCTTTTCGGTTGAGTTACCATGTCGTACAACATTTCTCGTTGTTACGCGGAGTGTGCACGTCTTCAAAACTAGTGTTGTTTTCCAGTTTTGAAGTTGTCTGACCCATGTCTTTGTGAATTATGCAGGACGGACTTGCTAGGCTGGAGAAAAGGAGGAAGGGGGAGTCCAAGGAAAGACAAGCTGCTATGGACGATTTGGAACAATTCCAGGCGGAAGCACGACTTAACAGGCTAGCAATGTGGGAAAGAGGAGATATCCAGTCGGATGACGAGGGCTCGGCTCCATCTAAGGGCGGAGCCAGAATTTTGGATAAGTGGGGTCAAAATTCTGGACTACGACCGATTCATTTGTCGGATTTGCTATAAAGAAACAATTAGATTTGTAATGACCCGGATTTTCAGCTCATTTTTTCCTGAATATGTTAGAATTATTTTATTTCTTAATTATAATTATTTATTCCTAATTACACTCAAGACCCCTAATTTTGTTTTACCTACACTTGGGTCCTTAATAAGTTGCACATAACCGAAACTATTGAGAGAAAAAAGAAAATTCACCCATTTCTCGGCGATCTTAAGCAGTTGCAGGCATTGGAACAGCTCTTTAACAAGCTCTCTTAGCTGCAGGTGCAATATCCTCAACCTATTCCATACATGTCCCAAAGCGGAAGGAAATTGTATGAGCAGTTCATGAAGAATAAATAAAATTCTGCAACGCAACCACATTTTAACGAAATAAGCCACGCGATTCTAATCTAGTAAAAATACTGGCATATCATTATTTTGCCCCTCGAGCTTAAAATTTGAAAATATCAGCCTTCGATTCTTCTTTTTCGAGTCCTTTAAGCTTTTAAAGTCAATACAGACCAAACAGCTAAAGATTATGAGAACGGACAAATGAGGGAAACAGGGGATAGGGCGTGCCAATGCCACTTTCAGGTAAAGTTGAAAGTTGCTTGATGAATGATAAGCTACTCTACGAGTTTCACCAGCAGAACTCTATTCCTGTGTCGGAGGAAAGGCCATTACTCCAAGCAAAAGCCAAGCCAGGAATCCAAAGTTTTTGAATAATTTCGGAAGTGAAATCTTGGCGGGGAAGTTTCGGGACTGTGTGGTACCTATATAATAACAAAAACTCCCGCGGGTGAAGGGGACTGTGCTTTTGCGGCGTGACTACCATTGTGGTGACTTTGTTTTATGTTATCTTGTCTTTGTTCGTTTTTGCCTGCCGTCTCTAATGATACTGGCATGTAATGTCGTACTGCTTGGAAGACTATCCCCTTCGAATTATGGGCAATTCAGTCAAATGTATTCCTTTTTTGACGTGGCAAATAGTACTGTGAAAAGAGAGTTGGCGGACAACTCCGGGAAAGTTTGTTTCAGCGTGGGATTCTTTAAAAAAGATAATCCCCTAAACAAGAATCTAAGGATGAAACTCACATAGCAATAGAACCTGAGCTCATGTCGATTTTAACCTGCAATATGGGTTTTTTTTTTTTGAACGGTAAAGAAAATTTATTAATCTTTGGAAACAACTGCAATATGGGTTTTGCTGTCACTATTTGTACCCACAATACTCATAGCACAGCAGTACGCTCTACCAATAACAACCTTAAACTGCAACTTAAGTTCCCATCAAGGATTACATCCTAATTCCTAACAACGGAATTCATTCGATTCCCCTTTCTAAATCGCGGATAAACTTCCCAAATCTTCAATTCCAGCATCCATGTTTTATTTGGAGCAGGAAAACCAGCGTCCGACCAAAATCAGATGGATCGTCTCATTTACATTCTCATACATATATTGTTTTTGAAAAAACAAAACTGAAAAAAATTTGATGGAATTCGACAAAATATTTCAGCATCTAGCTCAAAACCTACGAAAAGCAAAGCTACCAAGTCACCCGCTATCACCTCTCTCTTGCTCTCTCTTCCTCTAGGTATCACGCCTTGTATTCCTCCGACGAGGAGGAGCAGCAGCATCTTCCTTCTCATTCTCCTCTTCCTTCTCTTGATTGTTTGAAGTCTCAGCTTCACCTGTCTTAGCTGTTTCTGAACTCACTGTTGCCTGGCCAAACAAAGCAATTACATTTTAAGAACTCTTGCAAAAAAAAGTAGGGAAAATCAGCAAATTTAAGAAAGGCATAGGAACTCACGGGTTTCTTCCCACCGAAAAGCATCTTGAATAGGAGAGTGATAATAACCACTACGATGGAGATGATGACGCCGATGGTGAGGTTTGCTTGTTTCTCGGCTTCCTCAATGAGTTCCTGAGAAACAAAAGTTACCAAAGTCACAAAAAAGCACAAAACATCATAAAGGAGCGAAAATCCCAGAGTTTGATGATAACATACCAGGATTTTATGCTTGTGCTCACTCAAGAAAGGGATGTCCGCAATCTGGTAGAGTATGTCAAACACCGCCTTCTGCAATAGCAGAACCCAAATACTTAGCTCACGGAATTACCTATCATGAAATCAAAAATAAAATTTAAGCCCAACTAATTACCTTGAAACCTTTGAGACCGTCCGAAGATGAAGCAGCTGCTTCCTCAGCCTTCTCTTTCTCCTTCTCAACTTCGAATTTAGGTTTCCAAGCTTCATCCCTGTACGACTCAGCCACCTTTTCATCGCTTGCTATCAAAATGTTGTCAAACAAGACGCCATCCTGCATCGTCCATATCTCTATGCCAATGGCAGCAATGGGCTCAAAATCAGGCTTATCAAGTTCGAAGTAGCTAGGGTTCGGAATCTCCTGTGGCTTCCAGATACCCTTGTAATCAGGGTTGTCGATAAGTGGGGCATGCCATTTTCCCTTGTAAGCTGGGTTCGCCTTTGTTGGCCTCTTCCACTCGCCACAACCAGGAGCTATCTCACAATTCGGGTTGTCAATCTTCGGAGCCTCCCATTCACCATCCTCCTCATCATCCCAATCTTCTGGCTTTGTCGCCTCAGGATCATCAATCTCTTCTGGCTCGTCATCTAACCAACCTTCTGGTTTTTCTGCTTCCTCATCTTCAATTTCCATTGGTGCATCCTCGTCCCAGTCTTCAGGTTTTACCGCTTCTGGGTCGGGAATTTTCGCCCTCTCATCCCAGTCCTCTGGCTTCTTATCATCTGGGTCAGGAATGGTTTTAGCAGGAATAAGTGCGGGCTCAAAATCCTCACTAGAGAGGAAATTACCCTTCTTTTTCTCTTCACCGTCAATAAGGATCCGTATATCGCTGTTAGGTTCCAAAATGGCAGTGTAAACGTGGGTTAGCTTGTCGGATGGTACAGAGGGTGTGTATTTGAGGTGGTGTTCAATGTATTCTCCAGTCTTGGGGTTCTTGTGCTTTAGAATAAAGTGGACCTTGTTCGTAGCTCCACATTTATCAGGTCCAAACATGATTGAGTAGGGGGACTCATTGTCAAACCCCTTAGCTGTCCATCCAGCATCCTGAGGACGAAGATATTTCAAATATGCACCACCACACTCGAGCCCATTTTGGAAGCGAGTTTCAAACTGAAGGACGATAGTTCCATCCTTGAGATTCACAGGCTCATCTAGCTCTTTCACAATAGCATACTTCCTGGCCTTCTCACTTACAAGAAGCCCATGATCATCGTGTCCCTCACTCCTGGCATGTTTCCATACACCTAGGATAAGAAAACACAATGTACATGAAAAACTCTGTACATGAAAAACGTGGGTTGAAACCATTTGATGAAAATGTCGAATCAATTCAAGCAGGGATTTTTAGGGAAAGAATAACTCATGGAAACAAAGGCAATGAAAGTATTTGGAGGGTTTGAATGGTTATAGACAGATGAGCAAGGGGATGCAAAAGATATTACAAAAAGTGAATGCCACACGGGCTTCCTCCACTGCTTTATCCTTTCCCACATTCAAATACCATTTGAAGATAGATCAGTATGAACCAAGGTCACCATTGCATGCAAGGTAGTTTACGTGATTAGCAGATCAGTATGAACCAAGATCACCATTGCATGCAAGGTAGTTTACGTGATTAGCAGATCAGTATGATCAAATTTAGACAGGTCGGGTCACTGGGATACACTCTGTGGAGGACAGAAATAACATAGTGCCACAGCTGTGAACCATTCTTCCAGTGAAGAGTATCAAAATGGAGACACTAGCCTCCAACTATAAATATACATGATGCAAGTTTTTCCACTCACACATAATCAGCTCAGTACCAATTGGCGATCCAACTACTGCAGAAGAATCCTAGAATGGTCAATGTATCAAGGATGCCAAACTAGTTCAACCAAAAAGTACAAACAAAAAATAATAAAAGAAACAGAAAACCACACTCTTAACGTTGTTCGTACATCAAATATCCACCTAGAATCTAATGTGATTCCACAACAACACCACCCTCAAGAAAAAGAAAACCACAGTCTTAACGTTATTCGTACATCAAATATCCTCCTAGAATCTAATGTGATCCCATAAAAACCACACCCTCATAAACTGGAACTGACACCCTTTCCACTTCTCCCCTAGCTGAAACAATAGCATAAAGACCGCTAAGTAAAATATGAGGCCATGGCATACCATCATGAATAAGCACAGAGCCATACAATACTAAAGGGTCTCCCTATTGTACTTGTGGTCAAATTCTGTCTATATTATTGTATGGTTGAATGATTATTCTTTCCCACCAAACCCAAACAATGGCTCCCAAGTTTGAAGCTTAAACAACAATTCCCACGAGCATTTGCTCATATTTTTGCTCCATGCTATGGAAAAAGAGACTGTTTTGCCAACAAAAAAAAAGGAAAAAGTGGCCTGAGAGATGAAGAAAACTAAGCCGAAACACCCTTCGAACTTCCCTACGATTCTATGAATTCACAACTCAAACCAAATTTAACCTGAAAATAGTTTCCTGCCAAACATGCTTAATTCAACATCAACGAACTAGAGAGACCCCATATACCACCGACTTTTATGACCATACATTATATCAAGGCTTAGTTGGATGAATTTGAACGATTACATATGCGGTGGGAAACAGAATTTCGATCTAACATACCTCATACCTCATCATGTTAAAAAATGAGTACAAGTGTCAGTACGAACAAGCAAATTTAAGCTGCGTTTAATCTAATAACAACCGAGTGCAAAGCTTATAGCGTAATCTACAAACGACAATAAACAATTATCAAGAGAAAAGACAGTGCCTTAATCTTTACAATACCTTTATAATCCTCTTTCTCAGACACGATCCAACTTCCCTCAAACGATTCATCAAACGACTCGTAAAAGATCTGCAACAGCAAACAAACAAAAAAAATTCTCAGCAAAACGAGATCCATACATACATCTGCAGCTCACATTCATCTGTCGCTACACACACACACACACACACACACACACACACACACACCTCTGCGTAAATCAACAATTTCCAGAAAATGAGATCTATTGTACATACACGCAGCTCACATTCATATGTAGCACAAGCACACCAGTACACTCACACTGTAGCATTCTGTTTGCTTTCTTACGAGAAATCGTAAAATTTTGACCTCTAAAACAAAATTAATTCCCGAAACAAATTTTTTGAATTTTTTTCACAATTTGAAAGACATCAACCACTACTATTTAACGGTGCAAAAAGAGTTTGAAAACGATTATCGTAAGCACTTTTTTTGAAGTCAAAAGACACGATCTTTTACAACTGTGTGTACGTAAACAAAAGTTAGGTGAAAGAATCTGAGGGATTACTGACCGGATCAGAAGAAGCTTGGAATTGCGAAGCGAAGCAACCGATCAAGAGCAGCAATCCAAACAGAAGACAAATCCTCCGTTTACCTTCTTCCATCACGCTCCAAATTCTGAAATTCTCGATCAAAAAAATGGTGCAGAACTCTCAGATCTAAACCGATTTGAATGGTTTTTCAAACCTAATCCGATCTGAGAGAAGAAATCAGAGTAGTGGAATGGTGTGTGGATTGGAATCTGGAGATTAATTTATTGTTGATGTTGGGACGAAGTGGCGTCGAGGTGTTTCGACCAATGGGATCGCTTGCCACGAGTATCGACTAATGAGAATACGCCACGTCGGAGTTGGAAAGGACTTCCTGGTAATGGATTGCAGCGGAACAATTGGGGGGGAGTACGGACGGGGTTGGATGTGTCGTCGTTTATATCGATCCGGATTCCTGACGGGCTGCCTGACAGATAGGAGATTGACCCGGTCTTTTTTCCCTCGCCCCACTTTCATGTTTTGCCGAGCAATGCCACGTGCACAGATTTATGAGTTGCGTACATTTCAAATGTGTGAGATTCGTTTTAGGTTCTACGCGGTGTGATTGGAGCTATCTAGTTTGTTAAAAATATTTATTTTGGAGTTGTAGTTGTTAGTAATCGACATTTAATCAACGGGTATCTGTAATCTTAACGTGGGGAGATTAATAAGTATTTAATAACGTGGAGCTCGAAATATAATCGAGATAAAGATGGGAGTGCAATTATAATTCTTTAGTGGTGTGAATTATAATTTGTGAAATAAGAATAGAATCCGGGTGGGATTAGGTTTTACACAGTTTTCCTGAGATTTATTTTTCCTCGCGCCCCTCGCTTCTTCTAGCTTATAAATATATCGTTATGTTCTCTAGGTCACATAACAGTCATTCAGAAATTTAGAATAGAGGCTGTGAGAGAGAGAACAAAGAGATCATGTAGAAGTCCACACTTGGCTACATGATCGAGATATAAGGGAATATGGCATCAAGATCGTATAAGTGCTTGTCGAAGAAAACTTGTTGCATCTGATACAATTAGGTGCCCAGGATTACCAAATAAACAAGTCAACCAAATAGTGTCTACTGATGGAGGTAAACCCTAATTAAAACCTTGTAGGGTTTGTGTTTATTTTTGTTGTTTAATCTGTACGCGCAATTACTGGGTTATGGGATTCGTTTCCCAACAGTAGTAATAAATAAGATTATTCGGATATCACTAGAGACTAATAAGCTTATGTTTCAAAAAATTTAGAACGAAAATTTGATTAAGCTCTTATATTTGAAAAGGATTTTTAAAAATATGTTTTAAACAAAATGAATAGTTCCTATCATTTGTGTGCGACCCACCACATGATACCACATAATCACTCCCCTATTTTTAGTTTTAGCATACGAGATGTTCTTTTTAGAAGAGGGATTTAGGCCAAGTTTGGCCTACTAAGTTTACTTGACTTGTATTATCGTCTTAATTTGATTTTTTCATCTCGACTTGACTTGTATTATCGTCTTAATTTAAATTTTTTCATCTCGATTTGACTTTTATTATCGTCTTAATTTGATTTTTTTCATCTCGACTTGACTTGTATTATCGTCTTTATTTGATTTTTTCCTCTTGACAAGAGAAATCAAAATAGTAAATATTATGATCCAAACTCAATTTTTTTTTAATAAATATGAAAATAAGCCAAAAAGACTTAGAATATAGAAATCAATGCTAAACTACTCTTCCATCCTTCCCAAAAATATTCATTGCCCCCAAATTTAAGATGCATAGTCTGACTTAAATTTTGACTTCTAAGTTGGCTAAAATTTGTTTTGGTTCTATGATTAGATGTATCACTAGAGACTCAATCAACTGATGTTTCAAAAAAATCAGAACGAAGATTTGATTAAACTCTTTTATCTGAAAAGGATTCTTAAAAATGTGTTTTAAACAAGTTGAATAGTTCCAATCATTTGTGTGTGACCCGCCACATGATACCACATAATCCGGTTACAAAGGGGTTTTTTTTCCCTTCCTTTCTAGATTTATAATGTACAAATTCGTATACAAATGTGTTCCTAGTCATCTGTCACACATGGACAGATATACCACAAAACAATAACAAGCTCACAAGCATCAAACAACTACCATTAGGGGTGGGATTTCTAGCACGATACAAAACGACAAGAAAGGGAAACTATTTTTGACACAGATTATGAATAGGACACAAAAAGTTAAATAGGTCGGATTAAAAGTTGAAAGAATTCTGACATGAACACGAGATGACACGACACGAACACTCACAACGCGAGAATTTATGGAGGGACACGATAACACAACACGAAGTTAGCAAGTTAGGGGTTGACTATTTCTGACATGCAACACGAAAATGACACGACACGATAACATGAAAAACTAACAAGTTGAGTTAGAATTGAGAGAATTCTAACCCGAGCACAAATTGCTATTGTACTCAAAAGTATGAAAACAGATACGGCCCAAACAGCAAAATTTGAGAATGATGTTATAAACTTTCGTCCAAAATGTCGAATGAATCAAAGGGTGTAGACATTGCGAACCCCAATAAAGGTGTGTATTTTAGAGAATATATTTCTTCTTTTTTCATTGTTACAGATTTATCTATTTTTTCATTATTTTTAGTTTTAGCATACGAGATGTTCTTTGTAGGAGAGGGATTTTCCAAGTTTGGCCTAATAAGTTTAGGGAAAATTGCGGTAAAATGGTGGTAGGGGTAAATATTTGCCATTTCATGGAATATTTTTTAGAAATTGCTCAAAACATGAAACACACTATTTTAATTGCATATACATGGTACCCATAATAATGTTGACCGAAATACCCCCTTGATCTGTGATTTCGAGTGCAATGAATTTGTTGAGAGTGCAACCGTTGTCAATGTAAAGTGCAACAAAAGTGGATGAAGGGTGCAATGGTCAGAAAATCTTCCCAATGTGACTTGAACACACGCCCTTCTTGAATTTGGATAAAGAAGATGTGATTTTCACTTGAGTAAAAAACGTACAACATGGGTGTAAAGCCAGTTGTTGAGGGGTGTAATAGTCCTCAATTAATGGTTCAACAAAAATGGAAGAAGAGTGCAATAGTCAATAAAAATATTTCCAAAAAATTTGACTTGAGTAAAAAAACATGCAACATGAATGCAAAGTAGTTTTTTAGGAGTGCAACAATTCTCCATTAATAGTTCAACAAACGTGAAAGAAGAGTTCAACAAATTCATTGCACCCACATTGGTCCAAATTCAAGAAATGTGTGTGTTCAAGTCACACTGGGAAGATTTTCTGACTATTGCACCATTCATCTACTTTTGTTGCACTCTTCAACAAATTCATTGCACCCACATTGTCCAAATTCAAGAAGGGGGTATTTCGGTCAATGTTATTATGGGTGCCATGTATATGTAATTAAAAAAGTGTGCTTCATGTTTTGAACAATATCTAAAAAGTGTTCCATGAAATGAAAAATATTTGCCCTTACCACCATTTTACCGAAATTTCCTCATAAGTTTACTTGACTTGTATTATTGTCTTTATTTGATTTTTTCCTCTCAATAAGAGAAATCAAAATAGTAAATATTATGATCCAAAAAGACTTAGACTATAAATCAATGCTAAACTACTCTTCCATCCTTCCCAAAAAATTATTCCCCCCAAATTTATAATGCATATCCTACTTAAATTTTGACTTCTAAAATTGGCTAAAATATGTTTTGGTTCTATGATTAGATGTATCTTCTTTGTCCATTTTTTATTTTATTTTATTGGTGGTTCCAATTTCACTGATTTATTGCTTGATATATTGTAAGATAGTGATATATCTTATAACATGCAACAAGTCAAAAAATCAACAAGTTAGTGAAATTGAAACAACCCTTTAACAATTTGTATGTACAGAAAGATGGCATTCAACAAAGTGATGGAAAATTGTTTTGACGATGTATGTCAAGGTTCCCTCGAATGCCTTACAATTAAGGCTCATTTCGTAGACAGTGACCGGGCGCGCATAATTTGCTTTTCTGTAACATTGCATGGAAGATGATTTGGCTGTTGTTGGTTCAATTATAACGACCCGTTTGGATGGGGTATTATTTTTAGGGTGATAAGTTTTAAAGGGGGATAAGATAAAAAAGGGGTATTATTTTTGAAGGGTTGGCCCACAGCGATGTGATGTTTATGGAGGGGGATAAAATTTGACTTGGTTTGGATGTTTTATGAAATTGGGGGATAAAAATTATCAAATAACTATTTTGCCCATGTACAGTGTTAAATTTGATTATGTATTAAATAAAGTATATAAATAAGTTGATACTAAATTCATTAAGTTGATGCAGTAATAGTACCACCAAAAGTACTTAAAAAAAAAAAACCCAAAGTTAAAACCATTGGGAAAACCATACATTTCAAAACCCATGTGACCTTTCCCTTCTTCCTTAGAAAACCCACTTTCGGTTTCACTTCTTCCCCAGGAAACCCACTTTCGGTTTCAGCAGTAGCCACTCAAGTCTCTCCAGCGACGGCACAACTGCAATAACTGGTACCTCTCCTCTCCTCTCCTCTCTTCTCTCTTTCCCTCTCTCTCTCTCTCTCTCTCCGGTCAGATGTCTTTCTCTGTGTGCTTCTGGAAAACAAAAAAAAACGAGGGTTTTCCAGAGATGGAGGCTGGAGGTTGGGGGAGGGGATAAGGAAGGGTATAATCGTCTAATTAACGCCATCTCCTCCCGGATAACTTTTGGGCAGGGTGGAGGTGCCCAAAAGTTATCCCCCTCAAAACCCTCATAGCCGAATAAGTTTTGAAGGGGGGAAAAGTAATCCGGGAGCAATTTTTCCTTCCAAACGGTGGATATGGAGTAGGACCCACCTTTATCCGGGGTGAAAAGAAATCCAGAGGGCTAATCCCCATCCAAACGACCCGTAAAGGTTCTGCTGCTTATGGACAAATTAAGGGCATCTCCAGCCCAACTCCATTCCTTCAAATAGAGGATGCACGTGAAATATTGAGGAGAGATTGTGTAACATGTCATCTCTTTTCTTTCATTTTTTGCACTTTATTAGAGAATATTGAAAGGACTCGCCGTACTTTTTTTTTTCAATATTTTCTCCTAAAATACAAAAAACAAAATAAAAGAGATGATATATTACACAATCTTCCCTCAATACGTCATATCTATCCTTCATTTTGGAGGAATGGAGATGGATTGAAGATGCCCAGTGTCTTACGGGAAAATCAATTTGATGGTCCACTATGAAATTACATGCAATTTTTAAACTAAAAAAAATTTTGTTACAAAAATTATTTTATTTATCAATATAAATCTTGTTTGATAAATCTCATTGAAAACTTTAATACGGTGTAAAAAAATTTAAAAATATAAACACATTATTTTTTAAAAAAAATTAGCCTTTGAGTTGTTATTTTAAGTTTTAGAAAAGGGACAAAAAGGTAAATTTTTTCTTGTACTTTATCCTTTAACTTTTGAAAATGAACAATCATTTTAAGATTTGAAAAGTATGTTTTTGGAGAAACAAAACCGGACAGAGGGAGTAAAACAAAAGACGCAAACTTATAACTTTGGCCTTGCGGTGTTAACAGTTTGATTGTTAACAAGAAAAGAGGAGGCACCGAAAGAGTCCTCCGAGATGTTAATAGAATCTTGTTAACGTGTGCTCAATAGACACATTTTAAATACACAAATAAATAAAAATAACACACATTCAGTATACTTTTTATACTTTTTAATACACTTTCATATATTTCTATACACATTTCAATATATTTTTTTAACCTTTAACATATACCCGCATTTTCCTTGTTAACATTCGCTGTTTCAACCCAGAACATAAAAAAGAAAGCAGTCCAAGTAAAATTAATGTAGACATCCAAAGTACTTTGTGAATAGACAATTAGATGGAAAGATCCAGATTACATGCACGTAAAAACTACTAGAAAACCCTAGCCTCCAATAAGAAGAAAAACCATTGATCCTCTCGTTCTGTTCCTCCACCATGGTCGTTTTATTCGAGGTAAGCTCCTCCACCGCCAGCTCCTTGGACAGTGACCGCCGCACCTCCGCCACCCAGAAGGGCCGCAAGCGGAAGCGCAATCTTCCTCCGCCACAATCTGTTTCCGAGCCACTGCAACAAGAAACACCAACTGAAGCCCGACAGGAAGAGGGGGAGATTATCGAGAAGTTTCTAGAAGCCCTGGCTAATAAATCGTTGGTGGCCCTTGTGAAGGAAGCGGTCCACAAGTACGGTGACCCCGAATATATCCAGAGTATTCGCCGTGTAGCCGACCTAGACCCGGCCCTGCGCAAGATCTGTGTGGAAGTCTATGGCAAGGCATGTTTCAATGCTGAGACCCTGACCTCCGTCTACTGTGAGTACGGCAAGATCGAGAACTACTGTTTCCTTGATCATAATTGGTATCTTGCTGGTACCAGTAATCTCTCTGCCACGGCTCACATCCCGTTCAAGCACAGATATGGGGCTCGGGAGGTGCTTAAAATGCCCCAAATCACTATCGGTAAGGGAAGTAGTCCAGTACCACATCTGGAAATTAACAGGGGATAGTTGGTCGTGGATTCCTCGGCATTTAACTCGAAAGGTGTACCCCATTTGATTTTCTTGCTCAATACTTTTGCATTTCCTCTGTTTGTGTTTGTGTGTGCTTGCCAGCGCCCTTACTCTTCTCCTTGTTCTGTAGCTGATACACAACTTGTAGGCAGTTAACTTTTAGAAAACCTTGACCTCGTTTTTACATTGGGTTCTGCTATGTTGGCTTTAAGTATAATGTGCCTCATATCGAGCATAACTCTCTTGAAGGGGTAAATCAATGCAGCAGTAAATTTGAGCCATTCGAGTATATTGTTAAATTCGAGCCATTCTACAAAAAAGTTCACATGTTGTGTTAGCGTTAGAAGTTCTTCCCTAACTGGGTAAAAAAGATGAGGAAACCAAAATTTCTAAGGGTTTTTTTTTTTTTTTGGATCAAAATTTCTGAGGTTAATTGAGGGTTATTTCTATGGAGTACTTGATGGTGGCTATTAAATGAGGCTCTAGCATGTAGAGTTATGCGTGGATTTCCCTTACTAGTTACTACAGGTTTATCCGGAGCTTTCTAAATTCTAATGGTGTTGCAGAAAATATGACGGCCGTGTTTGGTTAGATAGTTTAGTTTAGTTTTAATGATATCTGCAGGTGTAATGAGTGGAGAGAGATAGAAAGAGAAATGAGAGAAATGATGATGTCATCAAAACTAAAACTAAACAGGGTAACAAACAAGGCCGACGTAGTTTTACATCACTTGAAGATGACAGACAAAGCCTAGTTCGTAAGCTAAGTTCATCAGGTCGATTCAAGATTGCACTTGGAAGCAGTGATTAATTGTTTGATATTCTTTAGTTGTGCCCAAAAAGCACTTGTCGCCCCTTCTCACTTTCTCTACCCCTGTGTTTGTAGTCATTCCTTTTGTCCTTTTGGCACCTGTTAATTTAATCGAATTGCGTCTCTTTATTTGTGCTGGGTTTTGATCTACATGATACTGTGCCCAACCTCTTATTTGCTTTGTCTTCTTTCTAGACAGGTGCCTTGGGCTGTTTAGACGACAGGATCTGGAGGGATATAGCCTTTAGGTTCCAACCAGTTTATGTTGGATTAAATTTTTTTCATTAGATGTATTATTCATACCTGCAAACTAATTCCCCCCATGCCTTGTTCAATATTTTCAGGAATTTAGCTTCAATGATGAATGAAAAGTTTGAAGTGTGACATTGCTTGAAGTCGCTGCTAGGATAATGGAGTACTATACAAAGTTAGGAACTGAAATCTGACCTTGGTAGCTCCAAGGTAAGACTGCATCAATGTGGCTTGAATTGAACTCAGTTTGTACCGAGGAATTTAGACTGTTCGTTTTATTGTTTCTTTAGTACGTTGATCCTTGTGAGGTCTGATTGTCTGTCTGTCTGTCTCTCAGTTACTAGCTCAACTAATCCAAATTTTTGAACGACTAATGTGGCTTTAATATGTTGACATGTTTCACTAGTTTTTCATTAGTTTGGAGAAACTTTTTAGCCTACCTGTGTTCTTGTGAAAATGGCATTGTTGTTTGGTGTGAAGTATGAAGTGATTCAGATGGTCACTCTCAGCATTTTTATACTTGCTCTGTATCTTTGTATTCATAATGCTTGAAATTGCCACCTTTTTCATCGTATAAAGCTCACGCAGGGAACTTATGATAACATGCTAGTCTATTTGGGTTAACATGACCAAAACTACAATATAGTAACAGAGAGCTTCAAAATCCTATTACACCACCAACAAAGTAGGTGTTGCCAAAGAAGAGGTCACTGGTCCCAAACTTCCCCTATGTTCATAGACCTCTTTGTTTCCTCTGAAAACATTATTGGATCCTCAATAAGGTTTTTATAGAACTGATTACCTAGTGTCCAAGGGAGTATTTTGGCCACAAAGTTCGAGGCATTTCTACCCCTCAAAGTCATTCTCCAATTTCTACTTTAGAGCAGCTCAATATTTTTTTCAAGCTGTTCTTAGTTCTATGATTGTTTTCTTGGGGGAAAGGGTACTTGCCTGAAGAACTGGGAATTTGGGAGGACGCATGCCAACCGATGAAAAGGGGTGGCCTGTGCAATAGGGACTACTTGTATTTGAATTAAGCGTTGCTTGCAAAACAGTGTGAAGATTGATTAGAACCCTTCTTGTATGCTGGGAAGGGTGTTAGTGAACAAGTATCCTTTTAGAAATGATAGGGTTTGATTCTAAATAAGAGAAGAAAGAAACCACTAAACAAAAATTGTACACCAAGGGGCTTACTTTTCATGACGCTAGGTCAGCCGGAGGCATATGGATCATAACATAGACATAGAGCATAGTTCAAGCTTTTGTGAACTGCTCCTGGCCCCTGGAGTTGGCGAAGTTTAGTACTCTGTACTTTGCTGAGATTTGCTAGGGAAGGGTTAGGTTTGGAAGGTTAGTGTGACATAAGTACGTTTAAGCATGAGTCATGAGTGAATACCCGATGCCCATAATCCTTAATGTCGAATTAAGGGTATTCATGCCATTTTGATGGATGAAATTGAGGATTTGTAATTTTTGGAAAGATGGGATTCGAGAGGTTTCGACAAAATGCAAGGATTTCTCGTTTCTTCGAGGTTTTTGAAATATTACTGCCCTCCCTTTTGAAACAATTATCAAGAAACCCCTTGTTAACATTCCCTCCAAATAACGTTTGATAAGACTGAAATTGTGAAAATGCCCCCTCTTTTACCATTACTCTAACCATCTTCATTTCCTTTGCTCCATGGCTTCATTTGTTCATTTATTCACACATGTGCAATGTTGGTTCCAGTTCCTCTGTACCAAATGGCCGTATCCAGTCTCTGTACCGAGACTAACTGCTTGACAAGTAGCAGTCCTTACAACCCATGTCCCTGAGGAATTCTTGGGTGCCAAGCGGTACCACGTGACGGCTACATATTTTGGACAGCCTAGATTGAATTGTACTCTTCCCCTCTCTCCCTTTCTCTCTTCTAAATCTAGACTGTACAAAATTGTTTTGGCATATAAATGCTCGACACTCAAAAACTTCTCCAGGTACCTCAAAATTTCACTCAGCTAGAGACCTTAATTTTACCGACTTCTCTCACCTGAGAAATATATAGTACGAGAGAGGGGCAAAAATTTAAACAAAGCTACTACACTGTATGTGGTACTATTGTAGAGTAAATTAGTCTGTAATTTTAGTGTGGTATGCTGCACACTTTTTTTGTTGCATGGAACCCATAAATATCAGACAAATTTATTCTGAATCTGTTCAGATCCATTTGTGTTCGGATCTATGCATATCCTTTTGTTAGAGTACTGCCTTTTCGTTGAAAATTCCGCGAGGTGAACTAGAATTAAACCCCACTTGCGTAAGAATAGCGTCATCAATGTACTGAAGTTAATAAAGATTTTGAGAGGTGGAACTTCCGACAGCAAATCTTATTCCATCATGTACATACAAAAAGATTTACAGCTCGTGGTTAATAATCTAATAAAAACCACACAGAGTCAGATTAAGCGTCATTCATTGCCTTTCTAAATCGCAGGAAACAAAGACAATGTTGTTGTCTTTTAAAATGATTTGTGGAATATGTGGGCATATCGTAGAGGAAATAAATGAGCTCTAACACAGTACTATGTGTTGGAATCATTGTGGTTTTGAAGTGGTTAATGCTGGATACGTTCAAAATTAATTAGTTGGTAGCTTGAAGTTGAACTCATTGGACATCCCATACACATTTATCGCCAACCAATTGAATCATCTTATAAAACAGTCTGGCTGTTTCCCATTTTAGAAACAAAAATAAGGGCTGTTTTTGCCCAATGATCATGGTTTGTTCTTTCGTAGAGGGTTGGCCCTTCATAAACAGTTGGAGTTAAACAAGGTAAAACCTACACTTGAAGAAAAAGTAGAAACGGTGACCATAGCGTTTATCGTCTGAATAAAACAAATGTACTGTTATATGCCTCCAGTGAAGTGTGTATATATACAAGTTGTGTACGGAAGAATCAAGCGTAAAAGACCCGATGGAGTATCTGATTTACGTACATTTGATTGAACTACACTTGTGTCTGTTTCATCTTGTAGCATTTAATAGGAGTACACAATTGATTCAACTATTTATGTCTATGTTATCTTGAAGGGGGAGTGTTTAACGGAAATACGTTGGATTTAATTAACTATTCTTGAGTCGTGGCTATATCATCTTGTTCTACAACCCACGTTATACTCCCAACGTTACCTTTGTTGGAAAAAATTATGGCAACACAAGAATTCCAAAGAATAATTTCCATTAACAAAAATATAAATTACAAATACAAATTGCAGAATCATAAGTCAGTGATAAATACAAACAGTATTGGAGTATACGAGAACCAAGTCCCGTGTAACCATGCTCTCCTTAAAATAGATTCGCCGTCTACCAAGGGTGTTGTAGGTTGAAACCGGCGTTTGTCTTCCAGGATAAAACGGCTGGACCACGAACCTCGGAACACCTCCGAGGAGCTAGCGCCTTGGCGAACTGAACTTTGCATGTCTCTCTCCCACACATCAGAACTCTCTATATGATAGTGCACTGTGTATACAAGTGTGTCGTGTATTTTTATTTGCAATGCATGACTTATATAACACCAGTGGAGAGCTCTATAATTGCTAGGCACAAAATGGGAGTAAAGCTCCATACTTTCCTCCATACTTGCCAGACAATGGGTGACAATAAGTCCTCTATAATTGCCTGACAAAATTGGGGATAACACCCCTATCTCCAGCTACAAACGCTCCACTAAATTCATTCATCGAAGGTAAAACTTCCAACAGCCTTCTCTCCTCTTTAAACTAGTTACAAACAAATCCATAAGCTATTAAGCAGGAAACTGCCGAGCTTTCGAGTTATATATGTTGGAATATTTTAATAAAAATAAAATGAAATAGTTATTACCTATCATTACTTTTCCGTTACAATATAATTACTTGATAGTTGTAACTATTTAATAAAAATAAAAATATTATTACTTAATATCATTCTTTTACCGTTACAAAACTTATTGTATATAAATATCTTTAATGTTACAAAAGTTAATAATGAATTTATTATTATTAAGGAGAATTATATATTTACCTCTATATATTTGGGATTTGGGGAAAGATGGAAGGTGTGGAAAAAATAGAGGAAGTATACAAAGCTTATACACAAATAATGAAATAGAGTTTTAGAATATTCTTACGCTATTTTCTATAGAGTTGGGCAACTCGGTTCGTGACTCGTTCAAACCTCCCGGTGGTCGTGAACATCGGATGAGGAATGCTTGTGAGCTCTTGGGTTTAATCTTGGGGCTAGTACACTCCGGTGGAACCTTCACGAGGGGAGGAATATTAGCCTTAAGACAGTGACTACACGACTCTCATTCTCACAGGCAACATCTTTCCTATTTTTGCTATTTTCTCTATTTCTCTCATACTCGTGTTTTCTATATTCATTTGTTCTAATAATTTATGTGATAGAATAATATTTGTGAATAAAAGTTATAACAATATACACAACTGAACTGTACTCAAGTCCACAGGCTTAATCCAATTTACTTTCCCTTTTAAAGCTTTTGGTGTGCCTTCGCATGCTCATGCGCCCTCATGTGCAGGGGTGTTTATGAGAGCATCGATATGGACGAGATTCAGAAACTATTTCCTAATGAGGTCCTTCCTGAATTACAAAGATTATTGACACACCTGCTCCAAAAATTTCAAAAGGAATGGCGGGAAGATGTGCCAAGGGACCAGGTCAAATATTCCATCATGATACGGCCGTCAAATGGGTGATCACATTGATCTACTGTAGGATGCACGGTTTGACCGTTATGATTTTTCTTTAAAGCCTGTTCAGGTTATCTAGCCTTGCTTGAAGGCCAAGACGTGGAATATGGCAAACCAGGACATGGAATTGACAGACCCTGTTGCGGTTATGAACTTGAAGGTATCAAATTATACATAGGAGTTTGAGTGTATGAAGTGTTCGCATTCGCTGCCTTCGACAGACTCATTTGAGGTTGATAAGGTTTGAATAGAAGCGTGGAAGTATTTGGCGATATCTGTACTTTTTCTCTTTTTTTTTTCTGAACTGGACGATATCTGTACTTGGTACAGCTTCAAAGTGACACACAATGCAATGCTGGAGAGATGGATTTGAAGTTTCAGTTGGCGAAAGATACCTTGGACACAATGTTGAGGTCCATGTCCTGTATAAGAGATCAGGCATCCGATGGGCGATGATGTAAGTTGTAATGGTAGAGATTTGATTTTTCTATTAGATATACCTCGGAAAAGTTTGTACAGGCTATCGCAAAAAGTCCAACTATTTATCCTTTATTTTGAATTTTTCCCTTATCCTTTATTTCTTGGTACGAGTAATAATTTCCCTGTATCAAACTGACATGTATCCCAAGATATAAATATAATTTAGTCCTGTCTTGTATCTATTATTTGCTTCAGGTTTTCTGATTGTTTCTTTCCTAGTAGGGTTGCAAACGAGTCGAATCGAGCCGAGCTTTAAAGTGTTCAGGTTTGGTTTGTTAAGTTTTTAATTGAACTCGAGTCGAGCTCGAACTCTATGAAAATCTAATGAGCAAAGTGTTGGAATAAATATGTTAGAAAAATAGAATTTGAAATTTTTATTAATAAATCACAAAAATATAAACACGATACGGAATTGAAATTGAAAATTATACTAAGGGAAAATTTCATAAAACCCCCCAAATTTTGACCCAAATATAAAAAAACATCCCAACCTTTCAATTTTTTCAATCGTACTCCCAAACTTCACTTCCATTATTCAAAAATACTCCCACCGTCTGGATCTATAACCAAACTAACGGAAAATGCTGAGGTGGAGGTTAACAGACCCCAAAACCGTTAAGTGGCCCAAAACAACGTTGTTTTGGGCCTTTTTTTTACTGTATTTTTCTTTCTTTTTTTAAAACTCTTTCTTTCTCCTTCCTCCTCCAATTCACATGAAACCAGTGGGGGACAGATAAAGAGAAGCACAGAGAAAGAGAGAGAGATAGAGAGGGAGATGGAGTAGAGACACAGGGAAGAAGAAGATCGAATGACGGAGTAGAGATGAAGAAGATTGAACTAGCCCTAGCCCCCCACTGCCGACGTCCACCAGCAATTTCTGCCAACAAAAAAATCAGTTGCTCTCTCCTTTGCAATTTTTTGAAGCAATAAATCTTCATTTATGATATGAGAATGGTCATTTGATTCTTGGACTTTAGCCTTAAGAAGCCATAGTTTAAGTTAGGGGTGTAACTGGTCCGGTCCGGTTCGGTTAGGGGGGAGGGGGGGTTTGACTGAACCGAATCAAACCGGTTCAGGGACTACTAGGAACTAAAACCGAGTTTTGAAGGTCGGTTCGGTTCCTCCGATTCCGATTCGATTCATTGCTGGTTCGGTTCCAATACCCACTACCCAGGTTTGTCTCTCTTTCTTAATAATCGAAGTATCAAAACTTGAAACATCAATGAAAAGGAGTATGTATATACATAGATCGAGGGAAGAAACAATGAAATGGGTTCGTCTCTCACAGATCTACACATTTAATGTGTATACACAGATTTACAAACAAAAATTAATTGACTGATGTATATACATAAGTATATGTATACGCACTACATATATATACCGATCTTGAGAGAGAGAGAGAGAGAGGCGAAACCAATTGATAGGAGTCGCCGTCGTTGTTTGCTCTTCTTGTTCCTCGTTGTCGCCGTCAACTCTTTGTAGAGAGATCCGTAGATTGAGAGTGGAAAGAACGACGGAGCTTGAGCACCAGATGTGGTGGTCGACGGGCTTCGATTTTCCATCTTAGAGAGAGAGAGATAGAGATGGATATTGGAGAGAGAGAGAGAGAGAGATAGATGGATCGAGTGAAAAGGTTGGAAGTTAATAGCATATATATAGTAAAGGGAATTTGAGGAAGTAATAAATCTATTTACTACCTATCTTTAGACAAAAGGGTTCGTCAGCCCAGTGGTAAAGTGTTGGGCGTCCATGCGTTTGGTCGTGGGATTGATCCCTATCTCTCACATTTTTGAGTGAATAAGTATATTATTGGTTCGGTTCGGTTTGTTTGGTCGTGGGATCGATCCCTATCTCTCACAATTTTTAGTGAATAAGTATATTACTGGTTCGGTTCGGTTTGCCTCAAAAATTCTAACTAAAAATCGGGAATTGAACCGGTTTAAAAAAAATTCTCTTCTCCAAACTGAACCGAACCGAACTAGCCAAGTAGAAAAACCGAAAAAATAACCGGTTCGGTCCGGTTCTTTGTTTTTTTGTTCAGCCCTAGGGTGTGTGTTGGAATCAAAAGTTTGGAGTTTCTTCTATCTCCCTCTCTCTCTCTCATGTGTCTCTCTCTCCCCCATTGGTTTTTGTGAATTGGAGGAGGAAGAATAAGTTTTTTTATAAAAAAAAATAAAGAAAGAAAAAAAGAGACTTAAAACGACGTCGTTTTGAGCCACTTAACGATTTTTGGGGTCTGTTACCCTCCACCTCAACATTTTTCGTTAGTTTGGTAACAGATCCAGACGTTGCGAGTATGGAAGTGAAGTTTGAGAGTACGATTGAAAAAAAATGAAAGTTTGAGAGGTTTTTTGATATTTGGGTCAAAGTTTGGGGGGTTTATGAAATTTTCCCTTATACAAATAAGCAAGAACATAAACGTAATTGAAACAAGGAAAATTCAAACCGAATCCCGTATTTCATATAGTCTTCTTAAAGCAAAATACGCAGCCTCACCGGATGAATGTTTGAGTATCTTCGGCGTCTGCTTCCTAGGATAAGACGGTTGCACCTCACCGGAATTGCTCGGCAAACTAAACTGTGTTGTAACAAGAACTCGATTACAAAGGAATAGAGGAGTGTTGATTTTCAGTATTTGAAACTTGGAGAGGAGATGTCAATATATAGTGTGTTCATGGGGAGCCTTTGAATTTAATATGGGGAGCTTCTAAATTCAATACGAAAATCAACACAAATTTGAATTTCCGCAACCGCAAATTTATATTGCATGAATGATTGCCTATTCAATTCACGTAATTGAATTAGAAACCAATTTACTTGAATTCTGCCAACTCACAAATGTGATGACCAAGACACAACATTGAATTCACGTAAATCATATACTCCCTCCGTCTCAAATTGGATGTCCATTTTTTAAACTCGTGCCATTTTTTGATTGTTATATCTTTCAATTTATAATGTTTTTCATAATTATGAACATTTTGTTTTATAAAACTCGTCGAGAACTATCAAACAAGATTCATATTGAATATTTTTTGAGATTCATATTGAAATATATAAACGATTGAAAATGGCACGGTTTCAAAAGTAGACATCCAATTTGAGACGGAGGGAGTAATTAATTTGAAGTCAATTGTGCCATTTGAATTCTGGAAAATCACAAATGTTGGTCAACAAAATATTGGGCTCGATGATTCACGGAGTAATTGATCTCACAATTGTATTGGCTTTCTTCAGGTAACGTGGAGCCTATACATTCAATTCATTAGACAATTTCTCATTCAATGCTTAATAAATTTTGTTCATTATTTGTATAGTTTAAACCCACTCCGACCCACCTCAAAAAGTTATTGGGTCCTACTTTATTTTTTAGCTCAAAGAGCCAAAAAATATTATGAACAAAATGCCCCATTTCCAACAATCCCCGGCATGAATGAAATTGGTGGAATAACGACGTGAAAAACAGCGGTGACACTAAATGACATTTGACTCGGAGAGAGAGAGAGAGTACATCGGATAATTTCCCATATAAGTATAGGTAGCTTTTGACTTTGAACCTTCCCTTGTGAAAGTCTATCGAGTTTACTAGCTAATCAGTGAACGCAATGTCTTGAACTATTCTGCCGTTTGTGTAAATTGAGACAACAAACTTCACATGGAAACTTTTCCAAACAAAGTTTAGTTCTTGTTTCGGCCCTGAAACACCTGTCTGGTTCTGTGAGTGTTTTAGAGAATTTTGCCTTGTCAAATTCTCACAAAAGCGTCCTCACTTCATACTCACATAGGTGACCTCTTAATTAAGAGTATCCTGCTATACCCTGCTTAGAATCCAAAAATTTCTAACGCATAAGAGTTATTAAAAGTTATGCTTAACCTTTACTTTTGCTAGCATCACTATTTCACCACAGGAATGAGCGGGAGAGCTTGTCTCCTTAGTGATCGTTCTCTGTCACACGCAATTAGGTTGTCTCATTGAACCTAGATCTTGGGATCTCCAATCAACTAGGTTGGGTTTTCCGTCACAGTAACTATGAGTGTAGTAGGCTTTAGCCCCATTCCTCTCGATGATTTATTGACAAGCTCTCTATTTAATCATTTGGTTAACGGATCCGTTTTATTGTCTTTTGACTTTACATGGTCAATTGTGACAATATCACTCGAGAGCTTTGTCATGTAAGTACCCCACATTTGCATGGCACCCCCACATTCGTAAGTATTAATGTGAAGGCTTTCATCTTGTCCATAGCCTCGTCCTTGGTTTTAAGCAACAAGTATATGTAGCAGCATTTCGTTCTATCAAGTAACAAAATAGTTAATCACCTCATGCTTGGGAAAATTTAATCGTGCACCTCAGTGTAGATTAATATAAATGGTCCAGTGCTTCTTTCAACTAATTTAAAAGAAGTGTTTGTTACTTGAACCCTCAAAATGGCAATCACTTGCCTATCCTACTCATTTCTCAAATGAGAGGAACATATTTTTGTAGGAACTACTGTTGGCACACAAACAATTATGGTTAAGCCACTTAGGACAAGACCATCATGATAATTCTTTCCCCATCCATTATCAAACCAACATATGACACCCAAGTTCACACATTTAAGAAATGGTTTCAATATCCATGTCATGTCAGATACCAACTTTTGAATGTGCCTGTTCAAAAAAAAACAAAAAAAAGATACCAACTTTTGATACCTACTTTTGTTTATGTATAGGTTAAAGAGATGTAGTTATTTAATAGCATTGCTAATGAGTAATCATGCAATGGTTTCTAAAATAGTACAAAAACTTGCCAAGTTAGCGCCGTACCATATGTATGAATATGCGAGTTGTTTTTAATAAATTAATATCCGTCTTTGCTTATGGTGTTTTATTATAAAAGGGGTGGATCCGTGAACACACATTTTGCACACACATTTTGACACTCCATCCTAGCCATTCAAATCGAGGGCTGTGATTAAAACTTAAAAAATGACTCTCTCTCTTCCTCTTCTCCATCTCAGGCTATCCTCTCTCCCCCTACCCTCACGACCACCAGCCGACCACCCCCCTCGTGTGACACCATCACTCCGGTGGCACCATCTCTACCACCCTCCGCCCCCTCCCCACTCCGGCGACACCATCTCTGCCGCCCATCTCCGATGACCCCATCTCCTGCGGTTTTTAAATGGCCTCTCTCTCTTTTTCTAAGTCTCGATCTAATAAATAATCAATATCGATTCTTCACTTATTATTTTTTTGTTTAGTAGTCTAAAATTCAATCTTTGTTTTGCTTGGGTGTATTGGACCAGTGCAATTCGAACTTGCAAACCGGCTATACAACCCTCCTGTAATTGTTGCAGAGCCGACCACCTTGATTTTTCTTAGAAATTGGAATAGCTTTCATGCTCTTGTCGTTGATTTGGGCGCCTCGCTATCTTCGATCTTGCCGTTGTTTTAGGTGTTTTTCGGAATTAATTGCGGCCGACCGCTACGGTCTCCAGCGAGTGGTTTTGGACGAGGGAAGAGGAAATCAGTTGGGAAGAACTTGTACTGAAGTCCAGCCATGATTGCTTGTGTTGTGCCCACGGATCAAGCCAAACACAGATATTTTACGTGGTTCCCCAAAAATCGGGTACGTCCACGGAGGAATCCAACAATCACACTATTTGGAAAGCTTTACAAGGGTACTCTCTCAGCTCCCTACGCTCTCTCTCTCAGTGATTTACATTGCAACCTCACAAGTCTCTCACACTCAGAGACACAAGTCTCCGTTACTGAAGAACTCAAGACCACACTCTCCGGTGATATACAAACAATGGCAGAGGAGGCAAGACTACTGTGAACTACACCTCATGGATGAGGTCACAACCGAATTGCCAGACAAATGCACATGGCCACGCATGGTAACTTTCAGCTGGCAAGTCATGGGTCTTAAAAAACCACGACACTCTCTCCCATTCCCTCAATCAATGGATGGGAGCCACACCCCATACCAACAGCTTGAATAGGTTTAGTACAAAGTCTGCTCCTACTTAGATGTTTGGAAAAAAGAAACACGATATAATTTTAATGTACAAAATTTGGGAGATGTGGAGGCAGAGAGGAAAAACTGGGGCCGCCGGAGATGGGTCACTGGATGGTGGAGAGGAGAGATGGCAGTGAAGTGTAGGGTTGTTTGAGGGGAGAGAGAGAGAGAGCTAAATAGGTCGGATTAGGTTTGTGAGAATTCTGACACGAACATGCACGGCACGAAAATTTATAAAAGGACACGATTACATGACACCAACCCAACACGAAGTTAGCGGGTTAGGGTCGGCTATTTCTGACATAAAACACTAATATGACACGAAAAGCTAAATAGTTCGGGTTAGGGTTGAGAGAATTCTGACCCAAACACAAGATGACACGACATGACACGATACCTGCCCCGGCTAAATCGTGGTATAACACAAACAAAATGATTTTATGACTAAGACTAAAGGTAAACAATAGACTCCGCCTTAGTAGGCAAATCATCCAGTGCATGATCCAAACAAAATTCGCAACAGAGCAGAGAAATCAAGACCATCAAAGCAATCAGATAGATCTCAAGACCATCGAAGTTATTACAAAAATCTGCAACCTGCGCTTACTGCTTTTCACAATGCTGTTGACGCTCGCCTAACTAACGCTGGCCTGATTAGGATTCAATATGCCTTGAGGTTCACAAACGCATTAATTACATGGACGAAAATGCAAAACATGCAACTACACGTCGAGGGCGATTTGAAGAAGAATATGGTTTTTTGACATTTTCTTTTGTTATTTTGCTCTAAAATACAAAGATTTATCTGGGTCTGTGATCTTGACTCAGGTGTAGAGGGAATACAGTATCGAAAACAATACTCGCAAACACGTGCCAAACTTCTTCCAAACTACCTAGGGCTAGCAAATTGTAATCGGTCTTTTTACCTTGTTTCGCTACAAATCCCTCTTCCTTTCCCTGCCTTACACATTCAAACATCTTGCACATTCTCAAATACAACTCTAGTGAGATAAATACCTGCAAATACAAACCGAAACAAATATAAAAAATGAAAATCAGTACATTAGGCAATTGGGGAAACACACATGTCAGCTTAAACATGCGCGGAACATTAACGAGTCTGATAACAAAAATAAATTGAAATCCAGTGATAACAGGAAAACATTACAAATTTTTATGTACTTTTCCTCCAGACTTTAGAAATTGATGCTATAATACAAATACCCATCTGCATGACCTATAATAATTCCATACCCCAATATATGACAAAGATAGAGACATACAACTATATCTTTCGCCCCCATCGCCCAGGTTTCATGTCCTATATTTTTTATAAAAAATGAAAAAGGGAAGGGGAAATAAGAAGCGGAAGCAAATGAAAAAGGCAGATCTAAGGGATTACCATGTCTGAATACGGCGGATTCTTGTACATGGACATTGCCTTTGAGACATAGTACTCATCAGTCATGTTAGTCAGTACTTTTTTAACTGATGCTGCTAGATTCATAACCTCGTCTCTTAACGACTCCCCATCCAGATTCTGGGGTTGCAACAATTCGTGAAAGCTGATGTCATGCGGTGTAGAAATACTCCTTGCAATGTTTAAGGTTTCTGACATATCTCCACCATTGTGAATGGCAAGGCAAAATGCAGCCACCACCAAAGGATCTCTAGGTTTTTTTTTTGATCGGAAAGGATCTCTAGGTTGGTCGGACAATGCTTTATGAAATGCTAAGATCCCAACCCTGAGAATATTAAATTTCCATAAGTCTGAATTGGAATTACCAGATTAAAACTATATTTCGTGTATTTCCCAGTACAAATGGATCAAGCACTTTAATCTTCTTTTTTCACAATTACTTTACATCGGTATAGCGCGAAGATGAAATAATTTGGAAGGGAGCACAAAAAAGGATAAATTTATCTTAACTGCAGAAGGTGAAGCATAGTGTAACAACTCTAAGAAGTTAAATAACTACCAATATTTTTAACTTTTGATCAATTTAACATCAAACTCCACCTTCTCTTCAACAAGTGTACAAATCAAATGCTGTCTACTGAAAGCTTACCACAAGCTACTGTGACAAGGCTGGTTGGGTTCCAAAAGTTCGTCCATTGTGGAAAATAAAGACTGCAGATAAAACCAGAGATAGATTAACCATTCAATATTGTACCCAAGCAACAGAAACATTTTGACAAAACTAAGCCCCCTATACATAATGGATTTATAAGTACCACCATATGCTGTAACAAAATAAATAATGGTTTTGGTACATAAGTACACTGATTGCATCTGGGCTGAAGTAAAGAGCTGCCCAGTGGACAAGCTCAAGTTTTTTCTAAAATAACACTTAAGTTTGACCTTTCCAAAGATTGTCTGACAAAAAAACTGTATTTCTAATACAAAACATGCATGACAGAAAATTATCAGGATAAATATTCAATGCATAATGGGAATGACATCGCAGGGGAGAAAGGTATGTCATCTGCATGTAAAACTAGAGGCAACTCCCCATGATCGAATGCCATTCCAATTGAAAGCAGGAGAGCAGATCCAGCATGTAAGTATTACGGAGCAAAAACAGATCTACAGTAGAATCTCCACAAAATATAGCTTGTTGCAGTGTAACTAATTTCCAACAAACAATACTTTAAGTAATACAAAACATAAGTGAGAAAAATCGATACAAGACGCTAGAAAAGGCTATTGCTCCCACCGAAGGTCTTGGGGCCATTGGGGGTTATGCCCGGTCGTTACCTTCAGGGTCCCGGAATTAGTTGAGGTGCACACAAGCTGGCCCGGCATCAGGTTATCAAACAAAAAACAAAAAAAGAAAAGGCTACATACAACTTACCAGAAGCATATTAGATCGCCGGTCCTGTTTCTTAAACCCTTGTTGAACAAAATATGCTGCCTGCAATAAGAAGCTACACTAAAATTTTACTACTTTAGGAGACCAACCAGTAAACCGACGGATTTAAGATCAAACTCCATACCTGAATAGGCAAAAGTATTTCGAGAACATTCATTTTCCATAATAATCTCAAAGAAGCTTCTGCAGAACCATAGGCCAGCATATAATTCATTTCCATGAGAATCCTTGCCTACAACATTCAGGAGGGGGAAATATCAATATTGGATTTTTTTCCTCTTATGAAAATAAAGAGAAGCAATTAACTGTACATGAGGAAGAAAATATTATCTTACACCTTATCAAGTGTTAGAACTGAGGAGGCTAAAGTCCTTATATTATCAGCTGCCCCCCTTGCAAAGCTGAATCCTAAACGGGCAGCAATTCTAACTGCACGGAGAATTCGAGCTGCAAAATAGGGTAACAGCGTCCTAAAACAACAGCAATAGATATGATATAACAAAAAGGAAAAAAAAGATGATGATTAGGACATTGGTACCTACAAAAACTACGTCACATGAACTCTTCTAGACTTTTGTAAGTAATGACTCAAGTAAAGGTATCAGATGCGTCCCAGAAATTATGCCTACCTAGTAGAGGTCACAAATAAATGAATTCTATTATCTGACATACTGTATAAAGTGCTCAATCTTGTCTGTAAACACCATGTATCCTAGCAAGAAAACATTTAATTGTTAAGTTACCAATTCTCCCAAAAGACGGTTAGGAAATGGGTCCAACAATGATATCAATCTATTCAACACTCTCCCTCATGTGCAACCCCATCTTGCACGTGGAGTTGCAAATTTTCAGAGAGAGCGAAATAGAATGTGAATGGGAGAAACAGAATGCAAATGGGGAATAAATGCATGCGGTGAGACTTGTACCCAAGACCTCTCACAACCACAGCTCTTATACCATGTTAAACAGCCTTGGGTAGAACTCAACCCAAAAGCTAAATCATGAAGTGATGATGCCCTCATGCATATATACTTCATATTACTTTGGTACCTAGGCGATGTGCCACAAAAGCTAGCTCATGAAGTGAGGTGCCATCATGCCTATATACTCATATTATTTTGGTACCACATCAACCTTCCCTCGCGCGTAGCGTGCTCACTCAGTAGCATCAAATACCATGTTACCTAGCTCTAAGAGACCCACACCCTACCCATCTCTTGTACTTAGCTCTGATACCATGTTAAGTTACCAATTCTCCCAAAAGATAAGTTGTTAGAAAATAGGCCCAACAATGTATATCAATCTATTCAACATTAATAACTGCAAAATCTAGCCAGGAAGTGCCCTCGTGTCCTTGGACGCAACAATTTGGCAAACCCAACACTAGGACATGTAACTTCAAGTTTGTGATGGCTGCAATGATGACTAATATGATGACCACAAAAATGAGTCTACTTGCACAACTCGAAACAAAATGAGTGCCTAAGTTCCAACTCTCCAACAGTGCCTCATAGGTCTTCGAGGCAGGCATTTTTAACTGTACTTTTCATCACAACAAAGAGAACTCTACCAAAATTAATGGAAATAGACATGTTTCAATACCCATAGGAAAAAGTTGGAAATGCATCTCACCATAATCCTGTTCAAATGAAGGACTTGCATGAATTATAGTCCTAACCTTAAGGCAACGGAAATGATGTGAGCACACTGCACAAACAATACAAATACAGGGAATTTAATTCATCAAAATCTAATGGAGATATGTCAAACCTTAGCTTTTTTAATATCTTCCAGTCCACCAACGTAATAATAGACCAAATTTGCATAAGGATCGAACATCAACCTGAAAAAATGGGAACATTATAAAAAATAAAAAATAAAAAAACCCCATATATTTACAGACCAGAGAAGTTAATATATAAAAAAAGTGCAGTCAGATTACACTCAAAATAACAGTCTGAATCTTGATGCTATAAGGGTCAAATTAGCAACCCGTTTATCGTGAAATCACGCTGCATGCAATTCTTCCAATGCATGTAATCCTTCTCGTCACAGCCAATAGGACTTTCATAAGCAATACCCAAGTCCCTGTCATGATATGTGGCACGGGTGCTGAAACTTGATACCTAATTGAACAAGGAAATCTAGCTCATATCAGGAAAAAGTTCCACTTTCCAATTAAAATATTTACAGGAAGTAACACATTAACATGATTTTTCTCAGCTGATATAACCTAAAAGAGATACAAATCATCCAAATATGACAAACCTCGACAATTGAATCTTCGACGTGCACATGGCAAATGGGAAACCGTCGTCCAATTTTATCACATCGTGAAAATACTCTCCTCACCTGTAGATAGTGGTCACAATGGTGTGATAAGGACTCGGTACATTGCAGTCACAAAGAGCACAGGTGGAAACGATAATCAACACTACAAATTTGAAATAGTTTGTGGGGAAATATTGGCACCTGTAAAAGATGCTTTTTTTAGTTCAACAAACCCCTGATACCTTCTGAGAAGTGTTTATAACTAATAAATGGAAATGTTCCCACAAGCTTTTCTTACACGTAGCATGCAGTAACTTCTTACTCATCTCCGCTGATATCAACTACTAATGGCCGAAAAATATATGATGCCATAAGCCCACATAACTTTTTTATTTGAATCGTATAGCCAGGTGATAAACCATTCACACCATGAAACTGACGGCAATAAATTTTAAATACAATGAAAACCTAAGCAAATACTAGCCTCTTTAAGTTCAGCTGAAGTTATTATGTCGAAGTCCCTTGGTGTTTGCTTTAAAATAAGGTCACGTACACAACCCCCAACAAGGCAAACTTCAAATCCTAGAAATTGACAAAGCAAAGGTTAGAGACAAATCAAGCATAATAGACACCAAAACAATAAAAAGCCTCCAATCAGAGGGAAATGGGAAAACAAGTTAATCCAATAACGAGTTCATGTTTCAGTGGTATATACAATAGTTGGGAGAATCATATATTCATTCAGAGCTACATTTGAGAGCATGAAGAATGGATATGAATCAGAGAACTTATGACTTGTGGTTGTTGCTTAATAGGCTTAAAAGCACAAAGTTCTTGGCTAGGTTCTCTCCCTTGGTACAAAACTGGCTCATAATACCTAGGGAAACTCAATAATGTGGTCATTTAAGTATGCAATGGAATCTACTGTTGTCATAGCAAAATTCATTGACTGCAAAATAAGAAAAGTTGAAATTAGAGATGAATTTGTGAGTGCCGCAACAGTTTGACATTCGAGGTCAATAGGTAATTGATAATTAATATGCCCTAAATTACTTGTAATTAGTTGTAGTGATAATCGACACAGTAGGGTGAGAGTGGGAAATCATATGGTGATTATGTTGCCTGGAAGAGAATTGGTGTGGGGGCCGAATATACTCGTATTGGGCCGAACAAACTATAAGGCCGTATATAGTCATATTGGGCTATCGTGGATCTTTTGGCCATTACGGCCAACGGTAGCATGTATGCCCGTTAGGGCCGATGGTATCTCGAGGGCCCCGTTAGGGCCGAAGTAACAATAAATCTCCGGATCAAGGTATGGGCCTATCAGGCTAAGCGGTGTACGGGCCAGGCGGTTAGAGCCCGACCCATAAGCTTACCCGATCGGGTCAGTATGGCGGTTACGAGGGACACCTGGTACAGTGGGAGAGGCTTCTAGAAGTCTCTAGGTGACCACGTGGCATCCCGTGATAGGCCGAGTCACATGACTGCAGACGTGATGGGTGACGTCGCATGACTTTGAGAGCAAGTACAAGGGTATCTATAAAAACCAAGGGATAAACCCTAGAGGTACACACACAATCTCAAATCTACTACTCTCTTTGTACTCTCCTTCTATATACTAACTTGATCGTCGGAGTGTCCTTGGGCAAGAGGCCAAAGTGACACTAACCAGTGTTCTCTGGTGCAGGATCTACAAGTGAAGAAGGTGGTACACGCTGAAGGAATCATTCTCACGGAAAATCCCCACCACAATTGGTGAAAAGGTTTGTGTGTCAAACAGAGCATATCTGTAATTAAAATGTGCCGAAATGAGTAATGACAACTATTACTCAGCACTCAGCAAGTCAAGTCAATGTCATATAATCATTTTTTATCTTCTGAACTAAACAGGCAATCTATCCAGTAAAGAGCATCAACAAATACTAATTACGATCTTGGTTGAGAAGCAAACTTCCACCATCAACTCAAAAGGATTGAATAGCATTCATTTGCAAATTATGCAATAGGAAATTTGTCAGTCAACAAATTCTTAAGGCTCCATATAATAGAACCGTAGAAGATATATTCGTCGGGATATGTTTATAACCAAAATCCTTGATATGAGAGATTCCAAATCACTTTTATGGCACAGTTATATCAAAAACTAAATGTTGAAAATATGCAAGCTATCAAATCCAAATTTGAGACTCCCAGTGAATAATAATTTCAAAGAGAGAGTTTAGGAAAACAACATGCCCAACATTCTACACAACATGCCTATTTGGCAGTGACCCATTCTTTCTTCTAAAAGTCCGCCGCCTAGGCCGCCTAGTCGGCACCTAGGTGCTAGGCGAGGGTACAACTCCCAGCCTAAAATCTGCCTAGGCTAGGCACCCCTCTTCCACCCGACGAAAGCCTAGCGACTTTTATAACATTGATTGGTAGTTGAAAACTAACAATCCATCCAGTTGCCAATGAAACACTGCCACATAGGCATGTTGCACAAAATCTTGTGTCTGTAGAGTTTCTCTGATGTTAAATCCCTTCATTTCAAATCCACAGCCATCCAAATGAAGCCCTGGAGAATAGCAACCAGAATATTACCTTCTCTTTGCAGTCGATTCAAAACCACTCTTGAAGGACTGGGAATCGAAGAATAACTGATCCCTAGGTCTTTTGAACTCAATCTCTTCCACTCCCGCACCTCACCATTACCTTGAACTACTCCAAAATCAAAACAATTAATTTTTCTACCAGAATACCAACGCAATACACAATTATAAACCATCAATCAATCGATATCGAAAACTCCAACGCACTTTACAGTACTTCTGGACAGAGTCAAAAGATTCTGGGATCCTTTCAACCAAAAAGAAAGAAGAAAAAAATATCACACGTCAGTACTAAACAAAAATGTAAGAAATGAAGTCCTTAAACAGAAAATTGAAACTCACAACATGCTTAAGCTTGTAGAAACCAGCAACAATAGAAGGCAAGAAGAAGACGGGAGCAATGTCCAGGACATTGTTGCTTAAGCTGTGGAGGTATCTCCAGCCACTAATCACTCTTTCGTCTTCAGATGTGTTCAAGCAAGCAATCTACACCATAAATACAACATTTAACACTGAAGAAATGATGGAAGGAAGGAAATCTGTAGCAATCTAATTCTAAGAAGCACTACAGGTAGGTCTCGACGGAAGTTGTCCCCTTTGCAAAACAAAGAAGTGGGGACCCTGGGGAAGCTTGTTCGAGAACCAAATTAGGCTTTTCCAATCAGGAGACAGAATTCAGGGTAGCTAATAGGGCTGGAGCTTTAGTACGAAGGAACCATACAACAAGCATTTCAACAGCAAGCTCTGGGCAGCTCCAAACATAGTAAGCAAAGTAGTTAAACAGCAATGGAAGCTTATCAATACTAATTTTACCTACCTCAATAATTTTTAAAAAAGTGGATGCAGAGGATACATGTAACAAATTCATAATAATAAGTATTTTTACCCAAAGAAATTAATCGGAAGTACTTACAGCGGCAACCCTAAGTTCACTCATTGTTCAACCAGCTACATGAACTCTAGGGTAATGCTTTTAGAAAAGCAACTATAAGTTAGCTCAAATGGAAGGCTACTTGAATTTTCGAAACTATGGCTCCATCAAGAGAAATTGTAATAAGGCAGCCCATGAAGTGGATTTGAAAACCCCTACTAGTGGTCAATCTAAGCTGTTGTAGAATCTCATCCCATGTTGAATTCTCCACTAAGCATCCTTGGAAGCCTATCGCCAGATAAGTTATGTGTCTACACTTTTATTTGCTTACAGAAATTGAATCTTGTAGACATGAAAAGAGAAGTCAGAATTCACAATTACCATATTGCCTCCAAAATCCTATGTATCATTAGCTCACAGAACAGCCAAAAAGTTCAAGGCGATAGGCCGATAGCTGAAAAAGAGAGAGATTAATATGTACATACCTTTAAATGTATACCACTCAAAAACCCTTCCTTGGCTCAAGAAAGCATTCACTATGTGTTAACTACTACATATGCACGGCCATTTAAGTTTCTTTTTTGCAAGCAGCATCAAGGTTAAAGGTTATTACAACAGCTAAAGAGGGAAGGAGCCCCTATACCCTGGCCTCGAGATATTATAATCAAGCCCTCACAGCTACAGCTATAGAAATAAATTACTAAACCACACATCATGCCGTTTGAGATATATTTAATCATAATGTACTGAAAATTTAGGTTCTAGCAAATATGAAATAGCAAGTAGTTTAAGTTAAACTTAACAGACATGAAAAACAAAATTTAGACTACTAAACATAACATAGATCAAGTGCTTATAAATGTCAAAAATACGTTATGTGTATACCAACTTATCACCACTCGATACTCAAGGTGAGGAACAAAAACCAGCAAAAATCAGGCCTGAGCTGTCAATACCTTCTCCAGAAACTACCAGAACACTCATAACTACAATTCAAACTATCCTTGGTGTTCAGAACATGCAAAAAGACAGAAAAATGTGCATGAGCCAATTCTTTCGCTTTTCTTTGTTTTAAGGGGTTCTATGAAGAATGTGTGTCATAGGCGAATTAGGATTAAAATGGCTTTACAGTATAAGACTTTCAGAAAATGGCATATAGAGAGTGTTGGGTTCATAAGATAGAAAGTTGGAATGAGGTGCATATTTCTTTTGGGTGCTCATTTATAACTTTGGTCTCTACAAATTTGACATAATATACCGTACACACAGAATTTGCATTCACTAGGTAAATGACATCACACGAGAGAATCATCAAATGACCATTTGATTCCTTCCCAAAATGATTGCAATCAACAACTACCATGACAAGTACATGAGAAGTACAGAAACTCATATCCTAAACTCCATTTCCACATCATCCTTCAAGTTTAGTCACAAAATGAGGAAAAAGGAAACCTAAACCTTCTACAACAAGAAATTTGCTACTTGACCTAACGTACTTCACAACTATGAACTATGATGCGTAACTATGATGCTATGATGCGTACACACTATGATGGGTCCTACTATTGCCCGACAGTATCTGGAGGCCAAACCCTTGTGCGAAAGCTCGAAGTGCAGGCAACGGCTGTGCCCCCTGTAGCAGAGCCGGTGTCGTTGGGTAAATGATCTTTCCCGGCCAGCCGGACTGTGCAACCAATATAGCAACCGATTGAACATCCCTCTGGACGCTTACCGGAATGATCGGTCGGTCACACAACCGTGCGGCAGCTGCAGCAACCGCATCCAAAGCCACCCTTTCTTGATTGAGTGTCTCCCTGAGTAATCCAAGCCCTTCTATGTAATGCGCGAGCATCTCATAGACCGTGATCTCCTCTGCTATCGTGGGGGGTGCTGGACCGTTCACAGGTCTCCAAAGATTTAAGCCCGCTTCCGCCGCCAGTTCGACTAAGTCAGCGAACTGGAGTGCGTGGATGAAAAGATTGGCATTGTGCGGGTACGAAGGATGCCCTCGCCAACCCAAATGGTTCTTCAAATAGGCAACGCCTCTCACATCTTCCTCACTTGCCATTGGAATAGCAACTTCAAGGTACAGAGGCTGAAGTGCATTGTAGAGTTGAACTCTGGCCTGTCTGATAGGATTCAAGGATGCTGCATGAGCGTCAAGGGAGTCGGAGAAATTATCCAGGGCGTGGTGAACAAGCGTTTGGTATTGATCAGACATTAGCGCTTTGAGATTTCTGGTGGGTTTCGATTGGAGAGAGAAGAGAGGAGATCGTCGTCGTCGCGGGGAAGAAGACAGACAGAGGGTGGGATCAAAAAATTTGCTGCTGTGGAAAGACAAAATAGCCCTAATTTTAACCGCCCCAATCTAGCCCTAATTTTGTCTTTTCACACCTGAATGGGTGGAAGGATAATAGCCCTAGTTTTTTTTTTTTTTTTTATCAGAATAGCCCTAGTTTTAACCTGACCCGACTAGGGGTACAGAAGATAGGAACCAGAAAATGTACCGATTTGTTGGGGGATTCACTTTTGGGTCCCACACGAGCGATTCGAATTTTTTATTGAAATGGTAGGACTTTGCTTTACACACTTTTAACCGTCCGATTGAGCTAAAATTTTGTTGAGGCCCTCAGAAATTGTTTTTAAGAATAATGAACGGTTCGGATCGCTCGTGTGGGTGCCAAAAGTGGGTCCCCTAAGCAGATCGATACATTTTCTGGTTCCAATCTTCTGTACACGTAGGATTTTAACCGCCCTAATTTTAGCCCTAATTTTGTCTTTTTCACACCTGAATGTGTGGAAGGATAACAGCACTAGTTTTAATTGCCCAAATTTTAGCCCTAAGTTTGTCTTTTCGCACCTGAATTTTGACAATTAGAACTACGGCGGATGAAAGGGCATCCCACTCTTTGGCCTTGTTTGTTTTAGTTTTCAAAAATCGGTTTTCTCAATTATTATTTTTATTTTTAAATTTTTATTTTATTTTTTGTCTCTCTCTCTCTCAAATCATTAATACCTATTTTTTAAATTATTATCTTTATTTCTCCCTCTAATCATTACAAAAACCAAAATTCAAAACTCAAACCAAACACAACCCTTAAATTTAAAAATACTAAAAACACTACTCCGCTTCTAAACGCATTACTCAAATTTTTTTACTACTAAATTTGGTTTGAATGACAGAGAGTTCTAGAGAGAGCTAGAGAGAGAGAGAGAGAGAGAGAGAGTGGGCTGGGTGGGTTTCCCACCTTATCCCTACCGCCCCCCTTTCCTTTCTTTCCTGCCTCTTGATTCCCCCCTCAAATCTCTTCCTTCTTCTTTACCTCTCCGCCCCCCACCCGATGCAGCTCTCTCCTCTCCTCTCCTCTCCTCTTTCTACTCCATGGTTGCGAGAGGTTGAGACCCCCTCCTCTCAGAAGGGAGATCTCCCCCTTGCCCATCATTTTTTGGACTTTGGGAGGCTTGATCCGAACTGGGTGTCGGTTTAGGGCTTTTCCTAGGCGGCCCGGTGGTGGTGGCTGACAGCGTTTTGTGGATTGCGGTGGGGACGAAGCGATGTGGAGCTCACAAGCACGACATCGTTCATTAGATCTTCCTCTAGCCACATCCGAGCGGATTGGTGGTTCCATCGTCACTATTGTACAATTTTGCGGCTTTTGATTGTTCTATTTTGTTTCTGTTGTTGTTTCTTTTTTGTTGTTGTATTCTCTTATCCTTTTAGCCCTATGGCCCGTATAACTTGTACTTGATTTATACAATATAAGTTGCATTTTCCCTGCTAAAAAAAAATTGGTTTGAAACAAATCTTTATTTAAAATTTTAACGTTATTTTCTCTCTCTCTCTCTCTCTCTCTCTCTCTCTCTCTCATTTACAATTATGTCATTAATGAAGTCTTTACTCAAATTTATGTCTATATTTACTTTGCCCATTAGAGTGTTCCATACCAAAGATGATTCTGATAATCGTTGTGGCGGCTCCTAATCTCAGTCCTTGGCTGGAGAAGTAGCTAGTTTTGCAAACTCAATGTAACTCGACATTAACAATTTGACAATTTGAAGATGAGTTGAGAGAATTTATTTGGTTGCTTCAGCAAAGATGCGTTGATTCTTTTAGAGAGAGAGAGAGAGAGAGAGACTCTCTTCTAGGAAGCGAGAGTATTTGTGACCAAAATAAAGAGAGAGAGAGAGTGGGTGTGTTTTATCATTTTATTAAATCATAATTACAAATAATGTATTTATGCTTGATTGCAAAAATACATTGTCCTTCCCTTCAAATAAGCAAAATATTGTGTATTTATGACTAATTATTCCCTTTTTTTCCCTTCAACATTGTATATACATCAGCAAAAATGACACAGATACACCCTTTCAGTCACACTCTACCACACCCTATCAGTAGAGAGTTAGTGAGGGAGTCAGCAAGTTAGTCCACATGGGGTTCAGAGTCCTCAACCCCAAATCCCTCAACTGAGGCTCGCTGGGCTATAATCCCTTTACTGACTTCTTTATGGACCAGAAATTACAGTACTCCTAAAAGCCATAGAATTCCGGGCCTTAGGGCATCTCTAGTGCAATACCTAAAATCATTACTTAAAGTGTCGTAACTAGTTACCTAAGAAAAATCTCAAAAAATGGTCTCTATTGCACAAAAATTGGTTCTCTAAAATCCTAGGTGACACCCCTCACTACCTAAAGTGCCCTAAGTGACTACCTAAATTTGGGGAGTGACTTAAGGAGAGAGATAGAGAGAAGGGAAGGAGAGGAGAATTTTGTGGGATCACTTGGCACCTCTCACCACTTAAATGGGTCTCACTCTAAAAGATAATGAACATTTTTAGGTAGCTCCATTAAAGTGCATTTCTCCTTATCTAGCTAACTAAGTTCTTAACACACAAAATAGGGTCTCTCATGTGCTTAGATGTATACTTTAGAAAATATTTTTTAGGTAGTGCACTAGAGATGACCTTAGATTCTTCTCTTAAAAATAGAGCGACCACGGAAATTTACAGCACAAATACATTACACTATATATACAAATTTAAGTGATTTAAATTATAGTCATTAATTAGCATCTAAAACTCAAATGGGTAGTGTGTTTGGGGTTCAAAGAAATTTGCGTTGCTTTTTTTTTGTTTAATTTTTCTGTTCAAGAAAAAAGTCGAAAGGGGAGTGCAATATTGCCCGTCTTTTTGGGGACAAAGTAGGAGTATTATTCTTGCGTTTGATTTAAATTTGATGTTTGTATTTTTGTATGTAACAAAAATTTGAAAATTAAAATCATGGTAATAAAAAAAAAAAATTACTCCTAAGTTCCAATCTCGGCGTCCTTGTATAATCTTAACCCGTCACCAAGGTGCAGCTCCTGAATTGTAGTCCACTGATGACAAAGAAATGTTTGAAAAAAAAAATGTATTCAAAGCACTATGAAGGAATAAATACATTTATTCTGGACTCATACGAATGATTTAGGGCAGATAATATTAAAATGATTAAATTATGTGCAAAATCTTATAGAATTTTAGTTTCAATTTTAAACTTGGGGTTCGCTAGAAACCCCCTAAAATACTAATGGAGCCGGTTATACTTAACTACTTTTACCGGAACCATTAACAGGAAAAAAGAAAACCTATGTAAAAAAAAAAAAGTTCGCAGCATACCACACTAAAATTATACACTAATTTATTCTACATTATAAAGTGTATCACTTTCTTCTTCTTCTTCTTCTTCTTTTTTTTTTTTGTGGTAATAAGGATATTGATGGATAGAAGTACCAACGAAATAATAAGTCTGGGATATTTAACCCTAACAAAATCGGGTTGCAATTGAAAACGCAACATTAGGACCAGCAGAAATAAAACTAAATCCTACAAAAAATGCTCGAGAGCTTCTTTTCCTTTTAATTTTACAGAAATTGGTCTAAAAGCCAAGTTTGAGGCTTTAAATAGTGTTTAGTTCAACTTAACTTATTTAATACTTCCAATACATTGATAAGAAATATTTGATAACTCAAGGACAAAACTAGACAAAAATGCCCTTAATGAATTAGAGTAAGAAAGCCGTTTGTGAAGGAGTAGTAAAGTTGCATGGTCAGACCAATGAAAGCGATGTTTAATGAAAGCGACGTGATGAATGCATTGAACAATGCTCTGACCCTAGCAACGCAATTATGCTCTGACCCATGGAACCATGAAAGCAACGTGACAACACTTTCTTCATCAGTTCAAGCCCGACTCTCTCTCTCTCTCTCTCATGTGAGTGAGACAAAATTAATTGCCTTTTGGATTGGATTCAATTTTAAGGTTTAATTTTAAGGGGTTTAGACTATTTGCGGTAGGGTATAGTGAGTTTAGGTATTTTGGGTTTAAAGACTTAGGGTCTTGACTTTTTGAATTATAGGGTTTTAAATTTATTTAAAAACTTTTATAGGGTATCACAAGTATTTTAAAAGAATTTCATGTAGAAGTCTGCCTAATATTTTAAATAATTTTCATATGAGTGCACTGCAGGGTTTTAGGTTTAGGAATGCAAGACTTTTTTTTATAAGGTTTTAGTAGTTTAGAAGACTTTCACACTGTGATGCATTTTAGGATTTTAAAGACTTTCATCTGATCTTTGAGATTTAGGCTTAGTTTGGGTAAACCAAAAAACTTGGTTTTTTGGAGTGCAAAAAACTGGGGTCGTTTGGATGAATGGAAAAAACCACTGATTCATCCAAATGAGTTTTTTGATTTTTCAATTTTTTACAGTTGGAGTCCAATTTGCATGAGTGGATTAATCCAAAAAACCAAAACACCAAAAAATCAAGTTTAAAAGGGATTAAACCAAAAAACCAAGTTTTTTGGTTTACCCAAACTAAGCCTTAGGTTTAGACACTTTCATTAGGTTTGGGGGTTTAGGCACTTTCATTAGGTTTGGGGGTTCAGACACTTTCATTAGCTAGTGGGGGCATTTTTGAAATGTGTAGGTTATTTGTCATTTTGACATTAAAAAAAAGTTGATGTCCTTATTGAAACAAAAACCCATTTACTATGTCCTTCTAAAGATGCTCAAGAGCTTTTTTCGCCAATACATCCACGCATTGTTTGCTTCTCTGTAAACATGACTAATGCAATTTCCTTCATGAGCCCCCATATTCCTTTGAAAACCCTCCAAAAAGTTCGCTAGGTGGTCTTTGAATATTCCTCCAGCTGCCGCCGATCCAGAACTGCTCACAGCCCCATTTGTGTTCAATATGATGAAACCAATGGAAGGTGGTTCCCACCCAATCAACTTCGCCGCTCTCTCTCTCCCTCTCTTGGAAACCAATGGTTTTGTATAGTGAAAAACCATTCCGCACCCCGCGCCAAAACATCAAGATGGGTGAACGACTAGCGTGATTTGGATCAGTATTATTAAACCAAACAGTGTCTTATGTCATAGTCACTTGGGGTTGACTAATTTGGAATTAGAGCATGTTCAACACTCTTCTCTACTTTGCCTATCTAAAAGGACAAAAAAAGTATCGTTTCTATTTTGCTTATTCACTTTTCATATATGTATTCCAACACAACTCTCTATTTTGCTCTCCATCCAAACTAATTTGAGTTTGAGCTCGGAATTTTGATTGACTTTGGACTCTTGATTTTTTTATAGAACTTGAGCTCAAGAATTTATATTGGTTTGAGCTCATAATAATTATTTCAAAAAAACCTACACCCAAAAAAATTATTATTATTACCCATAATTTCATATTCAATATTGGTTTTGTTTGATAGATCTCGTCGCGCAAGTTTCAAAAATATATATTTTTTCAACATTAGATATGAAGAATAAAAGTTACAAACATTTTAAGTTAAAAATAAAAAAAAGAGAGAGGAAAGTAGCACGGCTGCCTCCCTTGCCACAAGTAGCAAGGCAAAATGGGTATATGCATAGTAGAGAGGAAAGTAGCAAGCCTCAAGGAGGGGTGAAAATTGGTTTTGGCTCTCTACAATAGCCAAGAGAGCTCGTGTAGAGAGCCTCTTGGAGATGCACTTGAGGCTTGCTACTTTTCTCTCTACAATAAAAAAATCCCCGTTTCTATCGACCCAAATACTCCAACACCCACTAGTAAAAACTTTTTACTAAAAAGATCAAGGGACTCCGGAGGAGTGAAAAGATTTAGATTTACCATTGGTTTTCAACCAAACCGAGGGAGGAGACAAACTGAAAAACTGAGTAGCTGAAGTGGTAAGAAGAGACCACATAGACTTGGCTTAAGTATGGAAAGAGGAATGAGAGATTTCAAGGAATTTAGTAATAACATGGAGCTGTTGGATTTGCCTAAAAGCTTGGTAGAGGTACACCAGGATCATGCGATACATAGTGGTAGATTAGACAGATTCTTGTTATCCCAACAGTGGCTGGACAAATTTAATACTCTGCAGTGGGGCTTACCAAGACTAATCTCTGATCATTGCCCCATCATGCTTATAAATGGTAGCAGAGATTGGGGACTAGACCTTTCAGATTCATGGACATATGCTATCCAATCCTAAATGTATGAACATACCCAAAGATACTTGGAACAACAAACAGATTTAGGGTGGGCTGGATACGTCATTGTGCATAAAATGAAAAATACAAGATAAGTGGATATGGATCCAAAATTCGGACACAGGTAAGGGGAAACGTCAAATATTCGTAATTTTAACATAATAAACAATGGATTTTTTAATGTAGTTTTTAATATTTTTATTTTAATATATTAAATAATGGATATTTTATGCATTAAAAATACATTTCTTCTTTGTTTGGATTATAAAAGCCCATAAAAAGTCATGGAATCCACTTATATTTACCTAAACTGCAAGCCCTTCTCCCTCTCATTCTAATCATGTTTATGCATGGCTCGATACTGATATCTCACTCAAATGGACACCTTAAACTTATTTATTGATGTTTCTGGAATATCTTTATAATTTGTATCATGCTTTGATAGTATTTACTGCCTTTGGATGCTTTTTGGTTGCTCCAGCTTTGATAGTATTTACTGCCTTCTTTTGATTACCTGAGACATGGATGACCTTTGGAGTAGAGGACTTGAAAGTCGGTGCATCTCGTTCGGTCAAGAGCTCTTCCAACTGAATGTACTTGTTGATCCATTTCATTAAGTCATCCATGTTTTTTGGTGGGTGTAACATTAGATTTATAAAGACATGACTCTTGTTCTCCAATCTGTGCTTGAAGTGGGTTACAGTAAGAGTCTGATCACAACCCTGGACTTGGTGAAACATCTCCCAATGCCTCGCGGCGTACTGGCGCAGAGTCTCATTCGGGCATTTCCTCAGCCCGAGAAGGGAGTCTAGTTCTTTCTTATGTATGTTGCTCGTCACGAACTGACACAAAAATGCTCTTTCCAAAGCCTCGTAACTACCAATAAAGCCTTCCTCCAACTTATTGAACCTGAGGGATCCAAGAGTCCCTAGGCTCGTGGGAAATACCTTGCACATAACGGGATGATCCGAGGTGTAGAGATTGATGATTTGCCTGTAGTAAATGAGATGGTGGTATGCGTCGGTAAGAGCATCGTAGCGGTTAAACTTCGGGAGTGTGAATCTAGCTGGCAGCGTAACTAAGGCGATCTCCTTTGTGAACGGAGACTTGGCCAGCTGCTTCAAGCGCTCGTCCACGCTCGACAAAGGAGGTAGAGACGGTAAGGGAGGCAAGGATGGTATTGCAAATCCGTTGCTGGTGCAGGAATGCTTATCAGTTGAAGGGTGGTGATGCTCATTATGACGACGCTCGTGGTGACGCGTTGTTTTGTCGTTTCAGTGGTGGGACCGTTCTCGGTGCTCTTTCTCCTTCCTCTTCCCCCTAGCATCGTCGTGGTAAGCTCTATCATCGGGACCATCGGAGTGCCTTCCCTGGCCACCCTCCGGCCAGGTTGGGCACTAACGGTGGTTGCTATGTGTGCAGGTGCATCAAGGCCTTCACTCATTACTCACTCGCTGCACACCCGGGTCAAGAGGCGTTCAAGAAATTCATCTAGAATTTGCGGGCACCACACCATCCAAATCCATTAAATTGGTGACAATTTTTGTTAAGTTGGACAAGACTCTGTTAAACATCTAAAGAAACAAATAGGCTAATTTACTCTCACTTCTTTCTAAAGTAAACCCTAAAATTAATTTCTACCTCTGTTAATCTCCACAATAAAAAAAATTCTTCCTCTATTAATCAATTTAATTTCCACCATAGTGAACACTTAACAGCCCTTAAAACGGATCAAAACTCATAGCCCCAATTCCCATTTCACGACCTCTTCACTCTTCTTTCACAACAAATTTTGTCTACCTATTTTTCACAGCGCATTGCAGCCACCGACAACCTCTGCTAGATCGATCCAATAAGTGTCATATTCCTCTAATTATGCATCATGACCGCGACTTTGCATACTATACTGGGTCTTCCTCCGTTGTTCATGTTGTCAGAGATCTCCGCCGCCTCCTGTGGTAGATCCAATTCGAACAACAATGTCCACGGTCATCACAATTTCGGTTGGCGGAACCAGAGATTCATGGAGCGGCATAATTAGGGCCACGACCAGTGATGGTGCAATTGTTGGGCGGCAATCAGCAGGAAATGAATACAAACGATGTAGTGTTGTTTCGGTTCAAGTTGAGGTCCGTCATCTTGTTCATGGAATTTTTTTTTTAAATTATGGTACAAGTTGTGCTTAGAATTTCAGTTTGTAATGTGAGTATCAATTATTATTCTGTTATAGCAGAGGCAATTGACAAAAATATTGTTTTAATTTGTGCTTCCTTCATTATGTGTTTTGATTGCTGGAGTAGAAATTGGTTTCAAAGATCTATGTGGGATTTGCTTTTTTGGGTAGACCTTTAAGGAATTCAGATTTGTTGATATTAGATGGGTTGTATTTGCTGATGGATTTCATGGGTTTCGAAGCTAATGATTGGTTTCATGGTTTAAGAGGAAGAGATTTTCATGGGGTGTACTGAGATTATTTGTTTAGAGAGAGAGATTGGGGGATTATGTTTGGAGAGAGAGGATTAATGTAAATGTGGTACCAAGTGTCGAAAATAAGGTGCCACATGTGAGATTTAACGGATCTGTTAGTCCAAGTCAGCAAAAACCGTCAATAGTTTGACGGATTTGGATGACAGGAGCCTAATTGAATAAAGGCATAATAGTTTGGGTGCCTATGAGACATTGAGGTCAAAGTTAGGGGGGTATTTTGAAACTTTCCCTATTTTATCTTGTGTTAGAAATATAAATTTATCTTTTACACTTTTCATATGTTAATTTCAAGTAGTAGCATTTAATTGCACTTTAAACTATTCATGAGGAGGGTATAAGGGTCTTTGGGTTCTCAAAGTTAACACCATTAGCATAATTTTAACAGTAAGGGAGTAATTATATAATAGTTTGTCAAGAAAGGGAGGTGGCTGTAATTTTCAGAACCTGAGGGGGTCAGTGTATTTATTAGAAACGTCAGGGAGGTCAATATAATTCGCCCTTGATTTTTTCTCCAAAATTTTTGAATTGGGCGCGCTGTCCAGAATTTTGAATTAGGCGAAAATTTGGTAGGTCTCAAGGGCTGCCAGGACCTTCTATCCTTCCTTCAAAATAAAGGAAACCCTAGCCTCCAATGAGAAGAAAAACCATTGATCCTCTCATTCTGTTCCTCCACCATGGTCGTTTTATTCGAGGTAAGCTCCTCCACCGCGGGCTCCTTAGACAGTGACCGCCGCACCTCAGCCACCAAGAAGGGCCGCAAGCGGAAGCGCAATCCTCCTCCCCCACCCTCTGTTTCTGAACCACTGCAACAAGAAACACCAACTGAAGCCCAACAGGAAGAGGGGGAGACCATCGAGAAGTTTCTAGAAGCCCTCGCTAAGAAATCGCTGGTGGCCCTTGTGAAGGAAGCGGTCCACAAGTACGGTGACCCCGAATATATCCAAAGTATTCACCGTGTAGCCGACCTAGACCCGGCCCTACGCAAGGTCTGTGCGGAAGTCTATGGTAAGGCATGTTTCAATAGAGATGGGTTGAAGATGCCCAGTGTCTTACGGGAAAATCAATTTGATGGTCCACTATGAAATTACATGCAATTTTCAAACTAAAAAAAATTTAGTTACAAAAATTATTTTTTTTATCAATATAAATCTTGTTTGATAAATCTCATTGAAAACTTTAATACGGTATAAAAAAAATTTAAAAAATATAAACACATTATTTTAAAAAAAAATTAGCCTTTGAGTTGTTATTTTAAGTTTTAGAAAAGGGACAAAAAGGTAAATTTCTCATACTTTATCCTTTAACTTTTGAAAATGAATAATCATTTTAAGATTTGAAAAGTATGTTTTTGGAGAAACAAATTCGGACGGAGGGAGTCAAACAAAAGACGCAAACTTATAACTTTGGCCTTGCGGTGTTAACAATTTGATTGTTAACAAGAAAAGAGGAGGCACTGAAAGAGTCCTCCGAGATGTTAATAGAGACTTGCTAACGTATGCTTAATAGACACATTTTAAACACACGAATAAACAAAAATAACACACATTTCAGTATACCTTTTATACTTTTTAATACACTTTCACATATTTCTATACACATTTCAATACATTTTTTTAACCTTAACATATACCCGCATTTTCCTTGTTAACATTCGCTGTTTCAACCCAGAACATAAAAAAGAAAGCAGTCAAGTAAAATTAATGTAGACATCCAAAGTACTTTGTGAATGTTGCTCCGTAGGAATAGACAATTAGATGGAAAGATCCAGATTACATGCACGTAAAAACTACTAGGAAACCCTAGCCTCCAATAAGAAGAAAAACCATTGATCCTCTCGTTCTGTTCCTCCACCATGGTCGTTTTATTCGAGGTAAGCTCCTCCACCGCCGGCTCCTTGGACAGTGACCGCCGCACCTCCGCCACCCAGAAGGGCCGCAAGCGGAAGCGCAATCTTCCTCCGCCACAATCTGTTTCCGAGCCACTGCAACAAGAAACACCAACTGAAGCCCGACAGGAAGATGGGGAGACTATCGAGAAGTTTCTAGAAGCCCTGGCTAATAAATCGTTGGTGGCCCTTGTGAAGGAAGCAGTCCACAAGTACGGTGACCCCGAATATATCCAGAGTATTCGCCGTGTAGCCGACCTAGACCCGGCCCTGCGCAAGATCTGTGTGGAAGTCTATGGCAAGGCATGTTTCAATGCTGAGACCCTGACCTCCGTCTACGGTGAGTACGGCAAGATCGAGAACTACTGTTTCCTTGATCATAATTGGTATCTTTCTGGTACCAGTACTCTCTCTGCCAGGGGTCACATCCTGTTCAAGCACAGATATGGGGCTCGAAAGGTGCTTAAAATGCCCCAAATCACTATCGGGAAGGGCACCTCCGCCGTGAGCATGCTGGCATCCCTCATGGGCGACCTCTTCCACCCGCGGAGGTTTACTTCGGATTTTCGTTTTCGTGGAGGTGCTCAATCCGCCTTGGTGGTCGAAGAGCCTGGGGAAAATCTCATAGACTTATTCGGAAAGGACTACCTGGTGAAGCTCGTCACGGAAGCCATATCCAGGTATCCCGATTTCATCGAGAGCCTTGAAAAGCAGGTTTCCCTGGACCCCACTCCCCGCCGGGTTGAGGTGATCTGCAAGAACTTGCCCGCAGTCTTGCCAGCCCTGGCCTCCTTCTATGGAAAATATGGCGAGATTGAGGAATGCACGGCTACTTACGGATGCGCTTACATCCTCTACAAGAACCGAAACAGCGCCCGTGAGGCTTTGAATGATCCTAAACCGACCGCCGGAATGAACCCGCTGCCTCGGTGGTGCCGGCCTGGACCGGAAGTAGTCCAGTACCACATCGATCTGGAAATTAACAGGGGATAGTTGGTCGTGGATTCCTCGGCATTTAACTGTAAAGGTGTACCCCATTTGATTTTCTTGCTCAATACTTTTGCATTTCCTCTGTTTGTGTTTGTGTGTGCTTGCCAGGGCCCTTATTCTTCTCCTTGTTCTGTAGCTGATACACAACTTGTAGGCAGTTAGCTTTTAGAAAACCTTGACCTCGTTTTTACATTGGGTTCTGCTATGTTGGCTTTAAGTATAATGTGCCTCATATCGAGCATAACTCTCTTGAAGGGGTAAATCAATGCAGCAGTAAATTTGAGCCATTCGAGTATATTGTTAAATTCGAGCCATTCTACAAAAAAGTTCACATGTTGTGTTAGCGTTAGAAGTTTTTCCCTAACTGGGTAAAAAAGATGAGGAAACCAAAATTTCTAAGGGTTTTTTTTTTTTTTGGATCAAAATTTCTGAGGTTAATTGAGGGTTATTTCTATGGAGTACTAGATGGTGGCTATTAAATGAGGCTCTAGCATGTAGAGTTATGCGTGGATTTCCCTTACTAGTTACTACAGGTTTATCCGGAGCTTTCTAAATTCTAATGGTGTTGCAGAAAATATGACGGCCGTGTTTGGTTAGATAGTTTAGCTTAGTTTTAATGATATCAGCAGGTGTAATGAGTGGAGAGAGATAAAAAGAGAAATGAGGGAAATGATGATGTCATCAAAACTAAAACTAAAACTAAAACTAAACAGGGCAATGAACAAGGCTTTTAATATGTTGACATGTTTCACTAGTTTTTCATTGGTTTGGAGAAATTTTTTAGCCTACCCGTGTTCTTGTGAATATGTCATTGTTTGGTGTGAACTATGAAGTGATTCAGATGGTCACTATCAGCATTTTTATGCTTGCTCTGTATCTTTGTAGTCATCATGCATGAAATTGCTAACATTTTCATCGTCTAAAGCTCACGCAGGGAACTTATGATAACATGCTAGTCTATTTGGGTTAACATGACCAAAATTATAGTAATAGAGAGCTTCAAAATCATATTACACTACCGACAAAGTAGGTGTTGTCAAAGAAGAGGTCGCTGGTCCCAAACTTCCCTTATGTTCATAGACCTCTTTGTTTCCTCCAAAAACATCATTGGATCCTCAATAAGGCTTTTATAGAACTGATTACCTAGTGTCAAGGGAGTATTTTGGCCACAAAGTTCGAGGCATTTCTACTCCTCAAAAGTTATTCTCCAATTTCTACTTTATAGCAGCTCGATATTTTTTTCAAGCTGTTCTTAGTTCTATGATTGTTTTCTTGGGGGAAAGGGCACTTGCCTGAAGAATTGGGAATTTGGGAGGATGCATGCCAACCTATGAAAAGGGGTGGCCTGTGCAATAGGGACTACTTGTATTTGAAATAAGCGTTGCTTCCAAAACAATGAAGATGGATTAGAACCCTTCTTGTATGCTGGGAAGGGTGTTAGTGAACAAGTATCCTTATATAAATGATAGGGTTTGATTCTAAATAAGAGAAGAAAGAAACCACCAAAACAAAAATTGTACGCCAAGGGGCTTACTTTTCGTGACGCTAGGTCAGCCGGAGGCATATGGATCATAACATAGACATAGAGCATAGTTCAAGCTTTTGTGAATTGCTCCCGGCCCCTGGGGTTGTCGAAGTTTAGTACTCCATACTTTGCTGAGATTTGCTAGGGAAGGGTTAGGTTTGGAAGGTTAGTGTGACATAAGTATGTTTAAGCATGAGTCATGAGTGGATACCCGATGCCCATAATCCTCAGTGTCGAATTAGGGGTATTCATGCCATTTTGATGATGGGATTCGAGAGGTTTCTGAAAAATGCAAGGATTTCTCATTTCTTCTTAGTTTTTGAAATGTTAGAGCCCTTTTGAAACAATTATCGAGAAACCCCTTGTTAACATTCCCTCCAAGTAACGTTTGATAAGACTGAAATATGAAAATGCCCCCTCTTTTACCATTACTCTTATTCATTTGTATTTCCATTCCTCCATGGCTTCATTTGTTCATTTATTCACACATGCAATGTTGGCTCCGGTTCCTCTGTACCAAATGGCCGTATCCAGTCTCTGTACCGAGACTAACTGCTTGACACGTAGCAGTCCTAACCCATGTCCCGAGAAATTTTTGGGTGCCGAGCAGTACCACATAGCAGTTACATATTTTTGACGGCCTAGATTGAACCGTACTCTTCTCCTCTCTCTCTCTTTTATATTTGGACCGTACAAAAGTGTTTTTGCATATACATGCTCGACACTCGAACTTCTCCAGGTCCCCAAACTTAAATATAGTAGTAGTAAAAGTACCTCAAAATTTCACCCAGCTAGGACTAAGAGACCTTAATTTGACTTCTTCTCTCACCTGAGAAATATTATATAGTACGAGAGAGGGGCAAGCTTTTTTAAAAAAAGCTACTACACTGTATGTGGTACTGTTGTAGAGTAATTTAGGGGTGGTTTGGGTAAATTGAAAAAACTAGTTTTTTGGTTTTTTTGATTTTGTCTTTATTCAATTTTTTTTTTGTATTTGTTCATTTTCAGTCGATTTTTTGAGATTTCTTGGCTTGTCTCAACGAGAGGAATCTAAAAAGTATAAAATTATTAGCCAAACTTAAAATTTTGTGAATAAAGACGAAAAATAATTCAAAAAACCTCAAAAAATCGACCGAAAACGAACGAATAAAAAAAATTTGAATGAGGACAAAATCAAAAAAATAAAAAAACTAATATTTTCAATTTACCCAAACCAAGCTTTAATATGTAATAATCCAATTAAAGCCATACGACAGCAAAATCTTATTCCATCATGTACAGACAAAAAAAATTACAAACTCGTGGTTAATAATAGTAATAAAAACCACACAGAGTCTGATCAAGCGTCCCATGGGTGGTTCACTGTGTCTTAGGATCCACGCCAACATCCTTCAGCGTCTCCGCTTTCGGAGGCCTGCATTGCCCAGAACGAACAATTATTCCATAAACAGCACAATCGCAAACATTGTAGAGTAGTATTACGGCACAAAAGATTGAATGACAGATCTTAACAAAGAACGTTAAGCCATACTTTACGAGAATGTCGCAGTTGAAGTGATCAGGGACGATGGCCTCATCCTTCTCCTGGATGTGGGCCAATTTCCGGAACCACGATTTCTTGATGAACTTGTCGCCCTCCTCCACCGTCAGCTCCGGGACCACAACCTCCGGGATTGTCTCCCTCATCGACTTTTTCACGCGCACGTTGGGGGCGCGTGATAGTTGGTGCATCGCCGTGTACAGCCCCAACGATGCCGACATGGCTATCAATCCCAGCGCCACGTACACTGGCACGAAATCTCCCTTCAGCAGCGGCGGCGCTCCCCTATTCGAGTCATCCAATTCGTTAGTAACCCCGTAAGTCACACTACTTGAAATGTTGGGCCTAGCACCAAATGTGACAAAAAATATCCTACTTCGATCCTCACAGTATTTGTAGAAGAATTCACCTCAAGGCCGAGTTAGCCTCGTATAGTATACAAGGAGAGTTTTCACTAAAAATACTGTCTATCCCATTCCACTGTAGTCAAAAGTGTGTCGTTTCCACTTATATTTTTGTGATGTATATGAGGGGAAAAAAAACGTGGCTATGTCAGATGTGTATGTAAACAACATCCAATGAACATGCGTCTCGCGTGGTTAATGTGGCATACATGTTGTACGGTTTGAGAGGCATGTGTGTCTAAATTTGTACACCCTAGCATTCTCGTTCATTATACCTCATTAACCTTATTAACTCATCAACCGTAGCATTTTCTATTTAAAAATACCGTGGCTACAGCGGAAAGACAAACAGTGAAAACTTAGCCTTAAGCCTCCGTATTTGTAGAGATTCTTTTTATCAATATTTTTAATTTACTAATTCGTATTAATAGGAAAAATCCAAAAGACGGACCTAAGACACAAACTCTAAAAGAACAGTGACAAATTCTCTCTTTGTGATTATTATTTTTTTAATTTACTACTACGTAATTCGTATTAATAGGAAATATGTACGGTTTAAACAATTTGGAATGACTCGAATCACACTCTACACTCCTCCTGTATTGCGGCCCCAAGTTCGATTCGGGCAACATAAATTACATCAAACGTTGTTACATACATACCCTGGTCTAGCGTCTTTAACATCGCCCAAGCCGAGAGGCAGGGCAAAGGACTTCATTTTCGGCGTGGTTGAAGTGGCAAAAGTGGGGCTTTGCCCTCCCAGCCGACTGACCATCGATTTCCAGTAAGTCTGCAATAATTTGGGCCATAATCTAGTAGTTAGAAAAACAGCTTCTTACATACAGGAATACACGTACACAAAGAAACAACAGTAGAGAGAGAGACAGAGAAAGAGAGAGAAATCTGCGTTACACGGTGTAGCGCCTTATCTAGCCATCCATCTCAACAATAGTGCTTCTGCTTCTGCAAATCCGCAGCAAACGTTGCAAGGATGGATGGCTCGAATGAGCGCTACAAGAACCCGGGTCCGAGCGATTGATCAAAAAGACCACTTACCGGAGTCCTGAAAGCCATGATCCGAGTGAAATCGGGAAACAAAATATGATCGAATTTGACAGCAGTAAGAGACGAGAGTGAGAAAGTGATTCCAAGCTTGTTTTTGGGTGTTGCTTTTTGGTGACGGATTAAGTATCTGCTTTACTACATATTTATATGCACAGAGAGAGAGAGAGAGATGGGAGCTAGGAAGATGGTTCGGGAGACACCTAGCAGAATTACATGCACAGGAGAGGACACCTGTCGCAAAGCTAATGAATAAAGAGTACACCGTTGTTGTGTGGAACTCTCTTGAACTAACATGTCACGCTCCTCCCCCCATGTGTATTCATTTTGTGTCCTGTCCAATTGGAACAATACCCCTCGTGTACCCCATTTACCAATCACCAAACTACACAAGTCAATCAAATAACGAAAGCAGTGGTTTTTTTCTTTCTTTTTTTCAAACGGTTGATCTTGTTTGAACCAATTTACACGTAATCTTTAATATTTTCCTCCTCAATCCGGTCCAAGACAGGTTATGCACACTAAGAGTATAAGATTTCACTTTCTTCCGATCAGCTAACCCCAAAACTTGAACCATGCATTTTTAATAGCCCTATCAATCAACTTGACTAACCGTAGGGCTACGAATTAAAGGAAGACTTATCTCCGGGTCCGAAACTGCATGACACACAACATTAGGCCCTGAACTGCAGGAGCATTTCAGGGGGAAAAGCTAGAGAAATATAAACATAAGGGAAAACATGTGGGTACAGAATTTTAGTACAGAAAATGCATTTTTTGGGCCCACCCTGAGTTCCACACGGGTGATTGAAACTTTTCATGTTTTTTAAAATATTTTTTACTAGTATGCTGTAAAAAAAATTAGCTTTAATCGAATATCAATAAATACTCTATCCATTTATCCAGTTTTGATTCAGAATGAGAAACTGGGTAAACCAATGGATCATTTATCAATATCAGATTATGCTGATTCTTAATGGGAGACCTATAATCATTATTTTGAAAAACTTGAAAACCTCCAATCATCCGTGTGAGACCTGAAATGGTCCCAAATCAACTAATTTGTACATTTTATATACAAAATTTATGTACGCCGAATATTGTGCTAAACATACTAGGTGATTACGATTGGCTTTTGTAATTTGGGAAAGAACTTTCAAATTTGTCTCTGAAGCCAGGTGGAAAGATTAATTTTTTATCCCGGTATAAAACTCGCTCTGTTTTGGTTTATATATGAAGATGATTTATCTAGTAAGTAGAATATACGGGAAGAAAAAGGTAATTTTGGTACTCCACTATTTGATAACAACACTCCAATTTTTGTCTTTTTGCATTTAAAATACACATAAAATAAACACTAAAAAAACAAATATTGGAGGGTAATTATCAAATTTTGGAGAGAAAAAATTATTTCCAAAAAAAAATAAAAAAAATTGTTGAATATAGAAACTGGGGCGGGCGGGTTTTGTGGAGCCAAAGCCCGAATGTATACATTAGAAGCCCTAAAATATTCCGAAGGCTAGCCCAACAGCCCCCGGCCCATCAGAGAACTCTTTCCCCAGAGCTCGTGAAAAGTGAAAACAAAAATAGTACGGGTACTTATACTTACACTTCTCTACACACCATGATAAACTCCACTACACATTTTTGCAATAATTTTTTTTTTAATTTTTGTAAGTCTTGGCACGAATATTATCCAAGCCAAAAGTAAATTTTTTTTATTTTCCCTGAGGAAAAAAATGAATTTTAATAAAAACATGAAACAATTTGAATGGTCAAAAATGTGGTTGGGCTTCATGTAGTTGGGTGGTGTGTTTTAAATTGGTGTTCGAAATGGTGTGTAGCAAAGCCGATGCTATATTGATTCAGAGCACATACAATATGCCTGATTTGTTGTTTTTTCTGGTAATTATGAACAAAAATTACTGATCCGCTTCCACGTGATTTTTAAAAAAAAAGGGGTTATTAATTTATTTACTTTGCTTTTGTACAAAAGTTATTAAAATATATAAATTATTATTCCTAAAAAAGCTACTTTTACTATTTTGAGAGGATTATTATCCAAAAAATAAGTTTATGAGAGTATTATTCAAAATTCATTAGGAGAGATTATTCCATATTGCTTAGCCTCGCCAATGTGTGGTACTGGAGAACGCCCCTGTAGCATTGCACCAAGAGACTAAAATAATCTTTTGTTCATTAAACGATAATTTTTATAATTTTGAAAATAATCCGTGTAAATAAAAGAGAAACACTCTTCCCTCTCATTGTAGTCCACCAGCCAATATCCATGTGTAAAAGTACTTAGAAAACTCTTTTTGTTTTGTTTTTTAGAAAATTGAATCGATCATTTTTAATTTTATCACTGCCTACAAACCTAAAACCTCACAAACAACTCTTCCCAGATTATCCTAAACGACCAATCTAGAAACAAAAATAAAAACACTCAAAAAATGCCAGCCATATTTCTCTAAGTTTACCGATAAATGTGTTGATGGTATTGTGAAGAAAGTTGGACAGAATGCTGTGAATTTGAAACTAATCGACAAATAAATCATCATAATAATTCAAACCATATCATTGTATATTTGTTGATGTACGTGTATTGTGGTTCATGAAAAAGAGGAGGAGAAGGCTTAAAATTTGAAAAACTATAGACCAATCATAATCCCCTATAAAATAGAGTGGATGGATATTGTGGGAAAGAGGGGGCGAATACTTTGAATTTTGAATTTAAAATAAAATGTTTGAATGTGCATGTCAGAAAATTGGGTCCACGTCCTCTCTATTCCACCGGACCCGTGGAATGAAGATTTCTATTTCATTTTAATGAAGAGTTGACAAGTCACATATTTTACAATGGACGGACAAGATAAACCTGGCCTCATAAATTTAATAAAACTATTTCGGCTGTATTCGGTTGAGTAGTTTAGTTTAGTTTGATGATGTAAGCAGGTGTAATAAGTGGAGAGAGATAGAGAGAAAAAGTGAAAAAAGTGATTATGTAATTAAAACTGGAATAGTGCCAAACTGAGAGAAAACCCCCAAACGAACAGGGCCTCCATTTTGATTACCTCGTTAAATCAATATATAACCTTTTATAATTAAACAAAGTATAGTCGAAAGTTATGAAGCCAAGCTCGTTTTTACCGTCCAATATGAAATAGGTGACTTGTCAACTCCTCGTTAAATGGAATGGAGATCTCAATTTGACCTACGAAGAGGAGAGAATTCCATTTCCAGGAAAGGGAGAAAATGAAAGATTTTAAACATGCGGGGAGGATTTCCTTTTTTAATTAGAACACTCGTAAAGAAAGTGATCTGACAGCCGTAGAATCTTATATAGTATAGCAGAATGACTTTTTGCGAGAAGAGCTGTGGTTGCAATAAGTGGCATAATTTAATTGGTTTGTCATAGAATTTTCAAGCAACACGTGACATTACTCTTATTCCAATTCTTCAAAATTATCCATAAATAGGTTAGATGTTATTCAAAAATTTACCTTAATTATCTCCTAATTATCTACAGTATATCTATATTAGAATAAAAAAAATTTGTTACTATCAATACTTTCCTGAATAGAAGATCTCTTCCTATGCATTTTTTTTTTGCAATATAGATTGGTTCTCCAACGAAGCTATAAAAGGTTCATTGATCTAGAAAAAAATAAGCGAGGTATTTTTCTTGGTCTTTCTATATCTTTGTGCATGTACTCTTTATCGATTATAAATATGTGTTTGCATATATGACAAAACCAGCTAGAATACAAGAGAGTCCATATACATGATACAATAAGGAAATTTGTTATGCCTCCTAATGAGAATAAATTTAGAGCATGTATTCTGGAAAAAAAAATTACAATATAATGTGTTTGCTTTCAATAAATTTTGTCAGATTTTGCTTTCTAATTTTTTTTTTTGAATTTTGTGTGAACAAATCTAAAGCAGCTTGCAACTTTTGATCTCTGTATGGTGAAGGAGTTCTGTAGGTCTTTGTGCCAGACAATTAGAGCAAAGTGAAAATCAACTCTCCGAAGTGGTAACTTTAATTTAAAATATGAGTACACTCTAAGTTATTGATAATTAGTGATCATCTACTAAAACAAAAATGTTGTTTAAAAAATACACTACAATGAAAACGAATATTTTTATGAGAAGCAATTTCCAAAACTATTAGAGAAAAATGAAATTTAATCAAGTTCGATCTAAAATTTAAAAAACCAATGAAATTTTTTAGTTTTCAAGATCTTTAAAAAAAATATAAATAATTCTGGACATGTTAAAAATAATTGAAGTCAATTTGTAAAGATTATTTTACTTAGTTTTTCTTTAATCTTTTCAACCACAGGGACTATTTTTAGGGGAGTAGATGGTAGCATCTTCGATTCTTCATCAATTCTTTAAAAGGTAAATCTTTTGTCTTTCTATTTGGTAAAGATTATTTTACTACAATTTTTTCTTTAATTTTTTCAAGCTCTTCGACGCAAAATTCATTATAGAGACCATTTTGAAGGGAAGATCGGTAAAAAAAGACGGTAGCATCTTCAATTCTTTGTCCATTCTTGGAAAGGCAAATTTTTTGTTTTCAGTTTTGTGAAGATTATTTTACTACAGTTTTTTCTTTAATCTTTTCAAGCTCTTCAACGCAAAAATTCATCCTAGTCAAACACTAACGATAAGTGACGAGGGAATTTGTAAAATACTTTCTAATTTTTATTCCACGACAAACTATTTTATTTTATTTTATTTTTCCTTTTCTTCTTATTGGGAATATTTGATTGTATTGTATTCCTTCCCAATCTTTTCTTTGACATATTCAGTTTGTTTGTAGTAACTTCAAATATACATTTCACATTTGTGTAGTTTAATGAAAAAAAGAAACTTATATTTTCTCATTCTACACGATTTGAGAAAAAGAAAATGCCCAGGCTTTCGAAACAATCATTATGTTGACACCAAACTTGATGAAACCGGGCCGGTGATGTGATGTATGTAGACAATAGATTTTGTATGACATGAACAGGAACATGAGCAACCGCAGAGAAATCGTTGAGCTATGCTACATATTAAAAGTTAATTTGGATGTGTGGACATTGGATTAAAGTTTCGACGGTGGTGAAAACTTCAATTTGCTTGATTGAGGTATGTTAACGAACACCACAAATAGTCTTAGGAAATAAAGAGAATCAATGGAAGGAGTTCGGGCGGATTCAGTTGTGTATCCATCAAATGTTGTTCATATGTAGTAGATACTAGATAAAGATCAAATGGTACTTTAAGAGATCTAATTTGATTATAATTTTATTTGTGTGCATAGCACGGGTAATTGAACCAATTTTATACTTGAAATGGTACTCAAATTATGTGTACAAACATTTAATTGTATAGATTGAATTTAATCCGTGCATAGCACGGGTTTTTTGCTAGTTCATTACATTGTAGTATCTCTTTGATATTTTGAAAAACCACTCAGTTTTTTAATACATGTGTGTGTATAATGTATATGTATATTGCACACTTTTGGGCGGCTCAAGAGGAAAATTCTTCTACATGGGAAAAAGTTAATTTATTCTTTTACCATTCTCTTTGAGAAAAAAATTATATCAAAATTTAACTGTAGAATGAAACTTTTAAGTGTAAAGAAAAAAAGAAAATACACATAATGGTAATAGTGATGTTTTTATTAATTTTATTTTTTTATAACATGTTAAAAGGTCAGTAAATCGAATTCAAAACTTTCCCTATAGATACTTAGACTGTGTTTTATATCCAAGTTTTCTTTAAATGTGCACTGACAGGTCAGAGAGAGAAATATCGGATTTTTGCGAAACTTCGCCGAACTTCGCCGAACAAAGCATAAGACTTCTACCCACGACAGCGTGATCTGATGATGGTATCCTCATAGAGCATGTCCAACCTAACATCCTCTAATTCTCTATTTAAGATGACGCCATTAACATTTTTCATAGTAAAAGAGATGGATATAGAGAATTTTACGATTCATACAAGCTCCAATCACAAATCTCATTGTATCTATACGTTATCTTTATTTCAAATACTTCTAATAGTTTTTGCATTTTATTTTAAAAAATACAGAGGATTCTATTATCCACTTTTTGAATATATGTATGTATATATATATATATATATATATATATATATATATAAAGAGAATATTATATTTGAAAGGAAACTAGACAAACCGGAGAAAAAAGTGGAAGAATACATGGAATGAAGATGTAAAATAGAAATATATAGATTGCGGTTGAAGTTTGTACAAATAGCAGAATCCTCTGCACGTACTTTTTTTAATTATAAAATATATTTTGATCCTCTAAAATGAATTTTTAGACCTTATTATGTTGAAAATGCTCTTAAATTTAATAACACTAAATCTCCAAGATATACTGACTATTAACAATTGGTGGATGGAGTTGAAAAATCATTACCCAATTAACTACAATTACGGAATATTAGGCAACCAAACAAACAAGTTTATTTTTATTTTTAATCGAAATCACAAATTTCAATCTCTCTCTCTCTCCCGTGAGACTTGCCAGTTCTTAGACTCTCAGCCATATAGTAGAATACATGAGAATTCCAAACCCAAATGGTCAAATTTTCCCCACAAGACTTGGAATCTGTGTAGTATGTTGCCACGTTGCGGAAAAAAATTTCAGGGTCGAACTGGTACCTGACATACCCGGCGCGCATCCCAGATGGCCAAACATTTAATAAAAATTTCATAGAAGAGTTTTTTTTTTTAAAAAAAAAAAAAATCCGGACCATCCAATACATTATTGGGCGGTTGAGATGTGGGCGCGTTTATCACATAAAATGGTACCCACTCAGTATAGAAAAATCTCTCCACGTTACGAGCTTATACTATCTAGTAATCTAATATAGCATTGCAGGATGGATTTCTGTGAGGAGGGCTATGGGTGCGACACATGGCATTAGTTTTTTATTTTTTACTTTTCGAATATGACTCTTGCTTACTTTTATTTGATTAAAAGTTTTACAAGTCAAAACAAAATTATAAAAGAAAATCTAAGATGGCTATTACCATTTTCAATTTGAATATCACATTAATTATAAGTTAAAACTATTGGTCGGTACAACCTAAAATTGATCTCATAATTAGTAAGAATTCCCAATTTCAAATGGAAAAAAAAATCGTTAAAATAAAAAAAGTAATTGCTAATGTTTCCTTTAGCCGCTTTATGTTTAGTTATGGGAATAGATTTAGAATGGAAGCCTCAAGAAATCGATCCAATATAAAATTTTATTTTTTATTTTTCTCAAAAAAATGTGATTCCCTCCCTCATCTATATGATTCCATTATGTGTTACCATAAAAGTTGTAAAAATCTATACTATATTAGAAACAAAGTGGTAATGTTTAGTGAGAATGCTTGCTATAAGTTTTCTTATTTCTAACAATTTTAAGAAAGTAAAAAAAAAGAATATTAAAATAAAAATAGTTAATCAAAGAGGATTATAAGTTATAACTCTACATTTTTCTATAAAAGGAACTTTCCAATAAAATTTTCATTGTATCCTAACAATTTGGATAGTATTCTACCTAGAAAGCTTAAACTGCAGTTGTACACATATCCATAATATTTAAGCAAGCCAAAACTATCCTATATTGAAATTCAAAATTCAAAATTCAACTTTTTTACATAAACCGCTATATATCTACCAACGTTGGCCAGTATCAAAAACAAATCCTAAGAAGCATGCTATTCCAAAAGGCTTTGCAAACCATATTATACTTGCCTTGGTTACGTACAATTGGTGGTACGCTAGAGGTAAAACATAATAATAATAATAATACTAATTATTGGTACTACTTTTGCATTATTTGTAGTCTAAATATTGAGGTGTTATCATATTCCAGTTTCAACGACATAAGAAGCTTTACGGTAGGCAATTCCTCGATATATAATTGTGAGTTTTTGGTCATGTTTTCTTTTTCTCTGTACACACATTTTATATTGTTGTCACTCATCACAAGGAAAGCTCTTTGATTTGTTGTATATAATCTAATCAATGTAATCACGTTTTGTCTTCAGTTTTGTCGATTCATTTCAATATTTTGATTTACAGGTGAAAAAGTAGAAAGGGGAAAGCTTCCTTGAAAAGTTATGGTTACTATCTGCAGGTAAAAATGTTCTAACCAATCTTGATAACTTCATTTTTATTTGATTTTTTTGATTAGGTCTATTGTGATTTGATATTATGTGAGATTCTGTATTTTGCATCGAACCTTATGCTTTTGTTTCGAGTGTAGAGTATGTGACACTTTTTAATGTTTTTTTTTTACCTTATATTACGCTATGAAAATACCAAAATTTTGCTGATAAAAAAAAGAAGAAAAGAATATCATAATTTTTCCATTAACCCATGACTTTCGTGGTTTACCTAGAAAATGATAAACACCAATATTTTCCCCCTATTTTTTACTATAACTTTTGGGTTATTTTCTTTGAAATTAAAAAAACTGTTTTGCCTATCAACTTTACAACTTGCATAATGCATAGCATGAATGTTACGCTAGAAATTGGTAGTTTCTTACGTAGTGTTGCAGGATAGTTTTCATGAGCAATGCTCTCATCACAAAATGATAAAATCGTAATATTGAAATTAGTTATAATCTGAGAAAATTAAAAGAAACTTACCTTCATAGTTGAATATAGTTGTGCGTAGCAGCCAACTCGGGCCTTTCAATATGTTGTCTTTAAAGAATTCCATGCAATTTTTAATCTTCCATTGTATTAATGTACTTATTTGGTGTTTGTATATCATCACTAATAATGATTTGAGTAACTTAACCATTGATTACTATTAGTTCAGTTGTCTGTAAATTTTATTCTTTTTGTTCTTATATTTCAAATTTTCAAGAGCAAATAGGGTTTTGATGGTGAAATGTTCTAAAGAGATTGGGTTAGATTAGATGCAAATTTTTCAAAAATAATTTGGGATATCGGAGATGGTACCACATGGATTGATATGATCCTATATTACTTTTACTGCTATACCTTGAACAATTACTAGGACTATGAAAGTGAAATTCACTCCTTATTAGACTAGGGTTAAGTACATGTTGATTGACTCGAACCTACCAAAATATAGGTAGAGAGGAAATAAGAACCATACGTAAAATTTTCCAGACTCCAGCAGTAGATTCAACTTTCAAAAACAATAGAAGATATTTTTATAACAATTATTGAAATGACTTTTAAGAGGTGCATAGTTAGGAGTTATCCTTAACTAATAAGAATCATGCTTCTCTCAATTGTATCGAAACATCGAAGAAGTCTGGCTTTATCACTTCTAAGAAATTTTTATAACAAGAATGTTATTCTCTCCACCAAGTTGCTCACTACAAAAAGATAACTCACATGTTGTCTTGGTTATTTAATTAATTTACAGTGCCGTCCTTTATGTAGGAGAAGATATTGTCCATTCAATTAGAAATGTCGAGTAATCCAAATGAACTTTCTTTGTAGGTTATTTTTAGATATATTTTGCTAAATTGCATGCATTTTTCTTTGGTAAAGGTGTTGAACAATTTATCCTTTTCGACAATTTAAACTATTTGTGTGTACCTGAATTCATCCCGTGCATAGCACGAATTTCTTGCTAGTGGAGTAGTATTGCAGAATGACTTTTTGTAAGAAAGGCTCTCATCGCGACAAGTGGCATAAAATAATTGGTTTATCGTATAGGATTTTGAGTGACACATGTGACAATAATTCAATTACCATAAGTAGGTAAATTTCAAATTTCAAGCATGATTTAAGGAATCAACACTCAAGATTGGTAAAGAAAATAATCTGTCAAATAATTTTAAATTTCAAATACTCATCAATCAATAAATTCTACAAATGAAACAATCAATTAGCTAATTAAAATTTTCAAAATAATTTAAAAAATACTCAACATTTGCAAATCTTATCTTATATATTATTGCAGGATGACTTTTCATGAGGAGGGCTATGGATGCGACAAGTGCCATGAATTAATTGGTTTGTCATATAAGATTTTGAGTAAAGAATGTGATATAATCATATACTCCAATTTTGAAATTCAAAGTTAAGGTTATCAAGGAAAGTAAACTTTTGGCTGCAAATCAAGAAGGAAAAATTAAAACAAAAAGGAATCTATGTCATGGGAAACACAATTTTTATAAATCCTCCAAGGAATTTTGCGGATGATTTGTCTACATTAGTTTGGGAAATTATTTTCCTCACATCCAAAACTTATTCTCTCCAAAGCTTTAAAAGAGGAATCTTCAACTTAAAGAGAAACAACCCAATGGGTAGCATTGTTTCAGTTTAACCAAGATAATAATTGATTTCGTCACTGCTGACATCTCTATATATATATATATATATATATATATATATATACAGTTCCGATCCAATCAGGGATTTTGAATCCGGGACTCATAGTTCCAAATCAATGTGTTTAAAACGTGTTTTTAAGGGTCCCTGCAAGAAATCATCAAAACAAAACTAGGAAGGGCTTGATCCAAGCAGCTCAAGCCTTTCCTGGTCTTTTTTTTATGATTTATCGCGGGGACCATTAAAAACACATTTTAAATACATTGGATGGATTGAATTATGCAAAAAACAAATTTTAAAACCTCAAAAATACCATTTTTCCTTCAATTAGGGATCCTTGACTGGATCACCGATCAATATATATATATATATATATATATATATATATCAATGGAAGTTTCAGCAGTAAAGGCCAGCCATAGAGGTCGGATAGGCATAGTCGGGCGAGGCGGGGCAGAAGAAGCCATACAAGGTTTTACTTTTAGATATTGAATTTTTTCCCATCAGATGGTAAGGTTAATGCGCTAAAGATAGTTTATTTCTGCTTTACTTTTAGATATTGAATTTTTTATCTTTTCTTTTTGGTTTTGTTTTTCCGAAGGATCAAAGCATCCTATATATATATATATATATATATATATATATATATATATATATATATATATATATATATATATATATATATATATATATAGCAAAGAACACAACATAGAGGGTACCCCAATTAATTCTCACTCCACAAACCAATTTTATTTTTATAAAAAATGATTACATATTTTAAAAGCAAAGATCATTGTAGTAGCAATGATTAGAGATTTTAAGTACTCTAGAGTCTAAACGTACATAAATTTTTGGAAATGCCAGAAAAGTAAAATGAACGAATAAGTGGAACTAAAAAAGAGTATGATACAGTGAGGTAGCAAGGCCAAAATTTAGAGTAAAAGATATTTGATAAATATCGACCAGTTAGACGAATGTTTTGTACATTTTGAAAGATAACGAAAATGTATTCATATCAAGCATATTAAAATATTCAAATTTTATCCAACCATAGGGCATAATACTTTTATGGATATCTTTTATTTACTGTTTCATCTCATGCATGTAGGAATTTCGAGACATGGGGATGCTCTTTAGGGTCGTCTGATGACAATCATATTTATTTGTTAGGTTTCAAATATTTTGTTAAATTTAATTCCATGTTTCATTTGGTTGATACTACGAATAATTTATGCTCGAAGTACATATAATATTTGGATTTAAATTTTCATTAACTAGGTATATTATGATTGGTCCCGTGATAGAGGCGCAGATCGCTTGTTATGTAAGGATTGTAAGGTCATTCCCGGAGAGTGCCTAGTGGCACAACATAGACTTTTGGTGTTAGATATTGGTCTTAAGGGGAATAGTAGGCCGAGAAAAGAAACTAGAAGCCCGCGGACTAGATGATGGTTCTTAAAAGGAGAGAAACTAGAGGTGTTTAAGCAGTGTATGGGTCAAGAGATGGAGTGGGGAGGAGAAGGTGATAGTGATAGTATGTGGAATACAATGGCTAACGAGATTAGAAGAATATCAAAAGAAGTTCTTAGGGAGTCGAAGGGGAAAGGTCCAAGCTCTAAAGAGACATGGTGGTGGAATGACGAGGTTCAAACCATGGTAAAAGCCAAGAAGAATTGCTTTAAAAAGTGGCAAAAGGACCGGAATATGGAAAAAATTTCAGAGGTACAAGCAGGCTAACAGGGAAGCTAAGAAGGCCGTTAGTGAGGCTAAGTTGAGAGCCTATGATAATTTTTATGCTAGACTTGATAGTAAGGATGAAGAAAAGAATATATCTAAACTCGCCAAACTAAGAGAAAGGAAAGCTAGAGACTTCTCTCAAGTTAAGTGTATAAAAGGGAGTGATTCGGAGGTGTTCGTGAAAGATGAGGAGATCAAGGATATATGGAAGATGTATTTCGAGTAGTTGTTAAATGAGAAACATGAAGGAGCCTTTGGTGAGGAGGAAGTTGATGTCCCTAGCGAGAAAATAGAATACGAGTTCTATCGGAGGATACAAAAGTTCGAAAGTGGCCAAGGCTTTGAAGAGGATGAAACCGGGTAAGACCTTAGGACCTGATGGCATCCCCATTGAAGTATGGTGAAGCCTAGGTGACTTAGGGGTGACTTGGTTGACAAAATTGTTCAACAAGATTATTTTATCTAGAAGGATGCCTGACGAATGGAGGAGGAGCACCTTAGTACCTATCTACAAGAATAAAAGGGATATTCAAAGTTCCAACAACTATAGAGGTATTAAGTTGATGGGTCATACAATGAAGTTGTGGGAAAGAGTTATTGAGCATCGATTGAGGATGATGACTACGGTGTCGAAGAAACAATTTGGGTTCATGCTTGAGAGATCAACTATGGAAGCTATTTACCTACTAAGGAGATTGGTAGAAAGACACAGATCAACGAAGAAGGGTCTCCATATGATTTTCATAGACCTGGAAAAAGACTTATGATAGGGTGCCTAGAGACATTATATGGTGGGTTCTGGAGAGGAAGAGAGTGACCAGAGGCTATATTGATGTGGTCAGAGACATGTATGAAGGTGCAGTCACTGCCATTAGATCACCAGCAGGAGAAACGAGTGAATTTCTCATCACAGTAGGATTGCACCAAGGGTCAGCCTTGAACCCGTACCTTTTCGCATTAGTTATGGATGAATTGACTAGACATATTCAGGAGGATATCCCATGGTGTATGTTGTTTGCAGATGATGTTGTCCTTGTAGATAAAACAGCTAGTGGTGTTAATACTAAATTAGAAAATTGGCGAGAAGCATTAGAGTCTAAGGGCTTTCGGATAAGTAGGAGTAAAACTGAGTATATGGTCTGCAAGTTTAGTGATACCAGAAGTGCGTATGAGGAAAGAGTGATGATCCAAGATCAAGAGATACCAAAGAGGGAGCATTTTAGGTATTTAGGCTCTATTATTAGTCAAGATGGAGAGATTGCAGATGATGTGACGCATAGGATCCAAGTGGGGTGGCTTAAGTGGAGAAGCGCTACTGGTGTACTGTGTGATAAGAGGGTACCAACAAAATTGAAAGGAAAATTTTATAGACCTGCCATAAGACCAGCGATGCTTTATGGGACAGAATGTTAGCTTATTAAGAAGCAACAAGTGAATAAGATAAGTGTAGCGGAAATGAGAATGTTGAGGTGGATATGTGGTAAGACTAGACGTGATAGGATTAGAAATGAAACAATTCGCGAGATGGTAGGTGTAACACCTATAGAGGAGAAGTTAAGGGAAAATAAGTTAAGGTGGTTTGGGCATGTCTATCGTAGGCCTGCGGATGCAGTAGTTAAGAGAGTGGATAGGATAGCTTTGGGTAGAAACGCACAAGGGAGGGGAAGACCCAAATTGACTTTAGATGCGGTAGTACGCAATGATCTAAGTATACTGGGTTTAAGCGATGAATCAGCATTTAACAGAGCTCAATGGAGAAAAAGGATTCATGTAGCCGACCCCAATTGATTGAGACATACGGCTTGGTTTGGTTTGGTTCCCGTGATAGCACGAGTCTTTGCTTGGTGGATACTATGAATAATATCTGCTTTGTGAAATTTTTATGTTGTTGGAATAAAGTGCCATAAAAAATATATGTATCTTTTTCTACGAAATAAAGTTCTAGAACAATTTTCGGTTTTACCCTGTGCATAGCACAGGTTATATACTATTTAATACTCCAATATTATTGTAGAGCTATTTAAAATAGTCTCGTGCATAGCATAAGTTCATGCTATGATTTGATTAAGTGAATATGCATAAATCAAAATCTATAAATAAATAGATGTTAATTGATTTGTATGATGATCGAGCTTTAGTTGGTTTGGTGGATTGATTACAAATCTTTAATTTGGCGTGACTAAATTATAATACTAATCATTTTACACAATGCAAGTTTCGTGCATAGCACGGGTCACCACTAGCAATAATTGATGGGAATATCTATCTACCAATCTTACATATAATGGCAGAGCGACTTGGATTCACCATGTGCATAACCCGAGTTTGATGCTAGTTGTACTATACTCCAAAAAGCCAATCTTTTAAAATCATCCCATTCAAAACAGTCATTTTTATAGAGTTTGTTAAGAATATTAGTAGTATTATCTTTGTGAAAAATAAAGATCGAAGAACGGAGGTTGATACGAACGTAAAGACAATTTGGAGGGGGTTAGTATGAAAATAATGAAATCTACTGCCTTTCTCTTCTTAATTTAGAAGTCAGTAACATTATTCTCTCCCATTTCTTCTGTATTTTTCCCATTATGAAGATTTTCGTAATAGATTTCTACCTCTATATTATTTTCTTTTATTTTCTTTTTTTCCTAAACTAGGAACCAAAATACCAAATGGAAAATTTTCTTATTTTCCACCGGGTTTCCAATGTTCCAAATGCGGAAACTCCACCCCACGACAACACGGTTTGATGACGGTATCCTTTTAGAAAATATCCAACCCAGCAACCTCGACTTCTTCAATTGAAATGATAAAATTAATATTATTTCTTAATAAAAAAGTTAAAACAATTTTTTTTACTATTCATACAAACTCCAATTAAAAATCTTATATATACTTCAAATACTTTTCCACTTTTCGTTATATTATTATTCTTTTTTCACTTCAAATCCAACACTTTTTGCACTTTACATTCAACACAATTTTTTTAAATATAAATGATCTTCTGAATCCATTTTTTGAATATAGAAAGTGAGAAAATATTAATAATTTAAAAAGACAGCTAGACAATGACTGGAGAAAGAGTAGAAGAGTAATTGAAATGGGTATGTAAAATCCTGATATAAAGATTCTGGTTGGAGTTTGTATGAATATTAAAATCATCTAAGTATACTTTTTGCTTATAAAATACTACTAATTTGATCATCTAATTGGAGTTTGTTTAGACCGTATCATGTTGGAAATGCTATTAAATTTAATAGGAGTAACACAAAATCTTCAAAATAGACTTGACTATAACCGATTGGCGGAGTGCATTTGAAAAATCATTACCCAATTATCAATGTGCAATTATTTTGGTAACCAACTCCAAGGGTTGTTCAATTGATTGATGAGTTTGCTCTCCGCACAGTTAATTAGCATTCGATTCTTATGGTCAGAGTGCAATAAAGTAATTTCGTGTGAATTTCCTAACTCGATTAGGACTAGGTGAACGAGTTTTCAATGCCGAGTGGGTCCCACGTGGTACCAGGGTGCGCACATCCGGGCATCCATTTTGGTCTTGGATGGTCGGCATTTGGGGAGAGAGAGAGAGAGAGAGAGAGAGAGAGAGAGAGAGAGAGGATGACGAGGAGAGAGAGGGTTTCGATCTGGGCCGTCCAATTCATTTTTGGATGGCTTGAATGTAGCGTTTAAGTATAACGTAGGCCGTTCGGGTACCACGTAGGCTCGGATACGTGGTACCCACTCGGTACCCTATTTTATTTTATTTTATTTTTTAGATTGAGTGATTAATCGACTTTTGCATAAGTTGATCCAAACAACATTACTAACCACAAGGTTCAGTCTCTCTCAGTCTCTCTCTTTAAGGGTGAGCAAAATAACCGTCAAATCGCGAATTTAGTCCAAACCAATCCAAGCCAAAAGATTTGGTTTGGTTTTCTTGTAATGAGGTTTGGTTCCAGTTTTAAAAAATTAAAAACCATGATAAGTGGTTTGGTTTGTGGATTTATAGTGACAGTTTCGATTCCAACCTGATCTGTATAATTTTTATATTGATATATAGGGTAAACTTCTAATCCAGACTTTTAATTTCTGGACTTTTTATACAAAATTTTTTTTGACGATCTGATCCGTCCAATGTGTTCAGAAGGTGTTTTTAAGGGCCCCTCGCGAAAAATATTAAAAAAACACCGAAGGGGCTTGATCCAAAGCGGTTTTAAGAAAAATATATAAATACGCTTTTTGTGAAAACTGCTTGGATCAAGCCCTTCCCAGTATTTTTTTTGAAGATTTCTCACATGAACCCTAGAAAACACCTTCTGAATACATTGGACGGATCGAATTTTCCAAAAAAAATTTGCAACACAAAAAAACCCCATTTTTTTCTTAAATCTGGGAGTGTGGACTAGAAAATCCACCTTCATATATATATATATATATATATATATATATTTACCCTACTCAATAACTAATTTCCTAATCTAATACTTCATTTCACCACTCTGATGATTTACTTCCAAGATTAAACCCCTAAATTTATATATACGGTAACCTATTCTTATGATTTCAATATAATAAACATGTATGGCTCGGACTTAGTCAATTGATTTCCAAATCTTTTTGCTTGTTAACTAATTTCCAAATCTAGTGTTGCATTACATGGCCCTCTTTCGCCACCAATTTTAATATAACAAACATGAACCGTATTTTAATAGTTTTGATTCTATGAATTTTATGTATTGGTTTGGTTCTTTAAATTCATAATCCGTAGTTAGTGATTTGATTCTTAGGGTTGGTTTAGGTGAATTGAAAAAAATAGTTTTTTGGTTTTGTCTTTATTCAAAAAAAAATTGCACTTGTTGATTTTCGGTCGATTTTTTGTGGTTGTTTGGTTTGTCTCGACGAGAGGAATTTAAAAAGTATCAAATTATTAGCCAAACTTAAAATTTTGTGAATAAAGACGAAAAATAATTCAAAAAACTTTTTAGATTCCTCTCGTCGAGACAAACCAAGAAACCAAAAAAAAATCGACTGAAAACCAACAAGTGAAATTTTTTTTTGAATAAAAACAAAATCAAAAAAACTAAAAAACTAATTTTTTTAATTTACCCAAACCAACCCTTAATTTATTAGAAAAACAACCAATCCGATCCATAGTCACACCTTTCTCTCCCCCTTGAACTGACAGTACCCACTCAGCCAATGATAGTAATCCGAGTACCACTTCTACCCGCACACATGCGAATTTCCAGGGTTTGTTTGGAACATGTGGAAGAGAAAGGAAAAGAAGGGAAAATAAAATGAGAAAAAATGAGAGAAAAGTGGGAGGAAAATTTTATTATTCATAACATTTAAATTTTTTATTTTCTCTCTTCTTTCTCTCCAAATCAAACAAGAGGGGAGAAAAATTTTAATTTTCCTTTTTTTTTTCTTCCATTTTCCTCAAGTTCCAAACACACTCTAAACCCAATGGTCAAAATCCCTTTTTTATACAATGAAAACGAACCCAGAATCTCTCTCTCTCTCTCCACACTTGCCATTCTTACTAGTGACTTTTTATCTCTCTCCCTCTCTTTCTCGTTTTGGGCAAAATTCTATCCCTCCCCCTCTGGTTCGGAGATTTCGAGGGCCAAATCTCATTGTCCGATTTTGTCCTGAGTATCCGTTTATATATATGCATAAACGTATATAGCCGGCTGATTTACGGTGTAATTTTTATTCTTTCCGAACACAGCTTTTTACGCTTTTAGCTTATCCCCCCATTCCTTCAATCACACTGGATAGCTATATAATACTACTAACACAAATATCTGCATATACTTGTGTACGGGTATATAAATCAGCTTGGATTTGGTAATCTGGGGAGAAATTAGCAGTAACTACATGGTTTCGAAAGAGATTCTTTGGCCTTATGGAGGCCGCGAGGTCTTCGTTTCTTTCTACTTCAACGGGTATGTTCCTCTCTCTCTCTCACTCTCTGTGTGTGTGTGTGTGTGTGTCTATACATATATTTGTGTATTTGTATGTATGTGTAAGGGTTTTGGTATTTGATAGGTGGACTAAACCAATACCAATGATTCCAGTGGAGGGTTCTTCTAATTTTTTTCATTTAATTCAGGATCTTCCTTCGGGTCGTCACCAGGTAATTTCAATGAGGAAGCAATACCACTCTGTTGTGTTAATTTTTATTCTGTTTAACCTGTCACCCATGAATGAAGGATTAAATAACTAAGTCACTAAATGTTGTGAAAGTTTGGAATTTCTTGTTATTTGTCAATTCCAATATACTAAAATTTGGACCTTTAGGCCAAACTACGCAAATTTCATGAGAGATGCCCATAGAACCAAGGACGGACGTAAGATTTTAACCTTAACTGGGCCCATGAATAGGCAGTACATTTGTGTGTGTATAGTTTGTAACAAAAAATTGGGAGGGTTGGGTGGGGAAAACTATGTAATTTGAAACATTTGGACCAAATTCTACTTTAATGACAGAGTTCTTTAGGAACTTGGGGTGGGCGATCGCCCCTGCCCACTTCCACTTACCTAAGAGGGGAGGAGAAATCCACTTATGACACCCTTCCTGAAAAGGACTATGCTTTTCTAATCAATGGGCATGCCCCATGTAAACATCTACACATATGTTTCTTTCTTTTATATATAAGGTCTCTTAGCTGCCTGCACCCCATAGGAGAAAAGAAAATGGGTCAACCAATGTCATTGTCTTTGAAAATGGCTGAATCTGATAGGCTTGGGTTCCAATCTGAATTTGATGATATCTTCAATAACTGGTTTACTAGCACCTAGGGCATCAGCTTACAGAACAATAGAGTTATATCCCAAAGCCTAAGCCCCCAACGAATTTGGCAGCCTCTCTAGTAGCTTAACTGTCTATTAGCATGAGTGAAACTCTATGTGGTGATCTATATTCTTTCAATCCTTGTCACAAAGCTGTGCTTAGTGATTCTAAAATGACCAGTTCCAAAAAGCTATTTCAGATCCCTTGGTCATATGCACCACTGAAGTTGACCTTAACCCTTTGAGTAGGTGAGGTTTCCAATCATGCTCCATTGTGACTGTAGCCAGCTTCCTTGGAGTGTTATCACTTGTAGTTGTAACTATTCTATGCATTAAGAAGATCACCAGCTCTATACACAGCCTTTTGCACAGCGACGTGAGGCTATCATCTGAGGCTATGAAACTACACAACATGTTAAGCTTTCCAAGATTTTCAAATAATGGAAGCAGCATATACCTCTAATATATCCCCAATAAATTCTAACCTTGTACAAGGTGCTTGATTACATTGAACAGGTGGTAAGCAACCTGATGCATAACTGTTTCATCACACCAAAGACAAAGGGGGCACAAAGGACCAACATCAAACTTTTTATGGAATGAATTGCTTTGAGAGGAATGATATCTGAGCTACACTTCCTCAAAAACTTGTTTTAGTTTCGGAAGAGTACAAATCCTATATTAGTTCTTCCAATAACACTTCAAGAATCTCCCTGCTACACTAACTTCTAGTGTGTCTACTACTATTCCTTCCCAGTGAACTGTTGTGTTTCCTCATGACAGCTTAATTTATAACCATGACTAACTGTACAAAGCCACACAGATGAGTGATGCTATGCTAATCTATCTAGAACTATGACACTGTGATTGAGAAAGGCCCAAAACGATATCAGCATCTTCTGTATCGTCTTTTACTTTCCGACTATGCGTAGACTGATCAAGGAGAATTTCTCAACCTTGCTGTTTCATATATATTATTTCATGTTCAAAATATGTAAGTTACACGTTAAACTCCAAATTATCTACTGGGATTTAAATCACCGCCTGTGAGAGTATGTAAATCAGTCTGTTACTCTTTTTCCACATCTTTTTTTTCATCCTATAACTAAACACAGTCACCATAATATGTTTTGTTTTCTTTGAGTGCACTTGTTTTGCTTGTATTGCTGCTATGATTTCTGTAATTTCATTTCAAATATCTTCTTTTTTGTTGGCCGGCATATAGGAAATTGTATGAGTGTACCGTATTTCACTGTGACAGTATGTGCCCATAAATATTTGATGCAGTACAAATTCTTGGTAGATGGTGTATGGCGAGATAATGATCTCCAAGATTTTGGTGAGGATGAGTATGGAAACATTGGTAACTTTATTCTTATAGAACCGCAAAGCATGGACATAGATAATAACCCAAGGAATCTGCCGGACAAGGTCAGAATCAAAACTAATTTCTCTCTCTCTCTCTCTCTCTCTCTCTCCATTTACTATTGCCTCCTGTATTTTTGACTCGATGTACTGGAATTACATTACTATTGTCTGTTTTGTCATATCAATCAGCCATCATTACCTGGTGGCGGAAAGGTAGAGTTGCCATTGTTAGATAGTGATGTAGACATCTCTCGTCGGCGGCTATCAATGCATTTGGCAAATCTCACTGTATATGAGTTGATTCCCAACTCAGCAAAGGTTTATTGCCTTCTTCCTTTTCTGATTGGTGTATTCCTCTTTTGTAATCAGTAGGTTAATGTTTGTATTTATTTATGCCGGGATGGGCTATGTGTAATGCAGGTGTTTGTATTGGATGCTGGGGTGGCTGTGAGACAGGCATTTCATGTTATGCATGAACAGGTACGATTTGTGAAGATATTGTGATTGGCTATCTTGCATAATCAGAACCAATGTATTCTATCTAGTTCTTCGTTTGATAAAGGCATTGGTACATGTCATCTTATTAATGAACTAACTATTTCGGACTAGCTATATTAAGACCAAATATGTTTAAGATAGATTTCCTTTGGAATATATCTTTCTATCTTGCTTCTGATCATCGAAGTAATATCATTGCAAAACCTTTACTGCTTCACACCTGGCCTCGAATAAAAAAAGTTCCATAGCTGTGAATTTAGTAATAGAAGCTTCCAATGATTTGAGGCACTGCCACCAGAAACCCTGTGGGTTATTTTCATTCTCCTCAAAATGGGAAACTCAAAAACACTTTGCTTGAACTGAAGGGAACATAAAATAGAAGTTCAGCCATTTGTTTCAATGTTTCGGCCCCGATATCATCACATAAAAGAATTTTCTCAAGCTATCGTGGTGTTAGTACGGTCTTTTAGCAAATAATTAGTTGCCAATATTTCTGGATCCTGATGCATAAATGAGGAAATTGTGATATAATGATTGAGGAACCTCTTCAAAGGTTGGGTATTCTAATATCCTATGATGGTGCCAACAACCATTAATTTAATTTTATAAATGAAATTGTTTCCAGTTTCAGAATGCTGTTGGAGATCACCAGAATTGGTATCTGTGAGTTGATTATAGTCTCAGCATTTCTAGAGGTAGTTAAGAGTTCTAACATGCGTTAATACCATCATATAAGCTAAACACTTGTAAGTAAATTGATGAGACTCTATATTGCCATAATATTAACTTCTTGTGAGAACAATCATTCATATGGTAGGTTTACCTTAGGTGTTGTTTTCCTGTTTTTGTGACGAGATTCCTTGGGCTTCACTCCAACTAGTTCTCCTGGTTCATGTTGTCCCCCCTGTTGCACCTTTACTAGGTAGTTACTGGGCCTGACCCCTGAGACCTCAAATGGGAGTGAGGAATGGAATTAACCACTTGTCCACTCTTTCGGTTCAAAGCTGGGACCTCTTGAAGAGACGTCTCAGACCTTAGACACTTGGCCAAGCATGTTAAGGCCTTAGAAACACACCCACACCCACCAACGCTCTCACACACCCGCCCCCACACCCACACCCACACATTTCACCGTCACTAAAATTTTCAACTTGTTGGGCCTTTGTGTCATTGCTTTGATTTTTCTTGGATGTTAACCTTGTCAATCATATTCACTCAGGGACTTTCTGTTGTGCCAATTTGGGATAGCAATCGCCGACAAATTTCAGCGATGTTGACGGCTTCTGACTTCATTCTTATATTAATAGAGGTATTAACACATTCTTATCTGGCTGCTATAGTTAGGTATCTACTGCAACTTGAACTATGAGTTTTGTGGCAGCTATTTATAATGTACGTAGTTTCAATTCTGTAGGGCATGCATTTGGTTTGCTGTTCAATAAAATATTTTGGAAAATTGAGTTCTACCGTGACTCAGATTGCTAGCCTGTTTTGGCGATATGAATTTATGATTGTGCTGTTGTTGACTTCCCTCGAGATATTCTTTATGTTAAGTGTATAATTTTCTTGTTACTTTCTGCAGCTTCATCGAAATCATGCGATGCTGACTGATGAACAGTTAGATGTGCTTACGATTTCTGCCTGGAAAGAAGTAAAAAACCAATTCAATGGAGAAGCAGTTGGGGCTGCACAGCTGAGGCCTTTGATACGAGTAAGTGCTCTTCCCGCCTAAAACATTGAGGGGCTAAGAATTAGGACAAGGAAGTTGGGTTCACGTTGAATATAGATAAATTATATCTGTTATGTATATCAGCAGCCTCAATGAAATTGAAAACCATTATGTCTATCAAATTACATGTAAAAAAAGGACAAATAATAGAGCAAATGATGATCGCGAAACAAATAGTCAAAATCCTAACGTCTATTCCAAATATAACGATCCCCAAACATTTAAAAGTTGCATTCTGACCTCCTAATGTGTGGCTAGCGCTTCTGGTCAAGAAACAGATACGTAAGGCCGACGGATGTGTTTTTACTACTTAGTTCAGGGGAATATGGCCTTTGGCCTTTTCAAATGATGGGATCTAAGGTTATATCCTCTGCTGCTAGCACTTAATAGAGTTTATCATCCTGATTCTTTCCCCATTTATGGTAACCAGGCTGGTCCCGATGAGTCTCTAAGAGATGTGGCTATGAGGATTCTCCAAAATAAGATATCAACTGTGCCAATTATCCAGGAATCTTATCCATGGGTGTTACACATAGCATGCCTCGGTGGAATACTAAAATGTGGGTGGTTTTATCGAAGTTATTTATATCTTGAATAAATCTTGAAATATTGTCTGTTTTCAGTAGGTAATCGTTTTCTGTACTTTTTCTTGTGAAACTTAGATATATGCAGGCACTTTCAAAATAATCTTGATTATCAACCTCTTCTACGACAATCCGTTGGTAGCCTCTCTTTAGGTACATGGAAGAGTGAAGTCAGAGGAGCACGTGATCATCTTTCAGCATTGCGTTCCAATGAATCTCTTGGTTCTGCTCTTAACAAATTGCTAGAAGGTGCTCACTTCTTTCTGATCTTTCAGTGTACATGTCTTTTTTCTTATGTAAACCTGCTGTTGTACTTATTATAGAAAAAAACAACCAAAAAAACTGCACTTGTAGCCCTGCATTTGCACAATTAGCTCCATCAGCAATGTCATTGCATACCTAGCTAGTTTTTTCTATTTACAAAAGAGGTTTTTTTTTCGCTCCTGTAATTTCAGGTGCTGACGTTTACTGTTTGTTTGGCTATCTTTTGTATGCAAAGGCAACTTTCAGTGACTGTAACCCTTAAGATTTGGTGTGCTCTTTGCTGTTAGGAATGTCTAAAAAAGTGTAGTAGCATGTCTTTTGGGGTTATGTGATCAGTAAAAGGGAACATTATGAAGTTATTCACAATTACTTCTTAAAAGTTACAGGTTCCAAGTGGAAGCTGAAGGCAGTTGCAGATTTTATCTTTTCATTGCCATTTTAGATCATTTGGCATAGAGTGAGCGACTAATAGTTGCATTGTTCTTCTTTAACTGGGATTTGCGTCTCTTGGATTTTCATTGAAGTGACAATGTTCGCGCCCACTTATGTGCTGTTCCTCCATTATCCTTTTTGAAGATTTGTTTATTTCTTGCCAACATGTTGGAACTAGTTTGATTATTTCTTGGTTTCTTGCCAACATGTTGGAACTTTGCTAGACTTTAAGCTCCGCAGATTGTTTCATTTGTTGAGTCTGACCTCACAAGTTTAGTAATCTTGGGATCTACTTTCCAACGAATAAGGAACGGTGTTAATTCTTGAGTAGCCTGAGCAGTTGTAGCTTCACATGAGCTCAAAAAGGTTAAACATTACTGTACAATTGAATTTGGATATTTGAGATCACATACTCCTATCTCTCAATTTTTTCTGCCATGACATTATAGTCTGCAAAAGTTCCTTTTTTGGTCTTCGGCTCATTACTTTATGCCATGTCATGGTTTTAAAAACATCACCGTCGTCATTCTTCAGTTGAACTGATGTAAGGCTTTACCATCAAGTAGTTCAATGATAATTTAATTTAAATGTTGTGTCTGATTGGTTTGTAGAAGACCTTATGGTTGACATATTTTCCATTTATCTTTTCACTTCCCTAATGTTCAGTTGAAACACGCATCTAAAATTTTGGTCAGCTGTGTTCAACATGTATCTTTCTTGTTTTTTTGATGAGTAACTATGTGGTTGCACCGTGCATATGCACTTATATTTTCTATTGCACTTATTCCTTTTCTATTTCCCAGCAAGAATAAGTCAATGCCTATTGTTGTTGATGGTGAAGGCACTGTGCATATACACTTATAATTTCTATTGCACTTATCCCTTTTCTATTTCCCAGCAAGAATAAGTTCAATGCCTATTGTTGATGGTGAAGGCTCCCTTCTGAACATATATTCCAGGAGGTACAGAAATTTCATGTTAATCTTTAGAGACTCAGTTTTGTACTGTTCTAAAATTGGTTTCTACTTGTTTTTTTGCATTCAGTGATATCACATCTTTGGCAAAAGACGATGCATACACTCATATTCAGCTTGATCAAACTGTGATTTCTCAAGTAAGCCAAATTGACTCTCTTCGTGTTACATCTATGATAGCTCTTGGTAAAATATGGATACTAATATACCTTCATGGGTTTCTCCACCTTGTTCTTTATTTGCTAGGGTGGATCTTCAAGTATGAGTACTATTCAGCTATGAAATTGATAATTTCATATTTTATTGTTATGGTTGGAATTGATGTTATGTGTACCAGCTTTGGCAGTTAATTGGGATGGCAGTCTATTCTGTGTGGATGTGTGCTGCTCATATGCTTACATTGACTTCTTTGGTGTGTAATGTGATATTTATTAGCATTGCATGGTGTTGATGACACCTAGGGCGTATTAAGGGTGACATGTTTTCTTCCAAATACCTTATATGACCTTCGATAATGAAACATATCTCCGGCTTTAAAAGTTGCATATATGATTAAGAATCCAGGGATTTTCACTCTTTGTTGTTATTCAGTTCATATGAAAGTAACACCAAGGTGTTTTGGTTGCTTCATGGAATACATGTTTATTGTTTGCTCTATTTTTATTCGTTGCAAATGGGATCCTGTGACTTGACTACACAGAACACCTTAAAATATCATTCAGCTGTATCTGAATTTACCTTCCAGTTTTCTCATCTTGAAGGGGTTTTTAGAAATCAAAATAAATTACATGGTGGATTGTGACCAATATTCTATCAAGTTTGGTTTTAAACCACATCTCTGGTGAGCAGCGTGTCTTTTGACCATGAGTCATCCAACAACACATATCCTGCTACATCTGGTCGTGGGAGTTGCCAATTAGTACAGTTTCTAACTACTTGTTTTTAAATCTGAATCAGGTACAGCAACTGGCAGATGGCCCTAAAAGGTATCACACATGTACGCGTTCTGATCCCTTGTGCGTGGTTATGGAGCGCCTTTCAGATCCAGGTTCCTGTTTTTATGCATTTCTGGTCCATTTGAATATCATTTGGCTATCTCTGTGAAAAGAAAAAAAAAGGACAGAATTTTGAAGCTGATACTTTGCAAAATGCTACCGTCATGTCACATCATTTGAAATAAGCTTTTTGTATGGAAAACTAATTTGTCAAGCATTTATTTATTTTATACTAATATTTTTATGAAGTTTGGAACTGATACATTCATGCTTTTGTTTTTTCAGTGGTACGGCGCCTTATTGTTATTGACGCTGTTAGTCAGCAAGTTGAAGGCATAATCACATTAAGCGATGTATTTAATTATATTTTAAACTAATTTTGTTTTGTAAATTCCTCCTCTTTCATTCTAGAATCATACATCTTAATTCTGAATCAATAATATCTTTTTTCTCCCTTGTTACTAATCGTTCTGCCTGTACTTTTCATCGTTTAGTTCTTTTGGATTGTTTGAAGTTGGAATGGAAGCTAGTTTGGTTTGGTTCTGAGGTTTTATTACGTTAAAATGTTCAGAAATGGTTCCAGTTAGAGAGTTGAGAAAGGTAGTATTATAATCTGGTTGTGCATATAGAGCGTGGACATTTAGCTGATCAAGTAATGTGTGATTAAACTTTCTTCTTCTTTTTCTTCTTCCCGTCCCTCCAAGGATGTTGTTTTGATGTCTACTTGCCGCTTTCCCTTTTTTCTGATAATTCAGTACGTATAGAACATTTCCTCCGCGCAGAACTTGATACTACTGATTCACTCCCAATGTCTTAAATTCCTGCATGCTATGCCCTGTGTGTGTGTGTATGATTACCTGCATGCTATACCTTCTCAAGATACTGCTGTTCATTGATTCCAATTTTCTCATTTCTCCAGCTTATCTATGACTATAGTCCTATCATTATAGACCTAGCTCTGAAGAACTTGCAGGGCAGCTGGTAGGGTATCCACAAAGGGTGGTGGCCATCTGGTGGTAGTGGGTGCCGGCTTATTCTCTACCGAGTCTGGCGATCAAGTGGCTCAGGATGAGTCTTATATATGGACAACACGGTTGTATATCCCTTTGCAACCAACTTCTGCTCCCCATGACCCCGATAGAGTTTGCCTGGGCCCTCCTCTCGGGTCTCCATCAGTTGGGCTTCAGGCTTCTTATGGTCACATCCAACTGTTGCCACTGGTTGCGCCTCCTATCTTTTTTTTTTATTTTTTTTTATTGAAATAGAAAATAGCATGAGTTATGCGAATTATGACATTGGACTAACCGGCTAACCGCATACATAAGAACTACAAACAAGTCTATCAGCGTCACGTATGTGTAAGTTAGACGTGGACAGGACAGGATGCACCACTCTTCTAACACGTGTTGGACAGTCCTAAATATTTGTGTCCAGCTTTTGATTATAGTAACATTTTACTTGGATATGTTGTGGATACTTTGGGACATCGGTGGTGAGAGGGGACACTTTCAGGATACGCAGGAAAAACAAGAAAGATAAAACGGAATACAATTTGTGATTTTGACTTACTTTTTACAAATTTCAAACTTGGCTAAGTCAAAATTTTCTTACATGTTTTGTTCAAGAATACCGAAACATTTTTACAAAACAGTAGTAATACAATTTGTGATTTTGACTTACTCTTTACAAATTTCCAAACATATTTAGTTCATGATTCTATGAATATTCATACACGTCCCCCTTTGATTCGTATCTTCATAACAGTAATGCAATTTGTGATTTTTACATGGATAGATTGCATGTACCCCATGTCTCTGTTTCCTAACATTTGAAGAAATAAGGTGTTCAAGTGTTCGTGTCCCTATCCGTGCTTCTTAGGGCATCCTTATTTGGCACACACAAAAAAAAAAAAAACACCAAATTAAACCTCAAAAAACCTTTTATAATTTAGCAAGTAACTTTTCAAAAAATTCACAAAATCAGACTCTCTATTCAAACTTTAGTAAGTCATTTTATCAAAAGCTTACAGAATCAGACTTTCTATTCAAACTTTTACTCTTCCCTCTCTCCTCTTTTGGTGAGTGAACAGTAGGTCACCAAATTTGTTAAGTTACTGTAACAAAGTTGAAAAATCTTCAAATTGGTGAGTTTGTTTGGTGAGGCTGATTTTTAAGATTTTGGAGGAATTTGCTCTCTACTTTAACTTTAAAATTAAAATAGAGAAGTTGATGATGATGCTCGCCCTGTAGTTTAACCACTTGAACCTAACTTTTATCAGGTTATAGGTTGAGTATTATCCATAATCTAGTGATTATGTAACAAATTTTCCACATTTGGCTCCTTTGGATGTCTTCCATTAATTTGATTAGTGCCCCTTGGGTTTATTAATATTCTCAAAGAACAATTTAGGAATGCTTCTGCATCAAGTGGATGGTCCAAAGTGATTGCACTCCATATGAAAGGATAAAATATGCATCATATTCTCCTTTAGGCTGACCTGTTTTGAATTGCTATAACTTCTTTAACAATTCTTTCCCATTTGCTTTCCCTTGCTACCTTCTTTTGACAAGTCACAACTCCACTCATTAACTAACTTTTCCCTACCCTTCTTGCCTTAGTCAATCTTAGATCATCCCTTTTAGCTTTTCTCCGCATGGAATGACTTGGTTCTTTCCCCCTCTTTTTTAAAAACAAAAGTAGATATAGAGATAGGGTACTATAGACATCTGTCAGGGAGTATTGTCCTCAACACCACATAGCCATCTGTAAGAGATCCTACGCACACCTATATTGAGAGCGAAGCTAAGTTCAAGAGTTTGCCGCGAGCGATAAAGAATATGTTTAAACCCCAGCTGCTATAGACATATGAACTCAAACGTTGAATGAACTCTTAAGTACTTATTCATTAAACCAACCACTTGGCATGGTCCCTCACTCCCACTCTATTTCTTTCTAGATTAATTTACTCTGTGTAAACCGAATATAACTGTTTTTTTTTTCTCCTCTCTTAATTGGCGAATATAACTATTCTTTGTGGGTGATAAGTATGACCCAATGTGAGAATAATGCATATGCCCTTTATTGATATGATTTTTTTTTGTCATTCTTTATATTTCAAATTCGCAATACGTACGTGTATATATAGCCTTAAGATGAAAGAAGGCAGCAGGGTTATCATTCCTGAGACCCTCTGGCTCCTAAGATGTGGAGGAAGAAGAAAAAGAAGATGATGACAATGAAGAAGACAGTGACTCATTCACATCATGTTGCATGTCATACCTTCTCCCGCACGTACATGTGATCACTTCACTCAGCGGAGCGAAAAAAGGCAAGTCAATATAGGCAAAAGGAAGGTAATGCCTTTCTTCCAGATTTAACCCTGTTCGGTTAATTTTTTCGGAAGCAAGAAATCATCGATAGATGTACATAGGCAACCCTAGATGGGTGTGTTTCCAAAAGAATTGCTGCGAAAATTGTCAACCGAATAGGTATTTGAGAAGTATTCTGCAAAACTTACTCTGAAAAAAATTAACCAAATAAGGTGTTTGTTTCTAGTCATTGAGTCGTGTCTGTAATAGTGGGATCAAATAAAGACTTGGATAGCACTTATTGGTGCTCATTACAAATGATTGTGTCAATGGTTTAATTTGCAGCCCTTTTTTTGCTCCTTTGTATGCTACCATGAATTGAGTTCTTTTTGGCTTTGTTCATGTGAATTTTCATCGTTGATTTACTTTCTCATATATTGAGGGATATTGCAGTAAATTCACATAAATAACAGCAAAAACGAGTGCAAATGGTGAAAGAGGAAGTGCTAAAATCAATCCCCGGATGTGAACAGTATAGACTGAAATTCGGTGCAGTACATGCAATCATTTCTCAGTCATAAAGACACACATGAATGGCTACTTGCAACTTCAGACTCTGTACATCAAAATCCCTCAATCTTGTGTTTGGATCTTGAATTTGTGAGCAAATGATATCTAAGAAGCTTCTTTGTCCCCCTACAAACCCATTCACAAATCATCAACTAACATAAAATCGCTTGTGGAGTGTGGTGGTATGTTAGTATGTTACGATCTGCATGTCTCACATAGACTACGTATGGCCTTGGCCTTGTGTATATAAGCTCTTGAGCACTCTCTCCTTGTGAGCTAGTTTTTCACAGTGAGTTCTAATGATAGGTGAGTGGAGTTGCCAAAAAAGAGATTGTTACCATTGGGTCAGTGTCAAAATAGTAGGCCACTATGGATGTCGCTGGTGGAGCGTCGTGGTATGTTACAAACTTGATGCCCCACATCGATGGACATCCTCGCTTTGTAAGCCGGGTATCAAAGGTGGGTTCTATGCATGAGTTTGTATCAGTTTGGCGTTTCACATGTCAAAATATGAAGCATATTGAGATGGATGTCATATACTAGCGCATCTTAGTGTAAAAAAGATAATTGTGAAAATATTTGTCATTGATTGGAGGCACTTTGATTGCCAAAAATTGAGTGAGATGACACAGAAGAATATCACGAAAAACGCAGAGGAATGAAATGAGATGACTCGACCAAAAATTCAATTTAAAGCAATCACTTATCGATATTCAATTGAGTTAATTTTAAAGAGACTTTAAAATAAACAATTGGAATCATTTATGTAGGACCCCCACGGTTGGAAAAGCAGAAAAAAAATTGAAAAAAAAAACGGTTGGAATCATTTATGTAGGACCCCAACGTAGTTTACATACTTGCACGAACTTTCTTCATCACTTCTGGACTAAACGATATATACATTAAAATGGGTAATAAAGATGATTGGAATTTGAATACAAACCCGTCTCTAAAATTCAAATGACACTATTATCGTTATCTTGAATTTCCATAAAGACAGAATCCCTAAAAATAGGAACGATTCCCATTAAAACCCTTTAATTTTGGTAATTGCAAACATTTCTGATGCATAATCATGGGAAATCATTATATACACTTTATAAAACATCTCACGCTTTAATTAGAGATGATAAGTAGTTTTAATTACGGAACATATATGTTAAGGGATCAAATAATAAGGAATGCTACTAAGTTCATTCAACCAATGAGGGTATAATAAGGGGATAATCGGCACTTCAACCAATTTTTATTTTGGTATAGAAACATAACTAGGAATGATATTAGGGATGGAGGCATAAGTGGATTTTCCAAACAGGAGGATTAAAAATTTTCGATAAAAATTGATAATCATAACTTTGAAGTCAAAGTTGGAGCAACAACCTCATCTGGATTTTGGTTTAAAAAACAAAAAAAAACTCATCTGGATTTTGGTTTTAAAAAAAAAAACGAATCTGGATTTTAGCAAAAAACCAAAAAAGAAATATAAAAAAAAAACACCTCTGCGTCGTCGTTTTATCCAGTTTGTTGGTTCCCAATATAGGGCGGGAAGAGCGGGGAATCAGTTATTACAGTTTACTCTCTCTCCTCTCTTTCTCTCTCAAATGAATGCTCTCGAATTCTGATACCAAAAACCAAGAATTCAATGGAGAAAGAGGCAAGCGCAGATCATGAGAAGCACCTGGAAATGGAATCGAAGAAAGGGGAGAAAGAGATCGGAGATCACAACGAGGAAGGTTCAGACAGCGAGGAAGATAGAGAAGAAGAAGAGATCAGGGAGTGTCATGAGAGAGAGAACAAGAGGATGACGGATAAGAAAGAGAGAGCCAAGGAGAGAAGAGAGAAGCGCCGCCAGGAGATCTCTCTCCTCCGCACCATTCCTTATTCCGATCACCAGCGGTAACCAATTCACTTCTCTCTCTCTCTCTCTCTCTCTCAACCTAATTTTCCTTATCGATTGTGAGATTTCCAGTGTGTTTTTTTTTTTGTTTTTGTGTTTCTTAAAAACAGATTGAACGTATTTCGGATCTATGATCTGTTAAGTGTGGAATACACAATACCATCAAGGATGTGTTATTATCGGATATATGAATCCGATCACCATTAATCCGGTGGAATGTATATCTGGGAGGAATTATATATTTGAGAGCGCATTTTATTACATATTTTTGGAACAAAAGGCAGAGAGCATTTTGTTACATATTTTTGGAACAAAGGCAGGGCCACTGCTCCTGGCTTGGAGCACCGCTTAACTTTGGCAAATTTGGTTAACTTTCTGCTATTCTGCAATTCATGTCCACGAGGCGTCAGGCATTAGATGCGATCGATATGGGCAACTGATTGCCAAATTCTAGGAAGTGAATTTCGGCCACTGAATTTCAAATTCTGAATCTTCTTTCCGGGTACTTGGATTTTGTGAATCAGTCAGAAATATATGATTCCAAAGGATAACTAATGCTATCGGATATAATTCGATTGGATACTTCAATCGGGACAAACAAATGGCCCCTTTACATTTGTATGCATAGATGTCTCGTTAGAAGACGAAATTCAAGACTTCGGGTTTCTGGAGGGACATGTGATGTGTCATTTTTTTGTTTGAATTTCCTTATGATGGAAATAATTGAACTTATATTGACTCTATTTGTGGCAAAACTGTCTATCGCTTCATATTGTTGTGCCCAGAGATCACTCACACACACAACATACAAGATGAATTCGAGGCAAAAACTCCATTGTATATACACAAACACACATATACATATGAAAAACCTCCGGGGAGCCAAACCGGCTCCTTTCCACTTGACCTCACCCTCTCCACGTTACATTGCTACACCACACCCTCTCTGCTCTCACTAAAGGCTCATTAATCCCACCTTGGAGTGTCAGCAAGACACTGTGGGATCTACTTCGAACCGTTTCACGCGTAATGGTTGAGCTACCTTGTTGTATTCTCTGTGTATATATGTATGTATTGAGATTACAGAGAGCCAGAGGGGCTCCTCCTCCAGGAGGGAGTCGAGTGAGCAGGGTCTCCAGTGAGGGTTAGAGCAAGAGGGTGGGTTGAGAGATTGGTGTCCCCTCCTCCATTGTATTTGTATCTTTCCTACCATACACAGTAAAATTCCTCCTCTTCCGTAGACGTACCCCAGTTTGGAAAACCACGTCAAATTCCTTATGTTTATGTGTGATTGGTGTGTGTGAATGGGCAAACCTGTGAGGCTGGGCACAACACATGTGAGGCTGGGCACAACGCATATGATACACTGAAAAGAAAGAGGGGTATCATCCTTTTTTTTATTCATGCGCTTCTGTATCGGATTTCCTAACAGATGCTTCTTTAATTTGCTCTTGTTCTTTTTGTTTTGCAAATTCTTTTCCCTATTGACATGACATAAGACATTACTGGAGTTTCTAGGTGGTGGTCTGCGGATACTATTGCTGTGGTGACGGGGGCAAATAGAGGGATTGGGTTTGAGATTGTACATCAACTTGCATTCCACGGCGTGACCGTTATACTAACGTCTAGAGATGCTGCTGTTGGTGAAGAAGCTGCAAAGGTCTTACAAGAAGGAGGTTTGAATGTATTCTTCCATCAACTGGATATCGTGGACCCTTCGTCGATCAAAGTGTTCTCCGAGTGGCTTCAGCAAAACTACGGTGGCCTCGATATTCTGGTAAAATACTGATTCCAGTTTTATAGGCTCTACCAGGCATTACTTTTTACTTGTTCTATCCATAGATCTTTGATTTCTCAATCTTTACGGTTTGTGAAATGACCCTATAAACTTGTACAGGTGAACAATGCAGGTGTTAACTTTAACCATGGATCGGTCAATTGTCTCGAGTATTCTGAAAAGGTTATTTTCACCAATTATTTTGGAACCAAAAATATCATCCAAGCAATGATCCCATTGATGAGGCCATCTACTTCAGGTGCTCGTATCGTTAATGTTAGCTCACGTTTAGGACGACTTAATGGCAGGAGAAATGTAAGTAGTTTCTTCGGCTTTCTTTCTCTTATTCATTGCTTAAAAAGTGCGGACATCGCTCAGGGCTTACGAATCCGTATCCCAGATGTATTAAACACAGATACCCTCCGACACCTTCCCAACACGTGTTCGATACGTGAAAATAAGTGTCTAAATATTTTTTTATTTTTTCCTGAGTTGGACACGTTTCCGACACGCTCGGATATGCGAAGGATACGTAACAGATACGTTTTGGACACGTTATGTGTCCAAATATAATTTTAAAACTTGAAATGGGGTAGTTATTTGTAAACCTAAATAGAATAAGAAAGTAATACTCAAGTAGTAACTAAAGGGTAAAAAGAATAGGAAAAAACTTCCTATCCAAACCCTTAAAATGTGGACTCCGTCTGACACCTCGTAGATCGCGATCAAATTTTCATGATCTGAACTCTATGCGAGAAATCAAAAAAAAAATTTAAAAATACTGGAAAGGGCTTGTCCAGGCAATTTTTCATAAAACTGTACATAACAAATCCCCTATGTCTTTGTGTCCTAGTTTTTGGGACAATCACGTATCCGTGTCGTGTCGTGTCCGTGTTTGTGTTGCTTAGTTCATTGCTATTGGCATCACACCAACATCATCAGATTTCTTGACTGTGACAGAGGATTGGAGATCTCTCTCTGAGACACCAACTCGAAGACGTGGACTCACTATCGGAGGAACTGATCGATAGAACCGTGGCTACATTCTTAGACCAAGTAAAAGATGGCACTTGGGCATCCGGCGGGTGGCCTCAAACACATACCGACTACTCAATGTCGAAACTCGCAGTTAACGCTTACACAAGGCTAATGGCAAAGCTGCTTTCAGAGAGGCCAGAAGGACAGAAGATATATATCAATTGCTACTGCCCAGGTTGGGTGAAGACTGCCATGACTGGCTGGGCGGGGAATACTTCCCCGGAGGAAGGGGCGGATACCGGTGTTTGGCTTGCCCTACTTCCAGACCAGCAGATAGTGACAGGGAAGTTTTTCTCTGAGAGACGGGAAGTGAGTTTCTAGACAAGTTTAGGACTCTGGATTTCGCGAAAGTTGGTGGTGTAACCGGGTGGTAACATTACCAAGTGGCCCATTTCATTTCCACCCTTTGGCTTCTCTAATGGTGTTTGAAAACCATGTTACTTGGAATGAGGAACGACAGTAAGAACGTGGTACATCTCATGCTTGCGGAACAATTTGGTTAGGCTTCTACAGATTACAAAATTATGATGTTCGTATTCGACCAATAAAGATTGAATCAATCAATGTGGAGCATGTGTTCACGAATGTAATGACCTAGACTTTTTAGTAACATTTTTTCTTGCCATAACTCCATTCTCTTATAAGTTTATCGCTTACTACATCTAATTTTATTTTTGGAGAAAACTTTAAGGATCGCTGTATTTACTGTTTTGGACCGAAGGTGGGATTTTGAAGGAAACAAATACGAAGCATCGTTCCTCGGCATTAGAATGAAAGTGTATCATGTTTTGGATTGTGTGTTTCTTTTTGGTTTGATGTTTTCTGCTAACAGAGTTTCAAACACTGAATAGGGGAGTCAAAGTTGGGTCAACACTTCAACCAGAAAATCATTTAAGTACCTCTTGAAAAGATTTTCTCTTATGAACTATCATGCAATACTGCAATGGTCAGCCTTTCAAAGAACGCTTCCTAATTTTTGAGGGACCTTCATTCCAATAATGGAAAAGTCCAAGATAGATTAATCATATTTGAAAATTTTCCACTTATGACCAGCTAAACTACTCATTTTATTTTATTATTCTCATAACGCCCCAATTTTCGGGAACGCTTCTATTTTCTCAATACATTATACTGGAGAAACGACATTTGCCATGATTGGATTCCATGAGTTTGCGGCCTTAAATATTGAGCACATGGCCGCAACATTAGTATATGTGCCATGTGGCCTCAAGGTTTGAATATGTGGCCGCAAGGTATGAGTATGTGGTCCTAAGCTTCAAGAGAATAAGTTCTAAATCAAATCAAATAGAATTAAGGAAGCAATGGACCCTTTTGTGATCACAAACTTGATGAAGTTAATAAAACACAAAAAAATGTAAAAGTAGACTATATATATAAAGTGATTTTCTTATCCGGACCTCCCGGATTTAAGAAAAAAACGTATTTTTTTTGTTTTGCAAATTATTTTTGGAAAATCTGAACTTTCAAATGTGTTCAAAAGGTGTTTTCAAGTGTCCATGCGGGAAATCTTCAAAAAAAAAACCGGGAAGGGCTTGATCCAAGCAGTTTTTCGCAAAAATTGTATATTTGCAATTTTGCGAAAAATTGCTTGGATCAACCCTTCCTGGTTTTTTTTTTTGTGAAGATTTCACGCTTGCAGTTTTTCGCAAAAACTGTATATGCAGTTTTGCAAAAAATTGCTTGGATCAAGCTCTTCCCGGTATTTTTTTTTGTGAAGATTTCACGTATGAGCCTCTGAAAACACCTTCTGAACACATTGAACGGCTCAGATCGTCAAAAAAATACTCGGATCATGGAGGTCCGGATCCCATACTAGAAGGGGACTATATATATACACACAAATATTTGGGTATTTATTGAAAATTTAGACGTTTTTTTTATTAGTTTGATTGCATACTTGCATATTCCTCTCGTGAACCGGAGGAAAATAATTAAGGTATATTTAAGTTGGTCCAGACACTCGACTGGAGACACTCTGGACCGTCAAAGCCGAAAAAAAAAAACCGCAATTCACGATCGCACCTATCACAACTCGAGTATATAAACTCTCGTCACGAGCTTTGTTCACCTGTACAAGCATCGTTCATCAACAATGTCGAATTACAGAAGAGCTCTGTTTAGCTGCCATCGATTCTTCAATTCCACGTCCACGCATAATCCAATCTCCGTTCCCATCTCACCGATCCGTCCCAAATCTCTCCTCAGGCACATTCCACCTCTCTCTCTCTCTCTCTCTCTCTACTTATATACATGTATACATATGTACTGTATTTGTGTAGATTTGTTGTATGTACAGTTATTGATCGTTTCATTTGGTTTTGGTGTATCAGGCCTTGCGTTGGTCCTCTTTCGCGATTTTATTGCTCTAATCAATCGCTAGATATTGATCTCTCCAGCGAAGAAAGCAAAAGGCGGTTATTTAACAGGTTTGGTAATATAAGTATCGCAACGTCTCAACCCAAAGAAAATATTTCTGAAGTGTTCCGTTACCAGTGGTGTTATCTGTGCAGGCTGTTATACAGAAGCAGGCAAAGAGGGTTTCTTGAGCTGGACTTGGTATTGGGGAAATGGGTTGAGGAGCATATCCATTCAATGGATGAGAATGGAATTAAGTCCCTTGTTAATGTCCTTGACCAGGTAATTTTGTTCTCATTATGTATACTTTGGCTTCCCTTAGTGATTATTCCTCTCCAGCGCATGCCCCCATACACAGTGGCAGTGGTGGATGCGGGATTTGTAAGCAGCCATTTAATTTTATACCCCCGACCTAGAAATGTTTCACAAATTGAATTTTTAAGGGTTTTCTCCTCGCCTATATAGGATTTTTTTACCCTTTTTTCACAAGAATGGACTTAGAGGGGGTTGATCCCATATAATCTTTCCAAATTAGCCTGAAAAACTAGGATTACGATTAATGGGAACATTTGGAGTTGTGTAGGGGCCGGGCACCCCCTTCTCTCCACCTCTGTCCATACATATTTGAAACGTCAATTTGGGCGTTGTTAGTACAGTATTATTCAAATTATCATCTTCTATTTTTTATGGGTTTTTGAAATTGCAGTTCTATATTAAAAATTGTGCTTCTGTTTAGATTTTGGTTATTGGAGATTTTGCATTTCTGTTTGTGCTACTTGATATCAAATTTTCGTACATATGTTATTTTGCTACTAAGTTGTAGGATTATATAGAAAGCATTGTTGCACGGTTTGCTATTGTGGTGGTACTTGTAATTTGTAACCTCAACTCTTCATGTGGGATGTTGTTGATCACTGTTAATCTAAATCTTCCGGGCATCTGATGTTTATGACCTGCCAACAATTTGTTAGCATAAATTTTTGCTACTTTCTGATGCCTGGATGCATCTCTTGAGAGTTGAGACAAATATGAGGAGTAGTTAATTCGACATAGAAGACATTTATCATATTGTCACCTATGTCAGTTGCCAATATCAAGGATTATCCCATCAAGGCCAAGGCTGCAAATGTTTTTGGATTTAGAAGACCTGAACCATGAAATTTTTGCATGGGTTGAGCCTGGGGTTTGGTACTTGGTGGGTTCATCATTCATGCTTCAAGTGAATGGGGGTCATAAAACTGATTCAGCTAAACTATGCTCTTTCGGCCTAATGGTGGTGGAGATGCAACGAAGGAAAGGAATCACTATGGGTGAAGGTAGTCTATAACTAGTACTAATAGCAGGACAATAGTTGGCTCCCTCAAATGCCAGTTTCGGGAGATGCTTTAATCGCTTGGCAGGACATGTCGTCTATTGGTTCTCAGGACTCTCGTATTAGACCAACTATCCAAGGGAATCAAAGTTTACTCTGGGAATGCTGCTAGTTTCTTGAATCGTACTTGGCAATTCCTATCATCTGTGACTACTTGTTTTCCATATGTTTTCCCAATTAGGAGCTTCCAATGTTAATCGGTCAAATAATTTCACCTAGCTGAAATTTCGAACAGTCACATAGCATATATTCCTCTTATATTTATTGGGTGCTCTATTGGGGACTAGATGGGTTCTGTTATTGTTGTTGTGTTGTATTGTTGTTGTTGTATTTATGGTTGCTTTATCCTGTTCGTTCTTGGTTCTCTGGGAGAAGAAATTTTTTACCTTAGATTCTCCTACTACTTTTATCACTCCTTTCTCCCATAGTCTATCAAGTGTATAGCTTGCATTATGTCAGAGCAAATAACTTTTTGCTCTCTGCAGGACTACGTAGAAACTATGCGAAGAGAATTCGTCATCTATATTACTTGAAGCGGAAAACCCAAGTACACAATGAACTAATTAAAATGGAGACTTCAATACAATCTTTTAAGATGTAAATGTAATCATTTAAACCTTCTACTTTTATGGAACGTTTTGTTAGAGTTTAGTCCTTTTTAGGATGACAAGAATGGAGATGTAGAAGGGACCTCCTTTTGTTATTTGGTTGCATGAATGTCAATCTGGGGTTATCTTCTCTGTCAATCTTTTGAAGCAAACGGTGCCATTCAATTTGTTAGGGTTTTCGTTGGCTGGCCTTTACTTGGCTGGTTATTTTACCTGTTTTCATATTTATCTGCAGGAAAACCCGGATTTGTGGAAGTGGCTTACTGGCCAGGAGCAACCGCCTGAGGCAATAAACATGAATCCTGTTAGAAATCCCCCGTTGTCTCTTTGTTTTCTTCTTGGTTGTCTTGTTCATCCTTCCTGGATTTTGAGTTTCTATAATCTACACTTGAAACTAGGTTTTTTGTGCTGTGCGTGAAAAGGTTGTGAACAACCTCAACAACTACGCAGCTCCTGAGACAAGGGCAACCCCTGAACAACAATGGGTGAGAGGATGGGATGATTTCAAGAAAGGACGAGATGGCCCTGCATCTGGAAATCAGTAGCTCTGCCACCATTGCCTTAGTGGTTTGTTTTCTTTTGCAGCTAATAAGGAATGTTGTTACCTGTGATGGATATAGTTGCTCATTTAGAAGTAGTGATCATAATGTAATTAAGAACTAGCCGTTGCGAAAGCCAAGAGAATTGAGAAGCATGACCATTGTTCCTACTTCCAGGCCTGTGTTCTGGGTTCTTAACAATTCACAGACATAGTTTTCTTTGTCAATGTAGTTGTGCTTCAGATGATGATCTTGACTGTGGAAAATCCGAACTTATTTGTTGATGTTTTCGTTTCAATCTCTCTTCACCCTGTATTGGTGAAGAGATTTCATGCCAAGATGGAAGGGTTTGCATGAATCACACTGCTATGTACCTGAACGTTATCTGTTACTATAATTTGGTTTTTGTTTAAGGTTATGGTTATTAGCCAAATCACTCGTTCAAATTGATTAGTTTATTGAGAAATGGAGAGGAAAGTGGTTGCAGGCACTTCCAGCAAATTAAGGTCTACTTACGATGTGATCTCTCATGTGTTCTTCATGTGACACTATGTCCTACTCCGTATTTAATTGTCCGAGCTGTTCGAAGTTCATTTTGTAAAAACTCAAGTTAATTAGACATCAGACTATGTGATTAGATTGACCATTCATTTTTCTTAGGATAAATATGATGTAAGTTGTGCGACCAACCTTTTATCGTTGTCCGAAAATTCTAATTTATTGAGATAACCGATAAGCACATCAAATAAACAGGTCTGGTTGTGCCCCAAGGTGGTATTGGGGTATCCATGCCCCGAATTTTTCTAGGCTGTTGGATCTCCTCTAATTCCAACCATTGATTGAGGCACCCCTCCTCTCTCCTGTTGACGGTTGAAATTTTTTGAAAACAATTGAAAACCCTAAAAAAACTTAACGTCCTCATTCTTAGGGCTGCACAAAAAAACCGTTGAACCGTGAATCCGGTCCGGACCGAACCGATCCGTGCGTTTTGGATTTTAACCGTGGATTAATGGTCCGGACACGGATTGAAAAAATAGTAAACCGTGACTCGCGGTCCGGACACGGATTTTGATTTTGAAACTGTGGATTAACAGATCCGGACCGTGAGATTTTTATTATATATAATTTTTTAAAATATATATATATATATACACACATATAATTTTACACAAACTTCTACTACACAAACAAGGGGGTAAACTGTGATCTCTTTCAAAACTTGGATGTGTATTTTTATTGATGACCCATTAGTGTGAGATTCCAATGAAGGCATATTCTCTAATTAGCTACGGGAGCTCTTTAATTTGATTTCCTATGTTTTAAGTTGATGTGTTAGTTTCAAAATGGGAATTAGCTGTTACAAACTTCTGTGTTTGTGAACTTGTGGTGTCCTTAGTATTTATAGAATTTGAATAACGTACTTTGGGATGCTTCTTGATTTATTTTTATGCCAGATTACGACTACCGTAAATGATAATGTCTTATATAACATGTAATCCGTGGATAAAACCGGAACCGATCCGTGACTCGCGGATCGGATTGAACCTAACCGCAGTACTTTTTTTGGTGACACCTGATTGTATTTTCCAAAACCGCGGATTCGATGGATTAGGATTGGATTACGCTAATCCGACCGATCCTGACCCGGGACCCCCTACTCATTCTTCGTTCTAAACCCCTAAATTTTTAAAACCCTATATTAATATCTTCACCTCGTTTTTTAATATTGCACACTAGACAATAGCTTTGCTAAAGGACAAAATTCATAATGGATTAAGTAAAAAGTTGTGATTTTATAAAACCCCAAAAGTAAGGTATTTCACACTCGAAGTTAGAGACATGCTATCAGATTGACCATTCAGCCTTATTTTTGTGGTAAGTATTCCTATATTTTGTGAAAAGTGTTATCTTATTCTGTGATAAATATTCGCTTGTTTTGTGATAAATATTCTTACTATTCATGGTAAAAGTAAAGTACGATTTTTTGGTGAGAAAACTGCAAAATCATCTCTTTTTTTGCACTTCCACCCTACTTTTTGTGTGTGATTTTGATCTAATAAATCAAATTCATCCATTTTTTATCTAATGACTTAGATTTAATAGGGCATTAATATCAATGCCCCAATTCTACGCCGGAGCGTCATAGTAAAATTGCAAACTTTACCTAAGAAATGAAATGAACGGCTCAAATCATGTTACATGAGAGCACTACTTCGTCTCATTCGAGTAGGTAGGATAAAGTCCCAACTCTAAAATCTCCAACCACAACTCAAGCACCATTTTGTCCTGTGATCCTTAACTACTGAAGCACCAGTAATTGACTACCAACAAAATCAAATTAAAGTATCATCCATGGCCTCCACAACCCAATCCACCTCATTCTCCCTCCTCCTCCTCCTCCTCCTCCTACCCTCTCTCTCCTCCCCTGCACCCGCACCAAACCCCCAAAACCCAACTCCATCCCCATGGCCATCCCAATTCCACTCAGTCCTCTTCATGAACCAGAGCGGAACCCTTCAGAAGACGGACTTATGGTACGATTGGCCCAACGGCAGAAACTTCAACATAATCCAAACCCAATTGGGCACAATCACGTACGATCTCGAGTGGAACAATGGCACCTCGTATATATACACATTAGACTCGGATCAGAAATGCAGGGTTTTGCATTTTGAGGTGGGGATTCTTAGACCCAATTGGCTTGATGGGGCAAATTACCTTGGACAGAAGTATATGGATGGGTTTCTTTGTAATGTGTGGGAGAAGGTGGATTTCATCTGGTATTATGAGGATGTGGATACTAAAAGGCCTGTTTTTTGGGAATTCTACACAGGTTTGGATTCTGAATTTTGGGTGATGGGTTGTTTTGTTTTTTTTTGGCTTTTTTGAGAGTGAAAATCTGTCTGCAAAATTATCCAATTCTCTCTTCTTCTTTTACTTCATACAATTATTCCTTGACCTGGAAATTTGATTGCAAATTTGCCCAATTATCTTCCTATTTGGCTTATGTTTAGTTTCTGACCTGAGTGGTGAGCTGCTCTGTTTCTCCCTTATTCGATGGAGAAACTTGTCTGATAGTTTATCCAATTCTTATTTGGAACTTGTGGAAAAGAAGAGAAAGGAAAGAAAATTTAAAAAATTGGACTTGCTTTTTACACATGTTTCCTTATTCGGGACCCTACTGACCTCTTTGGGCTTCTATTGAAAGGAAAAATAGGGTTGATTATACATCTTTTTAATATATTTGATTTGATATATAAGACATCCTCCAGATACTGCCAATCGAAGCAAATCGAAGCAATTGGATGTGGCCTTTATGACATGACCGATCAATGACATAGCAATACTCCAACACCCCATCTTTCTCATATATTCCATACATCACACCAGGTAGATATCATATTCACGGAATATGATTCACTTTCCAGATGCCTTGGTGTTGAAAACTTGAAATGGTAGACACACGAGACTCAAAATCTCGTGCTAAAGAGTGTGGAGGTTCGAGTCCTCTTCAAGGCATAATATTGAGAATGCTCAGTCAATTCAATGAGCAATTCAATAAGAAAGCTCGGACCGAATTGGTATATCAATACCAATTCGATCCTAGCTCTTGGAATTGGAATGAGTTCATTCTTTTTCATTCTTTGGTTGGAGAGAGAGGAGGGAAAATAGAAATTTTCAGTATTGTTCACATAACCGTTTCCCTCTCATTTCCCTCCCATTTTCTTTTATTTTCTGTTCTCCCAATTTCCTCGAGTTCCCAACACGTCGTTAGTTTTCCATTTGTTGATTTTGAAGGTACAGTTTTGTTGATGTCTTTTGTATTACTGCTGGAAGCTGAACTGAACTCTCTTTCGTTCTCTCTCTGTGTGTTTGTGTTTGCAGGATTTAGTGGGCATGTGATGACATTTGAGGTGGGAAAGGTGCTTGAGGATGTAAATTGGCAAGCACCTGTGTACTGTTTCAAGGAAGCTGAGAAAGGAAAGAGCTCTCCGATTGAATCCATGGCTGATCTTGCTCCTAGTGGACGATTAATGAGAGAGGCCATAACGACTTTTTTAATGTACTAGCTCTTATAGCCAGTGTTCTTCTTATAGTTCTAGACTTTTGTGGTTTCACCTTTAGTCAATAACAAATTGAAATTAGCTCCTCTACCGGGCGTTGCTCTCTTAGCCAGTAAATTGTTCGAGTTTGATTTAAAAGCCTGAATATATTCAGAGTCCCGAACAAGAACTTAATTGGGCAGGTCACATGCTAAGCTTCAGTTGCTTATTGTTTTGAACTGATTGCGGTACTAGTTTAATTCAATAACCGTGATAAACTTGATTTGTTTATCATCCAAATAGATCTCCAATAAGTTTTCAACCATTGCACACCAACTCATATTGGAGAAGGAGTATTTGATTTCTTGGTTTTTTCTGGGTTATTTATCAAGGTGCACTAACTTTAACACCATATATGTAGGTAGCATTACCCTCAATAATATAGAGCTAGAGGAACCACATACGGCACTCCTTAAAAAAAGTTTATGCAAGACAACTAACGTTAGAAAAATTAAATGAAGACGAAAAAATAAGACAAATAGGTCAAAAGTTATAATAGAAGTGCATCAGGGAGAGCCCCACATTTTGGCCTTTCCCATTCTCATTTTCCATTGTACTTGTTTGACTCTCCTCCAAAATGAGTTCCAAGTAATGAATGGTAGGGAAGAAGATTTTTTTGATGGAGGAGAGCAAAATGCAGATGTAGGGAAGAAGATTTTTCTGACTCATCATTTTTCACTATTTTCATTTTAGTTAACATAAAATACATGTATCTTATCTTATGTATATATCTTTTAAACACTACTTATATTGCAATAACATTCTACACGTATTTCTCAAACACTCTAGACAACTGATTTTTAGTACTCCCTCATCCGGATTTGTTAGTGTATTTTGGAAATTCGTGCTATTTTTCAAATGATTATATTTTACAACTTATAATGTATTTATGTTTGTCATATAGATCTAATCGAAATCTATCAAATAAAATCTATATTAGACATATAATTACTTACCAATTTAAAGATATCACTTTTTTTTTATCCGGTTGCAATAGAATGGGAGACAAACAAATCCGAACAGAGGGAGTATATTCCAATCCTAATTTAAAAACAAAAAATGTAAAAATCGATAAGTGATTTTGACACTCCACATTTTTATAACCACACTCCAATATTTGTCTAATATTCAAAATACACATAATATGAACACTAAGACCATTTCCAACAGTCTCGCCATTGCTCCGGCGATACCAAAATGGAGAGATTTCCCCCAAAAAATGGCACCCAACTGCCTCGCCACTCCTCGCCATTTTGGTTTCCCTTTTTACCTCGCCTGTCTCAGCGAGGCACAGTAGCCCTCACTATCACCGCACCGCACTGCAATGTTGTTGTCATTTGACTACTCCGGTCGGTGAAAAATTACCCTCTCTCTCTCTCTCCTCTTCTCCGGCTAGATTTTGGTTGGATTGTAGTGAGTTTTAGTTGGATTCTATGGCGGGGCAACGTGGACGGCCTACGGGCTACCATGGTTGCAACCATGGCCAAATTTTGGTCGAGGCGATGATGATATTACAAATCTGAGCCTTGTGTGTGTGTGTGTGTGTGTGTGCACGCGCGATGGATCTGGTGCAGTGGTTGTGGTGCAGCAATCGTGGCTGTGGGTATGTGTGTATATATATACATATACATGTATATATACAGTGGCTATGAAAGTAGTGATGAAACAGATCTGAGCCTTCTCTCTCTCTCTCTCTCTCTCTCTCTCTCTGTGCGGTGGGTTTAGTGCGGCGGTGGTGTGGCGATGGTGGTTGTTGGTATGTGTAGCTGTGATGGTGGTCTGTGGCAATGATGGTGGCCTGGGGTATTTTTTTTTTTTTTTAAGTGAGTGAAATGGCTAGCCTGTTCGGTAGAGGTGATATTTTTTGCCTAGCTATACCAGCATATGACACATTTTCTAGCCAATTTGGTGAGAATTTTGCAGAGTCTATTGGAGATGCTCTAAGAGACCAACTTGGTGTGTGGTTATCAAAATGTAGAGTGCCAAAATAATTTCCCAAAAGCAAAATACATGTAAGGACTAAGTTTTGGATTCCTTTGTGATGCAGAACAAGTAGCGGCCCAATTCTATGATCAGTTGGACCGGTCGAAGCCTAAGAGGCCCAAACAACTCTTAATTGAAAATTGCCAAATTCGGCAATTTATCGACGAGCCCTAATCGTGACTGATGGTGGATTTCGGCCAAATTCATTCGTTTAGGCCTTCAATTTAGTAATTTTGCTATTTTAGGTAATAATTAGATTACGAATTACTCTTAGCGTGTAATTCCGTTTACGTTGTTTCCAATTGGGAATATCTTATTTTTCTTTCTAGTTTTCAATTTTGGGAGTTTCCCCAATTTTCGGGATACTTTAATTTTTAGGTAAGTTTTGCTAGGGTTTGCTAGTTTTCCCTATAAAAGGGCATGTAACCTCTATTATTGGGCAGCTTTTAATCAAATATAATTCCAAGTTATATCTCTCTCTTCTTGTGGATTCAAGAACCTCGTGGATTCGAGACATATTCTCGTTTGAACTAGTACGCAACTAGTTTCTCGTGGATTCCACTGCGTCACTTTGTTTGGGCAATTTCGTTGGACAAAACACACATTTACATCGAGTTGTAATTTTATTATTTAAAGTGTCTGTTTAGGTGTACAAGAAAATCAATATACAATTCTTTTTATTGCGGTCATTATTTTGATGTAATTCAAGAAACTTGCTCAAGCAACGTATGAGCTACACATAAAGCAAATGTGCTGCCTTTAGATCAAATAATCTTCGAGAGGATTTTAGATCAACATCATCGTTCTTTAGGTTAAGCCCTTTCGTAGAGTTCGAAAGGCAAAGGATTGGAAGGCTTGTGCGATTCTAGGCGTTGGCGATCAAGATCACTGGGTGCGATGTATGTGTGACTCGGCATGTGATACTTAGAACGTTGTGAGGATTTACTTTGTTTGGATAAGTATATCTGTAACTGCACAATGATTATAGTCATTTGATTCTTTCCCGTGGTTTTTACCCATTCAGGAGTTTTCCACGTATATCGTGCGTTTATCTGTTTGATTGTTTGGGTGATTTGTGCTGGGTAACTTATTGATTCACATTCATACTATTAGGGTTGTTTATTTAACAGATTATTAAGGAACCCTGATTTTTCAATTGGTATCAGAGCAAGCTGCTCCTTCCGTTAGGATTTATTTTCTTAGAGCAGATTCATCATGAGGATGAACATGAATCACGTGTCTAGAAATTTGCCTATACTTGATGCTGATAATTTTGAATACTAGAAATCTAGAATAAAGGCTATAATGAGATCAATCGGTGAAGAAATTTGGGATTCATGTGTTGTGGAGTACACTTGGCCCATGAAAATTGTAGAGGACATGCAGGTTTAAAAACCCCAATCTGAGTTATTAGACGCTGAAAAAGCATTACTTCAGGCTAACAACCGTGCACTTGAGATATTTTATTTTCTGCTGTTGATATTAATGAGCACATGAAAATAGCTAACTATGAAATAGCGAAAGAGGCATGAGACATTCTGGTTACTTGTCAAGAGGGGACAGACGTGGTTAAATAGTCTAAGCTGCAAAGGCTTACCACAGAGTTTGAGACCATCAGAATGCAAGAGGAGGAGACATTAAATCAATTTTACTCTAAGCTCATTGTCATCGTCAATAGCTGCGAGAACTTGGGTGAGCCAATTCCTTCCATTTGTATTATTAATAAATTTTTATGTTCCTTACCTCCTAGATTTAAAACTCAAGTAACTATGCTGGAAGGTAAGAGAAAATTAAAAGAAAAATCTGTTCAAGAAATAGTTTGGATTCTTCAAACTTATGATGCTAATCTATTGCAATTTGAACCTGTTTAGCCTAAAGTAAAACATTCTGAGACTTCTATTGCTTTTAAAAGTACTCAGAAAAATAAGAAAGGTTCAGATAGTGATAATGATATCGATTTTGGGGAGATGAAAGTTTTTTCAAACAATTTAAAAATATTATGAAAAAGAAAAATGATAAAGAAAAAGGAGAATTTTCTAAAAAAATTAAAAAAGGAGAGAAAATGACCAGCTGAGGGACCACAGTGTTTCGAGTGTCATGGTTTTGGTCATTATACGTTAGATTGTGCTAACAAAAAGAAAAATAAGGTTTTTGTTGCTCAAACGTGGGATGATAATGATTTTGATGAACGTTGTGAGGATTTACTTCGTTTGGATAGATATATTTGTAACTGCACAACAATTACAGTGATTTGATTCCTTCCCGTGGTTTTTACCCCTTCAGAAGTTTTCCACGTATATCATGCGTTCATTTGTTTGATTGTTTGTGTGATTTGTGCTGAGTAACTTATTGATTCAAAAAAGAAAGAGTTGATGAAAAAACCCTAGGAGCCGCTCTCTCTATCTCAACTCTTCACAACCCCACCACTACAGCCCTTCCTTCCCCTCCCCCTCCATGGGTTGCACACCCTTTGGGCGACTGGAGGGGAGGGACTAATCCCCTTACTAGATCTGGTTTCCCCTTCCCCTTCTGCACCATATCCGCCTTCCGTTCGCCAATCGTTGGAACTTGGGATTCCGCAGCCCTGTTGGGCGTTACGATTCGTCTACTCCTCCTTTGCAACCTTACGGGTTCCGACGGCTTCTTAGGCCTTCGGTAGAGGCGTGTGACCGGTTGGAGGTTTGGCTAGAGATGGGTTGCTCAGCGACGAAGGGGAGTGTATCTTTTTTCTCGTTTCTTTTGTGTTTTGTCCGACTTTAGGTCGGTTATGTCCGGCTTTAGGCCGGTTTTTGTCCGTTGGTTTGGTCATATGCTTTATCGTTGTATTTCTGTGACCTATTGTCTTTGGAGTGTTCGATCTGTGGACTCCCAATCTTTCCCTATGGGAATCTTTGATGAATACTATCTCTCAACTTTTGACAAAAAAAAAAAAACTTATTAATTCACATTCATACTATTAGATTGTTTATTTAACAGATTATTAAGGAACCCTGATTTTTCAATACAAAAAGTGAGAGAGGACTCCTAGTCACGTAGTATCTGACCCGACATCACAATTGTCTAAAATTAAAAGTGTTTTGGACGGTCCAAATAAATTGAAGAGCAAGAGTGTAAGGGAGAGAGAGAGGAGGGCCAAGATGCAGGCGCCGCGTGGCCATGCCTATGCCCATCCAAGTTTTTCTTAACAAGCACCCAAAAAGTGGGGTTGTGTACGCATCGTCTACTGAATGATATCGGAGACGCGAAGGGCGGTAATTTCCCTTATGGTAATTTTGTTGGATTTTTTGTTCCAGAATCTCCCGATCTCTGCGAAAAAGCCCTCAAACTTTTCCACTTCTCAGCTGCCAAACTTTCAATCGTATTGAATCGAGCAATTGACTGAAGACTATTGGGTTAATGGTAAGAGAAAAAGAAGGCATTGAGCAATAGAAGAAACAGTAGTTGCGGCGTTAGGGCATGGGCACTGAGTCGGAGTCGGACTCGAACCCGAACGGGTGGAGCCGAGCTCGTGGACTGGTGCTGAAGGCGCTGGTTTTGATCGGAGGGGCAGTGTTGCTCAAACGCCTTACAAAGTCCACCACTCGTTGGGACCATACTCGTATTGTAGCTCAATCCCTCAGCGGCGTCAAGGTACGTATATGTATTAGGCATAGTTTCTTCTTTATGCTTTTGCGGAATGTTGACTCATTTTTACTTGGTTTGTGATACTTATTTGGTTATTTTGTGTTAATTGGTAGTGGTCGAGAGAGCAAGCATCCCGAGACCCTGATAATTACTTCAATTTCAGGTACTTTTTTAGATCCCTGCAAATCTTATTAGTCGCTTGATACAAGTTAAATCATGGATGTAAATCGAGTACTTGTTTTGTACGCGTTTATTTGTGCATATACACAAGCATATACCCATGTTTGTGCGTTCAAGACTGTGGATTGATTTAATTGAAATTGTAGTTGAGTCTAAGCTATTTGCATCATGGTGGGCCAACTCAATACTTGAGTAGGGGTATAAGATATGATACTTGTAGTTAGGCATTCACCTGGTGAATCTTGTTTCACATAATGCATGAAATGATATATGGCACCTTGAATCAAAATTTACCTTTGAAATGATGGAAAAGTATTTACAAGTATGAGTATCTTGTTGCGTCCCAGTGTCCTTGACATGACAATTAAGCTATACACATCCTGCTACCAAGTGACCTTTTTTTATTACCGAATGTCTAGGCTAGCTTGTGTGCAACTTGACTAATTTCAGGGCTTTGAGGTTAACGACCGGGTAAACCCCCGGTGGTCCCAAGGTTTAGAATGTTTTGCCTTCTTGGGATTCGAACTGCATGCGACCTCTGGGGGGCAAGCCCTTTAGTTGCTTTCTCATGCCCACTTGGCCCAACCCTTGGGGATTACTAATTGACCTTAAGTTTGATTTTATTCCGGTACACTCGCAGTATACCTGTGAACTTATTCCCCTGTTGTGGACCATTGTTGTTGAGTCTTTTTAGTCTAGGATGCCTTTCCTTTGAGCCATTCTTAGATCTCAGGTTCAGCGTGTTGGTCGCTGATTTGGAGAAACGTAGTTTTTGTTTACTGATGCCTTTAAGTGCCCCATATCAGCTTTGTACTAATGGGGTGTAATGCACCAAAAACTGTACTAAAGTTGCATATTTTCAAGAACGAGTACTTCCAAGATGGCAACTTTATGGCATACTATGTGGACAAATTTATGGAGCTAACAGCATTTCTCTTTCGTTGTTGTAGATGGCTTGCATGCCCAGCTGCGGATATGGTGGATGGTTCAAAGGTTTTATATTTTGAGCAAGTTAGTTTATTTACCTTCAACCTGAAATTTTCACTCCTTGGTTTTATATTTTGTAAATCATGAAATATATTTGCTTCACTAAGCATAACTGCATAACCTTTGTTGGGACTTGACAGGCCTTTTGGAGGACTCCTCAGAAGCCTTTTCGTCAGGTATCACATAACTGTTTCACTTCTTTAAATTACCTGGAAACTTCTGCCTATCTTTATGTATCCATGCACATGCTATTTTTCATTTTCCTCTATTCAAACTTGGTCGACACTCTTTTCCTCCCTTATCGTATTTTAGTAAAGGTAGTTCCTTTAGTGAAGCAGCATAAGTTCGGGTTTTAAGCCACTGACGACTGAACTTTTTCTTCTTGTAGGAGGTATAATTTTATCCCGTTTCTAACTACTCTCTTGTTGCAGAGATTTTTAATGGTGAAGCCTTGTGCTAAAGAGATGAAATGTGATGTTGAGGTGGGAATTCAAGTTCAAGTTTGTTTTCATTATTCTGTTTATGTACTGTGTTTTCAGTTACTTTTACTACTACAAGTTTCTACTGCTACTACTTTCGTATGTCATGAGTCATCTGATGTTTTATAAAAATTTGAGATCAGTTTCAGTCGAGGGATAGGAGATAAGGATTTCATAATTTCACATTTGTTAAATTTCTCTCTTCCACTTCAGTATGTCGTAAACTTCACTTCATCTTCTTCACATGAATCACATCTGATTAGTTGCATGGAGAACTGTTGGTTGTTTTGTAGAATACATGTGGCATCGGATATAGATTGAGGGAGAATTCTCAATACTGTCAGCAGTAACTGATTATGGTCCCTGACTCCCTCAACTCTGATCCTAGAATAATTGAGTTCTGACCATGGCATTGTCCCTTTCCAAAAAGAAGAAGAAGAAGATAAGGCCGTGTCCCTAAATCATGTTGGCCTTGTTCATTTAGTAGTTTTAGTTTAGTTTAGTTTTGGAAAAAGGTGCAATTCGTGGAGAGAGATAGAGAGAGAAATGAGTGTACTGATTACAAAACAAAACTAAAACTATGAAATGAACAAGGCCGTTATATTGGCCAGATAATTCCAGAAGGATTCTAAAATCTATCCTCTGCCATGGTAGTTCTACTAAATTTTTTCCATTATCACCTACGCTCTCCATTTACTGTCTGGATTGTGGAGACTTGTAGCGTACTATCGATTCTCACTTTTACTTGTCAAAAAAAAAAATTCTAATTCTCACTTTTACTCAATGAGCAGCTAAGTACATATGCTATACGAGATGCAGAAGAGTACAAGAACTTTTGTGATCGCTCAAAGGACCAACGACCACCGCCAGAAGAAGTTATTGGGGTAAGTTTCGTATCACGTTGAAGCTGTGACATAAGTTTAAAAATGCATGTGCTTGGATTTTCTGGCTTCTTTACTTTTTTTTTTTGTGACAATATTTGGCTAGTGATTGAGTTGGAGACTCGGAATATGCAATTTGCAATTTTGCAAATATAGTTCAGATTCTTAAGGGAAAAAAGTCCCACTAATTTGTAAGGAAATTAACTTTATGTCAATAGTAATATGTCACAGATGCGTGGCTCACTAATCATATCTCTAAGATGTCCAAGCATGATTAGTAAATCAATGGTTGTAGATTTTTGTTTGAACTCCTTTCCCAACCCTACTTTCAATTTTTGCAAACTATGGTTCTGTTTTCAAAAGGAAAAAAGGGCCTGCGAGTTTCTCATTAAACTAAATTCAAGGATGTCTATACTAAAAGGAGACTGATGCGTTGGGCATGAATTATAGGTGTAAGATAGCATCATAGCAAAGGATATACTTACTGAATCAATGCAGAAATTTGTTTGTTATTTAGGCTCACCCTCTCTCGTGACATGAAAAAAAAGTTGTGCATCTCCCAGCCAGTGTCAAATCATTTGCATTCTCCAGAGTCCTTGACTTTCTATTTCGTATCATTTCTTATTTGACACTTCAGTTGACGTATCTAATGAAAGTACACAATTAGATATCCGGGAAAGGAGGGCAGAAATTTTATGATGCACATATACGTTAGGGTTGCGTAGGGGTGTAAAACAATACTACATGGAAATTGTCGTTTTTTTTTGGTACATTAATTGAGATGCAGGTAGGCTTCTTTACAAAAATCAGCATGTTTCACCATTTGTTAAGTATATATTCCCACATTTCTTGGAGATGGAATGGGTGATCACTTAACAACATGAGTTGGATACAAAGTTTAAACATGGTATCAGAGCGGTGCCCATTCTAGCTCACATTATAAAATCTCACAATCCACACCCCATGATGACAAATCAGCAAAAAGGCTATACGATGATATACCCAAAAAGAGGCTTACACCCAACAAACCTCAAATGTGGCTGCACGTGCGGGGAAATTTTAAGTACTTCCTCAGTCCCAAATTTGTTGTCCATTTCTCAGCAATCCAACTTTTTTTGAGGTCAAAATTATTGTACCAAAAAAGATTGAACTTTCCAAAATTTCTCCAAGTTGGCTTATTCTAGAAAGCTTTTTTGGCTCCAAGTTGGGTTGTACAACCCTTGCCTGCCAGTGTTTGAAATTTAACTGGGAGAATTTGAGTGGGTACAAGACTACTAGTTATTACAACCATTGCTGCCAATATTTGAACTACAGTACTTTTAAAGTTTTTTTTGAAGTTCTTGAGTTATCATGTCAATCACTAGGCTAAAGGGTAGAAATGGAATTTCATAACATATTGTACATGGACTTTTTCAAATGGACAAAAAATTTGGGACATCAAAAGGTGTGAAGTGGACAAGAAATTTGGGTCATAGGGAGTAATATATTCCACATTGCTTGGAGATGAATGGGACCAATGGGTAATCACTTAATAATACAAGGGACCTCTCTCACTCATTGCCAATTGGTTTTGAGTTGGATATAAAGTTTCCACAAAACATGTGATGGCATTCAGGGGCGGACACACATGGGGGCATGTGGGGTCACGTGCCCCCACTCAAAATTAGAAAATTTCACTTGTGTCCCTATATATTTTGAATAATTGAATAAATAACACCCTAAATTGAAAAATACCATTTATATATAAATTGAAAATAATTAATTTATTGCATTTCATGCATCAATTTTCTTCCATAATGTTGTTTGATTTACAATTGTCAATTTATAAATTTCTAGTGTGGTTGGGATATAAATTTCTGACTCATTGTTATTTATCACAAAGGCTCTTGCTAGCCTCCGCTCATCAGGCAGAAGGTAATATGACAAACAAGTTCAGATATCAGTATACTTTCACTGATATCAATACAAGTTTCTTGGATATCAATGGCCTTGTTCGTTTCATAGTTTTAGTTTTGTTTTGTAATCATTACACTTATTTCTCTCTCTATCTCTCTCCACTCATTACACTTTTTTCCAAAACTAAACTAAACTAAAACTACTAAACGAACAAGGCTGATATATTTTCTACACATTATCCTCTACCCTAAGGGTTGATGTTAGCATTTTCCTATTATGAAACAAATTTTCTTGACATGGTCAATTGAGTGCCCCCACTACATCAAATTTCTGGGTCCACCACTGATGGCACTGGTTGAGGATCCAGTTACAAAGTTTTAAGCTCATAGTAACCACAGATTATCATTTCTATTCATCTTGGTCCACTGGTTATTGTACCAGTAAGGATTTTTGCCCAAATTGGAAGCTAATATTAGTAAATTTTCTATTTCCGTATACTTTTCAAACATTGCTTTTGACACTACCTTGGCCATAATTGCTGCGTATTATTTGTCTGATGTACAGGATATTGCAGAACATTTGACGACAGTACATCTAAATCGCTGTGAACGAGGAAAGCCCTGCTTATATGAAGGTTCAACACCACCTGATGGATTTTCGAATTCTTGGGTATTTGCTTGTTCATAAGTTCTTTATTCAGTCATTGTTTTTTTCTTTCAGCACGGCTTCTTTATTTAAGCCGTAATATGCCTTCATTTCCCATTATATTTCAGAATGGTGCGTCATACTGCACCTCGGAACTTTCAGTCTTGAAGAATAATGAGATACACACATCGGATAGGGGCTATGATGATGATGGAAACCAAGTTAGTGTTGATGGCTCTGTATTTTACTGCAAATACCTATAAAAATACACCCTCCATCCTATAATTTTAGTCTATTACCAAAAGTCGTGTTATTTTACAGATACAAAATAAAAACCTTCCGTGCACAATTTTTTTTTACTTTTTTAGTACCTGTTTGAATAACTATTGAGATTTTCGTACTGGACTAAAATTATGGGAGGGAGGTGTAATTCAGAGCCTTTTAACGGTATATTCGGTTTTGTATTCCAGGTATGGGGAGTGAAAGGAGGTCCTTACGAATTCAAACCTGCACCTGCCTCAAGTTTTGGAGACATGTATTCTCCTTTGAAAATTCCTCCATTGTCCATGGAGAAAAGTATAGAGGGTTCATTTGTTCTCCAAGAATGATAACCTTGTCTCGTAATATCATCATTTGTAAATCCAAGTCCATTTTGAATGTACAAGGTGTTTCGCAATCAGTTTACATATTGATCTTTCGTGATTGTTTTTGGCATCAAATCCATCGTGAATGTTACAAACGAAACATCGCAAAAAAGGCAATGCACGGCTGTATTATTTACAGTTAGGCACTAAACGAGTTCATTAGGATTGATTCTCCATTGTTTCATCTTGATCCAGATGGTGAGGATTGTATTCAACGAATCTTATGGAATCCGTCTTGTTATCTGAAGAGTATGAAGGGAAAAGCCCCGCGCGTTAGCTGTTCATTTATAAGCCAAGCAGTCTGTATAGACATTTGAGTTAGGATTTTATCCTGTTAAAAACTTGTACAAAAGCAGGTCATTAGTGGAAACTCAATTGGGAAATTTCTGTAATCTGTATATAGGAGTACAATTCTGAATTTCAGACGTACCAAAAAAAGAGTGCATCCCATTTGATTGATCATGTTATTTCGGTATTCGATTCAATCCTCAAATTGAATCTTCGACATCATCCGCTGTCATGTCAAAATCTGACGGAAGATCTGGTAAATGCATGAATGCAATTAAACATGAGAGCAGCTTGCGTGTTGTGCACCATGCGGGCCGTCCCTTTGGCAATCCAATGGTCTAGATTTTATTTTGATCCTCCAACATCAGAGCAATTCGTCACAAGATGAAATCTAGATCCTTGGATCACCGAACAAACAGCCTCAAAAGCCTTGAGATAAACCACTATACTTAAAAGTGAGCTAGAACAAATAATACACAACCCTACAACCCACAAATCTAATACAGTTTTGCAATTGGCAAATTAGTTACAACAAGGATAAAGGAAATGCCGATCAAAAAAAAAAAAAAAAAACAAGAATAAAGGAAAGATTTAAGAACTTATGAATTTTAACACCATAATGTGCATAACCCACTACCAAGGTTTCAGGTCACCTACAGGGCCTGCGGTCCAGTTCAAGACCTTCTCGCCCGCCTTCAAATAAACGCTCTGGTCGTGCGGCAATTTACGAGCGAGTCCATTCAAAATTTGGTGGAAAGCATCACCAGATTGAGCAGGTTGTGGGAACAACATTGCCTGTTTCATTGAAGGGTTGGCAAGCAATCTTTGCTTCCTCAATATTACCTCCGGCGGAATTGAAGTGAGAATGGTATCTAGATTCGGAACATCTTTCTCATCCACAAACACACCTATATCTTCCCATGGAATTGCATCAGCAAAAGGAAGAACAATGTCATCCGCAATGATGACGGGGATACACCCGAATATCACCGCTTCGACAAGTCTGGGACTCCATGGGGCCCACCCAAGTGGGCACAGGCAGAAAATTGCCCGTTGCATGTCTTCATAGTAAGTTGTAGGGTGCTCTGTGGAGATGTCGAAAAGAGGATTATCTTTGAAGTTCTCCCAGACTGCTGCTCGTGCGCCTCTGCCAAATCAGAAAACATACCAAAATTAGGGGATCTTAATAGGCTTGTCCATAATTATAAAGGCACACACTTAGGTTCTGTTTGGATCATGGTTTGTGGAGAGCTTGTGAGAGGGAAAAGAGAACGTGGTGAACAGGAAGTGAAGAACATTTTTTTTCTTCCGGTTAAGTAATGGTTTTGATTCTCTTAAGGCTATATTTGGATCAGAGATTTGGGTAAGGAAAAAGAAAAGAAATAGAGAAGCTGAAGGATCTAATAGCTCATAGTGGTCGGATCCTTCCACTTTTTCCATTTCCATTTACCAAAGATTGATCCAAATACGGCCTTTGAAAATTTCTTCAGAAGTTCAAGATCCAAAACAGAACCTAAACAAACTACGGAAATTAAACCTCGTCTTCAATGAATATACCTTGCATAATAACCACCTTCTGGGTCATTCCCAACATCGTAAAACAATCCTCGGAAATACACAAAAATAGAGCGAGGAATGTGTGGGGGGATCAAATGGGCTTCCATTTTCTGAGGAGGAGCATAAGGGGGAATTGTTATCGAACCGTCTTTTAAGCAAACATGATTCCTTTGACCGAAAGTTTGAACCAAGGTAGCGCGCTGGAGCAATGTAAGTATTCCTCTTTCAATAGCTTTTTCTTCCTGTAATAGTGCAAATGAAAGTAAGCAGACATATAAGAGATCCACTTGCGAAGAAAATTAGCCTGGTAGAATGTAAATGTGAGACTTCGGAATGGTACAGATTTGGATCTGGACATGTAAAAGATTGAAACTACAGAGCAGATGTGAAATTTTGGACATGCATCCAAGCAATACGTCCAAGGTTCCCTTGGTCCATTCTTACAAGAGAAGGGAGTCTAATCTTTCTGTTTCCAAAGGGAATTTTCCCTGCTTAATGAGTAACCTTTCAATACCAATGGCAAATCATTTCTCACCATATACCAAAGTGATTGGATTTGAACCAATGGAAACAATTATTTCAGATGCAAAGAGGGATCTTATGCTCCCAATGGTCAGACAAATGGTGAAGAAATTAGAGAGAGCTTCATACTCAGGGCCGGCCCGAGGGTTTTTAGTGCCCAAGCCTAATCTAAAAATTGTGCCCTCAAAGTAAACACTTAAACAACTTTTTCAGCAACAATCACAATACGAGAAAGCCAAAACAATAGAAAGTTCTACTAATCATTATATAAGAACACAAAATACAATGTCTCCAATTACATATCTCAAGAACGCACAAGTATCACTTGAATATTACTCGTGTTGCATTTCTAGAAGCAAAAGTATCTATGAGACTTGTATATCGTAATGAGTCCTACTCCGAGATTGGGCCTTTTATTTTAGTTGCCTTTTTATTTTATTATTGGGCCTTTAGACCTAATGGATCAGTTGTAAAAGTTAATCTGTTATGTGTTCTATTTTGGGCCTTTAGGCCAAATGGCCATTTTGTTTAGGCCTTTATTTTAAATCAGATTGGTCTTTTTGGTTTTTCCTAGTATTGGGCTATAAAGAACCCTACTCAAACCTAATAGTAAGAATTATGGGGGTACTCCTAATTTTTTTGGATGCCCAAGGCCTAGGCCTCTAGGGGTTGGGCCGGCCATCTTACTAGGTAGTGAAACCATGCCCAAAATAATTTGGAAAGCTTCTTACTAGGTAGTTAAAACATGCCCCAAAATCATTTGGAAACAGGTCTAAACAAACCATCAAGGTTTCTTTCTAGTGCACAGTGCTCCCAACAAAAAAATTCAAGAACATACTAGAGAAATAATGGCAGAAGAAATTAGAGAAAAAAAAGCTTCTTACAAGGTAATGAAAGCATGCCCCAAAGTCATGTGGCACTATAAAAAAGTGATCAGCCCCTTCTGTCCTATTCCAATAAGGCCAGTTGGAAGAAATAAGCTGTATTGCACTCCTCATCATTCGTGGTGATTTGAATGGTAAAGGAAGGCCATTTGGTGTGAGGTCACACGTGGTGTACACAGGGGTATAGAACCAATCAGCTTCTTCCGGATTGAGGGTTCGAACGGGGCTAGACAAAAGGAACCGATGCATGAAGATCTCAGCGGCAAACATGTGGGTGAGGCATCTAGGATCCTTCTGAAGAATCTTCTTGTTGTATTTGCTTGGAAGCTCATAAACAAAAACTTTTAGCCTACCCACTGGATCATCTTCCAGGACATCTCCCGCGCTACCTAAAATGTTCAAACTCGAGCTTAAGCAAAGACATCATAACTTCAAAATCTGGGAGCAGCATCATGAGAACTGCTAAATGCTTAATTAACTTCAAATAACAACCAATAAATGTGCACAGCGAAGATAAAATTTGGTAAAGCATGCAAATATCTTGAAATAAACATTTTAAGGACAGCAACAGTATTTCAATATGGTGTCCTTAAATACGTTTTTGAGCACATATCTTCTGAAATAACATTAAACCCCAACTACCCTTGACATGGTCTAGAGGAGCAACAAAAGTGGGTATGGATAATATGGGGAAAAAACTGTCAACAGGAAAATGTAAGAGAAGTTTTTCATCCTTCCTCCGATTATTTATAACAAGCTTTATATCCTGAAATTTTGATCATAAATGAAAAAAGCCTTTGGGTATGGCTTCTTTAAGTCAGAATTCTCCTAGAACTCTTGCCCGCAGTTCTACCTAGAATCCACAAAAAAAAGAGGGGACATGAATGATCCTTACAAGTGGCATCTGAAACCTATTAGCGAACTCGACGCTGAAGCTTATCATCTATGACGCTAGTAGGAGCAAATCTTATAAAGGATTAGGTGTAACTTGTAAGGTGGTTGAGACACTTATTATTTAGTTCTTATCTGATCCTCCTGAACTAAAGGGGATATCAACCTACAATAATGACGTAAAAATAGATTACTGGTCCTAACAGTCTTCATGACTGAGTTCCAAGAAACAAGTGAAATGTATTTTAAACACCAATATCTGACACTCTCTTGATCATCTATTGCTATGAAACTCTCATTTGCCGCTACTACAATATGAAAAAACCCTTCCATTATATTGAAAATACATATATAATGCCATCATGGTTACAATAGAGAATCGACCAAAACCATTACATCCCATAAGTATTCATCATACAACTCCCAATTCCCAAAACACACTGATAATGAAGAGGAGGATATTCCCTCAATTTGAGTCCCAGACTAGTTAACGTTGAAGCGGAGTTACCATTTTAGGCAGCCAGAGCACCTAAAAGAGGTCCATCACATAACTTTCTTTATCACCAAGGATTGAACACAGGACCTCGTAATTATGATGTGAAGGCTAAACCAGAACCCGTATTCCACCCCTGGTAATATATGTTAACAATCAATCGGGTCAAGACAAGGAGACAACAGTTGTGTGTTGCACTTAGTACGGTAAGGTTGTGAGTTCAACACCTCTGAAGAAGTTGTTACCCTTTCTATGAGTTGGGTTAGGGATTAAGCAGGGTGTAGAATTTTTCCGACATGGGACAAGAAGTTACATACATACCTGAGAACACACACACGCTCATGTGTGTGTGCGAATCTAAACAAACCAACCGAAGAATCTACTTATGTTCAAACTTGTACCATGATGTAGGATTTATGCTCACTAGAAGTGGTGCCCTAACCCCTTAAAATGAAAAATTTTAGAAAAAGAAAAAGAAACAAATAAAGAAATACTGAGAATTTACCGTAGAGCGTAGATATGTACTAACCTCTAATCAGTTCATTAAGATGCTTTAAAAGCACAAAGTAAAGAACCACAATAAATCCAACCCCAACAAGCAAATCTTGGGACATGTCCACGTCATAATATTGCAGTAATTCTGAATTTATTTGGACCAAAATATGTCCGCTATGCACTAGATAGAATGCTTATCAGTCCTACAAGGGCACGTTTGATTGGACGGATTAGACATGAGATTGGATTACAAATTCCATGAGATCAAATTCATGTCATTTGAATGTAGCACTTGGTGGAACCTCAAGGAATATAACATATACATAATACATTAGACAAAATGTGGTATTGCTTATCCGCCACTATCAGTCCGATAAGATTAATCATCCTACAGAATTATATATCCAATCATTATTTTTCTCACCAATCAAACACGGGCCGAGAAAAATGGGATTGGACCATTTAGCTCAATTGACTGGAAAACGAAAGAAGGAAATATCAATTTTATAATTTACATCTCAGTTTATGGCTAATAACCCTACAGACAACACAATAAAAGGAAACCCTTCCCTTAATCTTCGGGCATTGCCCTTTTCTCATTTTTCGAAAAATGATTTTGGGTCCTCAAGTTGCCAAAATCAATAGCCAAGAAAGGAAACAAATCTAAATCTCCGATCACTCGTATAACATCACAAAGAAAGTTTATGATCCCATATTTCTCTTTCTGAATTTAATTTGGGTCCTCAATTAAGGTGCCCAAATAAAAAAACCCACCAATAGAGGAAAGAATCTGAATCCTAGACCATCTCATAAATATCTCAATCGAAAGGCAAAGGCAATTAATCCTCGTGTAATCAAAGCAATTTCAACCCAAAAAATAAACAACAAAAAAGACAAGAAATCCGCAAAAATTAATGAAATCCATATTTCAAAAGATTATCAAAATTCAGACCTGAAATCCGCTCAGTTGGTTGACCCCTGCCCCTTTCCACAGCCCCAATCTTGAGCACGAGAGCAAAACAGACAAGCCCAACAAGTGCCCACCTCCAATCCTTCATCCCTATCCTCCCCTCTCTTTCACTGTATCTACAGATATTAAACAACAGAAAGAAAACCCTGGCAAAAACCCAGAAAGGGTGTTGGAAAATAAGCCCCAATGAAGAAGAGAAGAAAAGACTCTTGACTTAATGAGAGAGAGAGAGAGAGAGAGAGAGAGAGAGTGTTGAGACGTCAGTAGTAGATAAAATGGGTACCAGTTGTTGAAAGAGTATTCTTACAAAAACAGAGAAATTTGGTGGGTTTCAGGTGAGAAGAGAAAAGGACAGATTAGGGAGCGAAAGAGACAGCTTAGAGAAAGAGAGAGTAGAGAAGGAGAAGGATTGATGAAAGAGAAATGGGTTTGTGAAAATTGCTTTAAGAAACAGGCAGAGAGAGAGAGAGGTTGAACCTCTAAACAATGGTGGGTGAAAATTTCGAGAGAGAGAGAGAGAGAGAGAGAGAGAGAGAGAGAGAGAAGGGAGCTTTCTTGAATTGATGAGGGGTCTTGATTTGGAAGAAGGTCAAGGGGGCTATTAGTTTGGTTTAACCTTCAACTTCCCAATCATCCACCCGTATTTTAAAGCGACTAAATAAACATTCTAAAATCTTGTAGATTACTGTTTCCACTTCTTTATTAGGTGTGAGAATTTCAAACGACAGCCTGTAAAATCATGCAGCATGTTTCAATACAATAATTCAAGCATGCTGTATATGTTTTTCTCTATAGCTGTGAAGTAGTAGATACTTACTAGATTTTGATTTTTTGTCAAAGATACACACTGCATCTCGGGATTGAATTTCATTTTCCTTTCCTTTATGTTATAGATTAAGAATGACGAATGAAATAAAAAAACAAAATGAGAAATGGATAAAAAAATACTCCTAATTTTTACTAGCAGTTTTGCATTTTTTTTTTTAAACATCGGTGTACTTTACTGGTTTGTCTTCCCTATTTTAGTTAATAATTTCAAAGGATCCCTGCTGTGCCCAGCGTTGTGCCCTCGATTTGGGCGTCGTTCCGAGATTCACAATGTGATGTAAACCACTCACTTTTGGAGATCTTGAATCTTAGAGCAATCCCATAAATCAAGTCGATTGGATAACGGTAGCTTACTAATCAAATCAAATAGTATTGCTTTGTTTTTCAAAATGTATTTGCTTCTTTTTTCATTCGTTTGGTTTTTGTTTCTGATTGACTTGATTTTGTATAGTACTATTACCGTATGCATTGAAGTCTAGAAAAGATAAACATTTTAAAGTTCGGTACAATGGCCGAATCGAAAGCACAGCAGGGCCCTTGTCCATAATTTATTAACTCCTGGGGCAGTTAATTAAATTTATTTGATGTAGTTGGGGGTTATTCAATTTTAAATTAAAATGTAAAAAGTTTAATTAATGAAAATTAAGTTTTAAATTTATGTGAAGAAGCCTCCCGCCCAACCTCTCTAAGGTTTGATTTTGGCCCAAAATAGCTTCGAAAATCAATTACTTGTAGTATTTTAAATTAGTATTTCAAATTTCTTAGCAAACATTCCATATTTTTAACACTTATAAACCATAATCACTTTTTTAGAGAGGATTCCTGATTGCTAATAAGAAATATTAGTCATAATTGAATTATGCGCAATTTTAATTTTGTGTACAATTCAATCTTATGTCACCAAAGAAAATCCTATTCTTTGTATTTTTAGAATCACTCACAATTATTTATTTTTTTTTTAAAAAGGCATTATCGATTGATGGTTGTGCCAGGCCTATGGAGCTCATTGTTTGGTTGATTATTTGCAATACTAATTTATTAGAACTTTCTTTGAATAACAAACAATTTTAGAGAAAATGAGAAAAGATAATTTCTAATATGTCCAAAATTTTCTGCCAAGTTATGAGAGAGATATGAAACTGGTCACTATATAAGCTTTTGAGTCAAGTTTGTAACAATCTTTTCATAGTATTTAGGAAGCATCTTCTAACTATAGTCCAAATCACTTTACTTAGGGCACCTAACTAGCACCTAACTACTAATCTCTCCGTTCCAAATTATTGGTCTCTTTTCACTATTTGGCACCTCTCAAAGAATTGCCTATAACTTTCAATTTATAGTTCTTTTTATATCCAATATGGATCTTATTTGATAGATCTCGATTTGTTTTATAAAATAAAATTTTTGCAATTATAAAAAACATTATAGATTGTGAAATATAGATAATTTGTTAAGTAGCATGACTGCTGAAAAGGTATCAATAATATGGAACGGAGGGAATATAAAATTCGATCACAATCGGAGGGAAAAAGTCCTCCCACAAAAATAAGGGTCCTTGTTTTTCAATGTAAAAATTCAACATTTTGGTCTTTTGCAGTCACTGCTTAATTTTTATATTCATTTCCCTATTCCTGCTCTACCTTCCCTCAGAGTTTGATTGGAGCTTGTGGAAAAGAAGAGAAAAGAAAAAAAAAACTTAAAAATTTTGTTTCCCCTTGATAATTTAGAGAGGAGAGTAAAAAATAAAGATTTTATGCTTTGTGAATAGTCAAATTTTCCTTTCATTTCTCTCATTTTCTTTTCTATTTTCTTTCTACCACCTTCCTCAAGTTTCATACACGCCATCACTTTAGGCATGTCCAATCTGATAATGGACATATAATCAACCAAGTCTAAGTTGATGCATGGCTCAGTTTAGTACACGTTTTAAGTTAAAGGAGATTGACAATGAGATTAGGATTGAGATTAAAATTGAAGTACATATAAATTACTAATAGTGAAGTTAATTATTTGGTAGGAAGTAGGACTTGTGATAACCACGTTTCAGGCCTTCTCTTATCTATTTTTTCGACTTTTTATTCAAAACGTCTATCCTAGCAAAAACAAAGTCGTAAAAACTCAAAAAGCCAGAATCAAAGAAACAACGTTACTTTTATCTACAACTTAAACACAAAAAAAGTTACGAAAAACACACCCTTAGAGTCTGGACAAAACCGTAGTCTCCGAAAGCTCCAACAGTGCATTAATGAACCCATGAAATTCGAAGTCCGACAGTGGATTAATGAACCCACAATATTTGTAGTCCAAACCAAAGTCCCCGGCCTCAGAATGCTTGGAATGGGTCTCATAGTAACATCTAGTCAAATCCTAACCATAATTCGTGAATAAGAAAACAGGCCCAAAATAAAATATTTACCAAGACAAAATTGATCTCCTTTGAATTATAGGTAACAAAACCAGATATCTGGGTACGCCAAGAATGCTGGAACATCCTCCCTCAACAAGCCGAAGATGTGACATTTCATGCAAGGGAAAAGATGCTCACAAACGAGACCATTCACGATTCTATGCGATGGTTTTTGAGCAGTTTATTTTGTAAGTATCAGCATGTTTTCCATCCGTTTAAAAAAATTAAGTAGATTGGACATTGCGATCTAGCTGACAAAACTATATGTCAAAAGAAAAATAGACGGTTAGAATTTTACCATTAAGTCTAATTCTGTCCAACTTAACTCAAGCAAGACTTCATTGATGTCAGACCAACCTGAGTTTTTGCAAATGAAATTAACACATCAAAACCTACAAAATGAATGACTTGAATCATCACAAGACCATGATGGATCCTATTTTTTCGTCACACGAAATATCAAATAAGAGAGCTTCACAAGAGAGGGGTCTTAATATGCATTTCTACTCCCTGCATTACCTTGATCACGAGGCATCCAGTAAACTGAGGAGACCTTTCAAGGAGACAGAAACATGTGGGATCACATGATTTTGGGACCAAATTACAGGGGTTAAAGCTTACCCTTTTCTGGTTCATCAAAAGGCTATTTCTTAAAGAACAAAACTCAAACCCCAACTCAAGTATACAACTAGTACTTGATAGTAATTGTCAAAGAAACAAGAACATCTAAAAGAAAAAAGTCACAAAATAAATTTACCCATTAACATGGGCCGCGAAAATAACTTGTGTATGGTATCTATCAAAAATCTATTCCAACGAAAATCAAATATAATACTTAACTATAGCCTCAGAGGTTCAATCCTCAGTTGCAGCGGATGAATGAGTTGGGTAATTCCACAGCACGTCATTCCATGTGTTCAAACCGTTGGTCACCTCCTTCACCACAGATGCCACCTCCTCTATGCTAACACGAATCTGTTGCTTGCTGTCTCTCTCCCGGAGAGTGACTGAAGATGTCGAATCCACTGTAATGGCAAGGGGAACCCCAAGTTCGTCTGTCCTTGCATATCGTTTCCCTATTGATGTACCTACATCATACGTAACATTTCTCATTGAAAAGTCTCTCAAGTTTATCAAACAGCCATTGACACCAATAGACAAGACAACAAAAATTAATGCTACTATCAGGCAAATCAAATGAGTTATATTATCCTCTTATCCAAAAAGACTTGGCATCAGGTTCAAAAAAGGAAAAAGACTAGGCATCACTCAAAATACTGATGATGTGAGGATTGTAACCTGCACATCAAGGGAGCTCATGGGTAGAAACCACCAAGAAAAAGACCAAGACAGTTTCAGAATGCACATCGGATTAGGTGTGCCGGACCCTAATTTGGCAACCTCTATGTACCTATGAACCAATGAACCAATTATCACTAAATCTAACTGAGCACAAAAGCAAGTCAATGCAATTAATCAGGGAGACTAAAACTCCCAGTAAAGCTCATATTATGACAAACCAAACCAAACCAAACCAAACCTTACCTTATGTCCCAATCAATTGGGGTCGGCTACAAAATGAAAAGTGCATGCATAAGATGAAGAACACAACATATACCTTATTTAAAAAGAAACTTCAACAGTTTAATGCGTCAGGCACTGAAAAGGATATACAACAAATGCAAAGAAAAAGAAAAAGAAAAAGAAAAGAAGGATGAGACAAAAGATGGAATGACAGACCTAATCCCGATAGACAACTGAGAGTTGACAAATTTTTTAATTATATAGTGTTGTACATACTTCTTTAAACATTTCCAAAAATTTGCTCTTTGGAGTTGACATAAGTTAATGACGGATACAAAGATAAAAGTCGACTCCAACTTTTCAGACCTCAACAGAGTTGATGAACATCTATGAAAACATAAAACAGGCAGACAATCGACATTCTTACTCATACGTGTAGTGCATACCCGTTATGTCAATCTTATATGAGATCCCAGCAGCAGTTAATGATTTAGCTATGCGCTTGGCAACTTCTTCATATTGCTGATTCTGAACCAATGGGAATACAGTGCATTTGATAGGGGCTACAAGTGGAGGAAAGCGGAACACATTCAACTGTTCATCCCCACCTTTACTAGGCCGTGTATAGAAGGAATGCTCATAGAGACAGTAAATTATCCTCCCAATACCAAACGATGGTTCAATTACTGATGGCGTGAAAACCCTCTGATGTTCCTTCTTTTTCTCCTTAGAGATTGTCACCATGTTCTTCTTTATAGTGACATCTTTCCCTAGTGTGCAAACTCGGAATTCTACCTCCCCCTTGGACTCCAAAGTGGCTTTCATTTCCATAGCTTCTTTTTCTCCCATTGCCTGCCGGCAAAATGGAAATGTTGCACATGTCATTATTCATAGAATCACTATCTTCCCCCAACCCACTCATCTCCACAAATAAGTCAACAAACAAACAGCAACATAAAGAACACAACTCATTGGAAAGCAAAGAGTGTGGAAATATCCATCAGAACATTGCCTACCAAAGAAATGTGACTATACCTCCAATGCTTCAACCACCATCTTCTGGTTACCCTTGAATGCAAGGCCCAATTCCTTCTTAACTGGAGTTATCACAAGTTTCTGATAAAAACAGGATTAGAAAGTTTCACAAAATTATAATAAGTATTATACACCAGATATATAATTTTAATATAAATGCATAGAAAGATACAGAGAGGGAGAGAGAGAGAGAGAGAGATACCTCCACTTCTCTAGGTTCTGCAAATTTCTCAGCTGCCACTAGGGGTACACCACTTTTATCCTACATTAAAGGAACAAAGTAACTCAAGCCTGAGTAGTTCAGAATATTGTTCATACAAATTTTCTGAACAGACTTCGAACTTAAATGTCAGAGGGAACAGAGTTTTATTTTGGGTCTTCCCATAATCATAGGGTGTGTTCGGTTTGGGTTCTTGGAACCAAGTTTCCACTTTTTCTAGTGGGCCCCACCACATGGTGTATTGATTTTTTCTCTCCAGATAATTTTTAGAAATGTTACTCTACTTCATATTTTGTGCAAGACGAATCCATGGGGTCCACTTCCAAGACCTACATGAATGATCCAAGTTGTACATTAGTTTTAAATTTATTCTTTCAGTCATTCAGAAAAAGTCGGGTTATTCTTATAATTTTAAGTATTTGATCCAATTGTCTAACTTTTTTCCGAACTTTTTTCAAAGTTCAGGATCCTAAATTGTGAATGAATAATTAGAAGACGGATCAACCACTATTAAATTTTCAAATGAGCTGATTTTTGAGAAGTGACTCAAAAAATTATCTAAAAAATTAATGAACGGCTCGGATCATTTGCTTGGGGCTTTAAAGTAGACCCCACAAACTCATCTCGCACAAGATATGAAATAGAGTAGCATTTCCAAAAAAGGGCTGGAGAGAGAAACTCAATGCACCATGTGGAGGGGCCCACCAGAAAAAGTGAAAACTTGTTTCCAAGAACCCTAACCGAATGTAGTGATAAGTACTCACCGAATGATATCTTTTTTTTTACTATGAGACTATTCCTACCACACCATGACACAATTCACCTCATTTCACAGAATTAGAAAATTGAGACACTAGTTTTAGAATTCATGTAATAGTCCAACACTATGTTGCTTCAAAAGATCATAAAACTCTAACCGTGTGCGCGCGCAAATCATATGCAGATCTATCGGCAATACCAACACATTCAATCCACCCATAAGAGCATTCAATCTCAGCATCCCAACAATCTGCAGCATAGTGTGCCATCTCATTTGCAAGATGTTGCCGGAACCGTAGGCGCTCCTTATCTATACCAAGATATGTCAAGAATAGATAAACTCTCCCAATAAAGTAGCCCAGTGTTTCATTGTTGACAATGCCCTGAACAACCAAGAACATTTATGAGATGTTAACCATGTTTTAAGTATAGGTTTTGGTCACGAGGAGCAAGATATTCAAATGGCCCAAAAAAACCAACCCCAGAAACAGCTTCGCCAAGGCGTATCATTCTTGCTGATTGTCCCGAAACCTGATCTTGCCTTGGGAACATTAGAAATTCAAGGTTTGCAACTTCAGAAAATTTTGGGTGCGACTTGTCCTCGGGATCCACAAAGTGTTCTATCTCAGCCAATGTAAACTCGCGAACTCGTAATAGACCTTGACGAGGTGATATCTGCAAATTTTTATGGCAACTGGTATTTAAATTAAATTCTGTATCACTGAGAAAGTGTTCGAACATCTTTTTTCTGGTGACCACAACACTAGAAAGAAAATCCATTAAAAACAATTCCAATGACAAAAAGGAAAACTGAGCACAGTGCTGCAGCAAATTGAGGAAGTATTTGGAACCTCATTCCTAAACGCTTGACCAATCTGAGCAGCAGCAAAAGGAAGCTTGTTTCCGTTATAGTAGTATAAATCCTTGAAGTTCACAAAAATGCCTTGTGCTGTCTCAGGGCGCATGTACCTGCATCACATTATGATGAATGAAAAAAAGAAGAAGAGAAATTAACCCGACTTACAAGATGGTTTAAGGCACTATAAATAATACTTAACAGAACTCCTTAATAGAATACTCCATCTTTCAAGTTATGAGATACCTTTTGGTTATCAAAAAACTGAAAAAGTATTCTTACCCTGGGCTTACACCAGATGGTCCTATTGAGGTCTGGAACATTAAGTTGAATGGATAGGGAGCAGATAGAGGGTTCTTGGTATCAGGCGCGGTAATCCCATATTCCTTGATCTTTGCACCCAATTCTTCTGCAGTAAATTCGTCCAACACTGCAATAACATGCTTAAATTCTGCTGCCTTCTCCTCTGTGATCTTAGGATCTTTCTCGAGCTTCTCCTTGCAAAAATCTTTGAGTAAGTGATCAGCACGGTAACATGTACCTGTCTTTTCGTCCTTCACCATGAGGTCAGTAAACTTATCAACATGACCTGATGCCTTTAGCACAACTTCTGGTGTCACACATGGGCAATCAACTTCCAACATGTTCTCTTCTAGAACAAAATGCTGAAATTGAAACAAACTAAACCATTAGAGAATCCTCCAACCAAGAGCTGTTGTTACAATCACCACAGCAAACTATAAACAGTACTCTTCTACTCTCTTCATCTCCTTTATCCATTTGTTAAATATATGAAATCCGACAAGGTTATTAGATGGCCTATAGGGAACATCATGAGGTGACATGTCATTTGGCCTCGGGATTGAATCTTGGAGTGTTCATTCTCTACTAAAACCAATTTCATGGGAGGCCATATTTTCCTATTCAGTTTACAGTATAAAAGTAGGTAAGCCTGATTATTGTGTTATTGATTTCTACAGTACACAGTTACTAATCCCTCTGTTCCAAAAGGATTGTCTGGTCTGCAAAACGAGAGCTTTAAGAGAATGGGTTCATGAAGTAAAAGGACTCATTGATGTCTGATAACTTGAGGGAAAATTCTTAACAAAAAGTACGTTCTTTCCAAGCTCTCATTTTGCACACTGGAATTTCTTTTGCAACATAAATAGTACTTTCTTTCTTACTAAATAGTGTCTATAGTCTCATTCAGAATTTCCCCAAAAGAAATACAATGCAATTAGTAGTTCCACCACGATGGCGAAGGCAACAAAATATAAAAACAACAATGCAGCCACTTGAATCAAAGCTATCTTAAGACACAATCTATGGCAATTCAAAGTAACAGCAACCTACTCCATTCAAAACGAATGTAACAAGGCAACGATTTCAAAAATAGTAAGGGCTTGTTTACTTAATAGTATTTGTACATTGATCCAGCCAATTTTGTTACTTGTTTTATTCTTTAAGCTAAATATGCAAAAAGTTATTGGGCATGTTCGGTTGGGAGCTTTGCTCCGGTTTTGTTTTGTTTCTGTTTTGCTGACATCATCATTTTTCTCACTTTTCTCTCTATCTCTCTCCACTTATTATATCTGCTTACATCATCAAAACTAAACTAAACTCCCCCAAAACCCCCAAACGAACACAGCCATTATTTTTCCCCTAAACAGTAAATAAAGAATCAGAACAAACCAAACCATATTGGGTTTGTTCTTTTTTTCCTTTTTGGTAAAGCAGGGTGAGCTTGCTCGCAGTTCGTACTAATTCCTACAACTCCTCCCACAGCCCTTTCCACGCATACAAGTGCGGTAGTGGCCCGAAGAGCATAGGAGAGAGCAAACACTAAGTCCCAGATCAAGACCGCGAGACCAACCCTTAGGGTTTTTATAGGTGACCTAGTACTGATGACAATTTTCTGGCTACAGTACCAAATATTCATATTCTGAGCTGCAAACTTAATGTCGATACACAGCTAATAAAATCGGGAAATGAACTGATTAAAATAGAAAAGAGAGAGTGATGGAACTTGGAAGCGGACCTGGCGCCAGAAGGCGAGGACGTTGGCCTTGACGGCGCAGCCAGGAGGGCCGTAGTCGTAGAGGCCAGCGACGCCGCGGTAGATCTTGAAGGAAGGGATGTAGAAGAGACGGCGCTCGAGGGTGTTGACGACGGCTTGACGGAAAGCTTCCATTTCTCTCCTTCCTGGGAGACCGAATTGCAGAGGCCCTACTTGACTACGCTACTGAACTGTCGAGGCCGGCGTGAGGTTTCCCCGCCCGGAAAAAAAGAGATATTTATTACTCGTAATTAACAACACGGTCCAATGACCTCCATCAATCGTGGTAAAATTGGCAGGCCAACAGGGGGCAGGACCCCCAAAATTCCAATTTGCCACTAAATAAGGTTTGCTTACCCAAAAAATGGGTTACTTTATTACAAAAATGGTTAACATGAACAAAATTGCACGAGAAAAAAAGAGGTAGTAACTCCAAACAATCAGAGAGAATGGAGTTACAACCAGAAAAAAGATCATTTGCTTCCGTAAGTGCTTGAACAACTTGGGCGCAATGACCTTTCACAATAATGTGGGACATCCCTTTGTTTGCTGCAATAACCAATGCTTATCGAAAACCCATAACTTCAACAGACCGAGGAGAGAAGAAACCGGTTTAAGGGACCGATGACGCTCCCAAAATCTGACCCATATGGTTATGGGCCACAATTCCCACAACAACACCATCTTTCTTATTTGTAGCTCCACCAACATTAAACTTGATAATATTAGGAGGAGGGGGGTACCATACAAGCACAGGTTCATGGGGTCGAGTAGTAAGAGTAAATGGTTTAGCAAAGCTTGCTTCCTTAAACTCCGAGCATGAAGCAATTGCTTTTTGTAGCACATTAGCACCGTTCCAAATCCGGCCATCAAATAAAACCTTGTTCTGTGCTTTTCATATAAACCAACAGAGAGAAGCTAGAAGAGCATCCATATCAACCATTTTTCCATGGACTGGATTAGACCCAGAGATGGTCAACCACCATTCCATAAAAGAGAGAGAGCTTCATGAAGTCGAGAAAGAAGGGGAAAACGGGGACATAAGCCACAATTCCTTAGAACATTTGCATTTAAAAGTGCTCCAAGGTTTCACGATGGGTATGGCATCTTGGACAATAGGGTGAAACCTCAACATTTTTCCATGTCAAATTATGTAACACAGCAACAACATTTGGGGAGCACCTCCATAAAAACATCTCATTTTTTTGGGGATAGACAAAGCCCACAACGATTTCTAGAAGGAGTCAGGAAATGTACCTAAGCCGGATTCACCACGCTAGCGAGAGTTACGGGGAAAGGAACAAAGCTTAGCCAAGTTGTAAACCGACTTGACAGAGAAAATTCCATTGCTCGTATAGTGCCAAAGGCCTTTATCCACAACGCCAACGTGACTAATAGGACTTGAGAAAACTATTTCCACATCAAAATATGAGAATAAGCTCTCAAGTAATCGAATATTCTAGCTATGAGTTTCTCCATCAATAAGCTTAGAGACGAAATGCACATTGGAATGGGGAGAATCGGTTAAAGGACGGGGACTAAGAACATTGAAAGATAGAGAACAAGGTAGCCAAGGATCCTTCCAAATATCAATAGATGCACCATTATGCACATACCATCTCCAACCCTTCTTTAGGATAGGTCGACCTACAATAATACTGCGCCACGCCCATGAAGCTGAATTAGGGCATCCAGCTTCCCAAAAGGAGGTATTATGAAAGTATTTCCCTTTAAACAACCGCTGAAATAAGGAGTTAGGCTCGTGTAAGAGTTTCCACCCTTGCTTAGCCAAGAAAGCCAGGTTAAGAGAGTGTAGGTCTTGAAAACCCAATCCATCATCACATTTCTTTTCACAAAGTTTGTCCCAGCTTACCCAACAAATCTTTTTCTCCCCTTGTTTGGAGCCCCACCAAAATTTCCGAATGATGCTATAGAGCTCCTTATAAACCCCGTTTGGAAGAAGAAAACAATTCATAACATAGTTAGGCATAGTAAGCAAGACAGTCTTAAGCATCACTTCTCGACCAGCCATATTCAGAATCGAGTCATCCCAACTTTTCAATTTGGCATTCACTCGATCTTTAATATCATTAAAAACCCCCTGTTTTAGATTTCCCAATAATGGAAGGTAACCCCAGATATTTCCCCCTTGTGAATCAATACAAACATGAAGAAAGTCAGATATACCTTTTTTGACATTGTCCCGCGTTTTAGGGGATGAATATGACCGGAAACAACCTCATATTTCCGCAGAATATGATCAATAGAATGGCACCCAGAGGCAGAAGCCTCCTAGAATAGGACTGAATCATCTGCAAAAAATAAATGGGAGATGGAAGGACAGTGACGGCCAATCTGAATCCCATGGAGGGTGCCTTATTTTACCTCTTTCTAAAACAGGTAATGGAAGCCTTCTGCACAGAGAATAAAGAGATAGGGTGATAGTGGGTAGCCTTGTCTGATGCCTCTAGAAGGGGTGAAAAAACTCGCCCTTTTCACCATTGATAACCATTGCAAAGGACACTGTGGTAACACATGCCATAACCTAGTGGACCCATTGATCAGCGAACCCAAATTTATGAAGCACAGTCTCTAAATATGACCATTCAATTCGATCGTAACACATGCTGACATGAGGTTTGGTCTGCGCTTTTTTTATGTAGGGAAAATTATCCAGTGATCTAGGAGCAACTTCAATCCATTTCTATTTCTCCAAAATGGAGAATGGATGTAACACATTGAGAGGAGATTTTGTAATTAATGTCTTCTTTTCTTCACCTTTTGTACTTTTTGGGAGAATCTTGGAGGGACCTATTGTCTTTTTTAGAGATTTGGTCATCCAAAACTATTTTGATCCTCCAAAATTAGAGAACCAAATATCATTTTGGAGGAATAAAGATGAGTAGAAGTAAAAAAATACGATGGCCCCCTCCAAGATTCTCCCCAAAAATACAAAAAGTAAAGAAAATAAGACATTAATTACAAAATCTCTCTTCAATGTGTCACATCCATTTTCTATTTTGGAATAATAGAGATGGGTTGAGGTTGCTATAGCAACCATAGACTTGAAATGCATTTCCTTTTTTCTGTACTATTTAAAAAACTTACGTCACAATTTGACTTTTCCAAATTTGGCATTAACAAAGCTTCTCTTCATTTAGAACCTTACGTTAAAGTTGAAGCAATTTTTTGTTTTTTATTTCTTGAAACTCTTGGTCAACGACATTAAATCATGCTGAAGGCAGAGGCCCAAAGGCTATACAATTTTCATCACAATAAAATGGAAAGAACTAAAATGACCAGCAGACTAGACCCGAAGTAGTACTAGCAGTCTCAATGACACATGTTGCAAAAGCAAACCAACAACGAAGTTGGTAATTGTCACGACCCAAATCCAATGAATTTTAAATATCGTGACCGGCCAGTGAGTCTGTCTCATCAAAGGCCTCTGTCGATATCTTTTTTTTTCAAAAAATAATAATAAGTTAACAGCAGCGAAAGCAAACCTAAATTAATAAAGTCGTTTACTCATTATACTAACGTCAACGTGGGTTACATTTCTCCTTTATTGACTACACGACCATAAGCTTAATAATATAGGTACTTGGCCCGTCCTTCTAATTTTGATTACCTGAAAAGGAAAGATTTTAACAACATAAGCCACTGCTTGTGTAAAATTATGAATTATCAAAGTATGTATATAACATAACACGCCATAACATATACGATATACCATCCGACGATTTCCGCCAGCTATGAGGGAGCGACCCCCAAAATAACATCTTGAATTGATCAATTCAATTGGACACCTGGCTGTGCCCCTTTCCATTCCGTCCTTATAACCCCGTCTCGACTGGTATCTTTAACGTCCCCCAGATTCAGGGACATCGTCCGGATATATCAATGATACTATTTTTCCAAAAACTGAGCAAAATATTAGAATTCCATGGTGTATTTACTCCAAAAGAATTTCATATAAGTATAATCATAATTTTAATGAGTACATAAATTTTTGCAAAAATCTCATGTAACAAGGATAAATCATAACTCACCTCCTTGGGTCAAATTCTATTGTAAAATCTACCGAGACGTTCCGAGTCCTAGAACAGTCATTAAAATTCAGAGATACTAGCATTAAAAAAAATTAGAGATGCTACAACTATGATTAAATTATTTATTCCTAAGAAGATCTTTATCATAAGTTATGCTACTGTACATATCAAATGGTTTGTATATATTGAGTTGTGGTATGTGTGAGTGTGTTAAGTTTTTCTGTGCTTGCTGTTAGTGGTACCAATCCATCAGTTTAAACAAATTGAAATTAACTTCCTTAATGTCCACACTGCGGCAGTAGACTTAACTATCTTCTTTTCTCTTCTTCTTTCTTTCTTTCTTCTTTTTTTTTTCTTTCTTTTTCCAGCATAACATGTATGTTTTGTCTTGGTTGCCAATGCCGACTAATTTATTATTATTATTATTATTATTATTATTATTATTATTAGTTTATTTATTATGCATAAATATATAATTTCACAAAATAATATTACATGTGTCGAATTGTAAAAACTGAATAGGGTGTCTCTAATCAAGCCTAAAATTTGATTTTGAGTCTAGTCCAGCTATAAAGCGAGTAGAGCCAAGCCCTCAACCGCATGAAAGACTCGGATCACATCCTGCCATAAATTAGCCCAACAATTTAAGGGATATATATTTTATAAATTTATGAACCCAGTTAATCTCAAATTACTTGTACTAATTGCAAGATAGTGTTATGGGTAAATCTTTTTAGTACACGAGATCATTTTCATTTTGTTCATCATTTGCTGGTCTTTGAATTCTAGAATAATTTGTTTGGTTTAATTGTCCACATAGCAGTAACATGGAAAAGTAATGTGAGTAGGAGTAACTTACCTCTGTTGCTTTATTTCTTTCCCATTTATTTCCTCCTTCACTCTTCTCCCTTTCTCTCTTTTTCGTTAAGATGTTGTGTGCGTGTGCATACGTGGAGGGTTTTGGTCTATTTATACTTGGGCTAAGGATTCCAGATTCATCCAACAAATCTCTCCTGATATTCTTCAATTAAAGTAAGTTCATGCATTGTCCCGATTCCCTTCATTACCTTATCCAATGAACCCTTGATCCATTAATTCCTCCTATAATATAATGCCAACTCGCCACCTTCCGGAGACCCCATGCTTGGATCCCAAGGCGAGTCACTTCGTGGTGACTCCTACCAGATTCTCATGTTGTGATGCTATTACCAGGGCTAAAATAAAATGTTTTAATAACACATGTCCAATAATACGCTATTTTATTTTATAGGCTTTAAGTCACACGAAAATATATTTCTTAATCCTAACGGATTTAGCTAGCCTCCCAAAATTAACTTTATTTAATAATTCTTTTATTGTTTTATTTATTATTAAAAGTCGGGTTGTTACAGTAATAGAAGTGTTGAAAAATGAAAAATTGATCAATTATTTTGGTGTGCCTAAATATGACCAAATAATCCATTTATAAGATGAATGAGAATTGTCTCATTATGGGAATAGCAAAAGTCAAATTTATTTAAGGGAGGACGCGTGCGCCGCCCGATCAGACTGGGCTCGGTTGCGCCCGGGCCCCGTGACCCACGTATGTGATATTGGGCTCAACTCGTAGCCCAAACCAGAAATTGTTTTGCCAGCAGAAGATGGAGATCATCTTCTCTTTTGTAACAATAGATGGGCTCTCCCCATCATTTTTTTCAAATGCGCCAGAAGACTTCCTTGCCCAAAAATACAGTTGAGGAATTAATGGCAGTACACCTGGTGAAGTTCATAGGTCATGCATGACCTAAACATTTCTGTTTCCAACTCAGATTTTTGCCTATAAATAGGCTGCCCTACAAGAGTAATTGGTACACTGAAAGACTACTGTAGGGGAGGTCAGCGCAACATTCCCTGTTGACCAAAGTCAATGTTGACCAACCAATGAAGTTACGACAAGTGCCGTCCAGGTGGCGCGGCGTCCACGCGACACGTGGCACCCTCCGCGGAAGCATCATCACCGGGGCAGGGGCCACCGGGCGCCGGGATGAGTGTCCGCGACGGGGCCACTTTAGCGTAACCTTAACTGCCTTGTGGCCCAAGTAAGCGCACCACATGCAGATCTAGGCGGTGCTTAACGATTATGGGTCATCCGAATAGGAGAAAAACCCATGACTCAAGTGATTGGCCTGACTCGGAACATGAGCAAAATGCAGCGAGGCCATCACCACTTAGCCCGGGTAATGATACCAAGCTGCGGTCCTAAAAGGCGGAGGACCGGGGGCCCTTGAGGCTTAAGGCTGCGCGGTATAGAAGCGGCAAGGCAGTCCGACGCCTTGCCACTACGGGAATAAGGGAGATCCTGTGGCAATTGGTTAAGAATAAGAGGATAGCCTTGCGAATGGCTTCGCCCGTCGCGCCGCGTCGGTATTTCTAACGTGGTGGTGGCGTCACCCGTCTGGTCCAAGTTATCACGGAAATGACCGCGTGTTATCATATTATAGGATTACAGCCTGACACCTTGTGATTGGTCCATGGTGCCTATAAATATGTGACATTCCCTTTCGAACCCAGAGGTTGGTGAAATCTTGGCAGAAGCATTTTGTCATCCTAGAGAGAGAAAAGGGCGATCATTGAGTGAAGAACATTCCCTCTGATTAATTCCAGCCCCGTCTCCTAGGTCACCAAGGGTTCTTCCACGGACCAGACTGAGAGCAATCCACTGCCTTAGTTCTTTCTGTGCACACTTGCTCTGTTCTTCACCCTTTCTCTAGACCACTCTATTCTCTTCTTTCTGTGTCTTTACTGTTAACTATTCATACCTCTCCAGCTCATCACATTAGCAAGAACCATCACCTACAACTACTTTTCTACATGCAACAAAATTCGTGTTCTTAAGCCTTCAGATTTTCGGCATCTTGTTTTTCATCCGTGAGAGAGTACTACGCATAGAAATTCAATTTCAAGCAAGCTTCTAGTGAGGTGCACACCAAGCTTTTAACCAATTGTATGCTTAGAGACAGACGTTAGCAAAAAACCTCTAGCACCCCGGTGAGGCGGCGAATCTGTTTTAAGGACACCATGTCTATCACTGGCCTTGTCTATGTATTCATATTTATTTTCAGTATTTTTTAGATTTTGTACAATATTTTAGTTTATGGTAATCGGATTAAGATTTTCAATACACTATTTTTATGCCGCACGAATGCAACATAGAGGCCGTCAAAGATGTGGCAGCAGAGGACAAAAAGAATATTCCGTCCAAGCCATCAGAAGGCACGGACAAAATCCGGGACAAATTGAAGCAAATTTAAAGTTGCCAAATTCACATTAAACTGTGTCTGTGTATTTGAAGGAGCAACAATTGCTTCCTTCTTCTTTTGTTGGGCTCCATGTGGGATTCTTTTTCTATTGTTGGGCTCAATGTGGGATTTGACTCTCCTATTGGGAATGCTGATAGATTCATGTAATGTTTTCTGTTCACGTAAATCCTACTAGGGTTGTGCCTATTCAATGCACGGGATTACACGATAAAAGTTCACATTCATATTTTCATTCTCGTGCATTGAACGGGCACGGTGTTAGTATGTTCGGTCAACAACTTGATAGCAAATAAATACCGTGGCAAGTAATTTCTCCCTTGCAACACAAATTTTGATTTGTTTTTCTTCACTCTTTTTTTTCCCCTCTCCAAATAGTCTTTCAATGGTGACATGGTGTGAAGTAAATTGTGTGATAGTATAAGTCTCGCATTTTTCTGGGTGTAGGAAGCTAACCGCCAATGTGGGGCAAGTGGGGTGACGGTTGGGAGGAGTTTGCAACATTGGCGGGGTGGACTCTGTGGAGAATCGGTAGTAGTGTGCCATATCATAACTTTCTAATTAAAAAATTTAAAATCTAGAAAATTAGGATTGAAGGGTTTTGTAGGCAAAATACATTTTATAAGGCATGTGTTGATGATTGATGACTATGAGTACATGCAAATGTCTAATATTCAGGAACTCAAAGCGCCGCGAGAGTCACTAAATAGTTACTCCGATGTGTCTGTCTGTGCCCTATTGAATACGACTTCTCTACTGCAATTTATTCACTCATAGATACTTTCTCTGTTCGAGTTCCTTGGTCCATTTTAGAGATTCGCCACTTTTCAATTAGAGGAGTTCTATTTAAATCCAAACCGTCAAAAGCACATTTGGACGGCTAAAAATCCGCCCTAAACAGAGGAACGCATTCGATCCAATGCAGGACCCTGGTTACATATTCTTTTGGCCTCAGGTGGTAGAAGCAGCCCACACCACTCCTTATGATGTTTTAAGTGGCCTGGTCTTGGCCCAAATATGGATATAATCCCAGAGGTACTCGGTGAACCAGCAGTTAGTAGTAACACAGAACACAGTGTCATTAACTCCACATTTTAGACTAACGAATTTCCAGACTTGAAGAGCATAAGAAAATTCAAAACAGATCCATGGATTCAATTCCTCTAAAACACAGAACACAGTTCCTATCACTTGTAACCCCCTAACAATCTGCCCTTAGTAGAGAGCCTTCCAAGGATAGAAATCCATTGAATAAAAGCCCACCGTCCATGCACCGAGAGACTTGTTTCTCAGGCCAAACCACATCATATCTAGTAACATCTGGAGCTTTTGTTCCGAGAGCCAACCAAGCAGATTTTAGGTGAATAACAGCTCTTAGGATAAGGAACCAAATTACCTTGTCTTCCACAAGCACATTTGGCAAAAGATTAGCAGCGGTATTGGCAATAATTTCAAAAGTGATAGCACATCTTCTTCTTGGCCATTTCCATCTCCCACTGTCAAGGATATAGCTAACCTTAGCCTCTACAGCTCTCCCAATGATAAAAGCTATTCTATCCCCATAAAGCTGGAATAAGGGACCAAGAGTGTATCAATTGTCTACCCGAAAAAGGTTATAAACCATTGCCCACCACTGATGTGAGGAAAATGATCTTCCTCAGAATCCAGGAAGCATCATATTCCAAATACACTTGTCCTTAATCACATGATTGAATCCACTTGACCTGCAACATATCCCTCGATTGTTTTTTTACACAGCCCACAAATGCCTTGACATGGTTGCCTTGTTCCACTTCTTGAGCCTTTTAAAGCCTAGCCCACCTTGTTTTGGAACACACAAAGAAATCCATGAAACTTTAACACCAGTGGATTTCATTTCCACACCTTTCCACACAAAAGAACTGAGAAAACTCTCAATCTCCTTCATAATTTGCTGGGTTAGGATGAAAATAGAGGACCAATACTCATGAATGCTAAACAAAATAGATGTAGTAAGTTGAGCTTGCCCACCATAAGACGAGCTTGTTAGACCATGACTGGATTCTCCTTACCATTCTTTCTTTGTGGACTCTCCTTACCATTCTTTCCTTCAGCACAATGCAATCAGAATATCTGAGCTTGTTAGAAATCAAGAGGACAACAATATATTCAACCCGGAGATCAGCATCAGGAATATCCAGAACGGCCCTCATATTCTCCTTCCCAACAGAGTATGTCAGTGCTGTTGTTCTGTATAATTGTATCTAATGTACATCGTAAAGTATTTCAGTCACTGTTCATGTTGTGTGTCTCCAGTGTCAGTTGGGCTCCTTTGGGAGTTACTTACCGAACAATCAATGCATCTGTAACTGGCAACTCCTTGCTATTTTGATAATTAGTTATTGAACTACTTTGATGTTTATTTGTCTTCAATTCACTACAATCGCGTTCCGTATTTTGGATTTTCTTTCCTACTTTTGTCCCAGACTTTTATCTTGCCTCTCGAGCTCTTAGTACTTAAATGCTTGGATGAGTCGCGGAATTTACTTATGTTGTAAATTTATGTATGTCTTTTGACGTTCTCTCTTACGCTATGTAGTTTGCTCATAGGAAGTGCATTCAGAGATGGTTCAACATGAAAGGAGATATCACCTATGAAATTTGCTATCAGGTTTGAATTAGCATCTTCCGTATTTTTGTTTTCTAAAGCCTAAAGTTACACATATGCCGAGTACGTGCAACTGAAGAATAACGTTGTCGTTACGTCTCTTGACAGGTCTGGTCTATTCACCAAATTACATTGTTCCACTGCCAAGAGACAATCCCGTGGTTATGGCCATTGACATCAGGTAACTGCTAGGCTACATCACACTTGTATCTTTCTTGTTGAAATCTATGCATATAGTTCATCTTTCTCGATTCTTCGGTGAAATTTAGCCTCTGATTTTGGAGATTTGCACTTTCATGTCTTTAAAGATACATCCATATTCATCTACTTAAAAGTTGTGCTCTCTTTGGTTGAGACAGACAATAGAAAGAACAAGACTATAATTCTAACTCAGTAGCCCTTTCTTCATATAATATGGAGCATAAGAATCGTTCCTCATGAGAAAGTAGACATTTGATGTAGTGCTAAACGGTGCCGCAATCAAACACACACAAACCACACACATAAGAACACAGAGTATTTACGTGGTTCCCCAAATTTGGGTATGTCCACGGGAGGGGCAGCAGATTCTATTATGTAGGAGGATTACAACAATCACTCAACTCACATACAACCTCACCAAATACTCATGTATCACTCTCTACTCTCTGATTTCTGATACCTGACTCAATTACAACAGAAGAGATGCAAACATATATAGGAGAAATATCTCCATTGTTCCAACGCTCAACTCCAGCCATTTACAGCATTGGTTGAGGGTTGAGCCAATCACCAGTCAAAAGCTACCAGTCAACATTTGAAAGTGAAGAAGAAGGGAAACCTCAGCATGTGGAATAGAACTGGCTGTCACCCTTTCAATGCCGGCTCATTAGTTTTGGAGACCTAATTAAATGGGCTCATTAGATGAAGCCCTTCATGTAGTTTGCATAATAAAATTACATATCTTTATAAATAAATAAAAAACCATTACAAAATATTTATCATTGCACAAATTTTAATATATAGTTATTAAAAAATAAACAACCATTACAATATATATGATGCCTAAATGTTTGAGGGCCCTATTTTTCCATTTTTTGGGAGAACCGAATCGATAACTTCATTGGCTTATGCCATGAGCCCGGCATGCTCCCATTCTCTCTGTGTACTTTCTAATTGGTTGGTTGACAACATGCAAGAAAACCACATTACCTAATCATTTGCGTGATGAGCAAACCTATCAACCAATTAGACTAATCCTTGGAGCTAGTTGGGTTTTGTCATTGTTCTCTGCAAAAACAAACTCTACTCTTTTGGAATTTGAAAGCTCTGATTTGATCTAGAAAAGGAGTAGCGGTCTTATATGGGTTTGGTTTTTGTCCGGGCATTACCACTTGTTTGGAAAAGAAAATGTGAATGCAATAAAGGGGTGTCCCAAATTGGGAAAGAAAAGGCATGTGCTGATCTGATGAAGCTGAAGGTGAGCAGACCATTTTGATCTCTGCCACCATATTTTAATACTGCTTTCATTGATGAGTAGATGATAGAGGTTGACCCAAGTAAACGCCTTTGGCATTTTCCCTTTTTCTAATATTGATTGATTGATAGATAGATTGTTGGGTTTCTTTCTATTTTGTTCTTATTCATCTAGGACCAAAATTGTAGCTTAAACGATCATGAGTAGACACATTACAATATGAATTGTTCTCTTTATGTAGCTTTGTAAAGGGCACAGTGTTCCATAATATCCAATAAGCTTTTGAACGACTGATTCTAAAATCAATTACAGTAGATTGATGCGGAATTTAAATTGAAAATAGTGCAAGTAAGTAGGGACGGATCTAGAAATTTGCATTAGTGGGGCACACATATTAGTAATTTTAATTACATTTATAATTCCTTAAATACTAGTATATCTTTTGCGGGTGAAATAATATATTGATGACTATTATATATGCAACTTTAACTTATAATTAACAGAACGAGTGTTTTTGCACAAAAATATGGTGTAAAAATTTAGCACTCTAATAAATTGATCTGACTAATACCGCGTGAAAAGAAATTTAGCATAATTTTATTGGGACCTTTGTCACATAATTCATCAAAATATGTTGCACTCCCGTTCTCAATCCTTGCACTGCGCTCACACACTCAATCTAGGTTGGATGTGTTTCAAAGACGTTTTTATGCTCGTGCTCTTGCTCAGGCACACATACACAAATTATGTGACTTAGATTGAAACACTATCATAAATTTCTTGGGTATAATTTAAACTCTTAAGAAAATTACAAAATCAAGTGGGGGTACGTGTCTCGTAAAACCCATGTGGGTCCGTAAGTGACCCTACTAAGTTAGAAAAATATCATACCATAGCTATAATTTGTCATTTCATTCTAGACGTTTAACCCCATAATAGAAAATTGTCCAAAATAACCCCATTAAAATTTGAAAATGTGTCATTCTATGGATCCGAGGGGCCTGTCGTCTCCCGTCTCCCTGAGAGGTAATTTTGAAACCAAGAAAGTCAAACAGAGTGAACTTAATTACGGCATTGTTCTCCAATAGATTTTAGATACATAAAATCTTATATTTTATGATACTCCAATCTCAACACATAAAATGTAAAAGTTATTTTATGAGATTTTTATAAAATCCTCCTAAAATCTATAGGAAAAGTACTACAGTTTATTAGTTAGAAAAATAACTTTATTTCATCACATCTCCATAAATGTTCATTTTATGAGATTTTTATAAAATTTACCTAAACTCTATTAGAAAACAAAGCCTACGATCATTATTATATACTCTGATTAGATTGATTGATTGAGCTTTTGTTTAATGTCAACAGCCGGCCAAATTATTGCTTGGGGTTTGACTAAGAACAGTTACTTCCCATACAACTTCTATAACTGTAATTGAAATTAAATTGGTTCCCTCGTACGTAATATTGAAGACTATGAAACTACAAAAACTTGGTATATCACAAGAAGGAATTTTGATTCTCTTAATTGTATATTCTACCCTGTTTACTCATACTTAGACTGACGTTCGTATTTTTAAGTTAAGTATGTTCTCTCTTTCTCTAGTCTGTTTACATACTTCGACTGAATTTCGTGTTTTCATGCTGCGATCAAATAAAACTTCAGTGATTCCAAACACTTTCTAGTACACAACCTCTTAATTGATGTGAGAAGGGAAGATATAGGCTCGCCATTCGGTCATCTTCTCCCCCCATCTTTCTCCCTTTTGTTCAATATAAAATTAATTATTGCTCACTAATCAACAAAAACAGAGACGTCTTATGATATTTCCTTTTGGAATATGTTACTATACATCGTCATCTTATGCTTCATTAGTTGATTATTCTAAGCATGATATTTAATAGTTTATGTTGGTGATGGAAAACAGTATAAGAACCTCATAGAAGTGTTTCTACCAAGTAGAAAGCAGGTTTTTGTTTTGTTTTGTTTTGTTTTGTTTTAATAACATGAGACTACCCAACAATTATGAATGATGACATGATGGTGAAGAGAATATGCCTAATCAATTTGGTAGGAGTATATGATACCAAAATGTTAATTTGAAGGGGAATCAATCTTCAAAAAAATAGACAAATAAGAGAATATAATGTAATTTTGTGAATGCATTAAACCTCATGGATTGGCTCAGTGCTTAAGGCATGAGACTTAGAGCCTGTTTTCTCTTATGTTCATGTTCGAAATGTTATATATTTATCACTTTTTTATAGGGCCAGTCAATACGAAAATTTGTCCAACTTTATAGAATATTAATCCCTCTGTCTCATTTTATTTGCTTTTTACGAAAGACCATTTCATTTTGGACTTGAAAAATAAATCACTTCCTGAGACTGTTTTCTGAATTTATTTCGCACCATTTGAAAAATCTAGGTCGATGAATACATTTGAGAGTTGTCAAAAAGTTCTACAAATGACAAAATTTTCAGTAAACAAGCAAACGAAATAGGACAAAAAGAAGAGTATAAGAAATAGGGTTTCACTTTGTTCACTCGCATGAGGATACGTTCATTCTGCTTCTCTTTTTGATGATCGTGTTGTTTGGAGACCATACAAAAATTGAGTCCAATCGTATATTGGCTTGACGCTTGATCTAAAAGTTCAATTTTTCAGTGGAGAACAAGTAAAAATTAGATGAAACACATATCACTTTCCCATTTGGCTGAATTTTTGAACAATTTCCTACCGAAGAAAGACACAGAAGTTGTGTTTGGTTTGGGTTTTTGATAATGATTGAAGAGAGAAATATGGATAATAATTGGGGTTAATCATTAGAGAGAGATTGAGAGAAAAATAAGAATAATATTTGAAAATAAGGATAATAATTGGATAACAATTGAAAAAATTGAGGCCATGTTCTACTAAAAAAAACTAGTTTTGTTTTAACTGAAAAACAACCTTATTCTACTAAAAAAATCCACAAAAAACTAACAAAAAAACCACTTAATCCACCAACCTAAAAAAAACCAAGGCTGTGTTTGGTTTAGAGTTTTAGTTTAGTTTTGATGATGCAAGCAGGTGTAATGAGTAGAGAGAGATAGAGAGAAAAATGAGAAAAATGATGATGTCATCAAAACCAAAACTAAAACAAAACTACAAACCGAACATGGCACAAACCACTTCAATCATGTAAAGTTACTAATCTGCCTCATTTCAAAACCCCTTATCCTTTGGGTACAAGAATAGCTTGATAATTTGGTAACACAACTTAGAAAACCAAAAAATTAAGTGGAACTAGTAGATTTTATTTTTTTTGTAAAACTAAAAAAAAAAAAAAACTAAAAAACAAGTTAGTGGGACATGCCTGGGTCTTAAAACCCAAAAGCCGGAACGCCCAAGATGGACAAAGAGACTGTGAAAGTACTAACCGACCCCAAAAACACAAACGTTGACTTTGGCGTTATTCATGCAAATTGAGGCGATGTCGGCATATACACGTGACCTTCATGTGGCTCTGTTTTTCCCAACTAAACAAGCGTTTAAGATTTATATTTTCCTTGAACTTACCGTTAATAGAGGGAACAAGTGGTTGGAAATCTATTTATAAACATGAAAATGTACTACACCTTTTTTTGATACTGCACCTCTAATCAAGTTTTCTTTTTGGGTTCTTTTTTGTCTTTCTTCGCGCATCTCTCTCTCTCTCTCTCTCTCTCTCTCTCTGATTTACAAATTACGAATTACATATTACTCTGTTTAAAAAAAATTACACATTACTACTAGTTTCCAAAACCTGCAGATTTCGTTGCAGAAACGAAGTTAACATCAGGGTTTATCCAACAAAATGGTGGGTTTCTTTTCCTTTATCATTTTGGATTAATGGGTTTTATGAATTTCAAGAAAAATAGAGAAATGAATTGGGTTTGACATGAACAGTGCAGAGATGTCAAGATGATGATGTCGTGTTCTCCAGCACGAACAGGGAGACATCGGCAACGGTACGACAAGGATCAATTTAGGCTTGTGGCTGGGTAAGAGCCCTTTTACAATTTCCACGTTTATACATGTATGTATATTTATGCATATATCTTGCTTTTATGTATCGCTTTTAATCACCGTTTGGCTTTCCTTTATTCATCTACTGTTGATTTCGTGTGTCTGTTTGGAAGTTGTGGAAGGGAAAATTGTTAAAGAAAGAAAGTGTGAGGAAAATGTAGGGGAAAACTTTTTCGCCTGGTACGGCTCGAGAAAAAATGATTCCAAGTTCTATTTTTTTTTATTATGTACTATATTATATATTCTATATAATAACAATGGCAAATAGGTCTATAAAATGATCATCAGATTCAAAAAAGTTCTTTTTTACCCAAATGATTATGATCAATATGACTTCCAACAATTTCATGAAGAAAATCATGAAAAAAATGTGCCCAACTAACCAACTAGCCAATTTACTTCTTACAAATAAGATATTCTTTTTACTGTGCTCGAAATTTTGTTTCCAAACCAAACAAAGGGAGGTAAAGGTTTTAAATTTTCCCTGATCTTACCTTCTTTTCCCTGATCCAAACAAGCCCTAAATTTTGCAAACAGTTTGGACTCCCATGTGTTTCTTCTGTTCTCTGTCTTTATGGTCAATGGTTGTTTTTTTTTATAAAAATGTTATGGTCAATGCTTGTTTTTTTTTTTGAAATGGTATGGTCAATGCTTGTTGTTGGCTGGTTTCCTTCTAATTTCCTCTTTCTTTGACTAGGCTTTGATTTAGTTTTGCTGTTTTCATCATGTCGAAATTGCAATCTTTGTTTTGTTTGGCATCTACCCTCAAGGTTGACCAAACGAAACCGACCCCTACGTTCTACATGAATTCGGTGCGCTCTGTCAAGAACAGCGTGCATTCCATGAATACAACGGTAGATCTCAAACTCATGAGTTATTTTGTAAAAATATTATCTAAGGGGAGATCCGACGTTCAACTCCTTGTTTCCCGAGCACAAGATGACATAGTTGGGTCTCGGCTTTGCCTTTCTATGTGAATTGTCAGGCCAATATAGACCCTGGTTTTCTCACAAGATTTCCTTGTGGAAAGAAAATAAAGGAAAGCATTATGTCTAAACTGAAGAGACTGTCATATTCCTTGCAATGGAAAGCGGTGGAAACTTAACAAGATGACATTTCTCTGGGATTTCTTTAATTACTTTGCTTGAGGGGTTTAGGAGAATTGAAGCATTCACCGCCTTAGTTTTTTTCCCTTACTATTTTTGATAAATAGGTTTGGATGTACATGATAAATAACAGGGAGAATGGGTTCATGGAATAACTCAAGACAGTGATTGAGCTCTTTCCAATTTTTGTTGGGATGGGATTCTATAGATTTGGATGCTTGAGGCTCTCTCTCACTCTCTTATTCATTTCAAAAAGTGGAGACCTTTGACTTTGCATGCCAGCTTGTGACATATTCGGAGATAAAAACTAAAAACTAATCAAGAATGCCGTTGTCTTTCTGAAAAGAGAGAGAGAAAAGAAGAAGAAAAGGTTTAGGTGAGTAAACATCCCCATGCTAGTTGTGGGAGTTCTCGCTGATAATTGCGAATTTAACTCTTTTAAGTCATACTATGGAAGAGTTTAGATACCCAGACTTGGATGAAACTGGTGCAGTTCCTTCATGTTTCAAAACCCATATTCTACCAGTAAGGGTAATTGGGTAACTGTAACATTGATTGTTGATAGTGATAACGAACTTCTGCTGTGGCACAAGAACTATATTAAGCAAAGTAACATGGACTGTGGGCTAAGAAGCTCGGGCACAGGCCATGGAAATTCTAGATGAATGTGGGCATAGTTTGGATAGTTGTTTAGTTGTCATGCATATGAACATTCTGTATGGAAACCAAACCTGGTATCTTTGTGATTGTTATTGACTCTTTTTTGAATATTGCAAGTGAAATGACGTGGTCAAAATAAACTTATTTGTACATTTTCCATTCTATTTCTTGAGTATGATAGCCCGAATAAGATTCCAATATAATCATTTGATCCTTTTCATAGTTTCATTCATGTCCCAGTTGAGACATGGGTGTCTTTGGTATGTCCCCAGCTTAAAAATAATTGAATTCATTGGTCACACCATGTGGCGTGGTGCATACGCATCCGCGGGTATCCTGGCATGTTGTGTGTTGCTTGAGTGTTCAACATGGGTATGTCAAGTAGTTAGGAGTGTCTGTGCTTCATAGGGTGTGTGTACGAATTGAAGTTTGGGGTTTATCCATTTTTCATCCCAAGGACATGGGGTTATGCAAAATGTTCAAATTTCTTAGTATATCTCTCTTTATTTTCTTGGATAAACAGTGTTTATAGACTTTCTTTGGTAAGTTCATAGATTATTTTGGAGTTCCACACATAGTTCACAGCAAATTAGAATAACAAAATACGCTTGCTTGGTGAATATCCAACATATTGTGTGAGACACGGATCTCATACCATTATTTAAGTGTTGAGTGTCTCATGTCTGACACTGGAATATATATATTTAGAAGGATCCATATAACATAGATGTTGTCTTGTGGGTAATTTAGTGTATACCATCCTAAATCTGTTTATCAACGCCAAGTGGAGCATCAAAGTTCCCGAACTTAACATTTTCTTTTTACTCAGGTGATGAGCTGATTAAGGCAAAATGAGTGGACCAAAGAAACAAAAGATACTCTCAAAGTTTGGATTTTTAATGTCGGGATTTGAAATTTGAACTGTTAGAATTTAGAAATCTGGCATTTGACTAATATGATGAACTATGAGATATAGGCCTGATGAACAGAAATTTTGGCTGCCTGGATAATTGTTTTTCATTGTGGGAAAAAAGTTACTCACCTCGTAAGTTTCTGTTCACTCACGTTTGGAATGTTCTGATGAGGTAGCTTTAAAATAATGTGCCTAACTGGTCTCCCTCTCTTGAGTCTTGACCACAAATACAGGACAGTTGTGAAAAGCTAGAAATAGTCCCCAATTATGTGTTTGACGATGATAGCAAATCAAGGGTATCAGCCAAGTGTGCAATCTGTTATCAGATTAATTTGCAACTTGCACCTTGACTTGAAGTTCATAATATACTTAAAATGTCAAGCGAGATTTTTTGTTTCCATCTGTCAAAAACTCACTATTATCCTGTCCTTTTGGGTTGTCTGTTCATGCAATGTTAATTGGCATCGGTTTGTGGTTACTTTTATGGGATCTTATACTTGGGTGTTATTTTCAGGTGCATTCCTTACAGGATTGAGGAAGTTGTTGACAATGATACTTGCGATGTGGAGAAGAGATTACGCGTCCTGATGGTTTCTTCACCAAATCGTGACGATCTTGTTTTTCCAAAGGTACGTGTTAGTGCTTTTTTGCATGGCCATTGGAATCAGATTAACCACATCGTTCTAAATTATTTATTGTGAACTAAAATTAATGTTTTACTAGTACAATGCACCTCTCTCTGATTCAGGGTGGATGGGAGGATGATGAATCCATTAGAGAAGCTGCATGTCGAGAGGCCTGGGAGGAAGCAGGAGTGAGAGGAATACTACGTGTGAGTTTTGTTGTCCAGCATGGTATTTGGCATAATAGTTTATGTTATGTATGTCAACCATTGTACTGACTTGTACAAAGGAAATTTTAACTGGTCGTCGTTTTATAGTTTAGTATATTTTCCTCATTTATCTTTGAAATGGGCCTCATACATTATTAGCGCAGTACTGGTATGAGTTGTCTGATACGAGAAAATGGTGCCTTGGGTACAACACCAACTAGTCGTTGAATTCAGTGTCTAAAGATAAATAAGCCTTGTACATTATTAGCACGGTACTGGTATGAGTCTGCTACTAGAAAATGTTACCTCAGGTACAAGACCAACTAGTCATCGAATTCAGTGGCTGCCATATGCTGTGTGTTTCAAACTATATTCGTTGTGGTTAGGCTATTTTGCCCAACGTTGTTGGTGCTTGCGTCATGATGGTTATGTCATAGGCCAAGTGCATATGCAATCAAGGACCACTTGTGGAAAAACCTGATTCACCCGGAAATTTGCCATAGAATGATCATCTATTATTATTCTTCTATTAGTCCCCAACTCCCCGCATTTAGTTAATCAAAGACGTTAAATGATTCCCTACTGATGTCACATTATATGAGTTTCTTGTGCTGGATATTACTTACTTGGGACAAGTACTAAACAAGGATTTTCTGGAGGCATTATCAAAAGCGATAATGCTTCTTGTAATAACCTTTCACTTGAAATTGCTTTCCCTTTTTCGTTTTAGACTGAAATAGAACACGTTATCATAGGATTCAGAGAGGGTTTGGAATGTAGGGTATTATTGGCGTCTTTGCTATATTGTGGGAACTTAACTAACTGGGTTTTCATGTGATTAGGAAGAACCTCTGGGTGATTGGGAGTTTAGAAGCAAGAGCAGCCAAAACAGCTGCAGTACAGGAGGAGGTTGCAGAGGGTACATGTTTGCATTGGAGGTGACGGAAGAACCGGACTCTTGGCCAGAGCAAGATATTTATGAGAGGAAATGGGTTAGTATCCTATAGACTTATAAACCTTTGGGTATTATTATCGTAACATCATTCATTTGTTGACACTTGACATCTATGAAGCACCGACACTTCTCCGGGACCCCGTATCGCAGTGTCCCGACACGGGGACACGGCGGGACACGTGTCCCGACACGCCACGTGGCATGGGACACGGCTGTAGTGCTTTTTTGGATGGGGACACGGCTGGGGACACGGGGGGACACGGCTAGGGACACGGGGGGACACAGATGGGGACACGGCGGGGTCAAATTGAAATATTTTAAAACTTTTAGGGGTGAAATTGATTTTTTTTAAACTTTCAGGGGTAAAATTGAAATTTTAAGTTTCAAAAATTTTCAATTTTACCCCTAAAAGTTTGAAAAAAATTCAATTTTACCCCTAAAAGTTTTTAAAATTTCAATTTTACCCCTAAAAGTTTCAAAAAAATTCAATTTGTCCCCTAAATGTTTTAAAAAATTTCAATTTGTCCTCTAAATGTTTTAAAATATATTGTGTGTATATATATATGTAAATAAATATATAATTAAATAAATAAATATATATACACGTGGCGTGTCCCCCGCCGTGTCCGTGTCCGTGTCCCCATTTTTTTAGAATTGCCGTGTCCCCATGTCCGTGTCCGTGTCTGTGTCCGTGTCCGTGTCCGTGCATCATAGCTTGACATTGTTGTTTTGGGAGTGGTCATTGGGTTTTTTCGTACTTCCATTTTTTCAAGGAAGCTGTTAATGAGATGAATATGCCCTATTATTGATGCTTTGTGGTGAGTTTTCCTTAGGTCACTTGTCCAAAAAGATCAAATTGATTTGATCCAATTGTGATGACTGATGAGTACAGGAGGAATTTTGACGAGGGAGGATTACAATTTTGTTTTTTCTGGGAATTTTGACTTATTTAGGAAGTCTAACTTTTTGAAGATTTTATTTCTTGTGTTCATCTGTTTCCTTATTAGCTTGGTCTCATATGTAGTGGAGTATATGATCATGAACATTGATAATTTGAGATTTTGATTGGAGATTGATTTCTCTCTCTAGTCTTCTTCTTAGGGGTGATTTGTCGAAACTTAGACTAAGGTAAAAAAAAGATTTTTAAAAGCACAAAAAATCAAAAAAGTCAAAACTCTGGCATCTCAAAAATACCTTTTTAAGCAGGTTTTGGCCCAGAAGCAAAAGCTTAAACTGTAGTAAAGACACTGGCAGTGCTTCCCTTACAGAAAAATGCATCATTTTCCCTATTTTCGGTCTATTTGTTGTTCTATGTCATCTTCTCCTTCTCGTGCTGCATCATTTTATTTTCACATTGTTTCGCATCATTATCATGTACTATGTTAGACTATTAGTAAATGTGTGAAAATTTTCTGAAGAACGCTGGTTCATTAACAGCTTACCAAAAATGACGCCTTCAAATTTTGCCGGTATGATTGGATGCGAGAGGCCCTTGAAATACTTCTAACGGTCTTGTCCAAGGAGGGGACGGAAGAAGGAATGAGGGAAGATGAGATGGCTGAATTTTCGCCTCCAATGTTGTCAGTTCCAGATGCTCGAGCTCATCAAAAGCTGTCACCCGTCTGTTTCGGGTGCCCTCTAGTGGCGGTTCAACACCTCGACGATTCTTGTAGTAATTGCATTGTGCTAGGTTAATTAGTCCTGCAAATGCCCTGTCCCAATTGATAGGGTTTTTTTTATGTGTCTGCAGACGTCAATTGTTTAAAATGCTGGTGAAGCTCTCTCTATCTCTCTCTCTCTCTCTCTCTGACCCCTTCTTGTGTGCTCTGGTAGAGTTTATGGTAGAGGTCTGTAAACTGTTGTCTATGTATCCATTCACCTGTAAATATCAGTCAGTGGAATGTATGTCAAAATTAGTCATGGTGTGCAGATGAATATGAGTGATGAGTTACACATTGTCGGTATCTGTTATATGTGTGTAAGTCCCGCATACATACATCATGTGCAACATACGCAACTTGGACGATTCCGAACACATGGTGTGCGGATGAATATGAGTGTTGAGTTACACATTGTCAGTATCCGTTCTATGTGTGTAAGTCCCACATACATCATATGCAATCTAAGCAGATTAGACGATTCACAACACATCTATGTTCATTAGCATCGGTCGTTTGTGCTGCCTATTTCACCTTTTTGTGACTTGTCCATCATAGTTTATGGTTTACCAGTTATCGTGCATGCCTATGGTAAACTCTAGACAACAAAGTGCAGAGCGGGTAACTGCTGAGAAAGCATCTAAGCAGTGAGCTCACCCTAAGAATTAAGAAGAGGGCTCTCCTATTCCGACTTTTCTAGCTGTGCGACAGAAGTCTTGAGAATTCAGGAGAATCAAAATCTTAACCACCTTTGATTGAGCTGTGAATCTTTGGCCCCACGATCCATAGTGAGAGAACTATTTAATTACATCACGAGACCACATAACTTAAGGTTATGCCGGTTTTTTTTTGGGTTCAGCAATCGAGTTTCTAGACAAGCTTAAGCGTGCCTCTAATCTCTTCCTTGGGTGAGGCCTAGCCCCGGTCTTGGGCCTAAGCTCACTAGGCGGTGGCTTTTGGGCCCCCTTAATAGGGGCTAGTAGAGTGTACTAGGGATCTTTTAAGCCCACTATAACGTAAAAAGGACCCCAAGTAACTCAAATTAGGTAGGGCTAGTTCAAAAATTAAGGGCCCAACTATTTTTTAGCCCCAAAATGCAAGTTTGATTGATTTATTTGCTTCTCAAATGCAAGAAAAGCAATGATCAAGTGATTCATATTAGCTGTTATAATAACAAAGTAATTTTCGTGAATTTGGCGTTCAAGTTCTTGTAACTTTTTTTGGTTTGAGACGAATAGTATCTTTTGGAATTGTAGTGTTTCTTAAAAATGTAAAGGGCCCCAAATCCATTTTTCACTTAGGGCCTGGAAAATCCCAGGGCCGGCCCTAGGTAGATGGACGGTAAAAATATTCCTACATAATTAACCAGTACTCAGTGACTTGTGTCATCTAATGAATTGATCAATGTTCAAGTTCTTTGCTTTTTAGCATGGTTAAAATCTGTGATTCTAGCAAAACGATGGCTACCCTAAAACAGGTGCAACAGTGTAAGGCTAGCTACCATAAAGTTGGTGGAGTTATTGGCTTTGATGTTAAGTTTTCTCTATGATCGTTTGATCGTTTGGATGTTCAAGTTTTATCTACTTGTTCCTCACTAAAGGAAATGAGCCTTTTTAAAGGTTTTTTTGCGATCTTACAAGTTTAACAATTCTTTGCACGCGCTGCTGCATTATTACCAACACACAATAATCTTCACGTATATTTCGGCATATCTTCCGGTAAAAACCTCCAAAACGCTTTGGAGGTTTTTTACCCTGCTTGCATCTCTAAGCCAGCATGTAAAGATTATTGTTCCAAATAAAAGAGGACCCCAACGCCTTAGTCGTGCTAGAGCCGCACCAATTGAGAGACAGGAATTTTGATTTCCAATGGACCTTTTAGTGACCCAAGCTAGTAGTATAAGGCGACAAAATTTAAGTGTCTTTTTAACGACCAGTCGGTGGGTGCGAAATCACTCCCGTATTGCGTCCAGATCCATCTTGTTGCCTGTTATATGGAACGTATAGTGACCAGATTGTATTTATGACTAGCTTGTTGCGAGTCTTGCGACTCGCTTTGCGATCACATTTTTTTGGTCGTTGTAACAACTTGCTACCAAAATGAGTGTTTTGCAACCTGTTTGCTTGTCACAGATCCTGTATTTTGTATTGTGTAGAATCGTCAAAAAATAAAATTTAATAACAAACTTGGTCACCGAGATAAAGTCTACCTAGTTGTCATCCCCGTACTAGGATCACTAAATCAAATCAGATCAAGAAAACCAAATGCCGAGATATATGATAGGGGAGGGGTATACAGCTCACATATATGAGAGTTTCACACATAAAGCTTTGGCAAAAAAGAAAAAGTATTTTTTAATTGGTTGTCTTTATTCAAAAAAAAAAAATTTTCTTAAATTTGTTAGTTTTGCTGCTATTTTGAGTTAAGATTTTGTTATTTATTGAAAAGTAAACTTATGGTCAAAACTAATTTTCTTGAATAAAGCCGAAAATAAACCTGTTTATTGGACTAATTTTGGCTTTACTAAAAGAAAAAGTTTTAATTTTATTTTTTGGATTCGTCTCGTCAAAACAAATCAATAAACCACAAAAACTTGATACAAAACTAATAAATGTAAAAATAATAATAATAAAAACAAAACCAAAAAACCACTTTTTAGTTTTTTTTGCCAAAACACATAAATTGAAATCATGCACACATTAATGGAAATAGAAACAAAGCCAGGATAGTAATCAAGTGCTCAAAGATGAGAATGAAGGAAAGTGTTTCTTTTTGTCATTTCCATTTCCAAATTTTTCAAGAGGACTACAACCTCTTACGAAAGGAAATAAACTAAACTGGTCCTACAAATTTCTGAGCTGATTAGAACATGATCAATCAAGCACGGCCAGTTTCTTGTACTCCTCACCAGAAATGGCCGCTTCCATGACAGCGTCAGGATTCAAAGATCCACTCTCCTCCAAGAACAAATTCATCAAATTCTTCGAAAACCCGCTCACGAGCACCACCCCTTTTTGGTTTCCAGGCACCGGAGTCGCCTTCGAGTCCCTCAGATTCCAAAACACAACCTCCGGCACAGACGACCCGTACCCCTTCTCCTCAAACTTCCTCACAATCGCCTGGTAATCCGTCTCCCAAGGCCTACTCGGCGGCTGGACTGCCCTCTCCCAAGGCCTACTTGGCGGCGGCTGGACTGCCGTCTCCCAATCCCAAGGCCTACTCGGCGGCTGGACTGCCCTCTCCCAAGGCCTACTAGTACTACTCGACGCAGAAGCATGGCCAAAGTCCATGCCACTAAACACAAACACCCTCTTGATCATCTGCTCTTCCGTTAATTTCCCATTGACAGCTACTTCCAGTATCAAGTCAAAAACCTTCTGAAAATCAGTATTCCTTCCCATCTCCATCCTCCTCACAAACGCCGTCTTCGACCTCAAGTCCACCCCCTCCACCGTCTGAAGCTTCGGTTCATCGCTAAACGTAATCAACTTCCCTCTCCACGGCTCCTCACTTAGCTCCGAAACCAAAACCCCGAGCGCAACCGAAACCTCCATTGGAACCCCCCGCATGCTACTCGAAACATCGCAAATCGCCAAACAATTCTTCATCTTCCCCTTCTTTGACAAATCATCCACCATCCTCTTCCACTGAATCTCGCCCACCATGCCCCCATCCCCGTCGTTCAACGATGCAATGATCTCGTGTGGCAACAATGTCCCTGCCGCAATCGTCGCCTTTCCAGCCATCACCTTATCATGCGGCAACAACGCCCCCGCCACAGTCATCGCCTTCCCAGCCATCGCTTTCTCCAAATACTCCTCAAACCGTTTCTTGTCGTGTTTTAAAAACTTCTCCTTATAAAATTTCATTGCCACAGTGGCAACCCTATTGTACGGAAGAGAACCCCACTTATTAGCCCCTATATAAACTTCTGGTAACTCTAGGGCTTTTCGCAGCGGTACGAGGATTTCCTTACGTAATCGGTCACGAACGCGATAAGCGTAGTGAGCATCTAAAATGCCATCGTATTCTTTGAATAATTCGCGGGGGAAAACCTTTCTCGCGATGCCTTCGCATAGCAGCGTCGCTTTATCAAACGAGGAGTCGAGTGAAGGGCACCATTTGGCGGCGAGGCTGATTTTGTTCAACTGGTTGGCATTTAAGTTTTGGATATCCGATTTGAGAAGATCGGCAAAGAGATCAGAGATTCGGTCAAAGAGGAATCTGTAATCTGGATCGCGGTTGTACCGTTCAACAGCCTTTTTGGCGGCGGCAATCTTTTTCTCTTCCCTTGATTCCCTTGCTGTCGTCTCCTCGACCTGCATCCTTTCCAACGCCGCCAAAACCCTAGCCTCCCTCGTCAATTTCGTCTTAAACTGCTTAAATGGTTTGAATCCCCTAAGAGAGCATGGCCAGAAGTTTCGATTAGTGATCAATATCAAAGACTAATAAAATTCTACGAGAAAAAACTGCTAAATCAAGAGAATAATTATAAAGTGCATCTAACTCCGTCCCAAATTACTTTTCTCTATAAAAAATTTGAGCAATCTTTAAATGGTTAAACAAAAAATGGGCCAATTTTTATAGCAAGACAAGCAATTTAGGACAGGGATTACAAACCATTAAATCTAATTTTTCTTAGTGATTGTTCCCAAATGCTTACTATATTCTGAAAAGAAGAACAATAATCTAACTCCTGGTACAATCAATTTCCAAAAGAAAAGATCACTTGGGTTTCTACGAATTTGAAATTAATTGGAGCAATTGAAAGTTTTTTTTTTTTTTTTTCCCTAGATCACAGCAAACTACGACAATAGCGAGAAATCAGTAAGTATGTGGAGTGAATTACCTTCTTCCTCCTCTCTTTGCCCCTGCCGCCGACTTCCTCTCTCTCCACGCTCTCTTCGCTTCTCGCCGAACTTCAGGCCCTTCAAGGATCCTATACAGAATCTCAGGCAAATCCTTGAAATATCCAAATTCGGCCAATGGTCCCACGTTACAAGCCAGCGTCTTCGGGTGGAGTTTGTGCAGCCATAACGCCGCCGTATAATACCCTTCCTTGTCAGATTTCCCAGTCCCTCGTACGCCACGAAGGTTACAAACCAGTTTGAGCGTGGTCAGAGGGTTGTGATCCCATGCCGAATTCAAACACAAGGTTAGGGCTTCGGGAGGGGTGTCCGGTACTATGTGGAAGAAGAAGTCAAGGCACGGATTTCCCGTGGAGTTGAAGGTGGGGGAGTTGTTTTGCGTGTAGGCCATGGGTGGGAGCGTTGGCGTGGTGGCATTGTTGAAGTTGGTTACCATCAAATCGACGAAAGGGTTGCCGGTGGTGGCCAGGGTGGTGGTTGTGGCGGTGGTGGGTTGGCGGTAGATCTCCGGTGGGCCGAGGAGGGAAGATGGGGTAGACATTTTTTTTTTGACGGGAAACTGAAATTTGTGATTAGGGTTTTGGTTTCTTGATTTGATCTTTTGATGCGGGGAAGGTGACTGCTATTTATAGATGATGCAGTATAGGGTTTTGCTTGGTGGGCAAGTTTGTTAATTTCTGTTCTCTTTTAATAAGTCATCTAGGGTTTATCCGTGATTAAAGACACAAAAGCATAAAGTAACACATTCCTAACACACTTTAAATTAGGGTTGTTAGTGGTCTAGATTAGTCCAGAGTAGTATCAAAAGTCTACGGTCTAAGGATAGACAATTTGTGCTTGGACCAAAAGTCTACGGTCCGATTACAAAACAATCAAAAAATTCACGGTTCAGTTCACAGTTTATCCACAGATTATTACATTCCACAAAATTAAAAACAGATTCCATATTCTAAATTCAAAGCCCTTCAGATTAAAAAGATAAAAAGATTGAATCACCATTACAAAATTAAAAAACAGATTCAAGTACCATTATAATCCCTAACATTCAAAATGATTCCACAATTTAGACATTAGTCTTTCTTTGGATTTAAGAGCAGTTACTTGAATATCATCATCAGATATATCAATTTCTAGCTCAGAGATAACATTGCATCTCTCTCCATGGCCTCATCACCATTCCTTAATTAGGGTGCTAGTATAGTAGCATGTTTATTTTCTTAAGGGTTTTGTTAAAATGTGTCCTTCAGGTACATGATAAAATTTATTAAATGAATCTAATTAAATCGACTTTTACAAAAAGTAGTAAAAGTAATTGATACATTTAGATTTTTCATGCAAAAAGTAATAAAAGAGTTTGTGCCTGTATAACTTAGATTTTTAATTGATATATTTAGATTTCTCATGCAAAAAGTAATAAAAGAATTTTATGAGTATTATTTATAACTTAGATTTTTCATGCAAACATCAATTTAATTAGACTCATTTAATGGATCTTATCATGTACCTGACGGGCACATTTTAACAAAACTCTTTTCTTAAGAATATTATCATCAGATATACTACATTCCGCCATTTAGGATAAATAATTAAGAACAATATGTTAAAGTACAATTCTTATCCCAATATTACACACACACATAAATATATTATTCATAAAATTCTCACGGTTCTGTTCGGTTATTTACAATTTTTTTTATGAAAATCCATGGACTGAACCAAGAGTCACAGTTATCTAAATTTTCAATCCATATCCAGACCATCAATCCACAGACCCAATCCAAAACTTACGGACCGAATCGGTTTGGATTCGCGGTTCACCGGCTTTTTTATAGCCCTAATTTAAATGAATTACACTTCTCCAATATTCACCACCTTGCCTACCAAGCTAACTTCTCTTTGAAGTTGTGTTCTTAATAGAGTTCAAGTAATGTATAAGATATATGTCTTACAGTTCTATATGCTGCAAATATACTGAGTCATTTATGAACTGTTCGAAGCTCGACTTGGTAAGGCTCGTTCGAGTTTGATTCTAGTATTAAATGAGCCGAACCGGAATCTGACAGTATTTGACTCGAGTAGGCTCACAAAACGGGATTATATGTGCGTATATATTTAATAAGAGTATCTCACAGGATATAAGCTTGAATATGCATAGTCTTTCACGTGTACATCCAAATTGTACAAAATAGAAATTTTATTTGAAATTCCAGACCTATATGAGAGCATAGATATCTTATATTTTTTTACTCATAAAGGCTCATGTACAGGTTAGAGTTCAAACCTAGGCAAACTCAATTCGTTAAATTTTAATTGAGCTCGGCTCAGATTCAATTAAAAATTAAACAAACGAAAGACATTCTACATCTCGGCTCGTTTCGGCTTAGGTTAAAGTTAAACTGGTGTTTGGAGTAACATGAAGAAGCGCCAAAAGTCATTCCTTTTTACTAAATAACAAGATAATAGAGTGTTCATTACTCCCTCCGTCCCAATTTGTTGTGTCTGTTTCCTTTTTAGAACATCTCAAAAAATTGTCTATATCTCATAATCTATAATGTTTTTTTTATGATTTTGAAATCTTTGTAGAACAAAATTAATTGAGATCTATCAAACAAGATCCATATTGAATATAAAAATTATTATAGAATAAAAGATATAAACAATTTTTTGAGACGTCTAAAAAAGGAAACAGACACAACAAATTGGGACGGAGGGAGTATTTGTTTTAAGGCAGACGAGACATCTAATAAGCCAACCAAGCAAGTATGTACATTTTTGTTATTGTTAATCATCTTTGTTTGAGGGTGCCGTGCACACCCTCCTTTCGTCATACAGGGCGGCCCCTAGACATATGGTACTCCTGAGATTGATTCACTCTTGGTGTGTGGATCAGACATCTCATTACTCCAATATCAGATAAGATCAGACAGGGAGAAAGACATAAATTAACCATAAGAAATCAGCAAACAAGAGATAACCGATCAGTGACCACACTGTAAAAACCTGAAGAAGTGGAGCCTATTTTCGCCCCCACCATAATCCTCCAAACCATTTATTTTGTAAAAAATAATTTATAGATTATTCTTGCTAAAAATCAAATTCATGGGACATCGTTAAGTTCTTTCACTACAACACAATCTACCTACCGCGATGAAAAATAGTGAGGAAATTCTATTTCCTCGCGAAAACCAGTCAATGGCTTGGAAAATATAATTTTGTCACAAAATTGTAATGAGGTGGTCAAAATAGGCGAGGAAATTATTTTTCCAGGCTAAAAAACCCCAACGGCAAGGAATTTTCTTTTTTCCTCGCTAAAAGATCCCTAATGGCATTTGGTGCCACCAATTTTTTGGGGCACAAAGGCAAGGAAACAATTCAACACTAAATTTTTATTATAGGCTACGAAATTTTTTTCCTAGCCATTAAACTTGGATACAAAGGCAAGGAAATATTTTGTCGGGTTAGCTTCCAAAATTTAACTGGTAAACTTGGACTGTTCGCAAAAAAAAAACTGCTGAGTTGGCGGGACACCAAATCTAATGGGTGAGGAAAAATTTTGTCTCTAAAAGTAAAAGGTTTCAACTTATTCTTTTGAGAGAGAATATTACATCAGCTAAAATAAAGAGGCATGAAGAGTCCCCAATTAAGTTCTGAAATCGACAAAGTCCTCTCTTTAGAAATCGATCGACCTTTCCATCTTCGCTGAGCAAATCTTTGCGATCCTTTCTTCTCCAACAATTTCTCTTCTGCTCCTCTCTTTATTTACCGAGACAACAACTGGAGTAGCCATAACCCTAAGTTCTGAAATCGACAATGTGGGCTGCAACGTGAGCTTCTCGAGCCGGACGTTCTTGGAAATCAAGGTTTATCTTCACCCACTCTTATTCTATCTCTGTATTCTTCACCTAAAGTGATTTTTTTTTTTTGCAAAATAGTTTCATCTACTTGGTTTATATGGAGTTTGGATCCAAAAGAACGTGTGCAGCCCTGCCTAACCCTTCAGGATCAATGCCCCTTATGCTTGGAAACTTGAGCACTTTTTCAATGTCAAGAAGGTGGACACCGTCATGCACCACCAGATGATCCTTGTTGATATTCTTTGCTGCAGAAACAAAAAGGAACAGGCAGAATAAGCAGCATGGAAGAAATTATTGAAGCAAGGAATTAATAGAGACAAAAAAGAAGAAACAAAGGATGGAAGGGAAACCTATGACCTCCTTCCACAATGGCCAGAAGAAGAACATGGATCCTACCCTTAGTTTGGTCATGGATATCGGCACCAAAAAGGGCAAGGGCGAGATTGAGGTCATTAGGGACGTCGTAACGGCGGTGAAAGGCCTCTATGTGTGCCTCATTGTCACACAGACTCGTAAACCTACCCATGGTGGAAGACGATATATACACAGAAAACCCTAGAAATAACTATGTAAGAAGAACGAAGAAGGTTACGAGAAAATAACAAACACTTGACGATGGTTGGAGAGAAGATTTTTTCCTACGGAGAAAGATGGGGAAGGCTGTAAAGAGGGCAACTCTAAGGGCATGATAACAATGACACTCTTAACAGGACAACTCTCCTAAAGCAACACTAATATGGAAAGAAAAGGTGTTAAGGAAACGTCTTATACCTTATCGAATTCAAACTAGTGCTTGATGACATCACCAAAACGGCAGCGTTTGGTTCCTCTCGCCTTTTCATGAAAAGGTGGGAAAACGTCAAATCAAAAATTAAAAGGGTGCAATGATTCAAGCCACCCGGAGGATGAAAAGGTGCCTTGGAAGTTATGCTCACGCCTGTAGGCATAGACTTATCGCTTAGAAAGACTGCGGAATAGCTAACACGTGGCAAACACATTGGTACGAAATGTAACGACGGTACAAAAAGATCAATATGACAGAATCTGCTCATTGATTAGCTTTAGCTCGTCATGCACGAATATGCATGGACGACCGAAAGCTGGGGAGCAATTGTGTGGGGTGTTTCCCCAAAATTATAAAAGAAGCTCGTCTAAAATGAAAATAGCATAGAACAGAACGTGGACGACCACTAAGCCCATAATTCAATGTTGACTCTTGTTAGCCTGCTCGTCGAACAATGTGGATGGAACGGCCCAGCAAAGGATAAACCCTAGAAACAAACTTTCCTTGTGAAGATAAGGAAAGGAGAGAATATTCGTAGATATTCCCAGAATCAGGTGATCTTCCGAAGATAAGAACAAATCTTACTCAAAGATGGAAAGCTAGTTAGGATACCAAATAAGGAGCAAACTCCCATGAAGGATAAGGCTCCGAACGAGCAAGAAGTGGCCAACTTGGCAAGAATCTTTATCGAATAAGGAATCCAAAATCATACAAGCTACACTACCCAAAAGGAAGAATCCCAGACTTGCAAAGATTCTTAATAAAGAAGAATTCTAGAAGGAATGTAAGAGCAACATAATCGTATATAAGAAGATAAATCCTAAACACAAGAGGTATGCATTAAACCATTGTCATACACATACACTCGTAAGCTCATCCTCCAGTTCGTTAATACTAACTTAAGCATTGGAGGGCCCTTGTTGCCTAAAGGCAGGGGTGCTCTAAGGGTTTGTTCGTGCTGTAGGATTAAGGTTGCTCCATTTGAAGAGAATTTAATCTCCTAAGAGTAAGGAAATAACTTCGTGAGTTTTTCCCCTCTTACATAAGTCTTTAACGATTCAGTTGTCATTAAAGAAACAATTGTATGAGTTAAACATGTCCAAAGGAGGAATTTTTAATGAGCACTTGGATGAATTCAATCAATTAATTACGGAGTTGGAAGCAATAGGTGCAAAGATTGAGAAAGAGGATAAATCTATTCTCTTGTTAGTTTCTCTATCAGCGTCTTATGAGCATCTTCAGACCACTTTGACGTATGGAAATGACACTCTCAAGCTTGATGAGGTTATTGCCACTCTCCTATCCCACAGGTCGATGGAAAGGAAGGAGAACGAAAGGTTTTCAGAGGAGCGTGTTTTGGTTGCATCCAATGGTGATCAAGACCGGGGTAGAAAAATCGAAAGGCAAGGTGTATCGAATCGGATGGCTTGTTCACAATCAAGGGGGCGTTCACACTCGCGAGGTGGTGAGGCTCGATGGGTTGACAATAGAAAATGTTATTTTTGTGAAGAAGAGGGACATATAATGAAATTTTGCCCAAAACACAAAACAAAGATAGAGAAGGAGATGATAAAATGATTCAAATGGTTGCAGTTTTGTGTCAATTGATGGAGTTCTTAAAGTTTTCAAAAATGATAAAATGATGTTGCAAAAAAGAATGATGGACAATTTGTACAAGCTTCAAGGCCATGTTGAGGTGCGACGAGCAAATGCTGGATACCGAGCAAGCAAAAGGGAAAGGCGCCGGGTTACACAAGTGTAGCGTGCAAAGGCTTATGAAAATGAATTTCAATGTATGAAGAGCAACGTCAAAAAAGAAGTGCATGAAGTTGTGTTTGAAAAAGTTGATGAAGAAAAATTGTGTGCAAAAAAATATATAGTTTTTTTTTTTCGAAAACTGATCGGATCAAGCCATTCCCGGTATTTTTTTCACTGATTTCTCACGGGAACCCTTAAAAACACCTTTTAAACACATTGGACGGTTCGGATCGTGAAAATTTGATCGGGAAATAGGAGTTCCTGATGGGAAGCCCATCAGGTATACCTGATGGGAAAGATTTCGCAAAAAAAAGGGTCACTTTCACACCAATTTTGATCTCCGATGTTTTCAGATAGGCAACCAAGCGAGGGAGTGCGAGGTGCCCGAGTAAGAGGTTGCGATTTCACATGTGCAAAAAGGGGGGCAATTGTTGATTTTTTTTTGCACATGTAATATTGTGTTTGACAAATAAAAGGAAAAAGAATTATGGGAAGTGGGACCCATGTTGGGTGTTGGCTGTGGGAAAACCTTGGGAAGTAAAATGGTTTCTATGGCTTGTTGTGCACATGAAGTTTTAGAAAAAGAAAACAGCCGATGGCTTTAATGAGTTTGGGTGGTGAGTCTAGTGACTTCACAATATCCAAAGGTTTTTTGTATTACTCTCCAGAAGCTTCCTCTCATGCATATAAAGGGTTGGTTTGGGTGAATTTAAAAAATTAGTTTTTTGGTTTCGTTCTTCAAAAAAAAAATTTGCATTTGTTGGTTTTTGATCGATTTTTTGTGGTTTCTTGACTTGTCTCGATGAGAGGAATCTAAAAAGTATAAAATTATTAGCCAAACTTAAAATTTTGTGAATAAAGACGAAAAATAATCCAAAAAACCGTGATTTTGTCCTAATTCAATTTTTTTGATTATTTTTCGTCTTTATTCACAAAATTTTAAGTTTGGCTAATATTTTTATACTTTTTAGATTCCTCTCGTTAAGACAAGCCAAGAAACCACAAAAAATCAACCGAAAACCAACAAATGCAAAAAAAAAAAATTGAATAAGAACAAAACTAAAAGAACCAAAAAACTAGTTTTTTGAATTCACCCAAACCACCCCATAATTGGCCTCCTTTGCCTAAATAAAGATGAAAAATTATGGCAAAAAACAATTTTTTTGGTTTATTTTTTGTCTTTATTCACAAAACTTTAAGTTTGACTAATAATTTTATACTTTTTAGATTCTTCTCGTCGAGACAAGCCAAGAAACCACAAAAAATTGACCGAAAACTAACAAATGAAAAAAAAATTGAACAAGGACAAAACCAAAAAAACCAAAAAGCTAGTTTTTTATATTTAGCCAAACCACCCCAATGGGTGTGTGCCGTGGGTGGGTAAAAAAGAGAGAGAGAAAGGTACCAAAAATTGTTGTAGAGAGATATTGTGTGAGCATATTGGTGAGTATGTAGATATAAAAATACATGTGAGTTTGGGTTTGAGTTGGGTATTATATCTCATTGTAACTCATCCAATAAGTGTTCTCTCTCCCGTGGACATACCCGATTTTGGGGAATCACGTAAAATTATTTATGTTCCTTGTTTCGGTTTATTTGTGCGTGTGGGTGTGTATGGTTGATCAATGGAGCTGGCCTGGGACTGGGCAATACCATACTCCTGAAGCTATGGCAAGAGCAAAAACCATTTGTTGGACGTATATATGTTAGGGGGTGTTCTACTAAGTGATTTTTTGAAAAAATTGATTTTTCACGGTTTTTTATGTAATGTATTGTGAGAGAATGATATGTCTCGATGTTTGAAAAAAAATAATTTTTTGTTAGTGGAACACCCTCAATGTTTTGGCCAGATGCTTATCTGAAATGAGAGGTCCACCCCCTCCTGTTTACATTCTTTAACATGTGCATGTACGAAACGCTAGACAAATAGTACTTCCTCCGTCCCTTTTTGTTTGTCATTTTTTGATAATCGTGTTAGTTTTCGATCGCTTATATCTTTTAATATCGATCTCCAAATATATGCGATATGAATTTTATTTAATAGTTTACGATTAATTCTGTTATACAAAGTTTTTTAAACGGTAAAAAACATTATAGATTGAAATATATATAAGCAATTTAAGACGTATCAGAGAATATGAAATAATTGGCAACCAAACTGGGAAGGAAGGAGTAGCATTTCTAAAGAACAATAAACCTTTCCCAAAACACCAAAGACCAAACTATATGCATAACATTTGATATCACACACAACACAAAACAGGAGTTGGATTGACAGTTTTTTAGGCAGCACCAGAGACACAAGAGAAGAATCTATGGCTCCGAAAGCGGACCAGCTGCTTGGGCTTCATGATCACCATTTCCTGATCCCCTCCTGCCGAAAACCCACTTGAATATTCGCCTAATGATGAATTGTGTCGATGGTGGTGGTAGTGGTGGTGGCCGACGCTTTTACTCCGACCTACACCACCGATGGCACTAGTCTGAATTTCCGGCTGGGTTGTTGAGTACTGGTAGCTGAAACCTTGGGGATAGAAATCTGAGATGTTGTAGGACTGAGCAGCGGCGGAGGACAAGGAGAGACGCGTGTATTTCCAGCGAGTATGGCTCTTCTTTAGGGTCTTGCATACCAGAGGGATTAGACCTTCCATTTTTTTCCTCAACTTTCTTTGTTTCTCTTCTACTCTTTGTTTCTGTAAATGTGAAATGGAGGCAATGGAATGGTGTATTTTTTTTCTCTTGCTTTTGTGGTGCATTTTCCGCTACACTTTCTATTTTCAAGATGTGTGTACTACATTAAAAAGCATGTACTGCACGTCATTTGAATTTGCTTTTGACTTGTACGTAATTTGAAGGAGTCAGTGGAGAGTAGTTGTGTAAGAAAAAGAAAAAAAGAATAAAAAATGATTGTGACACAACCCTTCAACCACAACCAACCACAAACCCTCTCACATGTGATGGGACCCACCCGGGTGGGGCCCACTGGTCTTTACCGTCCAAAAATGTTTTGGACTACCTAAATTGATTTTGTCTCTCTTCTCTCACTCGACCACTCTTTATCCTCTTTTTCTTTCTCCTTTTCCGGATCGTCAAATGTCACTTTGAACGGCTGAGATTGCCGAGTGTGTACTGGGTACAATGTGGGCAAGACCCACCTATCAAAGAGCAATTTTGTTCACCCTCCTTAAAAAAAAATGTGAACAAAATCCTCCCTCCTATTGGTTGAAATGTGTGAGTCTCACTACAAAGTGATGACATGCTTACCAAAAAGTGTATTGCAGATGTGAGCATAACATCATTTTGTAGTGGGATCTACACTAATTCAACCAATAAGAAGAGGGTTTTGTTCACCCTATTTAAAGGGTGAACAAAATTGCACTCTACCTGGCACACAAAAATTTCTCGAGAGTAGTATTTTTTTTTTAAAATGTCAGCATATATCATAACGCCATCCAGCACCGATTACATCAAAAAGATAGGAAAAAACCAAATCCACTAGCAAATTGAAATGAGAAATGACAAAGGCTGACAAGGTTATCGACTCGCGGACAAACTTGAGCAAGCAAACCCTACACCCAGGGGACGAGATGATGAATCCAATCAAAGGATAGCGAAAGACCATTCCAAAAAATACCCAGCTCAAACCATTACACAATTCAACGCAGATGTAATCCAAAAGGAGTCTTGCTAACAACCCAAACAATGAAATCCATGAAATGCAAACGCCATCCACAACTGACGGTAAAGAGACCTCCACCATACAACCATCCTCACGCCGCCGCAAGAGAACAAAACTACAAGAAAACCTTCGCTAAAAAGCGAGGTTTTGGACAGGGGTATGCCTCGTCGAACACAAGCGGCCCCCATGTGAAGCCCCAAATTACTGCAAAGCTAAAAGTAGCAAGGGTTTGTTTGCCCGGCTTAGGTTGCACTCACGAAGATGAAAAAGAGAAAACGTGGTGGTCTTAGTGAATGTACAGCCACTGCCATCGCACAATCGACCGACGTAACGACAGCGGCCTCATTGTCGGCCATAGCAATCGACGAAAACGAAGAAGAAGTCTTATCCGCGATCCTCGTTCGATCCCCCTTGAAGTCTCTGGTTCGATTCAAAAGCGTGTCCAAATGCTGGCTCTCTCTCATCTTTTCCCTCCTCCGCAACAACTTTTACCCCAGACTCTCCGACCTCCTTCGCCACAAGAAGTGGCATAGTAGCATCGTCCTCCCAACCGGTCCCTGCTTCAAATTCGTTTCGCCCAAGTCCTCCTCCTCCTCTCCTCCGCTCAAATTTCCCAATTTCATTAACAGGATTGCAAATTTTTCAGCTATGGATATTCTGCAATCTTGTAATGGTTTGTTGCTCTGAAGTACTAGCTTATTTGGTACCAACCACAGTTATTTCCTAGTAAATCCCACCACCAAGCAGTATAAAGTGGTTTACACACCTCGTGGTTTCAATGAGCTTCACATTGCTTTTAATCCATCAAAATCACATCATCACAAACTAGTAGGGGTAAAAAGTATCGAAGAATCTCTTTATGATAGTGATGACAAAAATGGTCGTTATCAGATTGAGATATACTCATTGGAGAGTCGCAGGTGGAGGATCTCATCGGAGAATATCTTTACAAGGCAACGACGGGATAGTTTCACGGAAGGGTTATTTTGGAATGGAAGTATTCATTGGAGGGGGGCTTGGAAGTGTTTCAATGTCGATTTAGGGGGTATTGAAGAAATGCCCACACTTCCCAGGCCACCGCGGCCTTGTTCGGATTGCTGGTTGAATAACATTTAAAAAAAAAAAATAGGAAAACACTTTTTTCCGGGTGAGGGGTCTCACTGGAGTTGTTTTACACCCCATTAACTATTCAAAGTCCGGGGTTTGCACCTTGGGAAAATGGAATCCAATTATGACTTTACTAGGAGCACAATGCCATACATCAACATTCTCTCGGGTGTATTTTTTTGATAACACCACAATAGATGACGGTCTCATAGTTTGCTCATCCGGCATCTCGCTAGTAGAATACTTCAAATATCCCTTCATTTTACAATAGGTGACACCCCTTTTAATATTAGAATTTTCGATGCGATACTTAATTACCCACGAAACCTATTTCTCGTTAAGCGAATAATAGCAATTCCCGTAGTAGATTAACTCGCACTGACAATCCACAGGGAATACAAAATACGCTTGCAGACTATCATTCCCATCTAACCTCCGATCATAAACATTGACCCTAACAAGACCATTTGCATTGGGGGCACAAAGGGGTGAATATTTTATCATTATTTTATCCACTTTAATACTGTTTTTACCCATTCTTAACCTCAGCTGTGAAAACAAATTAGACAACGCAAGTTCAATACAACTGAAATCACTTGTTAAAACACCTTCCACGACACCCGTTCTTATATCTTCAACCTCCATTTACCTGAACATTACAATATCAATTCATTCGTTAAACACTCCATTACACTTCACAGAAGTCTCGGACGACACAACTACTTCTCAGGCAGAATAAGTTTCAAGGATTACGACCAAGAAGCATGCTACAACGTCATCGATGACATCAAATACTCCACAATCCAAACTGAATTAATGAAGAATCTAGTTGGCTCCTAAAGAGATTTCAATGTCTTCATTAAGTTTCAACCAGACCTATTAATTAAAGGCAGAATACCATCTATTATCTTAGTTAATAGCGATAGCAGTTGGTTAGATGCGATGTCCCCAAAAATGAAAGAATGGTTTGATGTTAATGTAACCACGGTGATGATTAATGAAAATTTTTATTAATCTATTGTTTCTCCGAATCTCTCATTTAGTTACAACATTTCCCTTGTCATCAACTATTACATCTTTTGAATCATCACACTTTTTGACACTCATTATTACATTCCGTAAAACATCAGAAAATTCCTGAGGATCCATAACAACAGATCCTCTTCTATCAACTTCATCTCTTCTAGCACCAACTTTTGAAACAGATGGTCCAGGATCAAGCTCTGTAAAGCTAACACCACCTCTACGTACATTAACCTCGGATACACTAAGACGACCTCTACGTTCTTCAACAACTGACCCACTTTCTCCAAAACCTCCTAATAACATATTATTCCTCTTTTCTGGCAAACGCAATGACATAGTTCGGGACAAAATTAGAACGACTTTACTAGGAGCACAATGTCATACATCAACATTCTCTCGGGTGTATTTTTTTGATAACACCACAATAGATGGCGGTCTCATAGTTTGCTCATCCGGCATCTCGCTAGTAGAATACTTCAAATACCCCTTCATTTTACAATAGGTGACACCCATTTTAATATTAGAATTTTCGATGCGATACTTAATTACCCACGGAAACTGTTTCTCGTTAAGCGAACAATAGCCATTCCCGTAGTAGATTAACTTCAAGACCGACAATCCACGGGGGAATACAAAATACGCTTTTGCATCTATCGCTCCCATCTAACCTCCGATCATAAACATTGACCCTAACAAGACCATTTGCATTGGGGGCACAAAGAGGTGAATATTTTATCAATATTTTATCCACTTTAATACTGTTTTTACCCATTCTTAACCTCAACTGTGAAAACAAATTAGGCAACGCAAGTTCTATACAACTGAAATCACTTGTTGAAACACCTTCCACGACACCCGTTCTTATATCCTCAACCTCCATTTACCTGAACATTACAATATCAATTCATTCGTTAAACACTCCATTACAAACTGATTAATATACAGTTTTAAAATACATCTGACTCCTCAATGTATATTTGCATTCTTTCCCACTGACGGAGGCAGCCACTAAATATATGGCACCCTTCTGAATATTTCCCACATTCCCAATCAACATGTCTTCGTAATCCGGCCCACACGCCAATAATGCGTTTTATCCACAACCTCTATTCCATGAAGAGGATGATCTTTGTCCTTGCCACCCATAAGCTTGATCCTCATTTTCCTCAGCATTCTGAATCTATCTGACTCATCTGGATCCACAATCCAAGTTTCTAGATTGCCCTCACCGACACCGATAAATATCTTATCAGGTGTAGGGACAGAATCTAATGGACTATTGTCACTTATAATGAACAATAGCACATGGTGCACAACAGCTTCCTCTTTTGCATCTTGACCCAGTTGCACATTCCCAATTAACTTAATGCCCTTCACAACAATTTTGTCTGATTGACGATCAGACCTTCTATTTCCCAAATTAATCCCATTTAGCAATCTCGAACAACCTTGATTATTAAAAGTAACATCCTTTAATGCTTCATCAAATAATTGTAGCTTCCTAACTCCCTTCTTAGTCCTTTTAACCAGTTTAGGGATATTCTGTACATAACCTCTTCCCTTTGTAATGACCCAAAGTGGCGACGCGCACGATAACTACGCCAGAAGCCATACCTTGCGCGTCGAGTTCTCATTTTTCTAACGCTAACGGGTCCAAACCGGGTCGCTTCCTCCTTCCATTTCTAATAAAAGACTCCAATTCTTTTATCCTAACACTTCTACCCACTCTATTACCTCTACTAACCCTTCGGTTGAGACACCTTAGCTTTGAAATTAGCTCCCTCTCTTCCTCACACATTGGAACAAACTTCACTGGAGCTGTCGACCGACTCTCTTCCCACAGTCCTATTTGCCACGTCAAAAAACGATCTACACACATTTGAGTGAACTGCCCGTAATTCGCTGGATAGTCTTCTAAGCAGTACAACATTGTATGCCAATATAATCAAAAACAGAGACAGGCAAAAAAGAAGGGCAGAGACAAGATACCAGAACACAAAATCACCGCAATAGCTGCCACACTCTACTAGCATATTCCTTCTTGTTTGTCTAACACCACTAGTGTTTCTGCCACTATATATGTACCAAAAGATCACGAATCTTTCCCAGCAAGATTCACTTTCAAAATAATTCAAACCTTACAAACACTTTAATTTTCCGCCACTCATTTTCCTTTTTACTTTACCCCCACGTTGTCCTTTTTACACTAGGCATACCAAATGGGGGCATAGATAATCAATTGTACACACAAAGAGACACTACATTCACTTCATGGGCCCAGTAGGGACTTTTTTTAACCTCTAACCATACACGTGTCTCCTTTCTTTAAATGGACGGTCCAGATCGCATCGGGGGGAAGGGGGGCGCTTAGTAATATTAATACCGCACCCCCCAATCACTACTCACTCTAGTCCTTCCAGTCCCTCCAGGTTTTTTAAGAAGTTTGAGCCTTGTACGGTTGGAGGGACTTCCCCAATTTTCTAAAAATACTAGAAAAATGCCACGCCGAACCAATTTTCGATTTCAAGCAAAAAATGTATTCCTCACCTACCCACAATGCCCATGTCCAAAAGAACTCCTACTAGAACTCTTACTCTCACTACTCCAACTGCCCTACCAACCCTACTACATCCTAGTTGCCCGAGAGCTCCACCAAGATGGGAACCCTCACCTCCATGCCATGGTACAATGCACCAAAAAAAAATTGAAATAACAAACCCTAGGTTTTTCGACCTAACAGCAACAAACGGTCGAATCTACCATCCTAAGGTGGAAACCCTCAACTCACCAACAACAAGTCGAAACTACATACAAAAAGAGGGAGATTTCATCGAACGTGGAGAATTCTCATCAAAGGGGAGGAGCCCCTCAAAAAATAGAGATGCCCTGTGGAGGAGTATTTTGGCTGAAGCAGAAACAGAAGAGCAATTCTTCTCTCTTTGCAAAGAGAGATGTCCCAAAGATTATGTTATAAGATATCCCCAGTTAAAAACATTTTCTAGAGACCATTACAGAAGAGAAAGGCCCACATATACAAGTTCTTTTAATTTATTTCCTTTTCTTCCTGAAGAACTAAAACATTGGGCTGAACAAAATATTTTGTTCGTAAGTACGAATTTCGCAAAATATGAACTTTGTCAAAATTGCCAGATCTCACTATACAGTGAAGACGATTGGATTAGATTAAAGCTACATAAAAATGAAATGCCAAATTTTTATACTAACGAACCAATGCTATCTGACTCTAACAGGAACCAGAACAGGTCGTAATCCTTGAAACTTATTCTGCCTGAGAAGTAGTTGTGTCGTCCGAGACTTCTGGCCCAGGCGATTTTTCCAGTTCTTGACGGTCCTTCGAGGTAGAGGGAGATTGGGCGTATTGGCCGCTGTTCTGGGGGAAAGAATGCAAATATACATTGAGGAGTCAGATGTATTTTAAAACTGTATATTAATCAGTTTGTAATGGAGTGTTTAACGAATGAATTGATATTGTAATGTTCAGGTAAATGGAGGTTGAGGATATAAGAACGGGTGTCGTGGAAGGTGTTTCAACAAGTGATTTCAGTTGTATAGAACTTGCGTTGCCTAATTTGTTTTCACAACTGAGGTTAAGAATGGGTAAAAACAGTATTAAAATGGATAAAATATTGATAAAATATTCACCCATTTGTGCCCCTAATGCAAATGGTCTTGTTAGGGTCAATGTTTATGATCGGAGGTTAGATGGGAACGATATAGTCCGCAGTTTATTTTGTATTCCCCTGATTGGATTGTCGGTCGAGTTAATCTACTACGGAATGGCTATTGTTAAACTAACGAGCTTGATTTCCGTGGGTAATTAAGTATCGCATCGAAAATTCTAATATTAAAAGGGGTGTCACCTATTGTAAAATGAAGGGGTATTTGAAGTATTCTACTAGCGAGATGCTGGATGAGCAAACTATGAGACCGCCATCTATTGTGGTGTTATCAAAAAAATACACCCAAGAGAATGTTGATGTATGGCATTGTGCTCCTAGTAAAATCGTTCCAATTTTGTCCCGAACTATGTCATTGCGTTTGCCAGAAAAGAGGAACGATATGTTATTAGGAGGTTTTGGAGAAAGTGGGTCAGTTGTTGAAGAACGTAGAGGTCGTCTTAGTGTATCCGAGGTTGATGTACATAGAGGTGGTGTTAACTTTACAGAGCTTGATCATGGATCATCTGTTTCATAAGTTGGTGCTTCAAGAATAAATAGACAATTACATTACACGTTGGGTTTTGGGATGAGAGGCCCCACTGGCTCAATTTTTGCCGGAAAGGTGTAGTGGTTAGACAGAATATGAAATGGGTGGAGTGGGGCCCGGGTGAGATGAGAAAGGTCAATTATTTTAAAATTTCAAATTGAGATTTGGAAAACACTTTTCAACATTGTAACCGAACAAGGCTGCGAGCGTGATTCAGATACTCAGAAGTGTGTGTCATTTGGGGAGTCCAATGGCCATTTACATCCTATTGAGGAGCTATTTCCAACTAAATTACGTGTTTTTGAGATGGAAAGCGACTACTCTGATTGGTTGGTGAAGTATAACATTGACCTTGATGGCCTTGTGGCTGGATTCCCTGCTATTGTTCATAGGTCCCCAAAACCTTTTGCTCCGGATTGGTACGCTTTCGCTATACTAGGCCTTATTCGCGAAGAGAATGAGGACGAGTCCTTGCTATTGTTGAGTCTACTCGATGAAGTCGTGTCTTTTAGTTTCAAGGATTGTACTTCGACGGAGCTTCTTTTGGAGTTGGTGCCAGAGGAAATTGATGAGAGTTGTGTCCTACGATCGCAAGAATGTCCTTGTAGGCCGCTATTTACAAAAGATGATGTTTTTCTCTACATTGAGAGTGTTGCGCTTGTTTGATGGTAATATGGAGTATTTTTTTGAGCATGGAAGGTAAGAAGGTTGGGTTGTTAGTTAGTGACGGTTGAACCTAAATCTTGTGCACGAGAGTAGTAGGTGCTTATCAGTGGCTCACCACTCCACCTACTTTTATCAGTATTGATCAGTTGTTTGAATTGTTGGTTCTTTGTTGTGTAATGCTTTATTCCAAGATTTTAGGAATGTGTTGGTTCTTTGTTTTATATTTTTTCCGTGTTAATTGTTAATGTCGGGTTGGTGCTGACTGTGCCATTTTAATTCGGTTGCCTACGTATCTTTTGACACTGAATCAAGTCAACACAGTTCATTTTTTTTATAAAAAAAAAAAATTTGAAATGCTTTTTTTGGATTTTAATTCCGTTTGAATTTACGAAAAAACTTTAGAGCATAAGCTTTTGTTTTCAATATAACTTCGAAGAGTAATTCATTTTCTGTCTTTGAGAACTAAACACTTCCAAATATCTTGGAAAAAGATAGATCTAGATTCTTTTTAATAAAACCAAAATAGGTGGATTATAATTTTATACTTGTTAGATTCGTCTCGTCGAGAGGAATCCAGAAAGAACAACATCTTGATACAAAATTAACAAATACAAAAAAAAAAATTTAAATAAGGACAAACGAATAATCCTATCCAAAGGTATAGTAGTAAATAAGAAAATGAAAAATAACCCGAGATAATGAAGATTGGCGTTATGTTGGTTTTTAAGGTTTGATTCATATGTTAAGTAGTTTTCTGCGATGTATGGAGTTGGAACGCACAAGATGTCTTATCTTTGCGTGTTCTTTTCGTAAAAAGATGACTTTCTTGATTTGGGCATGATTCTCCAATAAATTTTATGAGATAAAATGAGAAATCTCATTTCGGTTGATGTTTTACAGATAGGTGATAAAATTACATTATTTTCTTAATAGATAAAATTCAGTTGTGATAAAATCTCCACGAATGTCGTTTTTATCATTTTACCCTCCTTTTTGTTTCATCTACAAGTTGTCCTATTTTATGTAAAGGTTAAAATGACAATTTTACATGCCATTTGTGGGTGGGCCACACGGGGACCACAATGGGTTTAGAAAAAAGGAGACAAAATCATGCCTTCATTTTATCTATTGCTAGAGGATTTTTGGTACGGTGCTGTTTATGATGATAAAAATGACATTTAATTTGCCGACAAGGAGAGACATTAGAAAGCCCATTGCTAGGTTACACCAAGACCTGAAAAAATGTGTGGAAACTTGCGATCAGAAAGAAAAAATAAATGAAGGATATGGCAGCATTATGGGTAAAGGCACACGGCCCAAAACACAATCCTGCCTTGCGCCGGGTAACCGCACATGGCCCAAACAAGGAGTGTAAGTGAAGTTTGCCTGCCCCATCAAAAAGTTTTATAACGGATCAGTACAAAAAATAAATATTTATTAACACTAACTCTAATTATTTTTTTTAATTATCACTAACTCCATTAAGGTCAATCACTTTTTTTAGGATTTAGGCACTTAAGGTGCACTTTTCTATTGTAGGGTTTTAGTGTTTTAGACACTTTCATAGGGTATTCTAGGATTTTGGGCACTTTCATAGGGTACTCTAGAGTTTAGATTTATGGTGCACTTTTCTATTATAGGGTTTTTAGTGGTTTAGTCACTTTCATAGGTTACCCTAGAATTTAGGCAATTTCGTAGAAATTGAGGTTTTAAAATTAAAAGTAAAAAAAATTGACTGGTTGGACAGACGGGATGGGACGTCACGGAATGACCTTTCCGCCGCTCAAAAGCAACATGGGGTCTCCAAAAAAGTGGAGCGCACGGTACATTTGGGATTTTTTCTGGAGCTTACGGTGCAAATCCTCTACAAAGTGGAGCGGCCTGTAAATTGCTCCTACCAAAATTATACCAGAAGGGCAGAAGGCGGCATCAAGTCCAAAAGATGGACTCAAGAGTAGAAAAACAATCTTGGTCGCCAGCACCAAAAAGGCTAAAGTTCCGCTGGCAGCTAAAATAGATTAATAATCAATTAATCATGATCTTGACGCGGGCCTTCAGATGTTTAGGACAATGCCAAACTTGACAACAAATTAAGGGAAATCACTCCCCGAAAAAAGGGGCAGATGATAACCAAAATAGAGCAAACAAACTTTATAAAATTCAAATATATAAATTATACACTTGCATGCCCATATTTATAAATTATACACTTGTCCCAGTGCTTAAGCCATAAATACTTAAATCTATAAAGCACTCCTTGACCATTGATTTAAGTGGGGCTATGACGGTGGATTGCTGTGCTAGTCTCTCCTGGGAATTCATGAATGTGCGCGTAGACTAGGGACGGATCCAAGGGCCGCTTGTTAATGTAAAAAAAATTAATTTTAGGAAATAAGTTTTGTATATATATATATATAATTTGTGTCATCATTAGGTAACATAACTTGCATGTAGTCTGGTGGTACAGCGNCCTCATATCTATGTTAGAGGTCGGGGGTTCAAATCTTACCTCTGCCTCGTGGGTTCAAATCTTACCTCTACCCTTTTAAGCCACAAAATGTGAAAGGTTATCACGTGGGTTCAAATCTTACCTCTACCTTTTTAAGCCGCAAAATGTGAAAGGTTATCACATAGGAGTGATTGTTGAGGTTTGAACTCTGAACCTTTGGCTCCAAAACCAATACCTTCCCTCTTGCCACTAGGCCAACAACATTCATTCTTCAATAATCTGTTAGTTTTTTTTTTATATAAAGAAAATGATACAAAATGATGAGAAAATTGTTTAACTTAGAGATTTTTAAATTTTAGAGATTTTTTACAATGATCCATAGCTTTCAATAATTTTTTGTCTGATATTAGGTTTAGAATCGATCTTACACGATTTCTTGTCCCTAACAAAATCGTTGACTAGGAAAAAAAATTGCACATTTACAATTAATAAAATGCCCCCACTGGATTGGATCTCTGGATTCGTCCCTGACGTAGACTGACCCAAATACTCGATCATAAAAAAAATAATCTTGGAGTGCTATGCTACTGCGGTGGGGTTATGTCTACTGCTGCAACCCCTTGGCTGTCATTTCCATTGATCCAGATTTTGATATAAATCTTGGAGTGCAATTGCTGAGCTGCCGGTATGATCTCGGCATATTGTTGTGATCTGCTATTGCTTTTTCGAATTGCTTACAATGAAGATTTTGTGGCTTGGGTGCTTTGTGGGGCAATGTTTTCAGTTGGTCAAGCTACCTTGCTGGTATGATCATTGTGGTTCACTCTGCTGGGTTCTCAATATGTTGATTCAGAAGCTATATATATTGGAGTGCTTTCTAAATTCTATTTAAGCCCTGGAATTGCATTTTTTGTGTTGATCTCTTATTAACTTCTATTATTTCCCTTTTGGGTCCTTGTCGACATATGATCGTCATGTGTTGGGGTGTCAATCTAGTTGGAATGTCATTCCACGTTTTGATGCTTTTTGTGCTTGGATTCTTTTAATCTTTTCCCCAAAATTCAAGTTCCACTTTTATGTGATATCCTCCACATTTTTTTTCGCCGGTGGTCACTGGCGACTCTAGGCAGGATTTCCATCCAGCGCTGACAAAAATACATAGCGTGTTCATGATGAAAAGCTATATACCAAAAAAAACCTCTAACTAGGCAAAAGAGACATCCATTATATCATTTGACAAAAAAAGACTACAACATGTTACAATATCCCACGACAAGTCTTCATATTTTGAAAGCATTGCACTATAGTTTCATTATCGACACTCTTAAACACACACACACACAGGGAGCTTTCATTCATTCGACTTTCCATTTTTTTTGTTTTTTGACCAAACCCCTCTTTGCCATTATATATTATATGTTGGGTTTTAGAGTCCATTATCTCATATTCTCGTTGGCATTAAAAATCCACTACGTGATATCATATCCATTTATTTGGTTTTGGGTTTGTTTCGTTTTGTTTTGTTAGGGCTATAACAAGTTAGGTCAAATTTAGTTAAATATATTTACTTTTACCTCGTACGAGTAACTCAGTGCCGACAATACTAAAGAAAATATAGTTTATATCTAAAAAAAATAAAAATTCAGTGCATTTTTTGAACCCAATGATTGTGTGTTATATTAGTGGAGTCGCCCTTGTCGGTGGTTTAAATATTATCAAAGACTGTGTGTTATTTTAGCCATATTCCGGTGTAGCCATTTTTCCAGCATGGGAGGAGAGAGAAAGAAACCCCAGCAGTGAACTCGCCAAACCTCGCCATCTGTGGCCAAGGCCGGCCCTAAGCTAAGGCGTGTTAGGCCGCTGCCTTAGGCCCCCGAACTTTGGCCCAAAATTAGGGTCGTGGATAGGTGCACCTAGATATAAAATAGATTCTTAATCTATCACTACAACAATCAATAAGCTAGCTATCTGAGTGGAAAAGCTTAGTTTTTCTATCCAAGAGGTACATGGTTCAATTCTTGGGCCTCTCATATCCCTTCTCCGTAATAGTATTTTTTCCCTTTTCAAACTCACACTTTCAAAGGGATTTTTTTTTATCGGTGTAAAAAATAAAATCACCAAAAACTAGTTTTATTCGAAACAACCAAATGAATCATGAAAAAAAATGTATAGTACCAAGTAAATATCATTTTGAGAAGTTAGTTTTATTTTTATTTTTTAAAAAGAAAACATAGGGCCCAAATTTACAAGTTTATCTTAGGTCCCGGGAATTTCAGGTTCGGCCCTGCTTGTGAAGAGGTACTGTAGCTTCGACGATAATGGCAAGGACCTTGGCGAGGTTGCTGGGTCTGGTTTTTCCAGATTTTGATCACGAAAATGGCCTCGCCAAAGAGAAAACGAGGCTACTGGAGATGGTTTAACTAAGCTTAACTACCCAACAGTAATAAATTAATAAAACCCAAAGCTTCAGTCGATTTAGTTAGAGCCAGTGGCGGACAAAAGAAAAGAGGGTGAGCTAGCTGTTATGTCAAAATTGTTTTTGTTAATGTATTTATACTGTTTGAAATACTTGCATCATGTGCATGGTAAACAAAACTTATGCGATAAAATTTTAGTAGTAACAAAAATTAATAATTTTGGCTATATCATTACCTTTGATTTGTTTATGCATGTTTAGTAGTTCACATGAGGTTTAGAGATTAAGCTAGCTGAGGTTGCTGCATCCTTAATGAGGATTGGGATCATTAACATGTATTAACCTATTTATCCATCCATGTTGACACATTAACACGAAAAATGCACGATTAACTTGTTCAACCCGCATACCCTGAAAATGAAATGATTAACCTGTTTAGCCTGCATAACCCAAAAAATTGCAAAGGTTTTTGTGTATTCATGTCATGTTGGGTCAACACGATTAACTACAAGTTGGGTTAGGATTGATATTTTCGACACGATTAAATAAACATGTCGTTTTTTAATTGACACGAATCTAATACAACATGACACGATACAACACGACATGACACGATCTATCCCTAGCTTTTAGGTACAGACTTGGGCTTGCTGATGTGCAACTCCATGCATAGCAATGTGTTGTGCAGCCTATGACACCACTGTGCCAGCATCTTTCTGACGATCGGAGACGTTTACTGCTTAGAGCTCATCGAATACTATAAGTATACCAAAAATTAACTTGATCGGATATCTTTAAGTGCCTTGTCGGAACACAAATAATTGAAAAGACATGGGTTTAGTGGTTTTGATCCAGTGTTTGTATTCATTAGTGTTTCTTTTTTTTTCAATGTATTTGTGTTCCAATGAGACAGTTAACAATATCCGATTGAGTGAACATTTCTGATCGTCAAAAAGATGCCGGCGTGACGACCGCCATGGATTGCATAGCAGCAACCCCATATCCTTTAGGTACAAGGGGTTTGAAGGCTCCATAAGTTATATCCTTTCATTAAATTCTGCCAATTTCAAGAGGACGGGACAAGTCCAATGCGACCATTTGTAGTTTGAGTAAAATTGGTGGCTTAAATATTTTTTATTTTTAATTTACATATCACTCTCACTGCCCGAAACGCGCTTTTAGTGAGTGTTTGACAGACAAAAGAGATTGAATAATACAGCCATGCGTATAGTAGTATTATAAACCACCTAACCCTAAATCTTGACTTTTTGTTTTCGTTGCTAACCACAAAAAAAAAAAAAATCTTTTCTTTTGGCATAACTTAAGTGTATGGGTCAGCTTACGGGAAGTTCAATCACACGCTCACTTGCAAGGAGTACAATTAAAGTCGGAGCAAAGGACTATTTTGACTAGCTCCAAATGAATTGATCGCACCTAGAAGATTTCGAACATGAAACTTTAAGGGAAAAAAAAAAAAAAACCTCCCAAGTCCCGGGTCTAAACCACTTCACCAAATCCCTGGGTTACCACAAAACAAACTAGAGAGAGATCTCAATGGAAACCACACCCTCCGACAGTTTAAAAATTAAAGTATGGAAATTGGGATATGGGTTTCCGTTAATTACTCCATTTATCTTTTAATTTACAGCCTGTTTGTCCAAGGAAAAAGACAAAGATTTTGCTTGACAGTCCAGAAGTGACTCCTCCGGAATAGTCCTATATAAGGGATAGTCCCCCCCTTCTCCCTCATCAGTGAGCAAGAACAACGAACCATCCACCTACGGTTGTTTTTTAGATGGGAAGAATGGGGCAATGGCCTAAATTAGTTTATGCTACGTTATTTTGCTTAGTAGCAATTACTAGCAGTGTAATTGCTAATTTCGATCATCGGCCTTATTTTTATTCTTCGCCGCCAATTCCAAAACATTGGTGGCCGTTTCCACCCTACCACTACAAGCCGTTTCCACCCAAGCCGTTTCCACCTTACCACTACAAGCCGTTTCCACCCAAGCCGTTTCCACCCTACCACTACAAGCCGCCACCAACGCCATATTACTATACCTCACCTCCGCCACCATCTCCCTCACTGCCTCCGCCATACTACTACAAGTCTCCACCACCGCCATCTCACTCTCCTCCCCAACCCTATTACTACAAGTCACCACCTCCTCCGTCTCCCTTGTCTCCACCTCCTTATATTTACAAATCACCGCCTCCTCCATCCCTTTCCCCACGTCCTCCCTACATTTATAAGTCTCCGCCTCCTCCATCCTCATCTCCTCCACCTCCTTATATTTATAAGTCACCACCTCCCCCGTCATCGTCATCTCCTCCTCCCTATGTTTATAAGTCTCCACCTCCTCCATCCCCATCCCTCCACCCTCCTCCATACATTTATAAGTCTCCTCCTCCTCCCTCTCCATCTCCACCTCCACCGTACTACTATAAGTCACCACCTCCACCATCTCCATCACTCCCTCCACCATATTATTACAAATCTCCACCACCACCTTCTTCCTCCCCTCCTCCCCCATACTACAATAAGTCACCTCCCCTACCATCACCATCTCCACCTCCACCTTATTATTACAAGTCCCCACCCCCAGCATCACCATCACCTCCACCACCTTATGACTGCAAATCACCACCTCCACCAAACCATTACTAGTCACATTGCCAGCTACGTCATTGATACTCTTGGATGCTATAATTTGAGGTGCCACAAGAATAAATAATTTCCTTTTTTCGGAGTTGGGTGTGATGTCATTTTGGCTTTACTTTTTAAATTTTAAACGAGTGTACTTGTCAATAAAACCTAAAAAGGGTCCAAAACAGAGATCCTTTGTATTAACCTTTGGTTTGAAACCAATGAAACCATGATTTGTTTTTAAAGTCAATTAAGCAGAGACACAGTCTTTGAATCTATTGTATTACCTTGCTTTTCTTTGAGTAATGCTCTCACAAGCTACTTTTGTTTTTCAATTTGTTGCTACTATGACAATTTAAAGATAATTTCTCAAATAACCAGCTTGCAATGTCCAGGAAGATGTTGGATCGATTATTATACTAGACGAGTTCTAAAAAGTAACTAGTTCCGCTTATTGAAGTGAGCTCCTAAAAGGGCTCACAAGTTATATCTGTCTTTGTTTGTGAAAACGCAGTTAGAAAGAATGTAGAATTTGGTTTGTTATATCTTGAAGGGGCATTTGCTGTTAATCCGGTGCACACCATTTGATAGGGGCAAATAATATTTTTAGGAAAGCGTTGTTACAACATGCATCTAGATTTTTTCGGTAGAGATGACGCCATCAACATATTTGAAGACCGGATTTCCAATAAAAGAGGGATGAGAGAGAGAGAGAGAGAGTGAGTGCCCCACGCTATCAGCTACCTCAGCCAACTGTTAGCCACATAAGAGGTTTCCGTCCATTTTTTAAAGAAAGGGTAACATTGACTTCAGTCACAAAATGTAAGGGTAAAATTGAAACAAAAAATTTTACGAGGATAAAATTGAAATGGGAACCATTTTTTATGGATCATTTAGGTATTTAACCAAATAATTTCAAGAGTTTAATCTAAAAACTTTTTTATGACTCCTAGGCCAAAGTGTAATTTCCAAGAAATTAACAATGGGCCTAGGCCCATACTGGTTTCAATGTGGTGCTTCCACTGGCCATCAAAGTGGTACTCTTGGCTTGAGACTTTTAGAGATTTGCTTCCACCTAAAAGATTTAATTGCGTCATTAACAAGACACAAGGATAGAGTCAAGAGGGGACAGTGAGTAGTGACGTGGTCACCACCACAATTTTTAAAAAAATGTAATTATGTTATTTAGATTAAAAAAAATTATCCTTAAATTATTTAGGCTGCCACCTTAGTTTTTTTTTCATCACTTTTTTTGTTATTTAAACTCTGTATTACTCTTGTTTTAGTTTTAATAAAGGAAGTAAACAGTCCAAAGCCGAAGTTAATAGGCCAAGTGAAATATTAGGAAACATGAGATCTAAATTAAGAAAAATCAAATTTCAAACTTTGCCTTTTATGCAATTCCCAGCAAACCGAGCAGCATGTAAAGCGACGTCCATGAATTGTGATACGTGCATATAAAAATTGATAAGCATGCTTCATTGTAGTGTTCAGTATATTATGCTGGTTTTGTACGTGGCAGACCCAATAGATTGATGATTAGTTTGGGCCGAAGCAAGAGGTGGTGGGTTGATGCACGCATGAGCTGCCAAGGCCCATTAGAATGGGTGGTGGGGAACAAGACTCGCAGGCTTGGTTTTGTAGCAGGCCCAAGTTGACTAGTTAGCTCACCATCTGTGACAGATTCAAAGAAATGGATTTACAGGTGCGCAGCGGATGCTCTGACCTATCCTTAAATCCGTTAGGGGTGCACAGTTAGGATTAGACCGATTCTCGAGAAATTTAATAACCAAACCATTCTAACGGTTCTAAAAAATTAATAACCAAAACCTAATCACTAATATACGTTTAGAACCTGTCCAGATCCAAACCTCAAGACCGAAGTGGTTTTGGTTTGGTTCTTGTTCTTGTTCTACCCGATTAGCGTTAGAATATTTTTTCACAACACATGAACTCAAAAGATTATTTCAAATTTGGAGCACCAAACAACTCATGAAACAAAAATCGGATTTTATAAGATTTGAAACCAAATATGGTCCACATGATACACATAGCAAATCCAACCGGGAGGGTCCATAAGGAGTAAAGATCAAGCAAGTAAAGGAAAGCGAAAGTAGACAACAAAAAGACAAGGAATATGAAAACAACCAATAAAGTAGTTTAAACAAAGAATAGAATAGTCTAAAAACGAGAAAATAAATTCAGCAACATTACTTACTAAGGAATTAAAATTGAAAAATTGGGTATTATTAGGGCATAATAGTTATAGCAACATATCTAGAACTTCCTAACAAAATAGATTTTTACTCTAGATAGACATAAAAGACTACCTCACTGAGGGAAAAAAATATTAACTTACCAAATCAAGATTCAATGATTCTTAATTATGTACATGATATATATATGGGTTCACTTCTAATCCGGACTTTTAATTTCCGGACCTCATGATTCAAATAGTTTTTTGACGTTTTTTGCGAAAACTGCTTGGATCAAGCCATTCCCGGTATTTATTTTTGAAGATTTCTTGCGTGGACTCTAGAAAACACCTTTTGAACACACTGGACGGATTGGATTTTCCAAAAAAAAATTTGCAACACAAAAAAACCCCATTTTTTCCTTAAATCCGGGAGTGTGGATAAGAAGTTTGACCATATATATATATATACACACCATGGTTCTTAAATTAAGAACCATAACTGAACCATAATTATTGATTCTTATTTTTAAGAACAAACCAATGAACCGCATAACCTAATTAACCAAATAGAATGGTGCGGTCCGGATCGATCGATTTAACGGTTATATCGGTTTTCTGTGCACCTCTAAAATTCATCGGCTCAATTCAGTTGCATGCATGGAAAGAAAAAAAAATTCCTTATTTTTAATGTATTCCGTTATCAAGAACATTGTAAAATCCACGCCTCTAATTATTCCACTAGAATTAACTTTCCCTCAAAAGTTACCATACAAAAAAATATACTCCTGTTTCAACACTAGTTTTTACACAACTAAAATCGTATTTTTTGAGTCTCTTAAAATTTCTTAAATCAAATGATTGCATAACGAAAAATAATAATCCATCCATTTTCCTGTAATTTATTAGTGCGATTTTCTCGAAAATAATAGCACTAATTTCTTGACGAGTAAACGGAGCCACGGGGTCAGAGTTGCGGCCTGCAACTTGTAGGTTGATTATTGGATTGGGCTGGGCGTTGGGCGGTTCTGAGTGGTCAAAGTTGGGTTAACGCGTGGGAAAGGTGTCGTGGGCCAAGTTGGTGGACGGCTGGTGGTGGGGTGCACAGATTCTATATCAATAGCTCGGCGCCGGATGGTGAGTAAAAGTCGGCCACGTGTGAGGATATGATTGGTTAATGGTAGGTGGTAAAATGTCTGAAAGCCGTAAAAGTTTGACAAATAGAGAGCCGACAACGTATGCGAGAAGAAGTCGGCGCTGTCATGAAGTAGGAGTAATTATGATTTTGATTAATTAGAGCATCCTCAAGCAAATCTCCATTATGGCTAATTTATTAAGTGAAAGAAAGAAAAACTATCAAAAATTAGATTTAACAAATTTTTTATAAATCCGCAAAAGTTATAATTTTTCTATAATAATTCGGTAAATCCTTTGATGCACTGTTCACAGGTTAAAGCAATTCTCTCTCCTGACTTTCTGAATAGAGAGTCTGATTTTGTGAGTTTTTGAAAAAGTGATTTGTTAATTTATAAAAGGTGTTTCAGGGCATCCTCATCAGCTTCAACAAATTTTGGATCAAATTTAACCACAAAAACACCTTTTACAATTTAGCAAGTCACTATCAAAAATTCAAAAAATCAGACTCTCTATCCAAACTTTACTTTATTAAACTATTCCTCTCAAATCTATAAATATGTATATATATATATATATATATTCTCCCTAAAAAGGTTAAAATGTTCATGGGTGTAGTGAGTGGACTCCCTACTTTGGTCATTTTAATGTTCTCCCCCAACAGGGCTAACCTATGAACAGTAACGTTACCCAATTGTAAAGTTATTGTAGCAAAACTACAAATTTTGCAAATTAGCCAAATATTTGTCGAGGCTGATTTTGGAGTGTTTTTTTCTACTTTGACTCAACAAAATACTCATTTGGCCAAAATAACAATCATGATGAGGATGCTCTTAGAGGTTAAATTTGACCCAATTTTTGTTGAGACTGATGAGATGCTCTTAGTAGTACTGTAATAAAGCTAAGGGAAGTGTTTATCACTCTCGAATCAGATCCTCTGTCGCATTGCCTATGTTCGGTCTCTCTGTCTTATCCATCTACGCCATCTATTTGAGCATCAACAGTTCGGATCACGAATGAACATGAACAGCTTAGATTTGTTCAAGGCTGAGACAGAATTCGAGCCATTGATTGCTCGGATAAACGGCGCAAATGAGTGGGACAGGAAGATCGGACAGATCAATCCACTACACGAAATATGCTATTGCTTACTTAGATGTTGCAGGATACACAAATAGTTGAAGGGGGTGTTCCACTAAGGTGGTTTTTTGAAAAAAACTGATTATTCACGGTTTTTTATGTGATATATATTATGAGAGAATGAACTGTCTCAGTTTTTGAAAAAAACAGTTTTTTGTTAGTGGAACACCCCCGAAGTTGAACTCGTTTATTTTGGAGCACCTTCATCTAAAAGGTCGGGAGTTTAACTCTCGCATAACCCGCTCGTTCTCCTTAGAATTGAATAATTGTAGATAATTATTGTCCAAAAAAACAAAACAAAAACCTTCTTTTTTAAAATTAAAGCACTCGACAAACTCTTTGAAATTATGATATCTCAAAAGGTCCCCTGATGTACATTGTAACCCGTAATAGCGGAAATGGAGTGCGTGTTGTTCCTGAAGGGACACCATGCGCGCTGACCCGATTCGTGCCATTTGTGTTCGGAAATCATGCAACAAAAAAAGAAAAATCAACAAAGTGATTTTTTGGATTATTTTTCGTCTTTATTTAAAAAACTTTTAATTTGGCTTATAATTTTGTACTTTTTAGATTTCTCTCGTCGAGACAAGTCAAAAAGCCACAAAAAATAGACCAAAAACTAACAAATGCAAAAAAAATTTTTGAATAAAGATAAAATAAAATAAAAACCAGTTTTTTTGATTTAGCCAAATCACATTCTTGCGAAATAATGAGTACTGAGTAATTCCGGATCATCATCATCAACCCACAGTGGTTCCATAATTATTATGTCTTAGTCCTTAAAGTCAGATTTTATTTGGCATAATATTTTCCATGAAAAAGAGATGAGCATTATCTCCAAAGCACTTTTAATTTCTCGAAAGTTAGGGTTATGGGGAAACTTCCAAGCGTGTGAATGTCATGTGATTACTTTATTCGTAAAGCTAGGGCTGCATGCCTGTGCGGCACATATAGATTCCGTCTATCTCAATTCGTTTGACTCCAAGTGGGGACTAAATCATACGGTAAAACTCTTGAATGCTCTATATTATATCCCGGGATCAAGCCTCCTTTTCCATTTTCCTATGTAATAGATAAGGTTTGACAATTGACAAAAAAAAAAAAAAGGAAGGGGAAAAAAAATCGTTTGTCTAATATAGAAAATATAAGTTATGAATTCTGTCTATCTCAATTTGTTTGTCTAATGTAGAAAATATTAGTTATTAATATGGACGTAATTATATTTATTTAAACATTATTTTTTTCAAAAATGCATATTTCAAATTAATAGAGAAAGGTAAAATTGTATTTTAATAAGAAGTTCTTAAATGGACAAAAAAAATTTGGAGAGTGAAATAATAAAACGATGTGAACAAAAGAAATGGCCGGCGCGAGTGTTTATGCGTGCACGGAGGGAGGAATTATACAAAGACTAAAGAAAAACGTGCAAGGACAGGACTCTATATAACTTGTCGATTTCCGCCATGAGCATAGATCCTTCTTTTTTCTTTTTTCTTTTTTCTTTTTTACAACCAGATACCCGAGCCAGCTTACGTACACTTCGATCAATTCTTGGACCTTGAAACTTGAAAGTAACAATCGAACATAATCCCCAATAACCGCAAAAGTTTGTTGGCAAGGAGAATAAAACTAGAGACTTAGGTGGAAGCAAAACTCTAAATCCCGAGACAAACATGAGCATAGGTCTTTGATCAAATAGCAAGAATCTCTCCATAAATTCCTTAGTTTCAACTACATGCACGTATGCTGGTGAGAACAATTGTGCCACTAAACAAAAATAAAAACGTAAAAAGATAATTCCCATTTGTTTTTTTGCGGTGATTTTTTTATATAGCAATGCTAGGCATTTTTTAACACAACTCTAAACACAATTATTTCGGTCTGCAACCATTCTATGCACATGAGTCAACATGCATTGAACAATTCCGGGCACAGTTATATACTTATTAAAGTTGTCTACGACGGCTTTCTATATTTCTTTTTTAACTTTGTCATGATCTGGGCGACTACAATCTATAAACGTATGACTTCGTCCATCAACCACAAGCCGAATTGCACGACCCATGAACTTTCCAAATCTTCATCAAGTTTTTCCACGTTTCCAGATTCGTTCAAATACAATTCATGCATGTATCCATATATATAGATAAAGCTTATCAGCAAATGTTCACATTGATATCTCGTTGTATATAACTACGGTTTATTGCCGAGCTTAAAACGTGGTACAATCTCTCTCTCTCTCTCCACACACAGCTTCTAATAAGGGATCTTTTACCTCATAGTTTCCAGCCATATTTTGATGATTTGAATCGTTCAATGTCTTTAAAACATATTTTTAAAGGTCCCCGGCCATGCACACACATACACAAATATACATACTTATATTCTATATATGTAAAAACTTGCATGATTTTTAAGAGTTCACTGAAAACAACTCACCTTTGTATAGGAAATGGATCCAAATGAACATATTCATTTATAATACTAGAATTATAGAACAACCAGAAACAGTTGTCATTTTTATTTTTCGATTTTGTTATTGGTACTGTTACTTGCTCCTTCAAGCATCCAAAAAACATGCCAGTTAATGCTTAAATAGGAATTCTGAAATCTTCAGTCCAGTTTACTCTCTTGTCATAATCATTTTAGCATCTAAATTATTCGTCGTAGTTAATGTCAGTTAGTGATCAAAACAAAAATCATGGATGCCTTTAAATTTGGTATATATGTATTTAGTTATACATCCATAATTTGTTGTGATATATTGTGGTTAGTTTTGGTATATAGTCTATTGGTCACATATTTTTTAGTTGAAATATGATTACTATGTTTAATCTGTTAGATATTTGGCAGTAATTATGATCATAAGTAAATTTTATGCTGCTCTAGCCTATTGGAACGATTAGAAAGGTGCTCAAAATGAAAGTAACACTGTAACCTCTGTTGTGTATAGTCCTATTAGATCACACACCACTATCTGTAGAGGACTCCACCGTATCTACATCAGAGCCGAAGTTAAGATTTTGTACGTACATTTGGGTGGTGAACATTGTAACCCCAATAAAGAGCCATTCGGGTCTAACCAAGTCCATGTTTCCAACTGTTGAACTAATTAACCTCTCAAATTATACTAAATATCTTCAGATAAAAAATGCTTAATAGAGAGCCGTTCGGGTCTAACCAAGTCCATGTTTCCAACCGTTGAACTAACCTCTCAAATTATACTAAATGTCTTCGGATCTAAAAGGCTCAATAAAGAGCCGTTCGAGTCTAACCAAGTCCATGTTTCCAACCGTTGAACTAACCTCTCAGATTATACTAAATGTCTTCAGATCTAAAAGGCTTAATAAAGAGTCGTTCGAGTCTAACCAAGTCCATGTTTCCAACCGTTGAACTAACCTCTCAAATTATACTAAATTTCTTCAGATCTAAAAGGCTTAATAAAGAGCTGTTTGAGTCTAACCAAGTCCATGTTTCCAACCGTTGAACTAACCTCTCAAATTATACTAAATGTCTTCAGATCTAAAAGGCTGCATTTGGTTGACTATCGTTCCAATTAGGGATGATTCTCCTTGTAGTTGTAGTGAGGAACTTACACAAGGTTATCTAGGGCTCCCGGCAACTGGACGGTGGGATTGAGCTCAAGAAATAGACGAGATAGGTATAAGATGACCCAAACACGTGACTTATAAAAAAACTTATACACAGCTATGAATCATTAATTAACATTGTCGATAATGCAATAAAGGAAAAATAATGTTTGAAAGACCAAAAAAAAAAAAGAGATTGAATTCATAAAGTTTCATGGTCATTTCCGCACATTAATACTGCTCTAAAAACTCCATCAAATCAAACCAACACTTCTTCATTGCTTTCAATCTTACCTGAGAAAAGGATTGCAAGAACTTTCATGTTCAAGCTTGTAATGAAAACTTGAAGAACATATTCCATGTTCCTTGAGGTGAACTTGATTCTAAGTATCACCGGGCCCAATCGCCAGTCGGGTGATCAGAACCAGAACAAGAACTCCCAAACTGCATTGCATATCTCAAAACCTGATCGTCGTCGGTTTCTTGTTCTCTTTGATAACTCGGTATCTGGCCCAATGGACTGACATTGGCTTCTTGTCCAAAAGTTGAAGATATAGGAGCCAAAGTAGCTGTAGTAGTTAAAGGTTGAGACACAAGTGTCCCTCTAGGGTTTCCACTCAAACCGCAGTAATTTACATCATTGCCCTCGCTACGAAGCAGTTGTTCATTGTGAAGTAGACTAGGGTAAGGCTCTCTAGATCGAATCTTTCGAGGAGGAGGAGGAGGGGGAGCTGAGTTAAGAACTCGACGAGGTCCAACTCGCAAGTCCTGGTGGCAAGTTGAGAGGTAAACAAACTCGCTTTGCCCTTGGACTCGTTCAGGGAAATTGAGCTTGGCTTTGTTTCCTTTGAACCTGAGAGCCGCTTCGTCGTAAGCTAGGGCAGCCCCCTCGGCCGTTTCGAACGTGCCTAGCCAGACTCGGGCAGCCTTGTTCGGGTCACGGATTTCAGCTGCCCATTTGCCCCATGGCCGCTGCCTGACTCCTCTGTAGTGTATTTTCTTCTGGTTCCCTTCACATGTTAGGGTGGAGGATTTTGAAGTCAAAATGATAGTATGTTCAAAAGAATGTAGACGTAGGCCTTTAAAAGAATGCAAAGTGAAACTTAATCAGATTAACAGGCATAGTTAATGCAAAACTTGAAATCTTTTTTCTTCTTGTTCAAGGTTTTAAATTACGGTATCAGAACACGTAACGATAACAATCCAGGTGTAACAGTATGAGAAGTATCCAGGTTTAATGGTTGAGTATTGGCCGTGAATCGGTCTATGAATTGAAAATAAGCCAATACACAAGGGGGCCGATATGCATGCAACTTTCCATCTCACCGATATATCTGTAATGGAGAGCCCAAAAATCTTTATTCAACGGCAGGTATTTAAACCATGTGAATCTTGTTCTTGTTTTTGGTAGGCAACGTTGGCACCGGCATCTTGATTTTGGTAAACTGAAAACATAACAGATAACTAAAAGTCGATTGTAAATTCTGCGAATTGAGAGAAAGCATTTTTGTTCTGTTCACAAAAAAAAAATATATATTGTGTGGTTGTGAGTATAGACAGTTTGTTGACTAGGGTTTTTTCTTTTTTGGGAAGCTAAGTTATCCAAAAGCATGAAATAGTTAAGTCTTGCTCTTTTCCATGTTAGGGCTTACGTGTATACAATTATACATACATACATATATGGAGAGAGAGAGAGAGCAGGGATGGGGCCAGAAATTTCACTACGCGGGACAAGTCTATTTTCTAAAATATTTTGCAGGGGCGAGCCTGTATAATTAATAGGAAAATTCTTTTTTCTATATAATAATAGAGGTTTTGTTCTTTTCTTGTAGGAGCGACCGCCCCTACTGGCCCCTCTTTAGATCCATCCCAGAGAGAGAGAGAGAGAGATTACTATGTTTAAGGCAGATAGCTACATTATTTAGCACAAAGAATGTACAGATCTACGCAGAAAAAACATGGAACAGTCAATAATACATTTATTAATCTTTAATTAGATAAAATAAAATAAAAACTATTGAAAGTATCCGAGAGGAAAAATCGTTTATGGCATAAACTACAACAGAAAATGAATATTTTAAGAGCAGAACACTAAAAGATAAATTTTGATCCGACAAGATCATACCGAAAATACAAAACCTTACCACATATATACATGATAAAGAATATAAATTACAAAAAAAATGTTGAATTCATAAAACCCAATACAGATTAAACTTTTCAGATGCTGATGATATAGGTACATACCTTGAATTTGATCTTGACAAGGTTGAGATGATGGGTTGGGTTCCGCGGCCGCGCTTCCTGATCGGGGCAAGACTAATGGGTTTTGATGATCAAATGGAGTAGCAGTACTGCTAGTGGGATTTTTGTCAGTGTTTCTAATGACTTGAGTGAGAGCTGAGACCATTGCAGTCGTGTCGTGTTGGGATCGAGCCGAGTAGAAAGGAAACATCGTCATCACTCCATCTTCTTCTTCTTCTTCTTCCTCTTTCTTTTCCATCTCGTCGGATCGAATAGGCCTCTTCCCATTTCTCCGATGATCCACCTTTCTTGTTAACTCTTTTTTTAACAAGGAGATTATTTCTTTGTGGGTTTTTTGGTTATGTACAAATGGTCAAAACATGTACAACTGACCATATGGGTTATTTGACGAAGAATAAGAAGGAGCTCCAAAAGAAGAATATTGAGAGGAAAATTATGTGGAGAGAGAGAGAGAGAGAGAGAGAGAGAATTAGGGTTAGCTGGAAGTAGACTCTTTTTCTTGGTTGTGTGAGCAGTACTCAAGTATCCTTTACCTAGCTATTGCGTCCTCATCATCCAGAACGTAGCTTAGAAATTTGTGCTACAATAATTATTTGTATCAAAATGCTACAATAATTTTAGCATTTTGATACAAATAAATAAGTATACTTATTTATTTGTATCAAAATAGTATACTAAGCTAAAATAGTATACTTATTTATTTTGAAGTGGCCAAAATAGTATACTTATTTATTTGTATCAAAATGCTAAAATTATTACTCCTTCCTTCCGTGTTTGTTGGTTCTTTTTTGATAAGCCCTCAATGTTGTATATAATCCGGGCTTATCTAGCTCATTTTTGTTCACACACACGCAATTTTGTGTTTTATATGTTTGATATGCGCGTAGTGTTGTTTTTGTTAGTTATAGGTAAAACACGTGAATAAACACGTTTTGGAGCGCATTGGAAGCTGTCCCAAGTTACCGAGTGCCAAGTTGCCCCATGGCATGCTACCACCGGGCCTCAAGAGCCAAGAAATGAAGACTCGGCTAAGGTCCGGGAAGTCGAAAAGCCACAAAGTCATCCCGGTGATGTCCGGGAGTGAACAAGCACTCACGAGACCAAGTGCCCCTCTTACCAAAGCTCACACGATGTTTGGAAGTGTTTTAGAGGATGCTCGGTAGCACACAAGGCCAATGGATGGCAAAGAAAGAAGAGGAAACCTCAAATGCCTAAGTATAAATGCAGGTATTGATATCAGTATTGATAGGTATCAATACCTAGCAATCCGAAAAAGTGTTTTAACCACTTTGTAGACTTTCCACTTATGGAAACTTACTACTTTTAGTTGCATTTAGGATATTTTTGTGAGAGAGAAGGGTTATGTGTATATATCTCTCCCTCTCTCTATCTCTCTCATATCTCCTACACTTTCATTTTATTTTCTTTTTAGTCTAAATTAGCTCCACCTTCTCTCTAGTTTTTAGGTTTCAATCTTCAAGAACCAAGGTTTTTTCCTTCATTAATGTTGTAAGCACTTCTCTAATCTTTATAAATCCATAGTTTATTTTCATTTTCGTCATATTTTGTATTTCCTTTATATTTTCTTTAATGTTTAGCTTGATCATGTTTGAGTAGTAGTTTAGGCTTGGTCATGGGGTGAAGATCACTCCATGACTTCGGTGTTACAATGGTTTCTCATATTTATATGCTTATTGTGGGTTTGTGAATGGATTAATCAATCTATTTTCGGTCTAAACTTAGAGTTGTTAACCTCTTTGATTGGGTGTAGACAAGTTCTTTGGCACACACAATCCTTTGAGCTATGTCACTTTGGGTGTTCGACAAAATGTCTAAAAGGGTGTCTTTCCATTTACAAACCTCATTCTTGTGATTAAGATTGGTTTTCATTGGGTAAGTTCAATTTTATGTATCAAAACTTAGTCTTGTTAACCTATTTGATCGTGTGTAGGCAAGGGCTTGACTACTTGCCACACATGATGCTTAGAGCTATGGCATTCAAAGTGTTTGTCAAAGTGCCTCAAAGAACTTATCTCATTGTTAAACCCATTTTCTAGAGTCAAAATGATCTTCATTGTTAAATCTTCCAAGTGAGAGCAAGTGACTTTGTCTCTCACTTGAGTTATAGTTGAGAGCCATTGAATATACTTATTCATGGGTGGTATGAACCTCTAGACCTTGCCGCCTTTAATTTATAGTTTATATCTTCATTTTCAATTGCATTAGAGGTAGAGAGAGAATTCCACCAATCAAACTCCAAAAGCCAAGTTTGCCGCTTTAAGGCTAAAACCTACACTTGCAAGACAACTCTCACGCCGGGTGCGTTCGGTCCCTATGGATTCGACCCGGTCTTACCGGTTATTATGCTACCGCCGACCTAGCCCTACGCTTGGGGCAACACTTTCTACGACACAATCTAAGGTCGCAAGCATTTTTTGAAATTTGTGCTACTTTTCAAACGTTTATATCTTTCAATTTTTAATGTTTTTCAAGATTTTAAAGAATTTAAATAATATAACTAATTGAGATCTCTCAAATAAGATTCGTATTGCATATCTTTTGAAATCCCTATTGAAAGATATTATCCATTGAAAAGTGACAAAAATTTCCAAAAAAATACCAATACCAACAAACACTAACGGAAGGAGTAAAATGATTAGCCTTTCTCGTCAGAGCTCTGCCTTGATTCAAGTCTGCCACGTCATTTCTTGCATAAAATTTGTCATGCTAGGTAAATTTGGCGGCCTTTTTTTTTTATCAGCAAAGAAAATTTCTATTCATCACAATATGGATGAATAAGGTAACTAGGAAGGGAGGAGCAGTTGAATATGGATGAAAATTACAGGACAAAATATATAAGAATGGTTATTTGATTAAAATATGTCATTCACCATAATAAGTTTCGACAACTATATAGAATTTAGGTTCCAATTTATTGGATGTCCTCGAAGGGATATTAAAGAATTCAGGTCAAATTCAAGATATATATGTAGTCGATCTAAAAACAAAATGTACATGAAATTCTCGTTGAATTGCCTAAAGGAGGAGGATAGTCTCCGGTCAATGTTAAATGGACTGGACCGTCCTATTTGCCAATTTAGTGGGTCCACTTTTGTAAGGATCTGCGTTTTTAAATAATTTTTCAAAAAAACAATTTTAGGAAAATGTGAGGAATGTTTTAAAATGTGAAATGGTGTCAATGTGAAGCTGGTATATGCACTTGGGTGTTCTTGCAATGCATTAGAAACACAAGGGGTGAAAGTGCAATTGTGGAGTGTGCTTTTATACATGTGTGACTGATTATTTTTCAAGCAAAACACATCGATCTCTTCCTCCCAAAATAGTCATCCACCCCCTCTCTTTAATCCTTCATTGTTCTTCTTTTCCTCCCTCAAATTCTTCCAAAAGTCTCACAAACCCACTCAATCCTTGCTCAACTCTTCAACTATCAACCATTGGAGCTTGATATATATCTTTTTGCTCTGACCTTGGGGAAACTCAAATTTGGTGATTTCTAAAGGTTTAAAGTTAGGGGTTTGCTCTCACTTGGATTACAAGCTTTTCCTTCACTTGAGGTAGGAAAATTTCTGACTCTCCTAAGTGTAAATGTGGTGTGTGTGTGTGTGTGTGTGTTTAGTCAATTGATTGCTTGAGTTTCCATTGTTTTGTGGATTTCTATGGGAATGAACCATTTCCTCTTGCATCTTGGTGATATGTTGTGTTATAATATTGTTTGAATTATTCTTGCATCTTAATATGTTCATTTGGAACAAAGAAAATGCACAAAAGAAGCCCCGTTGATCATTTCTTTGCTTGAGAATTTTTGGATCTGATGCAGTCCTATCCATAGGACCTGACGTCCTATCCATAAGGGTCTTATCTTCTTTCGTCTGGCCAATCTGATGGCTCCCTTTTCCATAGAATGTTTTCTCCTATCCATACGAGCCTCTGACACTTTATCCATAGAATTTTTCTTCTATCCATAAGACCCTTTATTGTTTCAAAGGTGGTCAATCTGATCTCAGTCCTTTTCATAGGACCTGACCGCTATCCATAGGACCCATTTAGTTCATGAAAAAATGTTTGGACCCTATTTCACTTATCTAGTCTTGTTCATTCAAAGTTATTAGTTATATAACGTTATTCAGAAGGGTCATGAGGACTACCTTTGACACTCGGGTTGAAATTTCCATATTGGCACGTTTAGTTAATACAAAACTCTATGTTGGCATGAAACTAAGGTGATGGGACACGTGGATACCATAATGATATTAATGAGTGTGTGATACAATATGAATGTGGTATTGATGGCACGAGGCCCAAAAGGATATGCCCAGAGTGACACGGGGCCTATATGGCATGTCCGAAAAATGATCAAATGTTTAAAAAGGAATGAGATGGACATGGATATTGTGTAAAACATATGAGGCGTGTTGTGTGTGTGTTGGGCACTAGTTGAGCATGAATGACGGGAGTAAATGAAGTATGATCAATTATGTGCTTCCTTTCAAGTTTTTTGATCATTTGAACTCCCGCTTAACACTTGTTACATGACTTATGTTATCTTGTCTATCATTCATATACATTTCATTTCATTTAGAATTGTTAGACATTTCTCTAGTGAGCTAGTGAGCTCATCCTTACAAATTTCAGGTACCCATCAAGAAGCATAATCATAGAGTGCTTGGAGTACATGCATGCATTATTTCGAAAGCTTATGGAAAAAGTTACATCACCATCTTAATTAGAAATAATAATTTTTGCCAAGATAATTTTGTAACTTGATTAAGTTTCTTCTTTTGATTAAGTTACATCGCCATCTCTTTTGTTTTGTTATTTATCTTTCCTCACTTTTCAATTTCAGTGCTCCGTTGGGATTTGTTTTTATCCATACCTTACACGTGTTTGGTTGTGGTTTTTTTTTTTTGGCTTCTTACTGGCCGGTCCTATTTTGTCCAGAGTTTTCCTTCAAAACCCACCCCATGTCAAACACATTCCATCCCAGCCCTCCCTATGCGCGGAAGTCAATAAGCACAGCTAGGTGCTGTCACATCAAACTGTAGGAGCGTCACAGCTAGGTGTGTGTGTTGGTGCGTTAAGCGTGTGCATGTAGGTGTGAGTATGTGCTGTCATTGTCACTCTCTCTCTCTCTTCAATTTTTTCGGCAGCAAGTGGATCCATATCTCTCTCTCTCTCTCTCTCTCTCTCTCTCTCTCTCTCTCTCTCTCTCTCTCTCTCTCTCTCTCTCTCTCTCTCATACTATTATATTTTAATATAAAATAACTTTTATTATATACGATTTTTTTTATAAAAATTATATATTTGGAATCTATTTGATGAGATCTTTCAAATAAGATCATATTTGAATATGAAATTTTGTACATGTAAAAAAAATTATTTTATTCCCATTAATTAATACTAATTTACACAATCTCTAAACAATTCACACACACCAAAATGAAAGAATTCATAGACTTTAAATGCATAATTCACATGCATCACAACTCAGTCTCTAAAATACACAATTCACACATCCAAAAAAAGAATTCACACCCCCTAATGCATAATTCACACCCCTCCTAAATAATTCACAACCAGCAAATACACACAATTCACACCCATGCAATAATTCATAAGACCAAAATAGTTCACAACTCACACCCTTTGTAACAATTCACACCCCCCAATAACACATAATTAACATCTCTGCAACAATTCACACTCTTAATAACACACTTTCTTTTTTAGTGTGAATTTTGTATTTTGGATAACGAGTTATAATGTGTGAATTCTACATTTTGGGTAGGGATGAAAGTTTTGACCAAAAAACCGAACCGGCCGATCGAACCAGACCATTTTTGGAAAATTCGGTCGGTTTTAATTTTCACTCGGTTCAGTTCGGTTCAGTTTCATTTTTCAGCAAAAAAATTAATTTCGGTTCGGTTCGGTTTTATGTTAAAACAATCCAAAACCAACCAAACCGAACCAATAGTATTAATGGGTTATAGACTTCAAATCCCTACCGTTCATCTAAAGATCGTACAATTCATCCAAAGTACTAAAGTAGAGGATCTTTTCCCCCTTGTTTATATACTCGATGTCTGTAGAAAAAAACCTATACCAGACCTAAGTCCAGCGCCTCACTCCTCTGAGCTCTGACCTTTGCTCTCTCGAAGAAGAAGAAAAAGAAGAAGATCAGATCCCCTCTCTCTCTCACGAAGATCGACATCTCTCTCACAGACACAGTCACTCGACTCACTCCAATACTCCGTCAGGTTTGTGAATACCTTACATAGCCTCTCTCTCTCTCGACTCACTCCAATACTCCATCAGGTTTGGGCCCATAACATATTTTTTGGCCCAATTAAAAAATCGACAAACCGACCGAACCAAATCAAACTGAACTAAACGGTTTTCTGAAAAATATGGTCGGTTTCGGTTATTGAAAACCGATTTAATCGGTTTGGTCAAAAATATCGAAAAAAAACCGACCAAACCGAACCGATTTCATCCCTAATTTTGGGTCTGTGAATCCTTTCTTTTGAGACGTAAATTTTTTATTTTGGAGAGTGAGTTGTGATATGTGAATTTTGCATTTTAAGGATGTGAGTTTTTTTTTACATTTTTTGGGACTTGAATTAGGGATATGAATTATGAATTAATGGGTATAAAAAAACCATTTTTTCATGTATATAATTTCATATTCACAATCTATCTCGTTTGAAAGATCTCATTGAGTAGATTTCAAATATGTAATTTTTATAATAAATAAATATATATATATAACAAAAGTTATTTTATTTTAAATATAAAATTAAAAGGGGGAGAAAGAGGGAGAGGGAGAGATTATCAAAAAAAGGAGGGAGAGAGAGTGAAAAGGACGGGGGGGGAGAGAGACGAAGAGAGTGAGAGGAGAAAGAGGGAGGAATAAATGCGTGTCAGGAAGGTCAGGAAGAGAGAGAGACTATTCGCGTGTGACAGTGACAGGTCACGAGAAGAGAGAGACCGTTCGCGTGTGATAGTGACAGCTTATGGCTGTATTAAATGGAAAACCTTCCCACGCACGTGCAAGGCTTATTTAGGAGTGAAAGACAAAATTGGGTTTGGATGAAAGCCCCCACAAAAAGTGGGGCGGCCTGGGATTTCCCATTTTTTTTCCCTCGATGTACCCTTATCGAGTTTTAATATATTTCTGTTGCCGATCAAAAAATATATATCTAAACGTTTATCATTTCTTAATTTGGGGTTCGGGTACCCGTAGACCAATGTGTATCTTGATGTTGACTTTGACTATCAAATTTAGATTTTGACATGGCCCGTGGACTTGTTGACCATTCACGTGGAGTTTCTTAATGAATTATCCTTTAGAATTTGAGGGCGTGACAACTTTGATGATCAAAATCATTCACTTTTTGGATCTCGTTGAGAAAATAACCTCATCAAAATTCATATCAATCAAATATCGTTTTCGAAGCACATTTGTGTTGAGATAAATAGGTTAAACGGGTTGTGATCCCCTGTTCTAATTCTTTTTTTCTCAATATATATGTTTTTAATAGGAGTATTATACTAAACGGTGTGTAATCAACGTGACTTTTGACGTGGTTAATGGTCTTTCTCTCCAATAAAAAAATGACAAGATGATTCTTCATCATTTGCAAAAGTCTCACGACAAATAGAACTATGGCCAAAATCTAAAGGGTTTGGGCTACTCCAGGGTCTAAGAATGATGTGGGCCAAAAAAAAATCCCTTTGAGGACCTCATTTATTATACTTTGCTTCAATGAAAGGCACTCATGGGGCTTGTTTATACAGCGGATAATGATTTGAATGGATAAGGAAGAAAATGGATAAAAAATGGTTACATTATAAAAAAATTAGTTAAAAAGGGGGTCATAAGGTAAGGAATTTGTAATTTAATAGTTGAAATAGATGGATAAGAACATAAGGATAAAGAAATAATGTGAAATTTTACTTATTTGTCCCTTGCAGTGGAGTATAAAAAGGTTCAGAGAGATGGGCAAGGGGATCATTATACCCACTAGATAAGCTTATCCTAGGGGTGGGTGGGATAATCAATATGGGTGTTAATGGGAACCAAACACTAAACAAGGGTGGGCCCGGCCCGGATTAGCTTATCCTTCTCAAGCTCTTATCCTTCTTCCTTCTCCACTTGACAAATAGGCTTTTTTTAGTATTCCTCCATCCAAAAATAGATGACTATTTCAGTGTTGGTGCCTTTAAAATATTTGTCTATATTTCGCAAGTCGTAATATCTTCTTATGACTTAAAAAAACTACGTCTATTTGAATTACTCCGTAATTGAGAAATTTATCAAACAAGATTTATAGTGCAAGTAAGAAATATTGACAATTTTTTAGAAGTCTAGAACAATTGAATTGTCGTCTCTTTTGGGATGGAGGGAGTAGTTAAATCATGTTTTTCGAGGTGCTAGAATTCTAAAATTTAAAGATGCAGGTTAGGGAGATCAAAGTGACTGGCTTGGTGGATAAAGTGGTCCCTTTGGATATCTTGAGTTGCAAATTTCATTCCATTGATGTGGGCTGCAAAAATCTCTCCCCTATTCCCCAACCATGGCCGCAATTGATTAAGGATGGTGGCTTTGGAAATAAATAAATTAGATAGAAGAAAGGGGAAAAGCGCATGTGCGCACACACGAACTCACTTTACTTAAGATAGAAGTAGACAGATCTGAACACAGATGTATCGATACACGTTGGTTCCGCACGGGAGATGTTGGGTCCATACGCTTTGTACATTTTGAACACATCTTTGTCCGGATCATCTATAAGCTTTTACATGTGTTAGTAGCATTTTACTGGCCAAAATCCTTTTATTTCACCTAATTGTAATACGGTAGCACAACTTGAATGGCTCATTGCCAGTTTCAGAGTATCAGTATCAAAAAGTCAATTACACTACACTTGACTCCAGTTACCTCTTGTGGACAATGCAAGAAATGACTTTACACTTAAATGACTTCTGCCCAAATGTGATTAACAATGCAAGAACACCCTTTCTAGAAACCAAGAAACCTTTACACTTAAATGGCATGTCTACCACATACTCAGCTAAGATACAGGAATGGAAGCCAAAAGGGAAAGCAAAAGATTAAAGTCTTAATGAAACAGAAAATTGCTTGTCAATATACAGCCTTCTGTATAATTAAGTTTACGTATTCGGATGAATATTTCTCGTTCGCATGTAGGTTAGAAATTGGGAAGGTAATTCTGCTAGAAGAGATTGAACAACTGAGATCTCTCCACCTGTGTGTCGAAATAAGAGCAACTTGTTAGTCAGAATCAAATTGCAGAAGTTTTTCCACTAAGGCTCAAGTCTGAATTATGAATTTGCGAAGGGCAAGGATTGAGGAAAAAAGCTGAATTTATTTGTTTAATTTTCACCCATTTTCCTCTCCCTTGCCTGCATAAATTCATGCTAGAAACCCAGAAACCCATCCTGGAAGTTGATTTATTGGATGAATGAGGTAGACTTACTCTGTACATCTCGCAATGGAACAAACTGGACTATATCGCGCGATGCCACACGCCCAGTCGTACTTTCAAGTCTCTCACCTTTATCTGCATCTAAAATCTGCACAATGATGGTAATATTGTGGTGAATTCAAAATCCTCAGATGGAAAACGTACTGAAATTATGAAGTCTGAAAAAACACAGCCATAGACAATAAGCTTAGATCTTGAATTTGATGGAGAATTTATCAAGGGAAAGTGAAATGGTAGGGAAAACCATGCACTTTTTCTTTCATTATCTTATCTTTTTCTTTAGTTTTTGGCGTAACTCGATATACAAATTCATGATCCAAACACCCTTAGACAAATTGCAACATAAGTGCGAGATACCTCCATCTCTTTGAAATCTGCTCCACCAACTCCAACAATAAGAATTGACAAAGGTAGGTCTGACGCTTTCACAAGGGCATCTTTTGTTTCTTGAAGATCTGTTATAACTCCATCCTGGAATATTACGTAACAAAATGATGTTCGAAGATATATGGAATTCAGATGATTCATATTGAAGACGAATTGATTTGGTCACATTTAGTAGCACTTGCAACTATTTGGATAAGCATTTGAAATCTGAATCTTACCGTGATTATTAGCAAAACGAAGTACTTTTGGTGATTATCGGCCAGAGACTGGCCAGCTATCTGTGCAGCAGTGCTAATCACAGGTCCAAAAAGAGTTGGCCCTGCAAGTGAAACGTTGAAGAGGGCACTTGAATATGCTGTCATAATTCCTGGGATCCCTTCAACCTACGTGAACAATAAAAACACACAAACGGAAGAGACATATGAATGCTTAACATACACTAAATTAAGCCATTATGAACATTGTTTACGTGCGAACATAATTTTAATACAAATATTTTTCACCTCACAGTAATTGCTGCTTCCATTTAAATTAAAACAATGAGAGACTGGACCATCAATTGGCCGGGCTCCAAAACCCCATGCAGGAAAACGCTTGTCTGAATCATAGAACTGCAACACCTCCCCAACCTCAAAGATTGCCTGAAATTATGTATCTGTATTACGCAGGTTCTTCTAAGTCCCAAAATCTAAGAAGATAATCACATCTGAAAATCGTTTTCCATATAAGAAATAATTTGTAGAAGAGCTTAATGTCTTACTCTTTGGTATGTATTTGGCCGTCCAGAAGGGTCAATATAATGCAAGGAATCAGGCAGGCGTGGATTTCCATTCGAAGCTGATAAAGAAGCAACAAAATAACATAAGTATTCAAGTACGTGCAGGAATAAGTACACTTTCCCTGGCTATGTCATTAAACCAAAAGCGTAAAAACTACAAAAAGAAATAGGCAAAATACAATTGCAGTGACCTATTCAAAGAAATTTTATTGCCTCGGATTTATTATCAATAAGGTGGGACTAAAGATGAAGATGTCTATATAATTGCTTGGGTAACATACAGAGTCATCAAGTGTCTCTGGAATGCTCACATGCCCAGAAAGAAGTTTTATCTTTTTCTCAAAATAATGTTGAAAACAGAACTTCTTTAAATAGGGATGGTCACACATGATCATAATCAAGTAAATACGGAAACTGATAAGATGAGTAACTAAGATATTGTGCCAACTGCCAAGACAAGTTTAAGTTACAAAGAATGCAGTTGGGAGAAGTTGAGTTTATAAGAACAAAAACTGTCGAGATCTGGAGTATTGAAAAGAAGTCCAATGATCATGCGATAAAAGTGGATGCCTTGTGATTAGCACAGACATGTCCCTAGAAAGAGGGGGGTAAGAATTCAAACTTCTAACTGCAATAGCTAGATAAGGCTTCAACCCTTTAAAGAAGAGTTACAGTGTGCTGACATAAGCCACAGGATTGAATGGGTACTTCCTACTTGTCTACCCAGCAAGCCGGAAGAAGTAATATCCTTGCCATGAACCCTATTCAGTATCAGGGATCTACTGATCTATACAATTGCATTACGTCAAACATAAAAAGATGTTACTTCAGATTACTCAAAGAGTCAAATTCAGAGAAGCATACAGAAAACAAATTCTTATTAGTTGGAAAACTGTTCTAACATGGTAATAGATATAATATGACATAGAGACAAAATACATAGTAGAGGGGCAGAAACTGTGTACATGAGTACCTGTGAAATCAATGGCGACCATGAAATTCAGTTCACATCCACCAGACAAGTAATCTAGGAATGTGTGTTGGACACTTTCAGAAAACTTGTCCACAAATAGCCGACTCTTTAAGACCTATAAAAAAAATAGAAAACAAGTTAATTGCAGGGAAAGAAAAGATCATCAGGAAAATCCACCAAGCTGGCATTGTTAGGACCTTGTTTTGATTATGCCCGACGGCAGTTGGTAAGAATAAATGTTCCCCCTGCCCAACAGAATGAAGCTTTTCTAAGTCTGCTATTGATTTCCGAACTATTCTGAAAAATCCAGAACAAGCAGCCAAATAAATTAGATTATCCAGAACATAGGAAGATACAGGGAAAAAAGTGGGAAGATCACCATTACCCAAGTAAGTCGTGTTTGCCATTGCTGTTGAAATTGAAACATTCAACGACTAATGGACTGTCCTGCACAAATTAAGCAAGATAACATCGGTGCAATAGCCAGCATTCAATAATTGATGAAGAGCAGGAAATTCAAGGGCAAAATCTGACAAAATATCTGCACCCTGTAAATTAGATTACATTTACTCTAGAGGGTTAAATACTTAATAGCAAAGCTTCCTGATTGATCAAAAAGTAAGCTTGCTCATTACATTTGAGTACCAAGTTAAATACTCCAGCAATAATTTACACATAGATGACAGGTAATAGGCTGAACTGAAGCAAGAACTGATGGTTGTTAACACGTGTACAAAGCATGCCCAGAATTTGGAAAAGGAGTGATGCCAAAGGCAGAGGACAGCAAAAAAATCTGAAGTAAAGGCATATTCTTAACCCTTTACCTTGCTTCCAACCTGTTGAATATTTAATAATACTGGTTTCCATGCTGGATTGAGATCATTTTTCAAAACCTCAGTTCTGCAAATTGGAATAGGAATCCCACTCTCCACAATTTTTGATATAACCAGAAAGGGGTCCTGCGAGAATCAAAAAAACGCATCCAATATTCTTCATGGTATCCAGAAACAAGGGGGGAACAAAAAAGGGAAAGAGATATTAGCAGGGTCCATACACTTCTTGAGAACAGATCCCTAGATTCCAAATCTGAACACCTCAATACCAGCTCAGTTGTAGTCTTTGAGCTGACAGTTTCTTCAGCATAAACAGTGAGTGCACCAAGATTTCTAGGACGGTTTGATCCAGAAGATTCATCTTTACGTACAAGATCTAAGGTCAGTAACCTGTCTGATTTGGTGACTATCTACACAGTATTCCATGAGTATAAGTTAAAGCTCAACCCTTTAATGGAATACGTTGGATATACAGTAGGTGAAAACAAGTATAAAAAAAAAAAGTGTGGTATGTAGATCAATAGAATATATCTCAACTGGTATATCTTCAATTATCAATATCAACTCGGTTAAATTGGAGAAATTCAGAAAATGTCGCAAACTTTGTGGATAACTTCAGTACACTGAGGTCTTGAAAACACAGATATAACGACAAAAAGAAAAATATTGCAGACAATTACCCCATTTGTGAAACTCTTTTACATTACATGGATTAAGTCATTAAACTCTATTTTATCATGTTTACTAACACCCAAGTTTAGGACAATTCTTCCATTCTACCAGGGTTTCGGCATACAAAAAACATCTTTTTGGAACAATTAGCAGGCACTTTTTGCTCTAAATTGAGTCTCCTTAGTCCAAGAAACCCAGTTAGTAACACTAATACTCCCTCACTTTCAGAATTCCAAGGCACTTTTTGCTCTAAATTGAGTCTCCTTAGTCTAAGACACCCAGTTAGGCCTTGTTTGATAACACAGATTCAACACTTAAAACTAAATGAATTAAGTAATAAGTGATTAAGTAGGTTTGATAACTACGTTTTACATTACTTAAAAAATTAAGTGCCTCTTAAAATGTAAGCTTAAAAGTTAATAAAATTTAAGTAGCTTTGAGCTACTTAATTTTTGCTGAATTGGTGTGTGTTTTCATTACCACCACTCTGCTACTCTACCATCATTACCACCACCACCACTACACCACCACTCACGTCACTACCACCACTCCGCCACTGTCTCCACCACCAATTCCCACCACCACCCATTACCACCACCACCACTACTCCCACCAACACTCTACCACTGCCGCCCCAAAGCCACCACTCCACTACCACCACCACCACCACCACCAATACTCCCACTAACACTCAACCGTTGCCGCCTTGATGCCACCACCCCCACCACTACTGCCACCACTCTACAACCACCGCCGCCACTACCACCAATACTACAGATATCACCACCACTATGTCACTTCCATCACCACTCCACCACTACGTCAAACACTCTTCCCCCAACTACATTACCACCACCACAACCACTCTCACTCCCACTCCCACCACCAGTCCGCCACCACCATCCCGCCACCACAACCACTACACCACCACCACACTCTCATCACAAACTACCACCACCACCACTACACCACCATCATTTCTCCACCACAACTACTCCTACCATCACTCCACCATCACTTGCCTCATCCACCGCCACCACCATTCTTCCACTCCAACCACTAGATGCCACCACTCCACAACCACTACCACCAACACCATTACTCCCCCAGCACTCCCACTATCACTCTTCCGCCACCGCAACTACCACAACTCCCATCAGTATTCCACCACCAACCACAGCTCCACCACTCCATCCTTAAATCATCTTGCAAATATATTCTTTTTAGTTAGATAACTATACTTCTTTTTATTTTTTGATTTGATTTTTGCGTTCTAGTATGGAATTATAAAAGGCAAAGTAGAAAAATTAATGAATTTAATCCTTAAGCTTCTTGTACACATCAAACAGCTTATTTTTCAGTGCTTAAAATTCAATTCATATCAAACAGCTTAACAGATTCAGTTTTCAGTACTTAATTTTCATCTTTCAGCATTATCAAACAGCCCCTTAGTAACACTAATACTCCCTTGCTTTCGGAATTCCAACTTTTTAAGGGCACACAATGATTAATGTTGGAATAAATTGATTTTTCAAGGATACCCCTTACTTTTTTAGCATTAACTGAGGGTGCAAATTCTCCAATGCACAATTTTTTTTAAAAGGGAAAGGGCATTAATAGAACTTTTATGAGTCAACTTCAAATTGGACAAATGATTTGGGACTTCAGAAAATAAAAAAAAGGAGACGAACAAAGTGGGACAGAGGGAGTAACAGGGAGTAGAATAAAATAGATAGTAAAAATAGCACCATCTTCCTTAATCCTTATTGATGCCTAAATGTGCGGGGTGGGTCGGCTTGTGCAAATGGGCTAGTAGAATGGTACGAACAATTAGCTATTTGGCTTTTTGCGGTCTTTTATGTGATGTATTTTGAGAGAGTGGCCAGTCTTGGGAATTGAAATAAGCTGGCTTTTTGGCTTTTTGAGCTAGTGGAATGGGGTCTAATAGCTTAAAGAGTAAAGAGGTACAACCATGCAATACCTGAGACAATGTACAAGTAGCCTCGCCAAGAAACTGCTGCTCATCAAGTTTAAGCATCTGCAGAAGTGAAAATCATAAATAAATCGAATTAAATATTGTACCAAGGAAGCAGCTTTTTGTGTTATATAGATTGGTAACTGTATATTTATGGTTATCTGTGTATGATGAGCATCAAGGGGATGCTACCCAATGGCAACGTAAGGCAAAGACTATAGAATAACAAAACAAACATTTAATAAGGAAGAAGCTGAAAAAGATTGAAGAAATATCCAGATCACAAGGAAGCATCTGATGAGATAGAGACCAAACACATCCTAAAATAAACTCTACGCAGATAAAGTTACAAGAAATAATCATTGTCACATAAACAATAACACTTTACTGAATTCACTCCAGAGAAATTTAGTCCCACGGCATCTTATAACTCCATCATCTAGAAACTGCACTCATCATCACAATGATTCAGGTTGAGGTGAAGATTAAGTGCCTACATATTGGAATTGCCACCAATATCTTCAAATTTGGCGACTCCTGAAACATCCTTAATCTGGGAATCGCCACCAATATCTTCAAATTTGATGACTCCTGAAACATCCTTAATCACATAATCCTATGAATATGAATGAATCTCCATGAGAAGATTTGGTGGCAATAGCATCCAATATGAACGAAGAAAAAATAGCGTTTGTACTAGGCTACTAGCAATACAAACAACAGATACTAGTTGAAGGAGGGGTAGGCATAAATCACATGGGTTAATGTTATGAGGGAAGGCATGAAAGAAAAGAGGAAAAACCCTAGATACGACAAAACAGGATTCATGTAACCAGGACCAAAGGCGGACAAAGGCTCTGTTGGGCGTGCGCCATGATTCCTTTAGGGGAATCAGCAACTCACAGATATTTTGCAACTAATAACTAATCTTCCCCCGAGTGTTACATTCTAAATCATAAAACATCAGTATTGATGCCCCACACACACACACACACACACACAGATATATATATTCACCCAAACTCCAATTCCAGAGGAACCTTATTTCACAAGATTGGATGTGCTTTAATGAATCATATTGCCATGTTGCTTTCATATCATAGGGATCCTTTACAATGCCTTATTTTGTTTGGTTGATACATCCTTTCACTTTATAATGCCTTTAATCAGATTTCAATGTTGCTTTCATATCATAGGGATCCTTTCAATGCCTTATTCTTTATTGGATTATAAAAATTGTCATTTAGTGGCTGAAAATTGTGGATTTCTGTTAACTCTTGTCAGTCGAGATCAAGGAAATTTTGGGCTGTTCAGACTCGGAGTGTTTTCTGCCACTCCAAAGTCTACTTTTCTGGCAATCTACTATAGCTATGGATAACAGTTTCCCCAAATATGGATGAAGAGAAGCAATTATATTTACTTCCAAGTGAAGCCCACAGAAATCTATATTCAACATAGAAATAAAAGAAAAAGTTCCAGTTTCCATGGTAAAAATTTTGAGCAGGCATATACAGTATACCTTTACATCTACATTGTGAAACTGGGTGTCTACATCATACACGCGGAACCTGCAAAGGAAGGAAATTTATCAAGTAACATGAAACTTGGAGATGGGTATTTGCTTGATAAAAAGCAAAGATGGAAGCATTGAAACATACACCAAAGTCTGCACCACCTCAAAATGATAGGTAACCATGTGCTTTATTATCCACTTGGGATCCAATGAATTTAGCACTACTTCAGTTCGGCCAAGCTCTTGAAGCGCACCATCTCTTCCTTTTGTGTAAACAACTGCCATAGGATCACTCTGCAAAAACAAAGCCATATAAGGTTCTTTCTATAACCCAGTGTGAGATATGGCTTCATAGAACAAACATTTTTTTGACACAAGTTGAAGGCGCCTAAAGATAAGAGATTGTTATGGCTGTCAAAAGGGGAAACTGAGCTTCTAAAAAACGCATCCAACTAGTAAAATACTAAAATAAAATGACAGCCTGAGAAGCTGAACCATATAAATACACAAGAACTGGGTTCGTGGCAGAGACAGACTTAGCAGTCCAAAAACTTCACTTGTGAGAGTCTTTTATAATTTATGCCCTTTTTCCCTCAAATGAGTTAGATCATCAGTTATCCCAAAAGCTGAACTAGTATGAAATTGGCCCTAAAATGTACAAAAACTGAGAAATGTGCATTTTGATAATGTTATTGTCACACCATATGATCAATATATACATATATTTAGAGCTTTATCTCATCCTTTGGAATTTCGGCATCCACCTTGCAACCCTCAAATAGTATCTCAAGCCTATAGCTAGAATTATTTGATTGCTTTGACCTCTCTGCAGAATAAATTTCTCTTACTCCCACGAAAGAACGTAAAGTTATGTTTCTTGCAGGCATTAGCACAGTCAATTTTCCCAAGTTCATCTTGTCACAGGAAGTATATGTCACAGAATAACTCCATAGTAAGACTTTAGAAAGGCAATGAAAAGTCCTCGTCCATAGAATGACAAACCTTGGAAAGCACATCTCTATCGCGTAAGTTTGATGCTGATATTGATAACTGCACAAGGTTGTGGAGAAAAGTTCAATCTCAACTGCAGAGGGCATATTAAACATGACTAATGATTTGGCAAAAAACTCAAAACATCTTGAAATCAATTAGGAAAAAAAGTCCGCACATACAAATGGCAATCCAAAATAGGCCAGATTTGTTGCCATGTGCAAAAACTGAACATATCATAACCGAGAGTTCTCTTCAGATTGGCCTGACTAGTTCAGCTAAATGTGAGGTTAAGATTAGATTTTAACTCCGTAGCTATGTCTGGACCAAGCTTGGACTGGCCTAAGAATACAAAGTTTCTATCACAGAATAACAACGGAAAATGTACGATGAATATCAATCATGCCTCAACTGAATAAATTCACTTATTCCACCCTATTCTTCTAGTCATGGCTTTTCCTCTTTAGTACGAAAAATTACTTGTTCATTGGCTGAGTTTTTCAAAAGAAGCTTAGCACCTGGTGAACTCATTTGCTAAAATCATGGTTGATTTTAGCAACTAGGTTGCTAAAATCTTTTGAAAAATTAGGCCACAAGGATTACACATCCCCTGATTATTAAATCCCACAAAACATGGGATATACAATACAATGGGAAATTAACATTAAAATCCCCTCACTAGTAGGTTTGGTGTGATAACTCATCCTTCGAGATTACCAGTCTGACCAATCAAGCATAGCATTATCTTCCGCTCATAACATTTCAAAGGTAAACTAATCGATATTCAAGCAAAATCGAAGTAGATTTTGCCGTGAATAACATTATAGTGCGAATTGATTACTACAATTTACTGGTTCATTCAAAGGCCTATGTTATTACACATCCCCTTATGATTACCAATCCCACAAAACATGGGATTCACATTACCTTAATGTGACATTAATAATACCCCCCCTATTAGCTCGGCCCATAGTTCACAAGCACACAATCGTTTCCCCCTCTTAACATTTAATAAGTTAATATTTCGATAATAAAGTAAAAGCGAAGTAGATGTTATCATTAACAACATAAAGCCTTGCATCTCATCAGCACTTCAACATCTCCAAGATCTCACTCGTATCCTTTGAGGATGCAGTGGTCAGAATTCAACGACTAATGCTTGAGCTTCCATTGTACTCGCAAACCAATTAGCTCCAATTTTCTAACAGTTCACTTCAAGAAGCCACAAAGAAGATCGCACTACAGACATATGTACGTATATCTATGGATGCATACAGACTATAAGGAGGAATAAGTAAAGAGAGCAGCTGAATGAATGAATAAATGAAGAACCTCGATCTGAGAAAACAGACCGCGGTAGCCGCGAGAGGTGAGGAGGAAATCGACGGCGTCGTTCGGGCCGCCGCCAGCTGGATTACTTTGAGAAGAAGCGGCGCCGCCCACCGCCGCCCGTCCGCCTGGCTCGTCGGAGCAGCAATTCCCCATTGCTTCGATATAGATTTGGGAGTGTACGTATATGGAAAAAATGTCGAAAGCAGAAACGTAATATATACTGCGACGAAATTGCCTGGCCAAAGCCGCGTTGTCGATCTCGCACAGGAAAAAATATTCCACTGGAATACAGCTCAGTGATCTTCATTCACTGAACCAATCAATGTGCGACGGGCGAGATGAAAAAGGGCGTTTTTGTCTATTCAGTCTTGATCATGACACGTGGATCATTTTCATTGGGGGTTACAATTACTCTACGGTTTAAAGAGAGTTGCAATGCGGATTGGATCTGGAGGTTACGTAAAAAAATGGTGCTTCTTTTCGCTTTATTTTTGTCCCCCTTACTTTTTCTTTTTCACACTTTTGGGCACTGGAGAGTGTTCCATTGCCACTAATCTTTTCATAATCACGTGTCCGAGTCAAGTTGCAAGCACCTTGAACGGTTTTTTTTTAGTCCTTAAAATCAACAAATGGATAAATTTCCAGTGGCCCTCACGGTTTGAAACTTTTGACCTTCGTAAAATGGCTTTTGCTACATCTCGAAAGACAAACCTTTAGTTGTCTCATGTCTGTTGATAGTGAAAAATAATATGACCTTTTGCATGTATTAAATATTTATTGAGTTTAAGTCGTTTTCCTTATGCCCACGTGTTCACATCTAGCCTAATATTAGATTTTAAAGTTAACAATCAGCCAAATTTGAAATCTTTAATCCAATAGCCCTTAGAATGAAGATATTCAAATTGTGACCTTGCATGTGAATACTAAACTAAAATCTTTTCCAATTGAGTTAGTCCATTCTTTTAAGATTCAATCCAGTGTTTTTCAATTAATTCAATGACCCCTTACGACACATGTTAAAAAAAATGACCCCTTACTAAAAATAGCGCCAAGAAAGCCAACCAATTTGTTAAATTTTGATAACATTGACGTGGTCTTACTTGTTTAGTAAGGTCACGTCATATGTATGTATTATTAGTCATGTGATCTAATAGACGACGACACATGAAATTTGAAATTTTGATTTTTCAACAGAGGATCTAAAGCCATTTTGTAAGTAGCCGAATCAGAAATTTGCACAAAAGAGATGGTTGAAAGTAGTGGCAGGAGGTATATAATGTGACAATATTTTTGTATTTTGCAATGCCACATGGTGCATAAATAGATCAAATCTCTTGTACTAAATTTAGCTTCTAGTTGTATTCTGGTGCATTTTTTTGCTGTTAAATCATGTGAAAATCTTCTCAAAATTGTCACGCAATCTACGGTTGAGAAGACACCAAAACATCTGTACCAATGAAGTCAGTCGTAGAGAATACGAAGGGTAATTACAACGGCCATGTTCGGTTAACAGTTTTGGGCATATTTTGGTTTTGCTTACATCATCATTTCCCTCATTTCTCTCTCTCTCTCTCTCTCTCTCTCTCTCTCCCCACTTATTACACCTACTTACATCATCAAAACTAAACAATACAAAACTAAACTTGTTAACCGAACACATTAATTCCCATTTTTTCTCACCTGGAATAGTACTAATCTTAAAACATCATCACTTGAATTTAATAATATGTTGTCACCACATGAAATAGTTTTTCATCATATCATCCAAGAATAATAATCACCCAACTTTAGAAAATGGTGAAAGTTTGTGATTAAATTATAAGGGTGTAATGTTTTTAGGAAACATCACTTTCTTGGCATCTCCTAATTTTGTCTCTCCATGCAAACTTTAGGCTGTGTTTGGCATTAACCAATAACCATGAACCTTCGGACAATCAAACAATGGCTTCGTGCTGGTTTTGACATTTGGGTAAATCTTTTCAATCTGGAAAGTTTAAGGGGTAATAATAAAATGAGCAGCTGCCAAAATTGATCTGAATTTTAGTTGAGCTTGTTTTAAAATAATAGTACTAATTTATAAAAAGCACGTCTCGAGATTGACCCCACTTAAAAGCATAATTTCTTTGCACAAGAATTTCGACTGTGAATTATCTTGTCCTGATATAGATAATTTGTCTTTTATCAAACCCAGAAAGAAAAGTAAAAATATGCGCAAGCAAATCCAGCCATCTATTACCACTAATATAATATGAGTATTTTGTTAATTGTTTGAGCTGGGTAGGTATAATACGGGATTTTTATTATTTGTCTGAGCTGGGTAGGTGTCTTGAGGCTGTTTAGTTTTGGTGGCAAAATTTGACACTAAGCTGAATGGATTTGTTTGTGAGTCATGACTAGTTTCCATTTTTTTGTTTTTTTAGAGAAAGAGAGAGAAAATTCATTGATCAAAAGCTACTGAGAACAAGTAAATACGACAGGAAGGACAAAAAAACAAAACCGAATTAACTGAAGGAGAACATCTAGCATAATGGCTAATCCAGTCTTCGTTGATTTGTCAGAGGACCCGCATGGTCGCATGCTCCTTGTCAATGATCAGTTGCCATGGTTGTTCCACTGTTGATGAAGCTTTCATACAGGAATTGACCGATACAAACCAAGCATCTATCACACCTTTAGTCGAGAGTTCTGCGGCATGGTTGGGCGTTATGTAACTAGTTTGTCGAGGCCAACTACAGAGCTCTAAAGTCAGTAGGGTAGCTACCGAAAAGAGATGCAACCGTGGCTATTAAAAGAAACTGTTGAAGAGAATCCCGCTTCACCTGCGGTGATCTCCCATGACTTATTCGCACATAATTGCAACTAAATAAACAACCCCATCCCAAAATCACCACCACCCAACTATTTGTGTTTTAAAATACCAAATTGTACTTCAATCTCAAATGGTTGGATTCCTTCACATGTTTCTTCCACCTTCAACAGCTAAAAAGGTGGACAGAGCATAGACATGGAAAATTAAAGTGATCCTCAATTATGTCTGTTTCTATCTCAAGCTGCTACAAAAAGCCCCCAATTAGCAAAGTGGGCCCCTTCTCTAACTAATACTCCAATTATATATATGGCTCCATCCATATATACAACTGGTTTTAATTATTACCAAACCTAAAACTTTTTCCATGACCTAAAGAGAGAGTAAACAAAACAAGACAGTAACAGTACCATGTAATTCTTTACACCTTCAAAATTTGAAAAATTCAATAGACGTTATGTTGTAGAATCATGCCCCACGTACCTAGAACCTAAAGGGAGAATGACAAATTATACTAACAATATTGGTCATTTGTCTACCTTGAAGTGACCCATTACCTTTTCACAAAGTCTGATCAAGTGTGGCCATTATCGAACCTATTGATATAACTTTCAAAGATTTATCTTAGTGGACTATTTAAGTCACCAAAACTTAGTTTATTCCATATAAACCCCTCCACTAATTATCTGCCGAGTCTGATCACAAATGCTAATAAGTTGTTTAAATTAGATATTTGAAAGGTCACACAAACGCAATGAGCCAACAAATAAAATCATTCCTTATGTAATTCCAACATGAATCGCAACTAGGGTTGTCAAATGGGTGTGTGTGTGTGTGTCAATTTGGGTGTGTGTGTGTGTGTCAATTTGGGGGGTTATATATGAGTTGGGTCTTTAATGAGTCATTGAGTTATTTATGACTCATTTAGTTTTATAATTATCACCCATACCCACCCTATCCATTTATCAACTATCAAACCCTACCTGCACACTAACCCAATCAATAGGGTGGCATTAGTAATTTTTGGGTGGCGTTAGTAAAATTTTGGGTGGCCGTGGCACTGTTTATTCTAAAGTGTCATTAGTAATCGTAGTATATGAATAACCTATTTGGTACTATAATATAGGCTGACCCATTTAACTCATTCATTCAAGACCCATCTCATAAGTGAGTCGGGAGCACGAGTGCAATTATAGTGGGTGGGTTTGGGAGACCTTGAATTTGGGTCAAGATTGTCACCCCTAATTGCAACAAGTGATATTTGGGTATTCCCCTTCTTCTTGAGTAGGTATATGAATCAAAAGCATTGTCTAAGAAATGAAGCAAATTCGTGCTTGAGAAAGTGTTCGGTCCTGGAAAAGAAAACATGAAAATGCATTCGACGGGTGAGATCCATCTGATACACTGTTTGATAGTGAATCTCACTCATTGAATGCACTTTCGTGTTTTCTTTTCATGTTTTGTACCGGGCCTCATTGGTGCTTCCGAGTGATAGCTTTAAATTCAAGCCATTCCATTCCAACACCGACTGTATATCACTCAGACTCTCATTTCTCATACAAGTAAAATCTCCCCATATGATTCAGATATAGTAAAAAACATAGTGAATTTTTTCATGGCATTGTGGAGCCAGTGTTAGTGGAACCAGATGCAAATCAGGCTTTCCTCGCCTTTGGCCAGAAAAGTGACCTGAATGTGCTCGACATGGAGTCAAGTGAGCACCCAGGTCAAGGTCAAGGTCCAGGTCAAGTCAACCACTAAGTTTTTTTTTTTTTTTGTGGGGACCATTAACTTGCATGAAGGGCTAGATACTTCCCATACTTTGATTGGTTTATCAAACCCCAATTTGCATATTTGGCACAATAAAAGTGTATTCACTAGCATCAGTTTCACCAACTCAAATTCAAATCGGGTGGAGAATCAATGACGCGCAAGGAATTGAGGATAACGTTATCCAACTATTCTACGCGTAAATCTTGTTTTGAAGTATGGAGTCTGATGGCATTGTAAACGTAGTCATGCATTAGCGAATCTCACTAAGGGTGCATCGAATTTGGATTGGTCTGGCTATGTTGAAATCCAAATATCGAATTGTTAATCTTTTATGAAATTTTGTTAGGATGCTTTTGGATATAACTTGCTGAAATCCAAATATTGAATTGTTAATCTTTTATGAAATTTTGTTTGGATGCTTTTGGATAAAAACAAGTTATAATCGTTGGTATAAATGTTCATAAAACATCTCTAAAAAGTCCATATTGATCTTCATCGTTGCAAACCAAGTTCCAACCAATGGATGTAACCTTAGTTGTGTGAACCATGTAAACTAGTTTCGGTTCATGTACAATTGTTCTTAGTGTCATAGTGTGTGTTCATGCAAAATACTAAGAGCATATATTTTGAGATTTTAGCTTTTAGAAAGTTATTGAGATTGTTTGTCAAAAATTCTTATCAACAAACTTTTGGGATTCTAGAGATTCCTAAAAGCTAAAACAATCTAAAATTTGATTCAAGAAAAGCTAAATTTAGGGTTCTCTTCGAACCATATTTTAGATTCTAAGTGTTTACTCCCTCCGTCACTTTTAAGTGTGCAACTTCGTAAATTCTACTTTTTATTAAGACGTGATAATCAACATAACACTTTAAAAATTGTAAGTTCCCATGACCTTTATAGAGACATCTTCATAAGACTTAATTACACTTATTATGCGATTTTTTTGGAATCTACTTATGGCCAAATGAAATATATATCCATTTTTATCCACTAACTTTTCAAAATAGACACTTGATAGCCAAAATGGAATATTGGACTGTAAAAAAGGGACGAATGGAGTAGTTTTTACTGTAACTTAATCATAATTTCACAGTTATAGTAATTAGTAAGCACGTTATCTCCCTCTACCATAATCTGAAATCTAAAATCCACAGCAGAATGTGAAGCTATAATACAAAATTTGCCCACAGCTTTCTCAACCTTCAACCTTGTATGTTTTGATAGTGAAGTGACCACTTTTTGTAGTATTTTCCTGCAGCTATCACACATAATTATACTTCAATTGGCAAATACAGAGAGAATCCAAAATCCAAGTTTCCATCTAGTTGGTGGGTCATGGTCAAGCATCAATCTCTTTTAGATAGTGGATACCGTGGAGTAACGGCTTCTGGTCTTTTCCTTTTCTAAAGGGGTCAACAGAAGCCAGGGGACTGTTGAAGCTATTTCCGAGAACGCGTCTATGGGTACATCACAGTGGTGCACACATATCATTTTTGTTCCAAGAAATGGGAAATAGGATGGTTGAGATGCGCTGGTGTGCACTTCACACACATCATTTTTTTCCAAGAAATGGGAAATAGGATGGTTGAGATGCGCTGGTGTGCACTTTAGATACCCAACTGTGATGTACCCATAGACGCGTTGTCCAGGTTATTTAGAGTCGGTTCTCTTTCTGGTAAGAATTATTATTGGTAATACCACCCAACTAATTCAGTGTCTTGTATAATCTCTTGGCAATTACGTCAGTTGTGTTTGGTTTGGGTTTTAGGTTTTAGTTTTTGGTAATAATTGAAGGGAGAAATATGAATAATAATTAAAAATAGAGATTCATGATTAGAGAGAGATAGAGAAAAAAATGAGAATAATATTTGAAAATAGAGATAATAATTGAGAAAACTGGCTCTTAAAACCCAAAACAAACAAAGTCATCAAAGATCCAATCCACCCACCCTTGTCACTTGTCAGTCGTTTACACATGAAAAATGTAGTTATAAGTTTATCATACCGTATTTTGAGTATTCTCTTTTTTACCACTAACAGTTTTTCACAATTTAAAAACCATCTTTTAAAAAAAAAACAAGAAAACAAGGCTATCCAGTATCCAGTAGACGAGGCTCCTGTTGGGTCCTGAGAAGGATTAAATGTACTCTACCTACCGCACACTCAAAGGGTTGTTTCCATGACTCTAACCCGTGACAATCATATCAAATTGAGGCAACCATCGCTGCACCTGAGCTGCCCTTTTTTTAATACTTTCCAAAAAATGGTTTCTTTTACAAAATGCTTACTATATCTTAAGCCATCAACAAAATGAACTTTCCAATAACTGATTCTTGAAAATGTAACCTAGGTTTCCAATTGTTTCCACCACATTTAACACTGAAAATCATTTCTTGATAACACCGGCAAGCTTTTAAACCAGAAATTTCTCATCGGCCATCGCAGTTTTATCTTTAGAACAATTGAATCTTACCAGGACAACGAAGCATGACACGGCTGTTATGAGTGGTCAACGTTATAACCGTCTGGCCCCTGAAAAAGAATAATATTCCATAGAACTCAACCGCATAAGGTAGCTATTGATGCAAGGATGCACTCACACTTAAGTTCTACACATAATGCTTAGATTCAACGCATTACTTTCGTATGCAGACGATGTGTAACTTTGGTTTCACTCCCTCAACCGTAATATGCTCACTCAGCCCCACCTACTTTGTACAGGCCGAGGATACACCCTGCCCATCTCCAGTCAATGCCAGGAACACAATTTCTGACAGAATTCAACCCTAAAAGCTAGCCATTGTGGTGAGAGTGTCCTCGGCTCCTCGCACTTAGATATTACACATTACTTTGTCCCTAGTAATGTGGAACTTTGCCGTACAAAAACATTCTATTTTAATGGCCGTTCCTCTTTTTCTATTCATTTAATTACTTGTAGTGTGCAAGATATAGAGAATGGAAGTGTAGATCGAAAACTGATAGATAACAAAGAGTGAATAATTTCATTCTAGGCCCAAAAACTAAGGACTAGGAGGTTGAGATTAAATGGATCATAGTCCATAGAATCCAAGTGGGTTGGCTAAAGTAAAGGGGTGCTTGTGACATATTATGCGACTTGCGATTAACAAATGTTAACAGTATTGAAAGGAAGTTTGTATAGAAGTGTAATGCCAGCTATGCCTCATAAAGAGAACATCGGGCAATTAAAGGTAACACACGGATAACAGGTGCAGCTGAGATGAAAATGGTTAGTTGGACTCCGTATGACAACCTATAACCAAGAAAGATAGAATTATAAATGAATCCATTTGTTCAATGATATCATGAGTTCCTTCAACCGGTAATGATGTCATTAAATCATGACATGACGCAAGTTCATCAGTGCCAGACCAAAGTTCAATGCCACCAGTCAGGTGCCGAATGAAACTTCTTAGGCATGGGACTGATTGTGATAAGGATCAGTCACAATGCATGACAGGGATTTTCCAAAAACAATCCTACGGCACAAAAGCATTGGCTGCAAGGCACTATGAAAAAAGATTGGAACTCGGAATCATGTTGGCATGGAGACAAGTCCAGTTGGTATACCAGCTCTTGAACAGATGAAATGGTACAAATATTACCCGTGCAGGAAAGTTGCCTCCAGAAGCATGGGGTTCCAAGTTCAATTGTCCACGACTGTCTGCCTTGTATATGCCGTATAGAAGCCTCTGGTCAAAATCATACAGAAAAAGTTTCGTGTCTACATTGATCTTCTCCAAAACTTCCTTCTTCCCTGCAGGAAGCCCAAAAAAAGGGTATCTGAAGCACTCTGGTTTTGTCTTCGCATTGCACATAAATATATAACCAGAGAGTTGCTTGGATTCATCCTTGACCTTCTCTTTTCACCTCACTGCAGCTCTACTGACAGTAGTGGCAGGAGCAGAAATAAGGGCTTGAGATGGATCAGACGGGGACCGAAGCAGAAGGGACAGGATCAGGTGTCTTCACATTTGAAAGCTTCTTCTTCTTCACTCTTTTTTTGGCATCTAGCGGCCTTGTAGTTTGCTCCTTGTCCTTGAGCTCCTTGCCTGTTCTTTTTGCCAAAGCCAAACTATGGTAGTGGAGAAAACACCACAGTTCGACTTCAATGAATTGGATGCATAATATCGTCACAAGAGGAGGAAAAAAGGAATGGGAGAAAGATTTCAAAAGCCAAAGGAACAAAACTTTGAGAAGATTATGCTAAGGCAAAAAGAAACATTTTCCCCAATGTAATAAACAAAGAACGGTGTCGAACCACGAATAATATTAGCTAAAGACTTGGAGAAAATAACTCATGGTAAACTGCGAGAGCTTCTTAATGGATGAAAAGAGAAACCCAATATCTCTTCCTTATAGACAGTCATCCTATATAATCGTGGCTTTAGTCTGTCATAACCTGGTTTTCCACTATCAGGACAGGAGACTGCACTACAAAATGAGTATCAGCATGCCACAAGCGATATCTTCACCAAAATGCCCATGTTTAGATATATTTTAATGGATTTTATCGATTCCATTTTCCACTAACTCCTACCATATGAAAATAACAATCCTCCGAGGATGCAAAATGGAACCATCACTCTGGCTTCGTCGTTTTTTATCAAGGGTGTTCAACTTCACGCCATCATATAAATGTACTTTAACGAGTTCCAAAATGCGTTCAAGATTGGCTTGGTTATCTTTCTAGTGATCTTAAAAAAGCTACAGCCTACGGTTGGCCAAGCTGGAGTTTGTTTTTTTCCCTCCTAAAAAGTCCTAGAATGCATATAAGCTTATCAAGCTAAAGTATCTGACCACAATCAAACTTATTTGCATAACGAGCCAGTCTTGAACAAGCTTTCACTCATCCAAAGACAATTCAAGCTCTAATAGCTTGGTTTGCCCTAATTATCAGCTATGGCATCATTCAAAATTTTCTCAAACCCCACATAAATTCGCTACCTCTGTTATCTACACGAATTCACATCATTGCACAAAAGTTTCATATCTGAAAATTATGGTATTCAATAGTCCTTCAAACCGATATCGTTAACGTCTGCTCTAGCATGGAATTTAAACCTTAAAAAAAAAAAATACTTATTAAGACATTGCAAGAGACATGGAAAAATGTTACATCTAAATAGATTATCTACTTGCGATAACCTCAATTATTCAGCCCAGCTATGGAAGAAGACTATTACACAGCAATATCTAAATATGAAAACTCGCTAACAGCCATTGTTAAAGTGTCATGAATTTGCATGTTTTCCTATTTCTGAAACAATATATAAAAATTCCCTTTCATTTAGGATTTGAGAATCAATTCTACATGACTGATAGACAATAAAAATATCATGTGTGATTAGTTTTTCCAAGAAAATTAGAAAATTAAGATGAGAATATAGAGTTGGAAGTTTCCTTTTGAAATCCGTGGCCTAAGAAAGTGCCACTGAGAAACCTCTCATTCTCCCACTTCAAAATGGACTGATCATATCACTGAGATATCATAAACTAACAAGAGATTCCTCAACAATAATCCAAATAGAAATTTTAAATTCAATTGCATGCACATGATGCAAAAAAAAAAAAAAAAAAACAGACACAGTGCCAGCTCATTAACGTGAAATTTTTTACCGGCGAAAGAGTGAAAATTTGACCGACAAAAGAATCCTCACGTGATCGGATGACCGGAAAGGCCATAACCATCTGTACAAACAAAAATAGGTGGAGAGGATCGAAGCTCTTGATCTATTGCCAATCAATCTTTCCCATACGAACTTTACAATCTCTTGTATTCCGCACGACCAATACCATTGAAATCCAAGGATCGTCAACTGAACATACAAGTACCCAAACAGTCAGAATACCCAGAACAAATGGTAAGCTCTCACCAGACCAAAAAAGTGGGGGAAAGTGGAGAAAAACAAGCAAATTCCTTCTGAAAATGACCCTTATATCAACAAAGCAATGCAAGTACAAAATCATGAGCTTTGAAAGCAGTTCTTATCCTAGTTCCTTGACAAGATATACAAAAATAAGTTGCATGTGTTCAGGGGAGAGAAAAAGAGAAACTCTGGCTCCTCGGCATCATGGCATGACAATCAAATTCCAACTCCAAAAAATGAACATGCTCAAGTCGCATATATATTTGAATGAACCGATATCAAGAGACATGTAAACGGATAATCCTGGACTGATGAAAGTTGAGATAACCTGCATCTTCAAGAGCCATATCAAAACTCACAAATCTTAACTACGATAGAGATTAATGACATTGTTCACTCCAATCAATCAAGAGGTCCCTCATCCTTGTAGTAGGGAATGATTGACGTACTCATCGACAGCTCAACTGAACAAAGCAAACTATTGTTTAGAGCATTCTCATCGAAATGATTTATACTCTGTATAACTGCAATAGCTCAGATGCCCAGAAAGCAGAAACACGAGGCTTGCTTTGGTTTGGTTTTACTCAGATTGCGAGGTACATGATATATCCACAAGAGTGAGTTCTCAAGCAACAAGATCAACTTCATCACGATCAGGAGGAACCACATCCACCCTCATCATACTCCTATACTGATCCGGAACTGGAGCCCCCGCTTGCACACACAATTCTACCACAGCCGGAGCCTTTCCATAATACCTTTTCAGGTTGTTATCCAATGCAGGCCCACATACATCGTGCACATGCCAGACGTAGTTGGGACCCACGACATCATCGATGGTAGCTTCTTGCCAGGCATGCAAACCATTGCGAGACTGGTGTTTTGATGCCTTGCACATTCTCACTTTATGTCCCTTGGGCCCCACCTGCACCTCGGGACAGTATCCACACGTCTGAACACCATACTTCTCCATGATCTTCCTCACGCCGGCTATCATCTCAAACCAGGATTCTAATGTCTTAAGGCTTAAATCCAAATTACCTGCGCTTTCATCGGCCGCAAAAGGCTCGGAATTAATAAGACTATCCAAATTTGCACTACTCACTTCTTCATTTTCTGTCCTGGAAATTATTTCTAAACCACTCTTCAATTCATCTATTTCTGTTTCCGTTTCAAAATCAGCAATTCTCCCTTCTATACAATAAACAGGTTTTGTTCTCCTCTTAGTTGGGTATTTTTCAAGGTCTAGACCAGCTTGTATGCAAAGCTCCACAACAGCAGGGATACGTCGGATAGAATGCCTCTCATCATGCCCAACTCTTGGTTTTCCAACACGGTCATATAGATGGAAGCATTTTGGAAAATAAATCACATCTTGGACTCCTCCCCTTCGCCATACGTGAGTAGCACTTCTGAAACCACTCTGTGGGCCCGTGCAAGTCCGGATTTCATGGCCTACATAACCAATGTGAACCTCAAAGCAGTGCCTGAGACAAAAAGGTCTTAGATATTTAGCAAATGAGCAAATGAACTATCTGAATCGCCAATGATGTATCATTCTGTCATAAAATTACAAGTAGCAGATGATGCACATGTAAGAGCACCTCCAACCCTTAGTCCTTACTCAAACTCAAATTCAGTAAAATTCCCCTAAAAGTTCCTCACCCCTTGACTCATACCTATAACAATCAGAGTTATATCCAAATCAAAGAAGACTTGAATATCTACTCAAATTTTTTTGAAGGCCATTTTAGATCTAAAATTATAACTCTGCCATTAATGGAGCTTTTACTCAAACATATGCTGAGATTTATGTTTTTTCATTTAAGTACTTCAAAATTGAGTAAAAGCCTGATTAAGGATTAGGTGAATAGGTGCTATAAATCCTGTCAATTAGTTAGTTTTATGTATATTTCTTGTCATTTTAATTATTACTACTTGGGAGAGATAACTTTGCTTTATACTCGTCCAGTGGTTTTCCCCCTCCAAATAGAATACTGCTGCTACCTGCTTTAGTAAATGGAAATCCAGAAATATCTTCAGCCTTCCTATATTATTTCCAAATTCATTTTCCATTAGTTCTTCTCTACTTTTGCGGAATTATCAAATTTACCAAAAAAAAATGAAGATTCCTAAGTGAGAAAGAACCATACACAGACTCAGGTGAAGGAAAGAGACACCTTGCAGTGGATAAGGCTTTTTAATGTAAATGACTTGCTAGTTGCTACTGACTCATATACAATATCTTCGAGATGCTGATAAGGGAATTCTCACTTGATTAGCAAAATTCCAACTTTAGCAAGGGCCATTTATCAGGAAAAGCCACGACCACGAGTCCATGACCACATCCATATATCCCCAAGAAACCAGCCAGGCACTTACATGAAATATTCAATAAAGCCTACGCATTATAGAAATTGGTCAGCAGAAAAAGGTACATGTTAGTTGTTATAAGGATGCAATTACCATCGGCACAATCCTTTGTTTACAAGCCAAGAAAAATAAAGAAGAAGTTGTCTTTTGACAGGGACCCGTTATACCCGAAACTATGCAATTCCTAAAAGATCCATTTGCAATGGATTACAATTTACAGTCCTGAGATCTATCATTTCATCACAGCCCATCCCAACACAGCCAATACATCATCCATAGCTTGCATGGCGGAAGTTCTCATGAATTCCACCCCTTTAGGCTGTGTTTGGATCTTGGATTCATTGAGAAATTTGTAGAGGACCAAATAAATGCAACAGAAATGTAGATTGGATTAGAGGAATGAAATCACTCACATTTTCATTTTCCATCCACTCATCCCTTCACAAATCCAAAATCCAAAAATAAAGTTTCAACAGATGGAAATAATTGATCTCAAGTTTGCTAATCCTCGAAGTATGTCCGAATCCTTAGCAACATAAGGCTATCAAGCAGTGCCAATCAAAAGTGTGTCTGTGTTGTGTATGTGAGCGATCCTGTCCAAACATAAACAATGTCCACCTTCCATTGCATAAAAAATAATCGACGCAAGTAAATTGTCATTCCCCAAGCAAAACAGTAACTTTTGCAACACAACTGAGAACTTCAAAAATTTCTAGCACATACTTCCAATCCAATGAAACCACTAAGCTAACGTGTGAAATTGAATTTGAGAAAGCAAACGAAAACCTGTTATACCTGCATCGCTGGACGGGAATGACATCGAGGAGTTTTGATACTCCAAACAGGACCGATTCCCGAGCTCGGTAAACTCGGTAAGCCACCTCAACGAGTCCAGGAACGAGTAAGCCATTATCCGGTGCATCTTCAAGAATTCGACACGGGTTAATCTTTCGAGCCTCTCTTTCCTCCTTCGCCCTCCGAATCAGAACCTTCATGGGTGTCGGGTATGGTTTTCTGTCGGACTTCTTCCGACTCAGCCTTGGTACGTCCGCATACAGAGGATCATCTCCTTCTCCCACTGATACTGTTAGGGTTCTTGTTCTGATATTTAGGGAGTTGATACGATGAAGTTGTTGTAGTATCCTTCGCTGCATATGGTGCTTGTGCCGTAGACTTCTAAGTATTTTCTTTGGAGTTGTCAAATTACCTCATCCACCTGAAATGGGCAGCGCTCGGCGGGGGAGCACAGTGGCGGAATCAGCCTGCCGATGAGCACTGTGAACTGATGGCTAGATCGGCCGGAGAGGGGGATGGGAGGTGGACAAAGAGGAGCTTTTTATCAAATTAACTTTGTGAAACAATTCAGCAAACTTCTTGTTTTAAAAAATTACTAGCGTACACCCGTGCCTGAAGTCACAACTCAAAGAATTTGGCATTCAATGCAACTTTGCGTGTCCTTAGCAAGGTGTGAACAAATTGCCCTGCACGCATCTGCATAATTGGTCACCATTAGAACCAATTACCTGTAGTTAATGTCAACCACCTCGATTGATCCAGCAACTATATCGACTATGACTCAACTTGAAGAAAAATAAAATAAACTATAAACAAAGTCGTCATTGTCCAAAGGTAATGTGAGTGCATTACCAGAAAACCATAAACGACAGGCATTATAATCAACAAAATTCAACCCATCATCATCTTTTAATCCAAAAAATACATGGGAACCCATACAATTCAAACCGCCCCATTAACGATGAAAACTATCTGACAAAAATAAGCTAATGGATTGAAGTTGTTCAATTCCTCCAATCGACACAACATGATTTCCCACATCTTGGAAGAGTATTTGCTAAGATGATGTGCCTAAGCAATATAAACTAAACAAAATATACTTCAAGTTCAACTTTGAAAATTAAACACAATTCTTCAGCCATCAAGAAGAGGATTTTAGTCATTACACTTATATGAGTTCCTGAAGTATCATTTCTCTAACTTTTCTGTACTTCATATCTGAAGCCAACTAAGTCATTTACAGTCTTAAAAGGAGGGATTCTACATTTGTGTCCAACTCCAATATTTTAAAAAACACGACTAACTTTAGCCTAAAAGTTACACGAAAATAGTCTTGACATGTAAAGTTTTTTACTAGTTTTTAAGTCATATGCCATGTGTTTACACCATTGCTTTCTAGGTTTGCAGCCACTCAACTCCTGCTGAGAGCACCATTGACTTAGAGAGAGGAAAATAAATCACTTACGGAACAAATATGAAAACCCAGTTAGAGTTGTGATATACAGCTTGTATACCCAGAACAACACAAACTCCATTGAGGCGGGTTGTGTGCGAGAGACATGTACCTTTTTCATTGCATTTCTGCATTTCCGAATTCAAAAGTTTTGAAATAGTCTTCAACTTTGGGTTGCCCGGTCGTTGCCCAGACCCTAATTGAAGTGCGCGCAAGTTGGCGCGACATCAGGTTGTCAAAAAATTTAAACTTTGAGCTGCCAAGTTCAAAACTTGGGATCTAAAAAATCAAAATTGAAAATTTTAAGGATGGCAATGAAAACTCAAATCTCGAATTTCTCTGACTTTAAGTCAGATTAATAATTTACCTTGGAAATAGCTTCTTCCCAGCATCTCGAGTTGTTAACGAAAAAATGCTACAAACCCTCATTAATTGAAGAGAAACGGTGGGCGGTGTCCGATATGGAAGGCACTGGGACTGCGAGAAAAGGGTTGAGGCCAACCCGGATTCAGCCCGAAACCCTCGGTAGGGACTTCGAAATCTGTAATCAGAATCAGAACGTATGAGTTTTCGAGAACTGAAATCAGAACTTTGAAAACTCGTTTTAGTTTCAGAAAATTTTCTTATTGTGTTTAGACGAGTTTGGTAGCTCTTTTAAGTTCATGTGTCATATTCTCTTAGTGGTTAGCTAGGGCTATGAAATTGAGCATTATATAAACATTTTTTCTCTAATTTAGGGTACACTTCTACGAGATAATCCCACTGTGTGAGAGAGAGAGAGAGAGAGAGCGCCCTCCCATATTATTCCTTTGTGTAGCAGGTTTTTAAGAAAGAGAGAGCCCAATACTGTAGTGCATTTTTCTCAATGGATTGAATTTATATTAATTTTAGTTTTTTAATAACCTTTGTAAAAATCGTATATTTCATACATCGTGTTTTGTTGCCTTCATAATAACAATAGCAATAGAGTTGTCAGTAACGATACACTTTGTTGCATTATTTTTTTCGTGATAAAATAATACAAGCATCTGAATTACATCAAATTAGATATAAATTTGCAATCACGCCAAAGGGTGTTTTGACCAAATAATCTTGTTTTTTCTTTATTAAAAACAATTCGCTTTGTTAGTTTTGTGTTAATATTTTTTGGATTATTGGTCCCTCTCAACGGAATGAAACAGATAAATAAAAATATATAAAAACGTACAATGAAAATAAATAAGGAAAAAAATTCAAAAAGTGTGTTTGTGTTGGATTATTTTATCTTTAATGAACTTTTTAAATGTTTTTTTTTTAACTTTCTTGATTTTTTTTTTGTTGAGAAAAAATAATAATCTATAAAAATTGATGCAAAAAGAAAAAAAAAGACAATAAATTGAATAAAAGTAAAAACAGAAATATTTTGAATTATTATGGCAAAAGACTCCTAAGTTCAACCTATAGTCCCATTGAGTAGGACAAGTAAACAAATAACTCTAATAATAATAAAAATCATGCTTTGCTAGTTTCGTGTTAACTTTTTGTGAATTATTAGTTTATCTTGACAAAAATAATTAGATAAATAAAAAATACGAACGAACAAAAAATGTGTAAACGAGAACAAAAAATTGTTCAAAAAGTGAGTTAGTTTTGGACAATTTTTGTTGTTAGTGGGCTTTTTAAAAGTTCATTTATCATCAATGTTTTTTCTTATCTGAGCCATTATCGAAATGAATCAGTAATTCAAAACTAAAGAAACCCGTCTTATTTATTTATTAAAGAGTACAGATAACTAAATAAATAGTAGTAGATCTCATAAAAAAACATAAACAATAACAATAATTATTTGAGTTCTTCTATTGTCAGGCCGACAATAAAAACAATAAGAAAAAAAAACTCCAGTTTACTCTTTTCACTTTCTTATATACTTTCACACATTCTTATAGTATACCATCTCCATCCCAATTTGTTTATCCCTTTTTGGGAAGCGAGTTTTTAAGTGGTATGAAAATTTTATATTATCTTTTATGTTTTACCCCTAAGTTTAGTCAAAATTACAGTGACCAATTTTGTGGGACTAATTTTTTATAAGATATTGTTTGATAGATATCAATTAGTTTTATAGTACGAAGTTTTCAAAATCACAAAAAACGTTATGAAATAAAAGATAATAGACAAATCGATTGAGATGGAAAAAACACTTTTTAAGTGTGAAACTAAAAAATGACCTTGTTTTGATAGATGTTTATAGAAAGGGTAAATTTCACTTACCTATCTTGATGTTTCTAACAATTACAGGGACCTCCCCTACTGTTTCTGAAATTTCACTGACCTCCCCTATTTTTGAAAATAAATATCGCATACCTCCCTTCCGTCAACTTTCGTTAGAAAAGGTGACGGAAAATGCTGATATCATCCCTCTCTCTCTCTCTCTCTCTCTCTCTCTCTTCTTTTTTATTTTAAATCTTAAAATGTTTATAAATTTTATATTATATATTTATTTTTTTATGAAAATTATATATTTAAAAACTACTCGAAGAGATCTACAAAATGAGATCCATATTGAATGTGAAATTATGTAAAAAACAAAAAAAAAATCTTACAATGTGAATTTTAATTATAATGCTACATAATTTAATTTTTTTTCCAATGTGTAAGTCAAATTTTTATGCAAAATTGTACGAAAAAAATCATAAACTCTTCTTGTTTAACAATTTAGTTTTTCAAATACATTCTTAATTAAATGAACATTGTAATTTTGCAAGTCCATTTTTCTACTTATTGGTGACTTTATCCCAATAAAATTTCAAATTTTGAATGCAAATTTGAATTATAATGTCACTTTTTTTGTTGGCCACGAAAAATTTTGAGGTTTAAAATTTTGAGTTACTCGTTGAAAAATTTAAATTGTATAACATTATAATTCACATTTAAAAATTAAGATTTAATTTTTACATAATTTTACATTGAATATAGATCTCATTTTGTAGATCTTTTCGGGTAGATTTTAAATATATAAATTTCATAAAAAAACGAATATATAAAACAAAAGTTATAAACGTTTTAAGATTTAAAATAAAAAGCGCACAAGGGGTAACAAAGTAATTTGAGCATGAAAGTAAACCCCATTAGCCCCAAATTAAAGGGAGGGGGAATTTGATATTTATTTTCAAAAGTATAAGAGGTCAGTGGAATTTCAGAAATATTAATAGTGGTCCATGTAATTGTCAAAAACCTCAAGGGAGGTAAGTAAAATTTACCTTATAAAAATGGGACAAATATTTTGAAACACCCCAAAATAAAAAGAATGATCAACAACTTAAGATGGAAGAAGTATTTTTTTAATACATTTTTTTAGTCTAGCCGTACGACTGATTTTAGAATTTCCCTAATTTTTGGTTGAAGTACCCCGTGTGTTCTTTCATTGAAGACACCGAAGGAAATGAAAAATAACTGCGGCCAATCACTACCCTGGTTCTGCTGACGATGATGGATACAATCAATTGCCCGTAGACAAATTGAATACTCAACTAGGGCCTCCTTTTGGTAAAAAACAAAAAATCGATTTTAAAAAAATTTATTTTGTTATTATTCAAATTTTTTTTGCATTCATTAGTTTTGCGCCAAGATTTTGTAGTTTCTGGATTTCTTTCGATGAGACGAATCTAACAAGTATAAATTTATGGTCAAAACTCAATTTTTTTAATAAAGCCAAAATAGGTCAAATAATCCAACTATTTTGGCTTTATTAAAAAAAATTTGAGTTTTGACTATAATTTTATACTCGTTAGATTCGTCTCGTCGAGAGTAATCCAGAAACCACGAAATCTTGATACAAAACTAACGAATGCAAACAAAAATTGAATAAGGACAAAAAGGTTTTTTTAAAAACCGGTTTTTGGTTTTTTACCCAAAGGAGGTCTAGGAGGTGTTTTGGGTAATAATCCATAATCGGATTATTGGATTATTTGTTTGTCTTTATTCAATTTTTTTTGCATTTGCGTCAAGATTTTATGGTTTCTATATTCCTCTCGACGAGACGAATCTAACAAGTACAAAATGATGGTCAAACCAAATATTTTTTGAATAAAACCGAATTTAGTAAATGGGTTGAGTTGCTAAGATCATGGAAATTTCAAATCACAGAATTAAGTAGTTCTGTTTATCGTTTTCCGATTTTTTCGCACCAAATTAAAGTGTTCCTCGAGTACTTTGACTTGGTGATAAAAAAGAATCGAAAAACGATAAACATAATCACTTAATTTTGTGATTTGAAATTTCCGTAATTTTAGCAACTCAACTCATTTGCTAAAATCATGGTTAATTTTAGCATTTTTTGTTGTTAAAATCATTTGGCAAACTAAGCCTAATTTGGGTCTGGAAATTGAAAACTCTGTATGTACAAGGATAAAAAATGATCTCCAAGCAAAACTCTCAAATCAAAGACCATTTTGGAATCACCCCATGTTCAGATTAACGTTTTTTTCTCCCTTGTAAATCGAACTTAGTATTTATGTTCAAACTAACGTTAATCGAAAGAAAAGTGAACGTGGGTACCTTAATCTGGCGACGGTGAGTTGAATAGCTCTTGATTGAGTGAGACGAGCTTTATTTTTGTGAGAATGAAAAGAGGAAAGAGCATAAGAGGAGAGGGAGAGAGAGAGAGAGAAGGGGGGGGGGGCAAATGTGCAAATGAAGAGGAAAGAGGAGAGAGAACTTGACAGCCTAACAAGACCAATTAGAAACACGTGTCGTGTAGCTGCGAGTGAAATTTCTTTGTTATGATGGGGTCTACTTAAATTTGGTTATTAAGAAAGTTTGCTAGTTTTGGTTATTGAATGGGGCAAAATTTGATTATTTGTTAGAGGGTTGCGAAGTTTGATTATTCCAATGAAAAACGGGATGGGTGTTGGGCACCCCTCGGCCGTCCAATTTGGTTTTGGACAGTCCGGATGTGTTTTAATTTTTAACCGATAAAAGTAAATTAAAATTAAATTAAAATTACCGAATGCATTTCGATGTGAGCACTTTTTGGACAAGTGTTATCAATCTTAGCAACCTTTTTTATTTTGGTTATGGCAATGCGTGGATGCTCTTATCCTCAATTCCTCTTTGCTAATCCAAACACCAGGTTGAAGTCAAAGCAAAGGATAATTTTGATATTCTATTCCGCGATAGAATATCCCGTTCCCTATCCCAAAAAGGATCACAGTCCTTTAAGCAGTGATAACTTCGATTGAGCTTCTCAATTTCAGCATCAATGGCGATTCGACGACTGTGTTTGTTGATTTTAGTGGCGATTACTGCTCTGTGTGTGGAATCGAAGTACAGGGTGTATAATACTTCTCAGGGTATTGTTCAAGGGAAGCTAAACGTTCATATGGTTGCTCACTCGCACGACGATGTCGGCTGGTTGAAGACTGTCGATCAGTACTACGTTGGTTCCAACAACTCCATTCAGGTTTCTCTCTCTCCGTCCATACATACTAGCACCTTCTGCATTTTCCGTCAACACTTTTTGCCTTTTGCTTTGGTGTTCGAGTTTTTGCTGATTACCGTGTGTGTTGACTTGTTTCAGGTGGCCTGTGTACAAAATGTATTAGACTCATTGATTCCAGCATTGTTGGCTGATAAAAACCGAAAGTTTATTTACGTTGAACAGGTCACTTCATATTCCCTTTCAATTTGTATTTCTATGCACAACCAACTCGATGCGAAGTTGCCATCCTCTTTTTTTATTTTTTATTATTATTTATTGTACTTAATTTTGAGTAGAAATTTGGTTAAATGTTGATTGATGTTTGTTGGGCCTGGAGTTCCCCCACGTATTTGGTTGCACAATGCCACCCCTCCGACCGTTCTAAAAACATACCTGTGGGTGCGATTGTCAAATTCCATAAAATGCCAATTGGTTTTAGAAGAGATGGTGAAAAAGTGGTTGGACAAATGGTATCAGAGCCATGAGGTCATGGAATCAAATCGCGAGAGCGTCATTATGAGCCAGGGATTGTTGGTAGGGATGGCAATGGATCGGTTTGGTCCGGATTTTATGATTACCATACCCATACCCAAACCCTAAGCATTTATCTATACACAAATCCAAACTGATATCCGACAGGTATGAATTTTGGTGCACCATAACCAAACCATATGGATTTGGATTTTATCCAAACCTGCATTTATATTCATTCCATTAATGAACATTTGAAGGAAAAAGATTATATATTAAAATAAATAAGTAACATACCATATGATTTTACCATTAAATATCTAAATTCCAACGTAATCAAAGGAAATAACTAAATAATAAACTTTTCTTAAGAGGTTCTTATAGGGACTCTTGAGATTTTTAAGGGATTTGAGAGAAATAGGGAGGGAGATGAACTGAAAAGCCACTGATAGTTGTGAAATGAAAAATAAAAATTACACAAATATAAAAATACAAATATGTTTATACATATCCTATAAGTAATACTATATGGATCAGTTTGGGTTTGGGTTTGTCCAAATACTTGCTAAGGCCAAACCTAAATCCAAACCTGTTGGGTATCATGGTTTGAAAACCAAACCCACCCCATGGGTAGGAAAAAATATAAAAAATCTCTCTGATAGGGTCGGTCTGGTTCGGGTATTCATTAGTCTTGGGTGAAATTGTCATTCCTAATTGTTGGGCCAGGAGTGCCCCCATGGATTTGGTTACACAATGCCACTTCCTGCGACCGCTCTAAAAGCAGACTTGTAGGTGTGATGTAAAATGCTATAAAGACTTAATTGAAGCCCTTCCGAACACCAATTGGTTTTAGGAGAGTTAGTGGAAAAGCAGTCCGATAGATGTGAGCCACTCAAGTGGTTCTTCAACAAGTCTTTTAAGAAGAATCCTTCTCCTTTACACCCATTTAAACCATTCTTTGTGGGAAAGTTGAATGCTCCAATCATCACTCTTTCAATCAATACAGATAATTAGCTAATGCCTTGTTTTTATTTGTGGTTGTGGGGATTCCAAGCGGATCGAAAGCATATTACTTAAAAGACTTGTCTGTGTTTTCTTTGTTTTGATGAAAAATTTCTTCTCCAAAATGATACAATTTGGCGAAAGAATTGGAGCTCATATTTGCCCCCTTTCACTTTGAAATTTAAGTTTGATGAAGGGTTTGGGATGCCCTTTTATGGTTATGTATATGGGAAATGGGGACTCTGGCATGCACGCCCTGGTGTGCGACCTTGGTGACTTGGTGTGCACGTCTTGACCATCCAAAAGTGTTTTGGACGATCCGGATTTAAATAAAACTCTTCTCTCAAAGAATTTTATTCAAATCTGGACCATCGATTGTGGAGATCAATGGTTGGGATGCGCACACCAGGGCCGCTGCCTCCATGTACTTGTGTATATAGATGGACACATATGCGCACTGGCTGAAAATGGAATTGATTTAAGGGGCGTTTCCGCGTTTGTTTGATTACAGGCATTCTTCCAGAGGTGGTGGGACGAGCAAAGCGAGGTAGTCCAGAACACTGTCAAGCAGCTTGTTAGCTCGGGTCAACTAGAGTTTATGTATGCCATAACTTATGCCCATTTACATTATACTAACTACTCCCTCCATCCCAATTTCTTGGCCCCTTTTGGGGAAATGAGTTTTTAAGGGGTGTGAAAACTTTGTATTGATTTTTCTATTTTGCCCCAAAATCTAGTCAATATTACTGTGCCCAAATTTGTGAGGCTAACTTATTATATGAAAGTCAAAACATATTCAATATGGATCTTGTTTAATAGATATCAATTAGTTTTATTATACAAAATTTTGAAAATCATAAAAACTGTTATAAAATAAAAGATAATAGACTAGCCAAAAAAGATGAGAAAAGTACTTTTTAAGGGTAAAATTGGAAAGTGACCCAATTTTGATGGATGTTTTTAGAAGTGGGACAAATATTTTGGGACATCCCAAAATGGAAAGAAGGACCAAGAAATTGGGACGGAGGTAGTATAGATCTTTCTGAGTCTTAAACCTTGATTTTGGCTATTCAATCCTTATGTATACTGTTTAGTCCATGAAGTTGGGAAATGAGATCAAGATATTTGTTTGCCATTTTTAGTTTTGATTGAGCATTTTGGTAGAAGGATGTGAGTGGCTAGTTTTGTAAAGGTAGTAGATAAATATTCATCTTCTGTGTGTGTGTGCGTGTGTGAATGTGCATGCAGAAATGGGGGTATGTGCATGCACGATGAAGCGGCCCCACACTATATTGATATGATAGATCAGACTACTCTTGGGCACCGATTTATAAAGGAGGAGTTCAATGTGACTCCAAGAATTGGTTGGCAAATTGATCCTTTTGGTCATTCCGCTGTCCAGGCTTACCTTTTGGGGGCAGAGGTATGACAGCTGTCAGTATTATTACTAATTGTAAGGATGTTCATTACCCTTGTTTCTGTCTTCAACTGTCCCGACATTGAAGAGTACCTTTTTGAAGGAAATGGAAAATCAAGCTCAAAAATACCAAAATTTAATGTGTCCCACCCATGCAAGTTCCATATTATCCATACTAGGGTAGTCTCATTGCTGGTTGATGATTGAAGTTCATCCCCTTTGTTCATTTAGGTTGGTTTTGACTCTCTTTTCCTTGGGCGAACTGATTACCAAGATTTAGCTAAGAGAAAAATTGAGAAAAGGCTTGAGTTTGTCTGGCAGGGTTCAAAAAGTCTCGGGTCATCTGCACAGGTGACTCAAAATTATTTTCAGTTTGATTATGCTATTTTAGTATTTCTCATAATGATACTTGTGATTGAAGGAATCAGTATCCTTTAAAAATTGTATTTCTTTGTCCCAGTTTGGGTTTCTTGGAAATGAAATCTCGTGTTAGTAATTTTGTAGATTTTCTCTGGCGCCTTCCCTAGGACTTATGAACCACCTAGTGGTTTCTACTTTGAAGTTGGCGATGATTCCCCCGTTGTTCAGGTAAATCCATGGGAAAAGAATGCAAATATGCTATAGAAGAACATTGTTAGACCATATGGTGAGTGTTGTCTTTTATGCATTGAAGGATAATATCAATTTGTTTGATTACAATGTCGAAGAGCGCGTCAATGATTTTGTGGCTGCTGCTATAGCACAGGTAAGCTAGCTACAGGTATTTTACTTGCAGCATTTGGAACCTGTTCCCCTTTGTTTTATAGTTCACCTGCAATTCACTTGTCGACCACTAGCTATTTTCTTGGGTCAACATTTGAAGTAATTGCTTGTAGAATATGTTGCAATTCCATCCAATGTTGATATGTCAGACTTAAAGCTTGGGTTGGCTTGAAGATTACTATTTGCAAGACAAGTCTAACAGCTTGAGACTTATGGTTTTGTTATGTTTTCTCTTTCAGGCTAATATTACTCGAACAAATCATATAATGTGGACCATGGGCACAGATTTCAAGTACCAATATGCTCACACATGGTACCGGAATATGGACAAGCTACTTCATTATGTCAATCAAGTTAGTTATCTCCAGCATTGCTGAATGTATTTCTATTTTTCTTTTATTTCCATCTGTATTGGGATGTGGTTGTGATTGTGCTTGCACTGCATTATCTTTTTTAATAAATCGGATATTCTCGTATTCTTAAAGTCTCCTTAACTATGCTTTAGTTCATACAAAGACTACCCAACATTGTGGAGATATATTGTACAAACACGTGATGCTTACTGTTTTACTATATTTTCTTGGTCTTGATTGCATGCGGCATGTCTTTTTGTAATGTTAGAGGGTTGAAGTGAACTGGCTTAAGCTTGTAAAAGTGAACTAGATTAAAATCTGTGGCTGAAATCCTGCATCAGAGCATACTGCTTACTGTAATTCATAATGGTTTATAAAGTTTTGTTGAAACATATCTTCTCTTGATTCAATTCCCTCTTTCTTCAACTTCATAGTATGAAAGATGCACTTTGGTTTTCCTTTGTTTTGGGTAAGCATTTAGTCAGTTGTTTGTGTATGCCTGTAGGATGGTCGTGTCAATGCACTATATTCAACCCCAACAATATACACTGATGCAAAGTACGCTGAACATCTATCTTGGCCGCTTAAGACGGATGACTTCTTCCCGTGAGTTCAAAACTTGGCTTCTGGCATATGAAATAAATACCCACTATTATTACACAGTTGACTAGAAGTTGGTGTATCCCTTTCTCAGGTATGCAGACCGTATAAATGCTTACTGGACAGGCTATTTTACAAGTAGGCCTGGTCTGAAAGGCTACGTGAGATTAATGAGTGGCTACTATTTGGTAGGTTATGGAACCAATTTCATTGACATTGATAAGAAAATTTGTCTTATGCTATATCACTTTAGGCAAAATTCTAAATGTGTACTAAATGGTTTCTAATACGTATAGGCTGCAAGGCAATTGGAATTTTTCAGAGGGAGGAGCGAAAAAGGACCAACTACTGATAGTTTGGGTGATGCTTTAGCAATTGCTCAGCATCATGATGCTGTTAGCGGAACTTCGAAACAGCATGTGGCTAATGATTATGCAAAACGGCTCTTTATAGGCTACAAGGAGGTGAAGATTTTCTCTGAGAGCCCCATGGTTTACCTCTTACTTTACTTAGCGTTATGCATGAGCCTATGACCATGTCTAATCCCTTTTTTTTTTTTTTGGGCAGGCCGAGGAGTTGGTTGCTGCTTCGCTTGCTTGCATGGTAGATTCAGGATTAAAATCTGGATGCAGGAGTTCAGTGACCAAGTTTCAGCAGGCAAAAAAATTGGACCCTATTCTCTTTTAGTTAGATTAACCTGCATAACTGTATGGGTTTCAGTTTGTTTTTTTCACTTCTAGAAAGATAGAATTGCTATTCATTTCACACAACGAGAAGCTAGTTAATAGGGATTTTGGAGGGTCAAACCCAGAAAACCACTGCACACCACAGAAGAACCAGTATAAGCTTCAGGGGGGTGGAGCCGTGGAGGACACCAGAAGGCTCACTCCGACTGGGTAGAAAAACAAGAACATCATGTTTGTTTCTTTTTGAACAAGGAAAAAAGTATCAAGAAAGCCCAAAAGTACTTGTGAGAGACTCAGGCTTAAAAGTAACTACAAAATGATAATTCAGATGTCGGTGCACCTCAAATCAGCTATTTTAGTAGTTGCTTAATATCTTTTTCAATTTTTTTTTTGGCATGAGGTTAGTATTAGTTGGGTCCGAAAAGCTGCAAGTAGGTAAACCTTTCCCTATCGGTTGCCTCACCTGGATCGAGTAAATCATACCGAGCAGTTGAATTACCCTGATAGCTAAACTGGCATCTGATCAATATTGGTTGAGTTTACTGAATATAACATTTTGCTGACGAGTGAATGATTTTTATTTCTATTTTTTTGAGGAACACCAACAAGTGAATGATTAAGTGGCCTGTACAGACCATGTTATATTAGCTAAGTGCTAGAGGGATTTAGTGGCACATGCATGTGTAGCGCATTGCTTTGCTCTATACCAACGTAAAGGGATTTATTACAGTTCTTTATTTTGCTTGTGTGGTTTTTCCTTGTACAGATTTGTCTTCCCTTTTTCATTTTATTTATTAGTTTTCCTTTTTTGGTTCCAGTGTCCACTTCTGAACATAACTTATTGTCCTGCAACTGAAGTAGATCTATCCCTAGGGAAAAAATTGGTAAGAAGCATGTTCCAACTTTTTTTTATATCTTGTTTCCCGATAGGTAGGATAAGAGAATATTTTTCATGAACTAGAACAATTGGTATGTCTGATCTTATGCAGGTGGTGGTTGTCTACAATTCCCTGGGGTGGAAAAGAGATGATGTTGTAAAAATTCCCGTGAGTGTTTTATGTTTTTTTCCTCGCCCATGATCTTTAGTCAACTTTTGCTGCATCATATCTGAGAAAAGGTCTTATAAAAGTTGCTTTAATGCCTCAGGTGTCGATACTTAGTGGTAATCTTGTTATAAATTGCATGGACTGCTTAGAATAGAAACCGTCTCTTTACTCATCTTAAAATCGCAAGAAGAAAAGGGGAAGGAAGGAGGGGGTTGTATGCTGTAGTGTGGCAGCATGTTACCCTCTTATCATAGCGGAAAGCTGTGCAGCAACTTATTTTACCTGACGAAAGCTGTATGAAGAAAATGGATTAAATGTTTTAGGCATGTATGTGCGTTTATCCTGGTGTATATACCCAGTTGCATGAAAATGTTCATTTTCTTTTCCTCTTAAAATAGATGATGACTGAATGTTAAAGATACTAATTCATCAATTTTTGTCTTTTCCTAGTGGAAGGCCAACTTCAATAATTTGGTTATGATGTTAATTGCGCTCTATGTGTAATGCATAAACTTGCTACTTGCTATAGATGATCCATGATAATGTCACTGTTCAAGATTCCAGCGGACGGGAAATTGAGTCGCAACTTCTACCACTTGCTGATGTTTCTCTAGGCATAAGAGACTTCTATGCTAATGCATATGTTGGAAAATCCCCTAGTGTGACCCCCAGGTATTGGCTTGCCTTCACAGCATCTGTTCCACCTCTGGGTTTCAGCACTTATGTCATCTCAACGGCTAAAGGGGCAGGTTAACCTTCTTACTTTTATATTTAATTTACTCAGGGAACATAGAACTTTATTTAGTTCATTTCTTGGAACATTGACACGAGGCTCTATTTTGTTTTGGTCCCATTTTTTCACAAAAGCAGCCACTACTTTTGTGACACAGACGTCATACAAGTCCACGGGGAGTGAGGATGGCACTATAGAAGTGGGGCCAGGAAATTTGAAGCTTATTTATTCTGCAAATGAAGGAAAACTTACTCAATATGTTAATACAAAAGGCTCGGTATGTTATTGGACCCTGCTTTTTTCAATCTTCCTGACTGCCGTCTTAGCAATGATGAGATGAATGGACATAATTTTGATGTTGCTTCTCGAACATCTGGAAAAATTTGGTTTTATTTATTTGGACTTTCTAGTACGATTTTAATTCGTTTTTAATTCAATTTGAAGGTCAAAGCATCTATAGAGCAATCATATAGCTATTATTCTGCATATGATGGAAGCCAGGATCCTCAGGATTCCCAGGTAATTAATTCCTGTTTTATTTTGTTATCCCAGTTGCTTTAATATCATTGTTGTGCCTCTCTTTGTTACAATTTCTCTTGTCATGGTGTTGTATTGTTGTCTATTGGGGCATCATTTCGAGTTATCATATGGAAACTTCAACCATTGTTGTCTTGTTGGTGGTTGTTGTAAAAGGCCTCTGGAGCTTATGTCTTTCGTCCAAATGGTACATTTCTCATTGCATCGGAAGGGCAGGTACATAATAGCTTTCAAAGAACTACATGAATGTACGATTGTGATGCCAATGATCAACCAAGGAGTTTGTGAAACTGCAGATTCCCTTCACAGTGTTGCGAGGACCAATATTTGACGAAGTTCATCAGACAATTAATTCATGGATACATCAGGTATTACCTTGTTGGATCCTTATTTCCTTAGTTTATTTTTGTTTTGCTTTTTTTTTTTTTATTTTTTATAATTCAGATTGGGTTATCAATGGGAACTATTGTTAATAAAATAAAGAGTTGGCTTGGATATGTTGATAGAATACACCGTCTTAAAGAAGCTTAAGCTGCATCTTTTTGATAAGGTGGGCAACTATTTTCCTATAACTTAACCTTCAGATGTATTTGTGCTGCAATCTATATGTTTAACATTTATTTATTTTTGGTAAACAGAAGATCTACAAATTAAGAACGAATAGGTCTGGGGTAGTTGAATCCCATCATAGGAGTTGTTGCCTAACATAATCAGGAGGATCAATTAAAAATTAACATTAATTACATCCGTTAGACAAAATAACATGCTTTGCTAGAATGTCTGCGCTTCGATTCGCCTCACGGTGTATGTGCTTCACTTCCTTGACAACAAAGTGCTCCAATAACTTCCTGCAATCAAATATTAATGCACTCAGAGTTTTGGTCGTGTTTTTTCCCTTACCCCACTGTTTTTTCAATAGTGGAACTTCTGTTAGGGAATGGATCAACTTAGTTGTCAGGATACTAGGACTTATGCTTCAGGAATTGTTTGGAACATTATCTTACCAATGGTGTGTTGATTTTCATGGGTGAACCGTAATAGATGCCATTTTGAGGGTGAGTCTGTGGCTAACTTATTCACAGATCACGATTGTATAGCCAGGGCGACTGAATGGTTTTCCATCTCAAGGCATTTTTAGCGAAACCAGGACCCTTTCCATCAATGTTGGGTGGTATAAATCTGGTAGAGGTTTTTTTGAACTTAGTGTGGACGGAGCTTGTGATGTTGAAGGATTAGCTACAACGCATGGTCTAGTTAGGGATGATACTCATGCGTGGGTGATAGGGTTTCAACGTCGTATAGGGAGTTCCTCATGTTTCGAAGCTGAGCTATGGGTGTTGTGCCATGGAATTCATTTAGCAAGGAACCTGGGCACATCTTGTCTGCGAGTGGAAGTAGACTCCAAATTCAGCTCTGAGATTGGTGATGGAAATAACAGTGACAGTCATGAAGATGATGGAGGGCAGACCCGACTGAGTTTGGACACGCTGGGCACAAATTAGCATATCAAGTTGTTAGATATTACCTCAATTCTGATGCTTTTCATAAACCATTTGAAAATTCTCATAGGTGACATCTTGTTCACCTGTTGCTTGTGGTTTAACAGCTAAGTTTGGTGAAGCCAAAGAATGCAATTATACATGAATATGATCTCTCTCTCTCTCTCTCTCTCTCTCTCTCTCTCTCTCTCAGTCAGAATTTTTTGGGATGATATTTGGTACTCTGGATAAGATGCGGAAGAAAATAAGGATCTGATATAGATTACAGTCTCACTTAATAGTGACCTTAAAATACGTATTATGAGCACATGTAATACTCACAAGTTGTTGGAGCAAGTTGTTGTACACTTATCATTTTTTATTGCAAAATTTATACTCTTGATTCTCTTGGCAGTTTATTATTGTTACTTGTATGGGCAGATCACCAGAGTTTATAAGGAAAAGGAGCATGTTGAAGTTGAATTCACTGTAAGTGAACCTTTGTTTGCTATCTTTCCTGTGTTGGCCTGAGTTCTAGTTAATTATTATGGTAGGGAATTTGTATATCGAAGAGGGTAAATTTCATCTTGAAGCTCTCTCTCAATCGAAACTTATACTGAATTTCAGGTTGGCCCTATTCCTATTGATGATGGAATTGGAAAGGAGATTGCAACCCAGGTTACAACTGCTATAAAAAGCAACAAGACATTTTATACAGATGCCAGTGGACGTGATTTCCTTAAAAGGGTATGTTGCTTACGTGCATTTGGTACTATCCATCTGTTATTATCCAAGTGACTTTTACCTTATCATCGGAGCCAGCAGATTTATTTAATAGGGCTTTGATTTCCCAAATGCTCTCATTAATAGGGTCGCCTTGACCAGGGCTCTTCACTGTAGAACTTTTACCTGAAAAAATGGAGCAAAGAAATAGGTCAGCACTAACAAACTCTTGAAACTTAAGGAAATTTTCTTATTTTGCAGATTCGAGATTATAGAGCTGACTGGGACCTTGAAGTGAACCAACCTGTTGCAGGAAACTATTACCCTGTAAGTTAACATTGTAATTGACGTTATTTGTAAGCGTAAATGTAACAACTTGCCCCCGCCTTGCACAATATTGTCTGCTTTGGCCGCCCAAGCTCCTTGAACTTCCTAGTAGCTCACCCATCCCTGGATTGCTCCAGGATGAGCATGCTTAATTGTGAAGTACCAACAAGCTTTGACGCCCGCATGGCTTTAAAGGCCTTGCGCAAGTTAGGGCACGATCTATTCTCTTATATCATAGAATTCTGTGGCATCTAGGTGGGTCCTGGGCTATTACAGTAAAGGAATATTTCAATATTTTTCAGTTGTAAATTGATAGGAGGGCAATTTTAAACTTTGGTGGGACATGGGAGTCAATGCCCATGTAAACGAGGAGTGTTAAAGCATCCAATTCAAAATCAATGGGCAAGGAGTGAAGAGGCCATCTAGTTTTATATACTAGTTTAGGAGGATGTAATTGTCACACCCCAAAACGGGAAATGACCGGCCGTGAACCACAATGCCAACTTATGGAACACGCAGCCTAAAATCAAATAAACTAATGAATACTAAGAGACCATTCTTTATTTCATAAATAAAATGAACTAAATTGTCTCAACAAAGCATGGGGCACACCATCCCATGAACCAAACGATAACAAAATTATCCACCATCAACGAAAAGAATTCCATAATTATTTTTACCAACAAGGTTTAACCATGTGCGGAAGCGAAATAAATTAAATAATAAAAACTACGATGCATGTAATCCTATGGAGGTCAACACGGCAGTTTCCCCAAGACGCCGCTAGAGTCCTCACCTATTGACTTGATTTTCCTGAAAAATGGTGTTGGATTAAATCCGTCAGCTGACAAGCTCAGTGAATGACAAACATGTATATTAAATAAGGTTCTAAAACTGAGATTAAATTAATCGCATATCATCATAATATGACACATACGATGTAAGAAAAAAAAAATAAAAAAAAAAATAAAAAAAAATAATAATAATAATAAAAAATCTTAATGGTGATCACAAATGATATCCAATAACAATGGGGAACCACAACCAAATAGTACCATGGCCAACAATATAATTATCTCAAAATTGGATCCAATATCGAACTTAGAGTCACCAGGTGTTGGCAAACCGCGGTACTCTTCCCTAAGTCGATCCGGCGAAAAGACAGCCGTTGAGCAAAAGGGTCACCGGCCTAACCCGGTCTCTTCCCTAATGGCCAGGGTCACCTATTCAAAGGAATAATTTCTCTGGACTTCCAATAATAAAAGTTCCCAATACTATCCATAAAGTTCTCACCAAAAAGAGTATTTTTTTTTTATTGCGTGCCAATTTAAAGAAGTGATTATAAATAATTCACTTTTCTAGTTAACAATTCTAAAATTTTCAATGAATAGTTTAAGGGACACGGGAACGTTCGAAAATACGTAACACACTTAACCACTCACCTAAATTCAAAAATATTGCAACTCGAGAATGCAAAAAGAGAGATTAAACTCTACAAGAAATAAGGAATTCGAAGTAACTAACTAATTAAAAATCAACTACATGTATAAACTAAGATTGCCGTATGCTATTAAAAATCCAAGGACAACCAAAACCTCAGTCATTATTAACCAATAGAACTTCAAAGTGTGAAATCCCATTTGCCAATTTCCAAGTAATGTATTTCCTACTCCTACGTGTACCCATCAATTCCCAATTCCTAATCTCTAATCACCATATTTTTTTTTTGTCTTCGCATGCCCATGTATACATCCTATAGACCGTTTCTTTTACTGCTATTCGTAATAAAATCATTTTTTTTTTCACCACTCTTCAATTCAAGCAAATCCCCACTCCCACCAATTAATTCATTGAGCAACCACAAGCCACACACAATCTGACAGGATTCACCGAAACACTCAAGCTTCATATTCTCTATCTCAACCGAACCATCAAAAGCAAACCCAATAAATTATATACCGAACCTAGATCCTCTTAATTAATTGGTACAACTAAGAGGTAAGGAAATAGACAAAATTAAAATAAACATACTTATCGAAGACTGAGAACTTAAGATCAGAATCACCTCAACGTTCGATGCTTTATGACTGCTGTTGTTTTATCCCAATGCTTCCTTAGTATTATCTCCAAACTTATAACCCTAGCCCGTAAGAATATAACTCCTTAGAAGAGTAACTTAATAAAACACCCCACTAACCCATAATACCCCTGGATTTTAGGTAACTAATTATTTAAGTATCCAAAATTACTGACACACCTATAGTAAAAAAAATGGCATGGTAAACATAATCTTCTAAAATTAGGCTTATATCCTAAAACTATAATAATGCCAATTACACCCGAACCAAGCACAAAAATAATTAAATAGGGCTCTATTATAAAAAGATAAATATTTAAATGACCAATTACAATTATGAAAATAAAATTTAGGGCCGTTACAATAATTAACCAATTTAGGATAACTTATAATACTCTCCGCGCGTACATTCCTTGTTTCGCTCGTGGAGAGGTAAACAAAGGATTCAACCCTAGGAATCACAACAACAAGGTACTTAAGACAGTAAGTCACAAATATCGGGGCAATTTATCTAGGGTCTTGTCCAAAAACCTCCAAAAGACTAGCTCTAGATATCTTGTTAAAGCATTTACTCAAAATTAATTGGCAATGATTGGAGAAGTCTCCTAGGCTCATATAGTGTTGGGGGTTACAAAAAACCAACGTGGACAATATCTAACAACGAGAATTTAGTGAAAAGAAAATATTTACATTGATAAATGCCAGAATTTGGGAAATTGAATATCCAAAGTAGTTGGGCCATTATTCGAAAGTCATTCAGAGTTACACATTGGTCCATTAAGGATGTTTGGCAAAGTTTACCTTAGTCACTACTGAAACATAATTCTTATCTTTAACATCTAAACGTTCATTGAAAGTTCACATTGGTGAATAATTTTGCAGAAGTTTACGTTGTTGGATAATTCTACAGCCTTGTAGTTTTTTCATTAACTCGAGTTTTGTAATTCTAGACCTAACTAGCATATAGAAGTTGTCAATTGACCGGGTAGCTGTAGAAGGTGGAAAATTTGTTTACAGTAGATTTACAATTGTACAATAGTCTCCCAATTTTTATAAGTCAAACTTGTGTATTCATCATGGGTGTAAAAGGAGAAGGTATTGCATACTCCTCCACCATTTTCTCTTGGTGCCCGACTGTACGTGATAGTTTCACTTTTCATCACAAATTAATTGCCAAACAACTTGCTCAGACCATTTGAACTCGCAAGTATTGATGACTTATTTGCTTAACTTTCAGATCAATCTTGGAATGTACATTAAAGATGATAGCAAAGAGTTCTCAATTTTGGTGGATAGATCTGTGGGTGGATCCAGCCTTGTGGATGGGCAACTGGAGTTGATGCTCCATAGGTTTGTTCTTCACATCATGATGGTTGTTTCTTCCAAAATTCTCATAATTATTGAATTTCGTTGTAACATAAGTCATAGCAGTTTGCATCTCCTAATTGTACCAGTTCCAAGATAGATGAACTGGTCTTCTATTGTGTAGGAGATTGCTTCATGATGACGGTAGAGGTGTTGCCGAGGCATTAAATGAAACAGTGTGTGTTCATAACAAATGCAGTGGATTAACAGTAAGCACATTTTAAAGGCATAGTTTTTATTCTTTTTAATGTGATATCTTAGATTTTCACCTCAATAATTTCACTTCCGCAAGTGTTTGTGACTATGGATGTACTACTTTTGCTGCTTCAATTTTGTTGTGGAATCGAGTCTAAGGCAAGGGCCACAATTGAATAATGATATTGCTTCAATCATAATTCTCCCAGGCCCAAGGGAAGTTTTATCTCAGAATTGATCCTCTTGGAGAAGGAGCCAAGTGGCGTCGGTCATTTGGTCAGGAGATATATTCTCCATTTCTGTTGGCCATCACGGAGCAGGTGAGAGAACCACCTTGCAGCAATAAGTGATTGTTCATAATTTTTCTGAACCACCTTGCAGCTCTTGAGGTAACTTTTCTGAACAGCAATAAGTGATTGTTCATAATTTTTCAGGACACGAATTTTCAAGTGCCAGTCTTTAATGGGATGGAACCCTCCTACAGTCTGCCCGATAATGTGGCAATGATAACACTCCAGGTATTTTTACCAGTATTCTTAACGACATGGCAACTTTGGCTCATTCTATAGGTTGTTACTCATTGTTAAAGCACCTTATGCCATACCTGTGTTCTCAATACTGCAGGAACTTGAAGACGGAAAAGTTCTCCTTCGGTTGGCACATTTATATGAGGTCTCTATTCCTCTTGTATGAAAATGAAAGAAACAAAAATAAAAGGAAAACATAATATCATCAAATTTTCAATCTTATAAAGCACTTCCATTATATGATCTGTCTGTCTGGAAAACGTTTTCTATATTTTCCGGCGTTTGGTATGACGGAGAACGTAAGCCAGAAAAAAGTTTAGTGGATGACGAAAATGTTCTTATTTTTCCTGAAAATGTTCCCACTATTAAATTGGGGGAACCACATACAAGGAGATGGAACTACCACCTCACCACCACCAGAGTCACCCACTATGAGCACACTGGCAGTGGCACTGCCATCACCCCGTCACTGCTTTTGGCACCATACCATCCAGCTGCCATTCTTCCATCAATTACCCCTGCTGCTGCTGTTGCAACCACTGCAGCCCTCTGGCACCACCTAACTCTTGCTCATGTATTGTTATATAAGGATAGCTAAACAAAATTTAATGTAGAACTTGTTTCCTAATTTAACTTTTGTTGCTTCTCTGATTTTAGGTTGGAGAGGACAAGGATCTCTCAGTATTGGCAAGTGTAGAACTGAAAAAACTGTTTCCGGGAAAAAAGGTAGATGTAAATTACGTTGCCATTTGATCGCTCTCCTGTGTCAGATTACTTAATCATGCTAAAAAAATGTTTCTCTAGATAAGCAAAGTTACAGAAATGAGCTTGTCGGCTAATCAAGAGAGAGAAGAAATGATAAAGAAGAGATTGGTTTGGAAAGTTGAAGGCTCTCAGAATGATGCATCCAAAGTGTTGAGAGGAGGTCCCGTTGATCCTGTAAAGCTGGTGGTTGAAATTGCTCCAATGGAAATTCGCACGTTTGTAATCGACTTCACTCAATTAATGTCCTCGGTTACAAGAGGTCTATTGGTCTGAGGTGATATGAGAAACAATAATCTCTTGATTCACAACTTCTTCACTCTTCAGAGAGAATTGGTTTTAACTTTTTTATATTTTCGCCGTTCAGGTTATTTGCTTGCTCGTCGTAATTTGTTCTCACCTTTTCCCGGATATAACAAATGGCATTGAGCTTCTTTTTGCATTGAAACCACTGCCAGCGCTGAAATAACTCCCCTGTTTAATCCAAAACTCGTCTGCTGCTGTTGTAAAAAGGAATCGTTACTTGCGACACAAATGATTTCCAGTGTTCTGTAAACCCATCCCCTCTCCTGTTGAACCTTGTCGCGCCTTTCATTTCTACTATTTGATGAAATCAACAATCAGAAGCACGAGGTGAATGCTGTTGAAATCGGTGGAATAATCTAGATTTGTTAACTGATAGTTGCTTTCTGTTATTGGATTTCACCCCCACAATCTTTTGTATTGCCTGTTCTTTATCGTCTCTCTTTGCAGTCCAGCAAGGAATGGTATCTGAATTGAGAACATGAGAATTTGTGTACAAAAGAGCCCCAATGCCCCTAGAACATCAACATGTTGTGGTCAAAACCTTGGGATTTAGGGTTAGGGGATCTCTGTTTTGAAACCTCTAACTCCCTCCGTCCGGATTTGTTTGTCTCTCGTTCTATTGCAACCGGATAAAAAATTAGTGGTATCTTTAAATTGGTAAGTATTTATATGTCTAATATGGATCTTGTTTGATAGATCTTGATTAGTTCTAGAAGACGATGTTTTTAAAATTAGTACATAAAACATTATAAATTATAAGATGTAATCATTTAAAAGTGACTCGAACTCTCAAAATAGACTAACAAATGACAAATCCGTACAGAGGGAGTACTTTTGGAGTCAATATGGAGCTTTGCTCTTAAGTTTAATTGGACCTCAAGCTAGTTGATGGTGAGTTTAGTCCTCTAAGATTAGTGGATGAGCAGGTAAATTGATCTGAACCTCTTAGTGGAAAAAAATTACGCTAGCGACAACGAAATGATTTTTTTTTGAAGAGACAATAAAATGAACTTCAAGTGTGTCTGTGTTTTTATTTTTGGTTTTTTTAGGCATAGTTTTTCAAAAGATTTTAGCAACTCAGTTGCTAAAATCAACCATGACTTTAGCAAATGAGTTTAGTAGATGTTAAAATCATGGTATTTTAAATCAAAAAATGAAGTGTTTCCGTGTATTATTTTTTAAAATTTTCACACCGAATTAAAGTACACGAGGAGTACTTTAATTTGGTGTGAAAAAAATCGAAAAACAATACACGGAACCACTCATTTTTTGATTTCAAAATTATGATTTTAGCACTTTCTGAACTCAAAAAATCTTTTAAAAAACTATGCCTTTAACTTTCAATATGAACTTGTCCAATCATAGGAGGTAAACCCCAGGAGTTAATCATCGTTAAGAAAAACGGTTGTCGCGTCAATACCTACCTAAGCTTTTCTCAGTATATAATACTAGCATCAAGATTGGGCGGTGGCCGAGGAGCTTCTTTGTGTTTCATGGAAACAGACGTGTAATGCTCATGGAAACAGCGTTACCGATACAGATGTTCGGACCAAAATTTGGACACATGGACCAACATTCGAACGCAATCAATATACGTAGATCTTGCATAATGTTCATGAGACTCATGCACATCAAGCCGCTCTTGGCACATTTACATGTCCAAATCTGTGTGCGAATGATCACAACGTAGGTTAATTGTGTGAATATTAATTGATATCATTCATAACATAGATTGGGGATGGTGTTGTCCCTTCAAGGACAGTATGAGTGTTGAGCCGATCAAGGCCGTCCGTGATCGGCTATGGACAGCTCAAATCTGTTCGACAATTGATGGTTCGGATTTGTTTGAACAAGATGTGATCTGAGCCCTCCATTATCGACCACGCACGGCCATGATCGGTCAACATCTTGGTGAAATTTTAGTTGTATGTTGAAAACATGAATAAAACACGAACACAAAGATGTGGTTGAATGTCTAGCGAACAAAATAAATATAGATAGAGAAAGTGCATGTTAATGAACGAATACTTGAGATTTCTCCAACTCCACCACTTCAGTTTAAAACTGCAAAACCCATGAATTTGGATTCTGATAAGTTTTGTCATAAATCCAAAAATCCAATGTTTTACTAACCTTTTTTGACTCATATTTTCAATTTATTGTCTTGTAAACTACAACATATGAAGAAGTCATGGCCATAATAAGCCAAAATAATCACAATTTGAGACACCTAAACATGGACCCTTTATTAGAAAATAAATGGTGTGACATATGCAATCAGTATTCTTGGCATTTGAAGACCCATGATTTGAATGGCTTCAGTCTCTTAGTATTCTATGTTGAGTGCAAGGAAGTATTACCCAATTCATTGGGTGTAAAGTCAATGCACATAGATGTTTGGATAAAGAATTAACTGGGGGTTCTCGCAGTGGTTAATTGACTTGTTTTGATTAGGATTACCACACCCAAGGTCATAGTATCAATTTCCTTGGCAGCGATTTGTCCTCGGGGCCACCTCACGCAAACGCATGGAAAAGACTGTGGGAGGGACTGTAGAGATTAGTTTGGATCATCAGAACACTCTTCATTACCCAAAAAATGTTTAGAAGAAAGAATGAAGCTAACCCAATGGGTTGGCAAAGTGCCTTGGAACTTAGGGGTTTGCTCTCACTTAAGATTTCAGGTTCAATTTCCTTTGCCAGCAAACTCTTGGGGCCACTGAGGGTTATGCCTAATCGCTACCTTCATGGCCCCGGAATTAGTCGAGTGGACATCCGGTTATAAAAAAATTAAATAAATAAATAAAGCTCCTAAACGACCTAGCTTAAACTAGACGCATAAAAAGGAACTAAACACATGGAAAGCGTGACACTTGGGTCAAGTGTTGTGCTGGGACTAGCAAATCTTTGGGGTTGGTATGGGTCTAAGGGTATCTGAAATTTACAGATTATCCCCACTTCAACTCTGTTTAGAAAAGGATATTATATGTGAAGATCTTTTGTGTGGTCATACAAATGGAAAACCATTAAAACTGTATTTAGTCAATGCAAATTGACAACCATTAAAATTGTATTTGATGATTCGAGTTGTTCATTTAATAAGCCCGATGTCGATATCGTTCTTTAAAAAAATTAAGTTAAATGACATCTATATTCAGATGAACGAAACCTATTTGCCACTAGAAAAATGACCGATGCACGAATGATTCCTATGTTGAGAATTGCAAGACAGATGGCTTAGATTATCAAATGAAATCCTATAGAAAATTAATGTGACAATGATATCCATGTCCATATGAGCAAAGCCTATTTACCACCGGAAACATGACCAATTATCTCATTTCCACGAATAATTCTCAGATCGAGACTTTGCAAGATGAAAGACTTAAATTTGTCAAATAAGATCATATGGAGTATTAATGGGACATCGATATTCATATGTTCAAAACCTATTTGCTGCTAGAAAAATGACCAATTACCTTATTCTTTGCATGAATGATTTCCACATCGAAACTTGTAGGCAGGGGCGGAGGGAATGAAGGACCAGGGGGTCACTTGCCCACCCTGGAATTTTATCAGCTAGAGTATTTTTTTTTTTTTTTTTCAAGCCTACTCAAATGGGGATCGGTGCTTTTTGTTCCAACCCAACAAATCTATGGGGGGTTGGACACTTTTAGTTAATTACTACAAGAATGCCATCCATATAAATCAGTGAAGTACAACAAAATTACTTTGCATACGCACGTCGGCATACGCGATATGCACGGACAGTGCATCCTGACTGTCCATGCAAGAAATCAACTCTCTGGACGGCCAGGATGCACCATCCGTGCATATCGCGTATGCACGCATCCGTACACGTAGTTGCGTTCAAAGTCCAAAATTCATCCATTGATCCTAACCGTTTCTCTCTCTAGGTAAGTGTGACCATCAGTGATTCAACATTTCCATTTAGGCCGCCGCATGCCATTTTAATCACTGAATGTGTTTTGTTCTTGAAACTAAGGCTTTTGAATTTTGATTGTGTGTTTACTCCATATGATGATTATGATTTCTTCAATTATTGTTATTATGTGAGATCACTGGGGATTTTAACTTGTCATCATGTAGAACTTTTTATAAAAAAAATTAGCAACGAATAGTTAGAATTTTGTTCGTATGTTTTGGAGTTTTTGGGATATATTATGCTACAACTTTTGTATCTAATGGAGGATATTTGAACTTTTGTTCTTAGATACTTTTTTAATCGTATTTTATTGTCGTTGTTTATTGTAAAAAGTGTCTCTTCTATATAAAATTTCTGGCTCCGCCATTGCTTGTAGGATGAATGGCTAGGATTAAATAATATCATATGAAATCGGAGTATTATTTTGTGTCACATAAGAATCGCATGAAGAATCTTCCACGAGAGATGGTGTTGATTCTTTTACATCATGAGCGTTCTATGTCATACAAGAAGGGTTTCCCTAATATTGGCACGCAGGAGAGGAATGAATATGTCCTTTTGACAATTCACCTCAAATCCTAAAAAAAAACTTGCTTACATAGGGTGTTTTGAGCAAAATAAGTGGCATATTTTTATGGATCCAGGGCCTCTATTGTCCCTTATATAGGGATGGCATGGCTTGCCGGCCGATCTTGGCTGTCCAAATATGTTTTGGACGGCTCAGATTTGATGGAAGTTAAAATACTCAAAACACTCTGAGTTCTTGAATGAATTTTATCAAAATCTGATAAAATCAAGCCTTTGATTTTATCCATTCGTTGAGAGAGTCGATAAAATCTTAGATTTTTTAATGCAAAAATCTAAGATTTTATCAATTCTCTCCATCACAAATTTAAGATTTTATCAACTCTCTCACGAATGAATAAAATCCATTCAAGCCTAAAATCTGAGTCATTCAAAACACATTTGAAAGGCCAAGATCGAGATAGCAAACCCTGCCCTTCCCAATGGAGAGCAAAGTCCAAGCTCTATTTTTATTACCACTAATTAGGTTTAGTACAAAGCCTGAGTAAAATATGATACAAACATAAATTCATGTACCGTGTTCCACAACATTGTGTGCTCCATCGAGTATGCCCTTGGGCCTTGTCTCTTGTTTCTACGAGGGGGAACAAACAAATATTATCGACATAAATAAAATGAAAAAATTACTAGCATCTTTTTAAAGCCCCATTTGTCTAAATATCTTTTTATAGTACTATGTCTCATTTCCCTTCCTATCCCAAATAAAATTTTTCATTATTGAAGTTTAGATTCAGAATTTTCGCTTGTGGAGTGTTTCAGTTTTAAACGCGGATTATGGCATTCGATCCATTAAAAAGCTTTATCAAAAATAAACTAAAGAAGCCAAAATTTAAAAATCACGCTTGGATGGGTTTTTTATAATTAGGTTTATACTTTTAGATTCGAAGAATTTTTTATATTTCGATTAAATTTTCAGTCTTTCACACACAAAGCCTTCTAGAAATCTATTTTGCAAATATTGTTCAAATATTTTTAGAGATACATTTTTATGGGTTCCACTTAGACAAAAAAGTACACTTGTACGTTAAAGTACAATTAAATATATGTGCAATAAAGTACAAGTGTAATTTTAAATTGTAACTTTTTTTACTCTTAACGAGTGCACTATGACACCCGTTAGCATTTCCCTGAAATACTTTACACTTCTGCTTATAAATATAAAATTATATGATTAATCTATTATCCAACAAATTAAAATAGTAGAGTGATTTCCACACCTAGTATTGATATATTTTTTTTTCATGTCTTTTAGTGAAACTTTTATGTATAAAAATTTCACTGAAACACAAAAAAATAGTGTGAATATCAAGTTGGGGGTTGAAAATCAATTACTTAAAAGGAAAATTCTAAAATCAACTCAATGGGCTGATTGTAAGGCTTAAAAAATGTATAAAAATATGTAAAAAATGTAAAAGTATATGAAAAAATAAAAAAAATGCATTGGAATATGTATATTTTTATGTTTTTTTGTTATATTTTTGTCAGCACAGTGAGCTGACAATGATGAGCCAAGATATACCGTATCTTGACCCTCTCTGTTTCCCTCTCTTTTGTCCAATCCAAAATAACTTCTAGAGAGAGAAAGAAAGCAGTTCTGATTTCACTGCTGATATATATAGAGAGAGCAAAAAAATTGTGGATATGGCCAATTGTTAACCAACCACAAACCCTCTCACACGTGTGATGGGGCCACCAAATTTCCACCCTAGTCAATTCCATGACAGGGTTTGTGGTTGGGCTTAATTATTGAAAAGGCCAAGATGATGATCATGTTGGAGAGAGTGGTGATATATAGATGGAAGAAAGAGCTCACTTGACAGACTACTGGTTGAATTGACGGAATTTGTTGCGAACTGTAGGCTGCGAAATTGCTTAGGGAATCTAGAGAGAGAGAATCTGATCGGCGTGAATCGACTTGAGCTACGGTTTCAGATGAGATATCTGTACTGAGATAATACAAGGGAAATGGATAATATGGATTTTGAAGCGGTGAAACATTCTTCGGCTATCGCCGGGGACCGGAAAGGTAATTCCGGCGATCGTACGGTAAACTGACTCTTAATGCGTCTGGCCTAAATTAATTTGTGTTGAAAAGACGGCTCTTTCAAAATAATAATAATAAATTGTCTCTCTTGATCATGTTAACAAAAATTAACGATAATTTAGCAAGTACAGGAGCTAATTTCGAGTTTGTTTTCAGTTGCAGTGGATTGTGAAGCGGCGCTTTACACGGAGCTTTGGTGCGCTTGTGCTGGTCCGCACGTGACTGTACCTCGTGAAGGCGAGCGGGTGTTCTATTTCCCACAAGGACATATCGAGCAGGTTAGTTTCCAACTGTAGATAAGCATTTTTGGCAGTTCTTTGTTTTGCAGTGGTTAGATTCAATATAGTTGTTCATTATCTTTGAATGGAGAAGAGATTGGAGATTAGAAAAATGTGTAAATTTTGAAGGGAAAGGAGGTACTAAATAATTGAAGTTTTTGTCAAAATCCGTGATTACTTTGGAAGAATGTAGATGATAAACGAGACATGTGATTGGAGTTTGTACAAATATTTTGAAACTGGATAAATTATTATTTGAATGAACTACAGTATTCTGTTTCGCCAAAAAAAGAGACTTTGGGTCGGAGATGCTCTTGAAATTTTCCAAATTCATCTCTCTGTAGAGTCATGGTAACACATGCATGTATATTGGGAGATAAGGCTCGGTTTGGAGGAGTTCTATAGTGTCTCGGAACCTCAAAGCAAATATCTATTCTCTAAATTGAGGTTTTTGGTCGGGTTTAAGAGGGATCCCCCCCCCAAAAAAATCTGTTTACTATTTGTGTGTGTGGTTGTGTTTAATTGGCTCGTGGATGACGATTTTCTGGGTGTTCGATTAGGTTGAGGCGTCAACTAATCAGGTCTCAGACCAAGACATGCCGGTTTATAATCTTCCATCAAAGGTCCTCTGCCGTGTGATCAACGTTCATCTGAAGGTAATAATATCGGTTATCTTAATCGCTTACCAAGAAAATTCAATAACTTACTGAAAATAAAAACAAATTCTCAACCATTTGACATCGTTACTTTTATGTAGGTGAATGGGAATTTATTGGATTTTGTTTGGAAAATTATTTCTCAATTGTGTTCCTAAGACACAAACAGATTATATTGATAGAAATATGTGATAATTTTTGCTTTTTATGTAAGTGGGTTTGATTTTACTCATTTATTACATTTTCGTTGCACGTACATTCATTCCAAAGTTAAAACCCTTCCTCTGTCCACGATTTGATGGATATTCGATGTGGCACTTTATGGGTCATTGATCCAAGTTAGGTTTTAATTTTGCTGAAGCTTTTGTCTTTTTTCCTGAACTTTTGTCTGTACAGGCTGAACCAAACACTGATGAGGTGTTTGCACAAGTGACCCTGCTTCCTCTAAAAGTAAGTTTGTTCGGGTAGTGTTAAAGCAATAGGCAGACACAGATAATTAAACGTTAAGACTTCTTGTTGTTAATATCAGGAAGACAAGAACGAGGTGGACAAAGAACCTGTGCCACCTTCGCCGCCGAGCTTTCGTGTGCATTCCTTTTGTAAAACCCTTACTCCCTCTGATACCAGCACTCATGGTGGATTTTCTGTACCCAAAAAGCATGCAGATGAATGCCTTCCTCCTCTAGTTCGATTTCATCCCTCATAAAATTGTTTTATGCCTTGTTCATTTGCTTTGTTGAATTATATTCTCACATTATTCTGGCCCCTGCTATTTGACAGGACATGTCACTGGAAAATCCAACTCAGGAGTTGGTTGCAAAGGATTTGCACGGAAAGGAGTGGCGTTTCGGGCATGTCTTCCGGGGTAATTTCAGAAATATTTCTTTCGGGAGATTATGTTGTTGTTTAAATAGGAATCACTGCCTTGAATGTTAGACGTGTTCTGTCGAAGTGCATAGAGAATAGAGAGAAGTGCATAGAGAATAGAGAGATGAGGGCTCATTATAGCTAAGTCTTATAGCACTGCAAGTGGGGAGGGAGCTGACAGAGTGATGGCCGATGGGGCATGCACTAGTGTACTGCTTTTCTCTAGCATGAGCAAAGTACTTATCAGGGACAATTTGGAAAAGAAATGACCATACTGTGGCGGAGAGGATTGAGATGCATGGCAGTGTTTAGCCAAGAAATCTAGTTGTAGGTTCTGGTTACCATTTGATGGATGCATTGGAGCTCATTAACTGACGTACGGTTTTTTTAATAATTTATTAAATAAAACACGCTTTTTAAAACTTTTTTTTTCCCGAATTATATTAAATCGTGTTTCCCAATCACGCTTTTAATAAAACGTGTTTGCGTATCATGCTTCTTGTTAAAGCATCCAACTCAAAACCAATTGGCAATGAGTGGAGAGGCCCCGGGCTCATATACTGGGGCTTTGGAGTTTATAATTAAGTAATTAACCAATGTGGGACAAGCTCTAACTCCCCCACCCCACCAACATGCGATCCTTTCCCGGACGTGGAGAGATAAACAACAATTCAACACAAATGACAACTATCAACGACAAACTAAGGGGAACCAATCATTAACAATATAGTCTTGTCCAAAAGCCTAGCTCTAATACGATATTAAACCATCCAAGTCAAAGAAATGATGTAGTTAACGTCAAACAAGCTTCAAAACTATTACTAATTCTTACAATATCTACACGAAAAACATTTAACTAACCTGTGCATTAGTCAAACAGTCAAAACTAAAATGGTATTGTCATACCACGTGAGTCAAAACTTTTACCACCGTAAATACGTCGTGCCAACTACAAAAATTGATGTTCATCATGCAAGGACTCGATTGCATTGGAAGCTTGTGTAGTCGCAGTGGCCCAATATACGGAAACCTGTCCCATGCCCAAACTTGAAGGAGGATGAGGCAACCCCCCCCCAACAAATCTCCTGTGTGGTCGAAACAGTGGCACGACACAAGTCCCTATACAGCCAAGCCAGTGCTCCTCTCCCCCAGTTGTATTGTCCCGCCTGGTCCAAATCCTCTAACAATGGCACAAAAACATTAGGTGAAGGTATTTAGACGACTTGTCTAAAAAAAATACTCGCTCCCATAAGCTGTAAAATATGAGCCCTTGCATAGTTCGTTGGCATGTCATCGTCGGCATCATTTGGTATAGCTAGCAACCCCTTGTCAAGCCACCCCAAACTAAGTGTACCACCTTGTAAATTTGTACCTGTTATAGAATATCACTTCTTAAACACACATTAATAAACAAGTCTAAATATGAAAAAAGTTCTTTGGTTCTCTGTTTTAATGCAATCTAATGTACCACAATGCTTCAACTAACCGATACTCTTAAGTACATTACTACATACTAGTGCGCTTTGCCCCAAGTAACTTGTCGCACTCATCATGCTAGTTATAGTCCATCCTCCCCGCAATTGGGCTAATGTCAATATGTGTTTTATTTAATTAATTGCCAAAAAAAAAAAACATAAATGGGTACTAAGATGGATGCACTGGGTATTAAGATGGATGCACATAACTAGGATAGGAAATGCTTGTATTATGTTTGATTCCACATTGCAATGTTGGAGCTAGATTTTCTGCTGGAACCCGTGTCCTTTATTATGTGGTCTGGAACTTAAGAAATGATTGACTTGGCCTTTTTATGAATTCTGTTAACTTGAACATTGACATACAAATTTATGTTCCTTGGCTGCATATTTCATCATCTATGTGAGCCCTAAATTTGTATGTATTTGGTGATGTATCGAAATTGTATTCCTCTAGTTTTTGGCCATCCAAAATACATTGTTCACATCTTTTTGGTAATTCCAGCTCAATCGAGGAGGCACCTGCTTCAGAGTGGTTGGAGTGCCTTTGTAAGCAATAAAAGACTTGTTGCTGGGGATGCAATCATATTTTTAAGGTTTGCAATTATTTCATAGTTTTTGCATTTCGTGCTTGCCTACTTTTACTGACATGTGATACAATTCTAATTTGTGACTACTAGAGGTGAGAATGAGGAACTTCGTGTTGGAGTAAGACGTGCCATAAGACAGCAGGGTAATGTTCCATCACCTGTCATATCCAGCCACAGCATGCATCTTGGTGTCCTTGTAACTGCTTGGAATGCATTCACCATGGGAACATTTTTCACAGTTTATTACAAGCCCAGGTTTGTGCCTTATGCTTTATATTGCTGCAAGTTGGCAACTGTCTGAAAGAAATACCACTGGATGTACCTTACTTTATGGTCTAGCTGAATGCAAGTTGTGGTAGTTTAGGATTATTGTTTGTATCATTTCTTCCCTATTCCCTTCTCTTCATGGAACTTATTTTCTATTTCTTGGGAGAAATGATTGCATGAAAGAGTTGCACTGAGTTGGAATCCCGCTTCAACTCAATGTTGTTGTGTTGTGGGCAGGGACTGATCCAGGAATCTAACCTAGTGGGGGCACCTTATTAATCATAATCGTGGAACTTTTTTTAGTCAACAATCTTAACATTGATTATTGACTATAAAATTTATAATGAATACTATTTATAAAAAGATCAAAAAAAAAAAAAAAAGAGCAAACAATCTTAGACAATACTTTTAGATTAGGAAAATTATTGAAATGGTCCCTGTAGTTTCACCCAAGTCTCGATTTAGTCCCTCTAGTTTTAATTGGACTCTAACGAACCCTGTAGTTTCAATTTTGGTCGAATTGAGTTCCTGCCGTAACTTCCGTTAGCAAATTAGACGGAAAATCCAATTTGGGGATTTTTTTAGGGTTAAACTCGTCTTTTCACTCTTCTTCTTCCCCAATATGCAACCTTAACCCTAACCCTAAACCTAAAAAAAACCTTCACCTCCCATCCCCATCATCATTTGAACCGCACCACCACCTATTATCGCCATACCCACCGCCATTGGGTCACCGTCAATACTTCCACCACCGTCACAGGAGCTCCACCCACTCTCTTCGCCGTCATCGGAGCCTCACCGCCTCTTCCCGTTGCAGTTCAGTCAGCACCAACAAGTTCTGGCACCCCCCTGAGCGCTGGATTTTCTCGTTTTCCATCACCACCCGAATGGTGGTGTTGCTCAGTGGCCCAACCAGTCCGGCCGAACTATGGGTCTGAGTTTTATACTCAGATTAGGGCTTCTCCACCCTTGTACCACCGCCATCCGCCTCCATGGAGACTGTTTGTGGCTTGGTTAGGCCGGAATCGGCCATGGGTTGAAAAAATTTGTGGGTTTTTAACTTAAATTAGGGTTAGGGTTACATATTGGGGAAGAAGAAGTTTGGGTGAAAAGACAAGTTTGACCCTCAAAAAATCCCCACATTGGATTTTCCGTCTAATTTGCTAACGGAAGTTAACGACAAGGACTCAATTCGACCAAAATTGAAACTACAGGGTTCATTAGAATGCAATTGAAACTAGAGGGACTAAATCGAGACTCGGGTGAAACTATAGGGACCATTTCAATAATTTTCCCTTTAGATTATGGTTTCCATTGACAAGTCTTTAGAATGATCAAGATGGTTTTATTGATGACTTTTTTAAAAATATTTCTCCATGACGTTTAAAAATAAAGAAAATCAAGAGATAAATCCTCAAATAAACCAATAATTATAAATGAACCAGTCAACGAAAGTTGAAGAAGAATTTAATTCTACATTTTTATTTTTGAGATATACGTAAGTGTTAATGCTAAAATAGCATAAAATATTGATACTGATTTTTTTAGTTTGAACAACCTGCATTTCAAGGTCAAGGGAATGATAAAACTTGCGAAACTATCTGCGTGTCTTGTAACTTGTCTAATGGTACTCTCACTTTTTACTACAGGACAAGCCCTGCTGAGTTTATTGTTCCGTTTGATCAGTACATGGATTCCGTGAGGAGAAATTATTCTATAGGGATGAGATTCAAATCGAGATTTGTGGGTGAAGAGGCGCCAGAACAGAGGTATGGCTACTGCATGTTGACACTTTTACACCTCTCTATTTTGGTTAGTTTTGGAAGGTGCTTATTATCAGTTTTCATCATCTTGTGAGATTTGGGTCTTTGATTATGAATACAACATAGTGATCGAGTTAGTTCCTCTGATTGAAGGGTCACTGGAACAATTGTTGGGATTGAAGATGTCGATTCCGTAAGGTGGCCAGAATCGAAATGGAGATGCCTCAAGGTAATATTTTCTTGTCTAATAAGGTGTTGATAAATCCTATATCAAGCTAATCTTACACGATGTTGTTTAAGGTACGGTGGGACAAAACTTCAACAAGTCCTCATCCAGAGAGAGTCTCACCCTGGAAAGTAGAACCTGCTTTGACTCCACCCGTTCTCTGCCTCCCCTTGCCCATATCAAAAAGGCCTCGACCAAATACACTGCCCTCTTCCCCAGACTCCGCTGTCCTGAATAGGAAAGGTATGGTCTCCAACTAACTTCTACGCCCCAGTAGAGGTCACATAAGGATAATATGTCTTGCATGCTTGCAGTTTGAATTAGATTCACGTTCGTTTAAGGTGACAGTAGATTCTTTTCAAGCAAGTGGATTTTCAAGGGTCTTTCAAAGTCGATAATTTGTGACCTTGAGAGGTACTATAACAGAGTAACAAGTCAGATTCTATTGAAAAGCCAGTTATATGGCAATCTGGACTAGATGATGAGAAATTGATGTGGTCTCTGCTTCAAAAATATATGGATCCGACACGTGGTTGCCTTTGGTGAGGCCTGAATCAACTTTCACTGATCTGTTTCAGGTTTTGGGACCCGACCCAACTCCTCTGATGAGTTCTCCTCACCCTCAGGTGATCAAACTCCTCGTACTCTAACTTCGATCAAACTTAATTTACTGAATCGGGTAAGGCAATTGCCACTTCCATCATATCTACCTACGGCTCCTCAAGTGACTGAGCGGATGCCAAAACCTTTACTGGTACAACAAAATGAAGCAGCACAACCTAAAGATTTCAAAATCTTTGGTATACAGTTCAAAATAAATCCTGTTACACCTGAGTTAGCAATTTCACATCAAAGTACTTCTCAAAAGAATCCTGAAACTTCTGAGAGGTTAGAACAAAGGAATGAACAAAGTGGGGCACAGCAGATTTTGTTAGGTCTTATTGGAGAGGGAACTGGGATTGCTGCTAAGGTTCTCAAACCAAAGGGAATCAATTTGAAAGATGCCCGTATTGAAATGGAGAAGATCACTGGGTGGGATAGTGGAATTGTTTCTGGGGAGATTCCATTTACTCCTTGTGCAAAGCGTGTTATGGAACTCTCTCTAAAGGAGGCCCACCAGCTCGGTAAGTTGTCGCTTGACTTCTTTTCTTGGGTTAGAAAATTTGAACCAATGTGTTTGTATGGAGAAGGAACTTTGTTTGGGTTAATTTTATTGTTGAGTGTTTCAGGTCATAGTTATGTCGGGTCGGAGCATTTGCTGTTGGGATTGCTTCGTGAGGGTGAAGGCGTGGCAGTGAAGATTCTTGAAAGTTTAGGTGCTGATCCAAATAGCATCCGCACGCAGGCAAGTTTGGTCATCAACCCAAATGTTTGTTTTGTCCAATTCATTTTGTTTTATTCCTGAAGTTTTAGTTGCATAAATTTGAGTCTTCAATTGGAAATGTAGATCATTCGAATGGTTGGAGAAAGTTCAGAATCTGTCAGCGCAGGTTTTGGAGGGGGATTTTGTGCCAATAAGATGCCAACATTGGATGAAAAGTAAGCCTTCACCTCCTCCCAGTAGCAAACGCAGGATTCATCCATGGCAGCGGCCTAACTATGTGTATTTTTTACCGTTGTACTATATTGCTACTTGGAAAGTCTAAGTTTGTGTATATATATGCATAGCTATCATTTGTCCAAGTTTGGTTTTTACACTAGCGACCAAAAATTTGTTAAACTTAAGATCATAGAAAGTTTTTTTTCCACATGTATGTACTGATTTTAAGAAAAAAATTGCATCAAAAGAACCTGCAGGGACCAATCTCTATGTAATATTATTAGCTTGACAAACTAGTATAATTGTAGTGAATTTTTAAAATTGTGCAGCAGGGCCCTAGCACCCCTTGGGTTCGCTCCTCCCTCCTCCTTCGGAACGTTAATGAGATGGTTCTGATGTGTTAATTTTTTCTCCTATTTTTGTTGGGTGACATTCAAAGCAATTCGGATCCATTTGGAGTCCCCTTCAGCAATTGGTTGGCGATTTCTCCCGAAATAGATATTGCAATTTTGGACTTAGTTTGGACGTTGGAGCTAGCAGTATATCACATACCCAGATACACAAATTCCCAGGATTGCCCTCACTGGGCTGCTTCCCACAATGGTAGGTTCACTGTGGCAGCAGCCTGTGAATACTTGAATCATTAGGAGAATGACCTTAAAGGCTGGTCATGACCCATGGATATGGAAAATATAAAGTCCCCAAAAAAACTCTTAAGGGATTTATTTGGCTCCTTTTCCACGACCAACTTCCCACAAACCAACTTAGAGCACAAAGGGGGATAATTACCACCAATTTTTGCCCTAGATGTGGTTCGTGCAATGAGGATAGAGATTACCTTTTAAGAGATTCTGTTAAAGTTGAGGCCATTTTGGTCTCTTTTCTCTAACAGCCATTGGAAAAAGAGTATTCTTAAATGCTCAACTCAAGACTGGTTTTTAGTGAATCTTAAACGGAAAGGAAAGGCGAACATAGGCAATGATGTTTCATAGATCACTTTGTTTATTGTTATTATTTTGGCAGATTTGGAAAGATCGTAACAAAATGAGCTTTGATAACTTGAAAGTTGGCTAGAACTACACCTTCAGGAACATCATTGCCTATTCGACTGAAATCACTGTGGCACTTAAGTCCCCCCTTTACAACGGCTCAACTCATAGTGCACTAATTCCTGGATTCCTCCCTTTGTAGTTGGTGTCAAGCTAAATACGTATGGATGCTTGTATGAGAGTAATTGCAAAGCTGGATTTGGTAGTTTATTTTGCTATCGTAGAGGAACATGGATTTTGGGTTTCTATGGGAAACTCAATTGCTCCTCCAGTCTGGAAACAGAACTTTGGGGCATCTACTGTGGTCTGATCATTATTCTTGAGAAGGGTTTGAACAATGTCCACATCGAAACAAACTCTGCAATTGCTGTCCAAACGATTAATGGAAGGCACTCCTGCTCAACACCCACAGACGCTAAAATTCTTCTGGACCGAATGGGCTCCGTTATTCGACACATATACCGAGAGGCAAACCAAAGTGCGGATCATATTTCACACATATATATAGGAGCTGAACAAATGGAGCAATTGTTTGTAACAGAGGAATCACCCCATTCTGTTCATCAACTGGTGATGGAAGATGGCCATGGAATTGACCGATTCAGAGACTAGCTTTTAGTTGTATCTTTTTTCTTCTTTTTCTTTCGCATGTCTGTACTTGACTCGTTCTTCTTCTAATGTATTTGAATTTCCAACGTACCCACACACAAAAAAAGAAGAAGAAGGTATATGACGTCTTGGTATATATCTTCGGATACTTAACTTGAGCTAGGCTAGGCTTTCTCTTGCATTCTCTAACCTTTTCTCACCTTGTACAGAGCCACAACTTTCTGCATGTATGTAATTACTTTTGATACATTGTTCGATTTTCCTTCTCTTGGAGGTATGGTAAGTAATCTCAAGATAATGTTACATTGAGATGACATAGCTGTGAATCTCATTTATTTGGATCGATTTTTAGAACAAATAATGTGATGTCATGTTTCACCTTTTCTACGATGCTTTTGTCCTTTGTCAAGAACCCGGTGGGGGTGCTCAGCAAGCCCTGTCAAGCACCATTTGAACTGTCCAAACACGTTTGAATGGTCCAAATTTGAGGATGGGTACATTACCATGTAAAATACGCAAAACACCCGTCGATACCCATCCTCAAATCTGAGCAATCTAAAACATGTTTGGATGGTGCTTGGCAGGGCTGCTGAGCGCACAGCAGGCCCCTAGATTTCCTTTGTCAGTAGCGAAGAAGATAATGTGAAGGGATGTGACTAACTTGCGAAAGCTTGTGATTCTTCATCACCAAATATCGAGAAGTTTGAAATAATCACAATGGCAGCGACTAAAATATCTGGGTCCAAGAGAGATTAAACGTCAAGTTAGGATTCAATAGCGATTTCCAATTATGAATTAGTGCAAGTTTCCTTTCAACTACCATATATCAGGCTTCAATAATTGGTTCCCATATTATAGTATTCCAAAGCAATAATGTTACGGGCACACAAGCAAACCACACACAACACATGTGTCATTATAAGAAATAAGACACGTGAGTGGGGCCCACCACTAACTTGAAATTTTTTTTTGAAAAACTTCTCTCTCTCTCACTCCCCTGTTCTCATCTCTTTCCTCCCCAAACCCAAGTCCCTCCCCTGCATACCCACCACCACCACCAGCAAAAGAAACCAATCAAACCTAAAAATCCGATCAGATTTTTGGGGTTTCCGACCAAAACCAAAACCCAAAAATGAGGCAAGAAAAGGTTGAGTGGGCCATTCAACATTTTAGAGGCAGAGGCTACAGTTTATAGAAGTTTTCTCTGCTAGCTGCTACTCAGACTATATCATTCACACTACACATTTCAGGGCTGTGATAAATTGTCTGTTCGTCACCTCACGTCAAAACCCTCTTCTAAAAATCATGTCAACCGAAAGCGATCACTTTCTTGACGATACATTTCCGAGGGAGGAGGAGCAGTACCAGAAGTAATAGCACTGTCGGTCATAACCGTGAGTTGACTCGTCGGATAAGTCGACGGCGACACCAATCCGGCATTGGAATTTGGCGGTGGGCGTGTCGATGGTGGTGGGAGAATGGAAGCATGGGGAGGAGCAATGGAATTTAATGGATTGATTGGTTTTTTTGCTGCTGCTCGTGGTGGTGGTGGGTATGGAGGGGAGGGATTTGGGGAGGAGAGAGATGAGAACAGGAGAGAGAGACGTTTTCAACTCTTTTTTATTTATTTATTACATATTCAGGTTAGTGGTGGCCCCACTACACGCGTCATGTCTTTTATCATGACACGTGTGTTGTGTGGTTTGCTATGTGGTTTGTTGTGTGCCTATAGCATTATTGATTCTCAAGCTGTAGTTAATCGATTTCCAATTAGTTGTTGAGACTTGGTGTTATTCTAGATGGTATAGCTATAGATGACATTGGTCTCGTGTATATATATGAGTGTGTGTGTGTGTGTGTTTTTTACTTCCTATTTCTGGACCGACTTGGAACTTCACGTGATCCGAAAGTTTTTTGTCAATCAACTAAATTTAATGTGTTGAAAAAAGTGTTTTCAGGGCCCACGCGAGAAATCTTCAAAAAAAAAAAAACAAAAAGAACGTCGATCCAAAGGTTTTTCACATACGATTTTTTTAAAAACTGCTTTGGATCAAAACCCTTCCTTTATTTTTTTTAAAGATTTTTTGCGAATACCCTTGAAAACACCTTTTGAACACATTGGATAGTTCGAATTTCCCAAAAACAAAATTTTAACGCGAAAAAAATTACATTTTTTCTTATTTACGTGAGGTCCTTACTATAAAATTTCTCTCTCTCTCTCTCTCTCTCTCTCTCTCTCTCTCTCTCTCTCTCTCTCTCTATATATATATATATATATATATATATATATATATATATATATAATCATTGTAAGACCAAGTTTGTTGGATATTTGAGTCACACCTCTAAAAAATGGTGCATATGAGGCCCCTTTCGGAACAATTAAGTAGTGTGATTTTTTAATCCTCATTTTTTTTTATGTTGCTTTTAGTAATTCTAGTTGTCTTTGCATATGCTACTTTTTGGGGGTATCATTTGGCACAACACTTTGCTTCTGCCTTATTATTTTGACATATTTAATAAAATCGTGTACTTTGGAACATGGAGGTTGGAGTTTGGAACTGAGCGGATTTAATTGTCATCCATAGTCATCTGTCAAACGAAAAGAAGATAATGTGAAGAGAGAGATGTGACTAATTTGCGAAAGCTTGTGACTTCGTCACCAAAGACAAAGAAGTTTGAAATAATCCCAACTTCGTCAGCAAAGATGAAGAAGTTCAAAATAATCTCAACGGCAGCAATGACAACTTGTAATTGTAATTAAGGCTGAATTTCTTTTACGGTATTTTTGCTATGTATTTTTAGACCACTTTGAACTAAAAAACACTCACATAAAAAATCCAAAGTAGACCATGAATATGAAAAGTACCGTGGAGAAAACTCAATCTAAACATACAAGAAGTCATTGTAAGACCAAGTTTGTTGGATATTTCAATTGCACCTCTAAAAAATGTTGCATATGAGGTCCCACTTGAAACTAGTATCATTTTGGATCCTCCTTTGAGACGGCCGTCGTAACTCATAAGTGATACTGTTGAGAGTTGAGACGTAATTAGATTTAAAAAATACATAGGCCTTATTCGTTTGTTAGTTTATTTTAGTTTTAGTTTTGACAACATCATCATTTCTCTCATTTCTCTCTCTATCTCTCTCCACTAATTACACCTTATGACATCCTAAAAATAAACTAAACTATCTAACCAAACATAGCCATAATAATGTCAAATAAAAAAGAGTTAAGACGCGACGGGGTTAATAAGATAATTTTAAATATTTTCTCTTCCTAAAGTTTTTGGGGGTAAAGTTGGTAATATCTAAAAGTTTAAAGGTAGAGTTTGTGAAAACAAAAATTGAATATATAACGATCAGCCCTAAGTCTAAACCCAAAATCTTAATCACCACCTACGCCCACGATTCGAACGAGTACCTCTCTCTCTCTCTCTCTCGGTCAATCCAAACCCCCTCCAAAGCTTTTTCGGCGACGCTAACAACGGATTGAGGTAATTTTCCCGGTGACTGCCATCGCCACTTTTCCGATTGCTACTTTTTAGGGCTTTTTTGTTATTCAGTTTTTTATTTTTTTGCTTCATAAGAAAAGCTGAAGGAGAGATCAGATTTACTTTGTTCGTGCTCTCTAAAATTAACCCTTCATTTATATTTTAACACCACAATTATGTTTGCTTAATTTGCGGGGTAAATTTCACTCATTCCAGCCTGTTGCCATTCGTTCCTGTACCATGTTCAACTTGATTTATCTTCATATGGATAAATTAAGTAGTTTTGACTCAATTTTTTTAATTATAATAGCACGGTTAACACTTTTTTATACATGAATTTCAGCTTCAATGGTGTTAATGGCGGCTTTTGTTTTTTGATAAAAAAAAAAATGGTGGCTTTTGTTTTAGTTTGACATGAAAGGTCGCGAGGGACAAACACGTCCAACTATGTTGGAATTCCCTCTGAAGAAATTAGGGGAAGGGAAAACCAACTTGAATGTGTTTTATTTTCCTTGTATTTGTTACAACTGAAATTGAATGTATTTGGATTTGGGTGCAAGTAAATGAATCATTCTTAGTTCTCGCAACATGCTTTCCTTCTCTTGCACAAACGAATAGCATACTACTCACTGCACTCGACCGGTTTCATCTTTTGGATGAAGTCCGAGTACGAATCCAAAAACCCATAATCTTCATAGTACTTTCGTGCTTCATCCATTGTCTCGGTAGACATCTCATTTGATGGTGCCTCTAACCCTTCTACATCATTATTTAGAGTCTGAACATCATCTAATTCCATAGATTCTTCCATTTCAATAGCTTCTTCCATTTCTCACCCTTCACAAGGGGCAAACACGTATTATTCAATATAGAAGCATACGGGTCATCAAAAAAATATAGAAGCATATAGGGCATAAACTAAAAAAAAGGTGAAACTAATGCACCCCACTGGTATACATTATTGCTGTTTATGTGATCCCAATTAACTTTTTGAATGAGATCTTAATAAACTACAACATATGTCAATAAACTATATTATTTTGTCCAATGTAATCTCAATAAACAACACCACATGCCAATAAACTTGATTATTGTTTTCTGTGCAATGATGGGAACAATAAAAAAAATTGAGTCATAGAATTACATTAGCTTCCTTAACTAGTGAATTAGATTGGTAAACTAACTCATACACATGCTAATATGAAATTCCCTGTTATTTTCAAGTTCAACGAAGAATGTGAGTAAATGGTGTCAGATGTGCTATGTTGCAACAACCAAATGGGCACATGCATACATATTCCTTACACTAAAATTTTCACAGCAACAAAAAACTAAAATAAAAAACTGGAAAAAAAGCCCTAAAAAGTAAAATTGGAAAAGTGGTGGTGGTATTCACGAGGGGAAAATTACATCAATTAATTTGTAACTAGGCTTCGATCGGAAAAGCTTTTTGTTAGCGTCACTGAAAAATCTTTGACTGGGCTTCGATTGACAGCGAGAAAGAGAGAAAGAGAAAGAATGGCGCCATAGAAAATCAAAATTCAGAGGGTCACCGGAGAGGGCGTTGCCGGCGAAGTGGGAGGCCTGAGATGGGTGGCCAGTGGAGGGGAGAAGGGTGGATCCAACTGGTGGTGAGTCGGATGGGTTTTAACGTTTTGTGAAAAAGAAGAAGAAGATGAGGGGATGAGAGAGAGGGTAAAGGGGCTGGGTTTTAATCAAATTAAAGGCTGAGATCTTGTGTCATTTGTTGTGTTTTTTGGTGTGTCTACGGAACAACCCCCCAACACACACACACATATATAGGGAGAGCTTCTCCTCCAGACCTCCAGTCTTCCATGATCCGAGCATTTTTTGACGATCCGAAATCGTCCAATGTGTTCAGAAGGTGTTTTCAAAGATCCACGTGGGAAATCTTCAAAAAAAAAAAAAAGGGAAGGCTTTGATCCAATTAGTTTTTCGCAAAACTGTTGGACGGTTTGGATTTTCCAAAAACAATTTTTTAAAGTGAAAAAATTAAATTTTTCCTTAAATCCGGGGATCTGGATATATATATATATATATATATATATATATATATATATATATATATATATATAAAGAAGTTTCCTGTGAAGGCTCCCTCACAAAAAAAAGTGCGGGAAAATAGTTGTGAGCCATTGGATCGCGTGAAGGACATACGATCCAACGGCCCACAATTGTTTTCCCGCATTTTTTTTGTAAGGGAGCCCTCATAGGAAACTTTATATATATATATGGCTTTTTCTATACTCCGCCCAATAGGCGGACGATGGGGTGAAATTCAATGCGTTGTTTGGAGGTCATTCAATCAATGTGTCAGACAAATGAAAAAAGTCTTCAAATAAGAAACCAAATGTCCAGATAGGCCTGCAACTCTGACCCTCCATGGACCTCTTTTGTTCCAAAATGGCTTTTCTTTTTACTCCCGTTCTAATTTCTTGGTCTTTTTTTTTATTTTGGAATATCCCAAAATATTTGTCCCACTTCTAAAAATATCCATCAAAATTGGGTCACTTTCCAATTTTACCCTTAAAAAGTACTTTTTCCATCTTAATTGGCTAGTCTATTATTTTTTTATTTTATAACGGTTTTTATGATTTTGAAAATTTTGTATAATAAAACTAATTGATATCTATCAAACAAGATTCATATTGAATATGTTTTGATTTTCATATAATAAATTAGCCTCACAAATTTGGTCATAGTAATATTGACTGAATTTAGGGGCAAAATAAAAAAATTAATACAAAGTTTTCACATCCCTTAGAAACCCGTTTTCCCAAAAGAGCCAAGAAATTGGGACGGAGGGAGTTCTTTTCAGACTTTTCAAAGGGGACATTGAGTACTTTAAATGTACAGTAACGTATATGTATATACTCTCTCATTTTAAATGTTTCCTTTGAAAAACATTTATTTTTTGTGGTTTTTTACTCCAAATTAAAGTACTTAATGAGCATTTTATTTTATATTAAATAAATTATAAAATTATAAATTATTTTTATTTTTTCATACAACTTTTTATCATAGCTAGATACACACGCTATGTATTTTTGTTAGCACTGATGAAAATCCTCAAAATGATAGTCTATTTTTCACACATATCAACACACTTTTTCAACTTCGGCTGAGTTTTCCGTTTGATTTTATAATTTATTTAATATAAAATAAAGTGCTCATTAAATACTTTAATTTGAAACAAAAAACCACAAAAAATAAATGTTTTCCAAAAGAAACATTTAAAATGAGACCGAGAGTATATACATAACGTTACTGTACATTTAAAGTACTCAATGTCCCCTTTGAAAAGTCTGAAAAGTAAAAAGAAAAGTCATTTTGGAACAAAGGAGGTCCATGGAGGGTCAGAGTTGCAGGCCTATCTGGACGTTTGGTTTCTTAATTGAAGACTTGTCATTTGTCTGACACATTGATTGAATGACCTCCAAACAACGCATTGAATTTCACCCCATCGTCCGCCTATTGGGCGGAGTATAGAAAAAGCCTATATATATAGTTCAGATCTAATTCGGGATCCCTAGGTCCGGGACTCATAATTCCGGATCAAATTTTCATGATCTGAACCATCCAATGTGTTTAAAACGTGTTTTCAAGGGTTTCCGCGAAAAATCGTCCCAAAAAAATACCGGGAAAGGCCTGATCCGAGCAGTTTTTCGCGAGAACCTTTGAAAACACTTTTTAAACATATTGGACAGTTTGGATCATGCAAAAACATGTTTTAAAACCTTCAAAACATCAAAAAACCTCAAATCCGGGATGCCGGATTGGATAACTAGCGTATATATATATACACCGGCGATCCTGTTAAGGATCCCGGATTTCTTGGATTGAAGTATTTTCGGTGTTTTGATGCTTTTAAAATTTTTTTTGGGAAATCCGAGCCGTCCAATGTGTTCAAAAGGTGTTTTCCACGATTCATGCGGGAAATCTTCAAAAAAAAAAAAAACCGGGAACGGCTTGATCCAAGTAGTTTTTCGCAAAAACTGTAAATATAAAGTTTTTGCGAAAACTGCTTGGATCAAGCCCTTCCCGGTATTTTTTTTTGAAGATTTCCTACGTGGACCCTTGAAAATACCTTTTGAACACATTGGACGGCTCGGATTGTCAAAAAAATATCGGGAAGGTGGAATCCCGGATCCGGGACTCGCGGACTAGATCACTACGCTCTCTATATATATAATGTGATCGTCTTCCTCTTCTCTGTCTGTTTGTCTATCCATGGTTGTGTCTCCCTCTCCCTCTCTGTTTGTTGTTTTCTATGCAAAATTTGACTTCCTGAACATTTAGGAGTAATATTTTTGGTGTCCGGAAGTGTAAGTATTAAGTGAAAAAAAAATTGATGTTAAAGATTACTCCGTTCCAATTTATTGAGTCTTAAAGCAGAATATGAATTTGCTGGGGTCAACTATTTTGTAGTTTGATAATTTCCATCTTGACTTGTGTACCAAGATTTCTTCTGGAGTTTGCTGTGCCATCATATTGTTGATTCAGCTGAAGTCGTAGTGATCTTAAAGATCAATTGAAACATTCCTCTTTCTATTCAGATTTAAACTTTCCTCTTTGCATTGTGTATCGATGTTTAGTAAAAAAGAATTTCAGGTTCCTGTCAAATTTTTTTGAATTAATTGTTCATATGGAGAGGAATTAATTGCTCGTATTCAACTTTTTTCATCTTTAGTGAAATTCTTGGGGCTTTTGGTCATAATTCGTTTACTTTTTAGATCCTATTTGTCATGATAAAATATTAGTCCACAAAATTTGTGGCGAATTTGATACAGATTAAGAGAAAACAACCAAAAGAACGAAAATTTAGGCCAAAGGGGACCTTAGTCGTTAAACTCATTCATTTTTTCTAAGCACTGTCAAAGAAGTTTTGTACTCCATCATTTGATAGTTTAACTTAAAAAAAAAGTGATGAACTTATTTGTTATTAGATTGTTTTCCTTGGACCTGAATTTTACTGATGCAATGAGCCAATAGCTAATTTGGTTATAGTTTCATTTTTCAGCTGTAGAAAATTATCTATTCATCATCCCTTTATGATTTTCAGTCTTCATTATGCGTTTATTTATTTATTTTTATTATTATTATTTTTTTATCACTTCTACCTTCTGTTGTTGAGTTTGATTTTCACTAATGTAGTTCCGGATGATTGTAGTTTTCATCTTTCCTATACAAGGAGTTTGGCAGTTTTGTTTTTCTCCTGTGTCAGAGCTAGACACTATAACATAGGTATTGATTTGCGACTGACATGTTTAGGTGGTATTCAGCCAGCAAGCATATTTGTGTATTTGAAATCACCCTGAACTATGCATAGAACTTGTTTACTATAGAACTCCTAGAATATACATGAAGTGCCCTAAGGCACGTAGTAAACACCATTTATTCTTCGAAACTAAAAGAATGCAGTGAAATATGAATATCATTGCTGTGCCTTCATGTCCTTGAGATGTGAAGTGCCCTAAGGCACATAGTAAACACCATTTATTCTTTGCAACTAAAAGAATGCAGTGAAACATGAATATCATTGCTGTGCCTTCATGTCCTTGAGATGTGAGTGAGATGAATTGACACTTAAATACGTACACCCGACACTGTTACCCAAGCCTAGTCCACATAACATAGGTTGTTCTCATTTATGGAAGTTGGATGCTTAATATTTGATTTTGGATATGGCAAACTGATATCCTCCCACTTTTTTTTGTGTGTTTCTTTTTTGGTATACTTCATTTGTATGGGTTGCCTTTTAAGTTTACTATTATTGAATACAGAAGCCTTTCTGGAAGTCATGGATAGGGCCCTCGCACAATCGACCTATTTATCTTGTTTAGTTTCTGTTCCGAGGCATGGCCAAATCAAGGGCTATGGGAAAACGAGTCCTAGGACCGTGAGAATGATATGTAACCTACAATTATCTCCGCTTAGAATGGTATGTTTTCTGGCGAAGGGAGGTTCTAATGCTTTAGGTACAATGGTTAGACCTGGCCTTGATTTCCACTCTAAGGCAGGACCCATGATCTCCTATCGCCGAAGAAAGTCTACCCGATTTGTTCCTAAAGCCAGGTTTGAGCGTTTCACTGAAAAAGCAATAAAGGTCATTATGCTTGCACGAGAGGGAACAAAACTTCTAGGTCACAATTTTGCTGGGACAGAGCAGATTTTGTCAGGTCTTATTGGAGAGGGAACTGGGATTGCTGCTAAGGTTCTCAAATCAATGGGAATCAATTTGAAAGAGGCACGTATTGAATTGGAGAAGATCATTGGGCGGGGTAGTGGATTTGTTTCTCAAGAGATTCCATTTACTCCCCATGCAAAGCGTGTTTTGGAACTCTCACTGGTGGAGGCCCGCCAGCTCGGTAAGTCGTTGCTTGGCTTCTTTTCTTGGGTTAGAAAATGTGAACCATTGTGTTTGTATGCAGAAGAACTTTGTTTGGGTTAATTTTATTGTTGAGTGTTTCAGGTCATAGTTATATCGGGCCGGAGCATTTGCTGCTGGGATTGCTTCGTGTGAGGGAAGGCGTGGCAGCGAAGATTCTTGAAAATTTAGGTGCTGATCCAAATAGCATCTGCGCAGAGGCAAGTTTGGTCATCAACCCAAGTGTTTGTTTTGCCCGATTGGTTTTGTTTTATTCTTGAAGTTTTAGTTGCATAAATTTGAGTCTTCAATTGGAAATGTAGGTTTTTCGAATGCACGGAAAAAGTTAAGAATCTGTCGGGCGTCAGCGCTGGTTTTGGAGGGGGATCTAGTGGCAATAAGAGCCAACATCAGATGAAAAGTAAGCCTTTCAACTCCTTCTTCGGAACGTTAGGGGTTTGGTGAGAGAAGTTGTATAACTTAGACGTATTTTTACTTTTGGTACTTTTTATGAATGCCCCTAGGCCTGCAATAATTTCTTTGCTAATATAATTGATATTATCTATTTCTAATTTATGCAAATGGATGGTGAATATTAGAAGATCAACAACCACCACCTAGTATTTCGAGTGATCGACTCGTGCCGACTCTTCATCTTTTTGCAATGGCGGAACGATCATTTTCAGCCATGAAGACTATCAACACCGGGCTTCGAAACAAAATGGGAGATGAATTCCTATCAGATAGCTCCGTCAAAAAATTTCAATTTTGTTTAGAATCAATCTTCGACGTGTACTTTTTTACATTTAAATATTTTTCATTTGTTTGGGTACACCTTCATCTTCAAATCCCAGTTCTGCCACTGTACAGAACCACATCTTTCTTCTTGTACGTAATTACTTTTGATACATTACTCAATTCGCCTTTTTTTTTTTTGAGGTATAGTAATCTCAAGATAGTCCTAGATTGAGATGACATAGCTCTGAATCTCATTTTGTTGGATCAATGGTGATTCGAAGCTTTTGAGTGCCTTGATCTCAAACTTCACTTGAACCGTATCCTGTTGTTGATGTGAAGAGAGTTTTTAGACTCGCGTTTGAATTTAGACATTAGTCGGCCTTTACGAGTTTATTATATATTATTATCAATGTTGAAGGATTTGGTTGTAATTCTTTTTCTTTGTATTTGGATGGAAACCTATGTGGATACCGGATGGTTTTTCTTGAAGGAAATTATTTGCTTCGACAATGGTTGACTGCTAGTTTAGACCAAATCAAATCGAATCGTTTTTTGGGTCAATAGAGAAAAAATGTTTAGATTAAGAATTATTTGTTTTCATATCATGACGAGGTAGCGTGAAGTCGGTAGAGATTGCAAGTGGTGGCTGGCTCATGCGGTAGAACTCTTGGATGTTCCACACTGCATCTGGGGATCAAGTCTCTTTTCCCGTCCCCCAATGTAATAAATTATGAATGATGAATGGCAAAAAAAAAAACGTACAAGGATTTAAACATATAGTAATAAAGAATTACACTTAGCAGTCCTCGTACAACTCAGCAGTGAAACATAGCCAAAACCTGGAATGTCTGGGTAATCCACTCATTCCAGATTTTGGGTAATTTTTTGGGTAAAAATTCTGGACACTTAGGCTTTTTCCATAAAACTTGGGTAAATCCAATGGATGTGAATATGAGCCATTCATTCCAGTTTCTGGGTAAAATTTATGGACACATAGCAACTTGGGTAAATCCAAAAGAACTACAGTCATACGTTGCTTTAATTTGGAGATAATCTCAAGAGTGTAATTTTGTTCACCCTCCTTAAAAGAGGGTGAACAAAACCCTCCCTCTTATGGGGTGAGTAATAAGGACCGTTGATCTTTGCATTCAATGGTTCAAATCTCTAAGAATTCTTACTGATCAAAATATATTCTTATGGTCAAAATATAAAAACAATCTGAACCGTTGATTGTCACAATGGACGGCTCAAAGGTTTACTACACCTTGTAGTGAGCCCCCTTACTACAAAACCCATGGCTCCCCCTCTTATTGATTGAAATTGTGTAGATTCTACCCCTACAATACACTTTTTGGTGATGATGACATCATTTTTTGGTGAGACCTACACTATTTCAACAACTCCATAAATGAGAGGGTTTAGTTCATCATCTTTTAAAGTACTGTAGCATTTAGAAATTACCTACAATTGCATAAAATTTTAAATAGAAACGCTAGTTGGCATGGAGAGATCCCTATTTAAAATTGGAATAAAAACCGTTTCAAGTTATTAAAGAACTAGCGCACATGCTTGAAGCACCACTCGACGAATATAATTTCATCATAGCTTTGAGCATCATTTTTGGGTCAGCAAAATACTCAGCTCGCAACAACATGATTTGATCGCAACCAAAACTTAACCCGTTGTTATTGTTAATGAGTCCAATTAATCTAGGATCCAATAACTCCATCGATAGTATCCAGTCACATGAAGAAAAAAAAACAGAATTAGTCCTATGAAATGATCACTCAAACCCGCTGTTCTGCTAAATATGCTGGTAGTCATGAAAAAAAATACTACATTCTCTGTAATAACTGTCAAGAGAACTGTAACAATTTCTTTCAGTACAAGAGATTGTTGTCGTGAACAATATGACGTGGAGCCGATACTTGCGAGAGAACTCTAGTAATTGTCCGGGACATGTACGTGGAACATTCATTTTAATTTCATGGCTGCGTTTTGATGACTAAAATCTTGAGTAGGAATAAGAATGTGATTACCGAGAATCATTCCTGGGAATTTCCTTGGGTAGGAATAGGAATGTAATTACTAGGAATCACATTCCTAGGAATTTGATAGTTGGAGTAATTTCGTTATGATGTTTGGATTAATTAAGTAATCTTACATAGGAAACAATTATTTTAGAAATTTATTAAAATCAACATTTCCTTTTCTTATTGAATGCACCAAAAATATGAGATTCTCATGGGATAGGGGAGGAATTAGATTCCCGCTCAGTTTGGGAATGTGATTCCTGATTGAATGTGTCATAAGGAATCACATTCATGTTCCTGACTGTTCCAAACACCGGAATCGTAAAAGCAACGTATCACATTTTTATTCATGTTTGCTTCAAACATTGGAATTAAGAAAAAAAAGACATCGGTTGTGTATGGTTAGATAGTTTAGTTTAGTTTTGATGATATCATCATGTGTAATGAGTGGAGAAAGATAGAAAGATAAATTAGGAAAATGATGATGTCATCAAAACTAAAACTAAAACTAAACTGGAAAACGAATAGGGTCAGGGTGTTTGGTTAGATAGTTTAGTTTAGTTTTGATGATGTTATCACGCGTAATGAGTGGAGAGAGATAGAAAGAGAAATGACGGAAATGATGATATCATCAAAACTAAAACTAAAATTAAAACTAAAACTAAACTGAGAAACAAACAGGGTCATTCTCATTCTCCCTTAAAATTACTGTCATCCAAACTAAGCCTTTGAGAAACACTAGATTCTCTCTAGTAACCATTCCGGAAAGTTCAGCAGTTGTTCTGGAAAGTCTAATAACCATTCCAAAAAGTCCAATTTTCTCGTTGCGCAAGAAATTGTCATTAGTAAAAAAAAACAATAATTTGAAGTCTATACCTGTGATAAGAGCTTGCCCAATACAATTGCCTATCAAAAAAAAAAAAAATTATCCAAGACAATTACTGGAAAGCATTTATTTTAATTACTATATTCAAAGAAACAGTATATTCTCTCCTCTAATTGTCCGATGAAGTCAATCTAATAATCTTTTCTCATTACACAAGATATTGTTTGTTAAAAATTTGACGTTGAGACGACAGTTATAGGAGAGCTCCATCAATTGCGCGTTCTACTTGGAAGGATTCTTGTTTTATTTCTTTTTGATAATCACTAGATTCCCTCTAGCAATTATCCAGGATATTCTTATAATTATCTCGCATTACACGAGATTGAGATTGTTACCGATGACAATTTGATGAAGGGCCAACAATAGTGAGGGAGCAGCAATAGCTTTCAGACAGTTTCTTGAAAGGATTCTTTTCATTTCTTTTTTATAAAGATCATCTTCAGTAACTTTCAACGAAAGTGTTACAATTTTCTCTCACCACAAGAGATTATGACTGGTAACAATTTGACTTGCCTTGAAAAAGGGCTCCAACAATTGTCTGGGATAGCTACTGAAGATGATTCATTGACATTTTGATAAGATAAATCATAGATTCTCTCCATTAACTGTCTAGGATATTCAAATAATTTGCTTATAATGGAAGAGATTGTTACTCGTAATCTTGAGCTGATACTTTTGAAAGAGCTCTAGTAATTCTTTGGGACATTTTCTTTATGAGTATTTTAAATTTTTTTTAATAATCAAGTGTCCGAGCCAGTTTTTGCACATCTTAATTAATCTTGAGAGATCAATTCCATCGTTTACTAGCGAGAGACCTATTTAAAAGCAGAGTAGTTCCAAAAAAGTTGATAGTAGTTATAAAGTTTCAAGACTTAACCACTGAGTCATACCCTTTGGTTTTTCTTTTAAGAGTATTCATTTCCTCTCCTATTACCAAAAAACATCTATTTACTAATTTATTTGATAACGGTGACAATATAAAAGGAGCCGACACATATGAAGGAGATCTGACAGATAGTTTATTGGAAGGATTCATTTCCATTTATTTTTTCATAAACACCAGTAAATGTTCTGGAAAGTCATTGTAATCTTGAGAAAGGTCTTGCTAATGAATGTCTATTAGATAGTGGATGATATACATATAATGTCAACAAAGTTAGAATTTCAATACACATCTCTAATCTCACGGAGGTCGATACAGTCTTAGGAATATTAAAACATTTTTCGAGAATATTGATAGACTTCACACATAATCTAGCGCTCTAAGAGCTGTGGTTAGCATTTTTCTTTGGAGAAACAAAATGGTGGCCCAAAAATCAAGTTGCCTTGTCATTTCAGGGTTTAATTTAGTTTTAGTTTTTTTTTTTGGGTAATCATTACCCGTATTTTTCTCTCTATCTCTCTTCACTCATTACCTCTGATCTCCAAAATTAAACTAAACTAAAACTACTAAACAAACAAGGTATTACAATTTGAATTCTTACAAGGGAATGAACCACTAAACTCGTGAGGAATAATTTTTATTTTCAACTTTTTGCATATGGCAACTTGGTAAGATGTTCAAATTTTGATATTTTTGGAACGGCTAAGCCAAGTCAAAACTCACACATCCAATCTAATTACTAAAGTATTTTTCATGGGCACTCTAGTTAATTACTAATTGGGGTTAGTTCAGTTGGTTAGAATTTATGCACCTCACTAAGAGGTCAGAAGTTCGAATCTTGATCATGATCGCATGTGAGTGTTATTCTCCGTGTATTTGTTGGGTTATTTTATGGGGCCTTTAGGTGGATTAGTCTAATAATAATTGTGGACTTCGTTTCGAATATCTTCAGGGTTATTTTATGGGGCCATTAGGTGGATTAGTCTAATAATAATTGTGGACTTCGTTTCGAATATCTCCACCTGCATGTGATTATTATTAATTGGTTGGACTTATAATGATTATGGACTTTATTTTCAATTTAATGCAATAAATATTTATATTTTCCCACCATTGAAAAAAATTTGAAATTGTTTAGATTTAAGAATGATTTGTTTTCAAATCATGACGAGGTAGCATACAAGAGACATTTACGGCCTTGTTCCCTTCCATTTTTCCCCATTTTCAAAAAAGATTCTTTCTTTCTAAAAAGATTCTTTATCCACTCATTACCTTATTATTTCATTTCGCTATCTATCTCTCTATAATCATTACCTCATTATTCTCATTTTTAAAAACTCAACCAAACACTATCTCAAAAAAAATTCTCAAAAAATTCTTTTCAAAATCTATCCAAACACACCTGTAGGATTTGAACATCAAGAACTTGGGTATCCTACAAACATAGTATTGATTGCACAATGAGTACAAGGACCAAAATATCCAAATTTGGGTTTTTGACTTTTCGAATTTGATTTGAGGCAGCGACTGCAACGGAAACAAGCTTCTAATGTGATGTCATTTTTCGGTTGTTGCTACGATGTTTGTGTCCAAGAATGGCAATGGGGTGGGTTGGAGTCGGATCTATAGTCCTTACCATTACCCTGTTCTATTTTGGAGTGGAGTCGGGCCCTGGGATCGGGGGTGCTAGGTTTGGGTAACAATCGAGTCCTTATTCATCATAGCAATTTTCTCTATCTTTGTTATCTTTATAACAAGAAAACAAAAATGGTGATAAGAGTTAAAAAAAAAATAGATACATAGAAAACAAGAAAGAGTATTTAAGTCATACTGTAACAAAACAATGAAATCTATATAAACACAAATACAAAAATATTGATAACATTATTTGGAGTCGGATCGCGTTAAAACTGGATGGGGGAAGCAAATAACAAACCCAACCCCTATCGAATCAGGAAATACCTGCTTGGGGCAGGGCGGGACGTTAGGGTTTACTGGTTTAGAACTGGGCAAATGTAGTCCTTTGTCAAAAGAAAAGAAAATAATGTGAAGAGCTGTGACTAACATGCGAAAGCTTGTGACTTCTTCATCAAAGACGAAGAAGTTTGAAGTGATCTCAACAGCAGCAATGCCAACTTAATTGTAATTAAGCCTGAATTTCTATTGCAGTTTTTTTCTCTATGTATTTTTAGACCACTTTGAACTAAAAAAACACTCACAAAAACAATCCAAAGTAGACCATGAATATGAAAAGTACCATCGAGAAAAAACTCGGTCTAAACATACAAGAAGTCATTGTAAGACCAAGTTTGTTGAATATTTCAATTGCACCTCTAAAAAATGTTGCATATGAGGTCCCACTTAGAACTAGTATCATTTTGGTCCTCCTCTGCAACGGCCGTCTTAACTAAATGTGAAACTATTGAGAGTTGAGACATAATTAGATTTAAAAAATACATAATAATGTCAAATAAAAAAGAGTTGAGGCGTGATGGGGTTAATAAGATAATTTTAAATATTTTCTCTTCCCAAAGTTTTCGGGGGTAAAGTTCGTAATATCTAAAAGTTTAAGGGTAGAGTTTGTGAAAAGAAAATTTGAATATATAACGACCAGCCCTAAAGTCTAAACCCAAAATCTCAGCACCTCCGCCCACGATTCGAACGAGTACCTCTCTCTCTCTCTCTCTCTCTCTCTCTCTCTCTCTCTCTCCCTCTCTTTATATATTTATATAATGTGATCGTCTTCGTCTTCGTCTTCGTCTTCGTCTTCCTCTTCTCTGTCTGTTTGTCTGGTTGTGTCTCCATCTCCCTCTCTGTTTGTTGATTTCTATGGAAAATTTGACTGAATGAACATGAAGGAGTAATATTTTTGGGGTCTGGTAAGTGCAAGTATTAAGCAAAAAAAAACTTATTGTTAAATATTGCTCCGTTCCAATTTATTTAGTCTTAAAGCAGAATATGAATTTTCTGCGGTCAACTATTTTGTAGTTTGGTAATTTCCATCTTGACTTGTGTAGCAAGATTTCTTCTGGACTTTGCTGTGCTATCATTTTGTTGATTCAGCTGAAGTCGTAGTGATCTTAAAGATCAATTGAAAAAAATTCCTTTCTGTTTAAATCTGAATACCAAACCTAACCTAGCCTTATCTCCCAATCAATTAGCTGACCCCAATTGATTGGGATGGTTATTCAGATTTAAACTTTCCTCTTTACATTATGGCTAAAGTCACTGGCAATACTAATTAACTCTTCCGGGCTGAATCATTTGTTAAAAGACAGTGGGTATTATTGATGTTTAGTAAAAAACATTTCAGGTTCCTGTCAATTTTTTTTGAATTAAATGTTTGTATCGAGAGGAATTAATTGTTCGTATTCAACTTTTTTCGTCTTTAGTGAAATTCTTGGGTCTATTGGTCATATTTCGTTTTGCTTTTTAGATCCTAGGAGTATTTGTCAGGATAAAATATCAATCCACAAAATTTGTGGCGAATTTGATACAGATTAAGAAAAAAACAACCAAAAGAGTGAAAATTTAGGCCAAAGGGAACCTACATCGTTAAACTCATTCATTTTGTCTAAGCGCTGTCAAAGAAGTTTTGCATATCATTTGATATTTTAACTTAAAAAAAAAGAAAAGAAGTGATGAACTTATTAGTTATTAGATTGTTTTCCTTGGAACCTGAATTTTGCTGATGCAATGAGCCAATAGCTAATTTAGTTATAGTTTTATTTTTCAGCTGTATAAAATTATCTATCTCATCATCCCTTTATGATTTCAGTCTTCATTATGCGTTTTTTTTATCACTTCTACCTCATGTTGTGGAGTTTGATTTTCACTAAAGTAGGTCCGGAGGATTGTAGTTTTCATCTTCCGTATGCAAGGAGTTTGGCTATTTGGTTTTGCTCTTGGTTGGTCCTTGTTACTTTTCAGCCTTGTTACAGACTCGTAGTCCTGTGTCAAAGCTAGACACTATAACAAAGGTATTGATTTGCGACTGACATGATTAGGTGGTATTCAGCCAGCAAGCATATTTGTGTATTTGAAATCACCCTGAACTATGCATAGAACTTGTTTACTATAGAACTCCTAGAATAACATGAAGTGCCCTAAGGCACATAGTAAACACCATTTATTCTTCAAAACGAAAAGAATGCAAGGAAATATGAATATCATGATACATACCCCCGACACCGTTACCCAAGCCTAATCCACATAACATAGGCTGTTCTCATTTATGGAAGTTGGATGCTTAATATTTTATTTTGGATATAGCACACTGATATCCTCTCCTTTTTTTTGTGTGTGTGTTTCTTTTTTGGTATACTTCATTTGTATGGATTGCCTTTTGAGTTTACTATTATTGAATGCAGAAGCCTTTCTGGAAGTCATGGATAGGGCTCTCGCACAGTCGACCTATTTATCTTCTTTAGTTTCTGTTCCGAGGCATGGCCAAATCAAGGGCTATGGGAAAACGAGTCCTAGGACCATGAGAATGATATGTAATCTACAAGTATCTCCCCTTAGGATGGTATGTTTTCCGGGGAAGGGAGGTTCTAATGTTTTAGGTACTATGGTTAGACCTGGCCTTGATTTCCACTCTAAGGCGGGACCCATGATCTCCTATCGCCGAAGAAAGTCTACCCGATTTGTTCCTAAAGCCATGTTTGAGCGTTTCACAGAAAAAGCAATAAAGGTCATTATGCTTGCACAAGAGGAAACAAAACGTCTAGGTCATAATTTTGTTGGGACAGAGCAGATTTTGTTAGGTCTTATTGGAGAGGGAACTGGGATTGCTGCTAAGGTTCTCAAATCAATGGGAATCAATTTGAAAGAGGCACGTATCGAAGTGGAGAAGATCATTGGGCGGGGTAGTGGAATTGTTTCTGGGGAGATTCCATTTACTCCTCGTGCAAAGCGTGTTTTGGAAATCTCTCTAGAGGAGGCCCGCCAGCTCGGTAAGTTGTCGCTTGACTTCTTTTATTGGGTTAGAAAATTTGAACCCAATGTGTTTTGGTTTTTAAACTTCCTAGCAAGAGCTATCAAAGAATACGTTCCATTATTATATGCCTTAAGCATTCCTGCTCTCATATGTTTATATGCAGAAGAACTTTGTTTGGGTTAATTTTATTGTTTAGTGTTTCAGGTCATAGTTATATCGGGTCAGAGCATTTGCTGTTGGCATTGCTTCGTGAGGGTGAAGGCGTGGCAGCAAAGGTTCTTGAAAGTTTAGGTGCTGATCCAAGTACCATCCGCACACAGGCAAGTTTGGTCATCAACCCTACTGTTTGTTTTGCCCAATTCATTTTGTTTTATTAAAATTAGAGTCTCCAATTGGAAACATAGATCATTCGAATGGTCGGAGAAAGTTCGGAATCTGTCGGCGCAGGTTTTGGAGGGGGATCTACTGGCAATAAGATGCCAACATTGGAGGAGTATGGGACTAACTTGACAAAGTTGGCACTGGAGGTATTTCGTGTTTCTGCATATGAATGGCATTGCTTTTCAGAGAGATTGTACCTAAGCTGGTTCTTTTGCATTTGAAGGGTAAACTGGACCCAGTTGTTGGGAGACAGGGGCAAATAGAACGTGTGATCCAAATTTTAGGTCGCCGGACAAAGAATAACCCATGCCTTATTGGAGAACCTGGTGTTGGAAAAACAGCTATTGCAGAAGGCCTCGCACTACGAATTGCAAACGGTGATGTTCCAGAAACCATAGCAGGAAAGAACGTGAGTATAAGTTTGTTTAATGGTAGTGTAGGACCATACGTTGATTACAGATGCTATTTGCTGTTTGGAAACTTTTATTCTCCTCATACACTTTAACTTTTCGTGAAATTTAAATCGCATATATAGCCTCAATGCTGAATTGACACTGTCCACTTCATTCTTTCACACTTTCGTTCTTCTATATGTGCAATGAGGATCTGCTTGGGGATGCACATTACCATACTTGGCAAAGACATACAAAAAGGCTATTACTTGGATATTGCTTTGAAATTGTGTGTAGGTTTAGATCAGTCTGCGGGGTTGTTAGCCAATATTATTAGCAAGGTTTTATGTATCCTATCTGATTTAACGGAGGGAAAAGGCCACTTTACCTCTGTGGTTTTTGCCATATGCAGATCACCGCGCCTTAACATTCATAATAACCTACTTGTGGTTTTGACATCTTAACAATCACTTCATTTCTCCATGGCTTCTGGGAAAGTACTTTCCCACATCTTTAGTCTTTCCCATGTAAGTTTCTTTCCTGGAAGCTCAAAAACCTTCTTTGGTAATTTTGCTGTGAATAGCATTTGAGGATGCAACATGACTTTCTTGCATCAGTAAATCCAGTATCATTTCAGTTCCAGGGCTATGAAATAGGTAGCATATTAATATAGAAAAGTTGTAGGGTATTGAATAATTACCCAGATGCACCCAGAGGGCCAGAACAGAGAAAGTATCATTATCTATTGATTTTAGTTTGGATTAAATATTATTGTTGTTTGTTTCCTTCTTTGAAAAGTGGATTATAATACTATGCTTGGGTAATGCAGGTTATTACGCTGGATATGGGTCTTCTTGTTGCTGGCACAAAATATCGTGGAGAGTTTGAGGAAAGACTAAAGAAGTTGATGGAGGAAATTAAACAAAGTGATGATATAATACTATTTATCGATGAGGTGCACACATTAATTGGAGCTGGAGCAGCAGAGGGGGCAATTGATGCTGCAAACATCCTCAAACCAGCTCTTGCTCGTGGTGAATTGCAGGTATGAGTTACATATTCATTCTAACAATATAGTTTTGTTTTTTTAAGTTATGTCCATGTCGCATAAATAAGGATTTGGTACATTTTGTGGGCAAACTGGGAACCAAGCTATACTCAGGCACCGTTATCTTATTTGTAGTTTAGTTTCCTTTTAAAGCCTTTTCCTCTAACCTTTGGTTATTTAGCATGTCTATGGATTTGACATGTAACAAATACGTTGACCCAATAAGTATTTTAAAGTATGACATTTACATGGCACTATGGCAGGTGTATGAGTGTGCAAATAGAATCATGTTAACTGATTCTTTCGTCCTCTTTCCCTAATTGTACTCGAACTTTTTCTTTCCTGAGAAAGTGCTTCTTGTCTAAACATAAAAAGAAGAGAACCTTGAAGTGTTCGATAATTTTAGAGTGGAGACTGCATATTTTCTCTGTGACAAATGCAGGATTGTTAAGATATAGTGTTGATCTGCTGCATCATGTCGTAAAGTTTTTAACTGCTGAAAGTTTTATTAGAAATTTATTCCACTATCAACTTGGCACTCCAAGTGCTTAATTGAAAATGTTACAGCGTTTTGATCGTGTATTGGTTAGATTGAATATTTTTCTTTAAGATTTCTAAGATCATTTACTTCTGGGAATCAGTTGATCTTGCGCTGAAGTTGTTTTTACTCACTGAAGTTTATGTTAGTGCTCGTACGTGTTTCATTAGTTTAGTTTACATTGAAATAATTCTTGTTATTCCAACCAATGCAGTGTATTGGGGCCACAACACTAGATGAATACAGGAAGCACATTGAGAAAGACCCAGCCTTGGAGAGACGTTTCCAGCCAGTGAAGGTGCCTGAACCAACTGTTGATGAAACTATAGAGATTTTGAAGGGGCTCCGAGAACGATATGAGATATTCCACAAGCTTCGTTATACAGATGAGGCATTAGTTTCTGCAGCGAAACTATCATATCAGTACATTAGGTATGTGGTTTCTGTAATCATTTGCTTTCTGTAAATGTTTATACTTTTTGCTTATGCACCAAATCAGTGACGCTGGTACACAAGATGAATGTACGTCTTGGAGAATAAACCGGAACAGCAATAATTAAACTTGGTGTTATTTGTGAAAAATGCATTTGTTCATTTCTTTGTAGATGTTTTTGTTCTGGTACTTCTGCATTGTCAGTGATACTGGTACGTAAGATTAATGAAACAGCTATAAATAAACTTAAAGAGTTACTATATACATGCTTTTTTTCACTTTCAGAAGATGGTTGTATTCTGTACATGTACTCAAAATCATTGATTCTGGTACATTAGATGTATGGACCTACAGGAGAATAAACTGAAACAGCTTTAACTTAAAGTAGTATTTGAATGGGTAAATGCATTTTTAGCCCTGCAGCTGTAATACTGTTTCCAGTTCTTCTTGACTGCAGTAGAGGTTTTAGTTTTGCACATCCCATATCATCTAAATTGATATTATTAGCCCATCTGGATTAAAAGACCTCGGCCTAGAAAATATACACAGTCAATTTTACTCCTGTAACTGATGCCAGCAAAAAACCTGCTGTTGCTTTTAAGTTCTTTCAAATAAGTTTTTAAGCTCTAATGTTGGACTTCTTGGAATATTTTTTGGTAGGATGGTAGTGGATTTACTTTTGTAGTGGTTTTCACAAAACTTGAAGATCAATAATAATATGAGTAAATAGAGATAAAATATATGTTCAAAAAAACATAGCCACTGGTTTTGAAAGTTGTTTAAAAAGCAGCCATAGAAGAATCATTGCTAGTAGGGGTGTGTGCGGGTCAGGTCGGGTTGGAGGTCCACCCACCACCTGACCCGATCTAATCGGTTGACATTTTCTGGACCCAAATCTGACCTCATAACATGGTAAACCCGTTTGAAAATCAGATGCGGTTTGGCGGATCGGTTCAGTAGGTTGGTCAGTTGGGCCAATACCGGACTGCATTTTTTTGACTGGGCCGAGAGAGAGAGAGAGAGAGAGAGAGAGAGAGAGAGAGAGAGAGAGAGAGAGAGAGAGAGAGAGAGAGGATGGCGGTCAGTGGCCGGTGAGTTTACGACTCACTGTGGTGGGGTGTGGTGGTTATAGGGTTTTAGTGAGACTGATGAGCAGTGGTGGTGTCCAAGAAGAGGGAAAAAAATAGGGTTTCTAAAATCTAAGTTTCTGTATAAGTCTTTATGGGAGGGAGATTGGGAGTGGCCCAGTGGGTCTATGGGGAAATGACATGCATTTATGGCAATGGGAATTGATGAAGGAAGGAGTTTAGAGCAAGAGCATCAGCTTGCGCAAAGTTTTGGCCAAAAATGCTAGTGAACAGTGCACATTTAACTCACACATCTTTCAACACTCCAACAAATACCCTCAATAGCCAGTGAACAGTGCACAGGAGGAGAGAGTGAGTCAGAGGGATAACCTGTGAATAGTACTTGGGCAAATATAGCTAAGTACTGTAGCTAGAGTTACTTTACCAAAGGGTTAAGCTAAGCTGCTGTAGGTGAAATTCTCTTTTTTGGTTGGCTAAAATACCTCAAATTGCATTATAGCTCAGCTGTTGCTCTTGCTCTTACAGCTTGGCAGGGGGAGCTGATATTTATGCATTTATGGCACTGGGAAATGGGAAATGGGAAAGGAAGGTTTTTGACATAACTTTTGACGTTTTGTATTACTGAAGTTGGAGTAGATATGTATCTAATGGTCAGGTCGGGTTCTCCAGTTTTGCCGGAGGCCCACCCGACATGAAACTAAATTTTCAGCACATCATCAACCCAAACCCGACTGCAGAGTAGTTCAAAACCGCCTGATACCCTTCGGTCTGGACAGGTTCCCGGGTTCGTTGGTTTTTTGCTCACTCCTAAATTTGCTAGTTATGAATTGAATAGTAACCAACAGCACTGGCGGAGCCATGAAGGGATTGAACCCTCACTTTAATTTCTCACAAGGATTTTTGATAATTTGGAGCTAAATTTTGCAATTTTGACCCCTGAAGAAATTTCATAAATTGTCCCAACTTGCTTAAAATGCATAGAAATCTCACGTTTTTTCTTCTTTCCAAGAGTTGATAGCATTACAAATGAGGCTATCGTACATTAGTTTCGAAATATAATAAGTCAATGGGACCAATTATAAATAAAAAAATACTTGTATCCCTATATATCTACGTCATAGCTAACTTTTTAATTTAGTTATTTCTTTGCATGAACAAATTAAAAAAATATCTAGCATATAGATCTAATTTTTGACGCCGCTAACCTAAAATGCTGGCTCCACCCTTAACCGACAGGTCATCTTCTGCCAGCAATGAGGATATCGTTCCGTAGTACTAGTTGGAACCCTTGCTTTTATTAGATATTTGGTTGAGTTTGAGCAGGTGAGAAATGACAAAGGAAACCATCCCTTGGTGATCACTCTGAGAGATATGCTAGTCTACTAATGTAAATAGCAGTAGGATAACATAGAAAAAGAGGGGGAAAGAAAGAAGAAAAGAAACGCAAGGTACTGCAAAGACTGATCACAGCTTAGTTTTCTGTGCATTCACAAATCACAATCAACTAAATTCGGACTATTACCTAATCATTTCATAACTTACCGTGTGAGTGCAGTGATACAAATTGGACAGAGATCTTAATTTGTTTCCCGTCAGAATTACGTGATTAATGACTGGCTTCTTAATTTTCCACGATTTGTGTGTATGGTTATACTTGCACTATGTGACCTCTGTCTTTCCCTTGCACTATGTGACCTCTGTCTAAGGACAGTTGTACTATTTTCTGCATTTGATTTTTTTTTTTTTTGCATACCAGTGATCGTTTCCTACCCGATAAAGCAATTGACTTGCTTGATGAAGCTGGTTCTCGTGTTCGGCTTCGCCATGCACAGGTGTGAAAAATTATGCCTCCTTTAGTGCTATACTGCTATACACTTCCGCTGTTTTACGTCTAAGGTGATTGGAGTTGCATTTATTGTCCTTTGCAGCTCCCAGAGGAGGCTAGAGAGCTTGATAAAGAACTGAGGCAGATTACGAAAGAGAAGAATGAAGCTGTTCGCAGCCAGGACTTTGAAAAGGTATTCAGTATGATATTCTGTTTCCTCATCTGTTCGATGTTGGATTGTTATGCAAGGTTTAGCAATTGTGCAATACCGTGTTTTTTTTAAATTGCAAAAGACGAAGATCTAAATAAGGACACAGTCTACTGGGAGACTTGTGGGTAAGATCTTCTTTAGTTGGAAAGATTTTTCCTGGTCAAGGTACAAAATTACTTTTTTCCAACTGAAACAGCCGAAACATTTTTTTCTCTTCAAACAAGACTACTCCAATGTTACCACTGGAACACACGCAAACATGCGGAACACTACAAACCATGCTGAGCCGTTGCATTGTTTGACACATATTAGAAATATCCAACGAACAATAAGGTTTTCTTAGATCCTAAATTCTTTTGAAACAGTTCTGCTTCCTAGCTAACCAAAACAATTTACTAAAACGAAAATTTGATCCTTGGGCTCATTGAAGAATGAATAAATTTGACATTCGCTTATCTTTTGTTTCCTTCAACAAGCTTAATATTAAACTTCTTTCGAGTAGGCTGGGACGTTGCACGATAGAGAAATGGACCTTAGGGCTGAGATTGCAGCTGTTGTAAACAAAGGCAAAGAGATGACTAAAGCAGAGACTGAAGCAGCAGGGGACAGTGGTCCCGTGGTGACAGAAGTGGATATTCAGCAGATTGTCTCCACGTGGACCGGTATCCCTGTTAGTAAAGTATCGATTGATGAATCTGACCGTCTCCTCAAGATGGAAGAGACTCTCCATGAGCGGATCATCGGTCAGGAAGAAGCTGTAGAGGCCATCAGCCGCGCAATTCGCCGTGCCCGTGTTGGACTTAAAAGCCCTAATCGGCCAATTGCTAGTTTCATCTTCTCCGGTCCCACCGGTGTGGGGAAGTCAGAACTGGCAAAAGCACTAGCCGCCTACTACTTCGGCTCCGAAGAGGCCATGATCCGCCTCGACATGAGCGAGTACATGGAGAGACACACTGTCTCCAAGCTCATCGGCTCGCCGCCCGGATACGTTGGGTACACCGAAGGTGGCCAGCTTACGGAGGCTGTGAGGCGGCGTCCCTATACCGTCGTGCTCTTCGATGAGATCGAAAAGGCGCATCCAGATGTTTTCAACATGATGCTTCAAATTCTTGAGGATGGAAGGTTGACCGATAGCAAAGGCCGGACTGTGGATTTCAAGAACACCCTGTTGATTATGACGTCAAACGTTGGAAGTAGTGTGATCGAGAAGGGAGGCCGCCGCCGTATAGGCTTCGACCTTGATTATGACGAGAAGGATAGAAGTTATGACCGAATCAAGAGCCTCGTGAAGGAGGAACTCAAGCAGTATTTCCGGCCGGAGTTCTTGAATAGGTTGGATGAGATGATTGTCTTCCGGCAACTCACAAAGGTCGAGGTTAAGGAGATTGCGGATATTATGCTCAAGGAAGTGTTTGAGAGGTTGAAGGTGAAGGGAATAGGGCTTCAGGTCACCGAGCGGTTCAAAGATAGAGTGGTGGACGAAGGGTACCAACCAAGCTATGGAGCGAGGCCCCTTAGAAGAGCCATAATGAGACTCTTGGAGGATTGCATGGCTGAGAAGATGTTGGCTAGAGATATCAAAGACGGCGACTCGGTTATTGTAGACATCGATTCGAATGGTAAGGTGACGGTTCTAAACGGATCCAGTGGAGTACCTCCCGAGCCATTAACCGAACCGATCTCGGCTTAGATCAGGTGTTTATTTTTGGGCTATATGTGTTAGTACTTCTTTGTATTGTTACTCTGCTTTCAAGTTGGGTTTTATCGTTGCAAGTCTCTGATAATTTGTCAGCAATTGTGTAGAATCAGATATGAATTAGTAGTGGCTAGGTCTCAAAGTGTTGTTTCATTTACTTTAGGAATCGCTCACATAATTCAGGTCAAAAGAGTAGGGGGTTGATGTTAGTGTTCGATTTCGTGTTTCCATAAAAGAAAGGAAGTTTTCATGAAATTCTTGTTATTTTAAATTTACTGTTTTTTTCTTCTTGTGCTCGTTCTGCAACTTGGGGTCCGTTCTACCAACTTTTGGTTTTCTGTACTTTTTAATTAATGTATATAAGGAGAATGACCACAAAGTCAAAAATGCCCATCTTATTGATTTTATTTGGAATTTATGATATGTAGAACTTTTGGAATTTAGATTTTTTTTGCAGACTAGAGATGCCCTTAGCTCCCATAGCCGTTTCTGCTTCTGGACATTCGGACTACCATAGATGGCAGAAAAGAACCCGTCCGAATATAAAAATTAAAATTCCGACTTAATTACAGATTACACCCTTTTACTATCACATTTTTTCACTGTTCCCCCTTTTATTTAAAAAAATCTCACATTTTGACCACTTAGGGGTGTTCAGTGTTCCACTAACAAAAAAATATTTTTTTCCAAAAATTGTGACAAGTTATTTTCTCACAATACATTATATAAAAAAAATCATGAAAAGCTAGTTTATTCAAAAAACAAACTTCGTGGAACACTTTACTACTCCCTCCGTCCCTTTTTAAGTGCGTACCTTGAGAATACGTGCAATTTCAAATCCCTAAAAAACATATTTCCCTATATAATTTTTTAATTTTCTTTATACCAAATTAAAGTGCTCATTGAGTATTTTAATTTGGTGCAAAAAAATTTTAAAAATATTATACGAAAATACATTTTTTAATGTCCACAAAATACACGTTTTTCAAAGTACTCACTTAAAAAGGAACGGAGGGAGTAGTTTTTTTCAAAAACTATTTTTTTCCACAAAATCAAGATAGGTCATCTTCTCACAATATATCACACAAAAAAGTGTGTACACAAAAACCAAAATAGTTTTAAAACAAAACTCCTTTAGCTGAACACCCCCTTAATCTATTAGTATTTGGCATCACTTAACCTCTTCTGCCACTCTTTCATCCATATTTGAGCATTAGGTATCCGTTATGACACAAATGTCATTTTTCACCGGGATATCATGATTTATATTTAAAATCTTACAAAATTTCTTTTAATTATCTTATTTAAAACTGTCAAATATCTAGTCGGGGTGAGCTCCAAAGAGAAATAAATTAACTAAACAAAGCATGTTCCTTGAATTAAAAGATGTATTAAAAAAATTAGATTTTTTTTTTTATATAAGTATGTTAACAATAAGCCATGAAAATTGATAATCCTATATAGCAATATCTCATTGAAAAAGAAATATGTTGGTCATAAATTACTCATGTTCATGTTGTATCGGAATTTAACGCTGAAATAGGAGAGAGTGAAAAAAGGAATCCAAGATTATAAAAGACTAAATCCAAGATGTAAACGCAGTCAAACCAATCAAACTACTTACATGCAATATCCTTGACTCATGCTAATGAAACACAAAAAATTGCAATATATATGCTTTCCAAAGACATCAACATTTATTCCTTCAACAAATATTTAACTCTCATTTTGGTAGGAGTATATAGCATCTGGTCTAATTTACAAATGGCCTTTTAACTACACTTATCACGAAGCCCGAAAAAGGGAAGAAAAAAAAAAGGTAAAACGGGTTAAGAAACAACCACATGGTCACGGTCATCATAACGATGTCTACAATTCTGCAGCAAGGTTGGTGTCCTTGCGGGATGCTTCCCACAGTAGCTGTTCAATTCCCAGTTTCCTTAGTTCTGTCATCCCTCGATCAACTGCAATATAACGAACAATGCAAGACATAATGTGGTGAGGATTTTGTTGTCGAGAAACTTAATATTTAACATTTAAATCCGTTATCATATTAGATGTGTTCAGTGCCAAAATCCCATGAAATTGTTTCCCAAGTTCCTTGCATTATGAAGGGTTGAAGGTATTTCCTCCTGAGGTCAAACTCAAGGAAGAAATGGCCTTGTGATAGCAATTAAGTGCCACCACCATAACATGTTAACATCACCAAAGAAGTGCAACTTTTCCATTTTCACAATCTATGCTCCATTCTCTTTGTTATATGCTTTCGACCAATAATTTCCACAATCCAGGTAGAATGCAAAGCATGCCAGATGGTGTTTTGGGAGTTGGGGTTGCTCTGAGTCGTGGGAATTTTAATCAAACACGTAAACATGTAAAGTAGATACTAAAATAGTAGGAAATAGGTAACTAGAATTACCATCAACAGCATCATGAGAGGTTGGAGACTGCCCACTACGGCTGATCCAAAATTGAAGTCGGTCTTCCGCAATATCCTCTTCCACGCCATGAGTTTGGGCTCTTCTCCAAAAATATATAAGCCAAGCCTGAACATATATCATATAAAAGTAAAAAGACAGTGAACTATCATTTCAGACTTAAAACATACACCAAGTCTATAATAAAACAAGACATTCTTGTACGCCAACTAGTTTTGAGGACACCCCGCATAAAGCTTTCAGTCGACTATCTGATTAAAAATTGTCCAGCTGACATTACCCTATGTTACTAAAGGGGCTAGACAAGCCTAACAGGCTAACACAGTTCTGGGGTTATCGGCTTCTATAATCAGCTCTAAAGGACAGTCCAAGTTTACAGAGAGTACGCATTTAAACTTTGGCCAAGAAAAAAAAACTATTAACATTGGGAGTGGATCTGAAACTCCAATGCAACTGTAACAGAAAAAAATGCCACCTATAAGTGCTTGAATTCCAATCTATGGCATAGATTCAAACTTGGTGTGGCATAGGTAACGCTGAGAATGAATAAGATGCACACATAACGAATTTCATTCACTTCTCATGGTATTTTATCAGGGGTACGTATGTTTGCCCGGATTTCAAAAAATAACAGAAAGCCTCGGGATGCCCCAAATATTTCTCCCAAGGTTTATTAATCACCATTCAAGCAAGGAATCAGAGAGTAAAACACAACAACAAATTAGTTGCGTAAGCTGAAACTCTATTCTACCAAAAGAGAACAAAAAAAACCTCAAGGAAATCCTACTATCCATGAGGAATTTATAACTGGACAATTAGAAAATGGAGGAAGCGAAGAATTACAAACAAGGCAATGAACAACGCTATCGAACTAACGGAACAATCAGATCCAAAAGGAATCCAAGTACAGCAAAATGAACGAGAATTTACAAAAGAAACAAGCAGACCTGCTTGAAAGAAACATCCTGCAACTCCTCTGAACTTAGTTCTGCAATGAAGGTGAAAGCCGAAGTTAGTTATAGGATCAACTGATCTATACACTGGGGCAATGCACAAACTATATCTTGATATCCTCAATCAAGTGAACTTGAACAAGCAGCATGCAAACTTTCTAACATACGTGCAGCCTTGGAAGTTTAAACACTAGGAATGCATATGTAGAACACAATATCAAAATACCAATATACACAGGCGCATAAAGGGCCTTTCCGGATGGAAAAGGGAAAAATGAATATCAAAAGCGCGATGAAATAGGTAGATAACCAACCAATTCTAAGCCAGGACATAGGTGAACGGTATAAATTTATACCACTTAAAAGCAGGATGTTAGTCTGTAACTCCCATAGAAAAACTTGAAAAGCACATCGGCTCATCAAGATTAAGTTCCACTTCTGTCACAATCACTGAGATGGGTTTTTATTTTGAACATCTGAGGTGGTTCATTTTAAGGTAGATATGGTGTCCCTCAATAGAATTAATTTAGGCCCATAAGAAATAAGAACCCCAAAACACCAACCGTTGGAATCACTCAGATGGTTCATTTTACAATTAATTTGGCATCCCTTAATAGAGGTATTTCCACTACAAAAGAAAGCACATAAAACCATAAGAGCATCTCTATTACCAAATGCCTCAATAGACTTGGGATTGACTGATGATTTGGAATCTGCAACAAAATGAAAATCCAGAAACAAATTTTAGCATGTACCCATGAATTATTGAAAAGAAGATTCCAAAGATAAAATAAACATCTGGCTAAGCTTTATACGAAAGGACAGGAGGTTGGGTTGTACTATTTTTTTACGAATGGTCCCCAAAGTATTAGCAAAATGTCAATTTGGACCCGAACAAAAAAATTGTGTCTATTTGGTCCTTAATGTTCATGATGCGTGTTTAAATGGTCCCTAGCAATTACTCCTATATCCCTCAATTGCGGGGGTATATTGGGAATTTCAACTCAAAAGAACCATGACCCCCACATAAGGATCAAATCACTTCATCTTCTCCCTCTAAATCCTAGCCGTACCTAACTCCATCCCGTAACCTCTCCACACACTCTCACCTCTTTTTACCACCGTACATCAAATTTCGTCCTCCAGGGCAAGGATTGAACAACCACAGCCGCCTCCACAGATCTGCCACAGCTGCCTCACCAACACCGCTGCACCCAACTACATGAACAACAACTGCCACAATATCATCACCAAACAAAACCCACCATGCAAAAACAGACCCATCATCGCATAAGAAGCCACCACCACTGCAACCACTTCCATTTGGGAGCCCATAAACACAAACAAAATAAGAGGATTTCAAGCAAAAAGAAGAAGAGATCAGAGAGAGAGAGAGAGAGAGAGAGAGAGAGAGAGAGATGGCCGAATGGCCATTAAGACAGTGGCGGCACTAGTACCAAAGTAGCAATTTCAGAAACCCATGCTTTCTACGTCGTCAATTTGCAAGATGATTTTAAGGGGATATTAATGTGCAGTGAGGAAAAAGTGTAGTTACAAAATCCACAAGTGGATCTAACACGTATGTCACGCGCCTAACTCTGGCCACGCCTGCGGCTTCTCCGGTGGTCTGACGGCAACCGGGAAGGCTGTTCTAGTATTGTCTTGGTAAGAGGAACACGTCTCTGCATTGGGATTTTGTTTTCAGGCATTCAAAATGACTAGTGAAGGAAAAGGGATTTATGAGTTTTGAAGTTTTGCAATCAGTTGCCGACCAGTTTGATCTGTTTGTTTTGCTCGTGGCTCCAATCTGCGAAGGAAAAGGTGATCAGGTAATTTTTTAATAGAGATCTCGATTAATTGAATGCAAATGGAGAATGTGATTTTGGGGTGTATCTTCTTCAACTAAAAACAGTTCCACCAACGGGTATCAAGCTATGAGAGAGAGTGGGAGAATGGAGAAGAGCAGGTGAATGGGGTAGCAGATGAGAAACTGGCTGGACTCTGGTGATTAACAACCACTGGAAATTCAGCAGTGGAAGAAATATCACAACTCTGTTTGTGGATAACCTGAAGACATAAGGGATGTTTGGGTCCTTGTAATGGGTGATGGTTCTTTTAAGATGATATTCCTAATATACCCCTGCAATTGACGGATGAGATAGACTGAGTAAGTGCCGGGGACCACTTAAACACACAACGTGAACATCGAGGATCAAATAGACAATTTTTTTATCAGGGACCAAATTGACGTTCCGCTAATACTTTGGGGACCATTCGTTAAAAAAAGACCTCTTCTTTCTAACCTTGGGATTTGGCCCAATGATTGTGTAGCACTCCTTTGCAGCGTAAGGTCTAGGGTTCGACTCCTATGGACATGAGGTTGGCTCTCGTAGTTATCTAACTTATACTAACATCCTACTGGGAAAAAAAAATTATACAATTTGTTTAATTTTTAAAATCTTTTTTGGCAGATTCAGACAATGACTATAATCATTAAATAAGAAGCTAGACCATGAAAATGAATCATACCAGAGGAGAATTGCTGAACCAAATTTGGCCTTCTTTGTTGGCAAAATGCAAGCACAACAGCATCCTCAACCTTAAAAGAGCAATTATAAGACAGTTAGGAGATTTATAGTTAACACCAAGATAATGGAAAATGAACGAAGAAAAAAAATGGGATTTAAAGGGGAAACGAACCAATATATTCTTTATTCAAAAAGGTAATCACGGAACAGGTATTACCGGTAATTCATGCTAAGTTTTGCTTAATATGCTAGAAATGAAAAAGACAATAAAAAATGGAAACAACATCTAATCAAGGAACAGAAGGATGAATATATTAGAGAAAACCTTCAAAGAAGCCAGTTCCCTTAAGCCCATTTCAACTGAAAGCATGCTTTCAATATTTCCTTCTCCACTGAGATCATTCAGATCACGAACAAGTTTGCTCCTCCTATCTGAATCATTTCCTGCTCCATGTAATAAAGAATGAAAGCTGAGTTGAGCCTTGAATGAAAATTTCCAAAAAAAAAAAAGACAAAGAACGATTGCTATTGGGAGGGAGGACTTGCCATTGTTCCGTGATTCCTCTTTGGCCTTTTGTCCAGCGGAAATGACAAGTTCAAAAGGAAGAGGTGCTAAAGACGACCAGTGCTCATGCTTTGAAACTGCTATATCTGCACAGATGCCTACAAAGTAGGCAAGTGAAAATAGCAGAAGATCAATTCAGAGGGGATATAATAAATTACTCCCTTCCTACCCTTTTTCAGTCCACTTTTTGGAATCCAACTTCCAAGGAGACACAACAGTTAACTTTCCAAAAGTATCCGTCCCTATAGCAGTTGATTTGATACTTTAGAGTTGTTACTGCACTAAACTAAGGAAGGGCAAAGGGAATGATACAGTTTTTTCCAAGATTTTTCAAAGTGGACATAGATCATAGAATATCCTGAAATGAGATGATGGACCAACAAAAATGAACAAAGGGAGTATATACCGTAGACCTTCCCTCACAGAAAGAAAACAAAAAAAAGACCTAAATTTGAGACACAACATAAACTTGAAGCACACAAGTCACCATATAATTAGGCTTTTCTTTGTTAAAGCAACATTTTGTAAAATAGACAAACATGTCAAAGAGAGAACATTTGATTACTCTGTAAAACATGAAAAATCAAGAAAGGAAACAGCTAATTTGCCACACTTTCAGACTCTTACAAAGAAGAAACCACAGCACGTAGATTACCGTGCTGAATAGCCAAGCCCCAGTAACGAGCAAGCCAACACCTCTTCAAAACAACCTCCTCCTAAAATGTATTATCCAAAAGGTAATCAGTAAAACGGGGGGGAGGGGGATAGAGAGTCATAAAACTAGCATTGAATGACAACCATCTCTTCATGAGTCAAAATCATTCTCTGGGTCATTATGTGGAGAGCTTTTGCTTCAGATTCTGCTTCATGTAACTGTTCTAAAGTGTTTGCAGTATCATCTTTTAAGTTCTGATTCAAAAAAGCCGCAGAAATGGGAAAATGATCAAAAGTGTGCAAGTAAAATTTAAAACAAATGAAATGATGAAGCAGTTGAACTTAGTGGACTACTAGCTCACATTACCTCAATTTCTACACGAAGTGCAGAAATTTCCTTGTCTCTCCCGTCCTTTGTTTGTTTCGCAGCATTAAGGGCAGCCTGTCATGGAGAATGTGATGCAGTCTAAGGGAAGCCTCTGGGAAGAAATTAACTTTCAGCACAAAGCAAATAAGCACTCCGCCATTATGGAGAACCAACCATAAACATAGCAGAGTCAGAGGAAATGACTCTAAATACTTGACTTGTGTCACCAAGCCATTGTTCGCATAAGTAATCTCAAAGTAATTGCTTCCTCAGCACCAACATAAATAAGACATAACAAACTGGAGAACCATTGTCGATGATGGTATTGTGTAGCTCATACTCACCTCTCTTTGACGCAATGCTGCTTCCTTCCTGGAACAATTACGTGATATATCATATACTCAGAATGTTAAGCAGAGGAGTGACAGGTGGAGCGATCCAAGTTTACCTGCTCAATAATTTAGCTTCCAACGATACACCTTCTCCAAGAGCAGCAACCTTTCAGAATACATACCATGGAAATCAATTACTTATGGGTTGTTTAACATAACTTCTTTGTGCAACTTTTTGAACTTTTTGTACTTTTTGCACTTTTAGGGTTTTGTATTTGTTCGAGTTTCGGTTATAATTATATTTTCAATAGAAAGAACCCCAATTGGAATCTTCAGGGTTCACTAATCTTGTTTATGGCAACATATAGTCCAACTAATATATGTTTATGTTACACAGGGCATGCATTGGGTTAGCACCTGAGATGAATCAGCAAAATGCTTGAAATAACTAAATACATTTTTCCAACTATGTAGACGTCGAGAAATTATTCAGTGCTCCTGGGGCTCCACCACAAAGGCATTGAATAATTTTCATAGCATCAATGAGATGCCGTATGTAAATCCTGGTGTGTCTACAAAGTGTACTTGTCCAACATGCACATGGTATCTCCGTAGAAATCCCTACTTTAAGCTCTTCATAGAGATGAACAGCTTGCTTATTTGTTAGTAAAAGGAAAGAGTAATTAACAAAGTATAAATTGCTATGGAAGTGTGGAAATCTGAAATTATAAATTGCTATGGAAATGTGGAAATCTGAAATTTTAAATGTAGGCAATACTCAACATCTATAAGCAATACGCATAACATGAAAACCTGAATGTTGCTAGCTAAATGAGTTTATGTACTTGTTTCTCTAGCTCTCTGGCTCTGGCCTCTGCTTCTTCACGCTTTTCATCTGCACGCCGAAGCTGCAGAGCAAAATCAAGCACAACTTTAAGAATCCTCACACTGTCACACACGAAATTCTATTCACAATTAATTGCATTTATCTGTTCCCGCATTTATTTATTACTCCCTCCGTTCTCATTTGTTAGCCCATTTTGGGGATTCCAACTAAATTAGGTGACACAATCATTGCATTTTATAAAACTTGTTTTCTCATTTTACCCTTCAATCATTACCTTGCCTTACTTTTCCAGTGCTACTATTTTAAAAATGGAAGCCTAAAAGAAGAAATTCATTAACTATTACCCATTTAGTTTTGAGGTGAGGACAATCTTTTTGGGAAAAGTGTCATCTGGGACAAAAAAAAGAAGGGGAGTATTTTCAAGGTGGAAATCTTACCTTATCAAGGATAAGGTCATTCTCCTCCTGTAGCATATCAAGCTGCAATCCGAGCAGATGTCTCAATATTATGATTCATGAATTACATCTCGAACTAAAAACAATCTCATTAAAACAAAATCAAGATCTATAAAGATCTTATATTACCAACTCATCAAGAAGAAAACATATTTTTTAATAAAGATCTTCTATCTCCAAGAAATGTACGACACTGCTCTGTTTCAGAGGTTATATACAAAGCCAAGAAGACACAAAAACTAGTCGGTGACAAATGAACATGTTCATACTTCGTCTCTAAGCGCAGACGCCTCGTGCTGATTTCCTGCATCTGTCAAGCTCAGCAGTTCAGCATTTGATGTAAGTCTGCAACACGCCATAAAGAAAAAATCATTGGTGCTTGCCAAAGACCCATGAAAGTTGAAAGTCAATCCTCCTCCACAATCACATGGAAAGAGTTAAGTTGCACATTCGTTGAAAGGCTGGGATACTGTAGGTACCCAGGAAATGTTGTGAATAGCTTAAATCTACCTCAAACATCACACATCAGCAATTAAGTGATAAACCACCTAAAAAGGAAGTGGCAATCTCCACCTATTGGACCATCTACAGCAGCCATAGAAAGACACATCGAAACTTTTACAAAGTTTTCCTACCATGTTGAAGTTGTCTGATGTGAATTCGAAATGTGGTAATTACATTGCAGAAAAGCTGTGTCAAATTATGGTTAAGATAGACATGTGTCAACTGTTTGTGGTAGAGACTACGGAGAGTGTACACCATATAACATGTTTAATAGAAAACGCCAAACTCCAACCATGCCAACAAACCAAAAGATGAAGAGAACAAACAAAAGAAGAAGTCTGAAACTCATAAGTTTTAAACTCTATACTACTACTGGTAATATACTACTATTTTTTTAAAAACAAAATTCATAAAAATAGTCATTGAATTTTAAATACTTAACGCCATTCATGTTAATGAGCATGGGCAAATAACAGAACAAGAAATGCAAGAAGATTTGTTACCTCCGTTCTCTTGCTCTGCTACTAGGAGGGTCTATCGGTGGAAGGGAAACCACAGTTCTTAGCGATCCTCGACTAGGCGAGGCTATTGTCATTGAACGAACTGACATTGATGGTCTTCCAGCTGACGTAGAACGAACTGAAGGTGCAGGCTCCATAAAGTTCCGACCTAACTACATACAAGAATAACCTGTTAGCCTTCAGAATTAAAACCCAGGTTAAATAGCATTCCTTTGTCCATTATTAACCAATTTGTTGAAGATGTCAGATAAATACATAATGACCAAATTAACCAAATTATTGATTACTCACTAAATCAAAGAATCAAAGGTCCATCACACACCAAAGTAAAAGAAATGATAACAATATGTTATCCACTAAAGATTTTGTTGGACATTTCAAGCTTGTCCATCGTTTAATTAGTTTTGATTTGATGGTTTAGCAAGATATCAAGTTAGAGCTTTTGGGCAAGATTATCATATCAACCCCAACTTTGACCGTGTCATAATTTATCATTTGCTTATCTCTCTATCTGCTGCAAGTCCAAAAGTCATGCAAAACTAGTATACAGGCCGTGACAGTGTGGTTTTTCAGTTGCATGCTATTGCCAACCAAGTTTGAACTTATTAACTAGCTGGGATGATTTAGAAACTGGCAACCACAAAGAATTCCGAGCTCATCTAGCATCCAAAATCAAATCTCTTGATCATAGGTAACACTGTCTAAATGGGTGATGCAAGCTGAAACCTGCAAGGGTAGGGATAGTCCCGGGATGCCACTCAACCAGGGGTAGCGGATGCCACTCTACGCTACTAATCGCGGATGCCACTCAACGCGACCAAGCCACTCACTTGATTATAGGAGGAATCACTCACTCCAAGCAAGACGCAATTGCACAATATTTTTATAAACTCAAACTCTTACTTTTATTTCATTAGATAAACTATTTATTGGCATTACAAATATGAGACTCTTCAATACTAATAAATGCTAGACAGTTTTCCAACACAAACCTTTCAAATACCTAGACACTAATAAAACAAAGACACAACTTACTAGATAGTCAAAACACTACTTTCAAACTATAATTACTAGGCTAATTAATACTTTCACTAGAAACTAAAAGATACTGACTAGTGTTTTGACAGACACTTTGACCAGATGTTTGAAAGGCATGAGTAATGACTCCACGATTTGATTGGCATGATTATGCTCCTGCATCATTCTTCCTTTCTTCAAAAGAACTTGTCCTTGAGTTTAACTTTCCATGGTCCACTGGATGACCAAACAACTCTTTCCATCCTTTGCTTTGTTGCTTGAACTTAGGTTTGCGACAAACCCATAAACAGTAAATTGAATGGCTCTTGGAAATGCAATTGAACGGCTCATGTTTGTGTACAAAAGGTTGGGCTCCATAATCCTCAACGGGCATCCATTTTCCAGCCTCAATCTCTAAGTCATGAATCTGGACATCAAAAGTCAGAGGCCTTGAAATGCGAACAAAGAACAAATTTAATTTCTTGGAACTTTGCTTGAGTTGAACTTCCACAAGTTCCATCTCACTTCCTTCAAATATGCCATCTTCTTCATAGACTATAGCGCTTGCAACTTCACTTTTTCGATCAATTAGAAATCCATCATCAGTATACTCATCATAGATAGGAGGTGAATTCCAATCCACCAATGGTTGAGAAATTGTCGAATCCTCATAGGAAAAAATTCCTTCAAATGCATGATCTTTCCTCGGTCTTTCATTCAAACACAACATCTCAATGTGCGAAAGAACGAAAACTCAGCAGGATAGGATCACTGCTCTAATACCAAATTTGATGCAGGCCGAAACTTGCAAGGGTAGGGATAGTCCCGGGATGCCACTCGACGCTACTAATCGCGGATGCCACTCAACGCGACCAAGCCACTCGCTTGATTATAGGAGGAATCACTCACTCCAAGCAAGACGCACTTGCACAATATTTTTATAAACTCAAACTCTTACTTTTATTTTGTTAGATAAACTATTTATAGGCATTACAAATACGAGACTCTTCAATACTAATAAATGCTAGACAATTTTCCAACGCAAACCTTTCAAATACCTAGAAACTAATAAAACAAAGACACAACTTAATAGATAGTAAAAACACTACTTTCAAACTATAATTACTAGGCTAATTAATACTTTTACTAGAAACTAAAAGACACTGACTAGAATTTTGACAGTCACTTTGACCAGAAGTTTGAAAGGCATGAGTAATGACTCCACGATTTGATTGGCATGATTATGCTCCTGTATCAATGGGGCTACAAACAAACCGAGCTATTTACGAGCAGCAGGAGGCTCGGCTCAGCTTGTTATGGCTCGTTAGTACACGAGTCAAGCTAAAGCTCGAGTTTTAAACCCTTCTAGGAAAACGAGCCAGCTCAAGCTAATTGTAACTCAGCTCCTTATAAAAGCTCGGCTCTTTTGTAGAAACTTGGCTTGTTTAGTAAATGAAGCGAGGTCAAAGTGTCAAACACCTTGATATTAAATGAGCAAAGTTCGAGCTTGATCATTCAGGCTTGACTCAAAGACTGGTTTTGATTCTTTTGAAAGAGCCGAGCTTGAACACTTTAAAGCTTGGCTTGTGTCGGCTTGTTACAGCCCTTTAAACACACTATCCCAAAAGAGACAGACGCACTCAGTCAAACTTCCAAGTTCAAACTGGTTGATTATCACAACAATTAAATGAATTTCAATCCAAACTACGCTGCAAACAAAACAGAGAAATCGGCAACAATTACCGCAGGTGACGGAGACCTATTACTACCAGGACGTAGTATACTGTTGCGGTTACTTTGTAGCGGCGTTGCACCTACTTGGAACCCTAAGTCGTCGTCGTCGTCGTCTTCGTCGCCGTCGGCAGCCTGCGCCGCCATGACCTGCGCCAGACGCTGCGCGGCGGCCTTAGCGGCGACGTTTTGAGTCCGCCTGACGGTGGAGAATCGGGAGTTTGGGTGCAACGGCGACATAGTCGGAGACGACGATCCAGTGCTGCTCGAAGTCCCACTCCACTGCCTTGAGTACACCGGACTCTCCGGCAGCCTCCGGTCCATAGCAATATATGTATACGAATATATTTATGTATGTTAGTTATGTCGGTTTGAGATTGTGTATTTCTACGAGGCAGATTCTATGGGAGCTAGATGCTCCAGAAAGAACAGGGGGACATTACTCGGAAGAGAGAGAGAGAGAGAGAGAGAGAGAGAGAGAGAGAACATGGGTTTGAAACTTTGAATAAAAAATTTATTAAAATGATGTTTTGACTCCATTTATTTATACTATTTGCATTCTAAAATATATTGTGTACTAATTTTAAGCACTAAATGATAAATTTTAGAATGTATTTTTTAAAAAAAGTGGGTGCAATAATCATTACAATAAAAAATAAAAAACTATATTGTGTATAATTTTAAGCAATGTATTTATAATTAAAAAAAAAAAGTGGATGCAATAATCATTACAATAAAAAATTAAAAAAATGAGAGAATAAAATGCATATTTTATTGTTATTTTTTTTTATCGTGAGTAATTTAAACCAACCTCCCCTGAGGTTCTTGACAAATACTCTGTGTCCCTAACTTTTCAACTCCTTACACCAGCCATCCTTGTTGAATAGGAATATCTTAGCTTAGTTTATTTATTTATTTTGAAGATGGATCTTAGTAGACCTTGTTCGGTTGGGTTTTTAGAACCCAGTTTTAACAACCTTTTTGAAAGTTGGGTTTCAAAATATGGGTCTCTCCTCACTTCTTGTCAACTTTTTCTAATTGTCCGTTCAACCTTTTTTCATTCTTCACATAACTTCTCTCTCTCTCTCTCTCTCTCTCTCTCTCTGTGAACCTCTCTTTGTTGCTAGCTGGTGGGTCTCTCCCCACTTCTTGTTACCCCACTCTCTCTCTTTCTCTTTCTTAACCTTGTTTACTATTAGTTGGCAGACTCAAAGACCACTTTGAGGGAAACCAAACAAGACCTGGGTCTTAAAAACGGGGTTTTAAAAACCCAACCGAACAAGGACTTCGTTAGTCTTCCATTAGATTTGTATATTCCAAGTTACTAACCTTAATAAAATCTTAATTTACTTTCCAACCAATTTAGTCTCAAAACCTATGGATGCCCACTAGAAATGGCAAAATGGGAGTTGTTACACATAATTTTTTTATAAGGTCCCTAACTTGGAATTCACGAACCCAACGGAAAACCAACTGAGTGAACCTAATTGAGCTAAGCTACTCCCATTCTATAGAGGCCAGTATAATAAGTTGAAAGGTTATGAACACAACACATTTATCAGAAACCTTGGGGAGGCAGGTGTAAATTACCCTCTTTTGTTTCAAGGTGCGGGTTGACTCTTTGAAAACTAACAGCCAGAGGAGACGGGTCCTTTCAGACCCTTCAAACTTCAGGACCCCCGAAAGTGACGGGTCAAGACTTGTGTTCGGAAATATTGGTCCTGACTCCTGCCACGATTATTTTTCCTGTAATTTTTTTTCTTCTTCTGGTAAAGTTCGACAAATTGGCCAATAAATTTATCTAATAAATCATTCTGGAATTTTGGCCGTTCATTTATATTAATTTACATGTTTTTCATCTCCACTCGGTGCATATTGATTTCTTAATTTACTAATTTTAAGTACTCTAAAAATGTTACTACAGAAGTGTCTCACATCAACAAAGAGATCCAACGATGATCAACAAGACATTATTTTATATAACTAGCAAATTATGCCAGTTCCCGATCAATTTGGCATTAATACAATAATACCGTCAAACCAAAAAATCCATATGTGGGTAGACATTTTACTTATTTTGATACTTTCATTTTCATGGGTCATTTTAACGTGTATCGATGTAGCCATCACTTGCGAAATATGAATGTCCAAAGAGCCAATGTAACAGCCCATGACCCACCTGGATGCAACGGAGTTGTATAATATAAGAGAATAGATTATGCCCTAACTTACACAAGGCCTTTTAAAGCCGTGCGGGCGTCAAAGCTCTTTGGAATTTCACAATTAAGCATGCTCATCCTGGAACAATCCAAGGATGGGTGACCTTCTGAGAAATCCAAGGAGCTTGGGCGGCCAAAGCGGACAATATTGTGCAAGAACAGGGGCGGGTCGTTACAGCCAGAACACATGAATTCCACAAACAGGAGAAGTTTAGGCATTGCTTTCACATAAGCAAAGCTTCAACTCATCTAAAAGAGCCTACTTGCCGTTTAAAAATCTAAAAGAGCCTGATGTTAAGGGGAGAATAATTTCACCTAGTTTTATTATCCTCAACGTATCCCTTCATGCGTAGCCATACACGTGCAATTAATCGGTGAGGTTCAAACACATGATCTTATCACTTGTTCAAGAAACCGTGATCTTGGTCATCTACTAGTCTCTCTTTTTCCCCCATGAGGTCCAACTAATACTGAAAAGGAGTTGAGCCCGACTCTGGTAACATGTGAAATCGTGGACAATCAACACATACAAAAGTTTAAGCCGATAGAAAGAACGCTAACATTGTTGCCAAAAGACAAATCAATACAGGCTTCATACCAGGTCTGGTGTAGTCCTCCACCCACTGATATCAAAACTTGTAAGAAGAAATTGAATTGTAATTCAAAATCGCAATGCCCAATACCGTTTTTTCTCTAGAACCTCGAATGCAAACACAAGTGATAGCTAGCTCCACCGAACGATCCTACCTCACACCAGCTCAAAAAAAAAAAAAAAATCCCTAAAATCCACATTTGTCTATCTGAGGCTGTGGAATTTGTAGGATCTAAGCCGCGGCTTTCTTTTGAACAAGTTTCTCAATCAAGTCAGCCGCTTCTTGGACAGACGTAATGTTTTCAGAGTTCTCCTCTTCCATAGTAATGTCAAACTCTTCCTCCAGTCCCATCACAATCTCAACCTGCTCACATCCATATGTTCATTAACTTCTCGTAACACAAATATCGGTAACAAAAAATTGCGCAGTTTTTCCATAGCAGTAGAGCAATATCCAGTAAAAGGGGATGAGGCTTACTGTATCAAGGGAATCTGCACCAAGTGCTGCAAACTTGGTGTCTGGAGTGACCTCAGATTCGGGAGGGAGTGCCAATTGTTTCCTCACAATTTCACATACTTTGTTCACTGTCTCGGGCTTTGCCTGTCAATTTATTCACCTCATGTAAATTTTGTTAACAGAAATAAAATGTTTTAAGGAGAAATTTTCTATGTCACGGACTATAGGTACTCAATGGATTGAGGAAGAAAAGGAGCTTTTACGTATTGCACACACACACACACACACACACACACACACACACACACACACACACACACACACACGAGATTGCCAAAGAAAATATGAATGAGATAGCAATAACTTGGCATCAAGATTTCAGTATTTTACTCTCTGTGGATATGAAAATTTGGTCCGTGACTCATTTTAAGTGCAGGGGGATCTAGGGATTCATGCTCCCACTCTCACAGGCCAGATCTTTCTTACTATACTATGCCTTCATTCAAGTTACTTGTATGCATTTTTGTGCGTTTAAACTCCATTGATATAAGATTATGATTCGCCAACATAGAACATCAACAACAATAACATAACCCATTTAGTCCCCAATAATTGGGGGTATGGGCGGGGGATGGATAGGAGACAGACCTAACCTTTGGCAATAAATGCACAAAGTGGCTGCTCCCAGAATACCACTGAAACAGATGGATTGGAAACAGACATAACCTTTGGCAATAAATGCACAAAGTGGCTGCTCACAGAATACCACTGAAATAGTGATCCCCCTATACCGTCGCGTTTGCTGAGGAATCATGCCCTCAAATCAAAGCCAAAAGGCATCAGAGAGGGCAGACCCAAGAATCATTTTGATTTATGTGCACATTACCATGAACGAGAATATTTAGACAACGTACTTCAAACAAATTCAACATACAGAATTGCATGCAATTAAGGTCAAGAAAAAAGGGGGGAAAGAAAAAATACTGCACAAGAAATGCGGAAGCGGGAGGTTTTGAGAGAAGTGAAGCCCCTCCTTGCCGAGCCCATGGTGACTAGCTTCACCCCATATACCTGCATATTTTAGCATACAAAATTTGATTTGGTTAACAGTGGCAGATTTGTGGCGACAGCCATGATAAGTCATTCTACAATGTTTTGAAAATGCAGTCCATTCTGTGTATATATCCAATATGTCTCTACAATGTTTTGCTACATTATCAAACAAACTGTAACAATTTAATTCCTCAATTTTTCTTTTCATTTCAAGTGGTAGGAGAATTACGTTCAAAGAGTTATAATAATGGGACATTAGATTAATCATGTGAGGTCTGCAACAAAAAAATCAAGCCCAACTCACAACAACCCAGGAAATAGCCATGCATGGAAAATAAATAAGCTAACAGTGAAGGACTACTATACAGGAGAACTAATAATTCGGCATGATTTGACCCCGACCTCCCAGTAAAAAGAGTATAAAGGTGGCCAATTAGCTTGCCTAATTGGTTAAGTCCCTGGGACTTAAAAATCACAAAATGCTGAAATGGTGAAATTCCATGGAAAGCCTTGCTATTTATAGGACCTACCACCCTAAAAATAAGTTTTCTGAGGGTTTCTGTGGAAATAAAAGAATGGAGGTTAGGAAACGAAAGGAAGAGAAGGGATAATTGAAGACAATTCATTTCCATTGTTTTGTTTTGGAAGAAAGAGGAGAGAAAATAGCAAATTAAGGTTTTGAACACAGTAAAATCTTCTTTGAACTTTCCTCTCACTTTCCTTCTTAATTATTTTCTCTCATATTCTCTGACTTTCTCCAAGTTCCAAACACTGCATTAGATTCTCTGTTTTATCACCCTTCAGTGAGGCTCAACCTCATATTTCCAAACAAAAAAGAAAAAAATGAAACACTTATCATTCTCGCCTTTTCAAAATTTTACAATTTGTGGTCCAGACTTCTAATCCTTGGGTCCTGCATGAAGCCAGACCTTTTATACCACAAAATGAATGTAAAATATTGAACTAGTGAATCAGGCTAGTTCTTTACACAAGTGGTACAAAGTTTGGAGGTTAGTATTTACTATTTAGAGTAGCACACAAAGTCATTCCTGAGTTTTTCGGGCCCCAAAGCGAGCTCGTAAAATGGGGCTCTGTTCAGTGTGTAACAACTTATAGTGAGAAAATAAACCGTAACATGACATTACTTTATTTCTCCAAAAATATGTACAACACTATATTTTGTTGTGTGGTTAAAGGGAAATGATTTTAGCACTCCAAATATGGATAACCACACTCCAATATTTGTCTTTTAGTATTCATGTTATGTGTATTTTGGACACAAAAAAAGACAATTATTGGAGTGTGGTTATAAAAAAAGTAGAGTGCAGAAATCAATTAAACTTATTTAAAATCTGTTAAGCTTCAAACCATTCTCCGATTCTTCAGTTCTTCCAAAAGCCTAGCTTATGTCAGTAAACCTACAATTTTCATACATTTTTTTTCCGGTTCAATGGTCAGGGTTGTCTGGCCAGCTTACGGGCACCTCGACTATTCCCCTCCCAGTCTTAGGTTTGGTCAAAGCCAAGCTATCCATGCCAAGACTAGGCAATTCACAAGAGATATCTCTGTTGTAGCCTAGCGCAAAGAGTTTGCTAAGTTTTGAACAAAGGATGTATATATCTGGGTTTACAACTCATCCGTGTTGCCACTTGAGCTACACGTGTGGAGCGTGGCGTTTACAATTTTCATCCTATAAAGACAGGCCTGCATAGGTATAATGTTTAGAAAAAGAAAAATGCTTCAATATCCCCCTCTTGTCTGGGGATACCGTATACCCCCTATCTAATGGTGTAGAGTTGCAGGCCCTAGTTCCAGGTACAAATTTAGGACCCGAAGTGACTGTCTTACTCGCCATGCCTCAAGGACGTCCCTGTTAGCACAACTACAAAATACAAGATACGAATTGAAACAAACTAGCATGGTTCATGCTTAAGTTGGCTCCAGTTGTTTGACCCACTTGGATTTTGAGCTTTTATTCCTTTAGTCCACATAATCCATCTAAATCTGCAACGAGCATGGGTTTGAGTTGGAAAAAGATGTACTAAATCCGGCTTTCCAAACCGTGCACACAACATTAATGTTTTGAAAATTGCACGAGAGCTGTTTGTCAAAATGCCAATATGAGAGTACAGAAAAGAATGGCACAGAAGCAAAGAAGTTTTTTCATTCACCTGGAGATTTTTAGTCTTAATAGACTGAATCAGCATTGAAGGTTGGAATGTAAGACTGGAAGTAGCTGAAACAGCAGCCATTTGAGAGCCCAAAAATGTGGAAGCCAGGAATTTAGAAAAGTGCTATGGTAAAATTTTCAACTGAAAATTGAGGTTGGAGAAAAGTTTTGCGGTGGAGAATCTAGGATGTGGCTTATGTGTGGCCAAGATTCATTCTCCACCATCATAGGCCTATCTTTGTGCTGGCGTGGCAAATGGATTAGTTTTCTGGGATCTTGCCCACGAAAGATTATTCGGTGCTCCTGGAGCAGGACCTGGGGATCCTGTAGTGCACTGCCGCACTAAAACCCTATAGTGCGGCATATGAGCCGGTGATCTTGACAATGAACGGCTCGGATTTCATCTTGGCAGTGAATGACTTGGATCATGTAAGCACCAAGATGAAATCCTAGCCGTTAATTGCGTAATCAACGGCTCGGATGTCGCACTACAATCTTGTAGTGCGTTAGTGCACTACAGGATGCCCTCTGGAGCAATGCTCTACAACAATTCCCGACCTCACTGGTATTATCTCCCGCTGCAATAGTGTCATTGGCGACTCTACTTACACTAGGATATGAGAATGTGATTTTGTTCACTCACTTTTAATGAAGCCTGCAATAAATTTTACTTTGATGATCGTAACCATTCTGTTTGTAGAAATTAACTTCTTATAGCCCCTTTGGCTGATAAGATAAGAAAAGAAAAGAAGATAACGGGGGTGTAATCTCCCTCATTAGTGAGAAAAGAAAGGAGCGTAGTTTCTCACCATGTCATCCAAATAACCGTGAAAAATCAAACTCTTTCCCTCCCATCCAGGTGATCAAGTTTCCACCGGTGACCATATCAAAGGTTCAAAATTCAATTTTGATCACAGAAGTAGCTTTGTCTTGATGAGATGAAGACAACGGTGCAAATACAACGACTATCCGACAAGGGGATGGATTGCACGTACTGTCGGAAGTCAATGACTATCCATTCGTCCGATTTTGCTCACGGAATCGCGCCACTTTTGGTGATAAATGAAGTAGGGCTTTGAAGGGGGTCTTGAATCTCACCCCTCTTCTTCCCTTTGTCACCTCTGGTCTGAAAATGTTTTTTGGGCTATAATTCAGTGGTCTTCTCCTTTGAGTTTGAGTCTTGAGGTGGAGGGTGTAGGTTCGAGCTGATGGAACAACGGTTACATACTACTAACATCATACAATGTGACCCAAAAGAAAAAAAATTAACCCTCATCGATGACCCTGCAACAAGAAATTTAATGTTTGTTTTATTTGTGATTTAACAGAGGCAATTTGGCTCCGGTTAAAATACATAGGCTATTAGGCTGACTGCCCAAAAAGAAAATTTTAACAATAATAACTGGCTATTTTAAATTCAAAATTGTAGATTTTTTAATCCACCTCATTACTCCAAACGGATCACCAAGCTTCAATTCAATCTACTACCATTCACAACTTGATGATCCATCCAAACCAATACATGATTTTAGAGCTCATTCAATTGCTCTCTTAGGTTTGCGAGGCACTTGGCTAGTCATTTTCGAGTCAAGACCTTGTTTGATTTGGTTTTTGGATATGGGTTTGGGTTTTAGGTAACGATTGGAGAAAGAAATGAGAGTAATGATTGGAAATAGGGGATAATAATTGAGGAGAAATAGAGAGAGAAATGTGAATAATAATTAAGAATAAGGATAATAATTTCAGAGAAATGTGAATAATAATTGAGTAATAATTGAAAAAACTGGTCTAAAAACCCAAAATGAATGAGATCGTTATCTTCTTGTCTAGCAGGTTAGTGATATAAAAATGCACTATCAATGAAATGAATGTTTTGTTTATGTACAGAGTAAAGAGATGTACTTATTTAATAGCATTGCTAATGAGTAATCATGCAATGGTTTCTAAAATACAAAAAACTTGCCAAGCTAGCACCATACTATATGTATGAATATGCAAGTAGTTTTAATAAATTAATATCCGTCTTTGTTTATGGCGTTTTATTATAAAATTGGCAAATGTCACCTTGAAAAGAATTTGAAGTCGCAACACCAAACACATTAATTCCATACCAAACACAATGAATCTCATGTTATTTTGTACACGTATGAGAATTTGGTGTAACATTCCAAATTGTAGGGGTGAAAATTTCCAACACGACACGAATCCGGCACAAAATTAGTGGGTTAGGAAACTTCCGTTGTACCAAAAAAAAAGAAAAAAAGTTAGTGGGTTATGGTTGAGTACTTCTGACACGGACTACAAATATGACACCGCATAATAACACGAAAAACTAAATAGGTTGGATTAGGGTTGAGAGAATTCTAACACGAACACGCACGACACAAAAATTTATGAAAGGACACGATTACATGACACCAACCCAACACGACATTAACGGGTTAGGGTAGGTTATTTCTGACATGAAACACGAATATGACACGAAAAGCTAAATAATTCGGGTTAGGGTTGAAAAAATTCTGACCCAAATACAACACGACACGACACGATACTTGCCCCTACTAAATCGTGGCATAACACAAACAAAACGATTGTATGACAAGACTAAAGTTAAAACAATAGACTCTTACCTTAGTAGGCAAATCATCCAGTGCATGATCCAAACAAAATTCGCAACAGAGCAGAGAAATCAAGACCATCAAAGAAATGAGATAGATCTCAAGACCATCAAAGAAATGAGATAGATCTCAAGACCATCGAAGTTATTACACAAATCTGCAACCTACACTTACTGCTTCCCACAATGCTGTTGACGCTCGCCTAGCTAACGGTGGCCGGATTAATATGCCTTGAGGTTCACAAACCCATTAATTGCATGGACGAAAATGCAAAACATGCAGCTACATGTCTGGGGAAATTCGAAGAAGAATGTGGTTTTTTGACATTTTCTTTTGTTATTTTGCTCTAAAATACAAAGATTTATCTGGGTCTGTGATCTTGACTCAGGTGTAGAGGGAATACAGTATCGAAAACAATCCTCGCAAACACATGCCGAACTTCTTCCAAACTACCTAGGGCTAGCAAATCGTAATCGATCTTTCTACCTTGTTTCGCAACAAATCCCTCTTCCTTTCCCTTCCTTACACATTCAAACATCTTGCACACTCTCAAATACAACTCTAGTGAGATAAATACCTGCAAATACAAACCGAAACAAATATAAAAAATGAAAATCAGTACATTAGGCAATTGGGGAAACGCATATGTTATCTTAAACATGAGCGGAACATTAACAAGTCTGATAACAAAAATAAATTGAAATCCAGTGATAACAACTATATCTTTTGCCCTCATTGCCCAGGTTTCACGTCCTATATTTTCGTGATATTGTGTGTCAGCGTGCCATGTCTGTGTAGGTGCTTCTTAGGAGCAGCCCGATTGGTGAGGTAGGTAGAACTTCAGATCCCACTTCTGGGGTTGTGAACCAAGAGAGAATGGACCAAAGGGGGATAGTGGTCTCAGACCAAGCAAGTCACATACCATGGCCTAGGACCAAGGGCATGGAGAAAAAAGTAGGTATTGAAAGGAAAGGGGAAATAAGAAGGGGAAGCAAATGAAAAAGGCAGATCTAAGGGATTACCATATCTGAATATGGCGGTTTCTTGTACATGGACATTGCCTTTGAGACATAGTACTCATCAGTCATGTTAGTCAGTACTTTTTTAATTGATGCTGCTAGATTCATAACCTCGTCTCTTAATGACTCCACGTCAAGATTCTGGGGTTGCAACAATTCGTGAAAGCTGATGTCATGCGGTGTCGAAATACTCCTTGCAATGCTCAAGGCTTCTGACATATCTCCACCATTGTGAATGGCAAGGCAAAATGCAGCCACCACCAAAGGATCTCTAGGTTGGTCGGACAATGCTTTATGAAATGCTAAGATCCCAACCCTGAAAATATTAAATTTCCATAAGTCTGAATTGGAATTACCAGATTAAAACTATATTTTGTGTATTTCCCAGTACAAATGGATCAAGCGCTTCAATCTTCTTTTTCACAATTAATTTACATCGGTATAGCGCGAAGATGAAATAATTTGGAAGGGAGCCCAAAAAAGGATAAATTTATCTTAACTGCAGGAGGTGAAGCATAGTGTAATAACTGTAAGAAGTTAATAACTACCAATATTTTTAACTTTTGTGATCAATTTAACATCAAATTCCACCTTCTCTTCAACAAGTGTATGAATCAAATGCTGTTGACTGAAAGCTTACCACAAGCTACTGTGACAAGGCTGGTTGGGTTCCAAAAGTTTGTCCATTGTGGAAAATAAAGACTGCAGATAAAACCAGAGATAGATTAACCATTCAATATTGTACCCAAGCAACAGAAACATTTTGACAAAACTAAGCCCCCTATAAATAATGGATTTATAAGTACCACAATATGCTGTAACAAAATAAATAATGGTTTCGGTACATAAGTACATTGATTGCATCTGGGCTGAAGTAAAGAGCTGCCCAATGAGACAAGCTCAAGTTTTTTCTAAAATAACACTTAAGTTTGACCTTTCCAAAGATTGTCTGACAAAAAAACTGTATTTCTAATACAAAACATGCATGACAGAAAATTATCAGGATAAATATTCAATGCACAATGGGAATGCCATCGCAGGGGGTGAAAGGTATGTCATCTGCATGTGAAACTAGAGGCAACTCCCCATGATCGCATGCCATTCCAATTGAAAGCAGGAGAGCAGATCCAGTGTGTAAGTATTATGGAGCAAAAACAGATCTACAGTAGAATCTCCGCAAAATATAGCTTGTTGCAGTGTAACTGATTTCCAACAAACAATACTTTAAGTAATACAAAACATAAGTGAGAAAAATCGATACAAGACGCTAGAAAAGGCTACACATTGCTCCCATCGAAGGTCTTAGGTTCGATTCCCCCTGCTAGCAAACTCTTGGGGCCATTGGGGTTATGCCCGGTCGTCACCTCTAGGGCTCCGGAATTAGTTGAGGTGCACACAAGCTGGCCCGGACATCAGATTATCAAACAAAAAATGAAAAAAGAAAAGGCTACTCACAACTTACCAGAAGCATATTAGATCGCCGGTCCTGTTTCTTAAATCCTTGTTGAACAAAATATGCTGCCTGCAATAAGAAGCTACACTAAAATTTTACTACTTTAGGAGACCAACCAGTAAACCAATGGATTTAAGATCAAACTCCATACCTGAATTGGCAAAAGTATTTCAAGAACATTCATTTTCCATAATAATCTCAAAGAAGCTTCTGCAGAACCATATGCCAGCATATAATTCATTTCCATGAGAATCCTTGTCTACAACATTCAGGAGGGGGAAATATCAATATAGGATTTTTTTCCTCTTATGAAAATAAATAGAAGCAATTAACTGTACACGAGGAAGAAAATATTATCTTCTACCTTATCAAGTGTTAGAACTGAGGAGGCTAAAGTCCTTATATTATCAGCTGCCCCCCTTGCAAAGCTGAATCCTAAACGGGCAGCAATTCTAACTGCACGGAGAATTCGAGCTGCAAAATAGGGTAACAGCGTCCTAAAACAACAGCAATAGATATGATATAAAAAAAAGGAAAAAAAAAACGACGATGATTAGGACGTTGGTATCTACAAAAACTACGTCACTTTAACTCTTCTAGACTTTTGTAAGTAATTACTCAAGTAAACGTATCAGATGTGTCCCAGAAATTATGCCTACCTAGTAGAGGTCACAAAATAACGAATTCTATTATCTGACATACTGTATAAAGTGCTCAATCTTGTCTGTAAACACCATGTATCCTAGAAAGAAAACATTTAATTGTTAAGTTACCAATTCTCCCAAAAGACAGTTAGGAAATGGGTCCAACAATGATATCAATAAATTCAACACTCTCCCTCACGTGCAACCCCATCTTGCATGTGGAGTTGCAAATTTTCAGAGATAGAGTGAAATAGAATGTGAATGGGAGAAATAGAATGCAAATGGGGAATAAATGCATACGGCGAGACTTGTACCCAAGACCTCTCACAACCTCAGCTCTTATACCATGTCAAACAACCTTGGGTAGAACTCAACCCAAAAGCTAGATCATGAAGTGAGGATGCCCTCATGCATAAAAGCTAGCAAAAGCTAGCTCATGAAGTGAGGGGCTCTCACGCTTATATACTCATTATTTTGGTACCACGTCAACCTTCCCTCTCGCATAGCATGCTCACTCAGCAGCATCAAATACCATGTTACCTAGCTCTGAGAGACACACACCCTACCCATCTCTGGTACTTAGCTCTAATACCATGTTAAGTTACCAATTCTCCCAAAAGATAAGTTGTTAGAAAATAGGCCCAACAATGTATGTCAATCTATTCAACATAAATAACTGTAAAATCTAGCCAGGAAGTACCCTCGTGTCCTTGGACACAACAATCTGGCAAACCCAACACTAGGACATGTAACTTCAAGTTTGTGATGGCTGCGATGATGACTAATATGATGACCGTAAAAATGAGTCTACTTGCACAACTCGAAACAAAATGAGCGCCTAAGTTCCAACTTTCCAACAGTGCCTCATAGGTATTCGAGGCAGGCATTTTTTACTTTTCATCACAACAAAGGGAACTCTACCAAAAATAATGGAAATAGACATGTTTCAATACCCATAGGAAAAAGTTGGAAACGCATCTCACCATAGTCCTGTTCAAATGAAGGACCTGCACGAATTATAGTCCTAACCTTCAGGCAAAGGAAATGAAGTGAGCACACTGCACAAACAATACAAATACAGGGAATTTAATTCATCAAAATCTAATAGAGATATATCACACCTTAGCTTTTTTAATATCTTCCAGTCCACCAACATAATCATAGACCAAATTTGCACAAGGATCGAACATCAACCTGAAAAAATGGGAACATTATAACAAAGAAAAAAAACCCATATGTTTACAGACCAGAGAAGTTAATATCGAAAAAAAGTGCAGTAAGATTACACTCAAAATAACAGTCTGAATCTTGATGCTATAAGGGTCAAAGTAGCAACCCGTTTATCGTGAAATCACGCTGCATGCAATTCTTCCAACGCATATAATCCTTCTCATCACAGTCAATAGGACTTTCATAAGCAATACCCAAGTCCTTGTCATGATTTGTGGCACAGGTGCTAAAACTCGATACCTAATTGAACAAGGAAATCTAGGTCATATCAGGAAAAAGTTCCACTTTCCAATTAAAATATTTACAGGAAGTACCTAAAAGAGATACAAATCATCCAACTATGACAAACCTCGACAATTGAATCTTCGACGTGCACATGGCAAATGGGAAACCGTCGTCCAATTATATCACATCGTGAAAATACTCTCCTCACCTGTAGATAGTGGTCACAATGATGTGATAAGGACTTGTTACATTACAGTATTGCACAAAGAGCACAGGTGGAAACGATAATCAACACTATAAATTTGAAATAGTTTGTGGGGAAATATTGGCACCTGTAAAAGATGCTTTTTTTAGTTCAACAAACCCCTGATACCTTCTGAGAAGTGTTTGCAACTAATAAATGGAAATGTTCCCACAAGCTTTTCTTACACGTAGCATGCAGTAACTTCTCACTCATCTCCGCTGATATCAACTACTAATGGCCGAAAAATATATGACGCCATAAGCCCACATAACTTTTTTGTTTGAATCATATAGCCAGGTGATAAACCATTCACACCATGAAACTAACAGCAATGCATTTTAAATACAATGAAAACTTAAGCAAATACTAGCCTCTTTAAGTTCAGCTGAAGTTATTATGTCGAAGTCCCTTGGTGTTCGCTTTAAAATAAGGTCACGTACACAACCCCCGACAAGGTAAACTTCAAATCCTAGAAATTGACAAAGCAAAGGTTAGAGACAAATCAAGCATAATACACACCAAAACAATAAAAAGCCTCCAATCAGAGGGAAATGGGAAAACAAGTTAATCCAATAACGAGTTCATGTTTCAGTGGTATATGCAATAGTTGGGAGAATCATATATTCATTCAGAGCTACATTTGAGAGCATGAAGCATGGATATAAATCAGAGAACTTATGACTTGTGGTTGTTGCTTAATAGGCTTAAAAGCACAAAGTTCTTGGCTAGGTTCTCTCCCTTGGTACAAAACTGGCTCATAGTACCTAGGGAAACTCAATAATGTGGTCATTTAAGTATGCAATGGAATCTACTGTTGTCATAGCAAAATCCATTCACTGCAAAATAAGAAAACTTGAAATTAGAGATGAATTTGTGAGTGCCGCAACAGTTTGACATTCGAGGTCAATAGGTAATTGATAATTAATATGCCCTAAATTACTTGTAATTAGTTGTAGTGATAATTGACACAGTAGGGTGAGAGTGGGAAATCATATGGTGATTATGTTGCCTGGAAGGGAATTGGTGAAAAGGTTTGGTGTGGCAAACAGAGCATATCTGTAATTAAAATGTGCTGAAATGAGTAACGACAGCTATTACTCAGCACTCAGCAGGCCAAGTCAATGTCATATAATCATTTTTTTATCTTCTGAACTAAACAGGCAATCTATCCAGTAAAGAGCATTAACAAATACTAATCATGATCTTGGTTGAGAAGCAAACTTCCACCATCAACTCAAAAGGATTGAATAACATTCATTTGCAAATTATGCAATAGGAAATTTGTAAGTTAACAAATTCTTAAGGCTCCATATGGATAGAACGGTAGAAGATAACATCGCGATATGTTTATAACCAAAATCCTTGATATGAGAGATTCCAAATCACTTTTATGGCACAGTTATCTAAAAAACTAAATGTTGAAAATATGCAAGCTATCAAATCCAAATTTGAGAGTCCCAGTGAATAATAATTTCAAAGAGAGGGTCTATGAAAACAACATGCCCAACATTCTACACAACATGCCTATTTGGCAGTGTCCCATTCTTTGTTCTAAAAGTCCACCGCCTAGGCCAACCACCTAGGCGCTAGGCAGGGGTACAACTCCCAGCCTAAAATCCGTCTAGGCTAGGCACCCCTCTTCCACCCGACTAAAGCCTAGCGACTTTTAGAACATTGATTGGTAGTTGAAAACAAACAATCCATCCAGTTGCCAATGAAACACTGCCACATAGGCATGTTGCACAAAATCTTGTGTTTGTAGAGTTTCTCTGATGTTAAATCCCTTCATTTCAAATCCACAGCCATCCAAATGAAGCCCTGGAGAATAGCAACCAGAATATTACCTTCTCTTTGCAGTCGATTCAAAACCACTCTTGAAGGACTGGGAATTGAAGAATAACAGATCCCTAGGTCTTTTGAACTCAATCTCTTCCACTCCCGCACCTCACCATTACCTTGAACTACTCCAAAATCAACACAATTAATTTTTCTACCAGAATACCAACGCAATACACAATTGTAAACCATCAATCAATCGATATCGAAAACTCCAATGCACTTTACGGTACAAAACCTTACTTGCCTCTTACACTGGAATTAACCACAGAGCAACCGCTTTTGTCTTTGACGAGACTCTCTGGTTCATCACTTGTCTGAAATGCTGCAACTGAGCTAAGCCGAACCTTCATGCCAATCATAGTCAATAGTTAATAACTTAATAGCTACTCCCTCCAACCCAAATTGTTCGTCACATACAAAATACTTCCGTGCCCAAATTCTTAAATTTCTTTGCACCATATTCAAGTACTTAATGAGTTCTTCAATTCAGCGTAGAGAAATTCAACAAATTATAAACACACACAAACACACATATAGTTACCTTTCGAACGGAATGAAGAGGAGGTCGGAGGGGGAAATGGGGTCGGCAAGAGAAACCCAAGCCAGTTGAAATGGCCATCGAAGAGTTTTGGTTACTTCAACATTCCATGAGAATATTACTAGGGTTTAGCTGTAAAACCCTCGGAGGTTTTTTTTTTTTTTTTTTAATGTTTATTTATCATTAGGATTTATTTTATTACGAGCCGGTACAAAAAAACAAATATCTATTACCACTAACTCCAATAATTCTTTTAATTACCACTAACTCTATTAAGGTCAAACACAGTTTTTTGGGCTTAGACAGTTAGGATACGTTTTCCTATTATAGAGTTTTTAGTGGTTTAGACACTTTTATAGGGTATTTAGGATTTTACGTACTTTCATAGGATACTCTAGAATTTAGGTTTAGGCACTTTCATAGGGTACCCTGGGGTTTAGGTTTAGAGTGCACTTTCCTATTATAAAGTTTTTAATGGTTTAGACACTTTCATAGCATTTGAGGTTTTTAAATTAAAAGTAAAAAAAAATTAAAACTAAAATCTAACGGCATATGGGGACTGATGGAACATGGGGACTGACGGGCTACAGAGATATCAGAGCTGTCGGGCTTGACGGGAGAGTTCTTGGAGTTACTGGTGTATTCTTAAAGTGGGAAAGGAGTGCGTGGTTCAGGCCCTCCAAAAATATGAAGCGGCCTGTAAATGCCCCTGTAAACCCTTGGAGTTGGGAAGGGAGAGGAAAGGATGGGCCCAAGAATAAGCAAACTTATATTTAAAGACTTGGAGTTGGGCTTCAATTGGATAGCCCAATAAGATTATTACAGAGTGTTTGGGAGTTAAACAATCTGTCTCATTTTGTTTGTTTGTTTGTTACGTAAAGTAAAATATTGTAAATTTCGAAAGTACTAATTTAGATCTTTAGAGGGGTGTGAAAAAATTCAAAAAATTGTTTCATGAAATATTTTATTTTTGGAGGTCAAAATAGCATGATCTCTCATATGATATAAAAACAAAATGGAACAGATGGAGTAATTTTTTCGAATTATTGACCATGAATCGTGAGTTATGGGTTTTGAATTGTAATCCAAATAGATTCTAAATCTGTGAAACTGGTTGGGTGTCATAAATATGAATTCTTGAGAGTGTTTGGGATTTTGGGGATATAATATGAAGAATAAATTAAAGTATGCCTTTTGATCACGTATTTTTTTCATAGACAAAAAGTTTATTCATGAAAACTTGACAAATGGAACATCAAATTAGGGGGAAGAGGGGAGGGGACTCCAACAAGAAATTAAAACATTTGATTGGTCAAAGCCCAAAACCACCCAGAGGCCCAAACCCAAAACACCTAAAAGTTGACCCAAATAGGGTAAACCCAATCCAAACAATTAAGCCTAATCCATAATGTATATGAAACTCTTGACGCCTACAGCTCACAGACACAGCTCTAACGCTCTAAAACGCCGACCACCAATAAGCCACCACAAACACCACCCCCATCCAACCGTTACTAGTGGATTATAACCGGATTCACCCAACAATAAAGACCAATAGGTGAATCAAAACCACCAGATGGAGAATGGAGGACAAACTAGTAGCAACCGATAGCATTCGAAGCCACCAAACACTGTTAAGCCCAACTAGAGTCACCCAGAAATGAAACCAACGACAGCCATAGATGCCCTGTGACCACGTTGCCCTTTTCTAAGAATGTCTGTATAACGGACATTGCTAAGATGAAAATATCATCCGTACATTAGACTTTTGGTTCGTATGCAATTGAGAATGTAAAATGAGAATCCAAAAACTCCTCTAAGAGATTATCAAATTAGTAAATTATCACTCAATTTCGATAATTGGTTACGGCATAATGCATTTTCCCAAGTGACTCCCAAACAGCTAGAATTAGCAAATGTAAAATGCAAAAATAAAAAGCTCCCAAACACCCCATACAAATTATTCAGCCTTCCAACTGGGCTTGACATAGCCTTGACAAATATTCCAAACCTTAAGTTGGGCTTGAGTTGGACAGAGAGCACTACGAATCATTTATTAGCCTCACCAGAAAATGAAACCTAGGCCCAAATTTTAAGCAGTTGCTGTTTTTATCTTCTTCCTTTTTTCATGAACAAAGAGAATAAGTAGTGTTTTTTTCCAGAGCTCGGGCAACCGCATTAGTTTTCAATGTACAAATGCATTACAATCTTTTGAGACGATCAATATTTTGGGAACGTCGTATAAATGAAATGTCAATCTAATGAAATCATTAATCCTATAATTTGTACATTAGTAGTCCGACAATTGAAACATATGGCCTAATAATAATAGAATCATGCAGAATCAAATTAGTGTTTTTGTGTTTTTATGATAGACCTAATTGGACCATCTTTATGGATTGTCAAAAGGAAACGAATGCATTCATGCTATCTATTCGAGGTGTGTTTGCGCTGATTAGAAAAACAGATTTTGAATTATAGCTTTATGCGCCCTTTGCTTCTAGCAACGTTATTTGGAAATATTTTTTTGGCATTCGGTGTGAGGGAGAGCTGTGTCACTGAAAAATTATGCTTCAGATTTCAGATTTTAATATATAGATGTGGAAATATGATTAATCTGCAGCGTAGCCGGTAGTATTTCCAAAAGAATTGAACAATGGCCGTAAAATTACCTAGAAATCCAAATATAATCTGAAAACCACCACTGTTTGCCTCTTATTGTCTGAAGATTCTTTCATGTCTTTTTCTGGGGATTTTTATTTCCTTTGTGGGGATATTTCTCGATGTAGAAAGCTACTAGTAAAGCAATAGTAACCTAGTATCATTTTTGCCTTGCAAAGTGACAGTGTTTAGTCCAGTTGGTTGATGTATTTACTATCACAATTGACCAGATTTCAATACTCAGGGCCAGGCCGCCCTTACTTCTAGCATGGATACTCTATTTTTGACTGGACAGGCAGGGCCGGCCCTGAGCTAAGGCTCGTAAGGCCGGCGCCTTAGGCCCCCACGAAAAATGAAAAAAAAAGGCCTCCAAATATTTTTTACCACCAAGTATGTAGGCCAATTTTTGGATTTTTTCCGTGTTAAATACATGCATATAGTTTTGAAACGGTGTTTATCGACTTTATATTTAGTTTTTTCCTTGTTAAGGGCCTTCATTTTCAAATTTCGTCTTAGGCCCTTCATTTGTCAGGGCCGGCCCTGCGGACAGGAAATGAGATCAGTAGAGATCAGTTGAGTTGCATGCGAGCTAGCCTAAACACTCCTCAAAGACAAAAAAGAATAAAAATTGCTTTGTTATTTTCACACGTGTACTTGTTGTCCTTCACTTGGTACTGGATGCACGGAAGAATAATGTGGTTTTCAAAACATCTTTACGAAATCCGTCGATGGCGATGAGAATCGACCCAATATGTGACATCTTGAAAACGATTTCCGCGTAAAAAAAGAAAGTTTAGTCTGATTAGAAACGACCGTTGGAAATTGGTTTATGGAAAACAGTATGATTTCAAGTTGCATTTTGGATGCGTTCAGGCAATTTCTCAGAAGCACATCAATGTGTTTGTTTGTTGATGAAATTTGATACCGAAATTGACAGCGAAGGGTGAATGAAATATTTGATCTTAACTCTTAAAGAACCTGTGATTTTCATGATTGTATCGTTTTCATTTCCTTATTGCCTCGTTCAATTGTTAATAAAGTATGGAAAAATCAACTTTTCCATAACTTTTTGGTGTTCAGTTAGCAGGAAAATAATGGTACCTACAAAAATACTTTTCCCACTAGGACTCACTTTCTCTCAAAATGCATCCTGCAAAAGGGGAAGAATTATATGTCGTGGGAAAGTTTGCTCCTGCCAATTACGCTTTCCTGTAAAAAATCCTTTATCAAGTGAACACTCATGGGAAAGTAAATTTTTCTTTCTTTTACTTCACTTCATTTCACTTTTCTCAGGATTAACTTTCTCACATAACATTCTTGGCAAATGAATGAAGCCTAATCTTTTCTATTTTTTTCCCCTCCATTATTTGTTGCTTTCATGTTAAGGCACTATCAGGTGGTTGTTTTCAATTCACGCATTTTTATTAGGGATAAGGGGTGGGCTAAGGGTTGATATCACTATCTCCGTCCTTGAAAATTCCCGAACCCATGTCAATTACCATCGCCGCCTTGATCTCCACTAGGAAATGTTTTTGACCTCCATCCACGCCCCAAAACGGGGAACGGGAATGCATGCAGGGAATCATAGATCCAAACCCTTAAACCCATGAAAAAAAATAAAATAAATAAATAATCTAAGCATTTCCCCTCCACCCCTTTCTCTCTAAGAACCAAAAGGACTGGCCATATAGCTTCAAAATCTTGTTTCTTTGTGTTCTATTTGTTCCTTTTGCCTATTGGGGTGGGTCTATTAATTCCAGTCCTTAACACTAGGATGTTGAGAGAGGAGAAATACTATTTTCAATAAGTTTACTCTCACTCTCTCGCTTACACCCCACTCACATTCCATTTTGTTGGACCTACCTCGAGGTCTCGCGCGATGATCAAAGCTGCTCAATTTGTATAGAATTTTTTTCAAGGGTTCCTGAAAAAAATCAGCTCGGTTAGATATCAGTAAAAACTTGATAGCTCTGTTCATTTCCCAGTTTAGTTTTAGTTTAAGTTTTGATGACATTATAATTTTCCTCATTTCCCTCTCTATCTCTCTCCACTCATTACACCTAATGACATCATCAAAACTAAACAAAACTATCTAACCAAAAACAGCCGATAAGTTTGTTAAAGTTTTGGTCCATTCGATTCAGGAACTGAAATTTGAACAAATCAATCGAGCCTTTTATTGGTATTTGACTGACCTGATTTTTCACAAAGACCCTTAAAAAATATTTTAAACAAATTGAGCGACTCCGATCATTTGTGTGATACCCTGAGGTAGGTCCCACACCGATAGAATGTGAGCGGGGGTGTGAGCAAGAAAGTGTGAACGTAGCAGCGTTCTACTATTTATTCTCCACCTCTCATAGCTCTGCTACTACTAGCTTACACAAAATTCCTACATCCCTTTTTGACCCTTGGAGAGAGAGATTTCCAGCAGAGGTGTAGGGTTGGGGGTGTGGCTGTGAGAAGTGAATTGTGAGTGAGTGTGAAACCTTAACTTATAAATGTATAACGGGGATTTGAGGCAAGGTTCAGGCGGGACATACTCAAACTTGTTCCTTACCCGTTCCCTGTAATTTTTAAGAAACTGGCCCCAATCCTATCTGATTCCTGAAAAAATCCCCGAATCTCTTACCCGTTTGGGGTAGGGAACAGGTAGGATTAGATTTGATTTGATTGTATGAAATGGCCATTCCTAATTTTTGGAGTATATACTTAGGGTTTAGTGAATTAAAAAGACATCCAAGTAAAGTCTAAGTACAGATTATATCTACGGGACGTATGCTTTTATTATGGTTGATAAACAGGGGCAGAGCCAGAACTAAATGTCAGTGGAGTCAAATTCTTAAAGTAGAATAATAGAACAAAAAAAAAACACCAAAATGCGAAATAGAAAGGAGTTAAAATAGATCTCTATTGATAACATATAATTTCATTTATAATTGATCTCCCAAAAGATACATTTAAATACCAAACAAAAATTAGCTTAGATATACAACCTATAACCTTGTCCACAACTGACCACAAAAAGCCAACAAAAGTAGTTAGACAAGTATCAATTTAAAACCTATAACAACATTTACAAGTGACCCTGGCGATTTTTTATATTTTAAAAGTGTAGGATAATAGCCTCATTTGCGATACTATTGAAAATCTCCCTCTCAATATATACAATCAAGTTATCATGCAACTATTGATCATCTATTTGGTTACAAGTCGATTCTTCACAATCTTTATGGCAGAAAATGTTCTTTCTACCATAGCTGTCGCAATAGGTAAAACTAGAGATAAAGTCAAAAGCCTAAAAACCAATGGATACCCTTATATCTTTTTGGGACTCAACCATCACCGACCAATTCCTTTCAAATTTGAAAACTTGACACTAGACTGCTCATCAATGATGAAATTCTTAAGACCGCACATCAATGATGAAATTCTCAAGTTGATCCGAAAGTGCCAAAAGCTCAGTACCGGAGAAGTTTTTGGGATTAAATTCGGCCAAACGATTCAACTTTTGGTTGTCAAACTTGCAAATGAGTTGGATGGACTTAGACATGCAACACAAAGAAGCAACTCAGTATTTACCTCAGTAAAATGATTATTTAGCTCTTGGAATTACATATCTATGATAGTATACAACAACTCGACGCAATTGGGTGTGGTAAGGAGGGCAATTAGTGGTGAAGAGAATTAGAGTTACAAGGAAAAATATTAGAGGAGGGCACGTGGTTGGGCAAAAAATACCATCTACAAGGGGCAAAAATACAAAATCTAAAAAATATTATACTTATCCTATTAAAATTTGACATCTCAATGGGGTCAAGTGACCCCACTTGGCTCTGCCCCTATTGATAAACGAACCAAACTAAGGTGTTCCACTAATAAAAAACTGTTTTTCTAAAAATTAAGACAGGTCATTCTCTCATAATACATCGCATAAAAAAACCCATGAAAAACCAGTTTATTCAAAAAACGACCGTCTGTTTTTTTCAAAAACCGAGACATGTCATTCTCTCCCAATACATCACATAAAAAACTGTGAAAAACCAATTTATTAAAAAAAACCCACCTTACTAGAACACCCGAAGTCATATTTGACTTGTTAATACTTGTTTGAGATCAATTTCTAACATAAACAAAGCAAGCTTTAATGTTTTCTTAAATCATCAAACTTGCAAGTCTAGTTTAAACAAGCTACGTACGTACTATCCTGCTCATTCAAGTACCAATGCTAAATGTGTAAGCTCCAAAAAATGCGTCCCTTTTTGGGTTGGCAATTTTATTTGACAAATCACATCTTTACGTGTACCACATTATTTATCGAGTTGTAATTTTCTAAGTAGCGAGTCTGTATGGGAATAGAGTGGAAAGAATCTCTTTTTAATGTAATTCGAGGGTTAGTAGATGATCGGTTTCCGCCTGGATCAATAATCAACAATTTAATCACAGTGGTATGCTAATTTCTGAACTGGTAGATCAATGGTGAGATTAATCGGCAACTCAATCGGGTAGTTTAGAATAATGGTATTCAGTTTTAGCGCACGTAGATCGATTATAGTTCAATGTGCTACAGTTCGAGATTGGTTTCGTATGCAATCAATCAGCTTTTTAAATGTGATTGATTGGAATACAATCTGTTGTTTTCTACTATAAATACAATCTGTTGTTTTCGTTCTAGGACATGTTGGCTGCGGGAAAAAAAGAAGGGATAGAGTATATATTTTCAAACACGCAAAAAATCCTAGAGTATCAAGGTTGAATCTTGAAGCAAAAACAATATACACACAGACACACACAAACCGTTCAACTCATTTATTAGCCCTAATTTCCTAATGTCAATTGAGAGGTCCATCGCAAGTGGAGTGAAGTACAGTTGGTGCCTCCCTTATACTCTCATGCATATGGGTAGAGTTCGATTCCCGCAAGTACTCATCTCCTTCCCTAAGTCCCCCAGAATACAGTAGATTAGGATTAATGAATATCAATAAATAAATAAATAATTGAGAGGTCCAAACTTACCCAAATTTTCGAAGATAAAAAGCGTGTATGGAATTCAATGGGTTATCTGGTAGAGTATTAATTAATGAAGTGTCAACGTTAATAGGATATGGCCGGTGAACGCATATTGTTCTGTTGATGTTTCACAATCATAGTTTGTCCTGTCGCATGAAAGTTTTACATATTTTACCCCTAGCTATTTGATCTGCTTTTGTTGGCTAGCTTCATTAATGCAATTCAACAAAAGAATAAACTTCTTTCTTTTTCCATTCTTTGGTTATTTCTGAAAGGATTGGACAGCGGGAAAATTAAGTGAAAGGCAGCGGTTTAATTTGAGAGAGTGAGGTTTGTCTCTAGCTTTCTCTTGCTGCTCTTGAATATGCTAGTCATTTTCATGTTTGAGAGACACTTTTTAATGATCCTTGTTTTGCTAGGAGAAAAGAAAAATACCAAAACAAGCTAGGGCGCCCTACAAGGACAAAGAAGTTTGGAGGATAATTAGAATTCCTTGTCATGTTTTAGAAATACAAGGGGTACCGACCCCTTTTGTACAGACCATGTATAGATGGCGTTGGGGACTCACCCCAAATAATCAATCCGAATTGTTTATCCATCTCAAATTAAATTCTGAGTGGACTTACGTGAGAATCAATGCAATCAGACGGCTAAATGAACTCAATCTAAAATCACCCCATTTCATTCAATTCTTTTTGAACGAAATAGGGTGATTTGGACCGGGCCGTCCGATTGCATCGATTCCTGCTTAGGCCCACTTGGAATTTGATTTTGAGATGGATGAACGGTTCAGATTGACTTTTTGGAACTCACTAGGGGGTCTCTGGAGCCGTCTATGCATGGTTGGTACCCTTCGATCTGCACGTACAGAACGGTTCGTTATGTTCCTAGTGGAAAAAATATTTTTGGTAAGTACGCATATTTCCTCATAGTAGGGATGACCATCTTAGCCAACCCTCCCCTATCCAACCTGTCCCCTCCCCGAATGGATAAGGGATTCAACGATTTTTTTGGGGATTGGGTAGGGGATGGGAATTTTATTTTATTTTATTTTAAATTTGAGATCAGGTAGGGGATGGTATAGTAGTCCCCTCCCCAATCCCCTCCTCGATCCCTGCCCCGCCCCTCCCGGCATCCCCGTTCACATATACAGGTATATTATATGTGTATAAGTTTATAAGTTTTTTTTTCCCGGATAAATTTATAACTTATTGGTTGGTTGTATAAGAAAAAATTTCTCCTTTACTTTTGTTTTATGTGACACTTTTGAGTGAAATTTTAATCTACCAAAAAACCAAAAACAAAAAAAGAACAAGAACAAGAACAACAGTAGCACTTATGAGTGACTTGGAATGTTTTACGGAGTACTTATCTTTAGGAACCACTTTTGGTCATTAGCTTTGGATTTTAATACAACTTTTTTGGTATTCACTTTAATAGTTTGACTAAGCTTTTAGATCCCCGATTTCCCGTGGAGATCCCTATTCCCAGCATTGGGGCGGGGATGGAGGTTTAAAAAAAATCCCTAGTGGAGATTGAGAAGGGAATGGGAATTGATATGAGTTTGGAGATTAAGGATGGGGTGGTAGTATCCACCCCTTAACCCTCCTCATGCACATCCCTACCTCAGAGAAAAGAGAACATTACTCATATTAATTAAGTACAATGAGATAGAAAAATATTAAATTCTTGGTCCTCATCACTAATTTTCTTTTTCTCTCTCCCCAATTATTCCACTAACGGAGTTTTTACGATTTTTTATATAATGTATTGTGAAATAATAATTTGTCTTGATTTTTAAACAAATTTTTTTTTTTTGGTTAGTTGAGCACCCTCTCAATCATGTCTACCTTGCTCTAGTACTTTTTCTCCCACTAACTCTGCACCTACATAATTAACCGTTGTGCCCAAGATGAATCATCTATGCTCTAAAAATCGACAACCACGGACAGCTATTTCAAAGGATATAATTCCACGTGGGTGAATCACGACATTAGGAGATGAATAGTGATAGAGCCACGCACACTCAATCACACTCAATCACATATTCTTTCACATGTGGTGGATCCCACCGGATGAGACCCACCGGGTGAACCCCACCACATGTAAAAGGGTGTGTGATTGAGTGTTGTTGACTCTAGCATTTTTTGTTAGGAGATACATGCATGCATCACAAGAAAGATGGTCCTAAAATTAGGGCATGCACTTTTATCCATTAAATGGTACAATTATTAATTGCATGCCAAGGGCAGTGTGTAATGCCCCGAAAAAAAATGGGTATGCTAATAAATAAATTGCAAAATTTATTTAAATAAAATACGAACTTCGTTAAAAATTCATAGAATACTCAAAAAAAAATTTAAAAGTAAACTAACTTATTACAACTGAAATAAATTGAATTCGAACACTGTCTCAAATATCTAAACATTTATTATAAATCCAACTGAAATAAAAGACAGAGCCATCTAGCTATATTCTACTGATAAAGCCATGGGTCCGCCACGTAGTTCGCATTTAGCTGCTCCATCGCCTCATAATCTGTAAGTGGCTCCTCATCTTCTTCTGTACTTGGCGTTGGGGACACCAGGGCCACAAAAAGTAGCGCCCTAAGCCACCCTTTTACTAAAGTTACTCATGCAATAATTACACACATAACCAAAATTTTATTTCATATGAAATACTCAATTCTTCACATTATACCTCAACACAAGGAATTCACAAAATTCAATTGATCTCATTTCAACTTTGAACACACTTTTCTGTCACAGGCTTCCATCCACGGTACACCTCAGGTGCTCGATCACACAGCAAAGCCACCTCGGGGTATACTGCGCACAGCCCACGATTGATCACTGGTTGATCAATCTCTATCCAGCATTGGTTCCCACCCACAGTATACTTCCGGCGCCCGATCACATAGCAAAGCTACTTAAAAGTATAAACTGCGCATGACTCAAGACTCATACCGGACACGTCCCAACCCCAAATATCGCTATTATATCCAATCATTCTTAAACTTTAACATTTCGATCAAACGTGCTTAATAAGTGAATTCATGCATTACGTGGGTCTATGTTCACATAAGTCTCACATAACAATAAAATAATCACAAGGTTAAAGAAAAACTTAATACGGCATGTAAAACGGGCAACTTCCTCGATTTGTTAAAAAAATAGTAAATTAACTCTAAAAATCACGAATTTTTACAGGGATATTATACTTCACAATACAAACAGATAATGTGTTTTACTCGAGTTCCAATTCCTTCGTTAAGATGTTGAAAACGGGTTGTAAAAGTAAATCGTGTTCTGTCTCATTTTTCCACTACAGCAGAAACTTCGAAAAATCATACTAAATTCTATGCAACTCGGATTAAGACGAGTTCTACATGGACTCCAATTAATTTTTCGAGATCTACAACCTTATTGTTTTGATTTTTCTCTGAAACTGAACAAAAATAATCGAAAAATAGCAGAAACAAAATAGTGCGCAAAATCTCTATTTTTCGACATCATCACTTTTTTACTTCTACTACCCATATGATAATGATCTGACTTCCAACAATTTAAATTATTTATTTCCATGTGCACACAACTATACCAAAAATATTTATATATATACTAAAGTAAAAGTTAGGTTAAAGACGTCCTACCTCTCCTCCGACAAACTTAGCACGCTAGCGAAACAGTAGGATCGAAAAATCACAACTTCGAGGAGAAATCTGTGGAAGGCAATTAAATATCTGCGTGAGTAAAAGAAAATATACTCCGCGAGAAAAAAAAGAGAGGAATCTACCAATGGTGGAGGAGATATAATCCAAAGGATTATTATTTTTTCCCCTTTGTGAGAGAAAATGAAAGAGAGCCCAAAGGAAAAAAATGAAGAAAGAAGGAGAAGAAGACAAAAATATTGATTACCTGTGGAAGGGAGAATTGCCGAGAAAGTGAGGGATAGATTTAGGGGCTTCAATTGACTTAAGGATAAGAATCAATTGGGATAGGAATAGGTAGAGAAGTTTAGGGAGACTAGGAAAGTGGGGAGAAGAGATAGGATTCTTTCAAATTAAATCACAAGTAGATACACTACAAGATTATCTCTATATTTACACTATATAGTTATCCATTAGTTAAGGATAATTTCAAATTATAATAAATATCTTTTGTTTTGCGAATAAAAAAAATGATTAAAGCCTATTAATATAATTAATAAAAATCGGGCCGTTACACAGTGTCTTGAACTAAGGCCCTGTTCAACTAAGGAACTTTTGTTTTAAAACTGTCTTGATTTTTGTGTTCATAGTTTTTTATGTGAAGTATTGTAAGAGGATGACCTATCTTGATTTTTGAAAAAAACTAGTTAGTGGAACACCCCCTAAGAAAGACATATTTCATTATATCATGTGTCATGTTCCTAATTACGTTGCTGCTCCTTTTAAGAGTTCAAATTTTACATGATCGAGTTAGTAGTTTACCAGTTAGTCGATCAATCAATCAATCATCAATACATATTGTATAGCAATGTAGTTTTTTTTGGGATAACATATATCAATGTAGTTGGCTCTCCCTAAACTCTCTAAACCTCAAATCCTAATCTTCTAGAATTTTGATTTTTTTTTTAAAGAAGTCTCAAATCCTCCTTCTGCTTGCACCCTTAGATTTTATCATAGATGATGTCGTCCAAAGCGTAGGGCTAGGTAGCGCATGGCATAATAACCAGTAAGGTCGGGTCGAATCCACAGAGACCGAACGCACCCGGCGTGAGCGTTGTCTTGCGAATGTCGGTTTTAGCCTTAAAGCGGCAAACTTGACTTTTGGAGTTTGTTTGGTAGAATTCTCTCTACCTCTAATGCGATTGAAAACGAAGATATAAACTATAAATAAAAGACGGCAAGGTCTAGAGTTTCATACCACCCATGACTAAGGATATTCAATGGCTCTCAACTATAACTCAAGTGAGAGACAAAGTCACTTGCTCTCACTTGGAAGATTTAACAATGAAGATCATTTTGACTCTAGAAAATGGGTTTACCGATGAGATAAGTTCTTTGAGACATTTTTACAAACACTTGGAGTGACATAGCTCTAAGCATCATATGTGGCAAGTAGTCAATCCCTTGCCTACACAAGATCAAAAAGGTTAACAACTCCCAGTTTTTGGTGCATAAAATTGAACCAACCCAATGAAAACCAATCTTTGTCACAAAAAATGAGGTTTGTAAATGGAAAGAAATCCTCTTAGACATTTTGTCGAACACCAAAAGTGACATAGCTCAAAGCATCGTGTGTGCCAAGTGATTTGTCCACACCCAATCAAAGAGGTTAACAACTCTAAGTTTAGACCGAAAATAGAGTGATTAATCCATTCACAAACCCACAATAAGCATATAAACGTGAGAAACCATTGAAACACCGAAGTCATGGAGTGATATTCACCCCATGACCAAGCCTAAACTACTACTCAAACATGATTAAGCTAAACATTAAAAGAAATATAAAGGAAATACAAAACATGACGAAAACGAAAATAAACTACAGATTTATAAAGATTAGAGAAGTTACAACATTAATGAAGGAGAAAACCTTAGTTCTTGAAGATTGAAACCTAAAATCTAGAGAGAAGGAGGAGCTAATTTAGACTAGAAAACTAACTAATGAGGGCGAGGGTGGGGAGGAGAGAGAGAGAGAGAGAGGGAGAGGGAAATATATACAAACACCTTCCATCTCTCTCAAAATATCCTAACAATGCTTTTAATAGAAACTTTCCATAAGTAGAAAGTACAAAAAGTGCTTGAAATGCTTGAAAAATGCTCCACGGATTGATGTGGATCGATCCACTATGGAAGTGGATCGATCCACTATGGAAGTGGATCGATTCAGATGGCTTTGGAACAATTTGAGTGGAGTTGGATCGATCCACCAAAGTTCTGAATCGATCCAAGTTGATCTGGAGCATTTTAATGAAGTTGGATCGATCCACCATGACCTTCGATCGATTCAAAGTGGTTTGGGGGGTTTCTGATGAATTTGGATTGATCCAGAGGATTGATCCAGATTGCTCTGGTCAGGTAGATTCTTGACCCAACTTCGCGGGCATGTCCCGGCTTCGTCCGAACTCGGAATGGGGCGATTCTTGAACCGTTGGAAATCTCTATGAGTCTACTTTCAAACCCAATTGAACTCATCTTCATAGCCTTTGTATATTGAAAATAATGAGCCTTTTTCTATCAGTTGGTCAGATTTTCTCGAAGCTCATAACTCCAAATTTATTGTTCTTTTGTTTCGGGTCTTCCTTGAACCTTTCAAAGCTTCTTGAATTGAATTTTAAGCTTTGACGATTGTCCTCCACGGCATTGCGGGATCTTGGGTACTTCCAGATACAATCGGGGATTATTTGGAGTTTTAGACACACCTTTTAGCTCTGATTTTCTGAAACTCGTCAAAAACACAACTCGCGCAAAATCAATCGTATAAAGTCACAAAATGCACGTGTGTGTGATCACAATGAGCGAGATAAGCGCGGATATATACAACATTTGGGGCTTATCACCTTTCCCTCTTACTCTTCCAAGTGTCCATGCCTTCCACTCCATGTTGAGCATATAGATAATTGAGTTACCCATCTCTTAGCAATTTAGTGTACCTTCAGCATGATAAGTATGCCTTTGCTTGGTGGTCAAGGCTTGAGATCTAGGAATTTGCTCCTTCCTATGATCTTATGTGTTTTTTTTTTGTCATGGCCTAAGATTTTAGGCTCAAAACCACTGTCTTTGGTACTATCAACTCCAATGGGTCAGTCCCTACAAAGTTTTGCTATGACTTTATCCTACTAATAGATGGTGGGATTGTTCCCCAGAAGTTAGTTGACGTGCGCAACTAAACCAAACATGCACTTGAGTAATAGTAAAATATATCGTGAGTATGCCTTTTTATCGCGTGCAACGATACAAATGTAATGATCACGTAAGAAAATCACTAGAAAATCGATCGTGGATACTGAGAGTTAGTAGCACAAAACATTAGGGAGGAAGGTGAAATTGCTGATATGGAGTATGGTGCCTCTATTTAGCTAGAATTCTAATACTTTTTTGGCTCTGGTGCTTGCTTAGTTTTGGCAATGGTCTTGGTAGGGTGGTGCAATCTTTGCAGGTCCAGCCTTGTGATTTTCGGGGTCCTAAGAAAATTTTGATAATGGGCATTCTCATTTGTTTTTATATATCAGTTGTTCCATATAAAACAAAAAAAGTTTTGTAGTTTAGTGGCATGTTGCTCGGAACATTGGAGTTGCACCCTAAGGTCGTGAGTTTGAGCCCTCGAGCTGTCAACGTGAGCCCTTTTTTTCTGTAAAGAAAACTAAAGGAAGTAGGAATTGAACCCGTGTCTTCGTGGATAAACAACACGAACCCAACCACCATAGCTAACTAACGTATTTGTAAAACTTTCACATACATAATATTTATTATAATCTTATATTTGGGGCCCCTTTTATTGGGCCGAAAATCGGAAAGCCCTAACTGACCGGCTTGTCGGCCTATGCCCAGGACGGTAGGACTAGCCTTGAATCTTTGTGGGTTTGATGTTCGGTTCGATTTCAGTTCTTCTAATGGCTTGGTTTGGTATATTTCTTTAGCTGCTTGGTTGGGTGGCGTTGCTAGCGTTATCTTATGTTGCAGATTTTGGGCTTTCTTTGTTTTTGGACATCTGCAATTTTGCATTGGTTTGGTGTGGCCTCCTACTATTTCTGGTGTTTCTCAGTTTGGTTTCTATGGTTTGGTAGTGTTTTGGATGTTTGGTTTCGATTGCTTGTCATTTGGTCTTTGTTTGCATCAGTTGGTGTTTTGGCTTCTTGGTTTTTTTGGTCTTGGGTGGTATTTGCCGTTATGCCCTTAATCCGTTTAATCCTTGTATATTATATTTCAAAACAAATTTGCTACAGACATTAACACTTCAACCAACAATTACATAAACTCCGTCACATGAAAATGCGGGACCCACTGAGAGTGTTTGTGTAATTGTTAGTACAAGTATTAGTGCCTCTATCTTTTCTCATTTCAAACATTAATACTACATCCATCCCAAATTCCATGTCCACTTTCATTATTCACAACACCACAAAAAAAATTGTTTATATTTTCAAATGTGTAATGTTGTACAAATTCAATATGGATCTTATTTGATAGTACTCGATGAATTCTACTCCATCTGTCCCCAAATTTTGATCTGCTACGAAACTATGTTTAGTTTTCAAACTCAACGATAATACATTTACAAAATTTTTTTTTTGCACCGTACAAAAGATTTTACCAAGATCTATATTGCACATAATTTTTTTTTGGTAAGTGCATTTAGCGTAAAAATTGAACATAGTTTCGTAGTTGACCAAAATACGGTGATGGAGGGAGTATCAAACAAAAGTTTTCAAAGCTATATGTAAGAAAACATTATCGATTGAAAGAAAAAAACAAAAAATTGAAAAATGAGCGGTATATACATAATGGACAAGAAATTTGAAATGGAAAGAATAATTTTCTTTTACTGAGCGAAAAAGAAAACACTAAAACATTAGGGGCTAGACGGACTAATCGGCCGATGAATTCAAGGACACAAATATCTATAATTACTGCAAGTGTGCTTAATAAATGTATAATGTACGATGCAACAATCTAAAAGATGATCACGTACGAAAGAAAAAATCAACCCAATTTTGAATTTCCAAAGGGGTGACAGACAAATTGGAATTAATCGATCACGTAAGTCATAAAGTCAAGAGTGATTGAATATAATAACAAGAAAAAATAGATAAAGTTTATTATAGTGGAAAAGAAAAAAACGTGATCAAAATTTGAAATAGCCAAAGGGAAGTACACACCTACATCACCGCCTCACCGGTGTCATATGATTGTCAAATGCTTTTTACAGCTTTCATAATTGTTGTAGTGGGACCGGCTAGTCTTACCATCCACAAGAGCGCCAATTAAATCACTGACTAACTGTTTAATATGTTTAGAAAGTGTTTTTAAGGGTTTTATTGATAAATAAATAAAATATAATCGGAAAGAGTTTAATCCGAGCAGTTTTTGATAAAATTGTACATAACTCGGCAACGACAATTGAGGTCCGTTGACATGACAACATGTGCAAACTTTTTAGGTTGCAGATTTGGCAGAAGATTCTCAAGAAAAATATGATGACTGTGTTTGGTTAGATAGTTTAGTTTAGTTTTAATGATATCATAAGTGTAATAAGTGGAGAGAGATAGATAGAGAGAAATGAGAAAATAATGATGTCATCAAAACTAAAACTAAAACTAAACTGGAAAACGAACATGGTCAAATACGGTTATAATACTACTCCTATTAGTCCTATACAATTATACCTTTATACAATATTATTATAACGTATATATGATACCATATTATACTACATATATAAATTCCAGAGCAATTTGTGTACTACGCGGGTGAAAATCGATGTCCGGAGCATTTTTTTTTATTTTATGTTTTTGAGACTCTGATTAACAAATACAAGTAATTACCATTTTAATGACTTCGAGATGATAATATCATTTTTAAATATGAGCTAGAGACCGAATTTAAAATACAGTAATCGGTTTCAGAAAAGCTTTTAAATTCTCATAAAAGGTAACATTATCCTTTTTTAAAATTCGTTACGCACATTATAATCTTATATTTACTACAAATTCTGATTATATAGTTCAAAATTTTAAAATTTACAATCTAACCTAAAAATTAGTTGGCTTTCGAGGGGTCCTTATTCAATGGTTAATTATGAGCACTCTTAAGTGATGCCTCAATACACTTCTTCGTTACACATTCACGTAGAGTCCATGAATCAATAATGTTATGAATATACATAACTTGCACCCCATATGCACACCAAAGTAATATGACAGATAAGGAGAAATCCATCATTCAGGTGGGCCACACATTTGAGTTTTTTCTTGTCTGCCACATCACCTTAATGTGCATGTGGCCCATATCAATTTTTCTCCATAAATTTTGTCCTGATCCCAACAAAAATATACCTACATGGAAAAGCGTATTGACTAGTTGAGTACTTTAATTCGGTGTGAAAAATTCAAAAAATGATAAACGGAAGTACTTCATATTTTGATTTGAAAAATGACGCAATTTTTTGTAATAGATTATTATTTTGAAATGGAGAGAGCACGTGAAAAAGGTATTAACTATTGAAACACCTGGCGCTGCCCTGGCCACAAAAACCTCATGAATCACATTTAGCAATGAGTGGGTTACCACAAGGAGTACTTTACAGTATTGATACAATGAATGATTGCCAAATACTACCTGTACCCCATGTGTAGAAATCCATGGATGGAGCTTCAACAACTTCCAAAAATAAAATGAAGACAATGTTGGGCTGATCAGATACAGTGAACTACAAGCAGGCAGGCAGTTATGAGGTAGGTTCAATCCGACGAAGAAGAGTACCCATTGAGTTGAAGTCTACGCAGGACTATGCCTAATTTGAAATGATCGGGGTGTAAAGCGTCTCCGTGAAGAGTTTTCAAAAAAATTTATTGTCATGATTCAAACCGACCATTTTATAAAATTTGATAAAATTACAGCTACGTCAACCGAAGGAACACGCATTTGTGCGACAAGATATCGGGAGAGATTTTTTCTTACTGTTTTATTTTGGCCTGAATTATGCTTAGAACAAAAATATCTAGAAATTGAATCAAAATAAAAAAGTAATTTCTTAGAACTACATAAAAAAAAAACCTAATCAAAGAAACTCTAAGTGTACCTGATTGCTCAGAAGTTCTAATTTACATATATAGGCTAATTGATTTTGGTACTCCGGTCACTTTTTGATAAACATACTCTAATATTTGTCTTTGGCATTTAAAATACACATAACATGAATACTAAAACAAAAATGTTATATGCAGGGAAAAGATTTACAATGAATCACACAGGGAAAGTCCTGCAGGACCCAGTACGGATCTTGAACGACTAATCTGAGCCGCTCAAGAATTTTAAAAACACATTTCGAGTGGCTATGCTAAAAACTAGCTCCATCCGATATGTTTAGATGTTCGATCCAAACTTTCAGTTTTTCTTTTTTCATCCGAGCCATTCAAAAATGAAAATTTGGATTAAGCATCCACGCATATCGGATAGAGCTGATTTCATGCAAGCCCCCTCGAATTGTGTTTTTTAAATTTTTGAGCAGTTCAAATCAGCCGTTTGGGATCCGTACTTGGCCCCATAGTGTATTCCTTGCGTGATTCCATGCAAATATCATTTTTGATGCTAAAAACGTGAATACTAAAATACAAATATTGAGGCGTGATGATCAAGATTTGATGTGCCAAAATCTTTTCCTGAAACATAACAATTTTAATATTGAAGCGTGATCATCAAAATTTGAAGTGCCAAAATCATTTCCTGAAGCATAACAATTTTAATCTTCATTGAAGATCTAAAAAGTACTCCCTCCGTCCACTTTGGAAAACGTGTATTTTGTGAACGTTAAAAAAATTCATCCACAGAATGTTTTGAAAATTTTTTTTGCACCAAATTAAAGTAATCAATGAGAACTTTAATTTGGTATGAAACAAACTAAAAAATTATATAGAAATATATATATATATATATATATATATATATATATATATATATATATATATATATATATATATATATATATATATATATATATATATATATATATATATATTTTGGGGGGGTTTGAAGTTCCACGTATTTCGATAGTGGATATTTTGAAATGGATAAAGGAGTAACAATTAAAGAAACCATAATTATGCCATATAAGAGCATCATTATCAGCCTACCTAAATCCAATTGCCTACCTATCTCCCCTCACAAATTTATTTTCGCTACAGTGCCTGAAGCAAAATTGAGTAGTTATTGTGCACTAACCTTTATTTTGTGGGGTAAATTTCACCTACCTCCCTTGAGGTTTCTGACAATTACAGGGACCTCCTCTAATATTTCTGAAATTTCACTGACCTCTCATACTTTTGAAAATAAATGTCACATACCTCCCCTCCATTAAACTTCCGGTAGAAAAGCCAACGAAAAACACTAATGTCAGTGCCACCTCACTCTCCTCATTTTATTTTAAATCTTAAAATGTTTATAACTTTTGTTTTATATATTCACTTTTTATGAAATTTATATATTTAAAATCTACTCGAAAAGATCTATAAAATGAGCTCCATATTCAATGGGAAATTATGAAAAAATAAAATCTTATTTTTTCAATGTGAATTTTAATTATAATGTTACATAATTTAAATTATTTTCAATGTGTAAGTCAAAATTTTACGCAAAAATTGTAATGCCTCCGTTCCAAATTGTTTGTCCCTTTTGGGAATGCATGCATTTTACACGCAAAAAATTATGTACAAGCATTAATTTTTTTCAACAAACTTTATACCAATTTAAAGATCTTATTGAGAAGAAAAAATTGGTGTAATTCTTTTTCAAAAAAAGTTCTCATAGACATGTTTTTTTTAGTGTAAAATGCATGCACTCCCGAAAGGTGAGCAAACAATTTGGAACAGAGGGAGTACGAAACATCATAAAATCTTTTTGTTTAATAATTTTGTTTTTTCCAAATATATTCTTAATTAAATGAACATGGTAAATTTGTAAGTCCATTTTTCTATTTAATAGTGACTTCGTCCCAATAAAATTTTAAATTTTCAATGGAAATTTTAATTATATTGTCTTTTTTTTTGTTTGCCATTCGATATTTATTTATAGAGTTAGCTGTTAGATGTTAGTAAATTATAATGGTTGACCTCCTCTCAATAGGAGTTAAGCTCGGAACCTTACAAAAAAAGTTGTAAGAATTTTCGGGTTTAAAGTTTTGAGTTAAACATTGAAAAATTTAAATTACGTAGCATGATAATTCACATTGAAAATTACGTAGCATAGAATTATAAGTTTATAGAAATTACGTAGCATGATAATTACAATACATTTATAAGTTTATAGAATTTATAAAATTTTCATTCTGTATATGTGAAAGTTATACATATTCTAGGTTATATATGAAATTCTTATGAGATACGTATATATTCTAAATTCGCGAGCCTAATCAAGCTGAATATAGTCAAGTTCAAGTTCAACTCGTTTATTAAACGAGCCTAAAATTGAGGTTCAGGTTCAGTTCGATTAGTAATCGAATCGAACTCGAATGAGCCTTAACTGAGTTGAGTCTCGAATAGTTCACAAATGGCTCAGTTCATTTACATCCATAGTTTAACGCAATGTGATACATAGAACAGTTGTAGGGCCCGTTTATCTTAGGGAGAAGGACAAATGGTGTGTGGTGGTGGAAGAGTGGAGGGGGAAAAGCTTATTAGAGGGATTATAACTAACACCACCTCTCATCTTAGGAAAAGCTAATCTAGATAGAGAAAAAGACCAAATTACCCTTCCATTTTGTTTCTTATTGCTCGTGACCCAGCGTTGTTGTTGTTAAAGTCGCCCGAAGCATAGGGCTAGGTCGTTGAAAGCATAGTAACCCGGCAAGACTGGGGTCGATTTCCACAGGGACCAAATGCACCCGGCATGAGATTAACTTGCGATGAGATTTATGGCGTTAAGACGGCCAACTTATAAAGTGGTTTATTTGGTGGTTCTCTCTCTACCTCTAAATGACTAGAAAATGAAGGTTTTGCTAATTTAAACTAAAGGCAAAGTCTGTCGGGATTCCACCCCGCATGGGCTAGATGGGCTTTGGCCCAGATGGGAGGTTTTAGGATTTTGTCTGTGTAACTCTATAAATATTTTGTGATGCCTTTTGTAATAATGGTGGTAGCACAATGTAGAGAGAGGCAGAGAGTATGAGAGGGGAGTCGGTTGTGGCTCTCCCGGGGAGAGAGAACTGTGAGGTTTCATCTATTGTGAGATAGAGAGTGAGTGTGTAACACAAAAGACTTGAATTTTCTCTTGATTATAGTGAAACCCCCCTCCCCGTGGATGTAGGTCCGATTTGGCCAAACCACGTATATTGTGTGTCATGTTTTCTCTTGTATTACTGATTTTGTTGCGTGTGGTTCGTTGTTGGAATCGTAACAAAGTCAAGGGGTTCAAAACACCCATGACTCGAATTAAACATGCTTAACCGGAAGATTTAACATTTTGGCACATTTTGATTCTAGAAAATGGGTTTGATTAAGAGTAGGGTTCATTGAGGCATTTTTACAAACACTTAGAATGCCATAGCTCTAAGCATCATGTGTGGCAAGTAGTCAAGCCCTCGCCTATACAAGATCAAAAAGGTTAACAAGACTAAGTTTTGATACATAAAATTGAACCCTAGCTCTTAAACAAACAACTTTTCATGCTCATTTTGAGAGAAGAACAAATGGAAATACATAAAATTGACCTAGTCTTGCTACACTACTCGCACATACTCCAAGGGTAAATGGAAATACTAAGTGAAAATGGTATAAAAATGTGAAACATAACGAAAATGAAAATAAATTAGAGATTTGAATAGATAAGAAAAGTGCTTAATTACAACTTTAATGAAGGCCGTAGCCTTGATTCTTGAAGCTTAACACCTAATTTCTAGAGAGAAGGTAGAGAAAATGGGTGAGGGAGAAGAAGGGAGGTAGCAAGAGAAGGTGAAAGTGCAAGATGTCCTAATAATCTGAGGTTGGGAGGCTTTTATAGCCCCCAAAAGTCATGCTTGATAATACAAAAATGCCCCTACAATTGGTCTTGATCGGGCTCCAAAAAACCCAGAATTTTGGTGCTTAAACTTGTACAAAGGAAATGCTTGAACCGGTTCTGGCATGATTTTTGACATTCTGTTCAGCTAGAACCTGTACAACAGTTTTGCTAGAAGAGGTTCTAGTGTGGTTTTTGACATTTTGTTTTGCTAGAACCTGTACAAGGGTTTTGCTAGAACATGTTCTAGTGTTTTGGCTCGGCCCTCGTTTCTTTACTTTGACTTCTTGATCCCTTGCCCTTCCGGCGTCCCGAGTGTCATGCGGCCTTGGGTGCTCGAGCACCCCTTGGTTCAACCATGCATGGCGTCAAAACATGCCTTATTCTTTAGTTTACTTGCATCTAACAAAAACACCACCTCCCGCGAAATCAATCATATAAAGCCACAAAATACACGTGTGTGTGATCAAAATAAGCGAGTTAAGCCCCATTATTTACACTATTGAGGGCTTATTACTTATTCTCAATAGACTACAGTAATTTTATGGGGCTACAAAGTAATTTCTCAAAGGATTCATTCTTATCTCCCATATCAACTACTAGTCAAACCAATTAGAGTATATAGCATTCCCTATTCCTAATTAATTCCCGTTATAATATACTCCATAAACCCTTCTTCCTGAGGAAAACTTGAGTGCTAGACAAGTATCACATGAAAGTACCCGTCACGCATCTTGGTTGTCTAAAAATATTTTTTGGATGGGCCCGAAGTTTAGAAAAAGAGTCATAGGAGAGAGCGAGGGAGAAATTTTTCTCCTTCTTCCTTGTTTACTTAAAATCTTATCTGTCCGGCAAACTATTAGGCGTTGTAGAATACTGGACCCAGCCAAATTGATCTAAAGAATTGTAGCTATGTAGAACTTCCATTTCCCTCACACAAAGATCCCGATGGTGGATAGAGTAAACTACAGAAGTGCATGTCAGCTCCTTTTTATTGATCTTGATGTAGATGAATACAGGTGCACATATGATATAGTACAACGTACTTATGCTTGTGATACTTTTTCGGAAGTGTTAGAAACTTGAGCCCCTCCCACTAAAAAAAAAAACAGTTTTTTCCTAAAATAAAGATAGGTCATTTTCTTACAACATATCACTTAAAAATCATGAAAAATTAATTTATTTTAAAAACTAGCTTAGTGGAACACCCCTTAGAATCAAGGATGAACGCATCATTTAGATGTTGGGAGAGAAAATATTTAAAAAACTATAACGTATGAAAATTGAAAAATTCTGTAGATCATCTTGGTTTGCTATGTACGAACCCTCAATCAAAAAGAACTCACCGATTAATAATCAATTGAAATATAAATCAAAGCACATAAATAAAAAGCAATAAAATAAAGAACACACGGTATATATGTAGAAAACCTCAAATAGGGTAAAAACCACAAGAAGGAATCAAATACTATAAAACATTGTGTGGTTACAAGTAATCTTACCGTACGATTCTAAATCCTCACAAATCGTCTTAAGAATTACTTGCCGAATCTACGTTCATCACACCCAGTGCTTAACCACCCCCGCCGCCACCACCTTGAGTCCACAAACCTTCCACTAACCTTCAGCAATCCACCGAAGGCTAAATCAAATAGTATAATGAAAGTTTATAAGAACTTCTTGAAGTTATGCGTGTTGCTCAATGATCTATCGATCTTCTTTTTACTCAAAGATTCCAGCCCACGACCCCCCTTCAATATTTTCTGATATTAAGAGGAGTTTTGGAGTAGTTCTATCATTTGTGGTAACCTGTAAACACACACAAACGAATATCTTATTTATAAGCTGCTGAAAATAGAAACATTGCTCGAGCAACTCCGGTATCTTATCGAGCACTTTTCTGAATTAAAGTTGCAATATATCGAAATTCCTTAATTTCCTAGTCTTCTTCCCTTATCGAAGCTGCTCAATACTGAAACCCTTTATTGCATTGATCTCCCTTGGTTTTCTTCCACCTAAAAACCCAATCTTCCAATTACATAATATTGATTTCCTCCCACTTCCTACACAGACATTCTAGAAATAAAATAAAACTAGATAAATGAGGATATAAATAAATGTGGATTTTGCCAACACAGACAGACATTTCCTATGGTCCTAATCAAAAGCAATCTTATGAACCTGAATATAAATACATAAATACTTGGAAAACAGTCACATATTTTCTTATGAACCCGAATATAAGTACCAAATATTATTTTAATTTTATTCTTAAGGGCATAATTTTTAGATTAGGCCTTATGCACTAAAAACCATTGTGTCGGCCCCGGTTACAATTGCTAAGGTTGCTATGGATTGGTGCTTAAATAGGCTTTCACCGTCTAAAGATAACTTTTTGTTGTAATGTTGCAAACAGAATAAGTCATTAAAAAACTAATATAATTATTTTTAAATATAATGAGTTAGGAAGATAAATGAGCATTTCCTTTTAAAAGATGCATATTTGCAAGAGACAAAAAAGAAGAAGAAAGAAAGATATTATGTGACAAAATTAATTTATATACAAAATAGATGTCGTAATTATTGAAACGTAGAATGTCCGAAAAATTATACAAAATTGTTTAATATTATAAAATTAGTCTAATCTTATTTGAATATCTAAAACACCAACCATGTGCTGAGCAGGATTTTAATTTACGGGGTCAAAAAATAGATATACATGCAAGTTATTTTTTCTATTTTTTTTGGTACTTCGGAAATAAAATTAGCAACTAGAAAGCAATGTTAACCCGAATCAGTTGTGCCGGCATTACAGAACAAATCCAGAAAGACATAATAGGAACAAGACAGATTTAGAAAACTAATCAAGAACTTGGTGGTGGTTGAGGCTATCCCTTATCAATACTTCTCTAACAGCTAGAGGGGGTGTATTTGACACCACAAGATGTTCGTTTTGGCTTGCACCCAACGGCGCTAAGCAGTCCGCACATTCGTCGCATAGGAACATATATCATATTGGAGCTCACTTCTGGTGCCATGTCTATATTATCAAAACTTTTTCGATTCCTATCCTTCCAAATTTGCCATAAAGCAGAACAGAAGAGAGTGCTCCAAGGGATGTTAGTTCCTATGTTTAAAACTTTTTTCTTTTTCAAGTTATGTGAAAACCATTCGGTAATGGTGCTTCCAAAATCATTCCTCATCAGCTGGCCCGAGGGGATTTTGTCCCAGGTAGCAATAGCTTTGGGGCAATCTTTAAAGAGATGTTGAACAGTTCCAGCAAAGTTATTGCACCTGGGACAAAGATCCAGGGCGTTGATCCCCCTCCTCGCACGGAGATGGTTGGTAGGGATCGAGTTCATTGTGAAAAACAAGCCAAAGAAAAGTTTTAATTTTTTGGGGCAAGTGTAATTTCCAAAACCATTTCCACCCTTTCGTATCATCGTTTTTCATTGTTAATAAAGTCATAGGCTGTGGATGCCGAGCAGTTCCCATTGGATGAGTCCACCCAATTAAGAAGGATGATCCTCTGCCTGAGAGAAGATAGGAGGATTGATATTCAAGATATCAATGCGAGTAGCAATGTGTTCAATGGGGCTCAGGTTCCAATTCCCATCCACAATTAGCTCATCCACTTTCATATTCCCAAGAATTTCTTTTTGCTCGTGCAGAGAAATAACTAAGTTTAGAGGTGAACTCTAACGTTAATATACAGTGATATATGCATTTTTGTCTTATCACTCATCCCAATTTCTTATTATATTTTGAAAACAATGTACGATAAGCTCATTTGTGAAACTATCAACTCTCAAAAAAAAGGAAAAACTTGAGAATTATATGAATTTTAAGTAAGTTGGAGCAATTTTTGAATTTTTTACGGGGGCAAAATTGCTTTCAACAGAAAATGGCTTATCAAACTCAGGCAACTTAAGCACTGGCTCAATCAGCATTGCCCTAACAGATTTGGTGAAGCATACTTAATACAAATATAAAAACGCCAGGAGTTTTTTTTTTTATTTTTCTTCAACCTTTCTTCGATAGGCCTTGGAGAGATAGGGATAGTAACTGGAATTACTTTGGCTATGTTTGGTTAGATAATTTAATTTAGTTTTGATGATGTCATAAGGTGTAATGAGTGGCGAGAGAAATGATGATGTCATTAAAACTAAAACTAAAACTAAATTGAGAAACGAACATGGCCTGTACTGCTCTTGGGTGAAATAATTGCTGACTTCTCTTTCTTTACTCCTCGATCGCCAAAAGAAAATCACAGTCACAAATAAGAAACAAATCTGCCACTTTTAGGATTTTTTGCATGAATATGCAAGTCAGCAATAGTGAAAAAACGTTTTTCCTTTTGCAAAGATTCCTGGTTTATTTTTTTTGGTGTCAAAGACCAGAAGCTGCGCGCAAATTAATTCTCATTAGAATAAAAAATCTTTGTGCGCCAACTAAAATAGGAAAATAAAAGAAGGCGTGCGTCTTCATGGCTTCATAAGTTTCACGTTGCTATCTAGTACCATTGCACGGGTAATTTTATATCTCCATATCCTATAGTTTTTAGTCTGTATGAATTTTATGGTTGCCATTAGGCATGTCAATGGGTCGGATCTGATCTTAATCCGATAAAATTCGGATTTGATAAGCTCAGATCCGGATCCGATATTAGCAACTTGCCATTACTTTGTACTTGGGTATACGTGTCTAGTTTTCTCTTGATCTGCAAAAAAGATTGTACTAATCTTTGAAGAGAAAACAAAGATTAAAAAGATTTTGGAGCACAATGGCAAAATTCACCCGTGAACCAAACCCAAAAGAAAACAAGAAAACAACCCAAAAGCCTCACCAAACCAATCACCGCACAACCACAACCACCTAAACATCTTGGTTAGTGTCTAGTTAATGGATTTAAGGAATCTAGATTTAGTAACGTAAAGGAGGTTCTTGCATTTGTCAAAAACTCCAGCAAAGGTCAATAAAACTTACCCCTAAAATTATGTTTTAACTTTTGTACAATCGATCAATAAGAACACAAATCAAGCTAAAGAAACAGATCCAACTTTGCTGAAATAAAGAGAGTACGTAGTTTCTTTTTGGTAATCAATGGTCGAGATTTCCTTTCAAAAAAAAGTTGCCAGTAGACTTAACCGGGTCAAGAGTCTAACCAGTAAGAATTTTTCAACAAATTCAAACTATTATAAATCTTGATGGACGGCTAAGATTATACGGACTTCTCTCTCGATCTGGAGTCGTGTATCATGTTGGGATTGAACGTTGAAGCTTAGGAAACCACCCAAAAGTGAGTTCTAAGGTTGGGCCGAAATTCAAGCTTACTACAGTAATTTGAGATAAGTAATATGAAATGCTTGACAACCAACAAACATTATCCCAAACGAGAAAAATTGGTCTGGTCGTGTACCTGGCCCAGTGCTACTCTTGCTTCAATTTCCAACTCCTTACTGGCAAAGAATAAAAAGGACGTATGCAGCGTACGAGGCACCAGCATATGCGGTGCGTAGTCTTACCCGTGCAAGCCAGAGGCAGCTCCATGTGGAGCCGGGTGGTCACCCGAACACCCCAGTAATTTTTTTTTAGAAATCCATGTAATTTTTTTTTATAATAATTTTTGTCATTTTGAACGCCTTAACCAAAATGGTTAAACAACCTACCCTAAATGTTTGAACTCCCTACCCAAAATATTAAAACACCCAATCCCAATGACGGATACATTTTGGCCCATCGTATAAATTTTTTTTAGCCAATCATTCAAATCTTAGTCCAAACTTAGCTCAACTCACAATCTGTGAACTAATATGAAATTAATCAAAACGAAAAAACACTTGTAATTTATCAAAAACAAAAACTGGGTAGGGGATCGGATATAACCTGAAGTCTCTCTCTATTCTCTTATTTGGGCTCTCATCTCTCATCTCTGTGAAGAATACAAAACAAAAGTGAAGAGAATCAAGGGAACACATACGGTGAACAGGCCAAAGTAAATGCGGAGGAACGTGTGAGTGTTGACGTGGAGTAGTACGGTGAACTGGCCAAAGTAAATGCCGGAGGGACTGTCAACCCTCAAGATCACATACGAGCTCAGGAGCATGCATCTCTCCAAAACGGCCCATGTCAACCTATCCACTGGACCACTACAAGTTCCTGCAAAAAGATATAAGTGGATCAATGTGTCAGTTTAATCTTGATTGATTGTTTATGTACAAATATGATTTCTAGAAGATTGTAGTAGATTTTTTGAACATTCTCGCGAGAATTTCTAGAGCCACTACTAGTGTGGAGAAGTTGTTTTCGAGAATTGAATCTGTGACCTACAGGCCACAACGAGACAGTTGTAAGTCACAACGAGACAATTTTACCGCTGCACCAGCTTTACTAGTAAAGAATCTGCTCGAGAAAAAGAAAGGGAAAAACATATTGGCTGTGTTCGTTTCCCAGTTTTAGTTTAGTTTTAGTTTTGATGACATCATCATTACCCTCATTCCTTTCTCTATCTCTCTCCACTCATTACACTTTTTGACATCATCAAAAGTAAACTAAACTACCAAACGAACACAGCCATTGTATCTTGAAGTAACTATCTAAATAATAAGTCATTGTAAAAGGTTGATAACATAATAAGAATGAGTTCTACAATGGATTTTGTCAAGATTTTAATAAAATCAACCTCTTGATTTATTTATTCGTGAAAACATTTGATAAAATTTGAAGATTTTTGAATGCAAAAATCCACAGATTTTTATCAAATGTTTTCACGAATGGATAAAATCAAGTGGTTGATTTTATCAAATTAAAATCCATTGGAAAACTCGACGATCGGAGACGTTCACCGTGTAGACCTTGTCGAATACTACAAATGTTCAAAAAATCAACTTGATCGGATATTTTTTAGTGTCTCATCGGAACACATATAACATGAAAAATTGGTTTTTATCCAGTGTTTGTGTCCATTTGTGTTTCATTTGTTTTCAAAGTATTTATGTTCCGATAACCTATTTAAAGATATCCGATCAAGTTAATTTTTTGCATACTTGTAATACTCAATGAGGTCTATGTGGTGAATGTCTCCGATCGTCAAAAAAATATAGGCACGGCAGCGCCACAGGGATGCACAGCACGGTGTTGTGCATGGGATGCACAACACGCCCCCTCAGCCCAGAGAACTCACCCGAAAATATATTTATAACTTGCATGTTAGTATGTACAAAAACCGCATCGTAAAAAGTAAATATATATTCATGATAACCCATCGTCCTAGTCCACACTTCCTGAAAATAAGAAAAAATTTTTTTTTTTTTGTGTTGTCAATTATTTTTGGAAAATCCGATTCGTCCAATGTGTTCAGAAGGTGTTTTCAAGGGTTTGCAGGGGAAATCTTCAAAAAAATACCGGGAAGGGCTTGATCCAAGCAATTTTTGCAAAAAATGTAAATATATATATTTTGCGAAAACTGCTTGGATCAATCCCTTCCCGGTATTTTTTTTTGAAGATTTCTTGCTTGCACCCTTGAAAACACCTTTCTGAACACATTGGACTGATCAGATCGTCAAAAAAATGTTTGGATCATGAGGTCCGGAAATGGGAGGTCTGGATTAGAACCATTCCCATTCATGATATGCAGCTTAAACTCTAGCTTTTTTTAGTACGATTCCCATCAAACCAACACAAATCTTCAAACGGGTGACCGATCAAATTAATTTTTTTTAGACATTATGAACTCGGCGAGCTGAATAAAGTGAAACAATTCGAATCACTTTTTTTTTTGCCCGAATATACGAACAGCACAACATCCTGCTGTGAACAGGTCCGTATATTTGCTTAAGCAAGGATAAAAAAAGGAAAAAACTGAAATGTTAATTGAGCTATATTGATATTTGGCTTTTATAACACCACCACACAATGTTTAGGGCTTGTTTGTTTTGGGGATTTAAGGGTGGGATTGAATATGTTATGTCGTGAGTCCCAAAAGTCTACTGTTTTGTTACCGCATTGTGGATGAGATTTTATAACCTACCGGTCTATATTTCTGGATATGAAATCTCATGAGAAGGTGGAATTCTATATTCATCCATCATGGGCTACTATATGTGACTATTTTGCCCTCTATATACTGTACTAGTTTGTATCTCATCCATATGTTAAAAATTCTTTTTATCTTCGGAACAAACAAATTGTTCATCAAAATTGTGAGATAGCCCAAGACAAAAAAAACTGACATACGGTGCAAAGAAGCCAACGCACCACTTGAGGTGGCTTAGATCGAAACCTTCGGTTGTGTTTGGTTTGGGTTTTGACTTTTGGTTTTTATAATGATTAGAAGGAGAAATAGAGGTAATAATTAAAAAATAGGTACTAATGATTGGAGAGAGATAAAGAGAAAAATAAAAATAATATTTAAAAATAGAGGTAATAATTGAATAATAATTGAGAAAATCGGTTCTCAAGAACCAAACCAAACAAATCCTCCTCTCTCTCTCTCTCTCCCCCTTTTCTCTTTCATGTTTCTCCCTCCAAAACTAAAATAGACGACCGGAGGTAATCATCCGGATATCACATGGTACTTGTTTGGCACTAAGGCTTGGTTTGGGTGAATTGAGAAAATTGATTTTTTGATTTTTTAGTTTTGTCCTTATTCAAAAAATTTTTGCATTTGTTAGTTTTCGGTTGATTTTTTGTGGTTTCTTGGCGGGGTTTTGGATTATTTTTTGTCTTTATTCACAAAAAATTAAATTTGGCTAATAATTTTATACTTTTTAGATTCCTCTCGTCGAGACAAGTCAAAAAAATCGACCAAAACAACAAATAAATTTTTTTTAATAAAAATAATCAAAAAATTAATTTTTTCAATTCACCCGAACCAACCCTAAAAACTCGTTTGTTTATAGTAAGAGAGAGAGAGAGAGAGAGAGAGAGAGAGAGAGAGAAATTGACAAGACCAGTCAAATCTATAGGAAGCAAATTTAGATACCTTCTCTCTCCTCAGATTTATATAAACCTGAACCTCTTCGGTTGTCCTCAGACTCCCTTTTCCATCCCCTAGACTGCAACCTCTCTGCTTCATCAACTAGCATTACCCCTATATCTTTCTCTCCCTACCCCCTCTTCCATCACTTTCCTATAGCTTCAGACCTTCCATTTTCATTTCCAAAGCTTTCTCTCACAAAAAAAAATGGCAGCTTTTCCAAACCCAAATCACCCTTTTCTCATTGACCCAATTTTCCTCCAAGACACTTTCTCATTTTCTCAGGAGCCAAACACCATTGCTCCCACCCACTGTTTTCCCCAATTTTACCCACTTGAACCTTACTGTGATGAGACTCCTGTGACCAATCACAACAACAGTGCAGATTCTTCATCGGTGGTTGATCACAAGGCTGAAAGTGGTGAGCAAGTCACTCAGATGGTGGTTTCCATGGCCAAGAAGAGGAGTAACAGTGATGGGTCTTCCTTGAGCTCTGCTCAATCTATGGTAATTAAACCAACTCCTTGGTTTTTGAATTAAATCATTTTCTTGAGCTATGATCAATCTTGTCTACTCCATTTTGTAAAGAAATTTGATTCATAATGCTATGACAGTGCCATATCCTCTCCGGTTATTAATTTCGACTGAACAAGATAATACAAATTTAGACCGTCCATTTGCTGCAATGTTAACTGGAAAAATTTGGGTAATATTCAGAAATTATGAAATACTATATTGGTAGGTGTTTGGCCCGTTTGGGTATCTAATGAAACACTCTGCTAATTTCACCGGACCCAATCACCGATTGGGTGACCGATCTCGTACGTGAGGTGGGTACATACGTACCCAACTCATTCACATTATATGAGAAGTCGGTTACCCAATCGACAATTTATTTTCCTCATAGAAACAGACACATAATTCCTTTTAAAAAAAATTGCTCTATTTTTTTTTTTTTAAATTTTGCAAAATTAGTAAATTTCTAATCGTATTGGATCTTGACTCGTGGTTTACTATTTAGGAGGCAAGAGAAATGAAAGGCAAGAAGCAAAAGAAATGTGATGTGGTGGCCCTGTTGGGAAAAGATGACAAAGAAAAGAAGCCTAATAAAGCTGGAAAAAAGGATCAGAAGATCAAAATTGCTGAAGAAGTAGTCCAAACAGACTATGTTCATGTGAGAGCTAGAAGGGGCCAAGCAACTGACAGCCACAGCTTAGCTGAAAGGGTACTGTTTCACTTCAACAGCTTCAATAAAACAAACTGAAATTAAAAAATAAAAAATAAAAGTTTGGTTTCTCTCTATTTACTGTCTCAGACAGTTTTTTTTTTTTCCTTCTTCTTCGAAAGGCAGGAGACTCTTACGTTAAGAGTTTTTCAAGGAACTCATACTAGTGAGATAGCTCCGGCAATTGTCCGGGACAATTACTGGGGAGGACCTGTTTTCTTTACAAAAATAGCCAAGAATGACGAGACATCAAAAAGTTCTGAAATTGCGAACCGTGTAAAGAAATACTTTTCTTAAAAATGACATGACTACCACGAAGCATCATTCTGCATAAATAGTACTCCGTACTTGATAATAATTTTGGTCCAAATATTAATCCGGGAAAAAAAACTCAATAAGTGATGATTTTTCAAAAGAACTTTATCATGATTTAGAATATTATGGGCCACCACTAAAGTTGAATATGGTACAAAATTTAAATTTTGGTAGTACATTTTTAGGTACCTTTTTAGTTGTAGTCTTGTGGAAATTTAGGGTTGCTTCACGTTTTGAGGAATTTCACATTGTATCCAATCAAAAGGACCAAAGTTTGTAGTACTGCCATATATACCCAAAAAATGAATAACCCCCAAAATTCCTACCATTTCAACTGTTCTTGACCATCCATTAAGATTTCTTTTTCATGTGAATTGATTTCAGGTTAGGAGAGAGAAAATAAGTGAGAGGATGAAGATGTTGCAAGCTCTTGTGCCTGGGTGTGACAAGGTGAAGTAGTTCATTTACCTCGTTGTCTTCCCTCTGTCTTCCTTTTTTGTAGTAAAGGGTGAACAAATAGTTCGTTTTGTGCTCACCACGTGGCTACGTTCACTTTTGTCTTTTCCCTTTCATAAAAAAAGATATTTTCACATCCCTTTAGGAAACAGGTATGGAGAAAAGTACACTTTACACCCATTTACTTATGCAAGAATTAACTTTGCACCCTTCACGAACAATGTGTGTCAGTTTAACCCCTTAATCTTTACGCCAAATTGTCGATTTTGACATTCTGTTGATCCTCCGTTTACTTGACGGTCATGTGACCTCTTTTCGAGACCCCTTTACTCGAACGAGAGGTACATAGATACAAGGATTATATCGACACTTGACCTACAATATTCTAAGGAGTTGACTGATTGAATTGAAAATAAAGGCTGCAAAGTGAGATTTTTGTGAAAGGGTAAGGAACTAAGGATGCACATACTTTAGCCAGGAGGTTTTCTTTCTGACAGTTTCATGCGGTTTGCTTAATTGTAGATGACTGGGAAGGCCCTCATATTGGATGAAATTATCAACTATGTCCAGTCCCTACAAAATCAAGTGGAGGTACGAAGAAAAGGGGAAAAAAAAAAACCCGACTCATTTCCACAAAGGATCTATGAGTACAAATTTTTTTATAGAACTGAACAATATTTATGTGTCTCCTTAAAATTGCAGTTCCTATCTATGAAGCTTGGTTCTGTGAATTCCATGTTCTCTGACTTTGGAATGGAGTTTGATGGCTTCTTGGTTACGCCCGATGAGGTACTAATCAAACCCTTATATGACATCTCAAATGTTCGCACATGAAGTACTACATAAAATGTCCATTACTCCTTCCGTCCCAATTTATTCATCCATGTTTGTTGTTCGTGTTCCTGTCAAGTTTTCTGGAAAACTGTTTGGATCAACCAGTTTTCAATACTTGTTTGAGCTGAATTTTAGTAGGATTCCTATTTTATTCATTTAAACAAAATGAACAGTTTAGATCATCATAATATAACCTAGAACAAAAGTGTGTTTGTTTTATGTGTTTTTTTACATGTCTCTCTCTCTCTCTCTCTCTCTCTCTCTCTCTCTCTCTCTCTATATATATATATATATATATATATATATATATATATATATATATATTCCTTGTTTGGTTATGTTGTAAAAACATGTTTTTTCAGCATTCAATCTAATGTTGGATCTTTGTCTGTACCATAAATTACCCAGACGTTGAACAGCATGGAATCTCCATTGCAAAATGGGCAGCAATGCAACCCAGGCCAGCCCCTGGGGTTTTCTCATTCACCCACCAACACCTTCACCAGTCCACCAAACACTTATCCTCTTGTGGATGATATTTCTTCACTTCTATTTGATCAACAAGTGCAGTTTCCTAACACGATGCAGCCACAGGTGTGTCTCTATTTCTGAAATGATTCAGACACAAATATCCAGACACAAATATTGTTTTCTCAACCGTTTGACTTGCGTGGCTCTCACGTGCATCAAACGGTTTCAGATACATTTGTGTTCGTGTCCAAATATTTGTGTCTTGAGTGTTTGTGTGTGTGTGTGTGTGTGTGTGTGTATATATATATATATTAAATTGAACAGGAAAAAAACCAAGTTGTTTTGAGTTGTACTTAAAAGAGTATCATTTTCAGGATAATGGACAGCTACGGTGGAATGTGGATGAGCAAAGACAAAAACATATAAATCAATCTGGATTCATCAGCAACAACTTGTGTTCTTTCAATTAATATGATATATAAAGGTAGATACAGGTGCCCTACAAACCATCTGGTAAGCCCTCTAATCACGGTCTCAAATAATATATCACATGTGTAATCATAAAATAAGAGAACAAATCTATTCTATGCATATGGATAGTTGTAGAACCATCTTTAGACCCATATCATGTTTTTTCACAAGAAATCAAAGCAGAGCACTAGATGACATCTTGTTTTTTCACAATAATTTATCATGTTTTTTTCACAATATATTTGTCTTAATCTAGAAATTGTTTGTTACAAAAAAAAAAAAAACATTTAAAAAGGGTACGTAATTTTCAACAGGATTCTTCACATGAAATGATTTGACTCTGGTCATTCTTTCATTCCGTAAAATACTTCTTTTTTTTAAGGGGTAATTATTCCTTTCATTGCTAGCGTCACGAAAGGAAACAAGTACCAAAAAAAAGGTAATTTTTCTTCCAAAGACGTCACTGCTATGCGATTTTGAATGAGTAGTTCTGGGAATTACTTTATTTTTTGAGTTAAAAAACATTAATTTTATACATAATTCTGTTTGTGTTTCGTATTCCCTAAGCGAAATTCGATAAAGAATAAAGAAAATAATTTACTGTTCTGCCTTATAAAGTCAAAGGGTATGTAATTATGAACAAAGCATAAATTAAAATTTAAACCCTTTTATTTTCTTATTTCTGTTTTGCCTTATTTCAATTGTCTATGGGCTCTCCAGATTGAAAGGAAATTCCACAGCAGCGGAATTAGAGAGAGAGAGAGGGAGATTCAGAAATTGGAGGAATGCCAAAGCTACTAATTACACTCTTTACCAAGTCAAGTTAGGCTCAAATCCTGTATCCGTCTCTGCAATTAAAGTCATAACTGGAGTAGTGGAGTCAGTAGTTTGTATTAGTGAATGATTATGAATCAAAATCAATGGTTGAATTAGAATATCAGTACTTCTACATGCATAGACATTGAACAGGAATCATTCACGAAAGTGAATCCCACGACATGCAAAAGCCGACTTGATTTTTTATGAGTATTTCTGTGTTCGAATCTGTATTCCGTCTATGAATGTAATCAATTTCATTTGTTTTTAGAGTACAAAAGAGACGGATAAGTACAATGTATAACCGACCAAGCATGAGTGCATGACCAGATCTTTGGTAGGTCTTTTGGTGTAGTTGTAGAAAATTCTAGCCCATGTTCATTTAATTTAAAGAAAATAATACGGTTGCTTTATTATTCTCACTGTTGTTACAGTTATTTCTGTTATTACAGTTGGATTTACCGTTGTGTGTTCTTTTAACCTTCTACTGTAAATCATTGGGTCCTTTCAGTCACGTTGACATGACTACCAGTACAGACTCTGTTTCCGTAGGCTTTATCTACAGACAAGTAGTACTCCCATGTGTGCTTATATTTGAGCCCTTCTATTGGGACCGACGGAATAGTACCGATGGGATATCGGCCATTCGCGATGCGGTGTGGGTCCCGAATGGCCCGTCAGGAGCCGTTGATGGATTCTCCGAATCAAATTTCTGAGTGGGTTAGTAGCGAGGAATGAGGCAATCGGACCCCGGTATATGAGCTCGATCCGTCCCACCCCCATTTCATTTGAAAATTTTTTGAATGAAATGGGGTGATTTCAGATCGAGTCCTCTACGGCATCGATAACCTCAATTCGCGTTGGCGCCGGAATTTGATTACGAAACGCGATCCTTCGGTGGCGCGTTGACCCTTGCCGGCACCGGCGTCGGCGTTATCCCGTCGATATACGTCGATACGTTCCCCGTCGATCCGCTTTAATTCACGCCTTATATTTACCCTCCTTCCCCCCCCTTTTTTTTTTTCTTCCACCGGCAGGATATTCAGACTAGTTTATGCGTGTTTTTATTTCTCCAGTTTGGTCAATGACAAGTCATCGATCTATGTGGGCATTAATGAATTCATAAGAAATTATATATTTGCAGCCTAACCATAACAATAAAATCTAATTAATCATGTTATAAGTAAACACACAAACCAACCAGACTAACTTTGGAACTTATTTAGTTATATATACAACTATCAATCACATATCCCGAGAAAGCAATCATTGCTATGATCTTGTTTGGTTTGGATTTTAGGTAATGGTTGGAGTAAGAAATGAGAGTAATGATTGAAAATAGAGGTTAATAATTTGAGAGAGATAGAGATAAATGAGAATAAAAATTAAAAATATGAGTAATAATTGAAAAGAAATGAAACAAAGGATTGAGTAATAATTGAGAAAGAGAAATGCTAGACACATTAACTAATATACTAAATGTACATGTGGCATTCTTTTAGGTGATGAGTGCATCTATGTACATCCATGTATTCCATTTTTTGAAAGGCAAATAAATAGTATTAATCATAGTAATCGAACTGATTACAATAATTAAAAGGATAAGAGCAAAGTGCATCACAACCTAAACTAAGCATTCCAACTATGTTGGCATCCTTGGAAAGGACAATCATATGCTACTCGAAACCCAAAGGAGCGTATAGGATGACATCCATGTATTACATTCATATGTAATACAAGCATCCCAACCGTCTTCCGCCGCCACTGCAACTCGGATTGAAATCACCACCACTTGACGACGACCACCACATCTCTTCTAGATCTGGACGAAGACGAACACCACTTTGGACGAAGACGAAGACGAAGACGATGGTGACGACCACGACGGCGAAGACGAATATAGTGGTGGAAGGTGGTTTGAGGTGGTGGAAATTTGGTTCAAACCCTTTTTTCTCCCCAAATTTGAGTAAAAATTTAAGTTTGATTTAGTATGGTTTTGGTTCAAAGATTGGAGGGAGGTTTTGGGAATTTTGACTCAAATTTTAGATTTGATTTTGAATTTTGTTATGGGCTGAAGGTGCTCTGAGTACTTAGTGGCGGTGTCCCATAGCCATTCAATTCAATAATTTTTGTTGGGAGAGAGTGATAAAAAAGATGACGAACTCTGAATTCTGGCAGGTGATCAACTTTGCACGAGTCATGACCCTCGAATGTGTGACAAATATTGTACATGTGGAAATAATAAGGTCAAGTAAGACATTTGTTATTAATTTCATTGGAGACACAAAAGTCAGTGGATTTATTCGTTGAATAAGGAAAACAAATGGGCAAAATTGGCTCGTTATAGAAGGAAAACCAATGGGCAAAATTGAGTGTTTACAAGGGAAGAAAATGTGGGGTAAAAAAAAAATGAACTCACACACTCTATATATATATTACTCTCTCCATCCTTTTTTTAGTATTTAAATTTTTATTTTCAGTTGTCCCTTAATAAATTAACGTTTTGAAAAATTAATGGGTAAAAGTTGATACAATTATCATTTTGCCATTTTGAAAAGTTAATTGGTAAAAATGAAAAATAATTTTAGAAAGTAGAGGTAAAGTCGATATAAAAAGTGCAAAGTAGAAGTTAAAATTGACGTGAAAGATATAATAATAATATTTTTTTTAATAACTTAAATTTACGAAGTAATACACTTAAATAGGGACAGAGGTAGAAAGTAGACGTGAGAGTCTTTCTTTATTTGGTACTGTTGTCTTGGGCACATTACACTATTTACTTTCTCAGTCTTTATTTATCTATGGATACCCAAAAAATGCACCTCAAATGCACATTAGGTGATGTGGCAAATGGGAGCCACTTATATTTTTGAGTGAGCTCTACGCTAGACTTCTCTCTACCACACAACCCACCTACTATGCATTTGGGGTGCATTTTTTTGGGTACCTATAGCATTTTTGTTTATTTGTTCAATCTCAGAATTTCAGCTTATTAAGAAAGTAAAATGATTACGTACTTTTCGAAAGTTTATCAAGAATTCCTTTACTTTTTAGTGTTGGATGAGAGTGCACTATTTCCAATGCATGAGTGTGAGGGCACCAAGGAACATCTCAAAGTCAATTAAAATTTGTCAAATTGCACAATGAGAAAATGCAGATTTGGCGACACAACAAAATACATCCGTAAAAGTATATTTGTGTCGGCAAAGGTTTTCACCAATATTTTTTTTTTCGTCGGTGCTGTCAGCGTAGATATATCGGGAAAGGGTTTCCCCGATGAGAATTTAAATGTGTCGGCAAAAGTATAGTTTCAGTGAGGAGATCGAGTTTGTGTTGACAAATGATAGTGCGTCGGTAAATGGTGTTTTAAAATCAGAGAGTGTTAGCACCTTTGCCAACAAGCTTTTTGCGTTGGCATAAGTCAATTTAAAGAAGAAAACACACACACAATCTGCTAGTGTTTCAAACTCAAGACCTCTAGTCTTTGACTCTGCACATCATGTGTCTAGCTACCAACTTACTCTTCTTTGATAACATTCAAATATTTAATATAGCCTATGTATACCGTATACATGCAGTATATACACTAGATACAATATATATACTTATATCTAGTGCATATGCGTACTTATATTATGTATACTGTATAAATTGTACAAATATACTATGTATATAAAAATTATATACTTGCTTTTGGAAATTGATTTTCACATTACCTTTTTTAATATCCACACTTTTTTTCTTTCTTTTAGCAAAAAAAATACATACACTTTCAACACAAGAAAAATTAAAAAAATGGAGTGTAGATATAACAAAGGGAAGTGTGAAAATCACTCCCCTTTTTTTTGAAAGGTTATTATATATACTATTATATATACATATATATTGTATATAGATACAAATAACACAAATGATTTCAACGAAAAAAAAAAATCATTCAACAAAAAATACAATATTTGATATTTGGAAAAAAAATTCATTCAACAAAAAATACAATATTTGAAGGAATGAGATACAAAAGGCACTATGCATGTTAGGTCCATAAGATACCACAGTTTTTGGTGTTCTATGATTCAGTTCCGAATAATGAGTAGATTGGACGAGCAAATTGATAGACGCCATGAAAAATTTCTCAAGACAAAAGTTTGTACCAAAAAAATCCTGAACAAATTAAGGGCATGTGAAAAAAGTGTTGGGAGGAGGGGATATGAATGTGGCTATAAGGGAGATTATTGGGTATTTGTTCACCTCCTTTCAAAGTTCAAACAGAAACGTGGATAGTAGGAGCAGTTTGTGTGTGTGAAGGCATGTGGTGGGACAAACAGAAACGCGGGAAGCTTGCTTACGATCGCCTAAGTAGGGGGATTTAAAATGTTAGACGTGCGTTTTAAGCCTTACTTTTCCGACTAATATGTGCATGTGGTATTTTTGGTGTGTTGGAAGTAATTTGCAGGTGTTTGAGAGGCGTGAGTGTGATTTTGATGTATTGGAAGGACATGCACGTCGATTAGGAGTTGGAAGCAAGTGGATTGTGCATGGGAATGGTTGAAACCCGTCGGGAGCGCTACCCCAATTCTTTGGAGCGCTCAAAGTGGGCACAAGAAGGTGAAAAAATGAAAGCGAGAATGTTCTTGGCGCTACACCAAAAAGGGTGTAAGCGCTACAATTCGATAGAAACAGCGGTCAAACTTGGAGCAACCGGTCAACGCACGTGATAAGTGAAGCGGTAGCGCTACACAAGATTCCTGTAGCGCTACCGAATGGCTATCAATGGTCACTAAACGCTGTCGTATAGCTATGCACGATGAATAACTTCCGAATTTTCGTTGGATTTTTATTACGGTTTCTAGATTAGTATAAATGCTTATGTTTTTACGCAGTTTAGGGTTCCACAACTTTTACTTAGGGTTTACGTTTTGAAGTTTTTAAACTCACAATTCGGTTCTACATTAACGTTGTGCTTTTCGGTTTAATTTAGAGAATCTGATTGTTGGATTGGATTATTGCGGTTGTTAATCAAGTTCAATTTCTCCCTTGCAATTTCACGGTCTGTATCCTATTGTTTTCCTATATTCTATACTTCAAGCATGCATAGATCTAGGGTTATTTCGATTTCTGAAATCTTCATAAGCATGAGTGAGTAGTCGCTTGAGTGCGGCTGCGGGGTGAAGGCGCCAACATCTAGGCTAAGCGATATTTCACCTCGGGGCCGAATTAAGTAAATTTTCAAGCAATTTTGAGAACTTGAAACTTATCTAACAAACAAACTCAGGCATTACCGGAATTCGAATGCGCACGGAATCTGGTGACAGGCGGTGCGCATTTGTTAGGAAGCCTTTCTCGTGTTTTAAAATCAGGAAAAGGATTAATTGTGGTCTGAGTAAATATTGGTTAGGCTAGGTGTGAGCACTGGGTTCCCACAGCTGCGCTCTTTTTATTAATTGACAATTAATCAGTTAAATTAGCTTAGTAATTAATTAATTAATCTCATAAAATCTAAGGGGTGGCTACCTAAGAGCCGTTGAAACTGCATTTTTACACTTTTGAGTCAAACACTCCAGTCGTCTCTGTGGTTCGACTCCGGTACTTCCGGAATTATTGTGCTACACTGGTCGAGAGTTTTGCGTTTGAGACGTATTCTTAGTCTAATTTATTAACACCCGGTCGGTCAAGCAGTAAGAAAAAAGGTTTTGTATATATATATATATATATTTAGGGTAGCAACGCTCCAGAGAGGGGAAGGCACAAATTGACATTAGATGAGGTAGTGCCCAAAGATTAATTTGAGTCTTCTAGGTTTAAGTGAACAAGTAGCATTTGACAGAGCTCAATGAAGAAAAGAATCATGTAGCCGACCCCAACTGATTGGGACATAAGGCTTAGTTTGGTTTGGTTATATAGGAATCATTGCCGACACAAAGATGTAAATTCGAAAAAGTTAACTTTTGTTGATCCACATTCTATCGCCAAAAGTTCCCCTTCAGTATTATCACGGACACAAAAAAGTTGTGACCAAAATATTCAACTTTTGTCGATTCACATTTCATTTCTAGAAAAAATTTCATCGGCAATTATTTCTTGGGAAAATATTTCTTGCCAACCTTGCTTTCATTGACTATATCGCTGGCACATTTATTCCTGTCACAAAAAAGTCTACATTTTGTGACACGAACTACTTTTTTTGTAAGCAAAAGCATTATTTTGCTGACAAAAAAAGCATTGTGTCGGCAATCTGGTCGCCATTGTTTGTTGTGATGGAGGGAGCCTCTTTTTTTTTTTAACATATGGGCTACGATATCAATAATGCAAATACAAGTTGCAAATATATAACCAAAAAACATACATGGATACAATATTGCACGTACAAATCTATTCTAAAGAACTACAGTATACATATATACTTCTAATCCGGACTTTTAATTTCCGGACCTCATGATTCAAATATTTTTTTGATGATCCGATCTGTCCAATGTGTTCAAAAAGTGTTTTCAAGGGCCCAAGAGAGAAATCTTCAAAAACAAATACCGGGAAAAGCTTGATCCAAGCAGTTTTCGCAAAAAATGTATTTTGAACACATTGGACGGATCGGATTTTCTAAAAAAAAATTACAACACAAAAAAACTTCATTTTTTCCTTAAATCCGGGAGTGTGGATAAGAAGTTTGAGCTACATAATCCTATTCAAATTTTGTAGCTGGCACTTTGGATGGGCGGGTGTTTGATTTTAAAAGAAAATGTTGGGCGGTGACCCTATATAATTTTAAACCCTTTTACAAAACTACTACTATAACTGTAAAGAAAACTTGAAATTTGAATAAAACGATCGCCCGGGTTCATCTGCCACTTGGTCGGTCATTGCTTGAGCTGATTGAGCACACATATGCGGTATATCTTTGATCACAATGAACATGATATATGTATATAGCATGTCTATCTATTCCATTTTTTTTTTTTACAACGTTCAGCAATGTCTAGTCCCCATCTAGCTACAGAGTTTGTTTATATCGTCACGTCTAGAAGCACCTGTTGATAATTTCACAAAAAAAAAAGAAAAAAATGAAGCTGAGGAAAGGAGAAGGCAATGTGGAAATGACTACAAAATGTTCCAACAACTTAATTTATTGCACAAGGAAAAAAGGACTAGGATGGTACCAGTTGGCTTCAAACAGGATTTGGAAGCACAAATTTCCAAAACAATTCTGGCTCTGTTTGGGGGAATTTAATGCATGATGGAGCTCCTACAATTAAGTGTAGAAATGAGTTATAGCACTAACATGCTTCTTATTATTATTATGATAATCGGATGTTCAGGTTAACGTGCGAGTACCTCAACTAATTCCGTAATTCTGAAAGTAACAATTCGGAATAACTTTCAGTGCCCCCAAGGGTTGGCATGGTTGGCTTCTGCGAGATTTGAACATTCTATCTCATAATCAAGAACTTACCTAACATGCTTGTTATTATCACATCGTTGTAAACAAAACTTGACGGTAACAATTTCACAATCTACTACTATTAGTGTACTTTTTGTGTTCTTGCCAACTTTTCCTTTTCCAAATCGTGGTTCAACACTTTTGTCAGTTGTTGGGTTATGTGCCAACTTAGTTTGTTTTGATGTCGTTGTCGTTTTTTCGTTCACATATTTAACTCGTCGTACTTTGTGTTATTTATTGTAATAAACTTCTTTTGCCCAAAAAAAACAAATTTCACACTTTAGTACTTGTGAATAAATGGACTTTAATTATTAGTAGTATTTTTCAGTGTTTAAAAATATTTTCTGAAATTAACTCCCATGTCTAAGTCACCCATGTATGTGAATAGTGAGTTCACATAAATGGGACCTTGAATCATTTATTTTCTTAATTTTGCCCATTGTCTCTCTCGAAGAAACTAACACAAGTACTGTTCCCCAATTGTATAATTCACAATAAAAGCAGCAAAGGATTATGTAAAGGACTGATCGACTAGAACAGCTCTGTAATGACAAGTCAGCATCCAAGGTTAGCTGACGTTTAATAAAATCTAACCAATAAAAAATGAACAAAAATGTGGTCATGACTTGTTACCATCAATCTGACATCTGCATTTTGCAAAATTAGCGTACCAAAATAGCCTTAGCACTAGTCTCTCAATCGATCTATCGAACAAACTCCCTTGAGCCATTGAATTTATGTTGGTACAGGGACGGAACTAGAAATTTCATTACGCAAGGGCAAATATTTTTTTCAAAATATTTTGCAGGGGCAAGCCTATATAATTCATATAAAATTTTGTGATTTCTCTATATAATACTATAGGTTTTTTTTCCTTGCAGGAGCGACTGCCCCTATTGCCCCCCATATGACTCCATCCCTGTGTCGGTAGCATGTTTTCTCTCTCTCTCTCTCTCTCTCGTAAATATGTTAGACCCTTTAAAATTCTACTCGTATATCTTTTTCACACTATTGATTGTAGCGTGTTATTTCAAATTTGAATATTGTGGAGTGGGTTAATTTGTAGTGAACAAGAATATCTTCTTTGGCTTTCATTGATGTCCCTTTATTTTTTTAATTTATTTTACAGTAGCCATTATAAAATTTAAACAATTTTTCAATCCCGTTCGCGAAATTCTTATACTTTTCACAACTTCTCACTTTTTCTCTATGTTTCGTTCCAATTTTATCGGATGTCCCCGAAGGGAATTCTCTATGTTGGTATAGTACATACTCCTAGATAACCGATTAGCACTTCACTCTATTAGAAATAGATTCTCATATTTGTTTTCAAGGGTGTTTTTAAAAAAAATGTGACATACATGAGTATGTTAAACATCTAAGAACAAATTTCGATGAAGTAACCATACCCGAATAATCACATGATAAGATATTACAAATGTAAAACCCCCAAAAGAAGCCAAAGATGCCCCCCAACTCAACCAAAAGGAAAGGCATAAATTACCAAAAGCACCTTGAGGTTTCTAGCATTACAAGTTATCTCCGATCGCATAACAAATTACCCCCATGGCCCCCCATCGTGACGCAACTGTTAGGAAATTCGACTGAATCTATTTGACACGATCAAATCCTAATTTCAGTGGAGCAAACTATCATTTTGTAGCTTGTGAAAGCTTGTAGAGGAGTGAAAATAGCTTTTCATAGGCTACAAACTTACAATTTAGTCCATTGTAGTAGGATTTGATGATATTAGACAAATTCCCTCAAATTTTCTAACTACATCACGAAGAGGGTAATTTGTTATGTAATCAAGGATAATTTATACTTTCCTAAATGTGAGGGGCAATCTGTAATTTCTAAAAATCTCAAGGGTGGTTTTGGTGATTCATCCTTAGAAAAACAGATATTGCTTGTTTTTTGCTATTTTCACACTCCCTTTTTTATCATCCACACTTCTTTTATTGTCCTTATTCTTGCAAATTTACCTCTTTACCATTTTATAAGTTCACTTTTCTAGACATGAATGAGCAATATAGTAATTTCATGCCAATAAAGACAAAAAAAGAAAAGAAAAAGGAATGTGACAATAAAAAGCTAAGTGACAAAATCAATTCCCTTCCCTCCTCTTGAATGGAACATGATAGTGGTCCATTGTGTCGTTATGGGCCGCATGGCCTATATTGTGTAGAGGTGCAGACTATAGCTTAATTGGAATGAAATTAATGTAGGTGCCCTAGCTAAAATATATGGCTTTGTACGGTTTGATCACAGGAAGTGGAAAATCAATTTGGCCATAAAGAAAAAATTAATAAAATATTGAAACTAGCTCTTTCGTGGATCATCCCTGGCCTAATGCAACTTCGTACTGTAATAAATTTAAGCTCTTTCGTAGTCGTGTTTCACCAAGCTTGGTATTTTGGGCTTTTTTTTTCCGTTAATATATGTGAGAAGAATGACATGTTTTATAAAGCGTGAAAAATTCAAGAATTCACTTAGTAGAACAGGACCTAAAAAGTATTCTCTCTCTCTCTCTCTCTCTCTCTTACGCTTTAGCTGTATTAGACTTGTTAATCGAATCTTTCAACCTCCAAAGGATAGAGCTTTTTAGGGTGGTTTTTTCTTTTTAAAGAAAATTAGATGCTGCCCCTCTTTTTTAGGCTCGGTTGGATCCAAACTCTGAAATATTTCTCTGAAGCTGGATAGACTCGTAGACTCCCGTACTTGTTTCATGCTTATTTACTAGTATTATGTCATTCCGTTTTTTTTTTTTTTTTAACATTATAATCTTTAAAATGTCATAACTTTTATTGTACATATCCGTTTTTTGTAAAATTTAAAATTTTAAAATCTACTCAACAAGATCTATAAAAGGAGATTATATTCACTATGAAATTATGTATAGATAAAAAAATATTATTTTTGGAGTGTTGTGGGCCTATGTGAACTGTTTATGTGAACTACATAACCTTATGTGAACTATATTTGATAAGCCTATGTGAACCGTGTATTTTAGATTTGTGGGTCTATGTGAATTGTGTGGTTGGGCTCTGTGAATTGTCTATGCGAACTGTATAACCCTATGTGAAATATGTATGAGGCTATGAGAATTGTTTATTGTAACAAAAATGAGGCTATTAGAACTATTTATTGGGCTACGAGAATTGTCTATTGGCTATGAAAATTGTCTATGAGAACTGTGAGATGAGGCTATAAGAACATACGGTCTATTAATGAGCTATGAGAATTGTCTAAAAGAGTCTATAATTGACAGTTCATGCTATGAGAATTGTCTTGCTATGAGAACGTACTATGAGATGAGGCTATGTGAACTATTTTTTTTTCCTTCACATAATTTCATATTAAATAGACATCTTGTTTTGTAGATCTCATCTTAGTAGGTTTCAAAAATGTAATTGTTTTTTAAAATTGGATATCTATAATAATAATAATAATAATAATAATAATAATAATAATAACAATAACAATAACAATAACAATAACAATACACTTCAACAAAATTGACCTACTGCGACGAAATTAGGCGAGGAAAATACATTTCCTCGCCAAATGTTACCTTTTGCCTTTCGTCGCCAAAAAGTAACATTTGAGCTGCAGTTGCTAGCAAGGAAAACATTTTTGCCGCCAAATCGACACTTTGAGCTGCAAAATTTTATTTCGTCGAAGAAATATTGTTTAGGACTTAATAGCTTTTGATAGACAAGTTACTACTATTAATCTTCTACACATGTATATTGATATTGTCATAAATATAATTAATGGTGACATAATTAAGTATATTAGCTGCTCAGTGCCATATTTTAAGTTTCATTTAAAGAGGAGATGATAAACGAGGAAAATCATTTTCTTATTAAATAAATTTCACTAATTTTATTGTATTGATTGTAAATGAAAACTTTGCGAAGTAGTTCTGAGTTCCACTATTTTTTTTTTTATTTTCCTTTCGCAGAGGCTAACAAGTAAAATAACAAGGGAATTGGCACCAAAAAAAAAAAAATTCTTTACAAAGTTATGATCAGAATAAGAATATTTATAAAAGAATAGAAATGCAACGAAAAGTATCCGTGATTTCTATTGTTGTCTAATTTTATTATCAGCAAATTATGATCAAGTGTATCATTGTATATATATAAAGTTTTTTTACTTAGTTTTTTTGGATTCACATTCATCTTTTTTTTATCAACCATTCATCATATTGAGTTCAATCTAAACAAAATGAAATTATCAGGAAAAAGCAAAAGGTTAGAATTTGAGGAACATATTTTGTTGAAACTGAACAAAGGGATTAAAATTAGAAAGAATCACTACTAGGATCAAAGAAAAAAATTATAGAGGTAAATAGAAGTAGATAACGTTTATATATTTGATAATTAAGGCTGGTACTAAAAAATAATGTTGGTGCTGGTTGAGTGCTGCGTTTGGTAACATTAAGGTCCCAAGTTTGAGTTGGGGTGGCAACATAGGAGCTAGAAAAACATGGGCTGTGTTTGGTTAGATAATTTAGTTTAGTTTAGTTTTGATGATGTCAGCAGGTGTAATAAGTGGAGAGAGATAGACAAAGAAATGAGAGAAATGGTGATGTCATCAAAACTAAAACTAAAACTAAAACTAAACAGAGAAACGAACAAGACCATGAACTTTTACTAGTTTCAAAACTTTTGGCGAGGAAAAAAATTTTCCTTGCCAAAACTGAATATGGCGATGAAAAGTTTCCTCGCCTTTCTTTTTAACATAGAGTTAATTTTGCGAGGAAAAGAAATAGCGAGGTATAAAATTTGTTGCCAATTGTCTAAGAATTAGGCGATGAAATTTTTCCTCACTAATACCATTGGTAAGGAAATTGATTGCTTTAGCAAAAAAATCAATTCGTCGCGATTGGACAATTTTGTTGTAGTGATAATTGTGTCAAGACTATTAAGAATCCGAACCTAATTTTTAGGGTTGGCCTCTACAAGTCCCTTTTTGGGGGGTTTTTTTTGGAGGTTATATGCTTATTATGATATTGTTAGGCTTTTGGACTAGGAGAGGTTTTTATCTTTATTGAACTTTCTCAAAGAAAACCATTTTCCATAAGTCTAATTTAATGATTATAACTACAGAATTCGAACTTCTTCTTTCTTTCTTTCTTTTGTCTAAACTTTTACCCATGAATTATACTATTATAGTTTGGCAAAAGTTTATTTACTGGAAATTGGAAGCTACAAAAATTACCCATTTGTTTACTTGCTTTTGATAATGCTTAATTTAACGGTACCGTCTGCATCTGCTACCATGCAAAAATTAAAATCTCATCAATATCTACAGGCCTTTGTAAAAAACTTGCATCAAACATGGATGTAGACATGACGCACGCTTTTTCTCGGCAGCTATTTCTCAAAGTTTCTATTTCTTATTTTCTATGCAAAATTGTTTTAGTATCTCAATTAATTATCTTGTTCGTTACAAGAAACTTTTCATTTAATTTTTTTTTCTCATAGCTTCCCAGTAGCACATTTCCTTCATCCTTTACTATCATGTTTATAAGGTTTTGGGTGTTTGGTCTGGGCTTTTTGTCCCTCCATCTCTATAGTTTTGGGTGATGATGCACTAGCCATGAAAGAAGAGTATTTTCAGCATTTTAAGTTTAAGGTGGCAAAATCTTAATTATGTTGTTATAGAAATTTGTGTTGGGTCCACTTGGGTCAAACCTGAAACGGCCCAACGATCAAAACTCATGGCCATAGGCCTTGTACATCGTTTTTCGGGCTTTCGTCCCTGTTTAAGGCTCCGAATGACCAAATTTGCCGTTTAAGGAAAGATTTGACTTGCCAATTACTTGGGCAAGGAAAATCCGAATTAAGTTGCGCTTTGGAGAAACATTCTAGAATTTTCTCTATTTTTTATTTTGCTATTATTTTCGAATTTTCATTTTTGGTAATTTTACGTTTTTTTATTGATTTGGCTTCCTTTTTAGAGCAAATCATTTAGGGTTTCTGGTTTCCTATATAATAAGTTGTAAGCCTTATGGGCAAGACAATTTTTTAAGTATTATTGAATGATTAAAGAGTCTGGAGAGCGTTTTCTCTAAATTTTTCTGTTTGTGTTCGATTGTTGCACTTTTTTTTTTGTAGTTCATAAGGCGCCATGCATCAGGTATCGTCTTGCCTTCCTGATTTTTGGATTTTTGGTGGTGTTTGCCGCTTTACCCTTAAGCCGTTTAATCTTTGTATTTTCTTTCTTAAATTATTAATAAATCTATTTTTTTGAGAGAAAATGCACAAACACGGTCTGGATGCGGTGCACCTCTCATTCGTCCGATCGTGTTTAGACGGTTCAGATGCATTCAACAATTATGATTTAATTTTAATTTATATTTACCAATAAAAAATCAAAGCACATCCGAATTGTCCAAAATAAGATTGGACGACAGAATGGTGCGTTGCACGGTGCACATTAACCCTTGGATACTAGGTGACTTCCTCCGTGCTTCGCATGACGGTACAACCCATTAGCTTTTATTATTTGCATTTTTACTCTACATTTTGGCCGTTACATTCTACATATGGGCTTGTATTGATATTTTGGGACCTACTTCGGGTCCCATAAAGATGATTTAAATTGCAAATTTTCCTTATAATGTTTTTTCGGGTACCTACAAATTAAAGGCGTGCCTTACGAATTCTGATAAAGCCATTAACGATATTAGATGGTGCCATACGAATTTCGAAAAAGTCTTTTACAATATCAGATGGTGCTCTACAAATTTTGAAAAACCCCTTTACGATATCGAACTGAGCTAAATTTTTATATTTACCCCAAAAAAAAATTCTATAAAAAACTCGCGGTTCGAATATTCTTTCCGGGACCCCAAATGGGCCAAGCTTTTTCATAATTCATAAAGCAAACAACTTTAATTTCTTGAATGATTTATTAATTTTCGAAAGGCTATTTTAGCTCCTATAAAGATGATTTAAACTGTTCATTATTCTTATAATATTTTTCTTTTTTATGGGTATCTACAAACAAATTAGCTCAATTTGATATCATTAAGGGCTTTTCCAAAATTCATAGGGTAAAAATTCGTAAAGGGTACCCAAGGAATTCTAAAAACGAATTATGAAAATGAATTCTAAAAAAGCCCTTATGATATCGGATTGAGCGAAATTTTTTGAGGTACCCATAAAAAAATATTATATGAAAAATTTGCGGTTTGAATCATCTTTTGTAAAACCCGAAATAGGCCATGCAAAATATCAAATATACAACCATGCATCAAAAAAACAGGCAACACTGTTAGAGAGAATTGGAAGGAAGAAAGAATAGAGCAACGTGGCAGTAGTTTGGGGGTGTGAGTCGTGGGACAGAGAAAAACGGACAGGGGATCTGCTGCTGCCAGAAATAAGTGAAGCAGCCTTCAAAGAAATTTTATTGTGGTGGCACAAGACGTAAATATAGCCAAATCGAGGCCCAATTATGAAAGAGTGGGCAGCCACTCAAATTGGCCCAGGACTCTTTTTCTCTAGCTCCATGGATAGGCACCCACTTGACCACCTGCTCTCCTTAGGGATGAAAATTGGTCGGTTCAGTTCGGTTTTCAGGGTGTTCGGAACAAATTGATTGGTTCAGGATGATTTTGCTGGAAACTGATCCTAACCGAAAAAACAATGGACCAATCAGTTCGGGGTGGTTAGGTTTTTTCGGTCCGGCGTTAAAACTGAGATGGACGGTTGTGATTTTTTATTTTTTGCGGGGTTAATTTCAGGAAACCGAGATGGGGTGGTTTTCGGTCCTAATAGGGGTGATTACGGGGTAATTCGTTCCAAATTGGGATGCATTTCGGTTTTTTCGGTTCGGTTTTTTTGGTTTATTTCCAGGGTGGACCGACCGAACCAAATTTTCAGTTTTTCGGTTGGTTCGGGTTCCGTCGATTTTTTTCCACCCCTAGCTCTCCTCCTAATAAGAAACATTACAAAGGCGACAGAACATCACTTTCGGGCATTGTGTTTCCGGCTGATTCACTAAAGCAGCGTACACTAGAAAAACAAGTGGATTGTGCTCACCGTCTAGTGGAATTTGGGCGGTGCGCGGCTATGGATGCAGCCAATGTGGGGCGGGCTCCACTGTGGTCCACCTAGAACACCACCACTGCATGGCACCATTGAATTGACTTGTCCCCATTTGTCCATATAAAAAAGAAGAAATTAAACATTGGTTTAAGGGGAAGGCTAAAATGTTGGAAATATATATATATATATATATATATATATATATATTTTGAATATAATATTTTATTTCAAGTGTGAATGAAAATTGAATTGATTTAGAATTGTATGTACTTGGTAATGACATTGTTACATTATGGATGGGCGTGTTTTTTTGTGAGCAGTCAATGTATAACTTCACCTTTATTAGGTATTCATTTGGTGTACTTTTATATATATGGCATCTTCTTTCATTTTAAGGGGTTTGTCAATTTTTCTGCATTTTCATTGAGAGTCTTTTCATTATTGGAGAGAGTATAGACACAAGTTTGGTTCATTTTACGAGCAGTTGGATTAACTACTTAGCTCGGTGAAGATCGTTAGTCTTTGGGAGATAGACGTCCACGCAAAACCGCAGTTTACCGTGAATGGGGCTTAATGCATTTAAGTACAGTGTTATCTATACACTCGCTTTGATTATCATTCATTTAATCGATTTTTAGGTTTTGCGTTTTGATTTTACTGCATTAATATTTTCGGTTTTATCACAAAAAGTAAACATTTTTTCCAACATACAATCCCAGGGATCCTGCAGGGCACACTTCTATTTGGGTGTGTACCACAGATGCACCTCAAAAATGTCAAGTATTTTTAGCATAAATGTTATGATAGACACAATATGTTCTGATTTTTCATGAAAATGTTATGAATTTTATTACTGAAAAGTTACAACAAGGAAATGTTACAGTTCCTGTTGAAATGTTATGAATCATATTGCTAAAAAAAGTTACGAGTTTTTTTTACATAAAAATTAAGAGACGCACCAAAGTAGGAGTGTGAATCTTTACGAGGTGGTACAATTTAAAACACGCATTTAGTACATATGGTACACATATTTAAGGTGTGTGTATTCTAGATTAGTACTGCGTCCTGTTGCAGCTTCAGGCACGGGCTGTCCAAAACAAAGGACTACTATTAATGTTTTTAGTGGAGTATTTTCAGAGTGTATGCAAATAGTGTGTGTGTGTGTGTGTGAGAGAGAGAGAGAGAGAGAGAGTGTGCGGTTGGTTGGTCAGTTAGCTTGTGTCCTTTGGAAGGGCCCAATGAAAAAAGTGGAACCCTTGAGTTAGACACAGGACCTCATAAAAAAGAGAGGCCCCATATATGACCGTAGTAGCCATCTTAATTAATGCAATGATTTAACGATTGTGTAGTACTTGAAAAATAATTGAGACAAATATGGTCCAACGCACATTGCGGGCACAAATACGTTGGAGTTTGAAACCGTTCGATATGTTGATTAAGGGCTCTACATGCATTGGATTGTTCTAGATACATTTGTGTTCGTATGTATCACCGTTGGTTTTATATTCGGTTATCTCTCTGTTTATTTTAAGTGGCTTTTTGGAAACCTTTCAGATGGGTATTATTGGGTACAATCCATGTGTGCATTTTTAATTAACTTGGTTTTGTTATATGGGCCATGTTTGGTAAGTTCTTGTCTTGTCCCCAAAAACTTTTAAAAATCAAGGAGGAAAAACTTTTAATATATAGGGGCCTTATACATGGAAAAGACTACAATACACATCTCTTATTTAAGCGTACATCATATGCATCCCTATAAAAATTACAAATCGATTACCTCTTAATAATAAAAGTTATAAGATCTACTAAAATGTTACGAATCATATTACTGAAAAAGTTACGAAACATTAAAAAATGTTACGATTGCCAATGAGATTACACAATATGAACAACACACAATAAATACATATGGTACACACTTTTAATAGGTGAGTATTGTAGTCATTTCCTATATTGGCATATGGCATATGCATAAATAATTCACAACCATAAGTCTATAACCACCGCTTTCCTGAATAAAGATAATTAAAAAGGAATATTAAAAGAGAGACAGTGTCCATTTGCCGACTTGTGGTTGTGGAGCCACGAGTAGATTGGGCTTAAAGCTAATTTTCGGTATTTAAAAAAAAAAAAAAGAGAAGGAAATCTGACTTCGTTTTACTTTAAGCAAAATGTACGGGGTCATGGGTTGGATTGTCAATTGTCACCTCTAATTTTCTGCCTCTAATGCTTAAGGTACATATATATAGTCACACACTAAAATATTGTACAACGATTCTGGCTCCAATAGGAAATGATAATATGGCCGTACCCTCCAGTAGTAAAAAGACTCACTTGGTCGTATGTACTTAGGTGTTAGGAGGTTTTGGGTTTGTATTGATAGAACAATATAACTAAACTGATATATATAATAATTGATACATACCCTTTTGTGGTAATCTAACTAAACTGACATATATACTACTAACATCCTATTGTCTGGAGAAAAAAAAAGTTGAGAATATCTTAAATATTTTTATTTTTGCTTAAGGAGTTTTGCCTTAAGTTTTAATTATTTGTGTCTCCCTTGACCGGACCTTAGTTTATGGGGTGTTTGCTCTTAGTCACAACTAGTATCATTTTAAGTTATTATTAAATAGGCATGTAGACCCAACTTTATAGGAGCAAAACCATAATTGACAAAACCCCCACATTTTCACTATACAAAATGCTTATACTGAAGCATGAAGATCTTCTCTAGGTGGTGTGACAGTGGTTTTAATCCTTCCAGTTGATAAAAAAACAAAACACGACCAAAGGGCGGATGATCCCGGAAGACTGCTTTATCTACATTTTAAATTCATAACAGAATAATGGTAGTTTTTTTTATATCCCAAAATGTAAAAATTATAAATGGTTGCTCGTTAATGGAGGATGCGCTCGGTATCGTTAGTCTTCTCAACTTTTTTCCGTCGAGTTGCGTTGTTGCTGATGAATGTTGGACGCCTTCGTGGGTTTCCGATCAAAGCTGTTAGAAGTTTCTTGCAGGTTCTGAAGGTGGCATTTTCTTCTGGGTGGATGCGGTAATGGGGGTTTCTCGTGGTGGCGTGAGTGGCTATTAGTTTGGTCGGTGATGTGGGGTGTGGGCAGCGGGTGTTGGACGACTGGATTTTGCTTGTTTAGGTTTTTTTGGGTTTGGGCTTGCCCATTGGGTGTTTATTGGGCTTTGTCCCAACTATTATTTTATTATATCTAACATTTGGTTGGATTCTTTTTTTCCTCTCTGCGCTTAGTCAGTGGGCCCCGAAATTTAAGCAGCGGCAAAAATGGACACGGTAGGGAATAACCCAAAAAAAAAAAAAGTAAGTCGTGGCTTGTTGTTTACCATAGAGTTGCTACCATCCGCATGGCTGGAGATCGAATGTCCCAAGTGCTTGTGTTTAAGCCCGTAGAGTTTAAAATATAAAAGGCCAAAAATATCAGCATCTTTCAAAAGGAAAAAAAAATACTTCAAGGGCTTCCCAAGCAACTCTCTAGAACCCTCCCAATTCACAATCTTTCAAAATCCTACTCTCTCTCTCTCTCTCTCTCTCTCTCTCAATATTGGTTTCCCACCCACAATAATTCTGTGGGCTTTGTTGGAAGCAATACCCGTACAGAAGAAAAAAGTACAAAAGATCAAGAGGTCGGCTCTGCTGCAGGCAACGGGAGGAGGGTCAAGTTCAACTATTGTAATTTATAAGTAACTATCGAATTTTTTTTAATGTTTGGAACTTAGAAGGGGCAATATTTTTTTAATGCTATTCAAGCTAAAAACATAATATCCTGGATTTTGTTTTGTACCTTACTTGTATGTTTATTTATTTATTTTTTGACTTACTAATCAATGCTTAACTCTAATGCTTCTGGATCTTTAAAATGAAATAAAAAGACTTTGGTAATATCTTACATAAATCAAAATGATTCACGGGTCCGTTTCTTTTGATGCGGCCTTTTGGTTTTGATTTGATACGTGATTCCGCAATAAATCTTTTGACGGTATAGGGGGGCCAATTGTTTCAATGGTGATACGTGGCGAAAGCAAATTTTGTGTTTATTCTTAAAAAAAGTTAGGTCTGTCTCCTATCCATCCCCCGCTCATACTTCCAATTATTAGGGACTAAATGGGTTACTTAATTGTTAATTGTTGTATTTTTTTGACTTACTAGCTAGTTTGAGGACAACCAAGCTCGGTGTTCGGCTAGGGCCACACAAATGTTAGGGTCGGCCCTGCCTTTGCCCCAATTTGATGTACCATTTGTCAAGTTTTTCTTAATAAACTTTTTGTCGATTTAAAAAAAAAAATCAAGCACCTGTCCAACAAAGAGTTTTTAAAATAGTAGTAATTTTATTTCTAGAAATACTTTAATCGAATGGAAAAGGCTACAATACACACCTATTATTTGGGTGTGTATGATACACACCCTTGTAAAAGTTAAAATTTTTTGCGAAAAGTTACGAATTTTTTGGAAAAGTTATGAATTTTTTGTAAAGGTTACGAATTTTTTTGTAGAAGTTACGAGACGCACCAAAATGTTACAAATCATATTGCTGAAAAGTTACGAAAAACTAAAAAAATGTTACGATTGTCGATGAGGTGGCACAATCTAAACCATACAATAGGTGCATATGGTACACCAAAATAGAGGGTGTGTATTGTAGCCATTTCCTAATCGAATACATATATTGTAGTTAGTTTTGGTATTATTTATATTTGGAAAAGTTAATACCACCTTAAATCATTAAAATTTCCCTAAACATTAGCCCACTCAATCTTGAAATCCTGGGTCCATCCCTACCAGACTCACACCTGACAAGTAATCAAGGCCAAAAATGGTTCTGTTTTGGCTTTAGCTTTTTACATATGACCTTGGTCTAGCTGTAAGGCTATTTTTTGGAACCAAAACTCAGAAATTGTTTCTTGTCATCAGTATGAAAAATGAAAACAAAATAAAAATGCAAAAGCTAGGAAAATGAGAATATATTGAGTAGAAACGAATTATTAATTATGAGCTCAATTTCCATAGATAGATTACATAACTTCCAGAAAAGAGAATGATTTTTTTTTTCTACCTCAGTACTCGTAATTAATCTCGTTACGCATTCTCAATATTTACTCTTATAATTGCAGCCCGGGGCGATAAAACCGGGTGTATTCGTCATCAACAGTTGAACTAATTGCCTCTTCAGAGGTGATTTATGGCCCATCACCGTCGCCCCCCAGACCGCACATGCCTTCGTTGTCTTCATATTTTCCAGAATGTGCTGCAGTTTTCACATGTACAACAGTTAATATTGCCACAACAAGAACGTACTGGTGGAGTCAAAAGATTTTGCCACAACTGAGAAAAGGGTCTTGAGTGGTCCTGAGAAACCATTGGAGACAAAATGGCTCAGCACATTTTATGGGATAACGAACATATATACCAGACCACATGACCACCACACCCTGTGTCGAAAGATCGAAACAACTGGGGTTGGCATTTTCTATGTCAACGTCTGAAAAGGCATTTCTTCCTAATTAATGTTTTGAACTTCCAAAACTGTTTTTTTTTTTTTTTTGGGTGCAATAGAAAGGGAAAAACAAACCCCACTCTCTCAAAAGCCACGCCTCTAAAGATGCCTCAAGGAGAGGAATGATTTCATCCGGCGGTGTGATGTGAGACACTTATTTGTCATCTCGGTCCCATCCCATATTAGCAAGTTTATCGGTGGCAACTTTGTTACCCTCTCGAAAGGTGTGAGTAAGGCTACTTGTCGTAGCTTCCAGCAGAGCTATGTGCAATCTTTGATTAGGACTAGGTGTGGACAGTGGTCAATTCGATCTTCATTAATTAGATCAATGGCAGCCATTGAATCCGACTCAATTTCTGTGATAGTAGATACTAAAATGGAGTGCTAAATATGGATTCAAGGGTTAGCATAAATTCTGGCACACCATGCATGTGGGGATAGCAATTTCACTCAAAATCGATGGATAACCAAACCAAACCGAACCTATCGGGGAGGTTTTTTTATTTATTTTTTTCCTACCCATGGGGCGGGTTTGGTTTTCAAATTACATGATATCTGATGGGTTTGGATTTGGTCTTAGCAAGTATTCGATGGCTGCCATTGATCTAATTACATGATTTCTGGCACACCAGCCGAATACTGATGGGTTTGGTTTTCAAATTACATGATTTTTGGCACACCAGCCAAATTACATGATATCTGATGGGTTTGGTTTTCAAATTACATGATTTCTGGCACACTAGCCGAATACTTGCTAAGACCAAATCCAAACCAAAACCCAAACCAAATCCAAACTGATCCATATAATATTATTTATAGGATATGTTAGCTATCCTCATGTCTTCTATTGCTTCTGAGTCGGCATCTAGCACTAGTGATAGATTGGTGACTTCGCATCGTAGTCCACTTCATCCCAAAACAATGGAGGCATTGATGTTACTTTTTTGTTTTAATATATAATATTTTTCCTTCATATGTTCATTAATGGAATGAATATTAATGCAAGTTTGGTGCGGTTCGTATATAATCCAAATCCATATGGTTTGGTTATGGTGCACTAAAAATTATACCCGTTGGATATCAGTTTGAATTTGGGTATAGATAAATATTTTGGATTTGGATATGATAATCACAAATCCGGACTAAACTGATCCATTGTCATCCCTACATGCATGCATGTACAAGGAGATAAAGCCATCAACCAAATTGTCAAGCCAAAGTAATGTGTTTTCCCCATCTCCAATAATATGCTTAATCACTCAAATCAATTTTTAATCACTCAAAATTATGCACATCTTGACAAATCTCAGGAACCAATCTCATCATCTACTAGCAGGGGGCAATTAAAGCCCGGAGCAAAACTCCGTACGGACTATCCTAGTTGTAGCACCTTGGAAGTTTTGAATATGAGACTTAAGAGGAAGCAAAAAGTTCCAGGGCTACCACTACCAATTATTACCTCAGTTTCGCTAATAGCAAATACTCTGTCCGTTCCAAAATAATGTTGTAGTTCACAATGAAAAGACGTGCAATTATAAGATAAAAAAATAAAATACTTCCGAACATAATTTTTTAAAATATTTGACACCAAATTAAAGAACTAATTAAGCTCTTTAATTTGGTGCCAAAAAATCACAAAAAAAAAAAAAAAATTGCTTGGAAGCATTTTTATTTTTGATCTAAAAATTACATGTATTTTCGTAGTAGACTATTATTGTGGAACTGAGGGAGTAACAAAGAAGAAAAATCAAACAAATCAAATAATTAATTTCCCTATACAAGATCTATAGTAGAAAGTACTCGACTGCTATCGCTTATCAGTCCGTGTAATTTTTTAGTTGGGCTCTCACTTGGATGGGCCGTGATGGTCTGGGCTTTTACTGTGGATCCGTAGAGGGCAAAGCACAGGCCGCTCCATATTCCGCCTATCCTGACCCGTTTGAGTTTAAAAGGGGACGTAACTGTAGTTTATAAAATCTCTAGGGCAAATCCCGGACAAGAGACCAAATATCAAGGGAGGTAACCGTAGTTTCTCAAAACAAAGCGTTGAATTCGGTGATGCAAAATTTATGAAAAATCGCATGAAATTGGAAGTGCAGCACTTAGCAGAGAGTGAGAAGTTCCAGTAGATTCGATTCGAGCATCATCTTTGATCTCTCCAGCCTGCTTTCTCTTCCTCAGATCCACACACAGACAGACGCAGAAAACTTTCGTTATTCACCTGAATCGAACACTTTTTCACTCAATTGCTTCACTTCAAAGGTACCATCAATTCACTTCTCAGATTCTTCGAGTCGAGGAATCAGATGAGGCTGTTGCAATTGGCTTTTATAGTCGCTTTAACCTCTGGATTAGCAGCAATTTACATTTACACCACCGGTGTCTCCGATTTTTGTAAGTATTTCTCATCGTTTATGATCGTTTATAATGTACAAATGCGTATTTTAATTTTCAATGCGGAAAAAACGAGTGCTGTTTGTTTATGGTCGAGCTGATTTGGTGTACAGATGGACCAAACCAGATTTCGGATGAAGATCTGGAAGCATTGCGATCTCTGCAGAGAGGTTTTCAAAAGTGCGTGGTGAGTTTGCACTTCGAAACTTTCGTATTAAGTTTCTGCTTCGTGTACTTGTGTTTTCTTTCTACTAGTAGGGATGAATTTTGTTATCTGGTGAAGAATTTACCTGTAGCGGCACTTCAAGATTCTTTTCTCCATACATTTTATATGTGTGTGAATGTTAGCTAAGCATTATCAGGGGTATAAAAACGTTGGATAGTATTAGAAAATGTCCGTTTACTCAGTGGTTGACTCCATGAATTCTTGTAGTCGTAGATGAGGTCATTCACAAACTAAAAAATTCATTGTTTATACTGATAAACCATTAATTAATATGATTAAAAACAACGGAGGATTAATTATCTATCTCCTATTAAGCACAAAATAAATTAAACTTCTTGAATCATTAGTTGAATTAAGTTATTGGATTGATACTGTTGTTTTAAAAGAACAAACACAAATTTTTGCAAACGCAATGGACGGGGCTTCATGCTATATCGTTGTATAATAACTTCACTGTCAACAACATATGCATCACTAATTTCAATGCCTATGCCAAACAATTATTCGGTCATTAAAACCTAAAAAACCACAATTGTTCAACTCTCGAGCTTTTGAAGTCATTATGTCTCTCCTTTGTCTGGCCACAAGAGAAAAAGAAAGGAAAAGGAAAGTGGATGTGCGCTATTTTCTTACACTCCTCAATCTTGAAAGAGAAGAGGTCTTATTGGGGCCTGTTCATTTTAAATGAAATTTGACCAAATAAAGATTTTAAAACTTGGAAATTTAGTATACAAGAGAAAATTATGGGTTATCAACCTCTTGGTGGGTTAGCAAACTCCATCATTAGTCAAGTAGTGCCTCCCTGCATTTGTGGATTTGTTGATGGAGAGGGAGAAGAGAAGAATGCCGAGGAAATACCAGTTTGCTGTTTGTTACCATAGGAAATCAGAAATGGTCTAGAAAGTTTTTCATCACTAATGCCTTGTAAAGTAGTAGGGAAAACATGGATGAAAATTGCGTTCTTTCCATTTATCTGCCCTCTTAATTATGACTGGCTGAGTTCTTAATCTGTCTGGATTGAGCACATTTTTGGATTTTGGTCTTGTTTGACTGAAGCCTCCATACAGCTACTGGTACATATTTCGGCAACCCCTTCAAATTTAATGTAAATGGCAACATTTTAAAGAAACATCTTTGTGCCTGGTACCACTTTTTGTATTTGCTACCAAGGTTCTAAAACTCGCTAGGGTGCTCCCAGGGCGGCCGGGCATCTTCTAGCTTCCAGGACCGAATACTCGGCGCCTAGTCGGGATAATCAGTCTAGTCTGGCTAGTCGGCGAGGATCCTTCTAGTGCCTAGGTGGCGAGTACTCGGCCTTCGAGACTTTCTTTTAGAACACTGTCTGCTACCAAATAGCAAATGCTAGCCATGGTGAGGCTATTTGATTTCATTGGTAAAAACTTAGGCGGGGGGTAATGGGGGCTATCAACAAACCTAGAATGACTTGGGTTGTATTTAATCTACCCATTATTGTTTTGCATATAGTCTCACGGATGGGAGTTTAACAAGTCTTGTTATGTTGGCTGTGGAAGCAAGACTAGTTTGTGGTGAAGGGTTTTAGTTTGTTAAGCTTTTAAAACAGATGAAAAGCTACGTCTCATTGCTAATGATTCAAAACAAACAAAATTCTCCATGAAGTTTTGTATGCCTATATGTCAGGTTTGATTATGCCTGTGCTATTTTTTATATTGTGGATGAGCAAAATAATAGTGCTTTTTCTAACACCATTCACTTTTTTTCTCCATTTTGTGATGACAGAGTTCAAATGGATTAGGTTTACAAGCTATAAGTGGTGCAGACTTATGTGAGATGATGCTACAGTTTCCTAGTAACACTGACTCCAAATGGGTAGGTCATCTTTTCAAAAGAGTAAAAATTCAACTATTTCACCTCCCATACTTTGCTGATGTTTGAAAATGTATTCATTCCCTATTCCCAATTTCAGATTAAAATAACAACTGGCTTAAAAGAATTTTATGCAATTACTAAGGTTTAAGGTCTCGTGTACTTTTCCATGCTTTCTTTTTTCTTATTTGTTGTCCAATGTTCAAACAGAGAGATCCCAAAACAGGGGCACCAGAAGGCTTGTCATTTAGTTACAATCTTTGTGAAGCTGTGGCGACATGGGAACAGGTGAGCATGGTATTGCGCTTACTGATATCAATTTTATTCTATTATCCAACTATATGCATTGTGTGAGAATTAGCATTAAAGTGAATTTTATGTGATGCTAGCTCTGGATTAGTAATTAATGGACTGGTGAGTAAGGGTGCGCAAAGTCTAGTATTTTTCCTTTTGCTCTTCACCTAGATTAGAGTCAAACTCCTGTAGAGGTTTTACAATTTTTCTTCCAAAAGTCTAACTTTAAGTACCAAGCTGTTTAAAATTTTATGACTGATCTGTTATTTAGCGAGCTGAATTGCTCAGGTTCGGAATAGTACCACAATACTCACTAAGGAGTTTATTGATGCTTTGCCCAATGGATGGGAGGACTATGCGTGGCGGAGAATTAACAAGGGAATATTGCTGTAAGTACCCTCTAATCATACTTGTGACTGGTGCTACAAAATTTATTTTCCATTGTTGGATGAAAGATAAATGAAGTGAAAGGTACTTTATTATGACTTTGGGTGAATGTGCTATCACTAAGGAGTTTATTGGGTTGTTTAAAGCAACCAAAATATTGTAGAATCACTGATTTTTTATGTAACATGTTTCTGTTGGCAGCAACCGCTGTGAAAATAAGACTCTTTGCATGGAGAAGCTTTCTCTGGTACTCCCTGAAAAACCGCCCTATTTTCCCAGGCAGTTTGATCGGTGTGCTGTTGTTGGTAATTCAGGAGATCTTTTGAAGACGAAGTTTGGAAAGGAGATAGATGGTTATAGTGCTGTTTTTAGGGAAAATGGTGCACCAATCCAGGTCTGCATCCAACTTGTTGGACTTCAAGGACTGGGCTGAGTTTTGATCTGTAAAATCCATGATTGCTTGATCTTTTTCTCTTTGCGATTATTGCAGAAATATACAGATTATGTGGGTTCAAAAAGTACTTTTCGCCTTCTTAATAGAGGATCTGCCAAAGCACTTGACAAAGTTGCAGAATTGTATGGTAGGACTTTCACTCCTCTTGTTTTGAGGCGGCCATTTGCTTGGAGCATGCTAATTATGTGCATTTTACAGATACTGGAAAGGAGGTTTTGATCATCAAGACAACAATCCATGACATCATGAACAAAATGATCCAGGTTTATACATGTTCTTTCTCTCTTCTACAAATTGAAATAATCCCCTGGAACCCAACATTCGTTGTAAGTTCAGAAATCTTTCATAGAAAAATTTGGAGAACTGTTCTTTTATATCTATGACAAAAAATTGCTTATTTTGAGTTGCTTTTTCCATGAATTGATGAAATCAGTTATTTTGGACCTGCAAATTTTAGAAAGTGCATATGCACTTGTATGCTTGTACGGGCGATTAGATAGTTTTGGAACTACATTTCATGCACGTGCAAAACCACTAGTCTCCTAGAACTAGAGATATTTCCTGTTGTTTTTTTTGCTCAGTTCCTCTCTCTTTTCAACTTACAACATTATCCCACTAATTCATAAATTCCATTTTAATTCTTCTGTAGGAAATTCCGATTCAAAATCCTGTATATCTCATGTTAGGCGCATCTTTTGGTTCCGCAGCAAAAGGAACTGGGCTCAAGGCTCTTGAGTTTGCGCTGTCCATTTGCGACACTGTCGACATGTATGGATTTACTGTTGATCCAGGTTACAAAGAATGGTAAGAAACTATATAAGTGTATTTTGTCTGTTCTGTCTAGAGGAGATTGTTGTGATCGTTAAACTTTCAAGTTTCCATCGTACTTTTATTTCAGGACTAGATACTTTTCAGAATCTCGTCAAGGTCATACTCCTTTGCAGGGTAGGGCTTACTACCAGTTGATGGAGTGTTTGGGAGTAAGTTGACGCTTTCTATACTCTTTTATGTTGAAGCTTGTATTAGATCTAAATTTAACACCTTCAATCCGTGTTAAGACTTGGTGGTGAAGTGCAGCCTTTACAGGTAGCAGATGGGGGAACATTAAATTAGAAGGACCAGCACACTCTTTTAACCAGTATTTATTTCGTGCTTTGCCCTTCGTGTTTTAGGCTTGGTTTTCCATTTGCTAAAATCAAGTGGGTGATTTTAGCAAATGAAGTGGGGGAGGTGATTTTATCTCCAATGAATCTGGACATATAGCAAATGGAAAACCAAGCCTTAGTTGAAGATTCCATGTTACATTCTCCATGTGATTTGGTTTTTCCTTAATGCTCACAAGTGGGAAACACATTCATGCAATTGTCCATGGTTCTGATATTATTGTGTGCCTCTTTGTAATTATAATTGTTTGTTCGTTCCGACTGGTTTTCTGATATATTGCTCCTGTCTCTTCTTCTCCTTTTTAAGCTTATTAAGATTCATTCTCCAATGCGATCTGATCCAAAGCGCGTCGTGAAGTGGTTACCTGATCGTAGTACTGTTGCAGCTGCCAGGATTGCTTCAGAAAAACTATTAAGGTAGGTAATCTTCATTTTATTTCCTTTTCTAATTTCTGTCCTTTTGAATTACAACATTCCTTCAAATTGAAGCGTAGGACATTGCATCAGAAAAACTATTAAGGTAGCTGATATTATTCGTCTCTATGTGCATACTGGTGGTACGTTGGCGCTTTTCACACGGTGGCATGCTGTGTAGCATGTGCCCGTTATACTTGCAACTGCTTGTGATTTGCCAAAAAAAATGTACATTTGTAAAAGCTTACTGAGAACAAAAAAAAAAAAAAAGCATTTAGAATGTTGATATGAGTTAATAAGCTAGAAAACATAGATTAGTGTCTTGATATGAAACTCATGGTTGGTTTTGTATTTAGATGAAGTTTTATGCTGTTATTGGTAGAGATGAGCATGGGAATGGTGTTTCGGTGACATCTTTCTGTGATCTCTCCTTTTCAGCCGGCTACTTGTTTGTGACTCTTTCAAATACTAAATGACACTTAATAGTACCAGGTAATTAACTTTCTTGTTGAACTTCTGCAAATGCAAGGAAAAGAAACCTCAATACTTATTGAATTGAGTGAAGCTCACGACGGGGAAGCAGTATCTTGATATTTTAGCGTCTACAGTAGAATCTCCCAGAACCTCTTGAGAATTGAGACTAGGTTAGTTGAATTGGTATTTGGTAAGACTTGAATGAGTTACTTCAAGTGTCTTGGTTTCAGTTTATTTTTTGAATGGGTGTAATGAGGTTGTCAAAAAAAAAAATTAAATGGGTTGTTCTACTAAAAATAGGTTTATAGTGATTCAAAATGTATGTAATAAAATCTCCGCTGGTAACGTAGGAAGGAAGTAGGAGGTAGGTTGGTTCCAGAAAGGTTCGTTTGGGTCAGTTCAAAAATAATTTCATCAAAAAATAAGAAATTAATAAATCTCCGTTCAATGATATTGCAAGGAAAGGTCAATGGAATTGCGAGGAAGTTGTTTACGGGTGAAAGTTGAGGAGGGATGGACTGTCGTTGAACTAGGTCTCATTTGGTCTATTGGTCTCATTTTGGCATGTATTGTAGTCAATAGTATCTTTGCTAATTTGATTTTTTTTCTTGGATGATGAATATATTCTTCTTTTTTTTTGTTTTATCAACAAAAGGAATAAATCCTTGCTATTATCCTTGCTATTTAAAGCATAATAGAACTGAAGTTGAGATAATTTTCGTCATATTCATAGGAGGGCTGGAGCAGGATCTGGGGATCCACTGGGTGCGTGTTCCATCATCAAGAAGCTAGTTAAAGGAAAGCACAGAGGAGTTTCAGGTCTGAGAAAGGCTGCGGCCGAGCATCAAAAATATGTGAAGGAAACAACGATGTACCCATTGGAGCACGATTATAGACACGGTCTACTCTGCACAATGCCAACAAGATGAACCCGTCAAAATTGATTTCATGGGTAAGATACAAAAGCTGTGGGAAAGAATGAACCTTGGAATTCTTATACAGAATAATTGGTATTCAGATACTTGAGGCAAACCGAACCTTGGAATTCTTATACAGAATGAAGTGCCCGAAAGTAGGAAACCAACTATCATGGCACGTAGTATAGAAGATGCCACGGTCCCATCATTCTCAATTATAGAAATTCCGTAGGTGATAACTTTCGATAAGTTAAACAAATTCGCCCCCATAGGTCCACCCTGCTCCGTCCACATGAGTTTTTCATGAGTCTCTCATACAAGACTTCGACGAGAAATGAGGAATTCCCGCGGGAAGGTTGCTTTTTATTTTAATTTTCATTGTCAGCTATTCTAACCATATTCAGGAGGTTGGGTCTCTGACGGGTTTGGTGTTGGAGTGATGATTAGTTGATCATTTCATTGCTTTGTTTTAGGAGGTCGGCATGAAAATTTGTTTGTAGCTTACTATTGAATTCTAAATTGATCTTGTATTTTCATTTGATACGCCTGATCGGATGATATAATTAGAGAGTATTCATTTTTTGGTTAAAATCTTTGAGTATGAGATTTATTCCACAAAATTTCTCTCGACGGTGGTGGTTGTTGCATTTCTTCCTCTTGTGCGACTTACGGGTTCTATACAGACCGTGTGTTGTCAGGTCAGTCGTGTATCGAGCGGGAACAATGCTGGTTCGGATTGATTTAAAAGTTTTTAAGTTGTTATCTTAGAGTTGCCACTTGGAATTTTCTCTCTCTATGTGTAGCATGTGTTATGTCATACTCCAAAGTCCAAACACATGGCAGTGTAAGAAGTGAAATTGCTACTGTTGATTAGTATTTGTGAAATATGGCACTTAGTAAGAGTGGGGTTTTGTTGACATAGTCGAATGGATCCCACTGTCGAGCTTCGAGTGGATCCACTAGCATGCTCACCTAAATAATTCGAATCGTTCACCTCATAAACTTGCTTAACGGGGATCATCCATGCATGAAACCACTAAAAAATACGTGTATGCATGACCCGAATGCATTTACCGGGGGAAAATAAACATTTCTCATAATTTTAAAATCAGTTCATCGTCTGAGAACAATGTTATCGTTCTGTTCTCTAACAAAATGAATGCTCCATCTCCTGCAACTCGTTCAAATTTTCCCAATGGAAAAAAAGCAATACAATTTGATTCTGCACCTACGATTGTCTGATGATAATCTTATTTGTTAAAAGATATATATTCTTCCGTTTAATTGGTGAAACGAAAATATATTCTTCTAGTGCAACGCAACGTAGAATTCAGAGAATCAAAATGGGCCTCTGGTGGGCCCATCAAGCGCAAAACAGTTAGACGATAGTAATATGAAATGGAGTACCATTTTTCACGCTATTTCCTCTTGAACATAAAGTGTGTGTTTTTTTTTTCCGTCATTCCTAATCTATTACATGAGCAGGGGGGGTGAGACTTAATTTCGAGATGCAATATGAAACATTCAAAAGCTCTACCGCATGAGCAAGGATGGAGCCAGGGGGAGACAAGTGGTGGCGGCCGCCACCACAAGGTTTTCAAAAAATGCAATTATTACATAGAAAATAGATTTTTATCTCCAAATTATATAGACTTGCCACCACTAGATTTTTATGTTATTATAGTTTTTCATAGAGTGAATGAATTTTTGTAATGCAATTTGTCTTTTTATTTTTTAAGTGCATATTTTCGCCACCACAAAGGTAAAATCCTGGCTCCGTCCCTGCGCATGAGTTAGCCAATACTTGCTCTGAACATAAAGTTTATGAAAGACAAAAATAAAAGAACAAAAGTAGAAAGATGCAATTGAGTTTATGGAAGACAATTTAGTTTTTCTTTCGGTGCTAGAAAATGTAAAGAAAAGTATTATTCTTCTACGGAAAAGATAGTGATTTTCAACACTTCCTTTTTTTTCAGTCACTCTCCCTTTTTGTTCCTATTGTAACGTGAATTTATAACATTGTCTTTCAAAGTGCGAAAGACAAAAATATATATACAGATGAATGAAATGCTAATTTTGTAAATTCAAATTGCAAGAGGACAAAAAAAGAAATGTGGTTACAGAAACGGGAATGTGAAAATCAATTATTCTGCAGGAAAAAAATAAATGAAGCCTGAGGGTGGGTTTTCACTAAAAATATCATCTTCCCACCGTATTAAAATGTTTGTCTAATTTCCTCTAAATGGCGTTTTGTGATGTATGCGAAGAGAATGACTTGTTTTTGAAATTTGTGTTTTCTAACTATTTGACGCTTAACTTTTAGCCCATTTAGCAAAATGATAAGAAAAAAAATAGAGATACTAAGGCTCAGTTTTTCAAAAGATTTTACCACCCAGTTGCTAAAATCACCATATTTCAAATAAAAAAATGAAGTGGTTATGTGTATCGTTTTTTGATTTTTTTCGCACCAAATTAAATAACTCTTCAAGTACTTTAATTTGGTGCGACAAAAATCGAAAAACGATACACAGAATCACTTCATTTTTTGATTTGAAATATGGTGATTTTAGTAACTAGGTGCTAAATTTTTTTGAAAAATTGAGCCTAACACTTTTCAACAATAATTGCACCTACTTTTTCACATGGAATATGTAAGACCCAGAGCCCACATATTTAATGTGAGAGAGTTTGAATAATTAGTGGTATACGTGTTAGTATTTGTAGCAAACCTCAAATGGTAACGAATTAGAGGGCCTATAGTGAGGATTCACTACCAGAATGTAGTGAGTCTTATTCGGCCGTCCATCTCAACATCGATGACCTGAATTTAATTCAAACTCTAAATAATCTGAATCATCTATTATTTAAATTAAAATCTAAGCATTTAACCGAGCACACATGCCCGTCAACTTGAATCTCTCCCTCTCTTGGGGTCTTATTCTCTCCTCCCTCTCACTCCCCATTCACTCATCTCTCTCTCTCTCTCTCTCTCTCTATCTCTCTCTCTCAGGAACTCGGAAGGTCAACAGTCCTTTTTGTCCAGACCTGTAAGCGATACCTATTTTACATATCCCATATCTACATACAGATATTACATATATACATATATAATAAACCCATATATCAATACTACAGTATACACTTTCACACAACCCTACAGATCTCGCCCAAAAACATGTCCGACCTGCATCCCCCGTCGGGTCAGATTAACGGCGTCGTAGCCCCGCCGTTGACGGCGGCTCCAACGGAAAACGTCGGCACGAAACGACAGCGTAGGCCGAGCGTCCGATTAGGCGATATAGGAGACCCAGCCTACGATTCACACCCCAATCGAAAACCTAAGCAGCAGCATCATCAATGGAGGCTTCCGACGAGTAAAGACCCAAACAAGGGTTCGAGGACCCGACCCGTAACGAACTTTGCCCCCGACGAAACCCTAGGAGGTGGAAGGGAGGGGAATTTGGAGAACCCCGTTTCGATTGGGAGCTGGAGAGTCAAGGATTCGAAGTCGAAACGAGGGTTTAATAAGAGGGTTAGGTCTAATTGGGGCGGGAGCGGTGAAGAGAGGGAAGATGTGGATGAGGAGGGGTTTAGGGGGTTTGGTATAGAGAGTCCGATGAAGGACCGGAGCCCAATAGAAACCGACTCGTTGGGTAATGATTTAGGTGATGAATATGATGATGGTGATGAGAATAGAGGGAATTTTGAGGGGAATAGAAAGGGGGATTTTGCTAGGGTTTCGGATGGGGTGGAGTTGGAAGGGCCATCAGATTCGGGTGCGAGGAATTGGAATAATAATAATAGTGGGGAGAGGAATGGGGTTAGGGTTTGGTTGAATCAACTAGGGTTAGGAAGGTATGCTCCTGTTTTTGAGATACATGAGGTGGATGACGAGGTTTTGCCTTTGTTGACACTGGAGGATTTGAAAGATATGGGGATAAATGCGGTGGGATCGAGGCGGAAAATGTATTGTGCGATTCAGAAGCTGAGTAAGGGGTTTTCCTAATGATAATTTTTAAGTTTTTTGAATGGGGTTAGGGTTTGGTTGAATCAACTAGGGTTAAGAAAATACGCCCCTGTTTTTGAGATATACGAGGTGGGTGATGCGGTTCTGCCATTGTTGATGGTGGAGGATCATAAAGATATGGGGATAAATACAGAAGCTTGGAGGTGGAAAATGTACATTCAGAAGCTGAGTATGGGGTTTTCCTGATGTTGATTTTGAAGTTTTGGGTAATGCGTTGAAGTGATGGAGAGAGAATTACTCAGCCATGGCAATGAATGACAGAATGTCTGAAACTGCTTCTGAGGTTTTAGTGTAACATCTCACAACTTTTGTACTTTTGGAATATCATCACAGATTTTTGACCTTTTTTGTATTTACGTTTTGCTGTCTATGCTTTTTGATCTTCTTCTGCAGTTTCCTAGTATTTTTTATTTTGCTGGGCAATGCAGTTTCCTAGTAGTTTGTGATTCTGCTATAATAGTTTTAGAGTATATCTTGGAATTGCATTATGTTCTCCCTTCTTTCTGGAGAAAATCCATAATTTGGGGGGTTAACAGGAAAACTTGAGTGAATGGAAGAAAACGAATGCTGTTAGTCGTCAGATTGTTCATCTTAAGCCATTCTTGCAGACAACTTTGCAGGTTTTTTTCCCCCATACACAAGCATGCTTTACCTTATTAGTGATTAAGTTGTTTTTGAAATAATCTCTTATTGTGAATTGGTTTATCTTCTTTACTTTTGCATTCTGTTTCTTGGAATTCTTATTTTCTCATGTAGCATTGGAATGCCATGGATCCTGTTTTTTGTTCTGGGCGCATTCATTTCTGCTCTTTATGCATTTTAATCTTCCAATGCAGTTTCTTAGGGGAGTAATGATTTAAATACTACTAGAGAATATTCATAACTTGGGAGGTTACTGAAACAATAACAAATGAGAGACGTAAATGATGTATATTTTCAGACTATTCATATTAGGCCATGCTTGAAGAAATCTTTGAAGTTATGTTTTGTCAGCACAGGCAAGCATACCTTAATTTGCCTTGACGTTAGTGGTAAATTTGTTTTCATTTGTTTGTTTGTGAATAGATGTATTATTCTGCTTACTTTTTGCATAAAGTGTGAATAAATATTAAAATTATTGTTATTATGTAATTATACAATCGCTCGTGGGAGCAACTCTTTGTTTTTTCTTGCTGAAGCTATTCTTTCTTCTTTTTCTCAGGGTATTTGGCAACCTTGGCAAGTTTTGTTTTCTTGTTTGAAAGAGTTTGTAGTAACCTTGATGAACTGACTCTGTCAAATTTTTTATCTGGCTAACACTCATCATGATAAGCCATGGATGATTGATAGAATCACCATAAAATGGATTTCTGCAGATGCATTCCTTTTTTGGCTTCCTTTCTAATTGGAGTGTTCCTTCATTTCATTCGGCCCTTATTCAGTGATGCAGTATTCTGTTCTTCCACTGGAGTGAGTTCATTTGCCTTCTTAGAAACTCATCATGTTTGCTGTATCTTTTCAAGCTTTATTGAGATTTCAAATGCTCTGGGGTACCTTTTGGGTTATGGAAGTTATCCTTCCTTCTTTGCTTGTGGAAGTTACTCTTTCTTCTCAGCCTGGATCTCTGGCATTCTAGCAATACCCCCTCCATCCTATTTTGTTAGTCCCTTATTCCATTTGGGATGTCCCGAAATGTTAGTCTATTTTGAAAAGTCAAAGAAACAATTGTTTAAATTTCCAAAACTAACCTTCATAAATGTTTCAAAATAATTGTAAAAGTGAGAAGTAAAGGACAATCATGGAAATTAAAACAAACTTTTAAAAAGTTGGAAATCCCAAAGGGACTAACAAAATGGGATGGATGGGGTATTTGTTTTCTCAGTTGAAATAGTTTGGAGTTGCCCATATTGAGACACTGTCAAATATTTGTTTGGCTCCAAGTAAGGCTGCTTCAATTATAGGTTGATGATTATCAGTAGAAGTAACGTAAGATGGTATTGTGAGGTTTTATCTCTAGGATCTGATGTGAGCTAATGCTTATTAGGTCCGTAGTAGCAGACTCTCATGCACCATTTTTTAATCCTTCCATTTGGGCTGTTTGTGTGCTTTATTAGGAGCTCATTGGCACATAGTAATGACGTTATTGGAACATGGCTCTCTCACCTCACTTTGGTCATGGTTGTTTGTACCCAAAGTTCTTTATGCTGCTTCAGAATCTTGCTGTGAAAACTATCTGCGGTGCTACCCAGGTTTCATAACATCTTGATGAGAGTCAGAAATTGGTTTTGGCAACAAGTTTCCATTTTTCTTCATTTCCACTCGTCGTTTACCTTTCATTGATGATGTTAATATTTAAGGTTTGTCATGTTACGTTGAAGTTTTGATGGTTCTTTGAGATGTTTTGGGATGATTTTTAAGTCACAGATCAACTATGTTGTAAGCAAGATACCTGCGATAGGTGAAGTCAATATCATAATCAATTTAGGGTTCAGAGTTGGCTTTCCTCAATCAGGCTCTCCATAAGATGTTCCTTCCGATGATCTCGTATGTCTGGACTTTTTGTGTAGTCACTACCAAAGTTTGAGAAGTTGCAGTATCATCAGGTTGGGTTGAGATTCTGTTTATGTTGATATTTGTGGCTGGAAGGTGCGCGGAACAGCATTTTTAGGTCATGCTTGTTGACGGACTGCTAATCAAGGATACGTAATTCAATAGGATGACTATCCCACAGGCCTAATAGTGTTTTGAGGAGGATTACGAATATCACATCCAAAGGTATTGTACTTCTTATTTCTTGATTTCTACTGTCCACTCGGCCATATAATTTCCTAATTAGTACTTGTTACATTCAGACACTGGAATTGTGGTTCCATAGTTATTATCCACTCATGCTAGAATGTTTGAGATAAGAACTCCTGAAAAATCTCTTTCTGAAGAAGGTTTCAGGCCAAATGGGATTTGTATCCTATGGGGGGAAAAAAATACTCCCTGACTATCGTACCAGGGCCGTGTCTGTTGAAATAGGCTATGGGTGTTGTTCAGATTGAGCGAGATTGGGGGGAAAGACTGATTTATCTTGTTATTACTGGATTTCTTTGGCTGAATGTTTGAAGAATCCTTGCTCTCGTTAAGCAACTTCTTTTCAACCGATCCATCTTCATCTGTTGTAACCACCGCCGCCTTCTCTTCACCAATGCTTTGTGAACCCGTTAATCTTGCCAATACAACAAACGACATTCCTCCTAGAACATTGTTCAAGCATCTCAGAACCAACACCGACAACTTAAATGCCACCAGTGGGGCATCTCAGAACCACCACTGGCGACTTAAATGCCACCAGTGGAAGCACATTAGATAGCAAAAACTCTTCCCCATTGAGAGTTTGGTATCTCAAGTTATTGCTCAAACCCATGTGAATTGCCCAGGTACGCACATTCAAAATCGCAGGCTGAGCCTTATTTGGTATCTCAAATTGAGGATCTGTCATGATCAGTCCATTCGAGAGCACAGTCCCAACTATTCCTGCTGCGAAACCCACAGCAGCAAGAAGAGTTCTTCTATACACAAAAAGTTCCCAATCGGTGGAAAGGACTGTAGGGTCCAGGCTCAAACATGTGGCTGGTTGGGCAATTGGCGAAAATCGAAGGGAGGGTCGCAAAGGAAGCATTCATGGTGGGTACCAATAGATACAGTACATGAGTACAAAATTGAGGATGCAACCAACCACCAAAGTTGAAGACACGAAATCAAGCTCATTGAATCCAAAATTAGGACGGGACGCCATGTCCTCGAGAACATGAGCATTACCACCTACCAACTCCTCCTTTAGAACCTTGAATGGAAATTGGGGATCTGCAGCAACTCTAGATCTCCATCCATTCAGAATTGCCCTACTAGTCCAACCCACAACGATGAGGAGGTATCATCAGAATCTTCATCTCTGCTCCAACGATCGCTGCTGCCGCCACCTCTGCCATTTCCCCGATCCCATCCAGCACCATCGCTGCCATTTCCACCACTACAAGGCACTAGCACATGGAAGATGGAATTTTTAGAGTAGGTTGGAGGAGAAGGATTCAGCGTGGAGAAGAGTAGAAAGAGGGGGCAAGGGTGTAATAGGGAAGGAAGTTGGTTGGTCAAAAAGGGGACGATTTCCGGAAACCCGATTGGAGTTCCGTGAGAATGAGATAGTAGGAAACTGAAAGGAGTCGAGCAGCAACAGATATCTTCACTGCAAGGGGAGCTGGTTTCACCTTTTCTTCTTCTACTATTACCACCAACAAACCCTGTTGGAGTTCTGCGTGGTAGATTGAATTGCCAGACTATTTGAGTATTCTCCTACAACCTTTTTTTCCCCCCTCTTCAATTGGGCTTGGCCAGTGTACCGTAAATTTGGTCAGAGGTGTGTGTGGGTTTTTCGAGAGACTTGTCCTGCGTGTTGCCCGAGCACTTTTGGACAGCCCATATTTCTTCCTTTCTCTCTCTCTAAAATCTGGGCCGTTCAAAACATTATTGGACGACCGAGATGGACACTTGGCACCATGTGGCCGTCTACTTTCCAATTGGGTTTGTCTAGTATAATGTAAAATTGGCCAGAGGTATGTGTGGGTGACTTTGTGTTCCATTTGATCTATTAAAGACAGTTAAGTTTTCCATTTTCAGCACCACTAACCAGAAAATACACTCATAATTTACCCAGAATGTGTGGATCTAAGTCTCGTCTCCGGTTACTTAGACTTTCTGTTCCTATGCACTGTTCGAATTAGGAGGGAATTTCCATGCACACTCTAACAGACTATTCTGATGATTAGTTTCTTTCACCAAAATAAGTTCCGTAGTTGATTTTGTTTTGTTGAATTTGTCTTTTCATACGGCCGTCCGAACCTGTTTATGCACTTCAATTAATCTCATGAACCAAATTCAATTCCGAATTCCTGTTTATGCACTTCAATTAATCTGATGCAGTTTGTATCTCTTATTTAGTTTCGTAATGCAATTCCGAATTACCAAAAAAAAAAAAAATGAACCAAATTCAATAACCAAGCAAACCTCTCATAGCTTAAGAGTTCTTTTCCCTGCTCGCAAGTCTTGCACGAGTTTTAGGGTAAGCCCTTACTTATAATCCCTCCGTCCTAAATTGTCTGTCCATTTTCGGGAGTCGTGCCACCAAAAAAATTGAATGTATTTCCCAATCTATAATTTGTTTTTTTAAATGCAAGATCCATATTACATATAAACAATATTGTAAAATATAAAATATAGACAAGTCTCAGAGAGTTCCGAAATATTGAAAAGAGAGTAACAATTTGGGAGAAAAGGCCAATCCAATGTACCAAAAAATAGAAAAGGCCAATCCAATGCACCTATTAAACGACAGACTAATAACTTGACACTATAACCTGATTTTGAAACTAAAATTCCTTTGCCCCCAAAATAAAGTTCTCGTTGGTCTTAGACAGCAATTATTCAACAAAAATTTCCTTTGAGAAGGTACATCCTGTGTTTAAAAGCTACTTGGACAATCGGCGCCTATGCTCTTGCTTTGCTGAAAATGAAAAACAAACTGCAGTGCTCACCGCCTTTTCTTGTTTCCCTTTGCATCACTTGATTTGGACGGAGAAGTTATAAGGTGACCGGAAAGAGCAACAATAACGATGACTGAAATTAGGGAGCCATATGTCATGATAAAACCCTGCACCCAAAACAGGACAATTAGGAAAGCTATTCCCAACATAACAATAGGGAACAAAATAACCATCACAAAAGCAAATGACAGGAAAATGTATCATACCTTCAGCTGAGAGCATCCAGCAGCCATGAGTTTATTTGATTTGAAAAACAAACAAAATTGTCCAGTCAATATGGGAACCCCGTCAAAGAAAATCAGACATATTAACATATTACCACAGAAAGACAAGGAAGAAAAAGAAAAAGATAATAGAAGAAAATGTACATACTGATTTTTGCGTAAGCAAAGGAAGAGCTTACCAATTCAAACTTATTTCCAGCGGTTTTGTCCGAAAGGATATCCAGTGGTAGGATTGGAGTTGAATATGCCTCCTACAAATAGTCAACAAAAAAGTTGAAACATAGAAACACATCGTTCTGAAAAATTAGCCATTGACTGCTCTCCAAATATCTAACCTGGAGTTTGGCATTTGTGGGTACTCGAAATGTGATGATAGCAGGTGCACCATAGTACCTGGTTTTCACTTGGGACATCAACTCAAAAGAGTGGGAAACATGAGATCCACTGTCAATCAGCCACGAACCAGAACAATTGTAAGTGCCAACGAGAGGAGAAAATGAAATCTTCCAAGATTAGGCGTTGGGGGTAAAAGTAAAGCTTACGCATCGAGTCTTTCCCATGTTTTGCTAGAGTTGCCACTAACAAAATCAAATAGTTCGTGAGGCCAGCTATTGTCAGTGAGACTGACATCATACGCAGAACTGGAAAAAGCACATGAGATGAAAAAACAATTAATCACAGTTACATAACATAATTGCTACAACCGTGTTCTTTCAATATGCACACGTTAGACAAGATAACCATAGCACACTTCTAAACATGCATACTTCAGGTATGGGCCCAGTGTAAGGAATAAAGACATTATGAGGTATTTTCTTCTTCTTCTTCTTCTTTTTTTTTTTTGAACTGCAAAAAGGATTGGAAGGGGCAACCAGTGTAGCAACCTCCCTTGGGTGTGACCGTAGGGGTTCCTGACCTGCTGTGGTAGACATTTCCATTTTGTGCAATTCAGGGAGTTCTTTTAGTAGCCCAATGACAAAGGAAAAATAAAATGAATACCATGTTAATTGTTGCCGCCAAGTACTAAAAGGAAGACAAAAGTAGAGTACCATTGAGCACAATAAAAAACTTTCATCAAGAAACCCCTTGAGGAATATCCACAGACAAAATGAAGAAACATCAGTTTACACCTTTGTCAGCCCTTAAGGGTATCATCAAGCTACGTGATGTTTTGCCTACAAATTAAACAAGTAAAACTTTTATTAAAAAAAAGAAGAAGCATTTAATGTATCCAATTTCAGCCTTCGTAGCATTCTTCTGAGTTCAATTTTACTTTCTCTGTTCTTTTCTCCCTCAACATACTGAAAATGTATACTGCGGAAATATCAATTGAGGTTCAGACCGTCAGACTCTTTAGATATTCCTTTCGAAGATTTCAAGTTAGGTGGACTAGAAGAATCGTGACTTGCCATGAGCCCGTGAAATTCAAAAATTCTAAACCATACACACAGCACAAACACTTGCACACATACACTCACATGACATTTCCCAAATCATGTCTTCCCTAGAAACCTGAAATATAAATGTCTTATTTTCCTCCCCCTCTAGGTAGCTTGAACATTTTCACGTAACCCAACCAAACCAGCTCAACCTATTCTCACTCACCTTATCGCCGTATAAAAAGCCCATGTTCTCTAGAAGAACACAATTACTTATAGTGATTTCTTGTTTTGCTTCTGTCACATCAAGATCCTAAATTCAGTTCTTGAACCCCACATAAACTTCACTCCATGTTTTAATTGAAAGAACACAGAAAAGCTCTTAGCTCACCCAAAATAAAAAAAACAATAATAATGATAATAAAACTACACTATGAGTGGTCAGAACGCAAACATCGCAAGATTCGTGACATTAACTTTGCCCTTCTTTTCCTTTGAAAACAAAAATGTATACATTTGCCTTAATAAATGTAAGATTGCATGTAGGAAGGAAGCAAGAAATCCAATCATCAATTAATCGAACTAAGCAAAGAGACAAATTTATAGGTAAAATTAAGAGCAATCCGTACATGCAATGTGAGATCAATTGTGCCTAATCCAACTACTTACGAAATTCAAACAAAATTGACGAAACCAAATGAATGAAATGAGTGATTTTTTAAGAGAAACACATACGCAGATCCACGATTATAGACGTCGATGGAGACAGAGATACGGTCAATGCCGGATTGGATATTTTTTAGAGTGGCCTTCTTGTGCGCGACTATGAACGGAGATTCAGAGGCTGAAAATGTTGCTGAAATGCAGAACAGAAACGAAAGAGCGAAGATCATCGATTTCATCGGAATCGCCATGAGAGAGAGAGAGGGGTACGGACACGTTACTGAAGAACTAGCAGGGTTTAAATAGGGGAAGAGTGGTTGGGTGGACGGGCCTTGAATATTGTAAACCCATAGACTCGTGGAGGCCCAAAAACAGAGACCATGAGGCCAAGGCCCAACTATTTTCTTGTCAAATGATTAGGATGTAGGGGCAAAGCCATCCAAAAACTTGTGATTGGCCCGGTTTGCTAGTAATTATAATCTAACTTATTTAACTGGATTACTTTAAAAAGACTAATTAAGGGTATTTGTTAACGATTATTGATAATCACTTATTTGGTTTTTCTTGCATATTTGATCTAAAAAAAGCTAGATTATTTGAAGTTTTTTTCGCTTATTTTAAGTTGTTATAACATGAATGGACAAAAGAACCCTAAAGTGAATAAGTTATTTTATTTGAATTTTGAGGGCAATCTAGACATTTAGTTTATGAAAAGCTGTTTGACAGCTTATTCAAGAAAACATGCTACAAAAAATTTACAACTCATCATAAGCTCTAGCAAACAGTTTTACAACTTATTTTAAGTTTTTCAAGTCAATAAGTTAAAAAGTTATAATATAAATAACTCACTTATAAGTGCTAGTAAACGGGCCATTGTGAACGCTGATAGATATGTTGTTCTGTCAAAAAAGGAGAAAAGGAAAAAGAACTGTGCTGATATGGGCTCCCAACCATTTTGGAGAAACTGTGCATATTATGAAATTTTGGCTTCTAAAAATATGTTGTGGATTATTTGCTACAGATTTTAGGACCAGCTTTTAAAATTACCAGCTTTTTTGAATCTGTTTTGATGCCCGGAAATTAATTTTCAATAGCTACGATTTTGATGCGTTTACATATTCTGAGAAGTTATTATTAGCATAAATTACAAAGACAAAAATATTTCTTAACATTCCTTGTCAAGGACAAAGTAGACTAATTTACTGCAAAAGCTTATTTTATAGTAACTTTTAAGGCAAACATTACTCTTGAATTTCTATAACACTTAATCCAAGGTTGAATCAACAATCTGGAATCTAAAATCCAGGGTTGGTCCTAACGTTTGGGTTGTCTAAGCCCAGTTACAATCTTGGTTGCCCACTTACGATTAAGACCAAAAAAAAAACTTACATTATACTCACTCCGTTCCTAAATATTATTCTCTCTCTCTCTCTCTCTCTCTCTCTCTCTCTCTCTCTCTCTCTCTCTCTCTCTCTCTCTTGCCATTTTGCAAATAAAAAATTATGTACATCCGTGTATTTCTTTTTGAATTTTCTCGCACCGAATTAAAGTACTAGTCGAGAGATTACAAAAGTAAGGTTTTATCAATTTTAACTTCAATAAACTTCTCTCCATTGAAAGCAAATATAACGTGCATTGTTGAACTCCTAAAATTGGGTCTCCTACATCTTCAAGAGTTCTTTTAAAGAAATAAAATACAAAAATTCAAACTAAAATGATAAATAGATAATGTAAAACCATTGTAGGAGTTTGCTTTGAAGTAAATAAGAAAGTTTGCTTTATATTTTAAATATAATTTGCAATAATAATAAACCTTGTCAGTTTGCTCATTTTTTTAAAAATCTTCCACCCTTTGGGAGTTAGGGAAAATATCACTTTTACATTATTGTTGTTTTTGTTAAATGCAAAATTTCTAACAAAATAGTAATTGAGTAGTGTGGTTTCATAAAATTGTGGATTGGGAGGGGAAATAAAAGAAGAAGTCATAAATAATAAAAATAGAGAAGAAAAAAATTGAAGGTAAGAAAAAAGTAGTGCGTGGGAAGTACTCCAATCACATGGAAAGTCGGGAGCACCAATTTGCCACGGAGCCAGCCCATCTATCATTCTAAGAAACTTTACAATTTAAGGTTTTTTTTTTTGCCCCGGCCTAGGGAGTTGCTCAAGTTCGGAGACTTGCTAGACTTACCTCTAGACCGACCTTGTTAAAATCTAAGAAAAAGTTGTTGCAATCGCAAAGACGCAAGCACCCAATCAACAAGGCTTATCATATGCAAGTGATCCAGTCAAGTAATCCAGCATCACTTGTTCGAGATTTCCAGCCTCGATAACTAGTGTCGCTTGTGTATAACAACACACTCTCAACAGCGTTACCGGACACGAAAATTATTTTGAGAACTGTCGTTTCGAGCAATCAAAACAAGAGCTATGACAAAGGGTTATTCTGACCAAGTACTATAATGGAGTAACTCTTACCAATGATAGTACTTCGACCGGAACCCAAGACTTTCTCTTATAGTATATTTTTGGTTGAGGCGTGGATAGCTTGACATTGACCAGACTAAGAAAAATTAATTTAGGTGCGCATGATTATACTGGTCTGAATACCCTCTTACTAGAGTACCGGACCTCTAAATAATAAAAAAATAGTCTAGACAAATATCACCATGCACCTACTTGGGTTTTTTTTTTCCCCGAAAGTTAGGAGTAGGACAATTCACTCGCATTTTGACTAATCTCCTCCCCATTCCGATCAAAGAACGGGGTCATCTACGCAGAGATTAGGGAATTCACAATAAATTGTTTTCTTACAATCTAGCCCCCAAATTTGAATTCTGGTCAATTGTATGGGGAACAAACTCACCAACCAACAAAAAAAAAAACTAACCGACCAACCGGACTTACCCTTCGGCTCCATACAACTACTTTTGTGTGTGTGTGTGTGTTGTGTCAATTACAGAGCTTATCCCATGCAATGGAAGAGAAGGTCTGGCATGAAAGACGAGAGCCAGTCAGAAAGCCAAGGATGACTCCCTAGAAAGCCCATATAAAAAGCTTTCCCATATGCTAATAGAGATTCATTCATGTGGAAAACCCTTTTAAAAATGGATTTAGGCAAGTCATCCTTGGCTACCAAACAAGACTCTACATCTTCATACAAGGCCTCTCTTCCTTTCACTCTCGTTTGTTTGATAGCTCTGCATTTCCATACCAATTCCGCTATCTCAACACATCTATATATAGGGCAAATGAGCAAGGAGATTAGATGCCATTCGGCAATTGGCGCCCACAAAATTATTTCTTAAAGCATTATTTCCATTTTGGATCTTTTGACCACTGCTTGAAATTGTGAAGAGTCACTAGAATGGAATATATTCCGTTTAGATTTGATTTGGAAGTGGGGAAGAAAGGGGAGCAATTTGCCAATAGGAAAAGGCACATGGCATATAAACCAACTTGGGCAATTTTAGCTGTCCTTTTTTTAACTCTTTATATGAAAGAAACAGGTGGTGGATACAAGGGGCGGGCTGCATGTGATACCCCAAATTTGGGGTAGATAGTATTTAGTCCCACATTGGTTGTTTACATGAGTGGTCTTAAGTATATAACAAGTCATGTGGGCTTCTACTAGTACTTTGGGCTTAAGCATTTTGGATCATGTGGTGTGGTCAGTGGATCAAATCAAGGTACTAGGCCAGTGGTCTACGTGGGGCGTTATATAAACTTTCCATGAAAAAGACATGTATATATAAATAAAGAAAACATTGAAAAGTCAACATGCAATGGAAACTTTTAATTTCACACACCCAAGGAAAGATTAAGAATTCTTATATTAGGTTACCATAAAAAAATTCATGTTTATATAATGAAGGAAAGTAATGATCGACTATAATAGATATGCAATAGTATAATACATATTCCCGAAATTTTCAAGGAAAGTAACGATTCTTTTCCAATTTCAATAACCAAATTTTTTCGCATATTATTTGGTGGAATAAGTTGATTTTTATAATCACATGGTTAAAAATTAGAGAAGAGTAATAGCCAAGCGTTTGGGTCAAAGACTATCTCCAGGGGAAGATCAATTTTTTGATTCTTCATCCGCTGTTTGGTGGAAAATTCATCTTGATAAGAACCTAAATGCGACCCATTATCATAGCATGGGTCCTTTAATCTTTTGTTTTTGATAATTTTCTTTTCTTCACTACTTTGTTAATTTTTAACAGATATATAAATTAGTTTATTTTATCCTTAAAATCCTTTCATTATATCTTATATAGTATTACAGGATGGATTTTCCCAAGGAGTGCCGTGAGAACGACACACGTGTCCCTTGAAATTTTTATAATTTTTTATTTTATGAACTCCAAAAATATTGTAGTGGTTTTAGTTTCTTAAAATGGATGATCTTGATAGGAATTATATGATGTTAATCATTTCCTCTTCTATCCCAACAATGGTAATTACACTTTTATAATTACCTTCAATACCAACGCAACAAGGAAAGTAAAAGGAATTAGTATATTTTTGCTTCCAGTCCAATGTGCATACCAAAACAAAAAGGAAAAATAATTTTCTTCAAAGAATGATTTGTCAAGGAATCAAGTAAACTGATAAACTCTAATAAAACGTCATTATTTTCTTTTTAAGAAATGATTTTTTTACAAAGTCTACAAGGAATGAACTGTCTCACATTCTTTTTCATTTCAAACTCTATAAAATTTATATTGAGAATGCAATTCTCACACACCGACTTACTGGTTGTGTAGGAAAATAGCTCGCATTTCTGGCTCAATGACTTGCTTGTCATTCTTCTCCCTCGATTAGTTAGTATGAATCTTATACTCATATTTGTAAAGTTTTATTTTTTTTACTATTCTTTATTTTTTTTGGCTTTGCATAACTAATATAGATGATTTGTGTACGAATAACCTAGTTGTATGTTACCTGCTAATATCCCTATACGTTACCTACTTCATAGGTTTTTTTTTTTACCACAGTGTATAATTTGGCATTGGTACAAGAGATTTGCAGTGTTTTCATATTTGAAAAATCCTTTTCTTTTGATATCTCAGGAGTGTTCTTCTTTAATATGTTGTTTACAAGATGGATCATAAGAATTTTGACTCTAATAAAGATCACTCCAATAAAAAATGACAAATTGAATGTCAAAAAGCTCACAATGATCGATCAAATAATGAATAAATCAATGAAAAAGCAAAAGCATCACGCATTGTGAGATCCGTAATCTTACGTGAGAAGAATATCACTTCTCAAAAGAACACCAATCACTCCATCGGTAATTGCCATCTTTATTCGTGACTTTGTATGCAAATTTGTTGTTCTTTCTTTATACAGTTTTTTTAATACCTGACCATTTCATATGAACTGGAGCATATAATCCATCTTTAATACATTTACGGCTAGTGGCATACATTTACATTTTTGGCATATTCAAGCAGACATCCTCCCAAAAATGCATAATACACTTGCGGGGTGCTAATGTGCGCATCAAGGCTGTTGAACTTGGTAATCAACGTTTCGGATAGATGGCTCTGATCTACAAAGTGTTGAGACAAAATCAAAACTGTTAGAAACTCATGCGATGGCTTAGATGCCGCACACCTAGGTTATTTTTAATTTATTTTATTTTGCGGTGGCCGTGCGTACCACAGGTTCGGCTAAAATTCAACTAATGTACCATCATGAAATAGTAGCGAAAATTCAAAACAAAAATGGACTTGGGGGGTGCTGTGCATCCATCAGCCATTGGATCGTGTTTTGGACGACTCGGATGCGTTCGGCAATTATCCTTTAATTTTGATTTTTTTTTACCGGTAAAAAATCAAAACACATCCAAACCGTCCAAAACACGATCCAACGACTGAAGGCCCCCCCATTTCCAACGAGTGTGTGCTTTGCACTACACTAAATGGTAGCTAGGCCTTTATCAATCCCAGTTCATAATCCTGTTTTGCACGGGAATTACTGTTTAATTATTGATTTGGGGTAATTAATGCACATGATTGGGTAATTTTTTTCACATGATGGATAGTCGTGTATCTTTATCCTAATTTATGATTGTGTTTGTTATAATAGATAAAAATTTTGTTACACCAATGCCACAAAAAGAGTCAACCTACAAAATATATATATATATATATATATATATATATATATATATATATATATGGGTGCCAACTAGGTATCACATAGCGCACTGGCGGTACCTAGCACATCTCTTGGCTATTCAAAAGAAAGAGAGAAGGTTCTCATGAGAAGCTCCGTGAGTGCAACACTTGTCCTTTGAATTTTTACTATTTTTTATTTTATGAACTCCAAAAAAATTGTAATGGTTTTGGTTTCCTAAACGGATGATTTTGATAGGAATTATGTGATGTTAATGATTTCCTCTTCTATCCCAACAATAGTAATTACAATTAACTAAGTTCTAAAATAATCGTTGCTTTACTCCGTGCACAGCACGGGTTATATGCTAGTAATATAGTATTTATTTATCATCTTATATGTTTAGCAAAATTATGTAAAGTGTCCAATATTTAGCATACACACACACACATATATATATAGGCTTCAACTTTCATTGTCGGATTAATTTACAATTGTCAGTTTATAAGCTGTTTGTCTATTTGGATCTTTTATTTTTCTCTTACTGTCGTGGATAAATATCTTAATAGAATGTCATTGATAAAACCATCCCAATCATTTTAAAGACTTGTCAATATCAACGCAAAACATACTCTAAAATATTTGTCTAAGATTGTATGTGCTCATTTTTGGATCCTTTTATGAATTATGTAAATTTTATAATAAGCAACGAATGTGGTAATTCAGGATGATGATCTTATAATGATTGATTGCGGAAAAGAATTTCCACGATTTTGATTAATAATGCGCCCCCACTAGATTGGATTTTTAGATCCGTCCTTGCATCCCCAGCCCGTTATTTTTAGCGTTTGGGATAAATATTTAGATTCATAAGGCTAGGCTGAGTTAAGATTTTAAGCCTGTTTTCTAAATGAGCGAAGTGTGGAAAAATCCATTGAGGCCCGGCCCGGCCCAATAAAAATAATATTTTTATTTTAATAGAATATGTACGTTGTTACCCCTATAACTCCTACGTCCTAAGGGTTTTTTTCATGAAGCAATGCATCTTCTCTTATTGAAGAGTAGGTTTCATCTGTCTTCTTGTTCTTTGATTTCTTCTCTTTTCTTTTAACAGTTATTACCTTAATACTTTTGCTCAAGGTTATGAATATTGTGTCGTATTGGCCGGTACGTACCGGTTTTGTATAAAAACGGTACCAAGGACCCCAATAACGTACCGTGTTCAATACCGGGCGGTACCGGCTGGATACCGGCCATACCGGAAAATACCGAGAATACCGGTCAGTACCAAAAAATACCGGGCAAATACCGGACAAAAAAAAACTGTTACCGTATTTCGGCCATAACTTTTTACTCCGATCAAGGCAAGTTATATATCAAAATTTAAGAAAATTTCAAGATCTATAACATTGTAGTTACAAATTTTTTCTAATTTGGTATCGGTGTGACCTAAAAATTATGATTTTTGAACAGAGAGATTATAAAAAAATAGGGTATGTTTTTTAAAAAGGGTTTGTGATGCATGGGTTTAACTTCTATCACTACCAAACATCAAATACAACAAATATGTACTAAATATACATAGATTAAGTAGGTTTAAGGGGGTACCTTGGTTTTTAAGAAATTGGAATTGAAAATGTCATATTCTGTGACAAATTTTGTCTCTTGAACCATCTCTCTCAATATATATATATATATAGTTGCGGCAAATCCGATATGGTACCCGGTATTGACTAGTATCGGTATCATACCGTATCAATAGGAAAACTAGTACTCGTGCCGATACGGTATTCAGAACCTTGTTTTTGCTAGAATTTAGAACTTTAACTATAATTATTGCAGTTGTGATAATTTTAATTTGTGATCGTTATTGTTGATTAATTTATTTTTGTAATACATTTTAGAAAATTAAATGGGCTTGTTGGATGAGCTGGGGAAATTAAAATTGTAATTGGGTTGGACTTGGACGTATTAAATGAAACTCGATTATTAATTGGTCAAACTTAGGCTTGTATAAGTCTCGTTATTATCTAGTACTCCGTATAAGCCCGGCCATAACCAGACCTAGCCCCATATACTTGCACTCCCAGGCAGGGTTACTCGGTCCCAGCACAACTCCAAATAATCCCAAAGAAGAAGCATCATCTAGCTCGATCTGATATCGTCAGTTAAGTGTTGATCGAGATCACCTCTGTTCAAGATCTTCCTGAATAAGTGCAAGCAAGAAGTACAGAGGAAGGGAAGGATGCTGGCGGGCAAGGAAGCTATGTCAATTAAAGATTCGTTAACTACAGCTGAAGGGCTAGGCAGTCTGTCTTCTAAGACAAGAGCCAAATCTGATCAATCCGTTTCGGTGGCTGCTGAAGTGAGGAGCTCGATCCAATACGAGTTTGTAGTTTAGAGCTCTGAGTTGTTAGTTGCTAAAGGGCAAAGGGCTATTTCCTGTCCCACTAGCTGGTCAGTGGGGGTAAGAGAGTGTTCCATTGGTGTTCTTGACATAATAATTTATGGACAGAGAGGGTGCTGCGTAGTGTGTCGTGCAGCATCCGGTGTAGTTGCGCTGGTGTCGGTCCGATGATTGGAGATGTCCATCGAGTAGAGCTCGATGAGTACTAGTGTACCAAAAATCAACTCGATCGGATATCGTTAAGTGTTTTATATACTACATAAAGTCTTGTGCTCATGTTTAGAAGGTGTGTTGCCATAATGAACTGCAATCCTTGCCTCTCTAACTTTTTTTTAATTACTAAGAGTGTTCCGATCAACTTATAAGGATCTCAGCTAATATTCGGNGAACTACTCTCACCGTCCCTAGCGGGAGATCCAACTAAAATTCATGTAGAGTCCCATGTGAACTTTCTCCATAAAAATTGACGACAGCTAGAAAATTTCGAACATAAAATCTAGGAGTGTCAAATCCTTAAATCCCAAGTTTTGACTACTATCTTGGGCAACCCCTTCCCATCGTATTCTTAAGTAGTTGTTACAGTCATTTTTTCAAATACAACACTTGCAATATTCGATCAACTGTAATGTACGTTTACATAAAGTTCGGCTGTTTATCTAAAACCTTTTTCATGGACCTTGCTGTAGTGTTGTGTAATGAAAATGACCCTATTCCCACTGCCTCGTTGACATTCTCAATGTTGAAAGTTGGATGGATTTTGACTCTAACAGTTGAGGAAGAAGAATCAAGGAAGAGATTTCATAAGTACGAATATATTCAAAAATCTCAAGCCTCCATGTTGAGATTAGTCAAATCTTTCTTGTGCGTCATCGCCTCATTATTCCCGTGTGTTGTGTCAAATCTGAAGTATGAAAATATAAACAAATCAACAAGAAAACAAAACACAAGATTTATGGGGTTCCCCTCAAGCACGAAGCAAGAAGGATATCCACCGGAAAGGAGCATTCACTATAAATGTAGAGAGTACAAAAAGCCGGCTATACCCATAACTCAAATTAAAGCATCCAAAAGATATCTATGGACAAATTTCTAGCGGAACTCAATATGGATAATCAAACCTTAGATAGAACCCCAATAAAGTACCAAACGTTTCACAAATACAGTAGAGAAAAAAAAAAACTCCCTAATATCAATTCCCTAAAACAAGACTAACAATGGACTAAACTCTAGTTTTCTACCAAGAACCCCATAGAGCTCTCTCGAAGGGATTCCCTCAAGAAGTCAAAATCCTAACAGTCCTCAGAACTGCTATTTATAAGAAAGTACATAAAATTAGGACAAAACATACCACAATACACGTAGCCCATCAAAATGCATCTTTCCCATGTACGGCCGCCCGGACGGACTTGAATCCTTCCAAATGGAAATTACAGAGAGTTACCCTGCGGTGCAAAACGAACCTTGCACGCAACAAACACTATACCTTTCTTCTGAACGTCAAATTCAAGGAAATTTCAACACACAGTGCACCAATCAATTCATTACACATGGAGTTCAAATATTTTGTAACCAAAATTATCTGTACCGATATTTCTGCTCATTTCTATCATTATTAGATCAGATGAGAATCTATTATTTTTCGTTTTGATACATTTTTCAAATCTTTTGAGTAACGTGAGAATGCAAAAATATATGAAAATACTGTTACATTCTGGAAGATTTAAGGGGCTCCATATGGATATGGGGCATCCAAAGAAAACGTCAAAGCTCCATCTTTCTGACTGAACTTTTTGACTTTGTCCTATTTGACTTTAGACAGATTGACAAACCATGTGTTTGGACATTAAACACTTGTAGCTTTGCAATTTGAATGCATATTATTCCAAGCTTCTTTATTTAAAAAGTTCCCAAACAGGACACTAGTCCATCCCCCTTGCTTATCGACCTTTTTATCTCTCCGTATCTTATCTTATTATTTTTCTTCTGGACTATGAAGGTATTTATCTATACCAACTTATCCATGTGTCAACTGCTTCTCCATAGGCGCGAGCCAGTACTGAACATTTTTCCTAGCTGCTTTTGGGTCCTTAAAGATCCTTTGTTTGTGGAGGAGACAGAAAAGCTAAACGAAAAATAATCAGGAAAATTCAGCTGTTAGTTCAATGGGCAAACGATAAAAGTGTTTTTTTATTGGTAAAGAGCACTTTTATCATCTGTCCACTAGGCTGAGAAGAGAAGAACCGAAATAATTAAAGCAAAAGATCCTTGCTCTTTTCACATCTCGGAAAATTTACATATATACCAAAGTTTGTTCATTCATTCTATTAATCATCATCCAAAGTCTTCTCCAAGTTATCATTCTCATTGGTAGTTGGGAGAGACGTCGTGTTTCATGGTATCTTAGAGAGAGAGAGAGAGAGAGAGAGAGAGAATTGAGAATGCATGAAAAAACTATAGGAAAGAATGAGTTTGGGGTAGACGGCAGTCGGCATGGTGGTGGAGTTAGAAAAACTTAATTAGGTTTAGAGTTAAGTTGAAGAAGAGGGTATTTTAGGGTGAAGTTATTTTTATAAGATGGATATTTTACCCTTACTTCCATTTTCCTAAAATTTTCGGTGTATTTGAGATTAGCCATGTTAATAGACCATATTTCAATCCAAATTCGACATAATTCCATCATAAAATAAATAAAAAAATTGAATTCCAACTTTTCACGAATCTGTTATAAGTCAACCTGGATCCGAATTAGAAAAGTAGAAACTCCAAGCCCATTCATATTAATTGATTCCCAAGATTGCAACGGTTAGTGACACCACTTGCTGGATTCTCTCGAGTAATGGGAATTTCTCCGTGAAAACTGTCTATAATTTTTACTGCAGGGAATTCCCCTTCTACTATTAAATGGAAGTGGATTTGGAGACTACTTGCCAAACTCAAAAGTTTTCTTTGAGTTTGTATGCATTGGAAACTTCTGACTAATCACCAAAGAATGATCCATGGTTTGGTGGATAACGATATGAGCACCCAATGCTTTAATGCGAGGGAGGATATAAAACACATGTTTCATGAATGTACTCTTTTAAGTGCTAAATGTTAGGATGCAGTTTCCTAACAAACCACTAAGGTAAGTCACTTTTTTTTGGAGTTTAGGTTTGGGTACCCTTTCCTATTTAAGATTTTAGTGGTTTAGACACTTTCATAGAGTATCCTAAGATTTTAGATACTTTCATAGGGCACTCTAGTCGTAGGGTATCCTAAAGTTTAGGTTTATGGTACACTTTGAGAATGCCTCATTTACTAGATATTATCTCTAGCAGCACTATTTTTGCTAATGATATTACTTAGAGCTTCCTAGCTACTGCCTCAGCTATTCCCAGAATCGTGGGACTCGTGTCTTGGTCCTTCCCAGGTACAGGAAAGATCAATTTAAACACAGACAGATGCAACCGAGGAAATCCAGGCCATGCAGGATATGGAGGTGTATTTAGGGAGGAGCGAGGACACTGGGTACTAGGCTTCTTGGGACACTTGGAAAACTGCCTCATGCCTTGAAGCCAAGCTATGGGGACTTTTTAGAGGTCTAGATTTGGTCTACAACCAAGGGATGGAACCGTTGGAGATTGAATCGGACTATACTTCTGTCATTGCGCTCATCAACGAAAATCACCCAGAACATTCGCCCCACTTGGTGTTGATCAAGGAATGCAAAGCTTTAATGGCTATCAGTAGTTGCAGCTTGAGACTGGAAGCATACTCCACACGCTGCGAGAGGGAAACAATGTGGTTGACATACTTGCCAACATTGGGGCAAATCAAGAAGATGGTGTCGCATATCACTCCGCTTGACGAGACCATACCACTCCTCGAGGCAGGAGCGTCACTAGTTCTTTTTTTCCTGTTATTAAGAGAAGGAAAGTAAACGAAACTCCGATCCGATTCTAGTAATTAAGCATACAAGCCCAAAACAAATGTTGGTCCTCTCAATCGTCATATGGCCGGACAAAGTATTTGAGGCTTGTTGACCACGTAGGCGATTGAAGCTCCTTTGATAGTTACCCAGGCCCAACGGCCGAACTTTGTTCAATTGGTGGGCCTAGTTTTTCCTTCTTCTTCTTCTTTTTAAGGCAAAATTTCACCTAGCGATGGCCATCTCAACCGACCCACCCCGATTCAACCGGTCCCCTACCTAAATGGATAGGGGATTCGGGGATTTTTTCGGGGATGGGGATTATTTTTTAAAAAAATTGAGGATCGGGTAAGGGATGGTATTGTCAGTCCCCTACCCGATCCCCGCCCCTCCCCGCATCTCCATCGGTGTAAAAAAATTTGAAAAACGATAAACGGAAGTACTCAATTTTTTGATTTAAAAAATGGCACGGCTTTTTGTAGGGGACACTTATTTTAGAACGGAGGGAGTAATATATATATGTGTAGGTATAATATATATTTATATTATAAGTTTATTAAATTTCTTTTCCCAGATAATAAGTTTATAACTTAAACTGTTGGAGACTTGCTTAAACTAATTTAAGACTTTTATTTGATGTTTGTTGAAACTGTGTCTTGTGTGCTTGAAACTGTGAGTTGCATCCTAATTATATGCATTTGAGCAATAGGATCATCTTCTGTTTCGGTTAAAAAAATATGTATATCTTTCATACATATAGTGTATGGATTTTTGGATCCCTAAATCTCTGTGGGGATTCCCGTTTTCCGCATCCGGGCGGGGATGGAGGTTAAAATAAAATCCTCGGTAGGGATCGGGGAGGGGATGGAGATTGATATAGGTTCGGGGATCGGAAATGGAGGTAGTGGTATCCACCCCTTACACTCCCCATGCCCATCCCTAATTTCACCAGATTTGCTATAGGCACCAACAATTGCATCAACTCTCTCACATGAGATATGTGAGACCTACCACTATACACATCTCACATATCTCATGCGAGAAAGTTGGTGAAAGTGTTAGTGCCTATATCTTTTCTCAAATTTCACTATGTAGAAGAAACTCGACAATGGTACATCGAGAAGGGGACGGGAGGGGAATCCAATGGGGTGTTAAATGAAAAGAAACAAAAAAGAGAAACCACTCAAAGCTGAACCGGCCATCCATTGATCCAACCACCTCAAGGGCAACCGCCATTCCTTCGGCCTTGGGGGGAGGCCTTGGCCTCCCCAAGGCCTCCCCACCGTCATTGAGTAAGTGGAGTACCACGCCATACCACCGTCGCAGGCCCACTCTGTGTCCCTTCAAGCACCCTACAAGGTTGCGGGTTGGTCGAACGATTGATCAAAAGTTGGCCTGCATTGACATCATGCTTTACACCTCACTACCCTTTCCTAGCCCATGGTCTCTTTTTGGCAAATTTTGGGCTCCTTATTTATCTTTCAAAAATAAAAAAAATGGAAAGTAAATCAATTTTTGTTTTTTCTGTTGCCACGATTATACACATCGGTAGGGTTAAACGATACTTACGGAGTTAACAACTGAATAGAATTCGACATCACTTTATATATTCGAACCTCAAACCTACCCTTGAAAGCTAATATTACTAAGTTACCATCAGATTGGCTAATAGCAACATCTTAAATAGTTATTGAATAACCTACAAATTGAGTAAAAAAATGATGTAGTCAACTCTAGGGCCTCTGATAATTTTTTTATAAAAACAAAACTCTAGGGCCAGAAAAATCAATGGACAAGCAAAGGTCACTAACCAAGTGTTAGCATGTGATGGGACACACCACAACAACTTCCACCTACAAAATCAAAATGGGGTGAAGTCCAAGTAAACAAAGCTATTTATGGGTCAATAGAAGATGAACTCATCCTACATGTTCAGAAGTCATAATTTTTTAATTTATGCCTTCGCAATCAAACAATTGACCTCATTACTTTATTCTACTTATTTTCGCTTAATCATTGCAAGATTTGCGAGATGATTAAGAGTATCTCTAACAAACTCAACAAAATTCTCACCAAATTGGCTACAAAATGTGTCATATATTGATATAACTAGCCAAAAAATATCACCTCTATCTAACAGACTAGCCATTTGGCTCAAAAAAAAAAGTATGACTCGTTTTCTACCACTACCGCGCGTGCACGTCGACCGCGAGAGTGGATCTTACTCTCTCGCACGCTCGGAACTTCACCAGCACGTGCGAGCTCCAGCCATCTTCTCCGACAACGAGTCTTAGACCATTGATATCGCCTTGACGAGACCTTCAACCTTCTTCGGTCAAATTGATTTTAGGATCACTCCTCCGGTGATTCATGTTTTCCGGCCAAGAGGAGAGAGAGAGAGAGAGAGAGAGAGAGAGAGAGAGAGAGAAATTTCCTGGCGAGCTCGTGATCTCTCTCCAAACCTTGCCGCCTGTGGCGAGGTACCGTAGCGTCCAAGAAAATGGCGACGGCCTTGGCGTGGTTGCTAGGTCTCGTTTTGATGGGTTTCGGTCGCCGAAATGGCGTCGCCGGAAGGATAATAATGATGTTGGAGATGGTCGAAGCGAGGTCTACAAAATCAATGGAATGCAAAGTGTGTAGAACCTAGAAGCGCGAAAATAATCTTCGAGGAGGAGTCGAGGAAACTGAATGTTCGTTTGTAAGATACATAAATGATATAACCCTGACTTAGATCTACATTTTTTGGTTGGTTTTTACCGATAGGAGCTCCCCTCTACACTCTGTCTTTCCGTATCCTTCCATACTTTAGTTTGTGGGTCTCTTTCTCAAGTTTAAATGTTGATTAGAAAAGTAGGTCTGTTTTTTTGGAAGAATATAGTAAAGGGATCTTCAATGCAATAAAGATATAAATTTTTTCCTCAATGTCAAGAGGATAAATCATCTACACATTCTAAAAATGTCCCCACTAGCCAATGAAAATGCATAAACCCCCAAACTTAATGAAAGTGCTTAAACTTAAACCCTAAGGTATCTTATGAAAGTGTCTAAAATCCTAAGCTACCCTAAGAAAGTGTCTAAACCACTAAAATCCTATAATTAAAAAGTGCACCCTAAACCTAAACTCTATGGTACCCTATGAAAGTGTCTAAAACACAAGGGTACCCTATGAAAGTGTCTAAACAACTAAAACCCTATAATTGGAAAAAGCACCCTAAGTGCCTAAACCCTAAGGTACCTTATGAAAGTACCTAAAACACTAGGGTGCCCTATGAAAGTTCCTAAACAACTAAAACCCTATAATTGAAAAGTGTACCCTAAGTGTCTAAACTCAAAATGCTTAAACCTGCTATACTCTACCCCAAATAGTCTAAACCCCCTTAAATTGAACACAATCTCACAATTAGAGAGACAAAATTAATTTTGTCTCACCCAAGATCCACCAACGCATGAAAGAGAGAGAGAGGGGAGAGAGAGAGAGAGAGAGAGAGAGAGAAGTGACAGGTCAATGTGCCTAGTCCAGATGTCACGACACATAATACATGTCCCTTGTACGTTCAATGCTACATTGACCCATCGACTTGCATAGGGCCTGTCACTTTCAATGCTAGTCGCAAGGCATAAGCAGTAGCTTTTCAAGTGGTACATGGTCGGGCGGCCAGTTTTTTTGGTAACAGGAGGCTTTTTTTGTAATTTTTTTTTGTCATTAAAGGTATTTTTGTCTAGTGTTGTCATTGAGTCATCAAAATTTTCATATCAATGTATTAGAAGCATTAAATTAAGTTAAGCTGGACTAAACATCATTTAAAACCCCGAACTTGGCCTTTAGACCAATTTTCTATATAAAAGTTCATATTGTCAAACTTGAAAACCAAAATATGAAAGTAAAAAAAAACAAGAAGTATGTCAGCAATTCGTATTTATGCACCAACTGAAAGTAGGAAAAAGGTTTATCTCGGCAACAAATTTATTAAGGAAACTTGACAAGAGGTACATCAAGTTAGGGGGAAAGAAGAGGGGACTCCAATTGAAGTTGAAGAAATTTTAAAACACCTTATGGGGCCCAAAACACCCAGTGAGTCAAGTCCAACACACCTAATGACCTAGCCCAAAATAACGCCGCCGAATATTACAAAGAAGCCCTGAAAAGAGCAAAACAAAACCCTAGATCTCAACTGTCGCTGCCACCTATCACTCAGCTCCTACCCAGTACCTTTAATTGTCGTTAACAACCAATGCCATCCAAAGAACACATGCACCCTAAACTGTTAGGCCAAGCAACTAGAGACACCCAATGATGAAACACAAGCGGGGGAAGCAAAACGAGGAAGCCCTAACCATTCAGCCACCACCAAAACGCGGTTAAGCAATTTTGATAGTGTGTAATTTCTCTCTTGGACCACTGTTTGTTGGAAAAACTTGGTTTTTTATCCGTTTTTAATTATTTATTAAAGTGGGTCCCATACGTCCATGTGGCCGGACCTACATACCATTGTGTTTGTCTTAGTTAGGAGATTAAGATTGAACCCTTGGTTGGATAAAAACAAGTTAAAATGAATGAGAAATTGACCTTGAAAGTGCCTACATGAACATTGGTAGAAGGGAGAAAAATGTGTTGTCCCACATTGGTGAGGAACGACTCTTTCATTGGGTATATGTATCCCAAGTTGGACACTATGGGTTGGCCCTTTGGGTCATTACAACTTTTGTTGGGGGAGAATGCATGGACATAGTGGGCTTTGGTCCATATAACACGCATGCGCCGCCATTCGTCCGACCGGGCCAGGTTGGGTCATTAGATAAGATGGGCTCAGGCCTAAGAGGTTCTTTTCTTTTTACTGAAAATTTACATGGACTAGGTCGGGTTGAATCGATCCATTTCAATTAAATTTTTCCTTCCTTCCCTTGCCGAAATAGTGTACCCGCGGAACGTTTTTCCTTTTCCAGTACGTCTGTTCATGAACAGTCATCGGACATGACTGTTCACTCCGACCGGCTGCGTCCCGTTTCGAACAGTCGCGCCTTATTGCTTCGTACCTTCTCATTCGGGTGTCTATTTCTCTATAAATAGGACCCCCCTCCTCTTATGCATTTTACATTTTCATCTGCATAACATACCGCACTTTCTACATTATATTTCGGAGAGTTCTGCGTAGTTTCTTGGTTCGCCTACCGTTCAGATTGCAATGCTGCTTCTAACCGGTGAAAGTCGAGTATTCCTGAGAGGCAAACGCCCAAGTTTCTCCATCAGCACCGTAGTGGAGGGCGAATTCGCCTTAAGGACAGGGTATTCTAATACTCGCCTCGACTCGAAACGTCTCTCGCCAATTTCCGGTGTACTGAAATTGGCCCAGTACGTTTACTGATTATTCTTATTTTTGTTTTTCTGTTTATTTTCCAGATTATTGAAACCGAGATTCCAACACTATTTCAGTGGTATTCTATGTGCAGCCACTTTGTGCATTCATTGTCAAAGGTTAGGTGTGTCTCCAATCCATCAGTTTCAGTGGTATTCTGAAAGCAGTCACTTTGTGCATTTATTGCCAAAGGTTAGGTCTGTCTCCTATCCATCCCATATCCCCAATTATTGGGGACTTAATGAATTTTGTTATTGTTGTGTTGTAATTTCTCCCTTGTTGAACTTTGTAAACCTTTTGATATATAAAATTTTTGATAGATCAACCCTTTATTTTCTCTTCGGATCATTCGATTATTTGTTCCTTTCAATGCTTGCTATAATTGTGTTTGGATTGCCATGGAGAATGATTAAATTGTTTTAAATTGATTGTCCTAATGACAAAAAGTAACACACACACATTTCAGTGTACTTTTGTACAAATTTTAAAATATTTTCACAAACTTTTGTACATTTTTTACACATTTGAATATACTTTTTAAATCTTAATGGCAACCTATTGGGCTGATTTTAGAATTTTTCGAGAAAAGATTTGGGTAGAAAATATATGCAAGGGGATGGCAACTTCTTGTGCTCAGAAAACAACCGCGATTTGGGGCCACAGTCCATCACCTTGTCGATTCGATATATATGCTAAATGCAAAGGCACAACAATTCCTATAGTTCTCGCAATACTAACCCTATTTCTAGCTCTTTATCTCAATCAAGACCACCCGCTGACCTTACTTATAGAGCTGATTCTTTCTTTTTATAATACTTGTGATCAAAACATCAACAACTACACTAGTCATGAAACCATAATATCGAAGTCATAGTTGTCCTTCATTTTTTCAAGGAAATCTATTCAACGAATTAAATTTAATAAAGCGATTATTAATCTTCTATCAACTCAATTTTTTCAAGGTAATCCGTTCAACGAATTATTATAATAGTACTAAACACATTGGATTGAAATTTTTTTGGACTCCAAACGAGGAGAAATTTTTCAGTGCCGAGTGGGTATTGTCCACGTGGTACCCGCTTGGCAATCTCAACTGTCTAAAATGCGATCCGACAGTTCGGAAGAGAAAAGAGAAAAAGAGGAGAGAGAGTGGCTAGGTGAGAGGAGATAGAGGGAATCAATCTTGGCCGTCCAAAACACTTTTAGACGGCTGAAATCGGCTCGGCATAACCACGTGGTGCCCATTCGGTACCCAAAAAAATTTCCCAAACGCAGGATCGAACGTTTGGAGAGCTCAGCAGCTGGCTTGACCCGGGAGAAAAGTATAGTAAGGAAAGTAGTGATAAAGGTTGTTGTACTGAACCACTGGTACACGTACGTAGTACTGGATTTTTCTTTTGAGCACCAAAAGAAGGAAGAAGAAAGAAAGTAGTAGGAAAATGGAAACAAAAGTTTCTACTATCAACAAAAGTAGGAAAGGCTTCTGAGTTGGCGGCTAGAAAGGAACTTCCATTAACCAAAGGGTAGCTCAAATGTAAACTTCCATTGCACCCCAAAAAAAGTAGGTCAAATTTTAATAAGGATGAACAGTAAATTTAGACATTTTAACGTCGAATTTTTGCAACTTTTAGAGCTAGGTTGAAATAGTTTCTTTTGTAAATTTTTTAGTTCCTACGTGGATGATTTGCCTATGATCGAACCGAGAAAATTTTGTCGAGTTGAGCACAAATTAGCTCGAACATCTCTTATCAAAGGAGGAGGCATGGAGGGACAAATGATGTCAATCTACCCTATTACTTCAATTTCTCACACAGACATTAGATAACTTTTAGATAAATTTTGCTATTTTGGTCTCACAAAAATTCTGTAAATTGCCCAAACTTACTTCAAATACATAGAAATCACATGTATTATCTTCCTTACAATAGTTGATAATTTTATGAATGAAGCTATCATCCATAGTTTTCAAATATATAAAATTAATAAGTCTTTGGTACTGAGAAAACTTGTTGACTCAATTTATAAGGAAAATGGTAACGCGTGCCCAATAGGCACACACGAAGGTTGAAAAAGTGTATTGATATAACTGAAAAATGTATTTAAATTTGTGAAAGTGTATGAAAAAAATGTAAAAGGTGTATTGAAGTGTGTGTTTTCTTTGTTTGTTAGTTTGTGTTTATTGTGTGCCCATTGACACATGTTAGGAAGACTCATTTTATAATTCACATGTTAATGTAGAGATTTTTGAGGTATTAAACTTAAAGATTAATTTTGATCCCAGTAACCGAATTTCCTTCTCCAGCCCTTCACTACTGCGGATTCAAAACCATGTATTGCAGCATTTGAGTTGTCCTTCGCGTAATCAATAAGTTTGATTTCATTTCGACCCTCGCAAATCTTAACTATCCACTAATAAAATAAAATTTACAACATTAATTATCGAGATCAACTATTCCGATGATGGGAGATGCCGAAGAAAACGAAAAAAAGAAAAGAGAGAAGCAACTCCCATTTTCAACTCCTGCCTTTATGGTTCCCGCTACAAAATTACGTAATTGGAGACCCTGTCACTCACTATATGTGTCTTGAACTCTCTTGATCGTCTAATTCGAGATCAATATTTGGATAAATTACAGCCAAAGTAAATATAAAAGCATTTTTTTAAGTGTAAGACGATCCGGACCATTGATCTCGGATTGAACGGCCGAAAGAGCTCACTACTAGCCTCCGGATCCCAAAATTACCACGTAAATTTCCCTCCACTCAGTGGGCATTTCCGTCAAAAGCAGTTAGTAGTTGACGCTACCTACTGGGTGAAATGGACAGGCTAGAGTGACAGGGTCAAATATTCAGCTTTTAGGTAAACAGAAAGGTGACGAATGACGACAGACAAAACTGTCACCCATTGACCACGTCTACCATTAACAAAAGACTTCTAGAAGTCGTGACAGTGATAGACCCCGGTGACCACTGTGAGGGTAGAAAAGACCTGGTAAAGGACAAAATACTTGGGGAACTTCACCAAGTGGGTTCCACAAAATGTTCCTTTCAGTATTACTAATAAATTGGAAATCGACTGGGGCCCACTCTCCCACCTCACCACTGGCGTTATTATTCAGTGTTTTTTAGAGCACCGAGAAAATGGTACTTAACGCCATCGATCACCGTTCATTTCAGATTTTAGTGCGATTCATGTGAATTTTCGGAAATGTATTACACCGAATTGTGTTGGGTAACGGTGTTACAAAAGCAGCCAATAATTTTCATCTCAATGTATCTATCTCATAAGTCGGATTTTACGCTCGAGAGTGTTTCTGTACTTTCACTGCACATTGTGCGCGCGTGCCACCACGAGCAAATTATCCCATATCTTGATCCTGGTCCAAAATCCCAGGGACGTTCTTGTCCAGTCTGTTTTCGGACGCTTCAAAGTTCGTTTTCATAATTGGGCCTATTGATATTTTAGATCTCGAATTTCACAAGAATGCGCGCGTGCCCACCTCCACGATCAAATTATCCCATATCTTGATCTTGGTCTAGGATCCTCGGGACGGTCTTGTCCAACCTGTTTTCGAGCGCTTTCAAAGTTTGTTTTTGACGATTGGGCCCGTTGATATTTTAGATTTGAGATTTCACTAGACTGCGCGCGTGCCCACCAAGATCAAATTATCCCATATCTTGATCCTAGTCCAAGATCCCCGGGACAGTCTTGTCCATACTGTTCTCAATCGCTTTCAAAGTTCGTTTTTGATGATTGAACCCATTTGATATTTTAGATCTCGTTGAGAACATTTGATATTTTTAGATCTTGTTTTTCAAATGTCAAAATTTATGTTAATTGTATATCGTTTGATATGTTATAGAGAGACATTTATCTCTAAAAAGTAAATTTTTATCCAGTGTTGTATTATTTAATCAATTTTTTAACAATAAATGTATTTTAAAAAGCACATTAAATGATATTCGATCAACATTTTGACATATTTAATATTCTTGATGAGATCTAAAATGTGATGGGATGTGATTGTTAAAACGGATTCAAGAAGGGCTCAGAAACGGGCTGGACGGGAGTTAAGAGATTTAAGAGGATTCCAATCCGTTGATCTTTGTGGTTTGGGCTATTATCCACTAGAGATCATCCACGCAACATAAGAAAAAAACTAACTACAGTTACATAAAATTATTTAATGCTCCTCTCGAGTAGTTGAATCAATGTTTTATGATTAACATTAGTGTGAATTTCATCACCAATTTTTTATGGGGAGTGATTTTCACACCCCAAATATATATCCACCACTTCTTTTTTTGCAATGTTCTAAAAAAAATCTAGAAGGTCGAGTACTCACTGTTTAGGTGCTAGAAGGCCTCTAGCCGACTAGGCGTTAAGTATTGAGTCCTAGAAGCTAGAAGGTGTTTGACAGCCTTCGGAGTACTTAATGAGTTTTAAAACCTTGCTTTTTTGTCTTATAGTAAAAAAATTATGTAAAAGTTTCACTAACATGCAAAAAAAGAAGTGTGGATATCAATTTGAAGATATGAAAATCAATTACCATTTTAAATTAGTATACAATGAAAAAGACCTTCAGTTTGGTTTGGTTTTGGGGTAATCATTAGAGGGATAAATTAGGGTAATAATTAGAATTTTTTTGATATTTATTGGAGAGAGATAGAGAGATAAATAATAATAATAATAGTTAAAAATAAGGGTATGATTGTAGAGAAATGTAAGCAATGATTTAAGAATAATGCAGAAAACTGGTCCTTTCAAACCCGAAACGAACAAGGTCTTAGATCTCTTTGATGTTTTATAGAAGATATGTGAGTAGTTTTTTTGTTTAACCTTTCAAAATTCAAATAATTTTAGTACGATGATATAGGAAAATATTTAACTTCCAAGTTTAATTTCACCATTAGCCAGATATAAACTTGAATATTCAAACTAATATATAGACATACTCCATCTATCCCAATCTGTTTGACCATTAGTAGAATAAACAGATATAAGTAATTGCGAAATGACAACATAATATCAAACAAACAAAATGGGCTGGAAAGAATGTGATATTGCACCGAAAGTCTCTCCTTCCCTTATATTTCTTTGCTTGGTATTCTATATTTTTAATGCGTGTTATTGTACGTATGTATGAACATGAATGTATAGATACAATAATGAAATTCCCGGCAAGGGGAAAAAATGAAGCCCTATTCTCTAACCGAAGTAAATAACTTGGGTTATCTTATCCGTCACGAGTAATTATTTTCTGGTCTTGAGGCACTATTATGTCGTGCTCGAACACCGTTATCTATTATATATTACACGAAGTCACACAAAAATGTAGGACGAGGGGTTGCTATTGTGCACATGTTGCACAACACTTGTTGTTCACAATCACAGCCGTTTACAAGTTTTTTTTAACAGTTCAAATTAAAAACAAATTATTCACGCAAATGATTTTTCTCTTTTATTTGAAATTTAGATCGTCCATTCAAGTAACGGATAACCCAAATTTTGAGCAGTAGCTGCTATGTAGCCAAGTCCAAATTAGTATTGAGGCACTGCGTGGCGATGCATTGAAATCATGGCCCGGCTGTGTTCGGTTCATAGTTTTGAGGGAGTTTAGTTTAGTTTTGATGATGTAAGCAAGTGTAATAAGTGGAGAGAGATATAGAGAAAAGTGAAAAAAATAATGATGTCAGCAAAACCAAGAGTGATCTAAAACTGGGTCAAAACTGTCAACCAAACAAGGCCAAAATAATTGCCTAATTGGTCCTCTTTCACAGGCGCAACATCCTCCTGTAAAATTATCTACAAAATTGGTCATATGATTCCTTCAACGGAGGTACAAAATGTTCTCTCTCGTTTACAGAAAATAAAAGACATGTTTCGAGATTTTATCTGGAGCGTGGCATCACCCGCCTAGGCTGCACCTAGGCTTCCCTCGTACCGTTACCATCATTTTCTTCCATTTCGCACATTCACATCCTTCGTCGTTTTGCCCCTCTCTCTCTCTCTCTCTCTCTCTCTCACATCCATCTCTGTACCCAATCTGCAACCACCGGAGAAAAAAACTCCGGCCATGAAACCACTAGAAGAAACCGAAGAAGAAGAGAACCCACTCAGCCTCACAACCCGCCTCCTCCAAACCCTCCTCGACTCCACACCCCACACCCACCACTTCAAATCCAAATGGTCTTCCATCTCCGCTAAACTCACCCATCTCAAATCCCAGCTCTCCTCTCTCTCTTCCCCCTCCACCACCACCAACAACTCTCTCTCTATAGACCTCCTCCACTCCCTCACCCACACCCTCACCGAAGCCCTCTCTCTCCTCACCACCTGCCAGTCCCCCTCCCCTCTTCCAAACGGCAAGCTCCAGACCCAAAACGACGTCGACTCCATCTCCGCCCGCCTCGACCGGCACCTGAACGACACCCACGTCTTGCTCAAGAGCGGCGTCTTGCACGACGACGAAGCCGTTTCCGTTTCGGCTTCCGCGCAGCCCTCCAAGCGTGACTCCGTCCGTGCCGAGGCGAGAAACTTGATAACTCGGCTCCAGATCGGCACGGCCGAGTCGAGAAACTCGGCCATGGACTCGCTCTTGAGCCTTCTCAACGAAGACGACAAGCACGTGCTGATCGCGGTTGCGCAGGGGGTGGTGCCCGTGCTCGTTCGCTTACTCGATTGCAGCTCTTCTTTCGAGACCAGAGAGAAAACCGTCTCCGCCCTTTCTAGGGTTTCCACCGTCGACTCGAGCAAACACGCCTTAATCGCCGAGGGTTTAGTACTTCTAAACAACCTCCTTCGCGTGGTCGAGTCCGGCAGCGGCGTGGCGAGAGAAAAAGCCTGTATTGCCCTCAAGTCGTTAACCCAGTCCAAAGAAAACGCGAGGGCAATTGGGTCAAGAGGTGGAATCTCGTCTCTGTTGGGGATCTGCGAGGCCGGCACGCCGAGCTCCCAGGCTGCGGCCGCCGGGGTTCTCCGTGATTTGTCTTTGTTTGAAGAAATCAAAGAGAATTTTTTAGAGGAAAATGCGGTTCATATACTTCTTACATTATTTGCTTCGGGTACTAGTTTGGCACAGGAGAATGCAATTGGGTGTCTGTGTAATTTGGTGAGTGATGATTTTGAATTGAAGTTGTTGGTTGCCAGAGAAGGTGGGGTTGAGAGTTTGAAAAATTATTGGGATTCTGCTTCTAATGTTAAGAGTCTTGAAGTAGCTGTTGAGCTGGTGAGGAATTTAGCTACTTTGAATCCAATTTGTGAGATTCTTGTATCAAATGGGTTTGTAAATCGGGTCGTATCCGTTTTGAATTGCGGGGTTTTGGGTGTGAGAATTTCAGCCGCTAAAGCTGTTTATGAATTGGGTTGTTTCAATACGAAAACCCGAAAAGAGTTGGGTGAGTTGGGATGCATTCCGCCTCTGGTTAGAATGATGGAAGGAAAAGTGGGAGAAGAGAGAGAATCAGCAGCTAAGGCATTGTATGCACTTATGGGTTTTTCTGGAAATAGAAAGATGTTTAGAAAAGAAGAGAGGGGGATAGTTAGTGCAGTTCAGCTTTTGGATCCATTCACGAGGAATTTGGATAAGAAATACCCTGTTTCCCTGTTGGCATCGATTGTTCATTCCAAAAAGTGCAGGAAACAAATGATTGCGGCCGGAGCTTGTGTTTTCTTGCAGAAACTTGTTGAGATGGATGTTGAGGGTGCTAAGAAACTGTTGGAAAGCCTTGGCAAAGGAAAGATTTGGGGTGTTTTCGCAAGACCGTAGAATATTTGGGGTCGTTGCAGAATTATCTGATTTGTATGTATACTAGATTGTGCTTTTGTTTCATATTCTTGGTTAGTTTTTTGTTCATATTTGCTCTTTAGGATTCGTGGTAGAGGAGTAATCTCGGTTTGGTACGCTTAACTTGATTGGATTTTTGTGTTTTTCTGCCCAAATCAATAAATGAATAACGATATATTTTCTTTAGGTCATACACATTATACATTGTTCTGCTGGTTATGGAGTGCTCATGCTTCTTGTATACGATTGTCTTTATAATTCCTCTTCTTTGAGGTATGCTTTCTTGATGAGTTGTTGAGCATTTGTAGCCATTTGACGTAGTATAATACTTGCAGTTGGTGCCAAAGAGTAGATTTCACTTAATTATGGTCCATTTGCAATTTATCTAATGAGACTGTTAGACTGTTAGACTATGCTAATTTCTAAATTCTAAGCAATATCCTTAATTTTTAATATTTTAGTCCAAAAGGGTGGAGGAATAGGCGACGGGTGTAGCAGCCCTCCCTTGAATGTGACCATAGAGACTCCCGACCTGCGGCAGATCGCAGAAGGGACCAAAGAGCTATAGCAACTATCCCCTTAGGCAAGCAGCCAGTAGGTTGGCAGTGGAGGGCAGGGTCAAGGAGCGTCGATAGCACGACCCAAATTAATTAACCTGGCCAAATCCTGTGGAAGTAACCCACTAACCACCAAGCTACTATGTCGGGTGATAGCAATATCCTTTACTTGCTTTGTTTGTTTGATTCCCAATATTCATTTACCATATTTTAAAAGTTTGATAATAATTCATTCATTCGACTGTAGATTCCATTATGCTGGCATATTATTGTATTGATTTAGGCATTTAGCTATTATTGTTGTTCATTATTTTGTTTTTTGTTTTTGTAATAAATAATTGTCAATGATAATCTATCATTGAGCTCATTATCTTGTCATGCTTCTAATATGCGATTCCCATGGTTATTTTTCTTTGCTTTGAGAGATACCTGCCAGATCGGTTATTGATCCTGCGTTTTATACATTTGTTGAAATTTATACATACTTGGTGCTCTAGATTTTGTTAATTAGAAGAGTATGTAAACTCTTAAGTAATATATTTGACTTGCATTTGTTATTTGAATACCAATCTTCTTACCCATTTTAATAGTTCGGTGATCATTCTACTGCAGATTCATTATGCTTGTATCTGTTGTTATTAGTTTTGACGCAGTTGTTGGTTGTTCTCTAGTACTGTGTTTTGTATATTTGATTCGTCCGAAAAATGAAAATGAAAGAAGAATCATAGTACTACTGCTTGTTTTTGGTAACCTAATGAAAATCAGTTAGTCTTTTTCTTTCTAATTTCAGACCTCTTAGCCAAAAAAGAAAAGAATTTTGCTTTTTCCACTGCTAATCTCTTGTTTTCTCTTTGTTTATTATTATTACTCTTCGTAAATTCAAGATTCACACATTAGGAGGAGATCAAACTTCTGAAAAAACCTAATTTGCTTGCCTGTTACATGCATAATCCCAACACCTCAAAATGATCAGCTTGCAGAATCTCTACCTGAAACTTTTTGGTGTCTTGATTATTGTTTAAATTATGGAGCCTATCTGTTAAAGATGCCATGGAAAATGGGGCATATTTGGTATGGTTGGTAGGTTTAGTCCATGTGCAATTGTGCATTTGTCCTGCAGATTGTCCCACACACTGCTTTCTTAATTCTTGCTGGTACAGTGGTAGTGACTAGAACAGGTAAGGATGTGCTGAATTCTCCCTGCATCTCTGATTTTCTTCACTTTTTAATGAAAAAAGACTTAAAAGGAGCACTTTTTGTATATATATACATATATATTGAAAAAAAAAACACTTGAAAAGAATTTGTTTGGAAACCAAGGAGAGAGAAGAAAAGAAGCAAAAAGTAGCAGTTATTGGTAAAAAGTTAACTTATTGCATTTGGAAGCAAAGTTATTTAGTTGCTTCCACAGTTCCACTCTTTTACAAGTTCATAAATTGAGCCTTGTTTGACTTAATTGCGGTTCAATCTGTTGAGAAATCGACTAAACTAATAAACATTAAAAAAGAACACACACACACAGAAAAAAAAAGGACAGATTTCTACTTGGTTCCTGTAGCGGCCGGATCCGAGGGGACCAACAGGGTCACTCTCCCGAAACTACAAGAAAGTTGAAAAAGTTCAACTATCTCAGAATCAGCAAAACTGAATGCAGTTCGATCCGCTTCAACGGTGCCGAACGGATGGCACCCTCGGCGAGGAGCACATGTGCGTGGATTTGGACGAATAAGGATTTGAATGATCTTTGCCGAGCAAGAGGTGCCCAAGGTGTGGCATCCCCTGCCCAGCTCTCGGCATACCGGGACCTCCGCGTCGTCTTTTGCGGCGTTAAGGCTGGAGTCACTCAGCGTGCGGTCACCATACCGGCCAGTGGGGGCTCGGAGCGGCGCTTGGATTGGGGGCGTCACAAGATGCATCCTGCGTTTCCCAATGGGCATTAAATCTGTACGGTCGCCTCTCTGTCAGCGCCGCATCGCGGTAACCACGTGGGTTGTGGGGAACGTCTCGAGGTGATTTGACTACTCAAGCCCACGTGTCGTGACGTCGGCCTGGATATGGCGTCTGTGGCAAGGACAGAGGTCACCTCACCTGTCATTCCGAGCCGCGAATGGCCAGGGCCTTGTGAGGAAGCGTGGGGGCCTTACACTCTCTCTGCCTATAAATACCCACTCCACAACTACTGCTAAAAGGACCTCTCTCTCTCCTCATTTACTAACCATAACCCCAGTCCTTTTCTTGAGATTTATAGCATATCTCCCCCCCCGGTGGCTGACTTTATCGTGAGATACCTTCAGGACCACCAACGTCCTGCTGGCACTAACGAGGTTGTTTACTTGTGCAGGTCCCCCTTAGGCGTGCATCACCTCCTCCACCGCATCCCATTCGACTTCCAAAAGGTTCAGAAGGCTCAATCCAGCAAAGACACCCCCATAATTGGCGACCCCGCTGGGGACGGAGAAAACTACTCCTCCCAGTTTCCCTACACACTTTGGTAGTGTCTTTTCCTCCACTTGAGCCCTACAGGTGGCCGGATGGTGACTTGACCTTGGGCATGGTTTTTGCATTCAACGACAGGAGAATGGGTCAACTCAGCCGACCTTCACGGTACCACCAAGTCGAGGTGACTTGGGGGCGCTACCGCCTCCCGTGCGTCAGCGAGAGGCGGGGCCGTAACCGTGACCAACAACGGTATTTGGTCCAAGCAGCGCGTGACGGCGGCGTTCTGCCGGCATGAATGGGGACGTCCTCTCCCTCAACCACCTCACGACTCCGGCTTGCACGGAGGCTCTTCCTCCCCTTCCCCCTCTCACCATAGAGGCTGAGTTGGCATTACTTAGGCAAGAGGTGCTGGCTATGAAACAGGCCAGGGTTCAACCTACGGCGTCCGGGGGCCGAACGAGGACTCGGAGAACTCAACCGAGTGGAAGAACCAGCAACGTCGGAAGGGTTCCGGTCTTTTCTCACCTCGGACAAGTCGTGGAGGTAGACCGACGAGGCGAGGTACTCGTGGTGCCAACGGGTACGACGGTAACAGTGTGTGCCCAAACCGAGCCTACTCGAGGCGGCCGGTCGGGCCGAGCCGCACCCGGGAGTCAAAGGCTTACCCGCGCCCGCAGCTTGCCCGGCCACGCCGCATTTACTAATGGCGTGCACGCCGAATCGAGAGGCGATGCAACAAAGGAAAAGGCCCGATGAACGAGGAACGAACACGCCAAAATCAGGGCGGTCGATATCAAAGGCCAGAGGAGCGGCGGACGCGACCATAACCGTAACCGATCGGGGGATCGGGGAGGTGATGGGCGGCACTGCCAATCGGTGGATAGGCACAGCGCCAAGAATGGTGCGCCCAATGCTAGGGGCGAAAGGTCTCGCGGAAACGTAGCCGCCGACCTAATTGAGGTCTCAGAAGAACCCGAGCACAATGACAACCACGGTTTGAGGCCCAGGGACAAGTATACCCTGCGACGGAGGTTGCGGCAATCACCATTGTTGTCTCACCAAAAATTCAACTCCAGATTGCGTGTTTCTTTTTTTAAAAAATGATGCAGGGTGTCGCAGGTCAGATTGTATCATGACTTTGAACTAATTCCTTCAGCCTCCCATAACAATTTCATAGAAAGACCACCGGACCAACCCTTGCGTCAAATTACGTTTGAACTTCAACCCATTTCATATAGTTAAGCGTGTACACATACAAATACTGCAGTATAGAAGAAGGCACTGCAAATCCAATTGTTGTGACTTGTAACAGTGAAAAGATTATCATAGGGTATTGCCTACTTTTTTGTGGTCAATTTCTAATATATAAGGGAGAGCACCACTTTTGGTGTCTCCCATTTTGTATTCAACTTTTAAAGTACCTAAATGATCAAACCTACAGATTTTGAACTAGAATTTCCTTAGTATCAGATTTGCGTATTTGTTGGTTTTTAAGTTTGACTTTGAGTACATATACATAGCATTAAGCGGGGGTCGAATGTCTTAAAACAAATATAACACGATGTACACATGAATAAACATTACGCTGGTGCTTTCGTTGACACTTTTTTTTTTGTCAAAGTTTGACTTGCACACGTATTACGTGTGCCCCGCCCTCTAATAAATATATAGTAGAGACTCTGCTCCGCAACCAAGCTTTAATGCTGATTGAACACCCAAATAAACAAAATGTGTTTGATAGGACAGATCTTGCACTGTTGCATATACGTTTTTTTTTTAGTCCCCCCCGGTTCCAAAAAGGGATTTGGGGCTGTGTTATGCACTAGGCACATGATATCGTGTCATGCTCTCATCCTGTTGAATGTCGATCGTTGCAAAAATATATGGTTCAGATCAAATCCAACTCCGTGTGAGATTCATTACTCGGATTTTATCCGAGCTGTGTATTTTCGCAACGGCCGATTGGATGGCACCTAGTGCACAGCAGGGACCCCTTGTCCCCCTAAAAGATTATACAAATTGTTGATTTTGCGTAGAATGATTTCAAATTGAAAGATTTTTATAAAAAATCAGTTTAATCGGATATCAATATAGACTTTTCAGAATTCGTGGGGTTCTTTTCGAAGAGAAAAAACGAGCACTATAAATACTCGGTTCTGAATCAGACCTGATCCAGCATTCCTGAATTAAAGATGGGATGAAAATCGGACCAGAAACTTATAAAGGCTTCTCAATATGACTAACATCCATATTTTGGGCCTATATCATAGCCCAAGTAAAATGAAAGAAGATCAGAAAATTATCAGTAGATCTAGAAAATCAATCCTTAAGGATACACTCAATTTTTAATTATTTCTAAGTACAAGTTCACTAGTAAGATTACCCTTCTACCCTTCAAATACAAATTTACTTTTTATTCAACCTCCACTCCCCACTTTCATCCACACTCCACTTCCAGCCGACAATTACTTCCGGCCGACGAACTTCTCCGGCCGACGACTTTTTCCGGCCGGCCAACAAACTTCTCTTGCCGGCGACTTTTTCCGGCCGCATAATTCACTGCGAATTTATAAACCTTCCAGCCGCCGACCTTTTCCATTTGGCAAATTCACTGCAAATTTTTACTACAAATTTATATACCTTCCGGCCAGCAAAATTCACTGCGAATGGACGAGAAAGATTAGTTTCCGGCGACCGGGGACCTCAAAAAAATTCGCAATGGACGAGAAAGATTACAACAATGATGTTCAAAAAAAAAATTTACACCACAACACTGTCAACGAAGACCGGAGCTTAGTAAAAAAAAAATGCGAATTTGTATAACCTCGGACCAAGTAACAAGATTTGGAAGTAAAGATTTAGAAGTGAAGATCTGGAAGTAACAAGATCTGGCGTAGGTAGTCTACCTGAGACATGTTCACCTTGCACTCATGGCCACTGGTTCAGACGATGAAAAATTGCGAATTTGTAAAAGAAATGCGAATTTGTAAAAGAAATGCGAATTTGTAAAAAATGAATCTGACCTTCATGTTGGACTGCAAGATCTTGACATCAAGCGAAAAAGCGAATTTGAAAAATGCGAATTTGTAAAAAAATGTGAAAAATGCGAAAAATGCGAATTTGTAAAAAATGCGAATTTGAAAAATGCGAATTTGTAAACAATGCGAATTTGCTCACGCCCTAGTTGCAAAAAACATTTTTAATTATTCCTTTAACTTAAGTTTGAAAATTCACAGTGGTATGATTCTCAATTTGTATATGTATGCCTTGTTCGGAGAAATTCGCACCCAAAAATTCGCAACAATCAAACTCGAATTTGAGCATATGATTTGACAATCGGATAAGCAAAACCAGCAAATCTGATTATTAGCAGGATTTACGGAGGTGATTACTGGACCGCTTCCCTTCCAAACGCCGTTGATGTTTCCGCCACAGTAACCTTTGGCTTCTTCGGCTTTTTCGCCTTCACCTTCTTCACCTACTCCGCACCTCCGGCATTCTCGCCGTTATCTTCGCCATCATCCTCGCCGTCCAATTTGGCTTCTCCTCCTCCACCAGCGGCCACGGCGGCTTCCCTCTGAGCTTCCAAAAGGCGGCGCCGGCGATCCTCCGACTGCTGCTCGATCGACTGGAACACGTCGTGCGGCACCGTTTGGGGATCAGAGAAGGCCTCAGGGGGCGGCTCCGCCGACTGCTTCCTGTTCCATTTCTAGTACGACACCGTTTTCCATCCGTACTCGTCGTCGTTCTTGATTTTGCTGCTCTCTTCTTCTCCTCTCAGAATTGCCTTCTTGGATGCTGGGTTTCCAGAGAGAGACTTTTGGATTTGTAATGAATGCTTTTGCATTTCCAGAAAGAGACTTTTGGACTTTTGGTCTTTTCTACACACTTTGTAAATAATGAATGCTTCTGTTTTTTCGGGAACACGCGCAAGTTGGGGTATTTTCGGAATATGAAGACATTTTTACCTTGCCAGTGTAAATCCGTTTTTTGCTGGACTTAAACGTAAATTATGGGCTGCGTCTTTGACCGGCCTTAAATCCCTATGGAGTTTTTGGACTACAATCCAGGGCTTGTTTGGGTCCAATAAACTTGGTAATTTCAAGAAGAGATGAGAAATTCCGTTTTATATTTAGCTAACCCAGAAACCCAAACAGGTTGGCCTAGCGGTCTTAGCTTCAAACGTAGAGGTATGCTCCCTCCTAAAATCTCAAATTCAATTCTCTTTGCCAATCCCTTTGGCCAAAACATAAAATTTCCAAATGGATAGGCTAGGTTGGCTAGAGAAGTTGGGTTAACTTCTTTTTTTTTTTTTTTTTTTTTTTTTTGTTAGTTTTTCATCGATTTTTCTGAGTATTATTGGTTCGTCTCGACAAGAGAAATCTAAAAATTAAAAAATTATAACCGAAGCTTAAATTTTTTTGAATAAAGACAAAAATAAGCCAAAAAGTCAATTTTTTTACACTTTTTCCGATCTTATTCAAAAAATTGAAAATTCTAGTCATAATCTTTTACCTTTTTGCATTCGTCTTGCTGAGGCAAACCAATAATACTCAAAAAAATTGATGCAAATCTAACAAACGCAAAAAAAAAAATCAAATAAAGACAAAAAAAAAGTTAAGCCAACTTATTTAGCCAAACCTAGCCTAAATCTCAAGAGGTGGATCTATGAAGAAATTTCGTAACTCCACTCCCGTTGAGGTTAGCCCCATGGCATAGGCCTGGTAATTACTCGATACGTGTTAGATGGAGACTGCATGTACCCACCCGAGGGATTAGTAGAAGCAAAATGTTTCAGACACCACAGTCGGCTCCACGTGTAGATGTGGGTTGTCAACTAAACACCCAAGAAAAAAAATAATCCTTGCAATACGTGGAATAAATTTTAGGTTAGAGCATTCTTTAAAACACCCACTAAAATATGAATGAACATCCAAGGCAAAATTAAATGAACATTCACCCAATAAATGAGCCCACAAATCAATCTACTTTGTACAACCTAAATACATCCTACTATAACCCAATCATAGGAGGCTCCACATATAGGAGAAGGTGGTCAATTCAACATGCTTATTTTTTTATTTTTTGTTTTTGTTATATTATATGTCGTAATTTATCTAAATTTTGTCTGAACACTAAGGGGTGGTTTGGCTAAATACTAGTTTTTGGTTTTGTCCCTTATTCAAATTTTTTTTGCATTTGTTAGTTTTCGGTCAATTTTTTGTGATTTCTTGGCTTGTCTCGATGAGAGAAATCTAAAAAGTATAAAATTATTAGCCAAACTTAAAGTTTTGTGAATAAATACGAAAAATAAACCTAAAAACTGGTTTTTTGCCATAATTTTTCGTCTTTATTCACAAAACTTTAAGTTTGATTAATAATTTTATACTTTTTAGATTCCTCTCGTCGAGACAAACTAAGAAACCACAAAAAAAAATTAATCAACAACTAACAAAGGCAAAAAAAAATTGAATAAGGACAACCCAAAAAACTACTGTAGTTTTTTTGTATTTAGCCAAATGATAAGTCTTATACTATCAACAAAACACCCTGCAATCCAAGTTATTTACAATTGAATAACAAGGTATAACTCTTAATGACGAATATTAGAGAAATAGAGAGAGAAAAGTATCTATTGGTATAATTATCATGCAACTTCTCTCAGAACAAAAATCAACTCTTATCTCCAAAACCAAAAACATATGTTTGAAAAGATATGTGAAAAAGTCATCACAATATAATTTCCTACAAAAAGTATTAGTGTATTTATGCTTCGGTTTGATTTCGATTGGCTTAAAGTATAAAAATTTATTTAAAACAATTACTACATTTTATGTTTTTTTTTTTTTAACTTTTTGGGGTCTGTAACAATTCGAGTTATGCAATAAAGAACACGAAAAAGATTCACAAAATAATATTTTTAATGATTTAATTTGAATAAATGGGTTCAACCTCCATTATATTATTTACAATAAAGAATCATTCATTTGATTCAATCTCTGGAGTTGAAGGTGCAACCTAACGGCTATAGAAGCTTGTTGCAGGATTGACCGATTAGTAGTTCTTTCAAATCTTTGAGTTGAGAAGCTTGAAGAACAAAGCTTGATCGAGGTCTTGAACGACTTTATCTCGAACAAATGGTGAATTTGAGGCGTTATCTTTACTAGCAGACGTGTAAACTGTTGTTGTAGATGAACTGACACGCAGCTTGGGCGCTTGTTCATTCTCCACAAGAACCTGAGGGATTTGAGAAAAATTTGGAGAGAAGCCTCGAGGAATGTTTGAGAGTGCTATGAAATTTCTTTGGCTGAATATGTCCCTTTCTTTTTAATGTGAGCCTCTATTTATACGCTTAGGGAGAGGGGCCTAATTTGAAAATTTTCTTTGATTGATTTGCTTTCCAAAAAAGAGTAAATTAGCATCTCATTATGGAAACAAATTAGGTCAAATATATGCATGTGTATATTGTCCTTAATTGATTTTCTTTCCACAAGAGTAAACTAGTCTCTCATTGTGAAAATAAATCAAGTCAAATATATTGTCCTTGATTGATTTTCTATCCATGAGAGTAAATTGACCTCTTATTATGGAAATAAATCAGGTCAAATGTGTACATGTATATAATATATTGTCCTTGATTGATTTTTTTTCCATAAGAGTAAATTGACATTTTCTTATGGAAATAAATCATACCAAGATATATATATACATACGCAGTTTGGACCAAGGATAATTTGGTTGGGCCTGTGTTCATGGATTAACCCAATTTTATGGTCCGTTTGGCCAATTGAGTAGACCCATCTTCTTTTGGTCTAGCCCATATCTTTTGATCTCATACTTTGCTGAACCCAATAATTATTTGCAGGCTTTTGACCAACTTTGACTTTGATTTATTAAAATTATTTATTCATCTCAACTAATCAGACGCCGACTAAGCCACGACAAAATTTTAGTGTTTACAGGGTCGCATTGTATACATTAATAAATGAAGTTCTTTTAAAAATATATGGACTGATTGGTAGAGCTTATAAAGTTAAGAGAATTTTTTTAACACCCTATAAAAAATTCCTAAGGTCACCACTATCAAACACCCGGGGGGGGGGATTCTAACCTCGCATCTTAGGGCCTCTCATAATTGAGTACAAAACAATAGGAATGGATTTCAAAGATTGTAATGATTTCCAACGTCGCTTCTCACATTTCTATCATTTATTCATTCATTGAATAACAATGTTACAAAACAAGGAGAGTGAAAACAAGAACGATGTTTGGTTTTAGTTACATGTTTGATTCTAGGAGTGGTCTCGCTCACCGTGGACATGTGATCTTACTTGTTTCGTTGGAGTTGCTTTACTGTGCTCAAAGCTCGGTGTCGTAGTGGGAGCTTGCACAAAAGTTGCGTCCTTATTTGTGGCTGTGAGAGTTGGATAACGCTCTTGCTGGCACTAGTCTCTTTTGCCACAAGTGTCAGCACTGGCTATCGAATGACTGATGCTTGGACGATGATTTCATTTGGGGTTATTTGTTTATGGTTTGAATTGGATTTCGCTTATAGATACTCTACTACTAAATCTCGGATGGACCCAATGCCATAACTCGTGTTGGTCTGTTTTTGTAGTACATGTGATAGAACTTGTATGTCTGTTAATGGTTGTCTTAAATTTTGATAGTTTTGATTTATTTGTGTTTTAATAAAATCTCTGTACCAATAGAAATAATGATTGCGCATCAATAGATTAATAATTATTGGTCTAAAACTTCGAATGGTTATAAAAATGAGACAATCCTCTCATGCCTCATCTCTATGTACTTCTTACTACTTTTTTTTTTGTTGGGCTGAATTCCTAAGCTCGTATTTACGATTTTTTTCTTTCTTTCTTTCTTGAAACCCCAAAATCTTTCCAAAGGGCTATAAACCTCTATCCGGAGCCATCCGTCGAGGAAAATAATCCACAACTTTCAGGTTATCGATATGAATTGTAAAGAATTCAACTGAGGATCTGGATTCTTCAACTGAGTACATGTAAATGATACCTAGAGAGAGTAGTGAAAGTTCCATCCAAAGAATGAAAATCTCCATTAAAAGAACAAACATAAATGGAAATCGAAATAACATAAAACAGTAAACCTCCAACATGGACTCTATCCTCGAAACTGTCACCGTTGAATCTAGAAACTTATTCGTCGGGAAAAGTCAAGCCATCCAAGCTCGTATTAACGATTAAAAGTGTTCAAAACAAAATAAAGGCCAAATACTTTGAAAACAAAATTGTAATTTTTGTTGTGTTTGTAAGTACAAGAAGAAATTTATTTTCCACTAGGATGAATCGAATTCTATCAAATATACGTTTAAGTGCAAGTGCTATTTTGTTCAACCTCGTTCTCTTCACCACTCTCACTAGAGTATGCTTATTTTGAATATTACTCTTATAATCGAAACTATTCACATCTTGTCCAAAATTTTCAATAGACTATGAAAGATATTTCTCTAATGAAAGGAGATTTTTCAGTGTTGAGTGGGTATTGCTCATGTGATACTCATTCGACAGTCTTAGACGTTCGTAACGCGATTCAACGGTTTGAATTTTAAAGAGAAAAAAAGAAGAGAGAGAATCAATCTGGGCCTCCTAAAACACATTTGGATGACTCGAAACATGCTTGGGTACCTAGTAGCAATATCCACTCGGCACCCAAAAATTTTTCAAAGAGAAGGTGCGGTGGCTAGTGCTGCAGTGCATAACAACAGTTCACTAGTAATCAAGGGCCCACCTGATTACTACCACGTAACCGCTTCTCTTCCATTGGTTTATTCTTTGATCCTCTGCGGTGCCGCCCACAGATTCCACACTGCACCCTCCTCCCACTTTTTCCAAGGGAAGGTAAAGCAAAGCATCAGAGAGAGAGTGAGAGTAAAGAAAACCCTTCCGAATCCCACATTTTCCATTGAAGCTTCGATTCTCTCTCCTCTCTCTCTCTAGAATTAGTTTGAAAATGGTGGATTTCGCTCGCGTACAGAAAGAGCTTCATGAATGCAACAAGGACATCGAGGTGTCCGGTATAAGCATCAAGCTCAAAGAAGACAACAACAACAGCCTCACTCATTTGACCGGTACCATTCCAGGCCCTCTCGCCACTCCTTACGAAGGCGGCAATTTTAACATCGACATCGTTTTGCCCGGTAAAGATGCAACTTCGCACCTATAAGTACATATGTGTATACGTATCGTCGATTGTTTATTGCTTTTGTTTCCTTTGGAATATCAGCCATTTGTAGTAATCGGTTGTCTTTGTTGTTGTTGTTAGAGATGTTGTTTGTTGTAATTCGCGGAAACTAGTTCAAGATTTAGGGATTAGGGTTTTGTTCCTGCTGACGATTAAAGTTTCATTTTTTCTTTTATTGTTGCAAGCGGCAGAATGATGCAATTATCCGGATTACATCAAACAGGAACAATCATACTAAGCCCAACCCGGAACAAATAACTACGCAAAGAAGCTCCATTAAAGATAGTTATTGTTTCCAGAGCCGGCTTCGAGATTTTATCGGAGCCTAAAGCAAACTTTTTGAACTGGGCCTTAAAATCTCCATATACTTTGCATAGTTAGGATAAAAGAAGCGTTCATAACAAAGTCATTACAAGCATTTGAGAGTAGAAATACCTAAGATCAATGCCCATTACAATATCCTGGAAACCTGTTATTAAATATTTCTCTTCTTGCATTTTTTCCTGCACATGTATTCAGTGTTTTAAAAAGCGCTCTATAGTGTGTGGCGCATGGCGAAGCACACCCTTTGGGTTATGGGGGGTCATGGCAAGGCACATGACAAAAAACCGCAGATATGGTGCTATAGCGCGCACTTGTTTTAGCCTCTTTTTTTTTAATCATATTATGCCACAATCAATCTCAGCCATTAATTTATGCTGCACAAAAGGTGGGCAATGCATTGGATAAATTCCTTAAATCTCCCTACAAATCAGACAACATCTATCTCTCGCTCTGTCGATTCAATAGCCAGAAGCGGCGTTAGAGACTTGAAGTAGATCGATTGATCTCCTCTGCTCTGTTCCATTGATCTCCTCTTTGTGTTCCAGGTATTGGTGTTGATGAGGATGATTGATGGGGATGCATGCATGAATCGAAATTAGATTACCGTGTCCTTAATTTTGTTGTCTCTAAAGCTAACCGTCTATATGTTAGTTTTTTTTTTAATAGATCTTATGTTTTGCTTAGCATTTGGTGGTTTAAACAATGAAATGTTTATGTTTTATGACATTTGAACGTTTTAAGAACGTTTGCTTGTGTTGAAAGTTATAACTATATTAGAATTCTACTTGTTATAATAAAGTGCGCCCTGGGTTGATATGGCGCGTGCCATGCCGTGTGCTATTGCTCCAAGGGACCATTGCGCCTCAGTGTGCCGTGAGCTGTTTAACTGCATGTATTAATTAAACTTGTATAATCAACTTTACCTAGCATAATCTTTTCAATAGACAACAACAAATCCATTCAATCTCTCCTATGGTATGATTGACCGAATGCAGGATTTTATCAACTTCAACTTCGAAAAAATTCTTCCCCCGGCAATTGTAACCGGAATAGTCAACAATATTCTACACGCAATCTATGCATTTGGAAAACAATTATCCTTTGCCTTCAGCTCATAAATGGGTTTTCTTAGTTCTTTGGGTGAAACTTATCAAGACTTTCAATTGGAAACATAAATCTTTGTTGCCAAAATTAGTCAAAATTTGGGGGCCTAAAGGGATGGATTTATAGGGTTTAGCTCAAAGCCGGCTTTGATTATTTGTTTATGTTATGTGATTTTTGTCCCTATTGTTCTAAATAAAAGAAAATTTGCATTTATTGCTGTAGTTACCATTTATTAATGATTTGTTTTTTGATCGGCATTAATTAGTGATTTGTGGTATCGGTTTTTTCTGTTCGCAACTGTTATCACGCATGTTACGAGAATTTGTTTGCAATTTAGGGATTTGGGTTTTCATTGAACACGGATTTTTTGACTGGTGTCCAATTAAGCATTACTGAGTGCTAGTTCATCAGGTGCAATTCGCCAAATAAGTAGGGAATCTTTTCTAGTGCTAGCTAGCTCAGACTGGAAATGTGATGGAAGATGGTAGTCATTTTGGAATTAATATTGGAGTACTTTAACTATTTGGTGAAACTGACAAATAAAATTGTAGAATTATTTGGTGTCCCAGGGAGCCTTGGCGAGTTTTTGAAGTCGTGGTATGAATATGTTTTATGCGAGTTGTTATAATTCTAGATGAAAAGATATTGCTCCTTAATCCTTGCTATTTACTTGCGCTTTTGTGTTGTTTTGGCAGATGGGTACCCTTTTGAGCCTCCACGGATGCAATTTGCTACAAAAGTTTGGTATGCACAAACATGAATTGTGATTGGCCTTTTGTGTTCTAAATTTTCTTTCTTTCCAATAGAAATTGTTGGTGTGCATCGAGAAACTTTAACATTGTTAGCATAAGAATGGAAGGGGTTTTAGTATTTCGAAACGGTGGTATGGCCAACATAGAGTGTCAAATCCCTTCACACATCCCAAAAGTTGTAGTTTAACTTAATGGGAGATGCAGGAAAATATCTACTCCCCATTATATTTGCTTTTGATTGTAAAGCTAAGGCTTGGTTTTCCAAAGATAAAATGGACATTTGCTAAAATTACACCCTTGATTTTAGCAAATGAAATGGGAAGGTGATAAAATTTTCAATGAATCTGGACATATGTATGTCCAGATTCATTGGAGATTTTATCACCTAAAATGGACATTTGCTAAAATCACCCCCTTGATTTTAGCAAATGTCCATTTTATCTTTTGGAAAACCAAGCCTAAGTCAATGTTGCTTGGGTACCAAAGTAATATGAGTTATATAAGTTTGAGGGCACCGTCTCTTCATGAGCTAGCTTTTGGGGTTGAGTTATACCCAAAATTGTGTAACTTGTTCTTAGAGTTGGGTACTGGAGATCAGTAGGGTGCATGTCTCCAACCACACCCGAGAGGTGCTGCCGAGTGAGGGTGTGAAGGGAAGTCCCTCATCACCTGTGTACCAAAGTAATGTACTAAAGTAGTGTGAAATATACAAGCGTGCACACTCACTTCATGAGCTAGCTTTCGGGGTTGAGTTCTACCTAAGACCCTGTAACATTATATCGAAGCTGGGTACTAGAGATGGGTAGTGTGTGTCTCTCTAGCCTGCATGCAGCAGGTGTTGCCGAGTGAGCACACTGCGCATGAGGGAGGGTGTAAAGCAAAGTCCCACATCACCTACGCACCAAATTAATATGAAATATATAAGCGTGAGGGCACCCTCACTTCTTGAGCTAGCTTTTGGGGTTGAGTTCTTCCCAAGACCCATGTTACACGATCTTGGATAGAACTCAACCCTAAAAGCTCGCTCAGGAAGTGAGTGTGCCCTCAAATAGAGAGAAACTTTAACATCCGTTAGCCAAAGAGCAGAATGGGTGTTAGTGTTTTCCAATGGTGGTATGCCCAATAGAGTGTCAAACCTGCCACACATCCCAAAAGGTGTGGTTTAACTTCTTGGGAGATGAAGAAAATTATGTACCCATTCTTCCTTTTGGGAAGTGCATATGCAGCTGCTGAAATCTATGTTGCATGGACTCAAGTACGGGTATCGGGCGCGGATATGTGTCTAGGTGTCCGGTTCATTTGATTTGAATCTCAAAGACATGGGGATACCAATACACCAAAATATCCAAATTGTTATCATGTATTTCTCGGATTAATAGGGTTTATAAATATAAAGTCCCTCAGGAAATTTTGTGCATGATACAAGAGTACCAAGTATCATCCTTGGAAAATTTGAATTACAAAATATGCTTGCTTAGTGTAGTATGTCTGTCCAACTGAATGTTTCAGACACAGATCCTACATTGTTACCTGAGTGTTGAGGCACGATTGTTTTCTACATTTAAGGGGATCCTTGTAACGCAGGCTGAAATTTCTTTGAAATTCTGCTTTTGAATGGTATGAAGTAGGACGTGGGAAGTTAAATTAAGATACTGGATGTGAATTGGGAAGCACATCGTCTGGTTAGAGTCAATTCTAGTCGTTATGGACCCAAAGAAGCGTGCACAAGTAGTGCCAGAAATGCAGTTTATGCCTCATTCTTTTCAGAAGAAATGAACTCCATTAGGAAAAATATGTTGTGGAATTTCCTGAACTCTACTCGGCCATAGTGCTTAGCATAAAAAATTCTTACCAAACTTGGCAATCTTGGAATTTTGAAATGAAAATTCAAACAACTTTCTAGGAGAAGTTGTATAGTTTCAGATTGTCCATCTCAACATGTATATTGGGACTCAAAAAGCTGACTCGTCAATGTTGGCTGAATTGTTAGACAAAGTAAAGGCAGGTGTAGTATTTGCAGTGGTTATTGCTTTTGGTTTCAGATGCAGTAAACTTATAATGTTCAATGTTTATTCCACTCTAGCTGCATAAAAATCCTACAGGATACCTTTTCATTTGTGATTCTGGTCTCCGTTTAAGTTTGTTATAGGGTCTAGAGGAAGGATTCAGGAAATCAAAAGTTAATGGATATTTAAGTAGTGTGAAGTGTGGCTTTTAATAGGCAAACAGACCTTCAATGGGAAGATGTGTCTGACAGAAATTTTAATACTTTTGCGAATTACCTTGTTTAATGCACGCTCTTAAACTCGGTACACCTTCATTCCAAAGTTGTGAATTTAGCAAGCAAGAGAGTGGACCTTTGGCAAGATAAGTAGAAAATTTTGTCATTGCAATCCTAGAAATTCAAGTAATTTGCAAAAACAGAATCTATTTAAAACTTATTGCTTGATGCAAGTACTACTTGCTAGCCAAAGTAACATATGGTTTGAAGTCTTCATGTTCTTCTAGGCTTTTCAAAAAGGATGATTTGCTAGGCACTTGTTTTCCTTGATTCATATGATATTATAGAGCAACTGAATCATTTTTGTGTGGAAATCACTTGTCGAAGGCATCCCAATATCAGCAGTCAAAGTGGAGCGATATGCCTGGACATTCTGAAGGACCAATGGAGTCCTGCACTCACTCTAAAGACGGCACTACTCTCTGTACAAGCATTACTTTCTGCCCCCGAACCTGATGATCCACAAGATGCTGTAGTAGCACAACAGGTGTGGTTTGCTGCCAGCAATTTCCTGCTGCCCCTTCCTTTGTGTTTAAAGTACATTTACATTTTATAATGTACTAACTTGGTGTTGCTATGTTCTCTACGTTTGGGTAAGGATATGGAGTATGGTTCACGACTTCAGTGTTTGGCCTTCACCAAAGAACATGTTTAGTAATTTGATTGAACCATATAATTGATGCTTGAAATGCCTGATTGCTACCTGCAAATTCCATCTTGCCTTAGCAAGTAATCCAGAGAAGAATAACTTGAGATATAATGTATGAATATTATTTTGTATGCGTCCGTAAAAACAGGAATTATATGAGATTGATGTTTGCACAAGTATCCCCATGAATCTGAGATTCACATACACCACCGCCGGCACCAGCAGTGTTTTCAAATCGTGATGCGTATCGTGTATTGTTTTCTTCATTCTATATATCATATCGGGATACAAATCGCATATTTTTGTTGAAAAAATAAGAGTTTGTAATGTTTAGCCGACAAGATTTTGGAAGAGTGAAATAAGGTCTTGACTTTTTCCCATTAAGTAATTTTATGATACGCACCGAATCAGGATGCGCATATATACGTAGGACAAGATTGTATCGTTATATTTATATGCAACAAGGATACAGGGTGCGATACATATGGTTTTCCAAAGGAAACAAGACAAATCGTAGTATACGTATATCGTACGTTTTTAACTATGGGCACCAGTACACCAAGTTCACAAGACATGGGCGCTTGGACTCAAAATGATTATTGCAATGCATTGCTTGCTTCTCCCATGACTTAACTTAGGTGTTTTGGTTAAACCAATTCATTTTAGTTTTTAATTAACATCTGCTTTTGACCATTTTAGTATCTTCGAGACTACCAGACCTTCGCGGCCACAGCTCGCTACTGGACTGAAACTTTCGCTAGGTCATCAGCTCTTGGGATCGAAGATAAGGTGCATGGAATCTCCTTTTTCCGATTTACCTTTTGCCTTTTAGTTTATGATCTAACTAACTGGAACAGCATACAACTACTATTATAAGTTTTTATGGACAAATTTAAATTTCAAGATCAGATATTCAAACAGATGATGTTGGATTTTCATAGGTAAAAAAGTTGGTGGAGATGGGATTCCCTGAAGCCCAGGTGAGAAGTACGCTGGAGAGTGTTGGTGGTGATGAGAACATGGCTCTTGAAAAGCTTTGCTCTGGCTAAAACTACTCAGCAAGATTCTATATACTTCCAACTTTGGTAATTTCTGGCTGATCAAAAAAAGAAACTTTGGTGATTTCTGTGCCAATGCAAACAGGTTGGAAATTATACAGACAGAAAGGGAATCGTCGCAATATAAGCTGTTCATTGTAGTCTAGGTTTTCTATCTTCTGGTCAATGTTCTTTTGTTTCAGACTGTCTGTTCACCCTTCATAAACATTACCTTCCTGTGTCGTTGCATCAATATCACTCTTTCCTAATTGCTAGCTAGTCCGGTTGTGCAACTTTTGTTTTAAGTTGAAAACAATTATCAGAATCTATCCATGGGTATCTATAATATAATGGTGGTTTTGGTTTCATGGGACAACTGCGTGCTGAATGTAAAGGCAGTATTTTTTTGAACGCGATCCCTCTGGCTGATTGAAATGTCAGGCTGGACGTGACCACATTGTTTTCCTAGAGGTAGATTGGCAAATTTGATCGCAAGATATGTTCTGTGGTCTTAAGTCTGTGTGTTAGCTCTATCATGTTTTTTACTCATTTCAGAGAGAGTGGTACATGCAAGCTTAGGTCTGTTGAACTAATCTAGTACCAGTAAGTGCATATTTCAATCGAGCGGAGTGAAGGAGATACCACATTGGTGGTGGTGGTAGATGAGATTGCAAAGCTTTTGGACTTTTAAGTTTCACTGTAGTTTTAAGGTTGAATCCAGTTGCAGTTGTAGTCTTGTGAACTGGACACCGTATGAGATGCTTTGATCTGGTCGAGCCTTGGTGGAGTAATTGACCCTGTCACATTTGGTCGAGCTTTGGTGGGGTATTTGATCCTTTTAGGGTTTGTCGCGGGTGTGAAGTTCCTATGATTGCGTCGTAATCAGCATTGGCATTATTAGTAGATTACTAGATTCCGCTCAATTATGGAGCCAATTATACCGGGATTGATGCATTAAGCTATAGCAGTTCAGATGGCAGCAGCTCTCCATAAGATTAATTTGTCCTTTTTGGGCTGTAATGTCGCTGCAAACCTTGCTTGGAATTGATGGTACAGCTGTTTTTTTTTTTTATTATTATTTTTTTTTTATTTTTGCAAAAAAATTAATTTTCCCGGTTATGTCTTTTCCCTCTTCTCATGGTTGGTGTAAACAAGAAGTTTTGAAAAATACAGTTTTTTATTTATTATTATTATTTTGAACATGTTCAGAAAATTATTTGACAAATACTCCCTTTGCCTGTTTTTAAGTACCCAAATTCGTAATTGCAATTTTATTAAGGAGACCACATCGTTATACCTTTCACATGGTCAAAACGGTAATTGTATAAACTTGTACCTATTGACTTTTCGAAGAGGACACATAATAACGGACGGAAGCAGGGATATATAGTACATCGCATATTATAACTTTCTATCTTGAAAATCAATGGTCTGAAAATATTGAAGCTTTCTTACCAGTAAGAAAGCGTTTTCAAATCCGGACTATTGAAACTTTTGGACAGTTGAGATGTTGTGCTGCACGATGCAGCGAGTCCCTGGGTTCAATAATGGACAATCCAAAATAGAATATTGGACTCTTGTTTGGAGACGGAGGGAATAAGTTTTCTAAGTTGAAATTTGAGAGACCAGAAAAATAGAACGACACCAAATGGCGAATTGGCATGACCCAAACATTTTCCTTTTTCTAAACAGATTCAAACCGAACCCATAGTTGTTTCTATGGTCCCAAGAGTTGAGAAAGAATTCTGATACACAGCAGTTGTCAGCTCATTCAGTTGACCATCGTCATATCTTGATATATATATATATTTTCTCTTTACGTTTGGAACATAACAAAGATTAAAACGGATATAAAGCATGAAGGCATCACAATGGGAAGGAAGTATTCGAGACCCAATACCTGACAATCGTATACCCCTCCACATCCGACAAAATAATCAAGACTATTAGCCCCATCAAACTCCTTATGATCAAGAATAAAACTTTTCCGAGTGTCACTTGACGATCTGAGCCGTCAGTCAACTACTAATCGTTCTTGCAAAAGCTCAAGTCGATCAGACATTTGCGTCAACAGAAATAAAACAGCTTTTTCAAAAGAGTGATGGACAATTAGACCTTGATCCATTTCTATTCAAATAAGTATAGTATATAGTTTGGCCAAGAGTTTATTTAAAATTGATTACCCTGATTTTTTGCATGGGCAAGAAACACATCGAAACCTACAAAAAAAATGAACGGCTTGAAAGTCGAACGAGACTATGCGGAGTCTTATTTTGTGTCACATGAGCAATCAGTCGAATAGGAGAATTCTCTAGAGTTTCTCATAAATATATATAATTGATGCTACATGTGCATCTTCCTATTTCTTATTAATGATACAGAATCACATAGACACATTCTGCAAATCACTTACTTATACTACAAATTAAGCAATAAAAACTGAAAAATCAAGCTGAACATGAATTAGCCTACCAATGAGCAATGGTAAATTGCAACTCTTCTAGCTGGAGGAGGTACACAAATGATGAAAAACGCCATCGCAATGACCATTGCCGCCACCAATCCTAGCAAAATCGATGTCATATCATCCGAGTCCGAGCAACACCTATTCCCCATTTTCGCTTCTGCGATTTCTTTTTCCAATTCAATCACTCAGATGGCGAATGGAAAGGAAAAGATTGGGATTCCAATGGAGTTGGAACTGAACTAGCAATGGAAAGTTTGAAGTCAGAATGAAAAATGGAACATACAAGTTTTATCCATGGTGTTGGAAAACAGCCAATAGAGGGACTACACGTGGCTTTGTAGGTATGGATATTGCTTTCTTTTTGAAATCTTTCCTCTCTCTTTTTTTTTTTGGGTTTGGTAGTGAGGGGCGTCTGTGCCAATTTAAGTGCACCTCAACTAATTGATTCCCTAATTTAGTCAAAGACAGATCATTCACGCCTGAATTAAGGGATTCACAAGAGATTTTTCTCTTTAGGCTTGGCCTCAAAAGTTTGCTAAATTTCGAACTTAGAATGCCTGGATTTACAATTCATCTATATTGCCACTTCACCTACATTTGGGGCTGAAGTCTTTCCTTTTGCTTATGTGGTTTTTCTGCACTCAATGCTTTAAGAGACCTTGGTCTGGAATGATGATATTTTTGTTCTAAGGTCCGCACAGAAATCTCCATCCCTAATTTTATTGCAGGAATAGTACTCCCTCCGTCCCTTTTTAAATGTGTTACTTGGGATTCTGTGCCATTTTCAACGGCTTATAACTTTTAATGTGAACCTCAAAACATATGCATTATGGATCTTGTTTGATAGATCTTAATTATTTCTATTATACAAAATTTTCAAAATCATAAAAGCTATTATAAATTAAAAGTTATAAGCCGTTGAAAATGGCACAGAATCCCAAGTAACACATTTAAAAAGGGACGGAGGGAGTATTACACTAGGATACGAGGAGAAGGTAACCAATGTTTCCCAAACAATAGAATCGGAATAAAATCGAGATTTGATAAAATTAACACTTGATCTATCAAATGTGAAAGAGGTTTGATAAAATCTAAGATTTTTTAATGCAAAAATCTTTAGACTTTATCAAATATATTTCTCATTTGATCAAATCTTGATTTTGTCGTTTGGAAAAACAATAATTAGCTTGGATAGGGTTTGAGTGTCTAGCTTACATTCTTGTTTGGCTCTTTCGAATTAGATTCCACATTTTATTACTTGGCTAGTGTTGTACAGATTTAAAGTGGCGGCCCCACTAATTAAAGTGCATTTAAGCTAACTTAGACATTCCTGATTTTCAAACCCAAATAAAGTTGTGGGCCCAAATCATCTTTGTGGCATGCCACATAGTGTCCGTTTGGAACTTGTGGAAAGGAAAAAAGAAAAGAAAAGAAAATGGTTAAGGATGAAAGTGTGAGGAAAATGTACACTATTTTTTATTTTCCTCTCACTTTCTTTCTAAACCAAACAAGGGGAGGAATTCATTTTTAATTTTCCTTTCCTTTTCTTTCCACATGTTCCAAACAAACCTCATCTAGTTGGTGATGACTCACACAGTAAAACATGAAGTGTACTCCATACTTCAAAAGTTGAGTGAGCACAGACCAAATTGGTTCGATTTTGTTGTGAATTAAAATTCTGAATAATTTGTACCGATTAGATATTTCAGATATCAAATATCTCAAAAATTAAACCAACCCGTGTAACTAATAGAACCAGACTATTTTGGAATGAATTCGATTATAAGTGATTAAAAGTCATTTAAATCTAATGAACGTCACCTACGTATAAGTCTATTTTTAAAGAGTGTTTTCTGATGAAAATACAAATGGATGATTTTACCTAATTGTATGCGCATATCTAATTACCATTTGGATTTGTTGAAATCAAAACCTTAGGCATAACTTCGCAGATCAAACGACCGTTTGCTCCGTTGTACCTGTAGCATGGTTTATGATAGTGCACGACAAGATGGTTGTGCCAAAAAAATGGGCATCGTCCGAGCCAATAAATGTAATCTGAAACTAACCACAATTATTTGTAGTACAACTTTTCGAACATTTATAATTGTCCACCCACGGGGGGTTGGCTGTTGTCCCTAATGCACGATAGGATGGTTGTGCCCAAAAAACAGTCATTGTCCGAGGCAATAAATAATGTAATCTGAAAAAAGAAAGAAAGAAGTAATTTAGTGAACAAACCACAATTGTCCACAGTATAACTTTTCGACCATTTATAATTGTCCAAAAACTGTGTTTATTCACTGAATTACCTACATCCGATTAACTTAAATTTTTGTAAGTGCCACGCTTCAAGCTCTACATAACGAATGGTTAAAATTCCAAATTTTGACTCTAAACAATGCCGGTTTTATAGGCACCGCAGGCCCCCTTCATTGTCTTTAGAGCATCTCCAACCCTTCATCATATCTTCAATTTTTTCCCTTCAAATTATTCGTCTAAAGAATGGCTAAATCCATTGAAGATAGTGACCGAGGAAATTGCGCACGTAATGCATTCAAAGCTGGTTTTTTTTTTTTTCTTTTATTTTGATTGACATATTGACTGCTAGCTGCTTCTAGTCTACCAAACAAAAGAATAATTCAAGGCCATTATTTACATTGGTCATCGTCTTATTGAATAGTCATATAAGGAAAATAATTGAAATGGGAGCGTGTTGTACCTTAAGGGACAACATGTATATTGTTCCCATCCGAGCCGAGCCGAGTTGTCCATGCTTGGCGATCGAAGGTCCAAATATTTTCGGACCCAAACAGGTCTGCACCAATACGTATGCACACCGCCGGGTCCAAAATAATTAAGGTGCCATATGAATTGTGCATTCTTTACTTCTGTAATATTACAATGTTGGACACAGATTTGTTCGCAGCCCTTAATGTTTATAGAACCATGTGTATCGCTTGCAGTCCACGGGCGTCGAAAACCTCTAGACCCCACATGTATTTCGAATATTTACGTCCATAGCACTACGCTAAAATATGGATGCTCACAGAATTTAAAGAAAAGTCTTGTGCTAGGGGTGAAGTTTTAATCCAAGTTTGTGAACATTTTGGTAATTGAAAAAAAAAATAAAATAGTGATCAAAACCCAATTGACAGCTTGGTTTCAATTTACATTTAGAAACCAAAATGTTCAATTCGAGCTGGATAAATGCCAAAAACCGAATCGAAACAAACAGGGTACACCCGTACATGGGGCCATCACAATCAGAAAATTAATTTATTACCAACTTCTACAATGCTACTTCTTCAAAGGAGACCTTTCAGAATTTCCTCCTGTGTCATTTTTCAATCCAGTTGTCCCCATTGGAATGAAATTGCCAAATCTTCCACCTTAACATGCGCTTTGATTGGACTTATGCTTAGTTTGCACTCACCATAAATATTTCTGATGTCATTCATATTTAATTGTCAAATTCAAAAATCCAAAGGATCATGTGAAAAGTATATTGAAATGATTTTTGTTTTTTTTGCTTATAAATGAAAGCCTTGTAAGCTTCTGCTGGCAAGACCGTTGTGGCATTATCATTTTCCACACATATATGTGTTATGTGTGTGTTTCTTATCTTCAAAATCACGCTCATTTTTCACCCCCTAGCATGTAAAATGATATACTCATTTCATTCATTTTTAAGTGTGTATGTAATTCGAAATTATTAAGAAAACATCTTCATTAATTACACTTTCACATCAATTTTTACATTCACTTTCCACTAATGTCTTTGATGGAGACATCATTATTAAACTTTACCCACTGACTTTTCAAAAAAGAATATACTTTTAAGGGCAAAATAGAAAATGTACTAACTTTTATCCATTAACTTTTCAACATCACACTTATTTAGGAATAGCAAAAAATGAAATACACTACTTTTTTTAAGGAACGGAGGGAGTAACATTGTTTGTAGATTTTTTTTTACAAATGAAAAGAGGAGATATTATATAGGAGTATTTGCAAGTAGTAAGACAAAAAAAAGAAGAAAAAAAAGGAAAAGAAAAAGAAGATGTAAAATGATAGTAGAAAAAAGGAATTATGTGAAAATCAATTACGTAATTTGTTAACAACTCTACCAAACTACCGGCAAGTACAATCAGCTAGGTAAACAATTCTTAAAGTAGTGAGGCAAAAGTAAAACGAACAATTAATCTTCATGTGACTCTTCAATATCCTTGGTGCTTTCCATAATTCCTAACTTTGCTATAGGAGCAAATGAGGGCGGCATTGGTATGCCTGACAAGAAAAAAAATATATCTATATGATTGAGCTAAAATAAATACTATTTTTATGGGTAAGTTTATACATGTAGACATTAGTTCGATGAATTGTCAAGTTAAATTTTTTTAGCTAAAAATATGATTTTTTGACATGACATGACAAGATAACACGAATCCGACACAGCCCGAAACATGACACAAAAATTTGATAAGTTGAAAAATATTGTGAAAATTCATAAATAAGATTATGATATATAACACGAAAATGATACGAAATTACCTATTGTCCACCCTTAGATCATAAGTCGAGTAAAGTCAAAGTTACTATGCAATAGATTTGCAAGAGGAAATGTGTAGCGTGTGTGCTGTGGCCTCTGTGCATAGGTGCGCACTCAAATTTATAAACTGACTAGTACTTTGCCTGTGCCTAGAGGCACTTGATGAAGTTTAACAATTTTAACTAACTATACATAGAAATGTTTTTGTCATCAAGTATTTCGGCTAATGCTATGCCACCACCTCTTTCATGATTGCATAAGTTCAATAAGAGAAACTAAAAAAAAAAAAAAATTACTAACATCTAATAAAACCCATTATTTCGTGCACAACAAAAAATATGTAATTTTGAAGCATCACGGAGAGATTCCTTCTTATTTTTTTCATTGATTTACCAAATTTATAATATCCATTTCACAACAAAAATCATTTGAGAGAGAGAGAGAGAGAGAGAGAGAGAGAGAGAGAAAGAGAGATCTTAAATTAAATTTTCCTATGATGGTTGAATGTCAAAGAAAAAGAAAGGGTTTTTGAAATTTGAAATCTGCACATGAATTAAAGGATGATGTTTCCTTTTCGAAATGAGTTTTTTTTTTTTTGTCTGCTTTCTTCTTATTCTTCATCTTCTTTTTTGGTAATTGAGATAATGAGAAAGAGAATTTTTTTTAAAATTTGAAACTTCTAGATGAAAGGATTGTTCTTTTTAGATAGTAGTTTCCTTTCATGTGGTGTTTTTTGTTGATCCGCTTTCCTTTTCTATTGTATGATTAATGAAAAGTTATTTTGGAAAGGCAAGTTTTCTTATATAGATATAGATTAGATGAGAAATGAGAGATCTTTACAACATGGAAATGCCACGTAGCACATTTTGAAAAAAACGGTTGTGCAGTATTATATAGATATTTTTAATTGCTTGTTACTAGTATTTTTTTTATTATATACATTGAGGCCGTTTTGAGATTGTCCGAACCACTCATCTTGTAGGTATTGTTGAAACTTGAAAGGATAATTTGTAAAAATAATCATCTTAATCAGATGACAATATTTATATAATACCTTTATTTATTTATTTATTGTATGTTTTAGATACCAATGGATGTCGATGAATATAAGCCAAAGTGATTGGATCGGATCATATCTCGTAGTGGCATAGTACAACTGGCATCTTTTAAATTAATCAATGAAAGAAATCAACTTTCTTTATTTTTTATTTTTTATCGGCAATGAAGAAGAAGTCATATTTCTCGGATATCCGAAAGTATTTAAACAATTCTTTTATTTTTTTTATTAAATACGGATCCTTGTCCAGAAGCCGGGTTTTATTCGTGTCCATTGACTTGGTCCATATTCCACCCAAGTGGAAGTAGGCCAGGATGACAATGGATCGAATTGGTCCGGGTTTTGCGGTGACCACACCCAAATTCAAAGTATTTATCTCTACTCAAATCTAAATCAATATCCGATGGTTATGATTTTTAGTACACCATAACCAAACCATATGGATTTGGATTTTTTCCGAACCGCACTAAAACCGCATTAGTATTCATTTCATTAATGAATATATGAAAGAAAAAAATTATATATTAAAATAAAAAAATAACATCCCATAAGATTTTACTATGAAACATCTAAATTCCAACATAAAAATCAAAGGAAATAACTAAATAATAAATTTTTCTTAATGTGTTTAACCCACACCAAGGACAAAATATCAAAAGAATTCTTTTAAAAAGTAGGAACCAGAAATATTAAAATTACATGTATATAGGAGTATTATATAGATTAGTTTGGGTTTAGGTTTGGCCGAATACTTGCGAAGACCAAATTCAAATCCAAACCAGCCGGGTATTATGTTTTGAAAACCAAACCCGCCCCATGGGTAGGAAAAAATTAAAAAAACTACCCTCATAGGACCGGTTTGATTCGGGTATCTATTGATTTCGGGTCAAATTGCCATCCCTAAGTTGAAGAGATTGTGAGGAAGTGGATAACTTTCCAAGTGTTGGCAGAGACACTGTCCCAACTACTCTTACGCATTTTTCCTTTAAAGTGAAATTTTTGGATACTGCATTTTTACTACGTGGCTGAGCATATGTGGTACCTGAATGTTGAATCTAAGTCGTCTAAAAGTGTATTAGATGGCCCAAATCAACACCTTCTCTCTCCTCCTCCTCTCTCTCTCCCCTTTCTCTCTTTTGTTTCTCTCTATAATCCAGACCGTCCAAAATAAAAATAGACAACTCAAATTGTATGCATGGGTACCACGTGGTACCCTGCCACTGAAAAATTGCTCCTTGAAGGTTGTGTTCTGTCTCTAATATATTATTTGTGTCTTCACTAATGCATATTCCCGTTTCCTTGTGCGAGTTGTGTCCCTAAACCCAATGATATTAATCTAATATAAATTCTACATTTATGATTACTTTTTTCACTTTCATTGTCTATCTTAAGGCTTACGCTGATTAATTAACAATAACATAATCAAATTAATATCAATTGTGTGGTTGTTATTGGTCGAACTTTAAAAAGGAATAAAGGATGAAACTTCAATTGCATAGTCTTCTCATTCACGATTAAATAGAAAAATGTCTACGTTATTGATCTGCTTTTCAAGTAGCTATATATTATACGGATAAATAAATAAATAAAAGTACTATATATATATATACACACACACACACGTTACTCCTCTATGTTTCTAGAACCAGAGCACAGAGTCTCTTCTAGTCCGGGATCCGGACTTCTAGACCTCCATGATCCGAGCATTTTTTTGACGATTCGAGCCGTCCAATGCGTTTAAAAGGTGTTTTCAAGTGTACACCCAAGAAAGCTTCAAAAAAAAAATACTGGGAAGGGCTTGATCCAAGCAGTTTTTAGCAAAAACTATATATTTGCAGTTTTATGAAAAACTGCTTGGATCAAGTCCTTCCCGGTATTTGTTTTCGAAGATTTTCCGCATGAACCCTTGAAAACACCTTTTGAACATATTAGACGGCTCAAATTTCCAAAAACAATTTGCAAAACAAAAAAAAAACGTTTTTTCTTAAGTCCAAGAGATCCAGATAAGAAAATCACTTCCAGAGCACATATGAGGCAATGAGTTGACCAGCTAATTATTAATTCAATTTTTAAAAAAATCTTATATTTTATGTGTGAATTAAGGAGGTGGTCAATTATGTTGGACCCACTCACCCACGACCATTTCTTACTAAAGAATATTGTAATAACGACAGGGTTTAATAAGTGCCTCGTTGCTTGACCATTCGAGCGTTAAAATTTACTACTATTACATATTCGAGAAAAACATACTTGGCCATGTTTAGTTAACAGTTTTGGGTCAATTTTGGTTCTGTTTTAATTTTACTTACATTATCATTTCTCTAATTTCTCTTCATTTCTCTCCACTTATTACACCTACTTACATCATCAAAACTAAACAGTACAAAATTAAACTTGTTAACCGAACAAGCCCACTATACTACTAAGACTTTCATTCAACCCCCTCATCACCACGGGAATCCGGGAGCCTGTTGTGCAGGGTGCTTGGCAAGCCCTACCAAGTACTATCCGAGTTGTCCAAACGTATTTTAGACGGTTCAAATTAGAGAATGGATACCGAAGGGTGTTTTGGGTATTTTGCACTATAATGTATCCATCCTCAAATTTGAGTCATCCAGACGTGTTTAGACGGCTCGGATGGTGTTTGGCAAGGCCGGTTAAACACTCCACACAGCAGGCCCCCGGATTCATCACGATGTAGTTTATTCCAAAAGATATTCTCATTGACTTTGGATGAACTTATTTTGATCTTTAGGCCTAATTTGGCTTAAAAATAAAAAACAGATTATTGGGTTTTTTGTTTCGTCTTTATTCAATTTTTGGATGCATTTGTTAGTTTTGCGATAATCCACCTATTTTGGCTTTATTCAAAAAAATTTGAGTTTTGACCATAATTTTATACTCGTTAGATTCGTCTCGCCGAGAGGAATCCAGAAACCACAAAATCTTGATGATAAACTAACAAATGAATTTTTTTTTTGATTAAAGACAAAACGAAAAAACCAATAATCCAAAAACCACTTTTATGCCAAATTAGGCCTTAGTGATTACCCTAAAACTTAATTTTATCGCAATACAATTTGTCTCGACAGAATGAATCCAAACAGTAAATACACATGAACTCTGTTTTGACTGTTTACATACTACACTACTAAGACTTTCATTCAAAACCCCCTCATCATCATGGAAATTTGGGGCCTGCTGTGCGGGGTGTTTTGCATGTCCTGTCAAGCACTATCCGAGCCGTCCAAATTTGAGGATGGGCATCGAATGGTGTTTTGGGTATTTACATATCCATTCTCAAATTTGAGCTGTCCAAACGTGTTTGGATGGTTCGGATGGTACTTAACAGGATCTACTGAGCACCTCCGCATAGCAGGCCCCTGGATTCATCACAATGTAGTTTATTCCAAAAATATTCCCATTGACTTTGGATTAACTTATTTTGATCTTCAGTGATTACCACTAGAACTTGTTATCGCTATACAATTCATCTCGGCAGAATGATTCTAAACAGTAAAAACACATGAACCCTGTTTGACAGTTTACAATATGTAAGGATAACAAATTAAAATAAGCTCTACTTCTTTTGGGAATTCCCTAGTGGTGTGCATAGCCTACTTTTAACCGAACGGTGAGGAGATTAATTTAGTAAAGGGCGAGTGCAAGCCGAGTCAAAACACCACTAACCACAAAACCAAAAAAAGAAAGAAAGAAAAAAAATACTACTTAACTCCCACGTGGTTAGGACTGTAAGTGAAAGACTTTTTGACAGTTGCTCACGCCAAAAGTCTAAACCACCCTTCTTTTTTCTCACTTCTTCTCGGATTACCCCAGGAAAAGTATTTTTTTCACCCCATGGCAGGCCATATTGGACCCGCTCATGCAATGCAAACTTACGGGGGAACTAGCGCAGCAAGCTACCGCCATGACCACCCACTTAAAATCTTGAGTGTCTTCAAAGGAAATCGAACTCTACCATGTTACGGCATGCAAGTTCATCCTTACCAATTTTGTGGGTAGTAATCTGTCATTTATCAATGTAAAACCTGAATCACTTGTGCTCTTCTACTCTTCTTTTGTTGAAAATTCTTTTCTGCCATTCTAATGTGTTACTGCTTGGGGTGCGCAATTTGTATTTGATTTTGTCAAAAAAAAAGTGTTACTACTGCTTACTTGAGAGCATTTGACGGAAAAAGGGCAAAGAGGTCATTTCAGACATAACATATGAGTTTATTATTATTTTTTGGAGATGATTTTCACACCCCCTTTTTTGATAAACACACTCCTCTTTGTCTTTCAGTGAAAATTTTAATTTTTACACATAAAAATTTTCACTAAAAAACAAAAATTGGGGTGTGTTTATCGAATAAGGGAGTGTAGAAATGACTTTCTTTTCTTTTTTTCCCCTGCCAAATCATCATAGTAAAGTTACAATAAACAGATTTTTTCTTTCAGGTTCGCTGTTTTCTTTCCTTCCTTTTATTGATAAGTAGAGTAAATAAATTTTTAGCCGAATAAACAAGTTTAGCATATACTAATAATATACTTCATATTAATAATGTATAATGTTAATTCGTAAAAGGTTGTTTGAACGCAAAAGACCATAAACTCATTGAAGTGCACTGAAGAAAATTCAAGTATACAAGGGAAATAATTTATCACACTCTTTTGTATACTAATATACTTGAAGTCTTATCTTTTATTGTGATTTGAGATCGTGTTGTGTATATAATTTAAAACAATATTATTTAGATTACATCCACGAAAATACGAAATATTGAGAACAAAAACAAAGAGATAATCCATTCGGAAAAAGATCTAGACACAATTGTATACGGGTTCGTCCAAACACGTGTAAAAAAACGTTTTGAACGATTCCGAGCATAATTGTATCCAGGTCATCAAATCCACTCCTATATTGTAACATCGTGTTCCTTGGTTTATCAAATACTACTCCTACTTATGTACAATTTCTCCTCCATGTATTTACTTGCAATAAATGAGAAAATCAAATCTTCTGATAGGGGCGTACCAGTGGTTGGTGGCTTCATTTACTTTAGTGTCCTATGTAACACCAGTGATTTCTTCATCGGCCCTCAGGTCCTATCCAGTGTGGTTTCCTCCAGTCCAGTCCAGTTTTGGACCCATCTCGGAGGAGGGATGCTACAATGCACATCTCCCTATATGAGATTTTGTGGCTTTAAATATGAGTTTCCTATGATATTTTGTGGTACCAAGTATAAGATTTTGTGGCTCCAAATATGATATGGCATGCGGTATGCATCCCACACGGATAGACGGCCGAGATTGCGCCACATATGACGTATGGGGATTTGTGCCACCTATAACTATTGACTATATGAGATTTTGTGACTCAAAATATGAGATTTTGTAGCACCAAATATGAGATTTTGTGACTCAAAATATGAGATTTTGTGGCTCTAAATATGAGATTGTGGCACTGTCGAAGTTACCGTAGCAATCTTAATGGGTCCAAATATGAGATTGTGTAGCTCCAAATATGAGATTTTCTAGAAATATATGAGATTTTGTAACTATTCATATGAGTGTGCACACCATATGCATTTCATATCTCCAGCCACAAAATCTCATATTTAGAGTCATAAAATCTTATATTTTGAGTCACAAAATCTCATATTGAGTAAGTGAACATTGTAGCATGACTCATCTCGGAATTACAACTTCCTCCGGTCCAATCCAATTTCGGTTTTTGTAAGCTCATTCTGGGCCTATAACAATAATTAAAGACGTTTAGCGAGATTGATTTTTTCTGTACTTGTAGAATTTGACGAGCTCTATACAATAAACAACTCCGATTATTGTTGTAGGTCACAAAAATTGAAACTGGACTGGATTAGACCGGAGGGAAACCACACCTCATAGGACCTGAGTCCCAACCATCAACCAAAATGTCAAACTAGCAGTGATTCAGTATTCAGTAGAATTACTTGTGCGTTCACAGTTTTCACTAGAAGATCAAAATTGTACCAAAGGGGAACTGACCCGCGAGGCTTTATCAAAATTGTACGAAAGGGGAACTGACCCGCGAGGCTTACTTACGAGTTCCGCACAAATTATTGGAACCATCCAAGAATTTTAATATATTTTTTTGAATGGTCCGCGATAAATCAGCTCAAAAAGATTCTGCCAACTACTCGATCCGATGTATCTGTTTCTCATTTAGACTACAAACCCTTGGTGGATTAGCTAGAAATCAGCTAAAAAACATACCCGCCGAGTCACATAATTTGTGTTCGTATACTCAAGCGCGAAAGAGTCTAAACTATTAAAATCAAGTGTGAAAATTAGGGTGAGTTTGGACAAATTTTTTAAATACTTTTTGCTCATTTTTCAAAAATTGACCGTCTTTATGTTCAATTGTTAGCTTCCTCAAAAAGTCCCAAAAACTTTTACTTTGGTCCAAACTGTTGGACTTTTTGCTTCCTCAAAAAGTCCATAAAACCCTTCGAATATTTTCGTACAAACTTAGCCTTAAATCTTTACCTTTTGCTGTGTGTTCTATTCCGTTCATGATAGAAGGCCCTTTCTTTTTCCTCTTTTCTTTGGGATCACAATGATGATAGCTAGTACTACTCAAATTACTACCCATGAGTATTCAATCAACTTTAACTAAAGAAATTTTTGAATGAGCTATTGATTGTAGTACCAAAAGAGATGATAGTAATTGAATTTACTGTCTTAGCTAGTAGGGATGGCAATTACCACTGCTCTGTCCCTGCCTCCGATCTCTTCGTCTCGATCTGAGCTTGTATCCATCGATCGATAAGCAAATGGGGTCGGTTTGGTAGGAACTTCAAATAATCTCTATGTGGAGCAGCCAGGACAATGTTTTAACAACAATTGCCTTAACTCATGTTTTAAATTATTTTCGTACTTCCTCATTTACCCTCTCTGTTTGGCAAAGGGATATGAGAGGGGATATAGGGAGAGACTGGATATACATATTCCTTGGCCCCACTCACACCCCACATCATTTTTTTTTGAATTGTTTATTTGGGACAAAATATAAATTTCATAAAATTATACATTATCCAACCCCTCATATCTTATACAACTACTCCTACAAAACAAACCAATTAACTTTTAATTTCCTCTTCTAAAATAATATCCTCTCCAACCATATCCACCTCTTTATTCCCCTCTTATTATACCCCCCTCCCCCCTCCAAAACATATCCCGCGGGATACCCGCAGTGACTCAATCCACTATATCTTCATAATAAATTTAATTGTGGGCCCTCTATAATCTATAATTTGGATTGGAATCGTACAATTTATCAAAAATGTTGAGTAGATCAGTCATGTAAAAAAATCAAGTTAATTGGTGCTTGCGACCTTGAATTGTATCGTAGATGGTGTCGCCCCGAGCGTAGGGCTAGGTCGGCGGTAGCATAATAACCGGTAAGACCGGGTCGAATCCACAGGGACCGAACTCACTCGGCGTGAGAGTTGACTTGCGAATGAAGTTTTTAGCCTTAAAGCGGCAAACTTGGCTTTTGGATATTGGTTGGTGGAATTCACTTAACTTCGTGAACGACTCGGAAGATTAAAAACGGCAAATTAAACTAAGGCGTAGTCTAGGGGATCATAAATACCACAACTAAGGCTAAACCGTTCGACTCTTGATAACCGGCTTGGGACAACGTTAGATGCTCCCGAACGGAAGATTTAGAGATTAAAACCATTTGACTAGAAAATGTGCTTCACAAAGATTAGGATTCTTGTGTCATTTAGACAAACATTTTGATTGACATCGCCCTAAGCATCACACGTTCTAAGTGGTCAAGCCCTTGGCTATATGAGATCAAAGAGATTAACAAATCTAAATTTTGATACATAAAATTAATCCTAACTCTTTGATCAACAGGAAGTGTTTGTTTTTGAGATGAGAGGAACGGATTAGCCCGAGTCATGGAGTGTTAATCACCCCATGACCAAGCCTACTTAACTACTCACACATTATGCTAGGAAACAAGTCTAGAATTTTGAAGAAAACTAATAACATGCTTAACAAACTTAAAAACCGATTTTCAAAAGATTAAGCTATAAAATCACAAGACTAAAAACTAGATGAACTTGGAAATAAACTACATATATTGAAAGATCCAATCACGAGGAACAAGATTAATACACGGTAATTAAACGGGAAATGAAATCTTACTTGAGAAAAACTAGAGAGAGAGACCTTAAACTATTTCCAATGGAGGAGAGAGGTGAGAGCAAAACTAACTGAAAATGAAAGAGTAAGTGTCTCCAAGAAGGAAAGAGGAGAGAACTCTATATAGTCTTCCCTTTCTCTCTCTACATAATATCCTAAAAAGTCTCACAACAAATCAAAAGTTTCTATAAAAGGAAGGTGCCAAAAAATCCATAAAAAGGTGCCACAAGATATTTTCTGATCGGGCTCCAAATTTGCAGAAAATCAAAGCTTCAACCGATTGAGCAAAACGCTTCTACTGGTTGAAGCGGTTGAAAAACCTTATGTTCAACTTCAACCGGTTGAGCAAAAAGCTTGTACCGGTTGAAAGAGTAAAATTCTGAGATTTTTTTTTGTCTTGATCCCTTGGCCTCCCGGCTTCGTCCGAACTCGGAATGAGGCGATTCTTGAATTGTTGGAAAGCTCTATGAGTCTACTTTCAAATTCAATTGACCTCATCTTCATAGCCTTTGTATCTTGAGAGAAATTAGCCTTTTTCTATCGGTTGGTCAGATTTTCTCGAGGCTCATAACTACAAATGTCTTGTTCTTTTATTTCAGGCCTTCCTTGAACCTTCCAAAGCTTCTTGAATCGACTTCTAAGTTTTGGCGATTGTCCTCCACGGCATTGCGCGACCTTGGGTACCTCCGGGTACAACCGGGAATTATTTGGAGCTTTGGACACGCCTTTTTAACTCCGATTTTATGAAACTTATCAAAAACACAACTCGCGCAAAATCAATCATATAAAGGCACAAAATGCACGTATGTGTGATCACAACGAGCGAGATAAGCCCGGATATATACAACATTTGGGGCTTATCAATTGGATATTGGTAGCTATATGTACAGATACTATTTACATTGGATGACCAACATCATTTGGAGAATACATTGTAAGACAAAGTTATCTCAATTGTGTGTCTACCAATCTCCAATGATCATTATTTTTTGTACCCATAATGTGCTTAACATTACTGAAAAATTAACAGTTTCAATCCCAAATGAAGATTTCATAAGACCTACAATCTTGTAGCTGAATCAAAGATATTCTCAAGATCTACGGAGAAGCCTCTGGACAGAGCATTAACTTTGATAAGTCAGGAATATGTTTCTCTACTAATGTGTGCGATAATGATAAACAATTGCTCTGTGATTTTACTAGAATACCTATTATGAAGCTAGACTCAAAATATCTGCGTCTACCTTCATTCGGGGTCATTCAAAGTTGGAGGCTTATACTTTTATCATTGAAAGAACCCTCAACAAGCTCCACGGTTGGAAATTGAAACGTATGTCACAAAGAGGTAGGGAGATCATGATCAAATCAATTATTCAAGCCATTCCTGGCTATGCTATGTCATGTTTCCTTCTTCCAAAAAAGCTGTGTGATAAACTCAATTCTTATGTTTCCAATTATTCGTGGAAAAGGGATCCGGAGAATAGGGGTATCCACTTGACCAGTTGGGATAAAATGACAAAGGGCAAATCTAATGGGGTATAGGTTCTCGGGATTTTAGGGCTATGAATGAAGCCCTTTTCGCTCGACAAGGGTGGAGGATGCTCAAGAATCCTAATTCGTTTTGGGCAAAAATTATGAAAGGCCTCTATTTTCCAAATTCCTCCTTTGTTGAAGCTATAAAAGGCTACAAAGCGTCATGGGCATGGCTAAGTATCATGAGTGGTCGAGATACTTTCATGAAGGGATTGAGATGGCAAGTCCAAAATGGTGAGAGAATTAAATTTTGGGAAGATAAATGGATCCCAAAGATGCAGAACTTCACCTTATCCTCTCCTCCAGATGGTACCGAGATTGAATGGGTTGGATATGTGATCGATAAAGATAGAAGATGTTGGAAGGAAGATAAGTAAGCACAAGTCCTATCCGAAGAAGAAGTTGAGGCTGTTGTTTCTATCCCCATATATTTGTTCCAGAGAGAGGACTCCTTGGTATGGCATTACACTTCAAATGGGATTTATTCAATCAAAATCTGGCTATCATATAGCTGCTCAAGATCCTCTTCATGTCCAAAGAGAGAAACCGTCATCGTCTTTTGTATCTAACAAGAATTTGTGGGCTGTCATATGGAAGTTGAATATTCCTCACAAGATCTGACATTTTTGGTGGAGGGCTTGCAGCAATAGTTTGGCAACAAAGGAAAATCTCTTGAGAAGACGATGTGGGCAATTAAAGGTATGCCCTATATGTCTACAATTTTATGAATCTATTGAACATATGCTGTTTGATTGTCATTGGGGTAAGGCTGTTTGGTTTGGTTGTCATATCCAACTCACTGTAGGCAGGGGAAGTCCTACTTTTGTTCTTAAATGGACTTCAGATACAGTGGATATCCTTGATAGAGATGACGCTTCAAAAATTTTGGAACGAATAGCCTATATAGCTTGGTTTATTTGGAAAGCTCACAATAAGGCTCTTTTCAACTTCTCTCCTATTAATCCAGAGGTGACTATGGGAAGGGCCTTTGAGGCCTTCCGCGAGTATTCAAAATCTATGGTGTCTCCCCTTGTCCACGTGGATAACCCAAATATTGAGGACTTTATTTCCTTATGGAGGGCTTCGGATCGAGGGTGTTTGAAACTGAATTGTGATGTGGCTGTTGACAAGAATGGGAAGGAGGCAAAATTGGCTGTCATAGTGAGGGATTGCAAATGTGTGTTGATTAATGAGGCAGTGGTTTTTGACCATATCTCCTCACCTCTTCAAGGTGAGCTTATGGCCATTCAAAGCGCTTGTGGCATGGGAAAAGATTTGGGCCTTCAAGGTTTTGTGATTAAATCAGATAATCAAGCGGCCATTAAGCTTAGTGTGTCTGAACTAAACCCTCCTTGGGAGGTTTCTGCAGTGGTGTGGGATATTAGGCAGTTGGGTTTGGAGTTGAAGATCAAGTTTACGAATGAGCTTGCTTGCGTTGTGGCGATTAAGGCAATTAGAGGATTATTACAAATTCATTTGGTGGCTTATCCCCCAAGTTTTATTTCTTCTTTTTTAGATAAAAAAATCCTTTGTTTCCTTGTAAGCCCTGTTTGGGCACAGTTTTGTTAATAAAAATAAAAATAAAAATTGAGTTGCTCAACTCCAAGGGGTTGACAAAGTTGGCATAAAAAAAGTAATAAATGCTTGACCACAAGGTCGTATGTTCGAATTCCTTGAGACCAACCATAACAAACCTTGGGGTCATTGGGGTTTATACCTGCTCGTTACCTCCAGGATCTCAGGATTAGTCGAGGTGCACGCATACTGACCCGAACTTTCGATTATTTAAAAAAACAAACAAACATGTCGTTTATGTCCTTACTACTCGCATGAAAATTCTTGATTGACTTTTCACGTACGTCCTTGCTCGTATGAAAATTCTTAATTGACTTTTGAACAATGATAAGTACACATCCTTTCAACTACTCGCTACCACACCCTCTCTCATATGTGTGGTGGAGTCCACTAGGATCCACCGGGTGAGCCCACCACACATGTGAGAGAGGGTGTAGTGGGAAGTGGTTGAGAGGGTGTGTAACTATTATTTTTGTTGACTTTTTGTACACGAAAATTCTACTGTAATTGGTATACTTTTAATTAGCATAAGGATGACAAAAGAACGCAGAAAGATAAATAAAGTTGTGCAAAAATATTTTTCCAACACAAACTCGCGCATTTCCTTTGGTAAATGTATTTCAAATTGGTATTTATCATTTGTTATTTTATCTGATAAATTTTAATTTGAACATGATTGTTACTACTTTCTAAAAACTCCCAATCCCCCATGAACGATTTTCTAAGTTCTTGAATTTTAGGGCTAGACAATGAGAAGTGTCTTGAAATTAAGGGGACAAAAAAAAGACACATAGTAAGGCACATGGGAATTTTTTCCGAAAATATTCGGAAAAGAAAAATAAGGAGTCCAGATTCACATGAACACATGATTTTTACTCAAGCCCAGTTTTCTAAAAGATTTTAGCACCCAGGTGTTTACATATAAAATTAACCAATCCAATGATTAATTGACACGTAATCAAAAGTGCCAAACGTTGACAATTACTCGTCAATTAAGACACACTGGATTAATGAGATAAAACGCACCAAATACGATGTCGTATTGCTTCTCAAATTTAGAAAGGTAGTTATTGGCAGTTACAAACCATTACTAAAATAAAGATTAGCCTCGAAGCCATGATATCAACTGCTAGACGCACAAGCTCCACGTGTGAACTTGAGAAACAAGGCGATTGGCAGTTAGAACACGTGGAATTCTTCTGGGGAGCAGTTATTTCCTTAAACACATTATCATTTGAAGTTGTTAAGTCGACGTGCAGATTTAAAGCTTCTAGGAGAAGGGAGAATTCAAATTCAGACGTGGAAGAAGAATAACTGCCAACCATCAGAGTGGAAGTTGGAGTTCGAAGCAAGCCAGATTCAAATTCATGGAGCGGGAAGTTCAAACTACAAGCTACGTCTATAAATAGAAAAAATTGAAGAGTGAAAATCCCCGAACAAATCTTCAACAAACAGCTATCAAAAAACTGATGCTTGGTTTGTTCATTGGCAAAATAGTTTAGGATTTCGAACTCAGTTTGAAGTAGTTTAGGATCTCGAACACAGTTCGAAGTAGATTAGGAATTAGACTAGGATTTATCTCGATTGTTCTTGTAACAATCACACCTATCTCGATTGTTCTTGCAACAATCACCTGTTCGAAGTTCTGTTACTCTGTATTTGAAGTTGGAGACAATTTCGAAGTAAGTTTATCTTTGATTTATTAATCGAAGTGTCTTGTTTCTTTATTGTTCTTTGATTTCCTAAGTTTATTGGTTTGCATTTCTTCACTTATTAAGAAAAATCCTCTTAATTGAGGTAATTGAACCAACAAAACACAATCGCCTGTTAGGTTTGGTTTTCCAAAGTTAATCTGAGGGAGGAGATTGAAACTCTCTCTGGCACGCTCGCACACAATTATTTTCCATTGCAAAGAAATAAAAAGAACCAAAAACCAGGTGCTAAAATCATGATATATATTTCAAATCAAAAAATGAAGTGGTTGCGTGTATTGTTTTTCAATTTTTTTTCGCGCCAAATTTAAGTACTCCTCATGTACTTTAATTTGGTGAAAAAAATTTGAAAAATAATATAGGGAACCACTTCATTTTTTGATTTGAAATATCACGATTTTAGCACCTGGGTGCTAAAATCTTTTGAAAAACTGAGCCTCAAAAAGGTTCACGAAAGAGAATTGAAGGGTCCAGATTCGGACGGGGTTCTGCTCTGCACAATTTGAGCCGTCGATTAGTTGGATGAACGACTTAAATTTTAAACAAAATAAGTGAATTATTTATGCGAATAGTTTGATTAAAATCTCGATCGTCCATCCAAATAACGGATAGCCGTAAATCGTATACAACAACAATTCCAGGTCCGGCAAGATTCAGATGAGATTATTTCTCTTTCTGGTTATTTTCGGAAAAAAAAAAAAAAAAAGAGGGGAGAGAGACAATTTTCTACCCCGTTCTCTCTCCTTTGACTTCGAGGTTTTAAAAAATCGCCGTGCAAGTTACGTTCTCCATCGTAGTCCGTTGAGAGCGTCGAGCCTACAGTGGCACTTCCGTAATTATACCTCCGCCCGATACTCACAATAATGAATAACCAGAAAACCCAAAAAGCCCCAACCGACTCCTCTCTCTCTCTCTCTCTCTCTCTCTCTCTCTCTCATACATATACAACTCCGCCTGTATCTATATCTCCGCCGTCTCTCTCTCTCTCTCTCTCTCTCTAACTCCCACACTCCAACTGTACTCCTCCCACTCTTTCCAATCCACCTTTTCCCTTCCTTACGCTATCTCCAAATCTCCAAGCAACGTATATCTAATCAATAAACTGCATCCCTTGGACCACCACGTACCGCCACCTCCACCGGTTTCTATCCACCGTATTCCCTCCCCGTACCACTCACTAGTCCTCATAAACCTCATCTATTATCGGCGGCAACCCGAATTCTGACCTCACTCGCTTAATCCTCTTAATCATCATCGCTCTCGTGGATTTCAGTAGTTTCGGATATTATATTAAATGCTGTCTCGCTGCGGGAGAGGTCCGCGTTGGCACGGGCACGCAAATTATGTGACTTAGAAGATCCCGAGAGCGAGCATGGGCTGCGTTTTCAGTACGACCGCGACCAGAGACTCCGGGAGATGCATCCCGCGGAGGCCATCGGTATCTAATCAGAATCGACGGAGCGTTGAGAAGTTAGGAGAATCTAGTAGAGACGGTGCTGTTAGGGTCAAGAAGGATGGGGAGAAGAATCCGGCGCCGGATCGGCTCAAGCAGAAGCCGGCGTACGGATTGAAGACTAGTCAAGGTTGGCCGGAATGGTTGTGCGAAGTCGCAGGCGACGTCGTCAAGGATTGGACTCCTCGTCGCGCCAATTCTTTCGAGAAACTTGATAAGGTATTCTCATAATCCCTAAATCGAAATCGAACCGTAATTAGATATAGATACATGGATTATAAATGGGAAGCTATGTATATCACCAGTTTATGTTATAATTGGTTGGTTGGACGTTAGTGAACGTGTAAATAAAGAAGCTTATTAAATTACTGTATCGGGACACGTATCCGCAACTGTCGAACGACACATACGGAGTCGGTTGTCAATTGTTGCGGTCCCGACTTTTCAAAAATCATTTTATGATAAAAAGATATTATGTGCCTAAATCACTCATAACGAAGCAGCGGCTGCAAATGGTCCGTGAATCGGTAACTGTCCGATCAGGAACCAGCCAATACTTCTGCAATTTTCCATCTCATTGGTATACATAGTGTAACAGTATCGAAATGTTAAAAAGTAGTTGCATAACCGCCGATGTGATGCACAAGGCATCATAGTGAAATTTAAAACATAGATACAAAATGTAAAATTGTTTTGATTCGAGATGAACATTATGGCCTCGTAGTGAAATTTAAAACATTGATACAACCATACAAGGATTCGAGATTAATAAAATCAAGTCATAATGAAATGGTGATAGAAGTCAATGATATATAGCAGCCCATTGTATAATTATGTAGATATATGTAGACAGATATGCGCCCTCCATGTGTTTGATAATTTTCTAACAGGGCTTTTTGTGTGTTTAGATTGGGCAAGGGACGTATAGCAATGTATATAAGGCTAGGGATTTGATTACAGGGAAGATTGTTGCATTGAAGAAAGTTAGGTGCGATAGTTTAGAGCCAGAGAGTTTGAAGTTCATGGCGAGAGAGATAATTATTTTGAGAAAGCTAGACCATCCTAATGTTATAAAGCTTGAAGGTCTGGTTACATCAAGAATGTCTTCAAGTCTATATCTTGTATTCGAATACATGGAACATGATCTCTCCGGTCTCAGTGCACTCCAGAGGTTCACAGAGCCACAGGTAATTCTCAAACCCATGTCTCATTAATTGAAACTCTGTACTAGATTGTGTTGATTTGTGGTTGAATTTGAGAATTTTATATAAAGTTGTTGTCTGCCCTTGAGAGGTACAGGTAGTTTGTCTCATTTTGGAAAGTGAAAAGCAGAAGTAATTTTTGTTTTCAAAAGCAAAGGGAAAGTACTTTTGAGTTTCTTTAATTAGAAGACTTTAAATTCACATGATGGTACTGTTATTTTTTTTTTGGTTTTGGTCATTGGAATATTATTACAGACGCTTTTATCTTTTAATTCTTCTTGTTTCCATTGTTAGGTTTATGAGTTTCTCTTCTTGCATATTTGTCTTTTAGTTTTGCTTGTTTTGTGTGTTTTGATGTCAGTAGTAGACTTTTTCTAGGCTGTGGGGTCCATCCCTAGTGCTTGGGTATCCAATGCAGTATTTCTATGGTCATAATATGTGGGGGCTTGGTGATGATATGTTTCATTGACCTGTGGATGTGAATTAGCTGAAATTTCACACTTCGCATAACCCAGATACTGGGTCTTCCTTTTTTTTTTTTTGACTTGGAGCTAATTATTCAGCTAACTTAATCACTGCTTGTTTTGGTGCATCTTTTTTGTCCTTCATTTTGCTTTGGCTAGAGACGACTGTTTTATGCAACTTTAACTCATTCCTTCAGAAGTCTTTGCCGTTAATGCTGTTATATACTAAATTTGGGGGCCTGTAAACTGTAAAGACTAATACAATGGCTTTTTACAAGTCAGGCTTCTTTTAGACCTGATGACTAGTAGCGCATCCCTATCCAGCTAAATTAGCAGGCCCTTTCTTTTGCAATACTGAATAAGGTCTCTCATGGCCCAATTCTCATCAGCCTTCTATAAGTAGAATTCTGCCGTCTGGGAGGAAATAGTTTACCAGGTGTACATAGGGCGTCAAGGGGGAGAAATTAGATCATCTTGAGTGCTTCTCCTCATAATGACTTTTGAGAAAGGTGGGTAAAAAACCCAGGCTGGGAGTATAGGCCATCGCGATCCCTACAAACTGGGGAGCCGGTGCATGTGTCTTCAGTGATAATTCTCCTTGTAGATGATTTGACTTCCAAGAATACAAGAACTGCAGCGATAAAAAGAACGTAGTTGGGGAAACTCATTGATTCCATTACTCAAGGGATTTGCTGTAAATGTCAATCAGGAATGTGTTGGCTTTCCTTTTTCCTTTGAATCATGCAGCCCCTTTGGTTCTTTTGTGTAGAGTTCCCAAGCCTTGCTATATAAGTGCCAATTATTCTTGACTTGCATCGTTTGGCAATTTTTCCCCTGTTTGAAATCCCGAGTTCGTCTCTTTAAGGAAAAGTTTGACAGTGCTGGTTCAGTCGCTTTCTCTCAAGATTAAATTCTAGCAGTGATATCTATATGAAAAATCTGCTGCTGCGATGAGAATTTTCTTGTGCTTGAGAACATTGTGCAATATCATCTCATCTGTGGCTTCACCATTAATCGTTTGTTTTTTAGGATGAACTTGCTGTTTGGTCAGGAAAAAAGTTAATTATTAAGAGAGAGAGTTGCCTCTGTCTCTCATGTTCAATTGCTCAGTTTTTACGGTTCAAATGTTTCTCTTCATTGTGTGCAAGTGCAACACAGACTAATGTGGACCATCACCTTTACTTGATTATTTGAGAGATTGCTTGTATCAGAACTGACGGAGTTGATTCTGGGGAAAATTAGTGTGCATCATTCATAGGACTGGAGAGCTGTACGTGCTAATAGGATTATCTCCCATACTTGTGGGGGCTGGTTAATTGCATGTGGTAAACATCACATTTGGCGAAGGTAGGCAAGAAATTATTAGGAAGGTGTTGTCTTGCAGAACTTGGTTTCTTACCATGAGGGAAAGTTATGCAAAGTGGGTATAATTTTCTTTGATAGTAATTTCATTTCACAGTACACACGTTGCCTAGTCATGTTTGGAGTTCATTAATGACTTGGACCTTGTGGTAAAAGTTGGGTAATGTACTTGCTTTACTTTTCGGTAATCAAAGTAAATCCTCTTTTGCTTTTGTGCCCTGTAGATGCTGTCCTTTTCTTAGCTGCCTATATGTTTATGTTCGAAGTTGATCATTAGTTCTTTTAACTTTGAGAGATGAGATTTTACCCATTATATGTTTCGCCTGGCAGGTCAAATGCTACATGAAGCAGTTGTTATCCGGGCTTGAGCACTGCCACATGAATGGTGTATTGCACCGGGATATCAAAGGTTCCAATTTGCTTATTGACAATGATGGGATTCTGAAAATAGCTGATTTTGGACTAGCTTCTTTTTATGATCCTGGTCGCAAGCAACCCATGACAAGTCGTGTTGTCACCCTTTGGTATCGTCCACCAGAGCTACTTCTTGGGGCCACTTATTATGGTGTTGGTGTGGACCTGTGGAGCGCTGGATGCATTTTGGCGGAGTTACTTGCTGGGAAACCAATAATGCCTGGACGAACAGAGGTACATTCATGTGTTTGCTTTATTGAGGCCTTGGCCACTATAATGATTCCCTTTCGACTGACATTTTCTGAACATTTTTATTTGGATCAATCATTGTTCTTTAATGTAGAGAATAATTGTGTAATACTGCTTCAGAGAAAAATAATTTAGGTTCTTAGCTTTTGACATGAATATGATGAACATTGTCTTGAGTCTTCGCTTTAGAATAATCCTTTTTATTAGGAGACTCTTTTACTCTGAATATGCACTTTAAGCAAGCATCTACTTCGGCTCCCATCTGTCTGACAGATATGATTACTTGACATTGGATCATGAAATTGCAATTGAATTGGTCTGGTTTTTCCTCCGATCCCAGAATGGTCAGGTGATGAAAGATGCTAAACTCAGAATATTTGGGAATATATTCTCTAATGAATGTGTAAATGACATTTGGAAAAGATACTAAATTCAGCATATTTGGGAATATTCTCTAATGTATGTGTAAATGACATTTTGATTAATCCAAGAAATTCATTTAATTTCCTTTACACCCATGTGACTATTAAGTATGGCCTTGCCCTGTCCAAAGATAGTTCTATCTGTTAGGAAAGTCAGATGAGTGTCCTGTCCACATGTTTATACTACCATGAGAATTCTCGGTACCTTGTAAGTTCGTAAGAGATATTGTGTGTTGTTATTTAATTCTGATTTGACTGTTTTAATTTCTGATTTTGGTTGTTTCTAGCTTAGTACCTTATTTGGGCAATTTGAATTGGTTTCCATATTGTGGAATTCCATAGCTTGCAATTGATATCGGTGAATATATTCATTTGTTTGCCATCTTTTTTTCTTTTTCTTTTTCTTTTTTAGGAGTTATAGCAGTCGGTTTCAATTTATTAAACTTGTAATCTTTTCATTCCTAGGTTGAGCAACTGCACAAGATATTTAAGTTATGTGGGTCCCCATCTGAGGAATATTGGAAGAAATCCAGGTTGCCAAACGCAACTCTTTTCAAGCCACAACAGCCATACAAGCCTTGCATCTCACAAACCTTCAAAAATTTTCCACCTCCTTCTCTCCCTCTGATTGAAACTCTTCTTGCGATTGATCCTGATGAACGAGGTTCAGCCACTGCAGCACTAAATAGCGAAGTGAGTATCTTTACTTTTTTTATTGGGTTAGAAGAACTTTCATATAAAGGCCAAACCAAACATACAACATGACTTCAAGGCGCGACACCCCTCTACAACCAAAAGACCTGCGCAATGACTAAAATTCCAGATAAAAACAACAGCAACAAATGGAATCAAAACTAGAAAAACAACTACAAATAGGAATACAGAGATTTATGGAGGCAAAGCCTCAAGAACAATATGAGGCACATTCAAATGGACATGTATCTCTCTATTACCAGGGCTTTATTTAACTCTCCTCCAAGGCAGCTAGAGTCCCTTGTAGCATTACGAATCTTGGAGCTAACATCAATGACTTTCATTTGAAAAATCCTCGAATTCCGTCCACTCCATAGGTAATAGACTGCTGCAGCCAAGGAAAGCTTCAGAATGGACTTCCTAAAGCTCTTGCTGTTTGATTGTTGAACAAACCAATCCTCTTCACTACCTCAGGCCATGTTATCCCTGTGATTCTGATTTTGTATCAGAGCCAGTTGTGGATCATTAGAAACTATGCACTACTTGGTTGTAAAATGAACCTTATTGGTGTCCGCACTTTGCCTAGTGTACATGGGTCTATATGCAATAAATTTTTCTCGACAGTTTTTCAGTATCGCAAAAGCATATTGTTCTAATTTGTGTACGCTAGGCGATATTCCAATATCATCTATGGAACAGATGATTTGATAGAAACTTGTCTCTTCATGCAGTTCTTTATAACTGAACCTTATGCTTGCGAGCCATCAAGTTTACCAAAATATCCTCCGAGTAAAGAAATGGATGTGAAATTGAAGGATGAAGAAGCAAGAAGGTTTTGTTTCTTCCACACCTAATTTTTTTGTGGGCAGATTTTGGACATGGTTACAGATTTTGTTTTGATTCTCCTCTACAGGCAGAGAGGTTTGAGCGCAAAATCTAGCATTGTTGATGGAAATAGAAGAATGAGACCACGGGATCGGGTTAGCCGGGCAATCCCAGCTCCAGAAGCCAATGCAGAGCTTCCAGCAAACTTGGAAGTAAGTTACACAAGTTCCTTCCATTTCTTCTGTGTTAGTTTTCTAGATTCGTCTAACATGCTGAATTCAATGGGTAATGCCATACAAAATTACAAATAGAATTTTGCGCAAAATTCTTTTACAGCACGATGTAGCCTTGTATTGGGTACAACCCCAAATACCCCCCATGTGGTTCATAACCCGAAAGTGCCACTGCCGCCTCATTCTGTTAGGCGGCGAAGTAAATGCTCATACACATTAGCGCAAAGAAGAATCAACTACTACATAAGGCACAACAAAGATGGTTGTGGTTTCGCAAGATTGCACACATCCATGGTCTACACCTATGTTCGCAAGATCATCTTATGAAGGAATAAAAAGGCAGCATTTATGCTTGGGTTATAGAAATTTCCTAATACCTTCATTACTCGATATTAATTTTGCTGTACCACCTATGGGCAAGGGCATGTTTCCCCTCCCCAAGCCCCCGCCAACTCAACACGGAGTTGGATCTATGAACGAGTTGGTGAGTTTTCCAGTATAAATCAAGCTCCACTAATCCAACATGATGTGGATGTGTTTTCTAAGACGTCTATTTGTTAATTAACTTCCGGTTGGGCTCGTCTTAAATTCGTGCTGAACTCCACCCTTTCCACGGGATATTGGTTTTGTTTGTTGATATTCAGCGGTGGAAAGTTCTGAATCAAGTGAATGCTAAGAGCAAGAGCGAGAAATTTCCCCCTCCCCATCAGGACGGAGCAGTCGGACACCCTGTGGATAAATTGCACAATGTCCTCCCTATTTCATTTGGTGCGTCCGACACATCATTTGTGTCGTCAACTTTTGAGTCGAAGTCATCGGACGCCGCCAGTGAGACTGCAGCGACAGGTGGGCCTTCTAGGAGGAGGAGGAGGAAAACCAAAAGAGAGGGGGCTTCATCGCGGAGATTTATCCATGCCTTCATTCCATCTGCAGGTGCATTATCAATGGATTTCAGATGGAAAAATAAAGGATCGGCTTCTGAAGTTTATCCCAGAATAAGGTAGCGAATAATTGGTGGAGGGGTTACAAATTTTGTTCGGATTAGGTATTTTTCCTCTTCCCTCGTCCTTGAAATAGATATTTGTTCATAACTCTCCCTGTTTATTGGGATTTTCCAGTGTACCCATTTGGTGCAAACTCCAAACAAGAGGAACTTGAGGGACTTAAGTGTATAATTTTCAAATCCTTTTGTACAGTTCTCTGAAATGAGTGGTGGCTAAATTTCCATTGAATGAAAATTTCTTTTTATTGGCTCGCTGTTTGTTTAAGTCCTTCAACTGAGAATTAAAAAGAAAGGTTTTCTCTTGGGAAGCGGGGACTGTGCTGTCCCTTGCCTTGCAAGGGACAACACCTGCTCTTTTGGCAATTCTGGGCCGCTCCGGTCACTTACCAATGATCGGAAACGTTCACTTTGTAGAGCTCGTCGAGTAGAACAAATGTACCAAAAATCAACTCAATCGAAAATCATTAAGTGCCTGATCGACTAACTTGGCATCAGAATTAACCATCCCATCAAGACGAGAAATTTTTCAGTGCCGAGTGGGTATTGCCCACATGGTACCTACTCAGTAATCTCAGCTGTCCATAACGCGATCCCATGGTCCGGATTTTGGAGAGAGAAAAGGAATAGAGAGAGAGAGTGTTTGGGTGAAAAGATAGAGATGGAATCAATCTGGACCATCCAAAACACATTTGAATGGTTCGGATCATGCTTGGGTACCAAGTGCCAATACCCGCTTGCCACCCAATATTTTTTTCCTAAATTAGCTATGAATACCGGAAATATGTAAATTAATAAAGGCATGTTCGGTACAAAATCGCTTGCGTACACCCGAGCGCATAGGGTCTTTCAAAAACATCCTAAACCTACTAAAAAAATTTGCGAGACCGATGATTAAGAACGAATGACTTTACGAAGAATTACTCCATTTGACCAAGGTTGGAGTCAAAGCAAATCGAATAGAGTTTTGCTCTTAAAAAAGGACTTTTGTTAATAAGTGTTCTCAAGGCAAATCATAGAAGTAATGGATATATTAGATAAAGAGAAAAGTTTGTTTTGGAAACCAAAATACCCTTAATGTCACTTGTCCCTCCCGTGCATTTCAATTTTTCCTCCCTCTATTTTTTTTTTGTTTGCCCTTCCACCTTCCTAGTGTAAGCTCCATAGGCCGAGCTTTTTTTTGTTTAGCAATTTCATGACATAATACACATTTAAATGTATCCCTACTTTGAAGTTGTACTTTTTATTTTCAGTATTTTTTAGATGCAACTGTGCAGGGTTGTGGAAGGAATTGAACGTGTCTTGTTACTAGGAACTGTGAGCGTGTTGTCAATCAAAGTGTACGGCTGTAATTTGTGTGGGCACCAATGTTTGGAAGGATTTTGCATCGGAATGGCATGGAGCCTAATCAAATTGAAAAGTTTTGAAACTAATCAAATTGGACCGTAAAAGGGAATTTTAAAAAGGCACGTGGATTTCTCACTTGACTGCCAACCTGTAGCAGCCGAGGTCCAAAAAGGCCACGGGTCAACTCTGTAAACTTCATCTCCTTCAGTTCTTAGTGTTAATTAACCACTCGGCTGCGGTATTTGCCGAAGGGATTTGGGGTCAGGGAATAAGTCCTCGGAAGAACGCCCCAGGTTGGCCTCTCACCAAGTATTACTTCGGCAGGTGGATCCTCGGCGACACCTTTCATGGTTAGATCCGGGAACTGTCTGCTCCGCCGAGGGGCTGTAGATATCCGCGCCGAAGGACACCGGAGGCATCAGCCAGGCATTAACTAGCTTAGCTAGAGTTACTCGCCGAGAGGGAAGAAACGAAGTATGGACAGTGATCCGAGGGCCAAGGGCTAAGAATGTTGGCTGAGGAAAAAGGTGTCACCGAGGACCTTTGGAGCCGTCCCGGTAGGGAGTAGGTGGTGATGTGACAGGTGACAGATGAGATTGAAATGGTGTCAGGCGACGTCGGGACGTCGCGTTTGAGGCGTGTAGAAACTTTATATTCATCTTAAAACTAATTGGCAATGAGTGAAGTCTTAACATATATAAAGTGATCACACATTCCACTCCTAGGCAATGTGAGACAATACTTCTTAACATCCCCCTCACGTGTAGCCGCATTTCAGGTCTGTCACGTGTGGCCACTTTTTGGGTCCTATCATCATGCAGCCTTTTGCTGGTCTATCATCGTGAGTTTGAGATTGCGAATTTTTTTTAAATGTGGAGTGGAATAGACCCCGCTCTGATACTATGTAAAAACTTTATATCCATCTCAAAATCAATTGACAATGAGTGGAGAAGTCCTAACATATATAAAGTAATTACCCATTCCACTTCTAGGCAATGTGGGACAATACTTGTTAACAAGGCGTTTGGAGGACCATGTGACGGACCGGGGGTATCCAAGAAATGTTAGACTATTTTGACAAGCAGGTAGGATGACGTCAGCTGAAATGATGAAACACTCATGATTGGCCCATGTGCTCAGTCAGGAAAGGACAGCGCATGGAGGCACGGTTAGCGTGGTAGGGAAGCTTTCCTTTGCCTATAAAAGGGAAACTCCCCCGCCAGATCAAGGGTTCTTCTCCTCTCCTTTTTCCTCATCTCTCTAAAAGATACATATTTACTTTTCCAACCAAATTTCTCACAACCAGTGACTTACTAGATCGTTGGAGTACCTTCCCGGACCACTACCGTCTGGACGCGTCACTAACGCGGGTGTTACTTGTGCAGGTCTCCCTCTTAGGCAAATCCCCCATATCTCAAAGCCCTTACCCACCTTGTCCTTTCTACCTGTTCCACAAGGTCCAAAGAGGTGCACCGGAAAAGCGAACCCCACACAACCTAAGGTATCACCAAGGTTTGGAAAGTTTTTTCTTCTATTTAGGAAATTGTTCCTTAGCAAGGGAATGGTGACAATCTTTTTGAAAGGCTGACCATGCTTCTCAACGAGGAAGATTTGCGGCAATAATGTTCATAAATAAAACGGAAAAGCAGTAGGAAATATATGACAATATATCATGCATTAGAAGATATATATATGTGGGCTTGGTTTTGGACGTGGGTGTGGAGCCTCATCTAAATAGTATAGAGCAACACTTTCTATTTTATTCTGTGATGGATTTTGGAGATTTCACATATTGAGCCACATAATCAACAACTTCAAGAAGTAGTCTTCAACATTTGATTTAAGTTGCTGATTCACTATATTCCAGTGGATTTCTGGGATTATTCGGAAGACTTGAGTGATTCAAGACATGCGGCAATCAAACACTTGGTGTGGTGAACGAGGAGTCGGCAATCATCCTTTGGTCAATTGCAAGAAGTCATAATTGTAAGTTAAGGTCGTTTTGTAACCGCACAATGTTATTTTTTAGTGTTTGATTCATTCTCTCGGTTTTTATCCTTTTCGGGGTTTTCTAGGTATATCATGTGTTCATAGTTATTTGTTTATTTTCTTTTATTTGCATTAATAATTGTGATTAGCTAAATAAGATTTTTCACCTGGGCTTATATATAGGCAGCCATAAGCAAGAGGAAAATGCAGAAAAACTGATCTGTGAATGATAATGAGTTAATTAGAGTTTGGACTTTGGTGGAAAGGTACTTATCGTAACTTAGCATTTCTCTCCGTCCTAAATTTTTTTTTGTTCATTTTTACTATTCTAGACATCTATTTTTTTTTCCTTCATATTTTTAAATGTACAAGAATGTTATATACAATATGAATCTTAATTTTTATATTTAACAAAATATTCAAATAAAAATACTATAGAGTGAAAATATAAATAATTTACAAATGACATGCACACTGTAGGGGCCCAATTCCACCAGAGTATTAACAAATCAACGTCCATACTAGCCTCAGCTGTGAGGAGGACTCATCTGCCATGCTAAAGGCCCTGGGCAAGGTTTGTCCTAGCCCTCGGCTAGGAAAGAGCGCTCGGACGGAGCGCTAGGTGAAGTGCGCTCGGATGGAGCGCTAGGCCAACAGGCTCGGCCACCTTTGGGGGCCTGGTTTGGATACCTCCCCTCGGGAGGCGTGCGGGTGGAGATGCATGCGAGGCTTTCGGCCACCTTTGGGGGCCTGGTGGACTCCTCCCCCTCGGGAACTGCACCGGGAAGACCATATGCCCTCGGTTTGTCACCGGCGCTGCCGGGTCGGTCGATTGACCTGGTCTTGCGGGGGCCGGTCGCGCCCAGTGTCGGGGGCTCGTCGAGACACCTCGGCGGCCGGGCGGCTCATTAATGTTCTTGATCATCCCACTTGCTCACCCCACTTGCTGCACGTACAGTGGCGAGGCCCTAACTCGCGGGCCTTCGCTGCCGAAGGAACTTTAGCCGTGAGGCTATCGTGATGGGTTACACTACGCCGGGAAGAGCGATTATGCGGAGCACCACTTATGCGTGACGGATATCCATGCACTCGAGTGCGGGGATAGTGACGGAGCGCGTGAGGCCCCCGAGGGGCGTGGGGGACACGCTCCTCTTTGCCTATAAATAAGGCCCTCACATATCTCACTGGCGGCATCTCTCTCACGAGACTCTCTTTCTCTTTACATTTAGCTCTCACCTACCTCACTCAGGGCGGTGGCGGGACACTCTTTGCTCACACTTTCTCTCTAGTTCTCCATTATACTTCTTCCTCAGTTGCTGACTTTACCATCGGAGTGCCTTCCCGGACCACCACCGTCAAGACTGAAACATGACATAATTCCTCATGTCTTGAGTCTCCCACTTAGGCGTACCCCAGAGCCGGCCACCATCTCGAAAATGCCTCTAGGGTTCCAGGCGAGGTCCATCCCAGCTCCGGGCTCCTTCTAAGGCGTCCCCCAGGGACCCCCGCCTCCTTCTCAGGCGTCCCCAGGGACCCCCGCCTCCTTCACAGCCGTGCCCCTGGGGCCTCGGCCTCCTTCTCAAGCGTCCCCCAGGGACCCCGACCTCCTTCGCAGGTGTGCCCTTGGGGCCCCGGCCTCCTTCTCAGGAGTGCTTGCAAGGCTCCGATCAACATGCTCCTAAGATTCAAGCCTTCCCATCTGACGTGCTCCTGGACCTCCGGTGAGGTTCAGCCAGTCCTCCCTCTCCGTACAGGATCAGGCGGCCAAAGAGTTCACCCCAGAATCGAAACCCCCACACAAACCAAAAAATGGATAGGAAATTTAGAACAAATGGAGTATTTTTTTATAGGCTTTAGTTAATAATGACTTCCGAAAATACTCTTTTATTTAAATGGGTTTTATACGGCCGGTACTACTCTTGTACTCTTATCATATGCCTTGGGGGTGTATGAAGGAGTTTTGCTCTTACAAAAATACTCGTACGAATAAATATACGGTTTGTTAACTCTATTTTAGCTCGGATGCGAAATTCGGGAGATAGTATGGCATGGCTCAACTATCTCTCTGCTGAACTTAATACCAAAGATGTCCACTTTCTTATGGAACTCATCCAAGTAATACTCCCTACTATACATATGCACACTGCATGCATATATAAATATTTGTATATATGTCATATTTAGTAGTGATTGGCATTCTTTGGTTCAGCTCAAAATCTAAGTTTTAAAAAATACGAATTTATATCACGTTCTTTAATTAGTCGAGGTATGCACAAGCTGGCCCCAGACATCCGATTTAAAAAAAAAACCTTATTCAACTAGGACTTGAACACGTTTACGCCATATGATACATTCTAATAGAAAATTAAACATATCACATAGATGAATCGTGCAAGAATGTTTGGCTCGAATCATAGGATATGTTTTGTGTATCGTAGTATTTTGATAGTCGTTCACAAGTTCTTTTTTTCATGACAGAATGCGGAGGACAATGAGAACGAGGAAGGAGTAAAACCGTCGCTGGAGTTTGTAGTAAAGTCGCGAGACAAAACGACCACTAGAGCTTCTGCGACGTTGTTGCTATTCGACAACGAGAAGGGGTTTTCTGCAAAGAACATAGAGTCGATTTGTAGTATCGGGCATTCCACAAAGAAAGGCAACTGTAAACGTGGTTATATTTGCGAGAAAGGTATTTTTTTAATTTTTTTTTTGATTTACTGTAATAAGGACCTAAATAATCATGTGCCATCACTTAAAATTAGCTGAGAAAATTTCAAAAAGACCCCTAAACTTTCTGACAATTAGCGATTTAACATCTGGACTTTAACTACTAATTAAATCATATCCAAATTTTATTTTCCGTCAACAAATAAGCCCCTGTCGTTTAATTCTGTCACGTTTACGTTTTCAACCGTAAACGTGGTTATATTGGCGAGAAAGTTTTTTTTTTTTTTTTTTAAATTTTTGATTTACTGTAATAAGGACCTAAACAATCATGTGCCATCACTTAAAATTAGCTGAGAAAATTTCAAAAAGACCCTTGAACTTTCTGACAATTAGCGATTTAACACCTGGACTTTAACTACTAATAAAATCACACCCGAAGTTTATATTCCATAAACAAAAAAGCCCCTGTAGTCCAATTCCATCACATTTTTAACTAAAGGAGGCCTAACGGATGGACTTAACAGTGGTTTTGTCCGTTAAGTGCCCAAAACAATATCGTTTTGGGCATAACTCAAAAAAAGGAAAAAGTTTAGGGGTTTTTTTTGCTGACGGACACTTACAAGATTAAGATCCTATAATCTTAATGAAACCTTAAACGATTGGATCGGGAACTTACATATATCCTATTGAGTTGAATTTTTCAGGGCTAACTCAAAAAAATATTTTCAAAATAATCAATGATTTGGATCGTTTGTGTGGGATCCCGGAATGGGACCCACACGCACACACATATATCCTATTGAATTAATTTTTTTTTGTGTCTATAGTCAAACTTTTCTAAAACTCTACTAATTTTTCTCGATGCATCTACTGTAGACACTTGAAAAGTAAAACTTGACAAATTGTAGAATTTTTTTTTAAAATATTAAAAAAATTCCAATTTTGACTTGATACATAGACTATTTAATTTTATTGAGGTATTCTTCTGTTTTTACTGAATTCTTTTTACTTTTTAATACGTGTGATCATGGTAAAGTTTTAGAAAATTTTAGACATGTTAAAAAAAAAAAACTTCTATAATTTCGCATCCAATACTAATATGGTAGTAGCATAACACATCAACCAATGCCACTGTTTCGTTTCATCTAATACCTTTTGACTATTATCTTCATCCAATCTCATTTGGGGAAGCAATTTTGAAAACTCGAAATCGATATGGGTACTTTGATGTCTATTGCAGGTTTTATTACATTTTTTCTTGACCTGTTCTTCCCTCTCTGCACCTGTTCTTGGCTGTACAATTGGAATCTCATAACTACTGTGAAACCATGGCTAATCCACATTAATTAATTTCCTCGTGCAGTTTGAGGATATCAGGTATCCTAACACCAGTGAAACCATGCCTAATCCACATTTGTTCTTTGTTTCCGAGTCAGAGTGCTGTGATTGTATAATATTCCAACCAGGCATCCGGCAATCCGACTCGTGAAGCCAACAAATGAGCTTAGCCAAAAACATAAATACATAATCTTGCAATATATTATCGGAACGGTATTACTTTAGAAATATCGATACAAGTTGTGATACGCGACTTCCATACATTAAACAGAAAGGAAACAAGTGTTCTTACATACAACTAAAGGAACAATATAGACGTTACTCATTTGTGTCAACTAAACTTGATTGCAGACATTCATGCCAATTTCTACATCGCGATTATATTTTTCGTGCTTGTTTTGATCATTTCCTTCTATATCTTCACGGAATGCACCTTATCGACACTTCTGATAGTTTCTAATTTCACAACTGATGGTAGTTTTTGCTGCTCCTCTGGAACTTGGTTGCAAATTTTGTAGATGAGATCAATAACCATTTGAAGAACTCCATAGATAAAACCTAGGACATCTGGTACCTGTAAATTTTGGAGAAAAAAAAAAAAAGAATTAGGAGAAACTGATACTAATAATGGTTAAGTATAAGACTAAGTTTTTATGTGACGAACCTTGATCCAAAAAAAATAAACAAAACAGAACGTGGAAACTAACCGTAAAAGAACCAACCAAAGTTTACCTCAGCGCCAGGCCTGCTTCTACCTCGTTTGGAAGTTCAAAGTTTTAATGCAGTAGGCATACATGAAGGCAAAGAAGGCAGCAAAACCAACAACAACTGCAGCAACTGGCCCAATGAAATCCGGTTCATATCCGTAATAATTTTGCACGTACGATTTAACAGTCACGTTGGATGTCATTCCAGGTACTTTTATGGTATCCTCTACGTCCCCATACTGCGACACAATCAGCCCATAAACAGTCCATGCCACGGGGCAAATCCAGTAATACCAAATCCACCACTTGGGAATTTTCTGAATTTTCAGCGCAAAAGAAAACAAAAGATAAAAGGAAATAACTGTTAGCATATATCGAGGGGGATTTGAAACATGAACTATTTCTAAATGGCTCTGAAGAGAATGAGAATTACCGGTCGAGGGATGAAGAAACCTGAGAAGAGATTGAAGAGAGAGTAGAAAGTGGCTGCAAAAATAGATGCTACTTCGTGGTTTGGTGTGATGGAAACAGTCATCATTCCATAGTAAGTGAAGTAGAGAAAGGAGGCATAGGTGATGAACAAGAACCAAAAGAATTTTGCAGCTGCCCATTCGAAGCCCATCATGGAATAGACAATAAGACTAAAAAGGACAGCCTCAAACAGCACATACGGTAATTCGGTGATAACCTGCGATTCAAACAACAGAAACTCTATAAATAAAATTGAGTGAAGGTGAGATCATAGATCAATATCCAAGTCAGTGCCGCCACATCCCATTCCAGTTTTCTATGATATTACGATGGGTATGTAGTGTTGCAATGCAGGCTCAAAAAAAGTGAAGAAAATCTTCAGCTTACCTGTGCCAAGGCATAAGGCAATGCTGAGTACATCCCGGCGGCTTTTTCTCTATAAAACACTGCTCTTTCAACAGATACCAAAGGTTGTACTGTGCCACAGTTGTTAATCCCCACAAATAGAACAGCAGAATACATTGCTCCTATGATTGTTGTGAGATCACCAGAGTTGTCCCTGAACCAAATAGAGACAAGCAATAAGCAAATAGTCTATCGCCACTTCGCTGATGAGACAGAAATTTGTAAGAACTAGACACAAACCTTTTCTTGCCAATTTGCCAGAACACTGTTCCAATCATGAGGGAAGCAGCTAAGGTGAAGAAGATCCTCACGAGGTTGTAATCAGGAGTTCTCCAATAAGTCCACCATTGCTTCCACACGCAGGATTTGAATTGACCCCATGAGGATAGCGAATATTGTGTGGCAAAATACAATTCTCTTGCCCCTGGTAGAGGTTTGCTCAACTCCTTCACCAGTGCCTTATTCCGTCTGCATAGAGGCGTATGTTAATTTAATTACCATCGCAATCAAAAACGAATTAAGCATTTTGATTTATAGTGTTAATTTATACTTATGCAATGCAGATGATTTATAGTGCTCAGCGAAATCCATTCCAAGTCTGACTTCCGCTGAAACAGAGCTTACTTCAAGCATCCATGTCGCCGGATTGTATTTTTCTTTGATTTTTGGCACTCCGGGAATTGCCTGAAATGAGTAAATTAGTTAAATATTTTGTGTACTTTACATCGTGAAAAAGAGGTAATTTCAGGAATTTTAAATACCTGAAAATACTCAATAATCATCTGAGAATTCCTTCCAAGTGGTCCTGAGTAGGTCACCTGTCCTCCTCTTTTCATCAGTAGAAGCTCATCAAATGCTTCAAAGATATCAATGCTAGGCTGATGAATAGTGCATACAACTGTTCTCCCAGTATCCACTGTGTTTCTCACAGTTCTCATAACAATGGCTGCAGCTCTCGCATCTAGACCAGAAGTAGGTTCATCCATGAATATGATTGAGGGATTAGCAACCAACTCAACTGCTATTGTCAATCTCTTTCTCTGTTCTGTCGACAAACCAGTAACTCCCGGAAGCCCTACAATCGCATCCTTGAGATTGTATAGTTCGACTAATTCCATCACTTGATCCACAAAAATCTGCAAAAAGAAAAATTTGTTTTAGGGCTTGTCCTTACCACATCATATCCTTATTCAGTTATTCTTCATATGGAAGGGATATGGATGAGAATAGCTTACCATCTTTTCTTCCTTATTGACTTCCTTGGGGAGGCGAAGGAAAGCTGAGTAAATTAAAGATTCACATACAGTTACTTGCGGTGAGTGTATGTCATTTTGCTCACAGTACCCAGAAATCCTAGCAAAGGTTTCTTGAACTTTAGGGAATCCAGAAATTCTGACATCACCTTCAATGTAACCACCGGTTTTCCTCCCAGCTAGGACATCCATTAGTGTTGTTTTTCCAGCTCCGCTAACTCCCATCAGGGCAGTCAGGACACCAGGCCTAAATGTACCAGTCACTTCTCTAAGCAATTGGAGCCTGTCCTCAGTAACTCCTTGTTCCTTCATCTCCTATTAATACGAACATAATTCAATATTTGAGCAATTGGGTTTCTATTACCTAGTTGCATTTGAGCTTAAATGTGAATGAAAAACGGAGAAAGGGATACTCACTGGCGGCATATCAACAAAGTAATTGACTGTGTCAAAGGACATTGCGTGGGGGGTGAAGGGAAGGGCCATTCCTCTCTTGGGAGCGAGTCCATGTGCAGCCTCAAGGCTTGAATCTTCATTTCTACTGAGTCCATTAGCATTGGACCGACTGCTCATTCTTCGGATTGTCATTTCTCCTGAAAAAAGGCCTCTGAAGTTAACAACTTGAAGTTGTAAAGCATTACGTCAGTTAGATGGGTTTCAATTGTAAAGAAGTCCATATTTCTTACTGGAGTTGTTCGCATCAGAGGCAGACAAGGATCGAGGTAGAGACTCTCTCTCTTTTGATCTGTTTGTTCTAAGCCTAGGTGCTTCCTTCATTTCCTCTTGGTCAGATTCCATTTCCCTTGCTGCTTCTTTGGAGATTATAGCTTGAGGTTTCCCAAGGGCTATTTCATTGCAAAATAGCATAGAGCATGAGTTACACAATTAAATGAAAAAACCTAGGTTCGTTCATTGAACCACTAAAGTAGAACTTACGACTTAAGTACATAAGAGAAAGGGTGAAGAGTGTGTTGTAGAGAACTGTAAACCCCAAAAGAGCTGTTGTGCCAATCCAGAACCAGTTTGTTTCGGGAAAGACATCAAAGTTGTTTAGCACTGCCACACCCAAGCTGGTAACATTATCTGAAGCCTGAAAAATAACAGATTTTTATTGCAAACTTTCTTTTTCGGTCAATACAAACTGCCAAGTAGTGCTTTCACAGTAATGCAAAAGAAAAAAGTGTCCAAAATGCAATCTTTCAGTTGATCCCTAATTAAGGGAGTGGTCAGCAGTTCCACACAATATCGTGGATATTTTTGTGAAATAGATAGAGGCTTCCGAAAGGACTCCTTTCGAGCTCCACTGTAGTCGACAATCCCACCTGAGTGGGAGAAATTATTCAGTAGTGCTTCTGAAGCACGGAATAGCGAATCTAGTAGTGCACAAAGCGGATTACACGTGCAATGCACTAGATTCGGTCGTCTATTTTGACAATGCAAGGCTCGTATTTAATTTAAACAATAGACGATCATTGATTGGATTATACCTGAGCAGTGCATGGTTGAAATGGACGGTTGGATGGTGTGCTAAAGGTGCAGTGAATTTTGCGCACTACACCACCCCACAATCCTATGAAGCACATACACACGATCTTCCGGTTCTAACATCCTATATTCATGTGGAGTTCATACACTTGTGAACTCTACGAAAACGTGCGGTGTTAGACGACCCTGAAATACCGTGTGACCATGCTCTGAATGCTGAATTATTAGATTTTCCTTTTCTACATTCTCTTCCCTTTTCTTTTTTCTTACATTTTCCTTTTCTACATTCTCTTCCATTTTCTTTTTTCTTACCATAGTCAGTTTCTAGTTTCTACATTCTCTTCCCTTTTTTTCCTTTTCCACTACATCCTTATCGTTTGTTGACTTCTTTTAAAAAAAATTGCCGGTGTAGTAATTAGGGAAAAAATAAATAAAACACTTCGTGCGTATTCATAAAATGTTCACATTGCTCATTTTAATTGATTTTCTAATTCTTGCAATAAGAATAGACAATTATGACTGAAAACTATTTTTTATTAACATGAAGACATGAATAACAAAAAAGACAAAATATGGAACACGGTATTTGTCATTTGAAATAAATCTTGGTTCTTTAATTTTTTTCTCTAGAAAAACATAAGGCCTTGGTTTACATTATCATCTGGGGCCACAAAAATCTCAGGGCCGGGCCTGCCTATGAAGCACATCCACACAATCTTCCGGTTCCAACATCCTATATTCATGTGGAGTTCATACACTAAACTTGTGAACTCTACGAAAATGTGCGGTGTTAGACGACCCTGAAATACCGTGTGACCATACTCTGGATATTGAATTATTAGACCCTGAAAAGGTCGGTAGTGGGCCAGTTTGCATGTTGACTGAGCGGCTTTAGGCAAACTTTTTTTAGACCATTTTTGGGCCTTTGGCAAGTCAAGTGAATGACGACATGACGTACAACCCAAGTAAGTTGTAATTTTGTTTTGCTCCATGCTGGAAGGAAATGATCGCAGATCTACACATCCAATGCAAATTAATAGTGGACCGACCAGTTTGTTTTGTTTTATATCTAAGTTCGAATGAAAATTAGGTGTGAATGAAATTTTTTTGGAAAATTTTTGATTTCTTAGAGAAAAATGAATTTTTTGGGAAAAAGTTTGGTTTCTTAGAGAAAAATGACGGCTTAAGTTTTAGTTTTAAATTCTTGAACCAAACCCTGAATGCTACTACAACTTTTAAAAGTGCGAGAGATGTTTCAACGGAGTAACCCCTTTGGTCTTCCTGATTTGGTACGGAGAGGTGGTGAGCCTTGCTGAAACACTAAATAAGTGTTGGCCTAAGAAGATAGTCTGCACACTGAACATCCGAATTAGTGTCAAGCCCGGACGAAACTAAGTGACCGGACCACTTTTTGAAAATGTTTGGTACCACATGGCCACTTTTTGATTATGTGGCTATTCTGGAAAAACAATGTTAAAGGTCCCCTAATCCGAATCATTTTCATGGCAGACAATGAGTCCTAAAGATTTAAGTCTTTCAGTAACGTACAAAAATGCATCTTTACTACAATATGCCTTTTCATGCTGACAAAGTGGGAAAACGAAAAATAGAATATTATTATAAAAGGACAAAATTAACAGAAAACACATAGCGTCATAGCATCGTAAGTTAGAATCTCTTTCTCTTATTTGATAATCAATAATGCTGTAAACTCAACAACCGACCACAACATTCTGCTCGACACAAGAGCGAGGAGTAAGTTTTGTCTTCTTTTTCTTTTGTTTTCCTTTTTGTTCTGTTTTTTACATCTAATTAATCCAAAGAAAAAGGACTCATTTTGACCAAACAAATAGAGAAGGAGACTATTTTTTCCCAGGGAAAAAGAAAATGCTATAGCTAATGGGCTTCCATTAGGTAAGTATCGTAGTTCCGATGAAATAAAAATTTGTTCCTTCGGTGTTTTTTTTTAAAAGGCATGGTGTCTCGGGCTAACTTGCGTGCTCCACCTACTAAATCTTATACTCACTTCCACAGCGATTTCACATGCTTACAAGGGATAGTGATGAGTGATCAGGTAGCCTTAAAATTTGTTGGTAATAAAAGTCAAACCTAAAACCTTAGGAGGAAACAAGCAATTGTGTCCAAGGTCTTTACCACCAGGTGAATCCCTTGAGATTTATTTCGTTTTCACAGCTAATCGATCAAATTTCAAAATTCGTTGTCAGGAAAATAGGTGATAATTTTAATGAACCAATAACTATTACAGTCACGCACACACACATATATAATTTTAATGAACCAATAACTATTACAGTCACGCACACACACATATATAATTTTAATGAACCAATAACTATTACAGTCACACACACACACACACACACACACACACACACACACATATATATATATATATATATATATTTTTATTTTTTTTTTCTTTCTTCAAACATAAATCAAGATTGAAGCTCGGCAAAAACAGAGCGCCCTAAAGACCTCAAATTCAAACTTTGTAGCCGAAAGTGAGAAAATCAGAAATGGTAGTTTATATTATACGTATATTGTATTCATAGATTTGGTGTTGCGAGTCATGTCAATAGTCTATATAAGTATTTGAAGTATATACATAAGTTAGCTTGGCACTACTCCTTCCGTACCATCGAACCCAAAAAAAAGAAAAGAAAAAGTATATTTTTTCTCCTTGAGAAGGAACTCCTTCAAGGCACCACTTTGGAATCATCTTGGCAAACCCTACGTAAATACCTCCAAACACTTTCACAAGTTACATATATAGAGTATGCTATGGCGTATGTGTAGTCCCAACGATGAAATTAAACCTAATTGATTGGCTAACCGAGATGGGGGACTTGTTCGGATAATCGGATCATTAGTTTAATACAACGAAGGGGACGAAAAATGGTAGATCGAAACCTAAGAAATAAACATAACTCAAATCATTTTGTAAGTCAATAACAAAAATTCAAGTCCAAACAAAGTTTTGTTTTTGTTTTTTTTGGCTAAGCACGGTCCAAACAGAGCTTTAACAAAGGTGGGCTAGGTCTCACAAGAATGCCACAAAAATTATAACTGTTGTAAACGTATGATATCATCATAAGAGGTGCTCTTGTGAATTGTGAAAAAAACCAGAAAGAGGCTTGGGCCATTCTGTTCAGTCACCCCTGGGAAACAAAGTACTGTGTGCTTGGAAGAAGGTTGTCAAATCGCAAATTGAATTGTGACAAAAACCTAGGGGATGGGGCTGATTCATAGAGAGAATGTTCCCCTAGTTCACCAAGGTGTCTGCCTTGATCCTTCCTGTGCATATCTGCTCCGCTCTTCACCCTTCTTCTAGATCACTCTATTCTCCTTTCCACTGTGCTTTACTATTAACTATTCTTACCTCTCCACCTCATCATTTTGACTATAACAAGAACCATCACCTACATTCAGGCGACTTTGCTGGGGAGGTAGATTAGTTGATGGTAAACACGAGAAGTGGTCTTAAGACTTCAGCCATGGCAACACCGGTAAATCCAGCCTACCTTGTTCTTGATGGTCCACCTCTAATCGAGGATGCTACATCCAGTCAGGTGGGGAATGAAGGAAGAGGAAACCAGGGATCTCCAACCTTGGAGAAAATCTAGACTATGCAGGCCAGAATCAACCAGATACAGACTACTCAAACGTAGTTACTCGTTGCTATTGTTGGTCTCACGGAGATAATAACAGCCGCCTAACCCAAGGCTCCACCAGAGACGGCACCCCAACAGATCCATGCAGGGGGGGAGTAGATTCCACGGGTTGAACAGGCTCCTAGAACTCAGGGCGTTGCTCCCTTAGCTGGTGGCCCCGGTACTCAGGCCCCTATTCCCCCTCAAAACCCGGCGGCTGCTCCACCCTTGATCCCCGTTCATCTTGCCTTGCCAAAAAAATCCTAGCATACAAACAACCAGAACTGGTTCTGCTTGCCAGAGAGCAGCTCCCGGGGAAAAATTGCGGACCACAAGCGGTAACACTAGCCAAAGTCCAAGCCTTATTGCAAAAAGAAAAGGCTAAAACAACTCTTCCCTCCCACCCAAGCCCAGATATTCAACCCCAATACCCTATGGCTATACTTCAGATGTCGTACCCAGAGGGCTACACTCCTCCAAAGTTCATTAAATTCAATGGTAAAGAGGGTAACACATAGGAGCATGTAGTGCACTTCATCGAAACCCTAGGGGCCTTTTCTGGTGACACAAACCTCAGGCTCAGAGAATTTTCCAAGTCCCTAACCAACAGGACATACACTTGGTACGTCAATCTCACTCCATACTCTGTAACGTCATGAGAAGACATGGTCAGCCACTTTTACGCCAAATTCTTCCAGACGCACGAGAAGATAACCAGTCTATCCCTTGTCAAAGAAACTCAAGGCCCCAGTGAGGATATCATTGACTATATCAAACGGTTTCAAGACCACGTGGTCGATTGCCTAGAGCCAGTGGATGATGAGTACTTAGTGGAGATTTGTACAGCTAGCCTCTTGCGCGAAAGGTTAGGTCACTTTGTGTATTTATTGTCAAATGTTAGGTTTGTCTCCTATCCATCCCCTCCCCATACACCCAATTATTGGGGACTAAATGAGTTATATTATTGTTGTTGTTATTGTTATATGTGGACACACTGGTTGACTCCACGTAGGGCACTAGATGTTTGCCTTCATGGATGGCTTCAGCGGCTATAACCAGATCAAAATGGGAGCAGAGGAAGTGGAGAAAACAACGTTTAGGACGCCCCTAGGCAATTTCTATTACACTGTCATGCCTTTTGGTGTCAAGAATGCTAGCGCGATGTATCAACGCATGATGACGACAATCTTTCACGATATGCTGCATCACACTGTGGAGGATTACGTAGATGACCTGGTGGTGAAATCAAAAGAGAAGTTTGATCACTTAATGGCGCGCAACCGCGGTCCATCAGGTGCAATACTTGGATAACCATGGGCCATTCGAAGATGAGAAAAAACCATGGTTTAAATGACTAGCGCGGCCCAGAACATGGGTAAGAACACGAGAAGCTAGTCCTGAGCCCAGGTAATTATACCTGTTGCGGTCTGAAGGCAGGATCCCCCCCCCCCCTAAGGCTTGGCTGCGGTATAGGCGCGACCGAACAAGTCATGACCTTACCCTAAAGGGAATAAGGGAGATCTAGTGGCTATAAAGAGCAAAAGGATCGCTGCGTGGGGGATTGCGCTCCATCGTTTAGGTCAGTTACGCGGTGGATGACGTCACCCATACGACTAGGTTGTACGGTTGTACGGAAAGGATACATGTCATCGTATTATAGGATGGCAACCTGACGCCTAATCCTTGGTCCAATTTGCATATAAATATGAGACATTCCCTTATATGATACCCAAAGGTTGGTGAGATTTGGCAGATCATGTGCCATCCTATAGAGAGAAAAGGGTAATCACTGATTGAGAGGTGAACATTCTCTTTGTGAATCAGCCCATCTCATAGGTCAGCAGGGTGTCTGCCTTGATCCTTCCTTTGCACACCTGCTACGTTCTTCACCCTTCTTCTAAATCATTTTATTCTCCTTCCTACTGTGTTTTACCGTTGACTATTCTTACCTCTCCAACTCATCATTTTGGCTATAAGAAGAACCATTACCTACAACCGGAGTTCACGTTTGGAATGTTAACAAAGTTCAGCTCGGAAAAGAAAGCAACACTGTCGATTTCGATTTCAGCCATAAACCGCCTCATCTTCTACCTCCCACAAATCTTGGGCAGTTTGATCAGTAGATTGAAAAATAGAGGTTTTACAGGTCTTTCCATCATCAAGCACTCCGGATGGGATTATCAATAACACCCCCCCATTGGTATGACTAATCCGATCATTTTGGGGGATTAGCAATCCCTTGGGATTGTTACTCCGGTCCATAAAAACAAAACCAAACAAGAACTTTGGAAAGTCCTCCACCTTCATAATCCTATCCCACTCCTGAAACGGTTTATCAAATATGCCTTTTATTCATTCAACACATAGTAAATACTGGTGTAAGTCGTGAATTTACTGAACATTCTATTGGAAAACCACCTAAACAGAGGTGGCTCCGCCCTTATCAAAGGGCAGTCACTTGAACACTCTTGAGAAAAAGTTGAGTTTACAAATACATGGACAAATTTCAGTTTTAGTATTAGTATAGCCATTGTTGAATTGCCTACTCAAAAATATTTGAACGTTTAACTCAACAAATCAGCCCATAAATTAATTTTATATAAACAACCAACTAAAGTCTACAGTATTTCTGTAAATGGTCAATTTACACTCTAAAGCCTTTTATATTTTATATTACATGTGATAAATTTATATAAGGTTTTATTTGAACATTTATACTATAAACACTCACAAATTCTAATAATTCATAATAAAAATTTTAATACACCAGTTCAAAATTTCTGAAGCCATTGCTGCATCTAAAATCTATACACCGTGTGTTCTTGTTTTTTATTCTGAATTATTCTTTGTGTGTGGTGATTGTTGGTTTAGTCAAATTCTCAGCACAGTTTTCATGTCAGCAATTCAGGTTTGGAGTCCACTTGGGCTTCCCTCGTTGAAACAAAGGCATTTAATTTGAGTTGGTAGGTAGGTCCACCCTCCTTTATTTGCACAAGACAATGCACCATGAGGTGTGAACAGCTGACTTTCAAACTTAAGACAATAACTACAAAGTTGGCTTTTAACCCCTAAATTCCCCAACAGAAAAGAAGATACAGATTCACAGAATGACGTTTTGGGTCATTAAGTTTGTCTTTTCTCTTAGTCAGGCCTTCGTCACCGTGAGACTCAATCGTAACCGAGAGTGTTGTGCACTCTTCGGCCGTCTGATCGTATTTTGAACAGTTTGAATGTGTTTTTTTTTTACCAGCAAAAATAAATCAAAAATAAATTAAAATTGCCTAGTATTTTTACAGGTAAAAATAAATAAAAATTAATTTTTTTTAAAAAATAAAAATTAAATTAAAATTGCCGAACGCAAACCGTCCAAAACCGACTTATATAATCACTCAACTGCATTACATTACGCAAGTAAGATATCGATTTCACAGTACAAGATATACTCACAACTCACAAGCATGAGCATCTTACCTGATCATGTAGATGCATGCACTAGGAGAATCAAATGAGGGTTGAGGTCCGTGTCAATTACATTGCCTAAATGAGAGAAATTTACCAAAATGTACGATATCTGATACCTTCAGGAGTTATCTATTATTGAGCCACCATATACAATCGGAGCATTTACCACGGGGTAATTTAAAAGATTTTTCAATCTAATTAAGTGATTTTTGTTAAATACCTTCATTGGTGGATATTTAGCTGCACTCCACTGTTTGAAAAATTTACATTTACATGTTCACCGTCAAAGTGTGGTCATATTTGAGATTGGATCCTTATATAATATGTGCAAATGGAAGCAGGGAAATGTGGGAGTGGCATATGAGAGTGGTAGGGAGAGAAACATCAATCTCGACCAGTAACTCTGATACTCTGTTTTCATTTGATAAGTTTCTGATTATGCGAGTGAAGTTTTCATTGGGAAATGAAAAATAGAAATAGAGAGTGGTAGAAAATGATTTCACAGCCACTCATTAGAAAAAAAATGCGAGGATTCTTCAATTTTGTTTTGAATATCAGAGGTTTTATTTACTATTTTGCTAATTTTGTTGCCTATTGTTTGGAATTGAGGAAAAGAAAGGAAATGAAAAGGAAACGTCAAGGAAATTGGGTGATTGCCAACCTTTATTATTGGAGTTTGGAGCGACATATGATTGTTGGAGATAGGTGCTTTTGCCAACTTGGTTGGGATTTTCTTTCTTCATTGCCATTCCTTATACTCCTTTTCCCTTTAATCTTTGTACTTTACGTTCAAAGATTAATAAAATCACTTTTTCGGTTGTTCAAAAAAGACACTGCGCACACACACATATATGTAGGGTTGGCATTTGGGAGAATGGCAGCATAGTACGAATTGGTGTAAAGTTTAAAGATTGGAATCTTGGACAAAGATCGATCATGATTCATTGCTTGATATATAACATTCGAAGAGCTTGATAAAGGAAAATTCATGAACTGCTGAAACTGGTCTTCCATAAGTTGGGCCTGGTGGAATTGGTTTTCACAGCCCTTGAATACACTATTTGTAAATTTCCATGACCCAAAAGTTACAAACAAAGCATTCCAATCTGATGCCAGAAAATCCAGCTCTAGTAGCAAGGGCCATAAACTCCTGTTTCGTGCGCTCCTTCCCACAAGGGCTTTGAGTCATCATCGCCAAATCGAGTCGAAAAATGCATTTTGTTGCATCGCTTCTGTCTGGGATTACTGGAACAAGTCCCTCCACCACAATCACCTTTCCATCTTCTGGTAGAGCTTGATGGCAATTCTTTAGCAACTTCAGGCAATGATCATCACTCCAATCATGAAGTATCCACTACATATCATCGCATACTCGCTATCAATTATTAGATCACATTGATGCATCATAATAAACGGATATGTTTTCTTGTTATGTCACGGCAAAGAAATAATTTTATTAATGTTTATGGAGCCATATAAAGTCTAAAAGGATCACGACCAAAACGAGGATCACAAGCAAAACGGCATCAAAACAGAGGCAACGTCTCAAGTCTGTTGGCACCCTATCCTTTTACAATCATATGTCGACTCACACCCCGGAAAGATCAAATGGTTGGTAAGGACAACCAAATGAGAGAAATAAAGAAACAGCAGCAACTGATCAACACATTTACATCATCATAAACTTCATATGATCATCAACACATTAAGGGATTCGGGATTCTGTTGCGGGACAATTCAGCAATGAAAAACAGCACTTTGTGGTTAATGATGATCTTTTACCCCATGGACATGTAAGTTATAAGGCAACATATACATGAGTATTGCTCAAGAAAATACAATCCCGTATTAATGTTTGGGTGTTGAATGGGTGATCAGGTATTATAATGTTGGAACCTCTCCACTTAACATATATATATATAGTTCAAGCTTTTGGATCGAATATCAAGTTTCCAAAAGTAGCTTGAAAAATGTAAAACTGACCTTCATGAAAATGGCATCTCCTTTTGGAACACTTTCAAACATATCCCCTCCAACATGTTGCACACCTACTCCCAAAAATCCGAGTGATTATTCAGTGCTTGGGGAGCAATGCCGAGTAGCTAGTTCTACTAATAGTTAAAATGGAACACATAAAAATCAAATGGAACACATAAAAATCAAATGGAAATGAATTGAAAACTCATACCAGGATAGGGTGGGGCTTGTTGGATAACATGTGGAAGGTCAAAATTAATACCCTTGATATGTGAGTATTTGGAGATGATCAAGTTGAGTGTGACACCAAGACCGCCGCCGACATCAACAAGAATTTTAACTTGCTCAAAACCCTTGTACGAGGAGTGCAAGATTTTGTTGAGGACAATTGTGGTGTGGTTGATCATGGCTTTGTTGAATACCTCATTGAACCTGGGATCCTTCCCTGGGTACTCAAATGCATGCATCCCATGAACCCTGTCAAATGGAATCCCTCCTTCCACAACTGCCCCTTTTAGTTCGTACCTACTTGATTAAGGCAACAAAAATCTTATTCGTTCTTTTCGTCTTGACAAAAAGAATGCGAAAAATTATGACGAGAGCAAAAAAAAAAACTCAATAAAGGTGAAAAAAAAATACAAAACAGACAGTTCTCGGGTGCAATTGCTTATCTTAATTTTCAGAACTTTTTTTGAACTTTGGTCCAGTATTTATACTTTTTAATTCCCCTAATCGATATGAATGATTATTCTCGAATATTTTAGCAATAATTTATTAAAATGTAAATCTATCAAAACTGTAGCAAATGGGAGAAAATTTCGATTTTAATTACCAGCTGTTCATGGAGACCTTGTCTTGGCACAAGGACAGGAAGGGTCCTAACGAGACATTGTCTTGGTTAGGAACAAAGTATTTGCCTGCAGGTGCAAGACCATATAACCTCTGCTGCCCGACTACGGCAGCAAGAGGAGGGGGGTGATCAGAGGAGACGACGGAGCACGTTACAATTGAGTAGCTGGTCAAGAAACGTAGCATCCGATCCAGCATTTCTGGTGCATTCTGGTTGCAGACAAGGGTAGTAGAGGGAGGCAACCGACACGCAATTTCAGAAGGGGAGAGTTGGGCTCCGGGACCTTCCTTGGCTATGATATCTAGAACTTGTAGCTCTATTGCTGCCTTCAATACCATTGGCAGTGCTGAAGAGCCTAGCACTTGCATTGCATAGTTAAAGTGCTTCTCTTCTTCTTCTTCTTCTTTGTTATTACTGTAAAATGGCTCCATATTTTTTCTTCTCCAAGCAAATTAGGGGAAAGCAGCCTACTATTTATAGGAGTACATCTTTTTTTACCCTTCTTCAGAGGGCAGTTAAGCCTAAGTTAAACTATACAACAACAACAATTACAGAATCATCTATTGATTTGGCTAATAAATGACGTAGGCTCCACCACTTAGGTAGACCTTAGGCTAACCTAGGGCATGGACACCCATTGACCCCATCCAAGTAAGTATTGATTTGGCTTATTTGAAAAAATTGGTTTTTTGGTTTTTTTTTTTTGTTTTGTTTTGTCTTTATTCAAAAAAATTTGCATTTTTTAGTTTTGCGTCAAGGTTTTGTGGTTTCTGGATTTATCTCGTCGAGACGAATCCAAAAAGTATAAAATTGTGGTAAAAAGTAATAGTTTTTTGAATAAAACCGAAAATAAACCAAAAAAACTAATAGTTTTTTGGATTATTTTTCATCTTTATTTACAAATCTCTAAGTTTGGCCCATAATTTTTTACTTTTTAGATTCCTCTAGTCAAGACAAGCCAAGAAACTACAAAAAATCGACCAAAAACTAACAAATGCAAAAAAAAAAAATTGAATAAGGACAAAACGAAAAAAAACCAATAATCATTGGGGGTATGGGCAAGGGATGATTCGAGACAGGCATATCCTTTGAGAATATTGAAAAAGTGATTGAGATGAATACAACTGAAACATGGCCTAAGTTAAACTATAGGATGATAAATTTAGATCATTATAGGATGATAAATCTAGGCCAAACCTAGCCTAGTCGTGAAATTGGACTGCAGTTAAAAAAACAAAAAAAAAAAATCATGAAATTGGAAGAATTATTGGGTGATCATGGGGCACCTTCACCATGGTGCTCCAACTCCCTTCCACAATTGCACGTTTGCGTGTTGTTAGTGGCTTACTCTATGCTTCCTCCATTAATAAGTGATTGTAGAGGGTGTTGGGCACCAACTAGCAATGACTGATATTATGCTGGTTAATTTTGTGTAAACAAAGACTCAATCCATCAAAACTCAATCATGTTATGCTGGTTCATTTGAGGTCAATTCACAAGGGATGGAGGGAGTATTGTTTAGTTTTTTTTTTGCCATTTTTGTGCTTAGTTAATTTTTTTGCCATTTTTGTGTTTTTCCTCCCTGGCTGGGCTTCCTCTAGTCTGGCATCTCATCCTGGTCTGGTTTCCCTAGATCCAATGGGTACTTGCGGTGGATAAATAAACTTCTTGGTTTATCTCTATGTTTCAGACTGATTGTGAGGCCTCCGGTTGTGACGGCTGCCTCTTCCGGTAGATGGGTCCGTATCCGTCTTTTATGGGGAATGAATGTCCAAAAAAGTTTGGCCCCTCTACGGAGCTAGTCGCACTTGTCATCGTTTTGTTGAGTGTGCTTCTTTGTTCTTCGAGGTCGGACTCAATTTGATCAAACAAATAGAGAATGAGACAATAGGAAAATTAAGCAGGACCATTTTTCCCCAGGGAAAAATAAAATGCTAACTTATGGGCTTCCAATAAGTATCGTTGTTCGGACGAAATAAACCCTAGGTTATAAATTCTTGCAATGACTTTAGACGTAGGTAAAGAATTGGGTAAATTGACACCAGAACGGATTGATCTAGGTCTTCAGGGTTAGATTCCATTTGGTCTTCCATGGTTGAAACAAAGGGATTTAATTTGACTTAGTAATTTGTAGATAGGCCCACCCTCCTTTATTTGTACAAGATAATGCACCGTGAAGTATGGACAGCTGACTCACAAACCTAAAACAGTAACTACAAAGTTGGCTTTTAACCCCTAAATTCCCCAACAAGAAAAATGATACAGATTCACAGAATGACTTTTTGGGTTATTAAGTTTGTGTTTTTCTTAGTCAGTCCTGAGAGACCGAATTGCATTATTCAGGTAAAATATCGATTTCATAGCAGTCACGTACAAGATATACTCACAACTCACAAGCATGAGCATCTTATCTGATCATGTAGATGCATGCACTAGGAAAATCAAATGAGGGTTGAGGTGTCAATTACATTGGCTAAACTAGAGAAAATTATCAAAATTTAGGATATCTGACACCATGAAGAGTTAACGAGGGTGAACAAAACCCTCACTTTGGCTGGTGGAAAATGTGTAAATCCACGAAATCATATCATTTTTTGGTAAGCATGACATCCAGTGGCGGACGCAAGACTGCAAATTTTGCCTAACTTGCGGATACCACTCTTCAGTAATTTTACAAAAAAATTAAAAGTACACTAAAAATATCAAGAAAATTGGGGGAAGTACAGGGTCCAAACACCCCCGTGCACCTCCCCTGTCCGCCCCTAATGACATCACCTTGTGATGGACCTCATACCTTTTCCACCAATTAAAACTGAGGGTTTTTATTCACCCTCATTAGGTGAGGGTGAACAAATTTGCTCTTCGATAGATGATTTCCCAAGCTCCCAGTAGATATTTTCAGGATTTAAGAATACACAGGCTTGCACTTTGATAGATTTTAAGCTACTTTTGTTCTATTTTGATGGCTGATCAATCTTGAAAAATGTATTTTTGACTTTTTCTTTGACTAAGAATGCAAGGATATCGATAGTTTTTTTTTTAAACTTATTTGTTGATTAAGATATAGAAAGATATTTGATTTTGATTTTTTTTCGTTACAACTCGGCCCTGAGGACTCTTAATCCTGGCTCCGCCTTTTTGAAAAGTGGAAACAAATTCATTTATAACAAGGTAACAAATGAAGAAACCAGTTAGTGAAGCTGACTCCAAAATTCATTTAGAAAAGTAGAGTAACCAATGTGGTCCTCTATCACTATCTATGCGGCACAAAGCATAAAATGATGCAACCCTGCAATTTAGATCATTAATTCTGCAAAAGAAAAGCCATTTAGAGGAGCTGACACCAAAAAAAGAACGATTATTTAAGAGCACAAGACCAGTTTATATAGACAATTAGAGGAAAGATAATAATTAACTAAAACTCAAGGAAGAAGGGAATAGCGATTTTGTCTCCCCATGAAGCCTAAACCAGAGGTGCCAAAACCATGTAATTCAAATGAAACCAGTATTGGCCACGTGGAAAAAACCAAGCGCGTAGTTAAGAGTTATAAAAAAAAAGAAAAAAAAGAAAAAAGAGTAAAAGAAGTAAGACTACCGAAGGTAATAGAGGCATTAGCAGCAATAGAAACCAAATTAAAACACCACATCACAGTCCTCCTTAAGGACAATTCCACATGCACATTACACTCTAACAAACCACAGGACAGGAAATATGTATTCAGCTATTCAGATTTTTGTCAACGTAGAGGGAAAAACAAACCTAGTGGTCGATGAAACCGAGAGTCTCACATAGAATGGCGGCGAGATTGAGATTTGAGATCTGCCATAGATATTGATTTCCTTCCATTAGTACCTAAGAATGTACAAATCTTGAAGAGAGTATCGTGTTTTACTGAGCTGGTGTCTCCTCAATAACTCAATCACGCCCTAAAATGAAGAACACCAAACATCAGGAAAATATGCCAAATCAGTTCTTAGCTAGAAAGGAAATGTCATTCATCTACCAAATAATTATAACCTATGAATTACAGACACTCCTAGAGATTGTCGTCTCCACATCAGACACTTTGGAAACACGTGACTCACCAGGTATACTCGCAAGACCCTAAACCATATGAACAAAGTATTAACGTGTTTATGTGTATAGGCATACACATTTTGTTAATGGATCCAATAGAAGTCATAACCTAAATATTTTATTGGTCATAATCTAAGTTTCCATAACTAACCAAATCATATTAATTAGAAAAGACTGCTGTGTCCCCCACCATCACCACATGTGTGTCCCCTTTTTTTTTAGAATCGTTGTGTCCCATAGCCGTGTCTGTTTCCGTGCTACATAAATCATAACTTAAGCATAACAACTAACAAAGCGGACAGGGGCGGGGGGAGAGTAAGGCTGAGGTGGGCCCTGGCCACCCTGTATTGTTTTATTTTATTTTATTTTTTTTGTCTGTTGAGATCTTCCAATCTCCAAGTGGATGATTTCACAAGCTCCCACTGGATGATTTTCGGGATTCGAGAACACGTCGGCTTTCACTTTGGTAGATTGTTAAGTACTTTTGTTCTATTTTGATGGATGAATAGATTGTTAAGCTACTTTTGTTGTATTTTGTTGAGTAAGGAATGGAAAGATATTTGATGTTGAATTTTTTTCCTTTATAACTCGGCCCCCAGGACTCTTAATCCAGGCTCTGCCACTGAAAAGTGGAACCAAATTCATTTACAAGGTAACACATGGAGAAACCATTTAGTGGATCTGACTCCACAATTCATTTAGAAAAATAGAGTAACCAATGTGGTCCTTTATCACTATCTATGTGGCACAAAGCATAAAATGATGCAAAGCTGCCATTTAGATTATTAATTCACCAAAGAAAAATTAGAGGAGCTGACGCCAAAAAAGAACGATGATTTCAGAGCACAAGACCAGTTTATACAGACGATTAGAGGAAAGATAATAATTAAGAAAAACTCAAAGAAGAAGGGAAACACAATTTTGTCTCCCCATGAAGCCTGAACCAGAGGGCCAAAACATGTAATTCAAATAAAACCAGTATAGGCTACAAGGAAAAAACCAAGCGCGTAGTTACGAGGTATTAAAATAAAAGTAAGACTACATAAGGTAAAGGAGGCATTAGCAGCAATAGAAACCAAATTAAAACACCACATCACAGTCCTCCTCAGGGACAATTCCACATGCACATTACACTCTAACAAACCTCAGGACAGGAAATATGTATTCAGCCATTCAATTTTTTGTCAATGTAGAGGGGAAAACAAACCTAGTGGTCGATGGAACCGAGAGTCTCACATAGATTGGGGGGTGAGAGAGAGATTTGAGATCTGCTACAGATATTGATCTCCTTCCATTAGTACCTAAGAATGTACAAATAGCATTGAGACGACATTAAAAGAGTTCAAGTATCCTCTTTAATGACATTAGTCCCCAAGAACATATACATTGCTATGGAGTAGAGGATGACTACTCTCTTTCAATTCAAAAAATTGCATGTTGCAATGCCTATCTTGAAGAGAGTATCGTGTTTTACTGAGCTGGTGGCTCCTCAATAACTCAATCACGCCGTAAAATGAAGAACACCAAGCATCAGGAAAATTTGCCAAATCAGTTCTTAGCTATAAATGCAGAACAATTATTGTAAATCAAACTCAAATAATTCGACTTCAAAACCCAAATTTGGAATAGAAAAGCATTAACTAAATTCTTTAAGCAGTTGCACATATCATTCTGGCCTTATGTGACTTTCCATCCCTTCCAATGGCCATCAGCCACACCAAGGAGAAAACGGAACTTTGGTGCCCATATCATATCTACAAAAAAATGTTCTCCCCATCAAAAAAAAATGCCTTATATGTTCAACCAGTCCCTTCAACTCATCGAGCATAATCTTCCATGATCTATAGCCGTTCATGCCCACAATGTTTTGATATTTGCGCAATATAGTAGATTAGACTAATCTATTTTGCTGTGAAAATGGCAAAGCCAGCTTAACATTTGTGACAGTAGATTGGCAATAAAGTGCTAAAACTGTCAGTGATATAAGAAAGAAGGGCTACGATGAAAAGTGTTTCTATTTTTTTGGTGACCAATACGTAACCAAGAACTGTCATAAATCAAAACTAAACTAAAGGTTCTAGAGATATGAGAACTAATTAAAGAGCAAATTCAAACTAAATGCTCTGTGCTTAGTTTAGACTTTAGACCATATTGTCTTCAGACACCCAATTGAAATTCAAAGACATCCAAGTGAAATTCCTTTGCTGAGTAAGCACAATCAGCTTGGGTAGTGGCTAACCACCCTGTATTTCGTCTCC